>JASAUF010000066.1:0-1345447 GCA_030180095.1 Magnolia changhungtana | reverse complement strand
GAGCCACTTCCCCACCATACCTCGAAGTGAGGAAGAATGCACCGCGGGACATGTGGATTGGATGCAAAATACCAAAGACCATTATTGCTTTCGGAATCTTCCTAGCACTTAAAGAATTACTAAAAGCAATGCCCTGATATCCTCGATCCTGCTACAACACGTTAGCGCCGATTCCTTCGCCCGCCGTAGTTCACTAGCATTTAATGCCATTTAGGGCTTTGTTTTGATTTTCCATTTACGTAGTGGTAATTCCCGGTGAAATGGGTAATAGTGTATTTACCTCCCTGTTTTCTGGGTTGGATTTCCAAGGTGATTTGACCGCCACCCTTTCATTTATAGCCCCTCTTCCACGTCCCCCACGAGAAAAAAGTTAAATCGTGGGGCCCACCTTGATAAAGTCTTTTTTGTGTATTATCCACCGGCCCATCCCCCGCTAGCCAACTCATTTTAGGGCATGAGCCAAAAGGAGGCAGATCCAAAGATCAAGTGGACCACATACCGTAAACAATGATAGAATTGAACTCCTACAATTGAAAGCATCTTGAAGACCCCAAGTTTTTGGATCAAAACTCATATTTTTGTTTCCACTTTATCGATGACCGTGTGTTACCTTATTTAACGGGTTGGATGACAAATAAAACATCACTATAGGGCCTAGGGAGAAAATAACTTTTAACCATTGGGACATTTTTTTAATGATCATAAGTTTCACACAAGTTGTGGTCTACTTGAGATTTTGATTATTATCTTTTTTGGGCTCTATGCATTAAAATGTATTTTTTAAAAGGATGGGATGGTTTGGATAACTCATATATATATCATGGTGGGGCCCACATATTTAAATCGGTAATAACCACGTTTCGTAAGGCTCGATTTTCAAAACGTAATTACAACGACTTTCAAACGGGGTGTAAGTAAGTATTAATAAAAAGGTAATTCCGTGTATTTACCAAAGTGTAAAGGAAAGCGAGGAATGCGTGATGAGCTAACCGGTACCTTGCCCTTCCTGAGACGCAGGATGGGCTACTTCCAGCGGCTGTACCAATGGGCTGGTGGTAGATGCTCCATGGGACCCAGCCATGATGTATGTGTTTCATCTATGCTTGTCCATCTATTTTCGACGGATCATTTTACTTGTAGGAGACCAAAAATGAGGTATATCCCAAGCTTAAGTGTGACCACATGACATGGAAACACGGTGTTAAGTGGACCACACATGACATGAAACAATGTGGCCATACAAAGGATTTTAGGATTAAGATGATTTTTTGTTTTTGACCTCCCATGACCTAATCAACATATTAGATTTCAACATAAACAAGTATAGTGGGGCCTTAAGATGATTTTAATGATGGATATCCAACCAGCTATTGTTTTCATGTGGTGTGGTCCACATTCGAGATATATGACCTCTAATCGTGACGGGAATTTACCGTAATGATGTTTGTTAGAAATCCTACCGTCCATCCATTTTTTGAGCAAATCATAGGAAAGGAAATGAAAATGATTAGGATCAAGACTTCAAGTGGGCCATACTATATGAAGCAAGATTAATGGAAAGGAACTCGTGCCAGTTAAAACCTCAGTATGCTCTCTGCACCTTGATGTTTATATTCCATCCAAGAACGTTTGTAATGTCACTTTCACGCTGTGATGAAGGAGAAAAAGCGAAGACAACTTTCAGCGTAATGGTGAAGTGAAAAAGCCAAGACATGAAGTGTGGTGAAGTGAAAAAGCGAAGACATTAACCCAATACACAACATGTGGCCATATAAATGTTACAACCGGTCATCACGGTCATCACGAAATGCATTGATCGCCGGCTTATCAGCCACAATAAAAATTTTACATCATTCAACGTGGATCGTGGTTGTCGTTATACATGGACCATGAACTATACGATATATGATCGTTGTTGTCGTGCAATATGGGTCGTGATGTGCTCGATGTGAGCGAATTAAGTAGTTGATATGGATCGTGTTCTAACAAAGTTAAATGGATGCGTCGTTCACGGTAGCATGTGTGCCCACCGTGGTCCTCGTCCATGTTGAATCGTGTTTGACAAAGCAACGGTGGTATGAGGAACACGCCCATACGACATGGAAACCCGCGATCCATATATCACGATAACCACGATCCGGTGTATAAGCGACATCCACGATACATACATCTTTGAGAACCACGATCCATATATGCTGAGAACCACGATCCGTTGTTAAGTCATTGATCCATTATTAACGACAACCACGACCAATTCTTACTTGGCAGGATATTGCGCACCACTACAACGCTCCGGTCATTATAGCAACTACGATCCGGTATAACATGGGAGTGACAACCCCATATAACATTGCTTGATCACGACTATGTAGCATGACAACATCGACCCTTACAATGTGCACGGCGACGCTCATATAACACGCAGTAAGCGCGAAAAGAGAGTGGTGTGGTGATCAAATGTTCGCAGGTCGACGATCGAGAAATAAAGCCCATCCACCATCGGATCCACGAGTTTCCTTCTTTATCGACCACGCGTGATTGTCATGTTGTAGATATCGTTGTTATTATACTATGTTGAGTTGTGATTCACATCAACGACCCAAAAACGTTCGTTCATCACGAGCCTTCCTGTGGAATCAATACGCATTCAAATTCGTAAAATCACATTAATGACGATACATTCCAGAATTCATTTGAAATCAAAAGCGACCCTTTGAATCACCAACCCCACATTAACCACGGGTTGAACATCTATAAAAATGGTACTTGGTTAGACACTTTTCGGACGCTTGATCGGCCGAGCGAGTCCTTCTCGCGCTATTCCTTCATAAAGTATTGCTATGTTTTTCATGGTGCTCATTGGGTCGTAGTTATCACGATATTTCGGTCGGGGGTTCACATCAGCCGTGGTTGCTATCGTGTTATGGGTCAGTCTTATCATGTAAGAGTGGTCGTGTTGGTAATGCAAGGTGCATCGTTGTTGTCGATGCAATATGGGTCGTGATTGTAATGTAATATGCCCATTGTCCCCATTGTTATATACTATGGCCCCGGTCAGCGGCCGTGGGCCCAAGCATGACTCATGGGTTAGATCCATTCCGTTCATCTGCATCTACAGTGAATGCCACGGTCGGACGTCAGCTCTTACCGATCATTCGTTGGCTTGATCCCGAAAGTGGGAGGGATAATTACAATGGTCTACGACGGTGAATCATCACTGTTCCATGTAATGTCCACCGCTTGTGATTGGAGTGACGTTCTCTTTTTTGGTCTCCTACCCTTAAATCATCTGGAGAAGCGTATGGACGGCATGGATGAAACACATACATGGTCGTTGGGCACACAGACCGCTGAGATCCGACAAATTGCCGGTGCCCTGTGGAGTAGCCGATCGGTCAGTTTATCTGGAGTTGAAAAAGCAGGAGGTAACACGCTTTACTCCCATGTCCGTACGTATCTGACAGGCGAGTCGGGGGCATTTTAAATCGGTCACGATCGTTCATCTGATTCTGCTTGTTTCGCTTTGTGGTATGGTCCACTTTTATTGGGTTAAGGATCATTTTTTTGTTTTTGGTTACCAATAAGTGATTTATAGGTATATATGTGACGTATGTACGCTTGCTTGCTTTAAAATGCACAAAGCGATAAAGGTCGATTGCATGTGTGACAATCCCCATGATGATGTGGAGGCAGTCAATGTATAAAGTAGTGTTTGTTGAAATGTCTGAATGAGATTTTGTTGATGGATTGTAAGTATACGTGGTGTGATCAGTTGTGGTTGATCTACCCACCCTAGTTTCGATATCTTAAAATAACCCGATATAAGGGATAGACGGCTGGATGTCTGACGATACATCATGGGGGGCCGCCCATAGCCATTTTGTTGGGAGTTGGGCCATGAGGGGGATGTAGTACGCAATCCTCGCCCATACATGAAGCCCTACATGTCCGTGCGATGGCACAGGACGAAATTGCCCATGACCTTGATTCAAGCGACATACGGACTGGATGAAGCAGATGACACTGATATTCTGACATTACGCCATACGGACGGATCGGTACTTCTCCGGGACACCGTGCAAATGGTCAGTGCTCGGCGGATCGGTGTGTCCAATCACCACGCATGTGTTTCATCCATGCGGTCCATACGCTTCTCGGATGATTTAAGGGTAGGAGACCAAAAAGAAACGTCACTCAATCACAAGTCTGTGGACATTACATGGAACGGTGATGATTCACCGTCGTGACCACTTTGTAATTATCCCTCCCACTTTCGGGATCAAGACAACGAATGATCGGTAAGAGGCGACGTCAGGCCGTGGCATTCCCGTAGATGCGGATGAACAGGAATGGATCTAACCCATGAGTCATGATTGGGCCCTTGCGGTGACGGCACCTAGCGGGGAGTAACCAATCCACTATCCTGCGGACTAAACGGATGAATATATGAGCGTTGGAAGGGCCGAGTGTAGCATTTCGGCTTCAACTTTTACGGACTTTCTACTTACATCCTAAAATGTAAGGGAGGGGAAAAGAGAAGATCCGGGCTCCCAGTGCAGGAGGCACGTTACAATCTGGCTGTAATCCTCTTCCACTAGGAGGTCGGTTGCTGGTGCGGGTCAAGGTAGAATCGAGAAAGTCACATTCGTGGATTGTGGTGCGTATTCCCATGCACACCTAATATTGGTTGTCACGTTGCAGCCATCTTAGTTGGCACACTGATACGGATCGGATTCACAGGTGCACATTATGTGATGCATGGGTCGTGGTTGGAAGGTGTTATGGGTCGTGGTTGTCATTGGGAGCCACGACACTTTGGTGATTCCTGGTGTAAATCACAACATTTATATAAGCGTGAACCACGACCCATGCAGCTGTCGATCCACCAATATAACAATCACTGCGAATATTACGGCTGTAATAACGTGGGGAACCACGACCCATGTCGGTGACAATCGTGACCCGGTCGAGACGTTGGTCGTGGTTCACATGCACAAGCGGTCGTTGAGCATGGTTGGCAACCCATGTCGGTGACAAAATGACCACGGCCGTCGAACGTTTGATCGTGGTTCACATGCACAATTGGTCGTTGGCGTGGTTGGCAAACCATGTCGGCCCCAACATGCACACGACCTTGTGAACGTTTGGTCATGGTTCGCATACACAATATGTCGTTTGCCATCAAATGAGGATCGTGATTACGATAAACCGTGGATGAAAGTTGTATATCGGTTGTTGAGCGTGGTTGCCATGTTTAGGAATAACGCGGGGAGGGATTCGAGCCCTTCGTCAAATATCTTTTCTATTGTGATGGTTGTAATAGCAACGAAATCCATGAATGAATAAGATGTAGCAATGGGTGGATTGAACGTGCTGACAACCACGATCCATGTACCGTGACAACCACGAATAAGATATTCTTGGAGCGTGCGGCGCTCATCATCCGACAACGGCGGCCCTCTTAAAAACCCCGAGCCATATAACATGACGACAACTCCCAAAGGAGATCAGTTATTGCGTCGCCGCAGTCAGTGAGAAGGGACGATCCTTACAAGAACAAACGCGACCCATTGTGGACAAAACTACGACCCCTCGCGCGATTCGATTTGTCCTTTGGATTAAAACCACGACCCTTCGCGTTGTACTTTGTTGTGATTCACAGTGGGCCGTTATCGCCAACCACGACACAATGTGGATTGCAATCCCGAACCAATGTGGATGATAACCACGACCCATTTAATGGACAACCGGTATCCTGCATTACTTGCAAGTTAGACCCATTCAAAATTATTATTTTTTTAACAGAATAACCAGTATTTGAATGAGTATGGGTCGCAGGGCTATATTATGCTATTATGATGGAGAGAGTGTGTACGACAAGGCAATGTTCACCTACAGGTGGAGACTCAAAGGATTTGTTGTGAGTGATGATATCACCTATCGACGGTTGCTCGATAAACTGCGCACCGGATTACGAAGACTACGTTAGATGAATGCAATTTGATGATTACGGTTGTGTACGGTGATCCAATTCATGGATTCCTACGCCCACATACAATTAAAGACGATGAAGATCTCGAAGCATTCATGTTATTGCGTGGACCAGACACCTTCACACATATACCATTGTATGTGGAGAAATTGAGGCGTTGTCTGTCGGCCGAGGATTACAACGGCGATGGCGCATTACATTCGAACCCATCGGCTCTTCATTCGCAACACTGTAGGCAATGATCGGATGGCCGTGCTTCCGATATGCATGACACTTCGTTAGATATCGAGGCAGAAGTCAACGGCTGCGATGTGCGGCCCTTCCCATGACGATACACATCATGTTTCGGGGAGTGATGACGTATGCGATATAGGCGGCCCATCAAGGGTGATGGATATCACGATCGGGAGCTCGGCGAATGCGATCTAGCCGAGCCATTCGGACTACGACGGACAACATAGATTGGGGAATGATGTCTGCGACATACACAGCCCCATCGACGGCTAGCGTATGGGTGGCCCTTTAGCCAACGATACACGGCATGATTTGGGGAATGATGGCCAGCGACATGCAGGCCCATCAAGTAGTGATGGATATGATGACAGAGAGAACAGTGAACAGGGCGATCTCCAAACCCCTACTCGCCAATGATCCATCTAATGATGCGTTTGTCAATTCGGATCGACAAGGATACTGAATTTTGTGGATGATCCGAACGACATATGCGCGGGCAAGTGTACAAGGACAAAGGTCGACTACGGTATTCTCTATGTAAATATGCGATGCGCCACAAGTTCCGGTCTGAGGTCATCAAGTCCAACAAGGCGATATATATACGATTGGTACTGCATTGTAGCGGTTGTAGGCTGGAGGATGCATGCTTCAAAACTTAACGGCCTAGGGATGTTGAATCGGGACTTACAACTTCGAAGCATACACTTGTACTATGTCGTTTGAGGATATCTACGCCAATCGAGACCCTGAACGCGGATGGCGTAAAATGCTTGAGACGGTGACGTCGAAGAGAAAGGAGAGATCATCGCCAAGCCACCGGTTTGATGAGTAGTGAGTTTGGCGTCGGTCGTATGAGCTCGGGGCGACCACGCACGGCGAAAGGAAATTCAATATCGTATGAGTGAGACGTACGGTGTTGAGATCGATTCAAGAAGGCGTGGAAGGGTAAGGAGATGGCAACCCGACAAGTATTGGGATCCACGAGGGCTCTATAACGAGCTCCGGCGTACCTTCACGAGTTGAAAAAGGCCAATTTAGGGAATATCACGGAGTTGCGAGGTGAACGAGGGAGACGAATAGTTTCCAACGATGCTTTATTGCGTTTGGGCGGTGCATCGAGCGTAATTTTACATGTTCGGAGGGTGTTGTGCGTTGATGCCACGCATTTGACAAGAAAGATACAAGGGCGTTCTCTTCATGGCTTAAATGCTTTGCCTTGGATGGAAACAATCACATCCTCCAGCTGTGGCATATGGGATCGGGAATCACGAGAACAATAGTAGGCCGGAGGTGGTTCCTTGGGATTTTATCAAGGTCACTCGGGGACCTTCCAGGACTAGTGATAGTGTCAGATCGTCACAAAGGGTTGGTTAGTGAAGTCCCTGGCATGTTCCCGCATGCGATCCATGGATATTGTGCTCATCATATACTTGGAAACATGAAGAAGGCATGTTCGGATGATTCTATGAGGGAATACTTTTGGGGTGCTTAGTGAAGACATACCGCACATCCACGTTTTGGGAGATGATGCGATGCATTCAAACGTCGAATCCCATGGCGTATCAGTTCCTCAGTGGTATTGAAAAAGAAAGATGGGCGAACAGCTTTCTTTCTGGCATGCGGTATAACATCGTCACCACCAACATCGTGGAAAGCATGAATGCATTGTTCGTAGATGCAAGAGAGTACCCTGTCACTAAACTTCTCGAGACAATAAGGAGTAAAATCCAACACTTCTTCCTCAGAGCCTGGACGAGAGACGAGGCCTCGGCATGCTGTGAAGATTTGACTCGGGCATCAAAAGATTGTCAGACCCTATATCGATCAGAGGTGCGAAGGACCTGATGCCTTTGCGATTTCGGTGGATGAGTTCCAGTGACAAGCCTGAGGGAACGACGGATGTAGTGAATCTAATAGACATGAAGTGTACGTGCAATGAATTTGTAAAAATCTTTGCTGCCGTGTGTGTCATGTGATGGCGACATGCGATAAGTTTCGGCTTGATATGTACAAATCTTGCTCTCCATTATACTTCAATGAGATATATCGCAAAACATATCAAAGTCGGTTTACCGTCTTTGAACGAGAACAAATGGAACACTCCGGACGAAGTGAAGGTTTTATGCAATAAAATGAAGCCGCCGAGAAACGAAGATCCGTTGGAAGACCGAAAAAGGTTCGCATTACGTCCCCGAGGAGAAGATAGGACAAGACCCAATGCTCTAGATGCAATCGAGGTCCTGGCCGTAAGGCGTCGATGCACTTTCATCCCTATTTGGTGAAGCCGAACCTTACACGGAATATATTGTTAACCACGATGCATGTTAACAATGTCCGGTGTGGAGAATACCCAGGAATTCTTGTACTTACGAACCACGATCCATATTGGGAGCGGTGAACGTTACCCTACTGTGGCACTCTAATATATATATATATATATATATATATATACCTATCGATTCATGAGCCGTGGTGCATGTCTATGGCGATCCACGATTCTTGACCATTTGAACCCGACCCATACTGGTCTTGGCGAGATTAACAAAGGGTCGTGGCACTCTTAAGCGGTGGGCAGTGGTTGTCATGTTGTATGAGTCGTGTTTCTCACTATGTCGTGCTTGTTCGCGACGATCAACTGGGCGGCAACCACAAACCATCAAAAGCTGTGGACCACGGCCTGTTTACTGCGTGACAACCATAATCACGATCCTTTATGCACTTGGGTCACTAACTTGAAAAGTCGGTGCAAGGAAATAAGGTCTCACCAAATGACAACTACGATAAATGCTTCACATCGACCACGAACCGCATAACACTTCAACCACGATCGGTATAAAGAAAACCAATAACCATAAGGCTCATTGGCGTGCGAAGACTCTGCTAGTGTCTTCCACTTAAGTATACTGACATAGCAAGAAAACGCGTATTTTGGGGTTGATTATAATTGATTCTCCATATTAGGGTGTCACTTTTTGCTTTGCAATAGCGTGTTTCATTCATACTGATTTGATTATCATAACCATTCATAAGAGCTAATCTAAACGCGGTGTATATCATCATGATTATACGTGTAAATGAACAAAATCTAAAATGTACAACCATATAACATCATGTCACGATGTCCACCCCGATTGGGGACTCAATATATCATATCCAAAAGATTTGCAATGTAACATCCCAGAATTTTTGCCAACCAGGGATTAGGCGTCCTTAGGCAATGGGTCGATCCTAACACCTTATGAACTGTCAACTCAATCCCAAAGTCTAAAACGCTTTTGAACCCATTTCCTTCACAAATCTCACGCAATTCACCACCTTGATCCTTCAATTTTCTAAGTACTTTCACTCTGACACTATCTTAAGCGGCCAGTATATAACTTGGATCACCTTATATACAAACTTCTGAGCTGAGGTACCACCTTAGACAAAATCTTATAGGGCAAATCCTTTAGAAATGTGACAAAGTTAACAAAGTGTTAAACTAGATTAGCTACTGAAATCCATTTGATCCACTTTAAATACGATCTGCAGACCCAAAACTTGTAGAATCATTGACGCTAGGTTACCCTAAAATCTAGGATCAAAATCATTACAACAACCACACATACTACGTGACAACCACGACCATATAACATGACAAGTACGACCCATGGAAACAACGACCCATAAAACAGTCAAACCCGGTGAGAAGCTAACGTTGCAATATCACTTCATTAATCGCCGAATAAAGTCTAGAACAGGCCGATAAACACGACCATGTAACGTAACAATCACGAACCATGTAACATGAAAAACAATTGCCCACGCGAACAACGACCCATCTAGCTCCCTTTACGCATGAGAGAAGCTAATGCTGCTCTCTAACGTCTGTCATTGACGAAGAGAGGCTCAACTGCTGACAAACACGACCATAATTGTAATACGGTGTGAAAAACAGTTCCCTTCAAAGGGCACCCAACAAGCTGAAACACTCGTTTTAGAAGGTGAATTCAGCATTTCCTGTGGAGGCCATTGATCTTCACGAAGATCGTCAAGACACATGAGGAAAGGGAAGGGATCACCCATAAGCGAAGAATGGGAGGAGAAGAAATCAATGGCTCGTCGAGTATCTCCACCGGTATTTTGATTGGCGGAAGCGAAAGAAATCCATAAATGCTTAAGGTGTTGCATAGGATCCAAGCTCGGACGAGACTTTGAAAACAATTTCAAACCCAATTACTCCTTTTATGAGGTGGTAGAACATTCCGAAAGGGTGTGCGATTTCATAAAACACGAGTGTGTCGAGTCCGAAGGGTAAAGATTCGAAGGAAATGGTCGTGGAAAGGGGGACCCATATAAGACGACCCGAAGTCAGCCGTACGACAACCACGACCCAGTCGCGTGATCGTGGTTAACATGCAAAGTGGATTGTAGGTATTATCCACGTTGGATCGTGACTTAAACGATGGGGAAAACGACCCATGTGAAACTACCACCACGACCCATACAACTTGAGAACCACGGTGACATGACACCAGAACCACGCGATCCATATACCTGTGATAACACCATGGTTAACAATCTCCTTGTTAAATTTGTCATGGCTCTCAGTTGTTGTGGATCGTGGTTCTCGTCCATGTTGGATCGTATTCGACAACCACGACCATATGAGGAACACGACACATACATCATGGAGACCACTCCAGGTGTCATGGGAACCATGACCCATACAACTTGCAGGGTCGTGCTCACATCAAACACGATGAAGGCAACATGACAACCAGGACCCTTAAAACATGGCGACTACAACCCATATATGATATAGCATTACAATCACAACAAACACGACGAAGCAACACTACAACCACGACCCATATAACAAAATAAATGCGAGAAGAGAAGCTCGGTGATGCGCGAGACTCTTTCTCGGGTCTTCCACTTAAGTTTACAATATAACGTAAACGCTAGCTTACAAAGAAATTTAGCCCCGGTCGTGATTGCAATGACATGGGGTCGTAGTTGTCATGACTTTAGATCGTGGTTTACATGACGTATGGATCGTGTTTCTCTGCGTTACCGTGGTTGTCAACGACGATCCAAGGTGGATGACAACCACGAACTATTACGTATTTGAACCACGGAAATATTGACACGACAAAGAACGATCAAGCGATCAATCAATCCGGATGTTCTTTTTCTAATCTCTCATACAACCGATATATATATATATATATATATATATATATATATATATGGGAAAAGGTACTATGCGCTCGAGCGGCATCACGGTGGCGCCCACATCAGCTCGACCTCATGGAGGACCGCTTTACGCTCGAGCATAGTACCTTTTCCCTATATATATATATACACACACACACACACGGGATTTTCGGTATCTACGTCTTCCACGTCCTAACTTTGATAGGGAGATTTCCATACACATCAACGGGAACAGATCAAAGTATGTGGATGGGCAGATTTCCATACACTTGTGATATAATTTATCAACCACACCTCTCTATAAATGCGATGGCGGATAGAAAACTCTCCACGGACAACTGCGACCATCTCACTCTCCAACCCATTATAGATGATGATAACAAGTAGAAACATCAGATACACCTATCCATTCATTATTCAACATCGATTCAGTGTTTGGCTTTCTTATTTGGTCTACGACGCCTCTTCTCCTTGTTTTGTGGGAGCAAAGATTTTCGCTCTCGGCCTTGACGGCAGTCGTATGCGATCGTCTTTCGAAATTTAGGAATTTCCTCCTACGAATCAGAGCGAACTAATATTAATAATATAAAGTACAAATCAATAAAGATTGAATGTAGGCAATTAAATATATCTTACATGTGTAAAGTCAATTGCACTCATCTTAAAAATGAAGTTTACATATATTTCAAAGCATATAAATGCCACAATCGTCCAAGTTTGGTTGCGTTGGCTTTGTCGGCGGATGGCTTCACAATCCATGGATTCTCCCACCTAACCGATCCGTCATCAGAACATGGAATAACCACCTCGGTCCATCGGTTACATGCGCGACGACCGACTCATTTTTCCTTCCAATTCGGTACTTAGGTCATTACAAAGTGACCTCTCTCTTCGTCGGATAAACAAAGCAATGACCATCGGCCAAAGTGCTTCGATTTCTTGCATTAAGAGGGATGTACACCTATGACGCACAACAGATAATGACAATAGTTACACATTACCTTCAATAAATGCATCTAGTCATTGAACTCCATGTACGTGTGCAAAGAAACTAAGATCTAACCACATTATACTTCCATAGAGGTTTCTGGTTTACATCCAACTATTTCTATAAGCACTTCGAGACAACCTTTCGGACTTCATGCTACCACGATCATTATGGTTCCCAGCGCATAGGTTCGCACAGGTCAAGTTGTTGTCCCATGCATTGCTATTGATATATTGGAGAATATTGTTAAAAATGAGGTGAGTTAGAAACGGAAGTGATTATCGACGTTTTAAGATAACTATGGTCCTCAAATTCACCTTCACCGTAAATAGCGACGAGACAAACGCGGTCTGTCTACCTCTCCCTCGTTCGTCACCGTGCGCCGATAGGTATCTTAGGTACCGGTTCATGGTCTACGTAACGAGGAAAATGTGTGTGGATGTAACTACAATTCATACATTGATATGATGCAAAAGTGAAGAGAAAGGGTAGAAACTTACCTCGAGTCCACCCATGAATTTAGGTCATGGACACTTTTCAACCGGACATTTGAACCTCGACTCTCGACAACTCTCAACTCGTCCTCTTCGGCATCGGTAAGAGCTCGATGAAGTTCACCGAGCCCCGACGAGGCTCACTCACGCTAGAGCTCTGTCGGGATCCTCTGCCATCGTGACGTGGTCTCCCTTCATCACGAGTTGCGGGTAACGATGTTGATCCAGATAATAAAATGACACATTATCTATGGAGTTCATAATATAATGTCCGATTTAAACCACGATCCAAATGTAATTTCACGTACAATTGTCTTATTCACTTCATCCTTTAGCAGGTTCATATCCTGCTTCATTTGCTGTAAGGCAGCATTCTCATCTTTAAGATAGGTCATCCCAAATTTTCAAAACTAGAGAGCGCCTAATCCCGACCTCGAAATTGGAGACTGTTAAAAACTTGTATTTTGCATTCATGTCATATCTCGTCCACTTTGGGTCGTGGGTCAACTAGACCACGGTGGTGGATGATAACCACGACTTCAATCAAACATGCTAAGCAACAATCCATCATTGACATTAACCACGGTCAACTACACATTTATTGCTTCTACCTCCTCTGTAAGTCGTCATCTCCTCATTCAAGTAGGCACTCTCATGACGGAGGACTCGTTGAATGGGCAAGGGCATATAACATCGACCCTCACTTGGATCATAACCACGACCAAAAAGGAACACTACACCCGGCCCAATACGACAAGGGGAAAATTCTATTCTATATAGAATTATATACATTTATTCCTTGAATTTCCTCCCCAACACCGTCCACCGTAATGAAATCGTATATCGAAATGGCTAAAACATCCCCACTGGAGCCTGGTTGTCATCCATTAGTGGGTCATCGTTCACGCTCCATGGAGGTTCGTGGATGTCAACAACGATCCACTGTGTATGACAATCGCAATCGACATTGGATGGAAAGAGCGATCGAGACGGATGATGGTGAAATCCACACCGAACGATAATCACGATCCACATTTCTTATAAACCACGTCCGTGTCTACATAGAAGACAAATCATTTTATATCGATCGCAACTCATCCAAGATCCACCGTGCATGTCAACCACGACCCCTGGGTGTATGATAACAACGATTTAAGATAGATCCAACTTCATATACCTTAATAGCACTGTATCTCCTCTTCGGTTGCTTCATCTGCGCCGCAGTGAAGAATTGATATCCTCTCTCGATTTGCTTCTCCTGCTCTCCGAAGAGAAGCACCGATCTCCTCCGTGAGTTGCTACATCCGATCCACGCAAAGGCAAAGATTGATCTCCTCTCTATGCCGCCTCACCATCTCCCGCAGAAAGCATTGATCTCCTCTCCATGTTGCTTCACTCTCACTCACGCAGGTGAAGAATTTTACTCTGACCGAAAGGGCTGATTGAAGAGACAATGTCCCGTAATAAATAAAATACCTATTATTATGTATTTCAATATGTCTTTCTACAAGGAACACAACCATGATATCATGTATGTGAACCACAACACACCGTGGATGACGACACCGATGAACTAAGTGTCGTGGTTATTACAAAGAGTGGATCGTGTTTCTCGGCCAATCGTATCGGGTCATGGTTGACGATATGTTGGTGACGCTACGATCAAGGATAGGGTCGTGGTTATTACGACCAATGGGGCGTGGCTGACGACCATGTTAGGTCGTGCTTCAACCACACGAACCATCGTGGATGAAAACCACGATCCATTAGTCTACGGTAAACACGACCCATACTTGATCTAAACCACAAACCACGTTACACGACCCTAGACCATCAATGTTGTCTCATGGACCCTCGGCACATGAGAAACACGACCCGTCCTGTGTGCAACCAACGAACCTCAAGCTTATGACAAGCACGATCCATTTTTCATTTTCCTTTAAATGAGCTATTAGCAAATAGGTTACAAGAAGCAAGGAGATTTCACGTACGTCTTTTGTATTATTAATATCATCTCTCTTCAACACCACTTCTCGTAAAGATGCATAATCCTCCATGAGGTGCTTTATTTCTACTCCAGACTCGTTAGTCTACTTCAATTCACCCTTCATTCCTTGCACTTCAGTGGCGAGAAAATGAATCTCGCTTACTCAATTTCCTTATTGCGGATCTTGTAGTCTTATTATCTTTCAGCTTCATTCCCAAAACGGGAGATTTCCCATCAAGCCGAGTTGTATTTTTCGGTTCCCAAGAGGGAGGTTGTAAGATCAGCCTCATCTTTATTTATTACGTCATCCACCATTGTCTCTCGCCGTGGATGCCGACCGAGAGCCTTGTCCTTCGTTTGAATGTCGCCGCTCGTCGGTTATACTCCCGACAACCTCGCTCTCTCTCGCTTCTTCAACCGTTGGTTGAAGATATGGAGCTAGCACCACTGCAGGAGCAAAATTGATTGATTAATTAATTAATTACAAACATACTTGCATGATTCAAATTACAATACTAATTGAATAAATCTTACTAGAGCACAAGCTTGTGAAGATGACAGAATCTTGTGTCATATCCGCCGATTTCTGTGACACCGCTTTAGTATTCATGGAATCCTTGTAGGCGATCTTCTAACGGACCACCTACGGTCACCGGTGAGTTGAGGAACTGCTCGTAGGCCCAAATCAGTATAAGAACAATTACCATGCATTACATCTTGGTTGACATGTATGGAAGAAAAAGGAAAATACGAACTCAAGGTATGGATCAGGACAAGACTGACATACTTGTAGGGCAAATGCGCATCCGCATATGTTGTATGATTTTGGGTACTGGCCAGTCGCCCTTTCCCCTAGAATAGTGCCAGACGCAGCGTTAACCCCTTTCTTCAGATAATCATACCTCACACTATGCCATGGGTAGTTATTAAAATAATCTAGGTTATCAACAATGTCGATAAACGTATCAATACAGTTATTCTTCTGCAGAGATCCAACCAATAGGCTCTCAACGCAAATTATTAGTGCCAGCTTCACCGCGTCCATATGTTCGTCTTGATTGGCGAGTGACAAATAAGCTTCTTTCAGGCTCTTGTTTACTAACACCCCCCCAGTGCTCAAGTAGGTCTCCCTAATGCCTTTTCCCGACTCGCTCCTCCAGGCCTCGGCACGACCGCCACCATCTATCCTAAGTGGACCAAACTTAAGACCCATTATTAGAGCAAAATCGAGTTCTCAGTAATCTTATCTTGGTGCTCCGAACATCGAATTTCGGATCACCAACATGCCTTTGCATTAGGCAATGCAGATCTCGAGATCGTGCCGCCACTCGGCCACCGGAAAGTCCAAAGGAAATCCAAAACAGTGTCTCTAAATAGTTTATTTCTATCGGGCAACTTCAACATATCTTCAACCAAGACTTTCAAAAAGTGACTCGAGAGCACTTGGGAGAGACCTGTGCCTTTTCGAAGTCTAGGCATGTGGTCATGGTTGACTTCTTTCTCGACCCGCATTCCAAGATGGTCGTGATTTTTAAGTAAAAATTATATGATGGTCTTGTAGAATCTAACATCGGTCGTAATTTTACTACACAAAGGATGGGGATTGAAATCCAAGAAGGGTAGTGTTTATAACGAGTTTTAAAGGAATGTGGTTATGATGCGACACTCTGCCGTTGTTGTCACGTATGTTGGATCGTGGTTGTCATCTGTGCTGGGTCGTGCTTGACAGTCGTGCTACAGGGTTCGTTGATGTCATCCATGTGGCCGTCACCAACGATCCATTAGGCATTATGGCATACAGATCGTTGTTGTCGTCTACATTGAATCGTGGTTCACAGGCACGATCCAGATCAGATCGACTGTCAACTACGACCACCATCGTGCGACAAGCTATGATGACGACACCGATCGCCGTTGTCATGCCATACATATCGTTGATGTCATCTGCGTTAAGTCGTGGTTCACGAGGTCGACGACCACCCCAGAACCACGATCCATTCTCGCATATCAACGCCGATCACAACAACGATCGTGATTGTCATGGTATACATCTCGTTATAGATACATTGAGTCGTGGTTCACAACCCATACCCACATAACACAATGGTCGGTGGTCACCGTACACCGTCCATGTCAACCATTACCATACCTTGCTTCGCCATTTGTATTGGTCGAGCCGCACCGAACTTGTAGATGTACTCACCGAGTGGCGATGGAGGGGCCCAAAGGTGAATAAGATTCAAAACCAAGTAGAAATGGGTTAGGGATAGAGAAAGTGAAGAGGTCCCGCAGAAGAAGCATGCGCAATATATAGTCGGTGTTCAGTATGGGGATAAGCGGATGAAGTTTTACTCTCTCGAAAGAAGCGTCCGTAAAGCGTCCATTGATGTTGTGAGTTTGGGATGGAATCGTAACCGTCCGTAACAGTGGCGTCGGTTGATGATCTGCGTTTAGGATGTAATCATGTGCGTCCTAAAGCATCGAAGTGCCTTATCTCGATCCGCACCGTCCATCTTATTGTAACATCCAGAACCTAAAGAATGGTCAAGATATTGGAATCCAATAGACCACAACAGTTCAACCAATTATTCCCACCATTAATTGATTCCCACCATTAAAACGCCATCTTTGTGCATGTACATGCGACACATTACTTCCGTACAAACAAAGATATATGGTGTCCACATAGTTCACGACACCTTCTAGCCGTTCGGTGTGATCAGTTCCGCATAGATGTATACAAGTGAGTTGCCCTATTCTCGTTTCCAGGCAAACGAAGTCGATAGTATATATAATAAAGGGAAATTGACATGACAATGGCAACCCATATAACAGGAAAACAACGATCCATATAACATGAAAACAAGGATACATCAAGCATGAAAACAACGATCCATACAAGCCGACATCAGCGACCGATGGTTGTCGTGTTGCATGGATGGTGATTGAGAATTCGCATGCGTCGTGGTTGTCATATTCGCCCGGATCGTGCTTGTCATCCGTACCGGATCGTTGTCGACAACCACGTCACTGAGTACAAAGACAACCGATTATCATGACAACCACGATCCGGAAAAGACAAAACCACGACCTATGTTATGTACACTATTCCTAGGTCTTTGAGTACGTAGTTAATATTCATAAAAGCTCTTCATTATCGTCCACATTGGGTACTTGTTGTCATGATACATGGGTCCCCACTGTCATTGTATATGGGTAAGGGTTGTGAGGTTGTATATGTTGTGGTTGTCACGATACATGGACCCCGACTGGAATGATACATGGGTCGTTGTTGTCATCTTACATGGGTCGTGGTATACGTGAAACATTGGTCGTAGGTGATATGGGACGTGGTCAGTAATGTTAAATGGGCGTGGTCCCAGTTGTAACGGATCATGGTTTGTGGTGCTTGTTGATCCGCCGCTGACAACCACGACCTAATGAGAAAGAAGACGCATATAACATTTTAATCACGACGTATCGTCACGACAACCACGACCCGTTGTTGAGTTCACGTTTTCCTATATTGGTCGTGGTTAAAAGACACAAAGGATCTTGGTTAGCATACACATTGGAAGGTAAATAACATGCCACAAAGTTGATGAATCAATAAATCAATAAGATAAGTACATATATTACAGTTCACATTACATTATCACAAGCAACAAAAAATACGTAATGTCATCACCACGCCTCGGCCTCATCCTCAGCCAACAGGGGACGATGGTGGATCGACGCCGATTGTCACCTATTCGTTTGCATCTCGAGCATCTGGGTGTTGGCCCATCTTCTCGCTCAGGACGTAATTCGAACCTTCGCCTCGTCCAAAATGTCCGCCCGTACACTTCATTTCCCTTAGATTCACTACATCGGTCGTTCCCGGTGCGGTGATGCACTTCCGAGCTGCATCACCGTACACAACTTTAATTATCAAATCGAATTCAACCGACGCAGTCTTCGTAAGGTAATGAAGCACACTAGGTCGTAATCTTATGGTAATGAAGCACGGTAGATCGAGGTTATCCTACACGTTGGGTCGTGGCAATTAATCACAAGGGGTCGTAGTTGTATCCAGTGCCATATCCCTGACGAGCACGACCCATAACAGCTGACAACAATGTTCGTGACAGGTGGTAGCCACGATCCAAATACCGTCACAAACATGATGCCGTGGTTGTCTACCATACAATTGTGGAGGTTTGATCAAGGTGTGGCCTAGGTTACAGTCCCTTTCGCGTGACCACCACAGTACCTCGGCTTCCGACTGTGTTCTTTACCCTGGCAGGTGCCTACAAACAGTTGAAGTAACTAACCACACTGAGTCGTTGAGCTTTAGGCGGTCGTGAACGTGACCGAGGAAGGAGAAGGATCACGACTAAAGGAAAGGTTGAAACGGAATAGAGTACAAACCTCGCATGGAAGAGGCTTTCGGACGAGCGAAGCGAGGAGGAGAAACAACGTCGCCCTGCGCGGTTGGCCCCTGGATGTTGGCTTCTCTAGGAAAGCAAGAGAAAGGGGAGGAGAGGGCCTCTCAAATGTGCATTAGTGCGACATCTACCCCATCAGAGAGTCGTGGTGCAAGTGATGGGTGGTCTGTGGGGCCCAGCAAGATGTATGTGCTTTGTCTACGCCGTTCGTCCGGTTTGAAATATCATTTTACGGCATGAAGCGAAAATCGAGAGTGATACAACTCTCGGGTGGACCACACTGCAGGAAAATAGTCGTTATTGGATATCCACCACTATGATCCCCCTAAGTCCCACCGTGATTGGATCATGGTCGTTTTTGGTCTCCTGCCATACAATGATCTTTAGAGATTATATGGACGGAATGGATGAAACACGTAGTTGGTGGTGGGACCCATAGAGCGCCGAGCGCCAGCCATTGACGGTGTCCCTGGGGAGTAGCCGAACAGTCCATTTCTCGGGTTAAGACAACGGGTGACTTTCGCTTCACGCCAGATCGCATATTCTGAACCATGGTCGGGGGCAATTTAGATCAATAAAGGTCCAAAGGTCAGTCGAGAAGGCCGTTTAGGGAATATGTAGAGTGTGGTGGCGATCGAGGTAATTGACCCAAACTTCGAGGCAAGTAAGGTCAAAATCCCGAATGTGAATTATTTTGATGTATGGTATACATATATAGGAGTAGGATATCCGAGCCGTTCATAAGTTGGGTTTGATCTTGTAGATATCCTTGACAAAATATCACGCAGGCCCATTTGTGAGTTGGAGCACAATTTATGAAAGAAATGAACGGCTAGTAAAAGCTGGGTCAACATTATTTAAGGCATCTACATAGTGGGAGCCACCTGATTGATTTCTTGGATTCTACACCTCTCTGTGCATGTGGTGGTACTCAGTGGAACGCGGATTGCCTGCCCCACCATAATGTATGTATCATATCCAAGCCATCCATCCACCTTTTCACGCTATTTTATTTGATAATTTCAGAATGAGGCAGATCCAAATCACACGTAGACTACATCACAGAAAAGTTTTGGATTGAACACTCACTAAAAGCTTCTTAGGTGCCACGAAAGTTTCGGATTAAGCTGATATTTGTTTTTTCTCTTCCTCCAGGTGTGCATGACCTAATAAACAGGTTGAATGACAAGTAAACATTACAATGAAGCCTAGGAAGTTTTTAACGGTGGCCATTCAATCACCATTATTTTCTACTGGTATGGTCCATTAGAGATTTTGATTTTCCTGAGAAAATTGATGGAAGGCATGGATAAACCCCACGCACACACATACACACACACACACACACACACACACACACACACACACACACACATATATATATATATAGAATTTTAGATCAAAGTAAAACTTGGGCCCGGGGGGTTTCACGAGGTGCTATTTCACATGAACGGTTCAGATTTTGGATCCACATCACGTATAATGGGTTCTCAAAAAAGATTGTATGTAGTACGTACGAACTGGTTCACAGGTGAGCGTTTCAGTGTGTGTGTGTGTGTGTATATATATATATGTATATATATGGGAAAAGGTACTATGCGCTCGACCTCAGGGATCCGTCCCATGAGGTTGAGCTGTGTGGGCCCCACCGTGATGGGTTTCGAACATCTACCCCATCAGTCAGAAGCACCATTCCATCGTGGGCATAGGTCTCAAAAATCAAGTCAATCCATGACTTTTGTGGGCCACACTACATACAGAAGTTGAGAGGGGCCGTGCACCATTAAAACATTCATAATAATTTTTTGGGCCCACCGAGATGTGGTTTGCAAATCCAGCCCATCCATTATGTGTGTCCCACTAGGATGAGGGGTCATACTAAGTTTCAGCAGCATTCAAATTTCAGGTGGGCCCCAGTAAGTGCTTTTATATATTTTTGGCATGTCTTTACATGATTTTAGATGGTATGGTCCACCTGAGTTCCGTATACGGCTGATTTTTGGGATATCCCATAATTTAATATATACCCATCAAATGCATATATGTATGATGGTACTATGCCACCTGCATCACGGTGGGGCCCACACGTGATGCGTGTCGACCATCACGATAATTTGATGGGTCCCCTTTAAATTATGGGATATCCCAAAAATCAGCCGTATACGGAACTTTTCCATAACATATAAAAAAAGTGACATGCCAAAAACGTAAAAGCACTTGGTCTCCATGAAATTTGATGCCGGGGTGGGCCCCATCCACGTGATGCCATTCGAACATTTGCTACCCCATCTCAATCGAATGTTTTACCATCACTGACGGGCCCACAACTTCTGTATGTGCTAAAAATGACGCTCCATCCGAGACTTTTGTGGGCCACACCACGTCCGGAAGTGGAGAGGGGCCGTGCATCCATTCAAACATTCAAAACCACTTGTGGCCCCCATCGAGCTCAAGCGAGACGTTTTTTTCTGGCGAGTGATCAACACTTTGGATGCCCATCATGTGTGTCCCACTTGGATGTAATTTTATACCACTTTTCGGGCCCCAAGGTGGTATCCAAATCTCAGTGGACAACAACAATAAATGATTTTACATGTTTTCACGTGTATACTTATGTTTTGGGGATGGACCACCTAGTGTATGGCCCACTCTAAAACACCTTTGCATGTGTCCCAATTAGTTGATTTCCACCGTGTGGGTCCCACTTGGTGGCGGTGCATCCGATGGGCCACACACCATGATGTGGATCTTAAGAAAGGAATCACGGTGGGGCTCCGTCACCCCGAGCCCTTTAAAGACCTCATGGACGATCATACATTTATTCGGCATCTACATAGACATTTTCCCATATATATATATATATATATATATATATATATATATGGAAAAAAGGTCCACTGATGCGGGTCCATGTGGGTCCCATGCATGGGACATGCATGCATAAGGTGGGCCATTCAGCCACACCTATGGGGACGTGTGGGACCTCCACCATTGATTGGTGGGTCCTACACTCCCCTCATGAAGAAAGGAAACATCTAAGCCATGGAAATCAGAATTCTACATCTAGAGGAGCACCCACCTCTAAAGATGCCTTCAAACTCCAAGATATAGGTTTAATGCTTCAAGGGGAAGGTGATTGAAGGTTGTAGATAGAGTCTTGATGGCTAGATGGTGTAGAAAAAGAGGAAGAAGGTGCTGGAATGGGGAGAGGGGGCTCGACGTTTTTTTCAAGGGGAGAGGAAATGAGAGAATGAGAGGGAGAGAGAGAGAGAGAGAGAGAGAGAAGGGAGGGGTGTATACCAATATAATGATTGCTCTCTTAGCTAGGGAAGAGCAAAAGCAAGGTCATAATGGCCATGTAAGAGACTTAGGAAGAAAAAAATTGATGACTCTTTGGTTAGAGGAGGTAATAATGAGTTTTGGAAGAAATCTCATCATGGATTTGCTAGGCCTAGGTAGGCTAGTAGCTAGGTAGGGTGACTTTATGGGAGAAAGTGCTCATAGAGTGGGCCCCACCTTGAAAAACGTTCACACTCTACAAGTGGGGTCCACAATCACGATCAAAAGGTCAAGAATGCTCGGCTCAATATCACAAGATGTGCATGTTGGAATCATGCATGAGATGCGGCGTTGGAACCGCGGTGACGATGCAGAGACAATGGCATAGGTCCCAGGTCGATCCGAGTCAGGTCTATGTGACCGAACTCAGGGATAACTGCAAACACTACCTGAGGCTCGCGGGTCACCGGAATTTGACCGATAGGATTGCTGAACCAAAATGAATGAGATGCATACTCACAGACACACACATGCACACATGCAAATTCGGGTCGTGTCTCATAAGTTTTTAATGGTAGATGTTCAATCCCCACTGTTTTCGGTGGTGGGTCCACTCGAGCTTTGGATCTGCCTCATTCTTTGGATCATGTCCTAAAATAGTCTCTAAAAATGGATGGACGGTGTGGATACAATACATAGACCATGGTGGGGCTCACGAAACCTGGTGACCTAACTTCAGTGCGAGGTTGCTACTGAACCAGTCAGTAGCTAATCCGCATCCAGTTCGATCTGGTGAGGTGGTGAAACACTGACTTTGGTGAGGTGTTGACCATGGGACGTACCTTGCTATATGTGTTGTATATCCAAGCTATCCATCCATTTTTCTAACTCATTTTAGAGCCTAGGCCCAAAAAGAAGCAGATTCAAAACTCATGTGAGGCCTTATCAACAACTTGAATGAAAACTAAAAAAACATAACGTTGGCACCTGGGAAGTTTTTGATGGGGTGCATTCAATCACCAATGTTTCCTGCAATGTGGTCCAACTGAGATTTGGATCCGCTTTATTTTTGGGCATAAAATAAACCGCAAAAACGTATGGATGACATGAATACACACCACATACATGAAGGTGGATGCCACAGTTACGGCCTCACCAAAGAGGCTATTTGTGGCACCTTAAAGAATCTAGGGACAGACTTTGGTGACCATAGTGTTTTGTTAGCCCCACCATGATATGTGTATTTTATCCACACCGTCCATCCATTTTCAAGCTTATTTTAGGGCATGAGTCCAAAAAGTGTAGGAGATCAAGACCTCAGGTGGACCACACTAGAGGAAACAATGGTAATTGAACGCCCACCATTAAAAACTTCTTAGGGCCTCAAAAGTTTTGGATTAAGTTTCTATTTTGTGTTTTCACTTCATCCAGGTATTTGTAACCTAATCAACAGGTATGATGGCAAATAAATATTACAGTGGGGCCTAAGAAGTTTTTAATGGTGGGTGTTCAATCATTCCTGCTTTCCCATTGTGTAGTACACTTGAGATTTAAATTTGCCCTATTTTTTGCCTGATGCCCTAAATTATGATCCGAAAGGAAACACAATGTAAATAAAATACATTCATCCTTATGGGGCCATGTAACACCCTCTAGTAGCAACGTCCCTACTGGAGTGTCAATATGCCTCTTGTTTGTGAGGCCATGACAATAGGGGCAACCTTAATGGTGAGCCAGAGAGAGAGAAGTGTAGGGACGATGCACATGGTAGAAATATATATAGTTTGTTTGGTCGGGCTTAATTTACTTAGCTGTGTGATACCTTTCCCATACAAATTTTTTGGCTTATAGTGCACCTCGTTCAAAAGATGTTGTCTTTCAGTAATTCTATTTCTACCTTTGACATGTATAATGACTTTCTCATAATCAAAGTGGTGGCCTGCGATTTAACATCATCTGATGGTACTTTGTAGAAATCGGGGTTGTGCTGTACAGCGACCATGGGCAGTTGAGCATCACTTTGACCTCGGGGTGGAATTAGCGCATTCGCAATACGGTTGAGAGTTGTTTGCAACCTTGCATGGTCAACTGACTCTCTCGGTGGAAAGTTTCATTCTTTCTTAAAGATAACAAATCCATGAATCACCGTCCTCATGATTTTTGTTCATACCTTTGTTGTTTGCCATCGGTCCGAGGGAAGTCCTCGCTTTGATACCAAACTAATGCAGGGGAGGACGTAAGGTCGAGCACTGTCTTCCTCAAGAAGATAATTATTCTGAATCCACAGAACTTCTCTGAACTCCTCACAGAGACTTCTCGAATCCACGAGGAAAGAAAGCAAGAAAATAGAAATAAATTCTAATAAATTTAAAATTCATTAATGAATTAAATGAGTTCACAACACTTTAAATAGGTATACCAAGCAATATGAGAGAAATCAGAAGCAAACTATAACTAAAACTCCTAGAAATTCGTAACTTACTATAAATAGTAAATTTACTTCTATAGCAAGTGTCCTATGTGGCTTAACCACGTTATTCTCCTAATTATTCTAAGCACTTTTAATGTGGGACACAACTCCTAAACCCCAATGGATGAAGATTTATAATCAAACTAAAACTTAATATTTATAGTAAAAACAGAACTAAACATGAAATTCAGCCATCGATATGATGGAATCTTGCAAATTCGGCGTGGCCAACCCAGTATGCCGGGTTGGTTGGATAAAGTAGCTCGTCCTACCCCAAAATCATATAAGGTACGTCGAGTAACTCATTTCGATTTGCGAGATATGTCTGTTTTAAGATTCTAATGGTCTTGATGGCTTCTGCCTCTGATCGGGCCTTCCCTGGTCCATCTTGGACATGAAAGAGTCCGCGAACCACTCTACATCATTGAGGGACACAAACTAATTAAAAGAAAGTGAAATCAACTGGCCTCATCCTAGCGTTCAATCAATGCGTGCTAAAGAGGTGTGGAATTCTAATAATTGTTGATTCATTATTATTCCTGTTAACATATGAACAACATTCCATGATGACCATGATGTGACTCTACAAAAGTTAGTCTAATCCTACAGTCAAGTTGTCTCCGCTGCTTGAATTGGTAGGTTTATAGTTTTTCTTTTCTCGTTATTTTATATGGTGCAGCCCATGATGGTTGGATCAGCCTAATTTTTGGGCTCCCCAAATTTTGGATGACCCAACATTACACCATTGCATTTACCTACATACACGAGGCTCTATTCTGTTTAGACAATGTTATACATTTTAGTTTGTAAATTTGGGGTCTTAATTAGATCATTGACTTGGCGAATGCATTCATGGATGAACTGTGCCACGGTATCTCTTCAACCGCACAATCCTAATCCTTCGGGCATTTACTTGCAAATGTATGGTTTAAAAGAAGTACATTAATCATTCAGATTCAATGGATAACCAAGATGAACTGTGCCGCACTATCTCTTCAGCCGCTCCTTCGGCTATTTACTTGCAAATGTATGGTTTAAAAGAAGTACATTAATCATCCAGGTTCAATGGATAACCAAAAAAGATTAGATGGTTAGAAGTTTTCGAATTAAGAGATTTTAGGGTATGCCTATCCACACAGGAAGGGTACCGACTAATGGTTAGCATAACCTAATCACAATCCCCACGTGGAAGAAAATGATAGGGAATTTCCACATTGGTCATTAATAGAATAGTCAAGGACAATGTTTCCTCACTGGTGATTCAGGGTCTACAGATAAGGCATAGAATATAGTTTATTTATTTATTTTTTATTTTTACTAGGAGCATACCTTCCAAATTTACATACATCCACCCTCTCATATATCAATGCTTCAACTGGTAGTCAAAGGCCATATTTCCATCAATAGGGACATGGATTGCATACTCACCTGCGCACCTTTGCACACGTGTTATGGGTGTCTAATATGAATGGTCCATGTGATATGGAATCCCATGAAATCCCAAGGTACAAATTTTCATCCTGATCCAAAATTTTGGTGGGCCATAGCAAAGAGAAATGAAAATCAAGGGAGGAAACTGTTTTCATTTTTCATGGCCCACCAAAGTTTTGAATCAAAGTAAAAATTGAGAGCAGGGGTTTCATGAGGCATTACTTCACATGGATGGTTAAGATTTTGGAGTCACATCACTAATGATAAGTAGTCAAAAAAATTTACATGTGTGAAATGTCTAATTTTTCATATCATTATAGAGAATGAATCCAAAATTGAACGAGATCAAAATCTGTAACGGACCACGCCAGAAGAAAATAACGGTGATTGAATGCCCACCATTAAAAACTTCCTAGGGTGCGCTATAATGTTTATTTCTCATCGAACCTATTTATTATGTCACACATACTTGGAGGAAGAGAAAAAATACATATCAGCTTAATCCAAAACCTCTGTGCTGTTAAGAAGCTTTTAATGGTGAGTGTTCAATGGCCACTCTTTCCTGTGATGTAGTCTACGTGTGATTTGGATCTGACTCGTTTTGAAATTATGCCATAAAATAGTCTGAAAAAAATGGATGGATGGCTTGGATATGATACATAAATCATGGTGGGTCATAGATCACTGTCAGTAGCCACCTGCCAACTGACCCTGTCAGCATGCACAGAGAGGTGCAGAATCCAAGAAATCAATCAGGTGGGTCCCACTGTGTAGATGCCTTAGTTCTAAAATAAATGTAATCCACTCAATTAGTCACTAATAGAATAGTGAAGGACATGCAGCATTTCCTCACTCATTGTATTGACGTCTCCTATGTCTTCCTTTGAACTGCTGGTCTCCAAACACCGTGTTGAGAACGTAGAAAAAGAGTACCATGACTTTCCACATCTAGGGCTACATATATCCTCCCTTTCATATTTTTATGTCAATTCATGAAAGGGGTGGTCAATGAAGATTTTTTCATGATCTTTCCTAAGCCGTTCAAAGTAGCTCAGTTAGATTGCACCACACGCATGTAGGTGCAAAATCCAAAGAAATCCATCAAGCGGGCCCACTGTTTCGATGCCTTTGCCCAAAAATAAATATACCCCACTCAGTAAGCAGGTAGGCCTAATAATGGAAATAGGTAGTCTAGAAAACTTCAGCCAATTATTTTACAGGCGAATGTGATGTTTGAGATGCAGTACTTAGAAATTAACAAAAAATATGTCAAATATATTGTGGAACCCACTAAAAAATTAAACTCTTCGTGGCAGTTGGAAACATTATAAAAAAAGAAAAAAAAAAAAAAAAAAAAAAGTCCAAGGTGTAAAAATGGTCCATCTGCTGGGCCATGTGAAGGTAGAAAAATCGGACGCGGATTGCGTCCTACTCCACCCGGACGGTAATTGGTCCAGGTGGGGCTCTGCGGGGCCCACCGTGATGTAAGTGTTTTATCCACGCTGGTCATTGCTTATCTCAGATCATTTTAAGATATCCATGTGAAATTGAAGCAGGTCCACAGCTCCAGTGGACCACACCGAAGGAAGCTGCAGTGATAATGACACCCACCGTTGAAACCTTTCTAAGGGCCGCCGTGATGTTTTTTTATCATCCAACCTGTTAATAAGGTCATGTAGGCGTGGATGAAGTGAAAAAAAAATATATATTAGCTTGATCCGAAACTTCTCCAGCTCCCAAGAAACTTTTAATGGTGGACATTAAATCCCCACTTTGTGGTCCACGTAAGCCTATACCTTGCTCAATGTTTAGTACATACCTTAAAATGATCTGAAAAAAGTGATGAACGGCATGGATAAAATACTTACATCACGGTGGGCCCCACAGAGCCCTCCAGGCGGGGTAAGAGGCAATCCGCATCCAGAAAAAGCAGGGGACAATTATTTCCAGCGCGGGAAATGGATTGGCAAATCCCCTGCCACCAGCTCCGTGGCTGATGGTCAGTGCTCTGTGGGCCACACCATGATGTATGTGTTTCATCCATTCTGTTCAACCATTTTTAAAGATCATTTTATGGCTTGATCCCAAAAATGAGAAGAATATAAATCTCAGGTGGACCACATCACATAAAAACAATAGTAATTAGATATCCACCATTAAAATCCTCTTAAGGCCCACTATACTATTTACTTGACATCCAATCTGTTAATTAGGTCATACAGTCCCAGATGAAGAGAAAAAACAAAGATCAGCTTGATCCAAAACTTTTATGGCCCCAAAATATTTTTAATGGTCGACCCTCATTCAACACTGTTTCCTTTAATGTGGTCCACTTGAGATTTGGATATATCTCATTGTTAGACTCAAAAAGTAAAATGATCTATAAAAATAGATGGACAGCATGGATGAAATATATACATCATGGTGGGCCACGTAGCACCGACCATCAGCCATTGGCTAGTGTCAGGGGGAGTAGTCAATCCGTTTCCTCCAGCGTGCGAATCTTCAATAATGAGACAGGACAACTAGACGATGCCCAAATTTCCACGAGGAACGAAGAGATACTAGCGTCTGTATATCAGACGCGGTGCTTTTGTTTTGGGGATTTTATGAAAATAAACCCAAAGTATGACCGAACTTACATGTTAAGTCTCTCCTTTTATTTTCTATTTGAATCTCTAAATAGCTTTTTGAATTTTTAAAGGACCAAAACACCCATTCCCGAGACTTGCGATAGTAAGACCGATGAATGCGGGAGATGTTTCAGGTCTCAACCGTAATGCACGACATGGCTTAGAATATGGTTATTAGACCCACTAGAAGGGAGATCCAATTCGTGCAATTCGTGCACTTTCTTCTTGGTCCAC
This sequence comes from Magnolia changhungtana, assembly GCA_030180095.1. Lineage (NCBI taxonomy): Eukaryota > Viridiplantae > Streptophyta > Magnoliopsida > Magnoliales > Magnoliaceae > Magnolia > Magnolia changhungtana. The sequence continues at coordinate 1,316,079 of JASAUF010000066.1, read as the reverse complement.
CATTTTAATGGAAAAACACTAATTTTAACTCTTACAAGCTCTATGGCCCACAATAACTATTAATTGTATTTGTTCACTCCTAACTATCTCATGGTGTGGTGCACCTTATTTGCATATGTAACTGCTAATATTCTAAACACGTATATAGTTGTCAAATTTCATAGATAAATTACAGTATGTATTTTTGGCACACTTCAATTCTCTACGACACTTCTAGAGCACGACTCGACATCTCTAAAATAGAAAGTTCGAAATGATTTTAAGTGAAAAATTAATTGTATGCCAACCTACAGGTAAAAATGACGTTAGAAAAGATCCTAGAATGTAGTGCTTGATCATGGCTTTTCAAACTTTAATTTGTGAAAATTTTATATGAAAATTTTGAGGATGTTCAGCCAACCCAACTTCACCATCGGCCAACCGAACCATCTCGAGTCAACTCGAGATCAACCTAGGTCAAGTTTCCAGCAACTTCAATTATAAAATTAGTTGGAAGTTCGGCCAGCCCAACCCGGCGTTCAGCTATCCTAACTTCGGGTTAACTTGAGGGTGACCCGGGTCAAGTTTGCAGCAATGCATTTTTTCAGATTTTTAGAAACTTCGGCCAACCGAACCCTATATTCAGCTTGCCAAATTTTTGCTCGGGCCAGTCTGATTTTTGATCAAATCAAATCCCTCGAAATCTGATAGCCATTAAAACAATATTGTGGAAATTGGGACATTTGAAGCAATTCTTAGGCTAACTGAAGATCCAAATCCTTTGACTATAAATGGATATATTTTCTCAATGTTTTAAACACGAAAAAGCTCAAACAAATAGAGAAACTCTAGTCCTTTCCAAGCTATTTGTATAGTAATTCTTATTTTGTTTATATCTTATTCAATTTTCTTCTCAAGTATATTTAAATTCAATTATAGACTAAGTTATACTCAACTTGAGATTAGAGAATTAAATGCATAAAATTTAAAGTTTTATTCCTTTAGAAATTATATATCCCTAAATCATTTCTGTTTGAGCATACATTGATTTATCATCATCCAAGAAAAATGATTGTTATATTGATTGAAACATCTACTTTTACAAGACTTCATCAATATCTTCGAATCGACATTTTGTTTTCAATAAGATATGTATTTGTTTTCAAAATATTAATTTCATTTTGGGTTTTTTTAGATTGCTCGAAAATCTCATTAGGCTGTGTAGAGGTTAGCCCGTGAAAATCACTTGAGGTTTTATTGTGGTAAGTTTGTGAAAATCACAAGAACTATAAGATATTGTTGAGGTGATCCTGTGTAAACCTTGAAAATAGTGGAAAGCCAAAATTACGTGGAGTAGCAATTTTGGGAGTGAAGTAGGTATGGTAAACACCGAACCACTATAATTCTTTGTGTATTATAGTGATTGATAATCTTATTCTCTACATTTATTATTTTGAAATATTGGATTCAAAGACGTCGTGACATAAGGTTGTCCTGTCTAAGATTTTCGGTGAAGGTTTTCCTACGAATAAATTGAAATCAAGATTTCAATATTTGTTATTATTGAGAATTTATTTTCTGCGATTGATTGTCATAAATTGGTTTAATCCTATTCACCCCCCTTTAGGACATTTATAGCTCAGCTTACAAGTGGTATTAGGGCAAGGTTATTCTTATTGGGATTTACCTCTTAGAGTTAGATTCAAAGTTATAAGATGTCAATTTTTGAAAGTTTATCCATATCCAGGTCACCTCACTTTGATGGCTCAGACTATTCTTACTGGAAGCCCGGATAAGGATCTTCCTCAAATTCATTGATGAAATTGTGTGGCAAGCCATTGAGTCTCTTCCTCAAATCCATTGATAAAATTGTGTCGCAAGCCATTGTGACTCAATGATCCCATCCTATTATGGAAGTAATAGCCGAGGATAGAACCACATCAATATAAGAGATAGTGTAACACCCCAAACCTTTCAATACTTGAGTATTGAAAGTTCTCGAGTGTTACCATGAAATTTAATTTAGTATATACATATATATATATATATATCACCAATTTATCTTATCCTAACCTTGCATCTATTTGCTAACCTGCATATGATCATTGACAATAATCTTCATCCATAGATCAAGACATCCGACTGTTGATTTGTAAAATAGACCATCGTATATCCAAGTATTCTCATCTGTCCATCATAACCAACCATTTAGTTAAATATTCACCGCTAAATAAAGACATCTGACCCTCCACTTTGATTTTGGATGACTTGATCATAGTAAACTAACTATCTGATCACTACATCTATTCGTAAACGTATCGAATCAAGATTATGATCCGTCCTTCTTATTCACCACCTATGAATATGCTTAACCCACTATCAAAATTACAATCTGAGGAACTTACATATATATGAACAAGTCACTTAAACCCAACGGTATACATGTTCTACATCTTAACCATACCAAAAACCCACTTGTGTTCATCCGTTTACAAAATTGACCGTAAGCCCACCTACATATATGATCGTAGTATTAACCATCAAGTTTTCCTATTTTTAATATGTCATCTGACCGTTCATCATATTTAGATCCGCCAAATGGGCTACGTAAATATCAGAATAAACTGCCCAGTTCGAAGATCGTAAGGTATATATACCACAATTACCGACTAACTTCTCCACTAAATGTATAAAAGCGTTGATTAAGACTTGTGGGTGGTATAGCCTATTAAAAAAACATCTTGGTCATCTGTAAGTGATCAAGGCTCAAACTGGGGAGATGGAAGAGCACAAAAAATAAAGAATGTCTGCCAAATTCCAATGCATTCAGATGGTGTAGACAGATGTTACAGACGACAAAAGTTGAAGAAATAAAAGATGACAAAATTGTAAATACTTAATGTCATTAACCTAGAACCTTGAATTCTAGATCACATGGTTTTTATTATCCGTTTGATGTGAAAATTTATATCATACCTATGAAATATAAATTAACCATACACATTGAATTTCAGCTCTTACATCATTGTAGAAGTACCCCAATCAACAAATCAACCCTTAACTATTGATTTTCGTATTCATCGAGTGAGGAAAGTTTGTGGGTACTCGTAGTAGGATATTTCTCTTCATATGAATAACTTAGATTGTCCATCACATGAACCGAGTGTGAAATGTGAGAACCCCACCTTATTAGGCTTTTTCTTATGTGCGAAGTTATCCTTTTTAGGCTTACCAACTTTTTCTAAATCTGGACTTTCCGATTGACTCATTTTACACCGTCAATCACAATTCAAATTTGGACCACACTTTGACCACATCTGACTACGAGATTATACAAAATTTAGACCCCGATTTATGATCTTACACCGTTGAATGATGACTGCCTTGACTTCAATTCCTTAATTGGCGCAAAATGTGAAATTTCATATTTAGATTTTTTCCACCATCTATCAACCACCAAAAATTTTTCAATCATTTTCCTATCCTGTAACACCCCATACTTTTCAGTACTTGAGTGTTACAGCGTAACCAAATTTGGCATAAAAACAAACCCAGCCTAAGTAAACACTCACGTGCATTCTAGCCTAAATCCGACCGTTAAAAGTGGCCCCAATCATTTGAACGATTTTCAAGACCATCGAAGTTCAGATCAAACTCAATATGACCGCTGCAGTAATGTGAACCAACGACTTCGACTTAAATTAAGTAATGGGGACCACCTGAGCTATAGATCTACTTCATCCTAGGTTAGGGACCCAACTTGAAATTCAAAACCTATTAGTTGGGGTGGACCAGACTTGGGAATCCATCAGAATAACGGACTAGTAGGAATCACTAATTAATTATGGAACCACTTGGTATAGCTCACTTACAAATTCAAAATAATCTAATATTCTTATCAAGCCCTATATACGACTGATCGAGTAAAAAGATGGCATTAATGTAACGTCTCAGAAAAATCCATACAAGGACCCGAGTACCACCTCGGGCAGAAATCACTAATGACCGTATTCTGTGGAAATTAAAAAAAAATTAATTAAGTACTAAACTAAATTAATCGGTGAATTAGCTCGAACCACTATCTATACAAATGGTAAGACCCAAAACCATTAAAATTGCTAACTCAACCTTACTTAAAAACCTAGGAGAGATCCCTAAACCAGTTGCTCTCGGGGCCACATTGAAACTCCGTATCGGACCTGGACCGTGTATCGAAAGTCCGATGACCGCAAAACTATAGGCTTATGACCGTCTTATTGGGCTTGACAACCATCACAGGAATCGAGCCTAAATAGTATCCAGAAACGCATAACTTGAGCCCTGAGTGAAGTGCATGAGAAACATGAATATCTTTTAAAAACGTACTGAAACTTAAGTGAATTGGACCATTCGCTTGCGAGCGAAATTGAAGACTTCAGACTGTCAGATTCTGACCAAACTTCATCCATGGATCATGGAAATTTTCCTTCTCTTATCTGTATACTTATGGCCCTGATCGGGTATGTATGACCGTTAAATTGATACAGGTCCTCCATGGCCGATCTGCTAATCCGATCAGACCAAAATCATAACCTAGCTTAGATCCATTGTCAGGGAACTTACTCTGTGACATAGACAGGTAATGGGCCTCCAGATGAGCCCCATTCATTAGAAATAGTCGCCCTTTGGCTATAACCCAAGTATACCATGGCCCTAGGGCCATTTACATCACTTCTGAGCTTATATAAGGCCATTAAATCACCCCATTCCTATCCCATACGAATTTTCTCTAACCTTAGAAGAGAGAAGAGAGAAAGGAAGAGAAAAGAGTAGGGAGTGAAGGGAGATCCTTGGAGTTTACTGCAGTGATTCTTTCTTACCACACCACGCGTTGAATCGCCTTTACATCTAGCTACACGAACCATTTCAATGACGATTTGGGTAAAAAATTCTAACCCTAATCTTGTTTTAGGAATCTAAATAGAGAAATCAACGAACTAGATGATATAGAAATCGACGAACTAGCTGACTTATTTCATCGTATAGGTGTCGTCGTTCCGTTTTTGAGAGCGTTGGATTAGAACCGAGTCCAAATCGGGTATCCAATGAAAGGTGTGGACTATAAACGTTTAGGTTATGGTTTTCAAGGCTTTCAATGTCAGCTAATGATTTATGTCTGACTTGATTGTTACCATATGATCTTAGTTACGACGTTTTCCATGAATTATACATGTGTAAACTATGTTGAATATATTACGCATTCCACGTGTTTGTCGAAATGTTTGAATGAATATGAAATCATGATTTGTGCTTGCCATGACTATTAATCTAGGATTCACGTTTGTTGTATGTATGACAATCCCCTTGTGAGAGGATTTGCCAATATATATGTCATAACTAATTTAGTCTATGTATAAAGTAATGTGTAGTCTAAGTGTTTGATAAAATGTCTGAATGAGAAATTGCTTGATGAATCGTAGTTAATAAGGGTGTTAAGATAGGATTCTCAATTACCTTATCTATATGTATCATTTCCTTCATGTAATCTTAATTTTAACTATGTAATTTATGGATGAATTACAATGTTTGGTAACATGTTTAATATGTTTGATAAAATGCTCAAATGAGTGTTGTACTTGTATTATTTGTTAAATGTTTATATGATTATCACATGTATCCACATGCTGCATTTAAGTATGATTGAGACTACATGTAGTCCAGGCAAGCGGTAACGGTTCCCGATTGAGTGGCCGAACTAGTATTGCTACATTTGATACGTTCGGTGAATCTGAGTCGTACGATGATTGTCGATAGTGGTTAGGCCACGTGAAGTGCTTATGCGCTCTATGTCGATTAATTCAACGTGCGATCATACCAATCGAACTTGTCTAATAAACCGATTGGCCTATTATGTGTTTATCATGTATGGATGCTACTGCTTGAATCTAAGGTACCACTTACCAATGTAGAAGCCCGTTTCAACTATGGTACCACAATCCGCTAAGACTCATAAGCTGGGCATAGCGGTATGGGACACCGTGGTCGAGTTATCGGCCTACGCTGGGGTGACAAGCCTCCCCATAGTAACCAGTGAGCAACCCAAACTCGTGAGCCGAATATGGTGGTATGGGACACTGTATTCGAGCTGTCGGCCTACATTCAGGTGACGAGACTCCCGTAGTGACCTCGAGTATAATCAATTGAACTTGCCTATCCACTGCTTTCATTAGGGGTGATGCCCTATAACTTGTCTCTCGTATGTGATTAACTAGGATTGACGACCCTAGATGGATCACCATTTGGGTTAATGATATAAAGGGAGGTACCCAAGCTTCTCAAATCTGCTGGATGAATAAGCCTAATTAAGTACTTGGCTAACACGACCATGCACCGCATTGCATGTGTTTTGGCGAGGAAGCGCACGTTTAAGGAGTTTGTCATGCGCGAAAGTTAAATGAAGTCGCTGATGGAGTGTTGGCAAGGGCATGCATCATTACTACATATCATTCCTGCATTAACAAAAATAATTAAGAAATAATTGTTGTATTACTTTATCATTACTGCTTGTTGAATTGATAACATGTTAACCTTTGCCTTATAGTACCACTGAGTTGATCACTCACTCCCACTCTGGGATGGTGTTTTAAAACACCAACCAAACTCTAATTTAGATGCAGGTTATGGCGAGGCTTATGCGACAGAGCCAGATTTCATAGACAAGGAGGAGTTCTCCTATGTGCAGCTCTCGGGCGGGTCTGTGTAGACCTAGAGCTGCGTCGCCGGGATTACAGGGTTATGGAATAGTTGGACACTTTATGTTTTGTCATTTTGTAAATTTTGGAAACAATACATGTAAACATTCAGCCAGTTACATACTTATACTCTGGAGGTTGTAAATCACTTGTTCAAATATGCATGTTATAGTCTTCCGCTTGCTTAATCAAATTACCTCTGGAGTATGATATGCTGTTTTGGCGTAATCCCACTCATGTTTAATGCACTAATATGGACAACATTTAAACATCATTATCTATGTTTCATAAGTGATGCGTTGGATCTCGGGAGTTGAGCTTTGCTCAACCCTCAAAATCCGGGGCGTTATAGTTAATCAAGATGCCAACCCCAATATAAACAACTTAGGGAAAAGTATAATAAAATCTACAAGAATAATAATAATAATAATAATAATAATAATAATAATAATAATAATAATAATAATAATAGTAATAATAATAATAATAATAATAATAATAATAATAGCAATGATAAAGAAATAAATAATGATAGTAATAAGTGGCGATAATTATAAAACTAATATATTGGTATACGGTTAGCAATACATTATAAGAGTCTCACACACGATCCCTAGGACCATTTTAACTATTCAAAATCAAATTCGGAATGATCCAGCCAACAAATTAGCGGGGATACATAAGTTAAACCTAAAATTACTTAGTACAGTCACCAAAGCTTTGGATCCACCTCATCTCTAGCCAAGCGTCCTAACATGACCCATATAATCAAATTGACAGAGTGGATTTATCACAAACATCACAGTGGACCCCACACGAGGTGCGTGTGCACCCCGTGCACTGGATTTCACCTCCATTCAAAGTCGGGTTGACTCAATGGTTTTTTTTTTAAAAAAAGAGAGGATTCCCCCTCTCTCTCCTTTGTTTTTCCACCCGCATGAATGGACCGAGTTCGACCGATCAGCGGCCCACCCACGCTGACCATTCGGAGGATCCAAGCTGTCCACTCGATCCAGCAGGTGAAGCTGACCAAAACCCGTACGAGACCCCACGTACTGGACCCGTGCGTACTTCAACCGCAAGGAAACTGACACGTAGTGCAGTTGTGTTTCCAGCCCTTCCAAAACTAGCCATTTGTGATCAATAGGGGCAACCTTAAGACGATTTGGACCGTCCATCAAGTAGAGAACTTATGTTCGACCCTGACCACATTATCCGTATGCACCCATGCACATGTGCATGATCACGACGTATGGCACAAGTGGAGTGTGCATGGTTAGAGATTTTTGAAAATGGATTTTTTTCCATTTCTCCTTGCCACGAGGACAATTCGCATGCGGCCTCTCCTTCTAATCTCGACCTTTCATCTGGGATGAATCCCAGTCTCTCCTTTCAGTGCCAGTAAAGAGCAGGCAACCGTCTACTAGTCAAGTTGGCATGGGAAACATTCCCACTTCGGGAAAGTCATGTTGGCTTGATCCGAGCCTTCAGCTCGAGTCCTGGGAGTCATCCCAACCGTCCAGATTAGGTTAGCAACCACTTCCCCAAAATACTGTCAGTCCGCATAAGACGAGAGCCGCGGCCAAAAAATCTCGTGAGAAGTTGGGCGGCTGATCAGGGACCCGATTGGTGGACCCCACAATAATCATGGGACCCATCTGGTCCCTCCAAATGGACTGGATCAGCCTGATACATCGTCCACAAGAATCTGCCATTAGCAGGCAGTCATCTTCCCCGTTTATCCGAAAAACCCACCATAATACAGTGGGCCCCATTCCCATATCTAAGAGGCTCGTCGAGTGGACCATGGACACGGAAGATCCATCTCACCGATGGATTAACTCCATGTAAGACAGAAAGAGAGGGGGAGAGCCCGAAACAGACCCACTATCTGGACCGTCCGTTCGTAGGGTAGGCGTGACCCTAACTCTATAAATAGGCCCGACCTCCTAGGGTTTCCCACTCAGAATCTCGCTGAGAAAGAGAGAGAGAGAGAGAGAGAGAAAGAGAGAGAGGGAGAGAAAGAAGAGAGGACGAGTGAAAGAAAGAGCGGGAGGCAGAGAGAAGGGAGTAAGCTCGCTCAAGCTGCTAGGGACCCTACTAAGCCACGATGGTGACTCTGGTGCTAGGCCGAGTCTCTCCGAGTCATCAGGAGGGGACTGACTCGATCACAGCCCCACCTTGAATAGCAAATCAATGGCTAGATCCCAGTCCATTGACGCACTCAACTGGCTAGAGCGAGTCGGCTTGAGTCTTAGACCCGTTGAGCCCTTGGCGCATCACGTGAGCCTCCTTGCAGCCGCTTCTCCTTTCGGGTTCAGAAACTAGATGGAGATTTGAGTTCATTACCAGCAGGTAACGCTCTAAACATCCACAAAACACGGCAGGCCGCACCTAAGATTAAAATACATGTGGGCCTCACCACAAGATACAGTGGGCCGCACATGGGCCCCACCATATATATAGTGGGCTGCACATGGACCCCACCATATATACAGTGGGCCACATTTAAAACTCTTGTGGGCTGCACCCTGCAAAACGAGTGGGCAACACCACGTTCAACGAGTGGGCCAGACTCTGGTCCAGCTCTGTGGGCCGAGATCAGCCTTAGTTGGGCTGTAATTTGGGCCATCGGTAGGAAATAGTCCTGGATTTGGGTTGAAGTTAGCCCCAGTCCGGGCCTAAAATCAGGCCCAAGATTAAGTCCAGTTCGGGCCTTAGGCAAGGCCAAACTCGAGGCCCAATTTCCCATATTAATGAGCCCTTATAAACCCCACACAATGTCGATTATTTAAGACCTTGGATATAAGTGACTAATACAAACTCTGACTATTAGCATTAGTCTTTACTATATTATCATTAGTAAATATTCTATTATCATTACTTGAATTATTTAAAGATCATTAGTCATTATAAGAATATTAGATAATGCTGGCATATTTAAATATGAACTTGTGGATCATCATTTTAGTATTGACCAGTTAATATTTCTACTATGAGTGAATAGCCATCAATAGACTATCTACGCTAATAATAGTCGTTATAAACAAGGTTACGATTATTAGATATTCATATCATATTCATTACTCAGAAATATTACCTTAGATAGCAGGTCATACCATGTACATCATAACGATTATTATTATAATGATGAGCTAATATTAATCATTAATGTTAATAGTTATGTTATAGCTATTAAATTAACATTTCAATTAATTGTCCATTAGCTAGAGCTCAAATCCCAAGACTTAAGCCTAGACCTAGACTCTAGGGTGAAACCCTAAACCTAAGTGATCCAAACCTTAGATTATAATCTTGGCCATAGATAGTTGTAGAACTTTGATCTAACCATACAACTTACAATTCATGATAAGATCCAAGTCTAAGGGCGTGCGCTCTTCTTAATAACATTAGAAGGCGAGTTGACAAATAAGGTGATGATTCTTCCCCTTGAGCTTTCTATCTTTCCATTAGCTTAAGTTATAGTTTGTGCTTTAATTTATAATTGATATTTCTCTCTTATAAGCACATGTGTTAGCTGGTGGAAATTGAATTGCTATATTGCTTGCTTAATATTCATCCTGTATATTTGTTCATGAATTATTTGTGGATTGCTTATGGAACTTAAATTGGTACATCAGTGGGAAAGCCCCACCTATAAATGTACATCTATACTTAGGATGTAACCCGACTGGTTGTAATTGTAATGGACCTTCGACTTAGTGGTTATTGAATGGTGGTTTAAATTGACCATTGATGTGGGCCTACCATCCAGGGTTGTTATGTCCAATGGTTTTTAAGGATGGTCTTTATCGTATGGTTTTGATATCGCCCTATGTGGCATATTTTGATATGCGCCCTACGTGGTTTTGTCTTGATATTTTTCCTATATGGATTCAATGTTTTCTACTATGCAACCACGCAATGGTAAGCCCCATATACTGTAATATGATTGGCCACTAGTCGATGGGTTTCCATTAAGCATCCTAAGATAGTAGTCTCATGGACGAGGATGGTGGTCATGGGACACTATGCCCGAGCCGTCGGCCTATGCTGGGTCATGTGCTCCCTATAGTGACCGTAAGCTTATTTAAATTGGCTGGTTGCAATTGGACTAATAACGGGTTGGCTAATCATGCATGCATAGCACATACCAGCATCTATTACTGTTGTACGTGACATACGGATTCGCCTGACTGGATGTTTTACTCGGGGCACAGACCATCATCTATTGTTATTGTACGTATTTAACTGTCTGGATGTTTTACCCGAGGCACAGACCATCTGGATGTTTTACCCAGGTCAATGATTGCATGGGTGACGAGCCCAATATCCGTCTGGATGTTTTACCTTGGACAATGATTGTATTCATGCATCCATGCATATAATAAGACTGCATTTACTCTGTTTTGGCTACTTGGATGTTTTATATTATTTCTTACCTAATGTGACGGTGTGTAATCTTGAAGGGAATTCACACTGAGTTGGCCATTCATCCATCAAATATACAACCGTACAGGTCGCATAAGTGGTTTAATTGATTTTCAGGTTCAGATTGATGAGGAGTAAAGTAATGCTGTGAAGATGCATGATTGTATTGTCAAGAGTTGCTACATGGTTTTACAATTCCAGATTTGTTACAATTTTCTTTGTTTACATGTAATATCATTTCACTTTGTAATTGTAAGTTTGGGACATTTATTTGTATAATTCATTATGGGCAACCTTTTTGCACATTCTAAATATAAATGTAAATTTCTCATTTTGTTTGATTTGTCCATACTACGCTCATTTACTTACTTTAATGAAAGAAAAAAAAAATATGTGGACTTTGGCTCTTTAAAAGTTAACACTCGAGTTTATGGGAAACGGGTCGTATACTCGGGTCCTGAAAAGTCGGGGTGTTACATATTTGGACTACACATTTTCTCCAAAATTGAGCCCTAATCATTATGCATGGAAAGTTAATTGAGATCAAGACCGTTTTAACACTTGCTAAGAAAATTTCCAAGATAAGCTAATCTAAATTTCGAATCACCAAGAAAATCATATACCCCGACTCTGTTCGATGACCCCAACACAATGGATGAATTAGATTTAAAGAAAAATAGCTAGAAGAGACAAATTGGAGAAATCCAATTTAAGTGGGATGAGAAACCTGATTTGAGAATCCTACAAGAGGGGGGCGTGCATGCCTTCTCCACTCTTAAATCAATGCACGCCCACCACCTTCTCACATCCAAAGAAAGAGAGAAAGAGAGACGACTAAAGCCTAAATGCCCATTCCTTTTCTTCATTCTCCACACGTGTGGTGTCTCCTTTTTGCTCAAGCAATGTCATAGTTCGTGTAGAAGCCCTCATACATTGAGATCGATCTAGCGTTTGCATCTAAGGCTAAGGTGAGGGATTCTTTTAAGTTTACATTAATTTGATTTGACTTCTACAATATTTATCTTATTTTTGCATACCTTCATATTACTATGATTTTCATGCCAATTGATTAATGGACTATAGGATCCTAATCTTTTGTCACACTGTTCATGCACACACATGTCCCAACCCACACCATTTATAGACTATACATTGCACCCTAATGCACCCAGCAACCCCACCCTAGTTATTTATTATGGATGCCTTTGAAACTTTTGTCATGTGGACTGTGTCATCGTTGCGGTCGCCATGGTGAAAATTATACGTCAATTCGACGCTCCGTTAGTGAGATACGACTCATCGAATCCATGGCCTAAATTGTGTATCCTGTAACACAAGCAACCTTTATTGTGATAGGCCCATTGGACTTGAGCCCATGTGGGCCTAAAGCACACTTTCTAGAACATGAAAATTATCACAAGATAAGATAATCACTACATGACAAATAAGGAACTGACACATATAAGACAATGCATTATAAGACAAAAATGATTTCTACCCCAAAACCCATCTGTAACGTCTCGGAAAAATCCGTACAAGGACCCTAGTACCACCTCAGGTAGAAATCACTACAGATCAAATTCTTTGAAAATTAGATGAAAATTAATTAAGTATTAAACTGAATTAATCGGTAAATTAGCTAGAACTGCTTTCTATACGAACTGCAAGACCCAAAACTAGTAGAATCACTAATTTTACATTACCTAAAAACCTAGAATCAATCTCAAAACCTAGTTACTCTCGGGAGCACATTGAAACTCTGTATCGGACATGGACCACACCTCGAAAGTCCGATTACCACGAAACTATATAGTTATGACCGCCTTACTGGGCTTGACAGCCACCGTGGAAATAAAATCCAAACAGTATTCAGAAATGCACAACTTGAGCTCGAAGCGAAGTGTGTGAGAAACGTTAATATCTTTAGAAAATGAACTCAAATTTAAGTGATTTGGGCCGTTCACTTGGAGGCCAAATTTAAGGTTTCAAACCGTCAGATTCTGACCCAACTACTCTCTTGGATCAAGAAAATTTTCCTACACAATTCAGTGTACTTGTGGCCCTGATCGAGTAACGACGACCGTTGAACTGAAACAGGTCCTCCACAGTCGATCCACAAATCCGATCAGACCGAAATCTTAACCCGACATATATATATATTATCAGGAAACTTTTCCCTGACCGTATGTAGGAAATGGAATTCCAGATGAGCTCCGTTGGCTCGAAACAGATGACTTTTGGCTATAACCTAAATATAACATACCCTGGGGCCATTGACATCACTTCTGGGCCTATATAAGACCCTAAACCCACCCCTCTCTCATTTCATACGAATTTCTTTAAAACCCTAGGATAAAGAGAGAGAGAGAGAGAGAGAGAGAGAGAGAGAAAAGGAGAGAAAAGTGGGAGGAAGGAAGAAGGATTCTTGGAGATAGTTACTGGGATCTTTTCCCACAACTCCTCACACCAATTCACCTCTTTACTACGCTACTCAACATGTTTCAATTCCGATTTGGATAAGAAATCCTAACCCTAATTTTGTTTTAGGAATCTAAATAGAGCAATCGACGAAATAGCTAACCTATTTCGTGATTCAGGTAACCATTGTTTTGTAGACGGAGACATAAAATTCGAACCACGTCCAAATCGAGTAAACCGACGAAAGGTGCAGACTATAAACGTTTAGGTTATGGTTTTCAAGGCTTTCAATGTCAGCTAATGATTTATGTCTGACTTGATTACTACCATATGATCTTAGTTACGATGTATTCGATAATTTATACATGTGTGTGAACTATGTAAATATATGATGCATTCCATGTGTTTATTAAAATGTTTGAATGAATATGAAATCATAATTTGTACTTGCCATGACTATTAACCTAGAATACATGATTATTGTATGTATGGAAACTCCCTGGTGAAAGGATTTGCCATAATATATGTTATAATTACTTTAGTTCATGTATATAGTAATATGTAGGCTAAGTGTTTGATAAAATGTCTGAATGAGAAATTGTTTGATGAATTGCATTTAATAAGGGCGTTGAGATAGGATTCTCAACTACCTTATCTAGATGTATAATTTCCTTCATGCAGTCCTAATTTCAACTACGTGATTTATGTATAAAATGCATATGTATAATAACATGTTCTATGTGTTTGATAAAATGTCTGAATGATAAATTATTTGATGAATTGTATGTAATGAGGGTGTTGAGATAGGATTCTTAACTACCTTATCAATATATATAGTTTCCTTCATGTAACCTAAATTCCGATTATGCAATTTACGGATGAAATGCAATATATGGTAATATGTGTAATGTGTTCGATGAAATGCTCGAATGAGATTCGTGTTGGGAATGTTTGTTAAATGCTTATATGATTGTCACATGTATCCACATGCTGCATTTGAGTATGATTGGGACTACAATGTAGTCCAGGCAATCGGTAACGGTTCTCGTTTGAGTGGCCGAACTAGTTTCGCCACATTGGATACGTTCGACGAATTCGAGTCACACGACGATTACCAACAGTGGTTAGGCCACGTGGAGTGCTTATGCACTCCATGTAGATTAATTTAGCGTGTGCTCGTACTAATCAAACTTGTCAAATAACCTGATTGGCCTGTTGTGTGTTTACCCTGTATGGATGCTACTGCTTGAATCTAAGGCACTCCTTACCAATGTAAAGACTCGTTTCAACCATGGTACCACGATCCGCTAAGACTCATGAGCCGCGCATGGTGGTATGGGACACCGTGGTCGAGCTGTCGGCCTACGCTGGGGTGACGAGCCTCCCTGTAGTGACTAGTGAGCAACCCAAACTCGTGAGCCGAATACGGTGGTATGGGACACTGTATTCGAGCTATCGGCCTACATCGGCGCAACCTGGCTGCGGTCCCAACGTGGGTTGGGATGAATTGTCTGATCCGGACCCCCTTCAAAAATAGCACTCCAGTTGGTAGGGCGTTGGTGGAGTGACCTCTAGTATAAACTAGGCCTACGCTGACGTGACGAGCCTCTCCATAGCGACCTGAACTTACCTATCCACTACTTTTCAAATCAAGGGTGATGTTGCCCTATAACTTGCCTATCGTATGTGATTAGCTAGGATTGATGACCCTAGATGGATCATTGTTTGGGTAAATGATATAAAGGAGGTACCTTAGCTTCCCTAATCTGCTGTATGAATAGGTCTAATCAAGAACTTGGCTAACACAATCATGCACTGCATTGCATGTGCCTTTGGCGTGGGTGTTGAGTACAGTGGAAGTTTAGCATGCGCGACCATGAGATGATGTCGCTGAGGGAGTGCAGGCGAGGGCATGCATCATTACAACATATTATCCCTGCATTAATAAGAGTAGCTAGGATTGTTTGATGTATTGTTTTATCATTACTGCTTGACTGAATTGATAACATGTTAACCTTTGTTTTATAGTTCTACTGAATTAGCTACTCATTCCCACCTGGGATGGTGTTTTAAAACACTAACTAGACTCTGTTGTATATGTAGGTGGCGACGATGTCTATGTTGATGATTTAGATTTCAGAGACGAGGAGGAATTCTCCTATGTTCAGCTATCAGGCAAGTCTATGTAGACCATGTACTGATCAACGGGATTACAGGGACTATAAGGATTAGTTGGACATTTATATTTTCGTATTTTGTAAATTTTGGATCAATACATATGTATATATTCAGCCTGATAACATACTCATACTCTGGGGATTGAAAAACACTTATATACATTATATACCTATCTCAGTCTTCCACTTGCTTAACTTAATTATCTCTAGAGTATGATATGCTGATTTAGTATAATCTCACTCATGTTTAATGCACTAATATAGACAACATTTAAACATCATTATCTATGTTGCATAAGTGATGCATTAGAACTCGGGAATTGAGCTTTACTCGACTCTCGATTTTCAGGGCGTTACACCATTATTAGCCCTCTCTCCATGCCTTAGAAACTAATCATGGTCATGTCCTCCTCATCCTACACATGCATCTAATGCATGTTTTGTTTTGTGCTACATCACTTCAGACAACCAATTGAACTACTAAACTTCATCATTCACCACGCATCACCTACAACCCATAATCCTTATCCATCAATTAGCCAATGCATGCCTAGATTTTCTCCACCTTAGTCAATGCATGCTTAGCACTATCCACCTCATCCATCCACTACCCATTCCATACACCACATTCCATCTCACTTTTAGCACCAATAAGACCCCATAAACTTACCACATCATCTTGCCACCTTAACCCCTAATTCTCTATATAAGAGTAAGAGCTCTCTTACACTTATACTTTTGCTACACTTAGAAAATTCTTGGATTTTAAGAGAGCGTGAGAGAGAGTGGGGCTAAGGTGTGGCCCACCATTAATCCTAGAGGGAGTGGAGCACACATCATCATCTAGTCGTTCATCCATTTGAGGTAAGTTTACACCCTCTTCTTCCATCCTCCTCTTTCTTCATTTTGTATTTTCTTGATGCTTGTGGGGCCCACTAGTGTGGAGCCCCATGGGTACATATATTACTGGCCATGGTGGTCAGGAAGGTGGCCCACGTCAGTTTGGTCCACCATGATCAACATTATATTCACACCCTTTACATGTAATCCCGTTTTTGTATCTAAACAGAAACTTGCACAAATCGTATAAAATCAAATATACTAAGATCTGAGTTGAAACTTGGTAATAATATTAACCACAATATGAGCTAACTTTGGATCAAATTTCGTAGTCATCTAACGGTCCAATCATCCGTGGCATTAAATTTACTTAGCTATTGTCCAACAGCACACAAAGGGTTCCGATTTGTCAAAAAATGACACATTTTTTGTCCCTTTATTAAACCCAATAGAAAGATATATTCCATTGGCTTCGTAGAAAATCGAAGTACTTTTTCGACGGTATATAATACACCTCGATCAGAGTTTGGATGGCTAAGATCTTGGCCTTGTATAAAAATGTATCTGAGAGCTTGTTATGACTACATATTGTATGGGCTAAATCCGCGATTTCAACAGTCAGATGTATTTGATATTTTTTAAAATTAACATACTTAATATAGTTAATAATTATATGTACAGTCCCTATAGTCAGATTCTTTCATGATAGAATTTAGAAAATTCTGAACCAACAAATACTTCCATAAGGATACATCTTATTATGTGTTGTCCAGATGGATCCAAGCTCCTGTATGGTTGGAAACCTATATATATCCTAAATGATGTATTCTCGAACCATCCATTAGCTCAGATTTTCCAACAGAGAATCTAATTATAATGATTTGATCAATACATTTCATGTGCTACTTGTATGTTGTATGTATGTTGTCCACAATATTCATCCTCTTATTGTGGACCCACTTGGTAGTGGGACAACTTTTATTTATGTACTTTATTAGTTCATTCAATCTGGAAATCCATTTGTATTGATGTGTGTCTCTTATTTATGCCTTGCCAGCGTGTGGGCCCCACTTGCCATTCTATCTATTTAATTTCCTTTGTACTTTTTTCATTTACTGAAAATTTTTCTAAGTACTTAATTGTATTGCATGTAGGCCTCTTTAACACCTTGTGGTGAGCCCCACTCTCTTTAGCTAAGGGTCCCACTTTGGGGGATGTTTAATCCTTATATAAGTGAGCTGGGATGTCTCACCTTTTTGTCAGGAATGATCCCCAAGTGTTTGGAAAGTGAAACGTAAGTTGTTATAGACCCAATTGTTGAAAACTGTCGGATTATTTTTATGTTTTGTACCAACTTTAGGCCTCTATAGTGGACCCCACGTAGAAGATACGAGTAGGAAACCACTTAGAGCCTTTAAAATATACCAATGAATAGATAAATAATATTTATTTGGGCTAAATCTGACCCACATGATCGGAGAGTGGGTTCAAAAATGGGGCTAGGCATGGTTGTGCAGAAAATTAAAATACCTATATTTAGCCCTACACCAAATATTATGTGTACATAATCAGTTGGTCCAATCTTATATTTTTTGAAGTTCATATATAGGAATACCAAGGGCATTTGACGGCACGTTGAAAGGTGGTCCCTCGTGATCATGGAAAGTACTCAAACTTGGGCCAAAACTAATTCTCCACTGTGTTTCCTGCACAATTTCTCCAAGTACCCATGTTTGGGCCATCACCGCAAATTGTACACACCTAACCCAATGAGGCTTGCCTTATAATTTGTAAAGCCCATATACAGATAGCTATTTTCTTTCACCAGATGTGGGCCCCACGTGATCATGAATCTAACTAAAAAATGGCCCAGAACTAACCTTACACCAAAAGTCTGTTTGATATAGAATTCATGTAGGCCACATTAATGGGGTCAACCACCTTCCCAGGGCATTTAATGGAGCATCTAAACTATGAAAAAGAACTCGCTAGTGCTGGTGAGCCCAAAACCTTAGGTGGGCCATCTAGTGTGGGCTTTCTTGTATGTGCCTTACCTTTCATCTGATGAGGCCCACCTAGCATGTTTTGTAAATGGATGTTATATAACTTGTAAAATATGTAGTGGACAGATCTTATTACCCAGTTATTGTTTGAAGATATAGGTGAGCTTGAGTCAATCTAAATGAGGCAACCCTAAGGCCTAAGTGGGCCCAACACTAAGAGAAATCGTTGGGGAGTGAGAAGCCCACCATGGTAACCTTCCTTGAGCCTGTTGGTAGGCCAATTGCCTAGTTGTCAGAGTGCCTTGCACAATATGATGTATGACATGAAAGATTTCAGCATGTTGTACTTATGTTTGAGATTGTTCATTGTTTCTAGTTGAGGGTGGAATGTGTGGGTTCCACTTAGTTGTGGAATTGGATCCATGCCATTGAAGGCCTTGTGGTTGAAAGTTTATCCCTTGGAATTGGCCTAATGGTCCACCAAGTGAGACTCATGCTTGACTTATGGGACCGCTTGCCTTGCACGTAGTCCAAGGTCGATGAGGGTGTCACACGTAGGTGGGACACACCTATTGTTGGTAAAATGACAGGTATGATCTAATTGATTGTGATTATGGTAAGGTTAATATCAATTATAGTGATGATTTAATAGATTGTTAATTGATGGCATATGCATTAATGATGAATGAGTAGTTATTTGTGGTAGTTGTGACATTGCCTATGTTAATCATGAAGTGAAAGTGATCTTCATGTTAATGATGATGATAGTATGCACATGTATATGATGATAAAATATGCTAGTTGATCACCATGCTTTACTTGATGAACGTTACATTGGATGATGAGGTTGATATCTTAGTTAATAATCATGCATGTGTTGATGCTCATGACGATGATATGTGTATAATCACTATACTTCGCTTGATAATGGTTACATTGGAGATGATATTAATATCCAAGTGACAATAATGCACACGTTGATGATCACGATGATCTCATGCATAAGATAATGCCTAAATGATGATAAATAAATGATGTTAGTAAACGTAAGGATAACCCCATGCATGATAGATGCATAATGCCTAGGGCATGTATGATGCTAGTGTTGGATGATGGCCATGATATTGATGATGCACGTGAATCCTGATATGTTTTGTACTCCATGCACAAGCTTGCACGACTTGGATAATTTGGTGTAAAATGTTGGTATGACACCTGACAATTTTTGTGGCATTACATTAGTGATTGATGCGAGGGTTACACTGAATGTTTGCTAATAACACTTTCTTTATGTTGACATGACACTTTCTTTATATTGACATGGTACTTTCTTTATATTGATGTGACACTTATTTTATATTAGAGGTAGCATTGCTCTTGCATTTATGTTAGCATCACTTTATATTGAATTAATCCTACTTTATGCTTAATGCAGTATTACACATCTCATGCATAGGGCTTAGGATTATACGTTATCATATCTCATATACACATTTGTATGGCTGTTGTAGATGAAGATTGTTCATAGCATATGCCTTTCGGCTTGAGACACTTAGGAGACTTTATATAGGATAGGGTTACCCCACATGATCGCACTGTACGCATAGTTTTGGTGTATGACTTGGATGGTATGACTCATGCATTCCACATCTTGTATGACACGATCACTTTACACCCTAGCAATATCAGAGTTGTGGCATCCACAAGCATATTGTGGATGATTGGATTAGACACCGAAAATATCTGTTCTAGCATTAGGGCGTTAAGGATGTCCTTGAGTGAAAGTCCCTAAACCCTGTGGGCCAACATGATGGTTTAACATCGAGACCGAGTGAGATAATATGAGCGCCCGTGTGCCAAATACCAGTAAGTCGCATCTCTCATTGTGTCGTGGTCGATTGGAAAGGGGTGTGACCTTATCCCCCCGAGGGTAGGAGTTGTAAGCTAGGTTGAGTTTGACCAGCTCGTAAATGGGTCCGCTATCGATGAGCAGGGGGGGCATCAGCATACCACTGGCCAGCGGATAGTGAGGTCTCTTCCACTCACCTGTGCATGGGCGCGATGGGGCAACAACCAGTGTGGAGTGTACTAGATCCCAGTGATGTTTTCATATATGAACTGTACTAAGATGTGGACTTACTGAGTAGGACTTGCATGCCTGCATACATCCAACATCCCTTTGCATTTCCATCACTTGCACTTCATCCTGCCCTCTCAGTTTCACATAGCATTGCTTTATCACTATGCTCTAGTTGTGTACTCCATAGATGTTGGGTTGCACATGTGGTATGCCGTGATTCTTAGTGGAGATGTATCATATTGTATGGAGATGTATTAGTAGAGATGAGGGCTATTAAGCACTTTACTAGTTTACACATGGGTTGCACATGAGATTCTTGGTAGAGACGCATCATATGGTTTGGAAATGTATTAGTAGAGGTGAGGGATGTTCAACATTTCACTCATGCATTCATTCATCCACTATCTACTCGGACCGGTGGTGCGCAACTAAATCATTATGTGCACCTTCGTAAAGGCCATGATTTCGGTTACGTACGTGAATTACCTGAGATCAGGAGTTTACCACATCGAGTTTAGCTATCCAAATTAGGTATGAGACTTGTTTGGATAGAAATCCCTTGTGATGAACTCCGGCTTGCGATACCGCGTACTATCATCCTGACTACACACACCAACTTTGTCATCCCTTTTCTATCGTATGCCCTATGGTGGAATATTGAATTTGATTATCTTGTACATGATGATTGGCTATTCTCATGATTCATGATCGTTCATCCGAATAGTATGCCTGAAATTGACGACATGATTTATGATAACCTGTCTAAATTTAATAACATGCTTGGTTAATAACATGCTCACCTATGATAACATGCTTGGTTGATAATATGCATATATTTGTTTTGGATGTCTTTACGAGAGTTCCCTAGTAAGCCATGTTTTACACTTGGCACGCAGTAGAATCATGAGCTGTGGTTTGCTCGTACAGATGATTTACACTTTTTCAAGACACATTTAGTAGAAGCGTGCCTGCGGGAGTTATAGGGGCTTTGTTTTTCATCTCCCTTATCATTAAGTTGATGCACCATCTTATATGTAACATGTCGAACAAGTTCGTTTCTTGGATGTGCGTTGATAACATGCGTAAAATGTGTAATTGACTAATTAGATTAACCATTAAAAAAACTCTTCAACGATGAGTTGGGTTTGGCGTTCAGGAAGTTAGTTCACAAAGTCCAGTGAGTGGCGAGGAATGTCATGCCCCAAACTCGGAAACCGGGCTCACAAAATTTTCGATGGCCGAATCCGGTGCCGACAGCCTCCGTAGTACCCCAATTCTCGGCTCCCAGCGTCCATACACCGGATTCCGATCCTGGGATCCTACAAGGAGGATTTTTCAATGTACATTTAACTCGTAATAAGCATAACCATAAGTTTACCCAAATCACAAAGGTAACTTATAATAAGAAGAGGTATGGGCTTGTGTAAGAACTTTTGACTTTAGGGGTTGCTTGGGGATAGATGTGAGGTGATGGTGTACTTGACATGTACTTAACCCTTGATGGGATTGATTGATTGATGGATGTGACAAGTCGTAGAGATTCTCTCGAAATTCGCACAGGCGGCATTTTCCTCGCACTGAACGCTGGCCCACATCTCCTGGCCAAAGTATCAAATTGACGCGCGAGTTGCAACATCGGAACCGTGGCGATGGCGCGGTCGCTAAGGTAAAAGTCTTGGGTTAAGTCGACTCGGGTTGATGACGTGTGAATCAAGGTCGCGCGTAAATGCTGATTAAGGGTCGAAGGTTGCCAAAATTCGACCAAGAAGATCGTGGAAGCCTATGGAACAGTACGGTCCAAGATAGGGGTCTTACAACTCTCCCCTCCTAATAAAAATTTCGTCCTCAAAATTTAAACCACAACATAACCAATATAGGTCTTACCAAGGGTGGGAAACTACACCACTATATATATAATCATAACATAACATACCAACATAATCAAACACCTATGAGATGGGGATAACGCCCACAAATCTCAAGCTCTAATTCCCAAGACGCCTCATTCATGAACAATCTAGGAAGACGGTGTAGGGGCCAAGTCACACAAATCGTCGACGACTCCACCTAATGTCTGAGGATCCTGCCGCTGCTGGGGTCCCAGCGGAAGATACTGTCGTCTTTGCTGCTGCTGAGGATGGGGACACCCGCTCATACGATGCCCAAACTCGGAAACCGAGCTCACAAAATTTTCGATCGCCGAATCCGGTGCCGACAGCCTTCGTAATACCCCAATTCTGGCTCCCAACGTCCATACGCCGGATTCCGATCCTGGGATCCTACAAGGAGGATTTTCCAATGTACATTTAACTCGTAATAAGCATAACCACAAGTTTACCCAAATCACAAAGGTAACATCATCATCACATATCCACTAATATAAATAATTGAATACAGTGTTAAAAGGGAAATACATATGTCAAAAATCAAAGCTCCATAAGTCCACTGCACGCTCTAAGCTCAATGCTGCTACAACCTAACGCCACCTGCATGCCTCTATTGTGCATAAGCTTATAGAAAGCTTAGTGAGCGGTGAAAGTGTGTGTACAAGGTAAGTGTCAAGTAAGCAATATCAGAGTAATCAGAGTAAGCGGAAGTACTGAGAAGTCCATGAGTCATACAATATCAGGGTACACAATGCAATTCAGCTATACAAATGAGGTGTCAGAGCAGGCCAAATATTAGATGCTGAGGATACAATGCCATAAATCATACAATATCAAAATAAGTGAAAATATACTGATAAGTTTATGAGTGTCATCAGTCGTACCAAGGCTATTCGATGCAAGGCATGAGTACTAACGGCCATATAATTGCAGAAACATAGTAACCCAAAATGTTAAGTACTGCGGATGTAATATGATATACAGTGCGAATGAAATGACCAAGCTGAAGTGAAGTCGGGATGATAGTATGTAGTATCGTAGGCTATGGGGTCCATTACAAGGGACTTCTATCTAAACTAGTCCCATACCTAAATTTGGATAGTCTGACTCAATGTAGTAAACTCCTGATCTTAGGTCAGTAGCGCCCAACTGAAATCCTGGCCATACGAAGGTACACAACAATTAGTTGCGCACCACCAACCCGAGTGGATAGTGAATGAAACAAATGCAGGAGTATGCACTCCTACTCAATAAGTCCACATATCAATGCGGTTCCTCTCTAGGAAATCACTAGGGTCTATTACACTCCAAACCAGATTGTCGCCCCATCACGTGCAACAAGGTGAGTGGAAGAGACTTCATTATCTGCCTGCCAATATCGGGCCCGACTCATCGATAGCGGACTCATTCCTCGAGTTGGTCAGACTCAGCCTAGCATTGTCCTCTCCTCTCGAGTAGGTAAGGTCGTACCCCGTTCCAACCGACCACGACACAGTAGGAGACGCGGCCTAACGGTATACGGTCGTCATGCTCTCATGCATCCACTCGGTCTAGACGTTGGAGCAACTTCTGGAACTAAGAGGGTTCTGGGACTTTCACCCAAGGATATCTATAGCACCCCATGTAGAACAGATTTTCAGTGTCTCATCTGGCCATCCACGAAATACTTGTGGAGGCTACGACCCTGATGTCACTAGGGCATATGGTGGTCATGTCACACAAATGTGAGATGCATGAGTCACACAATCCAATCATGCATCAATCCTGTGCATGTCATACTCTCATGTGGGGTAACTCCGCCTATCAAGGAGCCTTATGAACAACCTGCCCTATGACATATGCAATGGTTAATCACATCTTATAACAAACATGCAGATGATGCGTATGGGCATGTATTATGATGTTATGCCGTCACATACTCATAATCGGTATCAATAACCGGCATCAACAATCGACCTCGACAATGTGGACATTTAACCAACATTGCCCCCAATGAATGGCCACATAGAGCCAAACATATAATGAGCCCACGGCCTTACACAAAGGCCTAATATACAACACAATGGGCCTTACTCAATGGCCACATATACACACTAGATGGACCCTGCTCATGGGCCTAATACATATCACAATGGGCCTTGCCCATAGGCCATGAATACATCATAATGAGCCTTACTCATGGGCCTTGAATACATCACAATGGGCCTTGCCCATGGGCCTCAAATACATGACATGTGGGCCCAAAACATGGGTCTTGAATACATCAAATGGGCCATGCATCATGGGCCTAATACGTGTCACAACGGGCCTCAACTACGGGTCGCATGTACATCATATAGGTCACGACAATTGGCCTTGGCATCAATCGGAAATGACACTCGGAATCAGCCTATACAATCGGCCTTAACAAATCAGAATTGGCTGCGATAATCAGAATCGGAATCGGCCTCAACAATCGAAGTCAGAATCAACAATCGGCATCGATATCGATAATCGGCCTCGACAATCGGAATCGGCCAAGTCAATCGGAATCAACAATTGGCCATGACAATCGAAATCGGCAAATCGGTCATGACAATCGGAATCGATCGATAATCAGAATCGAAAAATCGGTCACGTCAATCAAAAATTGGCAATCGGTCATGATAATCAGCCTCGATCGCTAATCAGCAATCGGCCACGACAATCAGGATCAGTCAATAATCGAAATCGGTAAATAGGTTATGTCAATCAGAATCGACAATCGGTCATGATAAACGGCCTCGATCGCTAATCGGCAATTAACCACGATAATCGAAATCAGTCAATAATCAAAATCGGTAAATCGGTCACATCAATCGGAATCGGCAATCGGCCACGACAATCGAAATTAATCGATAATCGGAATCGGCAAATCGGTCACGGCAATGGCACCGATAATCAATAGATAAATAAAGCGGGGTCCATAAATGGTCAGCTGATCAACCATAGTATGAAGATCAGCACTTGATTGTGGTTATATCAAAGCCGATAGCACAGAGCCATCCGTCTACGACGAATGGGGCCCACTTATTTGGGTTAACCCACTAAGGGAATGATGAGAATGGACCTAACAAGGCCTAAGGGAAGGTCACAATGTGGACATCCAACCATCATTGCCCATCAATGTGGACATCTAACCAACATTGTTCCCAAGGAGTGGCCTACATAGGGCCAAACATATAGTGGGCCCATGGCCTTAAGTACAATTACGATGGGCCTCATTTACGTTATATAAGCCTCGCCATATTGGGCCAACATACATCTCATTGGGCCTCGAATACACAATAGGTGGGCCTCGCACCTGGGCATCGAATACATCTCAATGGGCCTCTTATGTCAAGTGGGCCACATCACATGGGCCGCATTATATGAGCCACACCAACGGGATTTATGTACATAATATAGGCCACACCGATGGGCCTCATGTATATCAAATCGGGCCCACCCTTATGTATATTTGAGATCCGACCTATTCATAAGTTAACATAGAGATAAATGAAGTGAAAATAATTGTCAGTTGGAACTACTGTGGCCCTTAGAAGTTTGAATGGTGTATGTCACGGTCCACTATTTAAATGGTGGGGTCCACTTAAACTTTAGATCAGACTCACCGATTTTCCCATGCTGTAAAATGATTTCACAAATGGTTAGACGGCATGGATACAACACATGCATCATGGTGGGCCTCACTGTCCAAACAGTGGATGGTGTAGATAAAGCACATACATCATCAAGGCCCACACCATAGGGATGGAGCACATACATATGGAGTGGGTCCCACCATCAGATGGACGGCGTGGGATACAAAATATACATCAAAGGTAGGCCTGTGGGCTGCTGACATCCAGAGAGCAACTATATAGCCGCTACATGTGCAGCATTGCTGCCTTACAAAGGGAGAGGAGGGTCCCACGGACCCCACCAACATATATATATATATAATATAATATAATATAATATAATAATATACATATATATATCACGTGCAGCACTGCTGCCTTTAAGAGAAGCAAAGGTGGGTCCCACACAGGGCCCACCACAACATATGTTTATATATATATATAATATAATATAATAGTATAGTATAGTATAGTATATTTATTATAACAATGCACGTCCATGCCCTTGGACGGCCTGGACAGTCACACACATCAAGGAGGGCCCACACGTGGGGTGTGTCCCACCGTCCACGGATGGTGGACACAACACATACATCATGGTGGGGCCCACCCTAATGGATTGACGGGGTAGATGGGTCCCACAGACCCCAGGTCAGGTCACACTTCACTGCCAGCCACCCACACTAGGCAATCAATGCCAAGACCTCAGTGTTGAAATGAGGTATCTATCACTCAGTCTACCAGTTGAGCCATGGATTTGGGTCCCATCATCCTTAGACGGTCTAGATCTCACGT
Source organism: Magnolia changhungtana (assembly GCA_030180095.1). Lineage (NCBI taxonomy): Eukaryota > Viridiplantae > Streptophyta > Magnoliopsida > Magnoliales > Magnoliaceae > Magnolia > Magnolia changhungtana. The sequence continues at coordinate 1,289,098 of JASAUF010000066.1, read as the reverse complement.
GGGACCCACAGAACTACAGACGTCGATACGGCAGCTAGAAGCTGCCTGCTTCAACAGAGCAGGTGGGTCCCACGTAGGGTCCACCATCATGTATGTTTTATATATAATATAATATAATATTTATATATATATATATGCCAACGTCCAGGCCTGGACGGCTTGGACGGTCATGTACATTAAGGTGTGGCCCCACATGTGGGCCACCACACATGGTGCATATATAATATATTATATAATATATGATATTATATTATATAAAAAAATAGGGTAGCTGGATAGTACACTCCAGCGTTAGATCACACTTCATGTTAGCTACACCCCACTGTCAGTTAACACTTCACTATTAGCCATACCCCACTGACGGACAGTGTGGGCATAAACCTTATCAAGGTGGGTCCCACATGGCCCACCTACTTTTGGATCAGCCTGATATTTGTGTTTCCCTTTCATTCGGGCTAGTGTGACAGTCCGATCATGCAAGCCCCAAACAGGGATCAAGGTGGCCCACCAAAATGGATGACTTGGGTAAATACACATCAAGGGTGGGCCATTATCATAGAAAGAGAGAGAGAGAGAGAGAGAGAGAGAGAGAGAGAGAGAGATAAGAGGGAAGGGAGATCGAAGATGACGGAGGGGCCCCGTCACTATGGGCCCCCTCTTGTATACAAACATACATCAAGGTGGGTCCCACTATATGTGGCCCTTAAATCACCAAACAAATAACTAACAAAAGGAAAAAAAATTGGGTCCAAGATCACCCACCGTCCACTTCTTCTTTCTCTCTTGGCTTCCTTTGCTCCTTAGCTTCAATTTCAACGAAGGATGATGGAGTTTGGATGGTTGAGATGGGAGATGAGAGGATGGGAAGTGGGCCACATGCAAAACTCTCTCATGGAGGTTTGAGAGAGCCTTGGACGTGTGATGTTTCTCTTGCTTGGGAAAGTGAGTTGAAAAATGAGAGAATGAGGGTTGTAAAGAGAGAGAGAGAGAGAGAGAGAGAGAGAGAGAGAGAGATGGGTGATGATGTGGTGAGTGATGGGTGAGGTGAGAGATTTGTTGACTTTGGGGTAGATTGTGTAAGAAGGGGTATGGGCTTGTGTAAGAAGGGGTATGGGCTTGTATAAGAACTTTTGACTTTAGGGGTTGCTTGGGGATAGGTGTGAGGTGATGGTGTACTAGACATGTACTTGACAATTGATGGGATTGATTGATTGATGGATGTCACAAGTCGTAAAGATTTTCTTGGAATTCGCACATGTGGTGTTTTCCTCGCACCGAACGCTGCCCACATCTCTTGGCCAGAGTATCGAATCGGCGCGTGAGTCGCAGCATCGGAACCGCGGCGACGGCGTGGTCGCTAAGGTACAAGTCTTAGGTTAAGTCAACTCGGGTTGACGACGTGTGAATCAGGGTTGCGCGTAAATGTCAGTTAAAAGTTGAAGGTTGCCGGAATTCGACCAAGAAGATCGCAGAAGCCTATAAAACGGTACGGTCCAGGATACGGGTCTTACAAGGAAGCTGTCACGACACGAGTTCAGGACTTGGGAAGTAGTAGAGCTTGGGTTTCGGATTTGAGGCATGACCTGAACCGTTACGAATATTTATTGTTATGAGAGTTATGGTTAATGTTTGATTTTAATTGTGCATGATTTTTATGAATTCATATGGGGTGATGGATATAAGCCTTGCCTTTGCCAATTTTGAGAGCGATGTGTGTTTCCACTCTATATTGAGTTGGCTTTTTTACTTTTCTCTCCTTATTCTTATTGAAATAGCCTATTTGCTACTCTTCTCTTTTATTGAGATAACTTAACACTACTTTTCTCTTTTATTAAGTTATCTTTGTGCTACGTCCCTTTATGGCTTGGGCATGTGTCTTTGAATTTTAAAGCTCCCATGGTTCAATTTACTTTCCCTATTGATGCAACTGATGTGTTAGAGGTCTCACATCTAATGATTCATATATTTTATCATGGACGTAATACGCTCTGGGTAATGACCCTTTTAGTCGACACGTAATTCCATAAATTTTGGGTAGTGGTGCACAAATCAATGCAAGTAATCCTAATACATGTCACATCACTTCTGGGATTTGATGTCACAAATAATCGTTCTATGAACAAATCGTGTCACGTAACTCATCTGATCCATGTGTGGTGTCTTCTTAAGGTATTCACATGAATCCATAATAGTGTTAGACACACCGATAAATCTTCATAGTATGGGATGTGGGGCTAGCTGGGTTTTCTATGAATTATATTCTACATCGTGATGATCACTACGTATGATGGACCACACACACTATGCTAAGCATTCATTCATGTAGATTAGTTTCGCATACCGATACCACTCGTAGCGGTGGAGTATAAGATATATCAGAACCCTTACATTACTTTTATGAATCTCTTGAATTATTGTTAATCTTAAAGGATAACTATCACAATGAGTAGGGCATTGATCATCTCCAACCATACAGACATTGCAGGTGAAGCATAGACTGAAGATGTTTATGATGATCTCTCTATAGAAGATTATTCTGGATAAATAAGAAGGATAACATTACATTTAAATTTATTTTCCGTTGCATACTTTGATAATGTAATAAGCTCCCATTTGAGAGGGCATTAGACAATTAACTTAATTTTTTGCCTTGATGGAATAAGAAGTACAATCAATTTTATTCTTGTGATTGGGTACCTTCATGAATGTGATCTAAATGGAAAAAAAATTAATAATAATGTGTGATTTGAAGCATTCAATTATTACATTATTAATACCTGGAATTCTTGGGCATGAGTGTAAATTCGAGCCGCGAAAACTCGGGGTGTTACAGTTGGTATCAGAGCATGAGAATGAAATTAACTGGGGCTGAGGGAATGGACCATTGTTGAGTGTCAAATATTGCATATTCCCCCTATTTATATCTTGATTTTATGAACATGATAATGCTTAATGGGTATATTTTATACATGTTTGTATTGTGAGGTAAATCTAAGAGCTTGGATTGAAAAGAATGTTAAAAGCATGGATTTGATGCTCAAAAATCACCAAGGCAAGGGATGGATCTTAGAAGACCAACATTGAAGATTTCAAGACCCATATTCAAGAAAACCAAGTGGAGAAAGAAGAAAGTCGGAAGTACAAAATGTAAAAATTCACAGAATCTGAATTTCTATGTTGTCGAAGGTTGTTAGATGACATCGAAGCCAGTCTTCAATGACATCAAATGACATCAAAAAATTACATGAAAATCAAGTTTTATTGCTGAAAGTGCCCTTGTTTGTCAATATACATGAGTGTTGAGTCTGTCAGTCGAACTGTGATCTTATTTGAAGACATCAAGACCAAGCCTCAACAAAGATGAAGGCCATGCTCAAGCTTAAATCTGGTAACCATAGTCTCATCATACCACAACAAACCCTAGCAGGTATCTACCCCTATATAATCCCAACTTACCCGATAAAAAGAATTAAAACATATTCTGGTCTAGTTGGTATATAATGCACAGTGAGTATAAATGGAAGAAAGAAACAAAACTGAAAAATCACAAGTCCTGCTCAAGTACATCGAACTGTAATCGAGGGAATCTTCGATAATATCGAACATCGTTCGATAATATTAAATGGATGCACATTCTGTCCAACAATAAAATGAACATATGATAGAAACTTCGATATCATCGAAGTCCATGCTTCGATAACATCAAATGACCCTCGATTACTTCGACCTTGAAGTTCTTCCAAAGAAACAAAAAATACTCTAAGTGCTCCTCGATGTTATTGAGAGTAAGTTATCGATAGCATCGAAGTCTATTCGATGGCATCGAACCTAACTCAGTTTTGTCCAGCAAACTTTTAAAGAAAACCTATTTTCTTTTTCCAGAACACTAAGGAACCTGGCTTAGGAACTTTAGGACCGAATTGGGAAGGACCCTACGTGGTAATAAGTACGAGCCAACCAAGATCATATCAACTTGAAGAGTTGGAAGGTTGACTCCTGCCGCACCCATGGAATGTCAAGCATCTCAAAATATACTACGCATAGGGGCCGACCTGCCACAAGCGCGAAATCTACTCTTTATGTTTATTCCAGCATGGAAAGTTTGCTTCCTACTTCGATATCAATAAAATCCCCAAGTCGGGATAATTTTGCTTTCTACTTCAATATCTACGAATGAACCATCTACTAAAAGCCTATTAAAGGCTTCCCACAATACATGGGAAGAACAACCCTAATTAAGGGACCGACCCTTCAAGAAGAGGTCAGACCCTGTAATATCGACACTACTCAAGTTATGCGATTCGCATATCCGACCCATGGAAAACTGCTTCGACGACATGACCTGAAAAGGTTAAACCAACTTTCTTACTTAAAAAAATTGCACAAACAAAGAGGATGGAAAAAAAAAAGTCCTTAGATTAATAACGCTCCGAGGAGAACATTACATCTAGGATATTCAAAAAAAAAAAAAAAAAAAAGAGAAATTTTTCTACAAGGAGGGAAGAAAAGGCCACTAGGCCGCAAGGGGCTGCTCCGAAGGCAATTCCTTTGGAGGCACCTCAGGATCTGAGTCGGCATTCTTATAAGCAGAGAGGCCGATCTTAGGATGGTCCCCCGTTATATCCTTGAGGCACTTCTCATACCCGACACTATATAGAAGGTCCCGATTGTCCGTGTACTCTTTCGAAGATTTGAACTCCACCACGGCCAACCAAGCCGAAACGACTGTTGCTTGGGCCTCCTTGATCTTCACGTCGAAGGAGCACTTTAATCTAGCCAGGTCGGACTTCCACCGAGCCTCATTCTCTAAAGCTTAATGAGCAACTTCTTCGAGGCCTCTAGCTCAACCGCCGAGATCTTCGCCTGAGTCTTTAGGTCGGACCAAAGTTGTTCAGCTTCAGCATGAGTCTGGAAGGCCTCGACTCGAAGTTTCTCAGCCTAACCCCCTTTTCTAGCAATGCGGCCTCCGCCTCTTTGACTTCTGTCTGAAGGCTGGCCAACTCTCGGTGTTCATGGAGCAGGGAGGGAGCATACTACAAAAAAAAAAAAGGAATAACAGTTAGACCAAAGAGGTAATAAAATGATGAGTCATCTCAAGGAAGGTAATCCGACCTTAAAAAATAGCTTCGCCTATTGGCCGAAAACTCCATCTGGCGGCATATCCATCACATGGGCGAACTCAGCATCAGTTATGTGTCGTTCTACCCAGGGTAGGAGGCTCTCCAGCATGGGCCGAGCTGACTTGGGAGACCTCTGACCCCCTCCACCTTGGCCGCTAGAGGAAGATGCACGGGAAGCTCAGTAGACGCTGCTGCGACTGCTTGTGCCTCATCCGAACTGGCCTCAGCGAGCAGGACCCACCCTCCGAACTCCGCCACCTCGAGAATAGCAGGACCGGGAGCGGAACTCGGCACATCCTCCACCACCCTCTGAGCCGCGGAGGGTGGAGGTCTGACCTTCCCCTTACTCTTAGAGGTTGGCTTCTTCTTCTTCTGGGCCAACTCAGGAAGAGGGGGTGTGGCCTTGCCTCCATCATATCTGCACAACTGCAAAGGTTAGCAAAAAATTCCCAAAATATGCAAAGTCTCAAAACAAGCAAAAACTATACTTGTTAGGGCAGAATCAAGACTTGATTTAAGTAGAAGCTCGGCTGCGAGAAGCTCTCTCCAAGATCTCAGGTCTCCACTAACCTCGCTCCAGCGACTCGAGCAAAAGCTTCCAAACTTAACACGGTAGGGTATTTGGAAAGAACTGAAGAGAAGATATACTAAGTCAAGATAGAGAGAATAACCAAGTAAAGAGAAAAAAGGAAGCTAAGTCCTGACAATACCGACCCGAGGCAGAGAAGGAAGTCGGGACCCAAGAGCGAAGTCCAGATAGCCCTGACACTTCTCAATCTTTCGACACCCAGAATCATTTGTTCTTCTAGTTCTTGTTGGCGATCAAGACGTCCGTGATCAAGGCCTTACCGGTTCCTCACCAGGAAGAGAAGTAATACCAACCCTCATGTAGAGGGCTAGATTTCACTTAGAATAGAGGGAGAAACTCATCCACGGTCAGCTCAGGCTGGTCAAGCTCGGACCAGAGGACGAATGACCCCACCAGCGCTCTCCAGGCATTAGGGATTAACTACCCTGGAGCTAACCTTAAATGCTCGAGGACTCACCTCAATATTCACTGGAGAGGGAGCCTGAGACTGCACTAGAGGACGACCCGGTAAACAGCCACCTCTCCTTCAGGGGGGGTTGTTGGGAAGCTCGCCCGGTGAGGGAGACTGAAGTACCACGAACTCCGAGATATGGTACTCTGACCTGATCCTCACGTGGTTGGCCTCCTTCAAAATGGACTCCACAGGCCCCTTTTCCTCCTCTGCTGCCGGGAGGTCCTCTTCTGCCTTGGCGGACCGCTTCGCCGGGGACCGTTCGAGCACCCCGCGAAACCCGCGATGTCTGAGAATCGATGTCGCTCATCAAAATAAGGGGTGATGGTGGGTTTGACATGGGGTGTAAATTCTCTACCCCGCCATCACTGCCTGGGGTCCCCTCCCATAAGCCCAAAGTTTTCGGCATGGTTGTGGGCCCAAGAATGCTAGAAATGGAGAAGAAAAAGAAAGAAAATAAAAGAGAATGGAGGGGAAGACAAAAATGGAGCTCATTGAGGGGCAGCTCCGCCTGAGATGTTTGTCAAAGATGGGATCATCAGGATTCGCCTCACGCCAAGGAAGAAGAAACATTTCGACAAAGCCGGGAGGCGAATGACCGCCCCCGACAATTAGGGCATCCCCTTTTACAAGGGAGCCACCTGTAAGAGCATTTATTGCTCCCAATCAATGCACGTCCGAAGAGCGGCTCCTCGGCTCTCCCATTTCAACACGTGGCGCGCTCCCACTCGTCGCACAATTCCACGACCGAGGTCAGGCCACATGTCACCACCTCATTCACCCGGTGTCGAAAAGGCGCCATGACAACCCACGTGACCTCAAGCCGTGGCATGCCACCTCGATAACGTCGTACCATGATTATTGATATGCCTCGATACTTGGACCTACCACCTTATTCAACATTAATAGTGGAACAACATGACATCCCGAGCAATAATAATCCGACCGAACCAGGTCTGATCTACTTCTCAAGCCTGTTCTACGAACTTGGAAGTAAAGGGGGCTTACTGTTATGGTGAAAATGGACTGACCCACAAAAGAAAGGTCAGGACAGAAACCACATATCTAACTCAATGAATGGTTCTAAAGCCCAAGGGATGAGATTGGGTTCGATGGCGCAAGTACTACAAACTCCAAGGAATCCCAGCCGCCATACTAAGCAGGTAGGTCAGCACTCAAGGTCAACACCTCAAGGTTGGCACCTCAAGGTCGGCACGGCCCAGATCCCCTACTTCTCTTTGGATTGAAAGATCGGCCCAAGCCCATGTATAAGCAATGGGAAAAGGCTATCAGGACTCATGAAGAAGTGAAATGCTATAGAAATTGGACATCACAAAGACCTTTGTAAATGGAAGGCCATCACTTTGTTCGATGTACATGGACGACCTCCCTCATGTCCCCAAACAATACTCAACACATCTCCAGTGCACGTGAAAGTGCCCTTGTTTGTCAATATACGTGAGTGTTGAGTCTGTCAGTCAAGTGAGCCCCAAGTTGATGATATCAAGACTCATCAAGATGAAGGCATACGATCATACTTAAAAGGTAAACTAAGCTTTATCTACCTAAAACAAACCCTGATAGGTATATTCCCCTAAAAGAACATAATTTACCCTTAACTACTTATAAAAACTTCTTGTAAGATTGGGTTGCTAGCACTTTGAGTATTGGAGGAAATATGAAATAAATAGGTAAAACAAAGATCGAGGACATCTTCGATGGAATCGAACATGGTTTGATTGCATCGAAACCAAGCCCATATATGAAATTACGGTTTAGACCACTGTAGTAGAAGTATGGAATAGTCCAAGGGTCCTAGAGGGGGGTGAATAGGACTTTTAAAATATTTTACCAATTTAAAAATCCTAATTGCCTAACACAAACTATTTACCAATTACACTGAGAAAGGCAATCACAACTCTAAAGGCTTCCAAGCCTATAGAGAATCCAATCACATAGGCTACTCAAGATATGCAAATAGAGTAACTAGCCTATAACATTGTGAACTTGTATGTGGAATGTGTTACCAATCAATCTTAAGCATTTATCTAATCATGTGTAAACTCTCAAGCATTCAAACATATATAAACATGATTAAATAAATGCGCAAATGACAATTCCAAACACAAGGATGTATAGTGGTTCGTCTATGTGTCTACTCTACTCCCGATATCGGCACTCTCTCCTAGAGTGTGTTGGTTTTCACTATCACTGGTTTTAAATCAGGTTCACCAAAAACCTTTACAGCCTTACATAAATGACTCAACAATTTATGCTCTTCATACGAGCAAAGGTCCTCCACTAAGAACCCACGTTTAGGCCCCGCGGCCAAGGTCTCATAATAAGCACCTACGTTTAGGCCCACGGCCAAGGTCCCACACTAGGCACCTAAGTTTAGGCACACCGGCCAAGGTCCCACACTAGGAACCTATGTTTTAGGTCCCACACTAAGAACCTACATGAGTTTGTTTATAGCAAACACTTAGCCTCAATCCTACACGAGGATAAAGACTAACTTGTGGACTCTTAACAATGACACTTACTTGTCGGATTGATTCCTCTTTTGTAGCTTGTCTCGGGTTGCTTGATCTTTACTCTCTCTAGCTTGAATCTGCTCCCTGATGCTCCCCCGATCGCTATGCTGTAGTTTACCTGTTGTTTCAGCTTCACAATCGAGAACCTTGCATATAATGTTGTTATTAAGGTTACCAAGGTAATGGGAGTTGGTTGAATCTCCTATCAAAGGATATGAATGGATTTCCTAAGGGATTTAACTAATGGATGCTCTAGAGTATTGTGGACCTGAGGATTTGCTAATAGGTTCGGTCTATATACTCTAGAGCAAGCTAGAGATCATGTTCTTCATAATAAGAGCTTTGAATGCTCATTATAGTGAGAAATCCCAATGAAGAAGCATGAATCTCTTGTGAATAGAGTCTAAGATGGGTAGGATAAGCTTGGGATACACTATAGACTCTGGAATGCCTAAATCCACATATTTCGTAAAGTTCTGGGTCCTGCATTTATAGGGAAAAGGTCCCAACGAATATAAAATGGCTAGTTCTCGATTCCACCGAGTGAACCTTCAGTAGTACCAAATTTCACTCGATAGCACTGAAATCCCACTCGATGGTACTGAATTAGATCCTGAAGTTGCTAGACGTATTTTACTACTTTCGGTGTGTGGCACCGAAATTTGTACATTGGTAGGAGTCGGCGGTACCGAATTTACAATCGGTGATACCGAATTATCTTTGAAAGTCGCTGGACTGTTTTGAGCACTTTTGGTGGTATTGAATGTGTCATTCGGTGGCACTTGCTCCTGCCGAATTAGGACACATTTTCCTACTTTAATTACTTATCTTATGATTCATTCAACAACTTGAACTTTCTCAAAGCCAACTCTATAATGGTGGAACTTATAAGGTTAGAATGGTTTTATATAGATGATCTAAGTAGGTTTTCCTATTTATGGGTCTAGGACATCTATATGTAGGATCCCGATCGTAGAACTTTTCTTTTCTTGAACTTGTAGCTTGTGCTTCTACTCCAGTTGCATCATCGGTCATCTTTTTCCCAATGACTCATCCGACTACTCGATACAACTAGTCACGTGATTGACAAATATGAGTGCATGGTGGGTGCACTAACAATATAGTCCAGCAACAAACTGAACAATTGTTGGAAAATATCGATTGCATCGAATCGAAACTTAAGTTTTGATGGCATCGAACACACTTCGATTGAATCGACCTTTGGCTTATTTCCTCCAAAAACCAAAATTACTCTAAGTCTCCTCGATGTAATCGAACCTTCTTCGATAACATCGAGAGTAAGTTATTGATGGCATCAAAGACTGATCGATGACATCGAAATGGGGACCAGTTTGTCCAACAAGCCTTCCAGGAAAAACCAATATGTTCAATCACATCGAAGACCGTTCAATTGCATTGAAATTCAAATTTTGATTGCATCAAAAGTCTAATCAATTGCATCAAACAAGGGATAAAACTGTCTAGCTACTAGTGTGTATTTTATTAAACGAGATCCTGATGGCATCGAAACATCCCTCGATGACATTGAAGTGCATGTCGATGACATCGAAGGGTGCTCAATGAGATCGGATAGAATCTGTCTTACACCCAACTGAATATTATATGTGGGAAGTTAATGCAATCAAAGAAGGTTCGATGACATCGAAATTCAAATTTCGATGGCATCGAAGACCCTTCAATGGCATAAAAATGTCAGATTTCTGCCCATTTTTTTTTACTGTTGGGATTTAACTTTATAAATACACATGGTTTGCTTCTTGGTAAAATGAGTTAGAATTTAAGAGAATTTGAGAGAGTTGTTGCAAGAGTTAATACCGTCATCCTCATTTCCTCTTTCCGATTAGAGTTCATCATTCAATCCTTTGCACAAGCATTTACTCCTATCTTCATTGCTTGGATTGACTCATGAACTCTAGCATTCATTAAGATTCTAGTAGCACTCTTTAATAGTAAATCATTGTTCTGGAACTCTTGAATGCTTAGCTCATGGGAATCTTCTCTAGGTATTTAATTCATATCATTTAATAGAGAAGATCGGTAAAATCCTAAACCTCACAACCTCAGAGCATTGCTTGGTTCATCATCAACGGTCACGGTTCAAGGAAGCTGAAGACTCCTCATCAACAAAGAAGATCATCTTCAGATAGTGAAAGAAAGGGGCTCACTCACTTACTTGTAAGTATATAGAGTCTATTAAGTTTGAAGTCATTTCCTTGTATAGGATTGGGATTCAAAGTTTGAGTTGACAAACTCGCCAAGACCTTTCGTAGGCCTCCGACTAGAAATTCGTTGTCCTTGTGTAGGACGTGTTACCTTGTGTAGGCTCCTAGTTGCGTCCTTGTGTAGGACTTGTCGCCTTTTGTAGGTATCTAAGGTCGCCTTGTGTAGGGCTCCTCAATTAACCTTGTGTAGGTTGTGAAGGTTCATGGTTAACCTTATTTAAAACCATTGGATAATGAAATCCGGTACACTCTAAGAGAGTGCATCAGCCAGAAGTGGAGTAGGCAAGTAGCCGAACCACTATATATGATTGTGTTTAAGATTGTTCTTTGTGCATTGATCTAATTATGCTTATGTCTATCAAATTATTATTATGATGCATGATTAAGTAAATGTCTAAGCATTGATAGGAATCACATCTAACACACTCTAATATACACTATCTTCATAGGCTAGTTGCTTTACATATAAATTTTGTGTAGCCTATGTGTTTAAACCATCTATTGGCTTGGAAGCCATAGAGTTGCTTTACCTTACTTATCTTGCTTGAAGTTAGGCATTGTTTGTTATTATAAGAAAATAGTTTTTAAAAAGTCCTATTCACCCCCCTCTAGGACACTTGGACAAATTCCATACTTCTACAATAGCGGTTCTACAGCAATTTCGGCACAGCCATTTCCTTGGTCCAACCTCAGGAGAAGGTCTGTCCAATTAAGCTCGATCTCCAACTAACATCTTTATGTCAATTCCGGATGGTCCAACCTTATCTAAGGAAGATAGGCCCGAAATCTTCTCTTGAGATCACGGGATCCTCCTACTCAATAGGGAAATCCATTCCATGCTACCGTCTGTCCTCAACTATAAATAGAGAGGCCTCTAATGGTGAAAGGTACACACTATCTTTAGCCTAGATCATGTCCCTAACTTAGGCATCGGAGGGTCCCCTGCTCCAGCCAGGGTCTTCCTTGTCCGTTCCTTATGTAGGTAAACAGGTCCAGAAAGAGGCTAACCAGATTTCTGCATTAATAATACCCATTGCCAATTAGATCGGGCCGCAGCCCACCCAGCACCACATGGAACTTTAATCACATGACAACAACTACCACCAAAACACCACCTTGCACCACAAAGAACTTTTACTAGAGTTTCTAGTGTGCACTACATGTCATACAAGTATGAATCACTTCAATTTAGTAATTAAAATATTAATTTAATAAACAAAATTATGACCTGTCTTGATTTCCGTTGAATTGCAAAAGTTTGGATTAGAAAAGTTAATTAATTTAATATTTAGGTGATCATAGCAATTTTAAGGTAGATTGAAGATGCTTTTTCATTGTGCATATTTGTGCATAAAAATCTAAAATATGCCTTTTTTGAAATGTAGACTTGAATCATAGCCCCAAGAATGCATGTGAAGGACTTGAATAAAAAGGACAAATTTTAATGCTACTAATTTTCACTTTTAAAAATATAAGATTCACTTTTTGGCTCTTTGAGATCATGTACTAGACCATGTAATGGATAAACCAGTCGAGGGTTCGAGTGCACACTCAACAGAAGCCTATGAGCCATGTGCAACGACCTAATCAGGCCATTTATGAAAAAAGCAAGTTTGAAAGAGTCGATGGATACTCTTATTAGAAGTTTGGTATATGTGGACCTTGTCGATCTGTCACCCTATTTCTGCTATCAATGAATCCTCCAAACGTAGGAGAGTAAAAAGATGCAACAAAGATGAATTTCTTTCAGCAAAAGGAAAATGGCAATGGTGAGCTTGAGACAAAACAAAAGCTCAATGATCTGATTTCGGAAAGTCAGATTCACCAAGCCTCCAGCATTGAGTCAAGAGTTCAACATAGGAAATGAGGTTTTCAAGTTAGTTTTTGGTGATAAGTCTCAAACATGAGACCTCCCGCTCTTAAACCACTTTGAAATAGGACAAGTAGCCTCTTACTCTAAAAGCTCGAACTAATAAAGCATGGCGAATGAATTTCTTTATCTCATAGCTTAGGGCCCCTGCTAAACCCCCCTCGTGGGCCCCATATCACATGGTTTTCACCTCACATGAGCCACCCGCTTCACACAGGCCGCTGTATCCCACAAGCCACGCCACTCGAGCCCAGTGTGAAAATGCCCCCTATTAGTTCTCTTCCCCTCGATTCATTCATTTTTCTAATTGAGATTTAACTTCCATTTTGGTATAAATTAACATTTTATCAAAAGAGAAACATATATAAATCAAGAATTGTTATCAATAAAGGCGAAGATTGTCTTTCTTTTGTGTGCTAGTTGGATTACAGATCACAAGATCACTTCACCTTTTGCCTTCCCCTTGTGGTTCGTTTCTCAAATCCCCATTAGAGCTGCCCAAAGCTACTGCCCATGATTGGTGGGGTGCTCAACACAATCCTTGCTAAAAAGCTGAAAAAGGGAAGGAGAATAGTTGTTACCTATTGTGCACGGTTTCTATTCATGCACCATGATTAGTGCAGCAAGCTTCAGGGTTGAACGGAGGCTAACCTTGTATTGCTAAAGAGGCGCCCTCTTGCGTCCCTTCTCGTGATCTGCACTGCTAGCAATCTCTTGCATCCACATCATCTCTTTATTGATTGTACATTTTTCTACCATGGATTCTATTTCTCTCATGTCAGTGTTTCCATATATGAACATTATGTAAGCAATGTTTACCTAAATTGCAGACAATGTATGAAGCCTTCAAGGATTTCATAGGTAAAGATGCAGATTTGGGGAGCTTGAGGGATAGGATTGGTGACTATCATCCTTCATCAATTGAGGTATGTAATGGTGCAAAAATACTTAAAATTTTAGTTTAAAGAGTAGTTTAGAAAATAAAAATGAAAAGTAAGAAAAGAGAGGAATCTGTTGGGTTTTTTTACTCTACATGATAACTACAAGCAAATTATAGATAAATATGTATCCCTTGAGTGCTCAGGCCACTTGCTTGCGTAGCCAGATGTGGCTATTGTTTAAGATCTGGACAACTCCTACAGTAGGGAACACAATGAAAATGCCCTCGCCCAAAAATCAGATCCTCATCATGTTGGTAACAGTTATAAAACAAATTGACTGAAAAAATGATGAATGGCACAATTCGGCCTGATTTTTGGGCTAGTTCCAGCCCATGCTGTATCCATGCCTTTTGCATTGTGTTATGGCTCATGATCACTGTAAATAGACTTAATTGTGTTTGTGTTCTGCCAGATAAAATAATGATTATTTTATTAGCCCAAAATTGCTGATAATACTGCTTTCATCAAAGCTTCATATTTGAAGTGCTTATCTAGCTCACCCACCCATCTTAAGTATGTAGGAAAAGACCTACCTTTCAACTAAGACAAAAGCAGAGAAAATAAGAAAATGCTTAAGCAGGTGAAAGAGAACTGTGAAAGTACAGTCCAAAGGACAACGGTAATCTAAGAAGAAAGTTAAGATCCAAACTCATGTTCTGTAAAGCAAATGAAATGGTCCTTTTCATCAGCTCCAAAAACCTAACTTAAATTCTCTATTTCCAAGGGATCAGTAGACCATCTTGAGGAGGTAAGAAAAGAATTTAATTCAGAAAAGGAAGAACTTAAGTAAAGCATATTCAATTATTTAGCAAACTTCTCATATCCAGTAAAACTGTGGCATGTAGCATAACACTGTGTACAACTGAACTTCACATTCAACCCTATCTTTCCTACCAACATGTCGCATATATATATGGCTTTTGGTTCCCACAAAAGATGTGCTCCACCATCAAAGTCACATACAGAGAAGAAGGCTAGTGTAGTCATCGGGCAGGCCACACCTTTAGAATCAATTCCAGTCATTAGTCTTAACACACAGGTGTGGGCCACCTAATGAGCCTAATTCTTGTACCACATTTACTTATTTTTTTATATTGGTTATTGTAAGACCCGACCCGAGTTCGCATGTGTGCATGTGTATGTGTGAGTATGCATTCCATCCATTTTAGTCCCGCGGTCCTACCGGTCAAATTCTGGCGACCCGCGACCCTCGGATTGTGTTTGCAGTCATCCTTGAGTCCGGTCATGTAGGCCCGACTCGGATCAACCCTAAACCTATGTCATTGCGCCAGCATCGTCGCCGCGGTTCCAACACCGCGTCTCGCGCATATATCCGACATGTCCATCAAAAGTTGTGGCCTGCACCATTTTTGGACCCTTAATCATGATATGGGGCCCACTTTACCCATGTGCACATTTTCCAAGAGTGGGTCCCACCTAGTTCCCTTATCTAGACAACCTACCTAGGCTAGGGGTAGGTATGATAGGTGTTAGGGCCTACAAGGAGGCATTCACGGAGTTGAAGGACCACCTCACGTCCGCTCCTATTCTCACTCTTCCTAATGGGAGTGAGGGTTTTATTGTTTTCACTGATGCCTCTAGAGTTGGCTTGGGTGTTGTACTAATGCAGCACAGGAAGCCAGTGGCGTATGCCTCGCGCCAGCTTAAGGTCCATGAGCTGAACTACCCCACTCATGATTTGGAGCTTGCAGCAGTTGTCTTCGCACTGAAAGTGTAGATGCATTATCTATATGGGGTCAGGTTGGAGCTCTTCTCGGATCATAAGAGCTTGAAGTATCTATTTTCGCAGTCCGAGTTGAACCTACGTCAGAGGTGATGGATGGAGCTGTTGAAGGACTATAGTTTTGATCTTTAGTACCACCCGGGCAAGGCGAACGTGGTGGCGGATGCGCTTGGCCGTCAGCCACGAGGCCTGGTGGCTCAGGTGATGGTGCATGAGTGGCAGATGCTCGAGAATGTTTCAGAGTATGACTTTGAATTCGGCCTGCAGTCTTCCATTATTCAGCTTTCGAGCTTGTCGATTCAACCCTCTTTGGTGGCTAAGGTGATCGAAGCTCAGTAGACGGACGAGTCACTTCAGGAGTACCGAGCAGATGCCACCTCCATGGAGCAGTCAGACTGAAAAATTTGTTCCAATGGTGGATTACGCTTCATTGGCCGATTATGTGTCCCGAACGTGCCAGAGTTGCGTCATGATCTGATGACCGAGGCACAGGGATCGAGACTTACTATTCACCCGGGCTCTACGAAGATGTATCGGAATATGAGGAGACAGTATTTTTGGAAGGGGATGAAGCTCCAGATTGTTAGTTTTGTGGCCGAGTGTGACATATGCCAGCATGTCAAAGCCGATCATCAGAGACCCCCTGGTCCCTTGCAGCCGTTAAGCGTTCCAAAGTAGAAGTGGGAGCACGTGTCGATGGACTTCATCGCAGAGTTGTCGAGGACTCAAAGAGGTCACGATACCTTCTGGGTTATCGTCGACCGTCTAACGAAGTCGGCTCATTTCATTCCAGTGCATGCTTCCTGGTCTATGGACCGGTTGGCGAGGATATTCATTGAGGAGATAGTGACATTGCACAGCGTCCCAGTTTCGATCGTTTCAGACCGAGACTCCATATTTACGTCTCGGTTTTAGAGGAGTTTTCAGCAAGCGTTGGGGGTCACTTTGCGTCTCAGCACCGCTTATCATCCAAAGATGGATCGGCAAACCGAAAGGGTTAACAAGATCCTTGAGGATATGCTCAAAGCTTGTGCGATCGACTTTGCGAACAGTTGGGATGAGCATATGCACCTTACTAAGTTCGCATGCAACAACAGTTATCAAGCGACTATCGGCATGGCTCCTTTTGAGGTACTTTATAGCAGATTGTGCAGATCTCCTAGTTGTTGGACCAAGGTTGGAGAGCGTCGTCTCCTAGGTCCTGAGCTTGTGCAGTAGACATCGGAGGCTATTGATATTATCAGACAGAGAATGCACACAACTCAGAGCCGGCAGAAGAGTTTTGATGATCGTTGGCGTCGACCCCTCGAGTTCGTAGTCGGGGACATGGTATATCTTAAGGTCTCGCCTATGAAGGGCGTGATTCGCTTTGGTGTGAAGGGCAAGCTCGCCCTAAGGTTTATTAGACCTTTTGAGATTACCGAGCGCATATGCGTTGTGGCCTATAGGCTTGCCTTACCTCCTGAGTTATCTGCGATCCACATTGTATTTCATGTTTCTATGTTGCGAAAATGTTGGTCGGACACTATTCTCATGATTGATTGGCAGCTACTCGAGGTCCGTGAGGATACTTCCTACATTGAGCAGCCAATTCGTATTCTTGATCGGAAGAAGCATGTCCTTAGGACCAAGGTCATTCCCTTGGTGAAGATGCAATGGGGTCATCATTCGGAGGCCAAGTCATCTTGAGAACGCGTGGCCGAGATTAGAGAGCGTTTTCCCCATTTATTCGATGATTCATTGCTTGTATTTCTTGCATTGCCTTCTTTTGTGTTTAATGATTAATGTATATATATATATATATATGATGATGTTTATGTATTTCGTTGTTCCGATTTTATCAATTTCAAAGATGAAATTTCTTTATTGGTGGGGAGGATTGTGAGACCCGACCCGAGTTCGCATGTGTGCATGTGTATGTGTGAGTATGCATTCCATCCATTTTGGTCCCGCGGTCCTACCGGTCAAATTTCGGTGACCCACGACCCTTGGATTGTGTTTGCCGTCATCCTTGAGTCCGGTCACGTAGGCCCGACTCGAATCGACCCTAGACCTATGCCATTGCGACCGCATCGTCGTCGCGGTTCTAACGTCGCATCTCGCATATAAATCCGATATATCCATCAAAAGTTGTAGCCCACACCATTTTTTGACTCTTAATCATGATATGGGGCCCACTTTACCCATGTGCACGTTTTTCAAGAGTGGGTCCCACCTAACTCCCTTATCTAGACAACCTACCTACCTTACCCTAGCACCTATCATACCTACCCTTAGCCTAGGTAGTAGGCTACCTTCTCTAGAAACCCATCATTAGCCTTGAGTTCTTCCCCCCATGTGCTATGATTACAACCTTCTTCCCTAGCCAAGAAAACAAATGATTGCTTTGCTATACCCCTCTCTCTCCCTTCTCTCTCCTTCTCATTCTCTCGTTTCTCTCCTTCCATGATGGAGACGTCCCCACCTTCCCTCATTTCCAGCAACTCTTCCTCCTATCTTTCCCTCAATCCTACCCTCGAACTCCCATCTATACCATTAAAACATCTCCCTTGAACATAGAAGCTAGCACTTGGAGTTGGAGCTTGTCCATTGGAGGTGAGTGCTCCATGAATACTCTCCTCCCTTTCTTCTTCTTGTCTTTCTTTTTCTACATGAATGAAAGCATGTAGGACTCACCAATCCATGGTGAAGGTCCTACATGACTCCTAGATTTAAGGCCATGGGCCTAGAGCATGCATATCTTCTTCCATGGTGGGCCATTTTCCATGGACCCACCATGAAGCATTTTTCTCAGATCTAACCTTTCATAGGTCATTTATACTTTTGCATGCATGGTAGGGATGGTATCCCTACCTCAACACCTCTTTTTAATTGTAAATGGCATGCATGTAAGCTACCAATATAGTGGATGGTGTGGATTAAAGGTGGAAGGCTCACAGTGTCGGAACCTTCCACCATGGCTGTGATCTCTCTCCCTTTCTCTTCCTTTTTGTTGCTGGAGATTTGTGGCCCACTGATGCGGTCGGCAACATCTTAGTTCCATCAGAAAATGGGACATCCAAGCCCACTTTGCTGGACGTCCAGGCCCACCATGACATGCATGAGATGGGTGGTCTCCAAACATGGATTTTCTTGGAGTTTTTGGTATGCTGATAGATCTGAAATCTTTATGACCCATCTAGGTGGACCACACTTGATGGATTAGGGTACAAAACCCTTTGGATAATTTCTATGGACCGAAATATGAACAACATATGTTGCTGTCCATATTTCAGGCTCATTTATAGTATGATTTTGAGTAATTGTTTGGGACTGTTTGTATGTCTTTTCCTCCCAAATTTCTTTGGGGGTTTTCTAGATTGTGGACCCCACTTTGATGTGGAATGGTGCCCACATCATTTCCCCCATGTTTAAGGCCTATGGGATGGGCCAAAGTAGGCTGACTGTCCAGAAATTTCTGGACAGTCCAGCAACATTGCATGTTAGAAATGTTCATTTTTCATCTTGATTTGGGAGTAAGTGGGCCACTCCAGTGGACCCCACTTGCTGTACATATGTGGGACCATCAAACCCACCAATTTTTTAGTAATTTGGGCAAGTATAGGCCCACCCCATATGGTGTCAAACATAGGACAACAGTATTTTCTGCACCGACAGATTTTCTGGATATTCATTGCTGACCATAATTTGTATGAATTAAATAAAATACTTATACTATGTAAAAAATTCTAAAATTTTGCAGAGAGGTGTCCCACCCATGGTAGGACTTACCTGCAAAAGTTTAGGGCCAATGGACCCCATATGGGTATCCAAAAGCGTGGGCCAACATAGTGGGCTGCCAGAAATTTTTGTTATGCAGTCCAGCAGCATAGTTCCATAAAAACAAAATTTTAAAAATATTTTCTCAAAAGGTGGGCCATATTTCTGGGTCCCACCTTGCTTTAGGCTTGATAAGGGACTTTGGACCCAAATTTCAGGAATTTTGGAGGCCTAGAATCCACCCATTTGGATGACCCGAATTCAAGACAGTGGGCAGCTATATTTCCAACAACATTCCACCCTAGATAAGTTGGAATTCTGAAATTTATTAAAATACTTTTGGGTGTCTAAAAATTATGAAAATTTACAAGGAGGTGGCCTACCCATGGTGGGACCCACCTACAAAATTTTGGGGCCAATAGACCCCTGTGCACACCGTGGCAAGGGCCAGACCATCCCACCATGTTGGGACGCCCAGGATGATCAGAATTTTTGGGCAAACTGTATTCCGTAAATAAATTAAAATACTTAGGAATATCCAAAAATCATGAAATTTTGTGGAGGTGTGGCCCACCCATAAAAGTGTCACCCTATAAAATTTCAGATCCATCGGGCCCTTGTATGCTGGTGGTGCGGCCTGGAGTGGCCCATCAGGTAGGGACGCCCAGGCTGGGGTGTCCGCCTTGGTTGGCCCTCCAGCCTACCATGTGGGCCCACCTAGATGTGTTGTATATCCCACCATATTGTGAGGATTTTGTAGGGATAATTCATGCTTTTACACCCCTAATTTTGGGTTTAATTAATGCATCATTGAGGCCCACCTTGGTTGGGCTATATGGATACTTATATGTAACCAGATTTTTGGACTCCTTGTAAGCCCAAATGGGCTGGAACCCTTTAGATAAGCCCAGTGAATTCTTGGGCTGTATTCTCCATGGTATTCTATTGGGCTAGTGTGCTGGAATGAACGAGTGGTTGGGCCCTTGGTTGCCCACCAAAACAACTAAATTCTTGGGCTAGGTTGTAAGGCCCAACTTGCTTATCTTGAATATGATTCTCGCCCATGTGTTGGAGTAATGGGCTACCCACTATGCCCGCCACAATGTATGGACTTGGTGGCCCTTATGTTTAGGCCCTAACCTTCCTTATGGGCCCATATTATTGCATGTGGATTTGGATGTATATTGCCCCTATTGGACGTATGAATTATGTGTAGCCTTGGGCCACTTTATCAAAGCCCAACATATGATGTATCTATATGTATATAGCTGCCCATCTCTTTCTTATGGTGATGCTCGGGCCACGGGCCTTGATCCTTGGCAGATTATTATTAGGCCGCCTTCAGGGGACAATGGTGGTTGAATGCCCACCTTGATATGCATCTCTAGGCCCTTGTTAGGCCCATTCTTGCTTCTATGGGTGGTTAAAGGTCCACCATAGACCATTGCCAGACCCGTTCTTATTATTTAGGCGTATGCCATTATCTACCTAGTCTCGTGTGCTACCCCCAGGCTATTGGGCCCCCACTTGAGGTTGTATTCCTTTTGGAAAAACTGTCTAAGTACCTAGACCCTACTGGTTAGGAGGGGAGAACATCTTTATCGCATTGGCATTTTTGTTCATGTTCATGGCCCACTCTCATACGCATCATATGCATGCTTGGCTAAAATGTGATTGGTCATGGTTATGCCATTGGGCAAGATATTGTGAGGGATGGAATTTTCCCCTCTTAAGCATGTTGGATGTTTGCGTATGATGCATGGCTGTTTGTGCGATTCACGCATCTGACATTGCATAATATGATCGACATTCGCCCTCGCTTCATCAAGGCCTTGCCTCCATAGAGATATTCGTGGATGGCTGGACTTGTGGACACCGGAAACGATGTTTAAGCATACTGGGTGCATAGGATGCCCATGGGTGAAATTTTCAAAACTACCATGGTACCAAGAATTAGCTCCAACGCCGTGACCGGGTGGAAACATGAGCGCACGAGGGCCTTACACCTGTAGGCCACGACTCCCACTATCGTGTAACCAGTTGGATAGGGGTGTGGCCTTACCTGCCTGGTGTGATGAGGCGTTACTAGGCTGAGTCTGACCAGCTCATAAATGGGTCCACTACCTTCAGGCCTTGTTGGTGATTAGTTGTCCACAGGCGGGTAGTGAGGTCTCTTACACTCGTTTGACTATGTGAGGTCTGTAGGGCGGCAGTCATTCAGCAATGTAATGGACCCCGGTGATTTTCTTATGATTGAAAATGTACTTGATATGTGGTTTGGATATGAGCACTGACATTACTTGCATCGCATTAGCTGTGTAAGCCCCTTTATGCATTGCCTTGGTTTGACGTCCAGTACTCATTGCATCATATTCATGAAAAGCCTTGGTAAGGCTAGTGATATTCTCATTGAGCATGTTTCTTTCCTTCTACTTTCTGTTATTCTTCTATACACCTTTGTCACACACTTTCACCACCCTCTAAGCTTCTCTAAACTTATGCATGATTGATGCGTGCAGGAGACTCTAAACAAGCGTCATAGCAGCAGAGCGTGGAGTAAAGTTGAGCTTGAGGACTCCAGTGTTGCTGATTTCTCTTTCTTTTCCTATTACCTTATCTATGTCCTTTTGAACCTAATGTAAGCTTGTAAAAGTTCAAATTCATAGTGAATTTTGTGATGTGTGTCATGTTATTTTCAGATATACTTGCTGTGATCTTGGGTATGCTCGTATTGGAAATGATTACACTGTTATGGAAATTCTCCTTGTAGGATCCCAGGATCGGAACCTACCTCAGGAGCCGAGAATGGGGAACTACGGAGGCTATTGCGGCCAGAACCGGCCATCGGGTTCCTTGTGAGTCCGGTTACCGAGTCTGGGGCATGACATCATGGTACCTATAATGGAAAATGAACAGGAATCTAGAGAGATGTTTTTACAATTAATCTTCAAGAACAAGTGAATGAATGCAAGATCGAGAGCTAAGAGTGAGAAATGTGAAAATAGAAACAACTTCCAATTCCGAAATGAAGGGGACTAGGCAGGAATAAGAGGCATCCAGTGAAACGAGGGGAAGAATTTTTCAATAATAGATTACGTAGAAAAATAGGTATAAAGAAAAAAGTTATCCAAGATTTATTTTTGGCTTGACAAAATAAATTTACATTAAAAAAAAAAAAAAATCAAGATGAAACGAAAGCTCTGTGCAGAAAAAATGATTGGACACCCATGTAAAGTGTCAAACATGCAGCACTTTCCAATGACATCACTAGGACAATTTGTTCCCACAGATTTTGAAGTATCATGTTGTGTTCGTCGTGTCCAAGTGTCCCCACTTCTCAGCACAGTAAAATCCTAGAACGTAAGAGTGTTCAGGTAACACTATTAACAGATGCTGACTAGTGTCATCAGCTGTAGAAAATGAATCAATATAAATATTCAAAGATTGTAACCCATGCAAGCAGTGAACATACCTAAAAATTTCACTAGCCGCCATTTCTCATGGTGCCTAGTCTGGTAATTGGTTCAGATTTTGAATATGTGGCACACATTTACACGTGCAAGAAGCGTACCAATTACTCCATCTTGCTGGCATGCTCGTTGCAAAATGCGAAGGGAGCAGCTTTCCAAAAAGTGCAACAGCCTCTTGCAGATTTAATGAAAATGAAAATCTGTGTAACACAAAACAGGCCTGGAGTTGTGATAGATTACAAGAATTTTCCTTCAGTCCGTTGTATGGTCATCCAAGTTTACCATTCAAACAAAATTCTTGCAAAAACCTCAACCAGCCTACATGGTATAGAATTTGGGACGGTGACATCATATGAATTGAATGGAAATTTCAATGTTGGTGTCCAACACAATGTCACTTTCCCTCTTTGATTTATTAATTTCGTTCATTCCATGAGATTGTTATCGAATTGTACTTTATCGTGCATGCATGCATGTCCAGGATACGCAGCTTGCATTGCAAGTTGTTCACGCATGACTAGGAAGCATAGCTTGCATTGCAAGTGGTGCATCAAACTCATGGGATTCGTTGCTTATATTAAGTTGTGTTCTGGAGATAGTATATGTCTCATTGAAAATATGAAGGATTTCGCTTGGAACTATATAGCTAAAGTAATACTTAGGAACATAAGAAGGTGCATGTATTTGGACAAAAGATGGGTGTAATTGAAATCTCTATGTGAGGGTGTGAATATGTTCTTTTTGGGTATGGTGAAGAAATAGAATACAAAGAAAATTTTCAGATTCATCTTCCTTTGCTTTATTTATTATTACAACAAAAGGCTTTATGATCCAACACTTGTTTGATGTGACTTTAGATTATATGCAACAAGGGAATAGGAATGGTAGACAAGGAACAAGCTAAGATGCCAATGCTTGTATATGTTTCTCATGAAAAGAAACGTTCCTATCCTCACCACTTCAAAGCAGGCGCCCTGAATGTCCTGTATGTACACACCTTGTTTCTATCTCTATCTCTATCTTTATCTCTAACAAAAATTGACTACTCTCTCTCCCACTTTCCAATGTCACAGCTACAGGTATCATGCGTACTTAGCAATTCCCCATACATATTGTTCTTATATTGAGACATGTACTTGAACGACCCAACTTTCGCTCAACAAGCCATGTATTTCCACCTCGATCTTCACATTTCTCCCTCTCTGTCTTATGTTCAATTCCCTCAAACCTTTCACAACATCAGCAGCAATGATATCTATGATCCCTAACTGAGAGAGGTTTTCAAGGTATATGAATCAGTGACGAACAGTGCCTCATTCCACACTTGCACCCAATGCAGCTGGAGAGTGATTTTCTTTTCTTTAACAGCTTTGTTATATTGTGGAAATCATGTCTAGATTTGGTGGAAAGGTTGCGATGAGATCAAAGAACCACCTTTGTCTGGAACTAGATTTTACATGAGAAGGGAAGCATTATACGCAACTACACTAGGCTACTCTTCAAGAAAATGTCAGTCGTGTACAAAAGCCCATCCTATCTATACAAGTTCCAAAATGAAAGATCGAATAAGCACATTAGCTGATTTTTTTAGTTGATTTTTCTTGCAACAAGCAGGGCTGGATTCCATACATGATCTCCATCAATTTAGAGAATGTGTGGGTCCCTCTAATGAGCTGATTAAGTCAATGCGCCAAAACTATAAATGCAATGTGGATGATAGTGTTGCACCAAATGCACTACTATTGCAAGAAGCCAACTCTTGGCCTCTTGCACTTACAAGGAAGATACAAAACGGGGTAAAGAGGTAGGTCCCATTCTCAAGTTATCGCTTGTGTCCATTGGTTGGGCAATCCATAATGGGGCCCACATGGCATCGTAGGAAACTACCCATTTGATTGGCTCTATGATGGATGGGAACTTTATAAGTATCACATTCGTCAAACAATTCTAACCATAGTTTAAAAACATGAAACTTTAGTTGACCCAAAACCTAGTTGAGTCCAGTCAACACAAACTCAGACAAGTTCATCAAAAATTTGTACAAGTCATTTCTGCCTGACATTCAATGCTAAAATATAAATAATATATAAATTATGTCAAGTTATGCAAAGCTTTATCCAGTTTTTTCAAGTTTTTATTGAATTTTATGAAGTTTTTCCGTATCCAATCGAGTTTACTCAAGTCATAACCAAATTGAGTTTTCTTTTGGTCTTGGTAAAATCTGGTTGAGGCAAGTTCATTTTATTTTATTTTTTCCAGTTTTCAAACTATGATCGATCTATTCAATTCACTGCTTTCCAATGGACGACAGAGCAAAACTATCCAAATGTTCATGATCAACCAGACCAAATCAGGTGACCAGCTTAAGGTTCTTCCCCTCAATGTGATTTTTTGTACATTTTTCCATGCACCATATGGCCCTTCATGGATATGCTCAGGTCATGAAGGCAAAGCTCCTCTTCTCTTGAGGCTTCTTCATGAAAAGTGTCACTAACTACAATTGTTTGTTGGTGAGCAGATAGGCTTCCTTTATGATTCTGTGCTAGAGGATATCGTGACAGGGTTCCTCATGCACCGTGGAGGGTGGATATCTGTCTATGTTGATCCTCCAAGGCCCTCATTCTTCGGCACAACTCTTATCAATTTGAATGACATCTTGGCAATGTTTTAAATATCGTTATCACATAATGTATCGCAACCTTGGGATACGAATAAATATCGGTTATCACATGGGATATATCGATTGTATCGATGTTGTTGGGAAACATGGGGACATTGGGAAATTGGTCGAATATTTCAATGAAACTTCAGGGATTGTTGAAAAAGACATCAATACATACTTAGAAATCAAAGCGTTACAAAAAAAAATGTGCACATAATATGGGCTTCCGTTGTATGGGGTCTTAATATATGTGCTTTCCAACTGAACTGATAGAAATATATTCAAAGTCTATTCATATAATTTATAAACATAAGAAGACATGTATGGAAATACAAGCAATACATTCAAAGGCAAAAGAAGAATCACTAAATTGGGTTACATGTTTAATTTTGTGTTTGGATACAAAGATTGCAACTAATTTATGAGAAATTGAGAAATTTTGTTTTTTCTCAATTTTCCTCCCATCTCTCCCAAATCTCGAAATCGAAGTTCCAAATCCATAATTTTTCGTGGAAAATATGAAGAATCATATATTTGTAACCATTTGACACTGGTTTAATGTGATTTACAACAAGAACATGGATCAGAAATTGAAAATGATGGTTGGATCGAATGGGTGGGATATATCGGCACTACATGTGTGTTTCGTATCACACAGGTAGGATAGAAGATATATCGTGGGATATATCGGCTGATATTGTCGATATTTAAAATATTGCTTCTTGGTTCAAAATAAGAGATGGGCAGTTGGTTTACTCCAAGTTGTCTTTTCTTGGTTCTGCCCTCTAAAATATCGGTTGTCCCGCAAGTCTCTCCTTCTAAGTATGTATTATGGATTTCTCGCATTCCAGCCCTTCTATTCCCTGTCCATGCTAAGCTATGCTACTGTCCCACAGCTGTGCTTCTTGAACTCCCATCTCTTGAACTCCCATCTCATTATATCCTCAGGTAAATGTAACCATATCCAAGAATCTTTACTAAAATTTCTTCTTGTTTTCGTTTAACTGGTCTATACTTTTCAAACAGAGAACTGTATTTTATCAAGCTAGTTACAGGGAAGAACGAGGCCAGCCACTTCAATGGACCAATCAAGTAGTTGACGAAAAACAAGCTGAAAGATATGAGAAGGAGATATTCGATTTCCAAGGTGCAACCCTTATGCTTGTCTCTCTAATTACTCTAGCCATTCTAAACATGGTATGCTTCATTGGATGGGTCTACAAAGCAATTGCAAGGGGAAGCTATGATGAGATGTTCGGACAGATCTTTCTCACATCCTTCATACTGGTTAACAGTTATCCACTGTATTAAGGGATGATGATAAGGATGGGACTCCGGCTGGATTCCAGCTCAGATCACCATCTTATCTGTGATATGTTCACTGCTTCTTGTCTCTTTAGGATCTATTACTCTCACACAGTAAGTGTCATCCATCAAAGATTGATGGCGATTATTAATCCCTTCTAGATGACAATAGTGCTTCTGCAGACAATGTTGATGGACAATATGCAAGTTAGACTTCTGAGCGGTTTTATCTAAGTAATTAAAAACCCTCTACTTGGTGAAGTTATGAAAGTTAGACTTCTCAGTGGTTTTATCTAGTAATTACTTAATACCTGGCAAAGTTATCTACTTGGTGCTGTCTTCCTATTGATGTGAGCTTCGAGAGAAAAATGATCATTGGCCTAATGGCCATGACTTGATCATTCATGAGGTAGTTCAAACTGTGGAATTAACCATGGTTTTAAAAAATAGTCAACTCACATAGGTTTTAATCCAAAAATGAAATGAGCCACCAGTCCAAAACGGACTGAAACCAACTGAAACAGACGGACTGATATGTGCAGAGTCTTACTGGTTTGGGTCCCAAAGTGAGTCCGAAACTGCTATTTAGATCAGATGGTGTGTGGTTGGAAAAACGAAAAAGGTCCACAAATTGGACGAGTAGGAATGTCAGTCTGCTGATTTCAAAACAATGATACATCTCTAGTTACATACCTTGATGACTGGTCTGGATCATGGACCATTATGCACTTTCCAACTTAAGTATGATGCATTATAAAAGAAAATTGATACACTAATACTATTAGATTTTCCTTATATTTTGTAGCTCATTCTAATAATAGTATGTATCTTAGACATGAATTCCCAGGCTGGGGATTTAATATCACCTTTTTTATTAAAAACTATGAATTGAAATATATGAAAATTGTGGAATAACTAAACTAGAATTTAAAAGGCTCATGAATAAAAATAGAAGCAGAAGCATGTTGAATGTGAAGATTATAACCAAAACTAAATTATTCTATAACTGAAGTCAAATAGAACTTACAAACCCATCCTCACCATTTTGGATCCTCATACTCCATCAATATAGGGTTTCCTATGGTTTCTCCAAGGCCAATTATTTTTTATTTTTTTAAAATATTGTAGTGATTTATTCTATTATTTCTCTAGGAACTGACCTACTGTTTAGAGGAGAGTGTATGAGTGAAAGATGTGTAAGGGAGGGAGATATGGGAGGAAGGAGGGCCAGGTGGGTATAAATAGGCCTGAAAAGAAGTCCATAGTCAACGAAAGCCATGTGGCAAGCATTAGCACTGATGTGGAGGGATTTCTAGAATGTTTTAAATGTTTAACATGCTTGTGATCACACCTATGGTAAATTTTTTTCACAGGCAGCAGTCTCATTTTCACCAGGTTATGCATGGGGACAATGAGGACTTTGCCCAATGCAATATGATGACCATAACATTGGAAATTGCATTGTTGTCATTATGGCATACTAGCAAACCTTCATTTTTGTCTCAGAGAATAGAGGACATGGTGCTGCCCCCCCCCCAAGGCAGCAGATACTTAGGTTTTTGCTGTTTCAATACCTCTAATGCAGCCTTCCCTGCATTTTGATAATGATTATTGGTTTTTAATAGTTTAAGATAAATACCTTGGGGTTTTAACTTGATTTTGCAACATGCATAAAGACCTAGGATATATGCAATGCTTGACTTTATGCGTAATTTTAGTCTCTCAAAGGGACATCCTTTGTTGAATGAATGTATCTAAAACCTAAACAAGTATATGAAATGGGAATATGGGTGTATATATTCATGCATTCATGCATCTACTAATATATGTATTGAGATATAGAAGCATTTGAGTATAAGAGTCAGTCTATTGTCTGAATGTGCTCAAATGTGACAAAACGACATACTATATGATATTCGAAATCAGTTCGCTAGGACGCTAAAATGGGGCATCCACAATATACCCTGCTTTGATGCAAAACTCAAGTAGAGGTGGACATCAAAGACAACCAGATGCAAATATCTATTGCCATTTGGCCCTCATGAGACTGTTCTAGCAAGAGTGGCAGATTACAATGGAAAGCATCCTAAGATAATGTTGATATGCTCTAGATATTTAAAGAAATTTTCTAGGTTCCAAATTTTGTAATTTCTTTCTCCATACACAAGTACCATGGCAGTTCTCCTCGTGAGGACATTCCAAATCCTAAGTTTTAACCAATTTTCAGTATCTTGACTAGATAAAGGTAGCTCTAGCGGCTGATGAGCCTCATGTTGGGACTTTGTAGGATCTACAAGTGTCCAAAAGAGTCAGGTTAGCTGAAAAAACTATAGCTAAACTAAACTAAAAGGAAATGGGGGTAGAAATGTTCTCTGTCTAACATAAGCTTTTCAGGATTGAATTTTTTGAACTAGAATAGAATGATAACTATGTCGATGACAGAACTCAACATCATAAGGAATACAAAAGCATCAACCTACCCTTCTCGTAACATTGAGTCATCTTCTATCACAAGTAACATATGTGAACTCATCTTCAATGTCTGAAAATAAAAGTTGGTCATCTTTTAAAAGTGTAATTTCAGTTCAAACATCACCTACTAATAATGTCGACATTAAACGAGACTAATGCGGGACATTTTCACACTGGGCTCGAGCGGGGTGGCCTGTGAGATGCAGGGGCACACTCGGGGTGGGCGGCCTGTGTGAGGCAGGTGGCTCATGAGATGCAGGCTCCACCCGTGTGACTCGAGTGGCTCGTGTGAGGCGGTACCCATGTGATTTGGGGCCCACGAGGGGGGTTCGACCGAGGGCCTAACCCATGAGACGTGGAGCCTAGGAAATGAGATAAAGGGATTAATTCGCCATACTCCAACAGTTCGAGCTTTTATAGCAAGTGGTTAATTGTCCTGCATCAGAGACTCAAAGAATCTAAGTCTTGAGGAACAAAATGTACTCTCAGGTTCAAACATCCTAGTTGTTTTCTGTTGTTGTTGTTATTGTTGTTGTGGTTTGTTGTTTCTATATTTTGTTTTCTATTTGGAAAGAACTTAAATAGATAATCTTCTATGGAATAATTTAGATAAGCTCCTTTGTTTTTGTTGTTGTTCTTTCTTCTTCTTCTTCTTGCTGTTCTTGCCACTTGTTATTTATAACTTTTACACATCCAATATTTGTGCTTTGTTCTCATTGTTGATGATTCAGAATTTTCAACTATAAATTCATAAACGAGATTTTTATTATTATTATTATTTTTTTTTTTTTTTTTTTTTTTTTTTTGCATAAAATCGTAAGTTTTAACAACCTCATACTGATATACAATCCTTTTTTTTTCCGGAGTCTTTCATGGACTTGCTATGTCGCTGCTATCATTATCTAAGCCTTATACCAATTTATGAATTAGCCGTTTATGAACCCATAAACTTTTACGTTTTTAAAGAAATATTTTGAATTCTCTCTTGTTAGTAGAGTGGAGGATCGAGTTGTATGTGAATAATACAGTCATCAGACATCAACATATGCCTGTGCGTCGCTGCCCTGCTGCAGAGACCAGTTGATTCTGGGCTAATTCATCTGCATAGTATGGCCCACCCAATACAGACCTCCAATTGTTGTAGGTCAGCATGTATGACTTCATGTCATGAGCATAGGCTTAAATAGGACCCTCATTTGTGTGTTCAGAACATAGATGCAGCTCAGACTCACCCAGGCCTGGTTTGACACCATGAGTCACTCAGACACATCACCCTCAACTCGAGGCAGGATGAGCCGGCGCGAGTCACCGAGTCTTAAAACTTTTGGTTTAGACAAAGGTATGCAAGATGAGTTGATGACATCCCAAACTCCTCTTGCAGTGCTTCAGTGGCATGAAATATACGCAGTTTTACCCAAAACCTCTTGTAAGCATGTGTGAAGCATTCCTCCTTTTTTTTTTTCATTTTCTTTTTTCGAAAAGTGCGTGCATGAAACATTCTTCCCAGGCAGATCAAACGAGTCTGATCGCAAGTGGTCTGGTCAGAAATCAAACCAATGTATGAGCATGCCCTTTTGCATACTGTCCATCTTTTCATACATGTGGCCCACCTGACCATACCTGCCTGATTTTCAGGCCAGGCCATGTACAGTGGGAGCCAGCTAATGAACTGCACCACCTAATCTTACTGGGCATATAATAAAAAAGATCCCAAACCAAGTTCGCAAAAAAGGAATGCCCATCCAGTGAAAACAGCTAAACGAGCATCGTGTGTGGAAGATCTCAGAGACAGCTAACTAAGACATTACCAAGAATAAGAAGAATAAGCAAAATTTGCAAGAATCAACCACCACAAAACATTCACAATAAGAATGAGAAACCATGATATTCATACTCACGCAGAGATTGAGAACACTGCCACCAATACCAATCTCCCAAGGAACGTGGCATTATGGGTTCCGCAAATCGACCAATGCCTTTGGATTGCTAGTCACCCGAACATGAAGGTAACTAGCAGCCAAAATTAAATGAGATCATCAAAAAAGGCTCTAAATTCCACTACAAAAGTTGCAGTTATGCCATATCACTGAGCGAAAGCTAGAACAAAATTACCATTACAATCCTGAGCAAAGCCATTCCAACCGCTTGTGCCCTATATCCATATATTATATTGGCAATAAGCGAAATAAAAAAGCATGCCCTAGTTTGATGGATTCCAGTCAGCAGAGAAGAAATAAAAGGTACGTTTGGATCGCAAATGAATTTTATTGCAAAATTCAGTTCAATTATGAAAATCCATATTAAAATGATACTGCCTATTCATAGTGAAGTGGCAGCACCCAAAACTGAAGTTACCAGTCCCCAATTCTTGGGAGGCAATCACAACATTAATGGCTGCGGATTCAGGGGTGAACCATATTTCTAAAACTCGCTTACTCAACTCTCTGGTGAATCGACTAGATTCCAAGCCGAGTCGATGAGAAACTCGATTGCGAAATTGATTCAGTCCAATCAGGACAATTCCCCAAGTCGACTCAACAACTCAGCCAACTCGATACAACTTAAACCGAGTCAGTGCCCAATCAGGGCCTTTTAGTAACAACGAACATTAGTGCATTAAAAGCAAAACACTATAATCATCATTCCTAGGAAATGGTTGTTTATATATATATATATATATATATATATATATATATATATATATATATATATAGAGAGAGAGAGAGAGAGAGAGAGAGAGAGAGAGAGAGAGGGAAAAGGTACTATGCGCTCGAGCGTAAAGCGGTCGTCCGTGCGGTCGAGCTGATGTGGGCCCCACCGTGATGCCGTTCGAAAATCTACCCCCTCAGTCAGATGCACCATTCCAGATGGGGCCCACACGGCTGAAAATCAAATCAATCCGTGACTTTTGTGGGCCACACCACGTACAGAAGTTGAGAGGGGCCGTGCACCATTGAAACATTCAAAACCATTTGTGGGGACCTTTCGAGACGTTTTTTGATGATCAACACCGTCCATCATGTGTGTCCCACTTGGATGTAATTTTAGACCAAGTTTCAGGTGGTATCCACAACTCAGGTGGGGCCCACCAAGTGCTTTTACATGTTTTTGCATGTATACTTATATTTTTCGATGGTATGGCCCACCTGAGTTACGTGGACGGCTGATTTTGGGCCGTGTGGGCCCACCCTGGGCTCGTGCATCTGGTGGACGGTGTGGATCTTCGAACAGCATCACGGTGGGGCCCACACAGCTCGACCTCACGGACGACCGCTTTACGCTCGAGCGCATAGTACCTTTTCCCATATATATATATATATATATATATATATATATATATATATATATATATATATATATATATATATATATATATAGTTTAAGTATTTATCCACACCACTTGTGCTCTTCAGTTATATATTATCAATTCGAGTCAATTTAAGACTGGTTCGAGTCTCTGAGTCCACCCGATTGGACATCGAGTCAAGTCAATTTTGGGTTTTTGAACTATTTGGTGAACGTATGCTGGCCTGAGATCATGAATGTCCATTTGTCAAGTGGATACCAAGCATGTTTGTTCACTATAGGCTGTTGTCCATTTTTGTGGAAATCTTCCATGTTTCTTAGAAACATGCAGCAAACCAGATGAGTAGCCAGCCAAATAATGGGCGAGTCTGTATAAACCTGATTTTGGCCTACAGATTTGACCAATGCATGGCTAGTGTTTGAAGTATCGGTTTTGCTACAAGTTTCACTGGTCGGGGATACACGTACAATAACCATATCACCAATAATATTGTTGATAACCAGATTCGCAGGGAAACATTGGGGAAACATGGGGAAAACAGTGGAACTTTTCAATGTAACTCTATGAAATGCTAAAATACACATATTTGCATATTTCGAAATCAAAAAATTGCAAAAAACAATGCATACATAATAAGTTTCCATTTAGTTGGGCCTAAAAGCATGTGTTGTTGTAAGAAATCAGTCCAACCATCCCATCCATCTCATTTATCCATCCAACAATCTCATCTATCCATCCAACCATCCGACCTTCCACCCAAACATCTATCAATATTTTAGAATATAGACAGCACATGATATTTCGCTGAGATGTTGTCAGCAACTGGAAAGGAAATGAAAGGTTGCGGTCTTGATACCACCCATGTTGCAATAATGATAATATGAAGATATTATATAGATACAACCATACGCCTAAAATGATTTTATATATATATATATATATATATATATATATATATATATATATATATATATATATATATATATATATATATATATATAAAACAGAACTTTCACGATATCAATAGATTGGCAATATTATCGAAATATTGTTGATACACTAGCAATACGAGTGGCACTTGAAATTTATACAATTGAAAATATTGGCGATACATTAGCGATATCGATATTTTGGCAATACAAGCAACACCTACAATTTACACAGTTTCAAATATTGGCGATATTCATCAATATATCTCTGGTATATGGAATTTCTGATACTACTAGTGTTATTGGTATCGTTGAGCTGGAGATACAGATAATATCACGGATATTTCAATAATATTGGGGATACTTCGAACAATGTGCATCGCACATTAGCATGCGCTCATAAATTGCTTCTTCAATCTCTCGGAAAAATTGCACCATCACATATTTCCACTGGCCCAATTCAACACTGAGAATCGAGGATCCCAGGTCAAGTAATATCCTCAAGCACTTGCTTCAAGGCCTGTCCATCCAATTGAAGAAATGAATTTAAGCACTAAAACAAGTAATGGGCTAAGGTTCTACATTTTTCTAATCGTCACTTCTATTCCATAATATGATCATGTAGCCCTCAATGCATGTAGACAGAACATTACTAGGCAATTCCATTTTTCAGATTCACCAAATGACATGGAATTCTGTCATCGTGCACCATCCACCATTTCTCTTGTAAGCATTCCAAGCTTCTTTTCACCCAAATACTTCTGCCCGGTGTTTTGAAACCCAAACAGCACTTGCTGGTCGATAAGAAGTTGATTTCGGAAAAGAAACTGTTTCGGCTATCTGGTTCAGCAGGTCGTCCAAACATCCGGGTCAGGTATTGGACCAGGTTGGCGAAGTGGTCAATGACTTTTCTTTTTAGATATATATATATATATATATATATAAAAGTATCTTTGATCTAAGGAAAGCCGAAAACAGGGACCTATTTAGGAAATCATGTTCCCCCATCCTGACCACTTTTCCATGGAACTCCTTTGAGCTCTCAACACCTTTCCTGTAATTCCACGGAAAACACAAGAAATGATCATATAGTGATGTAGCAACACGCGTCAGTCCATCCATCATCCTTGATAATTTTTTTCTTGGAGCTCTTCAACTAAAATTTTCATGTGGACAGCATTCCATGCAAGACATTGTTCCAGTGTGACATTATGGTAAACATCATCTATCATGCCCTGTAGTTACCATTAGGTTCAAGGAAATTTCTTCACACAGTCAATCAGACAGGATCATCTAAATAATCATTGGTCCATGATAGGCTTGTGTTCCTTTCAAGGATTGTTTCAGAGCCCAACAACAAGCTGCAGGTGTGTTTTCCCCCCCATATTCCCTGCTTGCTCCATACACTTTTGTCTATTCAAGTGGCTTCTAGTCTGGTGTTGCATATATTCTGAGCTTGAAGTCTCAGAAACACACATCTGCATGTTGCTTGTGGTTGAGTCTTGTCACTAAGGCTATGTCAACCAAAGCGTATCTAGTTCTAGAAGGAAACCCTAGAGAACCCATAACTAAAAGCAAGGTTTAACGAGGACATGATCAGTTCTCTGATCATGAATGATGACAAACATGAGGTTTTAACAAGTACAGTGGCAGATTGCTTAATGTACTTAGTGGTAATATTGTTATTAATGATCTATGCATGGACTAACTGTAGAATGTGATTTTCAGGTCAGTCCAAGAGGCCGCTAAAAATAAAT
Organism: Magnolia changhungtana; assembly: GCA_030180095.1. Lineage (NCBI taxonomy): Eukaryota > Viridiplantae > Streptophyta > Magnoliopsida > Magnoliales > Magnoliaceae > Magnolia > Magnolia changhungtana. Next base: position 1,253,945 of record JASAUF010000066.1, on the reverse strand, counting down.
GGAACGTCAAGACAACTGATCTGACCAGCATTTGCATAAACTTGATGTGATAGACACCGTTTTTTGATCACTCCGCAACAGAACAGGTGTGTTTATGCCGTTGCCTCCAAATACCAGATTGTGTAGGTTACACGCCACTACAGCACAGCCAGCTATGCATATGGGCATGATTTGATGGGGTAGCATGCAGAGAAAATATGTAAAGCGTGTGCTTTATCATGAATGCGAATAAAGACGAAAGAAATGATGAACCAAAGAACAGTATCGCATTAGAATTAAAGAAAAAGACATTTGACGACCCTAAAGAGATGATTTTGAAAAGGTAGCATCGAATGAAAGAAAAGTAACTTTTCTAATAAAAGAAAACAACACTAAAAGCGGACAGTAATGCAAGGCCGCTTTCACACCGGGCTCGAGTGGGGTGACCAGTGGGATGCAGGGGCACACTCGGGGTGGGGGGCCATGTGACGCGGGTGGCTCGTGTGAGGCGGGTGGTTCGTGTGAAGCGGAACCCATCTGAAGTGGGGTCCACGAGGGGGGTTCAGCCGAGGTCCTAACCCATGGGATGTGGGGCCTGGGCTATGAGATAAAGGGATTAATTTTCCATACTCTATCAGTTCGAGCTTTTAGAGACGAGTATTGTAATTTGTAATCATTACCATTTTCCTTACATTATTGTATTAATGGGTGAAACAAATAGGCCCTAAGAGAGATGAACATATGAATATAATTGAAGAAAGAAATCATTTTTGCTTGAAACAAAGAAAATGATCTGGGATGAAATAACATTTCAAATTTTGCTTAGATGAAAGAAATAAGTTTTTTTTTTTATGAATGAATGAAATAAACTTGATAGAAAAAAAGGAATTATTTTCAATAATTGTGATGAAATTCTTACTTAAACAAGTGACTTTGATTGATTTAAGAAAAATGATTTTATGTGAATAAAAATTATTTCATCTTGAATGGACAACTTTGCTGGAATAAAATTTACTTTTACAATGGGATTATAGCCTGAAAAGATGCAACTAACTTTTTAGATTAAATAATGGAATGTTTGCTTAGGAAATCAATTTTCCCTTGGAAAAAATAATGAAATTAACTTTTCTTTAAATAAAGCAAAAGTGATGTTTCTCTTTGCTAAAGGAAATTAAATTACTTATGCAAAGGGAAATGATTTAAAGAAAAAATATGAAATGGGGATTACAGAACACATGAATGGGCTCAAGCTCAAGTCACGGAGTACCCACTTCTAACTCCCTTGATAATAAATTCAGCTTGTCTCATCATGATGAAATAAATGCAAATAAATGAAAGGCACGAACTAAAGAGATTCAGTAAAGTCATCAATCTCAAATGAATTTGACCCCCAAATGATACAAGGCTTCAACATTTGCAGCTAGGATAGTTGTAGACATCCCCAGCCCCAGGGGTTATTGTTTACCTCGCAACCCACCATATTGGTGCTCCAATCTTAAAAAAGAGCATGAAATAATAAAGGAAAAAGAGCATGTAAAGAATTAGGAAAGTAAATGAAGGGAAATGCAAAGATTTAAGCCAAAGAAATGTAACAAAATCTCATCAAAGATGCCCATCCATATCATGCTTCTTTTACTATTGATTTCCTATTTCCAAAGTCATCAAACTAAAGAGAATGAGAGAAGGGAAATGGTGTGTGGGTGTGGGCTGGATTGATTGAACTTTTTCTCCTTTTTTTTTTTCATTTTCTTTTTGTTTTGGTAGATTGCCAATGAATGCTTTGATCAAGGGTGTGAAATGCAAAGGCTAATGCAATATTATGCTTTACATGACATGTGTTGATGAAATGGAGGGGTGGAAGCATTCTAAAAGGATAGACTCGTGAATCTTACACCTCGACAACATTTATCAATCAGGCTACTCTATAAGTGATATCCAAAATAACCTCGGGATGCTGTCCAAATGGGATGTTTACACTGATACTATGTAGGACGTACATTTTATTTTGTTCTCCTTCGAAGGGTCTGTTAGGGCATGAAATCCTACAAAATTGGGATCTCTGGAGCCCAAGCCTTAAACTGCACTGTGCTTTCCCTGCAAATTTGTGATATCAAAACATCTTGTCCCATTTGTGGGAACAACATTCTAATCTCACGGGCCCCCACGTCTAGGTTAAGGCTTAATATTGCTTTTGCAGGAATTCATGACCAAAAAAACCCAAACATAGATAGTAGCTGCTAAATTATCTCTGTATGTGTTGATTAAAACAAAAACCATGGCAACTCTTTCTTTTTCTTTTCTTTTTTTCTTTTTTCTTTTTTCAAAGGGTATGGCCACTCCTTTCCTAAAGACTTCCCAAAACAAGTTCTAGTTTAATCCACAATAAGCTCATGCTATATCAATTGTGGAAAGAGATTAGCTCCACAAATCCATGTGCAATCCAACAAAGGATCAGCCACCAGTGCTCAAGAAACATCTGAGCATAACTTCCATTTTGTCTCAGGTGACAGTTTAGAGATAGGCTTAAACCTAATGGTAAAATAGTATCTCAAGCAACGTTGCATGGACATGGAAACGAGTGTCAGAATCTGATCCTGCTGGAGAGTGTTGGACTCATCATACCCCAGAAGAAGAAGATATTGGATTCAACATTATACTATTTAATTCTGTAACAAGCTTATCTATGTAGTTACATTGCTACTGCAGTGCATTGTACTGTGTGCATGACATAAATTGTCACAGCACAGTTCACTGCTCCTGCAAAGCACCTTAAGCAGTGTTTGTCTTTTCTTTCTTTCTTCTTTCTTTTTCTTTGGAAGGTCCTTTCTATTAGTTTTACTTCTTTTATCTTTCATATGGCTGTAAATTCCCTCTCTCTTATTGTTGTAGTAACTTCCAAATATGTACAAATAAGGAAAGCATAAAAATAAACACAAAACAGCAAAAAGGCTAAGACTAAGACCCAGGGGTGTGTACCTGTGGGCCCAGTCATAGACATGTACCTGTGGGCCCAGTCATAGACCCACACACACATACACCTATATGTATAAATAAAGAAAATGAGAGAGGATCGATCAATTCCTCTCATTCTCTCTCAATTTCTTCCTCCCCTTCTCCAGTACTACATATTTAAAGAAAAACATTGTATGAACAACATAAATAAAAGGAAACAGCGATTTCCGGCAGAGCATGGATCCTGAGAAACAAAAGTTGGCACTTCTAATAGTGAGTTGCCATAAATGATTGAGGTAAACATGCCCTCAAGTACTCTACATGGGTGTGTGCCTTTGATCCTCTGTACTCTACAGAAGTGTCGCGCAGTTCCACTTTTCTTTTCTTTTTCTTTTCTTTGGACAGAGAGAAGAAAACACTTGCAACTTTTCTTTCTATTAATGAGGATAGTCTAATTAATTTAGAAACAAATCATAGTCGTCGTCGTCAACTTAGAAACAAATGACCACAGTCATCATCATCTTGGCCTTACTCCCACGAATTAGGGGTTGGCTTTTAAAATTGGCAAACTTTCTACCACCAGCTGCCCACCGAACATCACCTTCCTCTCTTACCTGTGTGGTCTTCATACAAGGTCAATACACTTCAATGACTTCTTAGTCACACAACTCTTTTCTACCCACTATAAAGGGCACATTGTAAAACTACTAATCAATAAGAATATGCAGCTATCCACATACAAAAATGTCACTGAATAATTTGGATTTCATTAAGCTACCGACTAAATAGAAACATTGGTAATTAAAGGAAACCCAATTTTCTGAGCATCAAAACATTGAATGAGTTGTTAGTTGCTCGAACTACGCATCCACTAAAACAGTTTATGGTTCAAGAATTACAATGAGAACGTTGAAGCAGTTCATTAAACTGTTTCTCTAGCAGCGGTTCATGGTAGAAGAAGAAGAAGAAGAAGAAAGAAAGAAAGAAAGAAAGAAGAAAGTAGATTTAGTGTTTTGGGCAAACAGGGACATGTCATCGCAGAGATTATGCTCAAATAGCCCTTTTTTTTTTCTTTTTTCTTTTTTCTTTTTTTACATTAGAAGTAAAAAGGGAAAAAAAAAAAACAGCTATTATTAGTAAACCACATTACTTGCCTTGTTTTTACCTCTCATAGCCCCATAAATAGACAGTGGCACCTATTTATCATAAGAATCGACCAACACCTACAACTTGCCCAACAATCCTAATTCCCCTTCTATTCATAATAAGACTTTTACCATTTAATTAATTGTGGATAAAAAAAATTAAGAAAATAGAGAAAACTATCCTTACTAATTGAAATAGGACAGCAACCTTAACTAATCTTTTCCCACCCACCCCTAATATAATGCATTACTGTAGCCAAGAACTCTCCTGAACACACAAGACCCATAACAACCTGCAAGAAGCCCATGGAAGGAACATCGTTGTCCTCAAGGGTGTCAAATAAGAAGTCATTATTTAAAATGTACTTACACTTTCACTATTTGTCATATTGTGATCAAAGCAATAACTCACATCACATCAATATCTTCAAAGCTTGCCAAATCAGTTGGCTCCATACTCCAGTGATTGATCATCATTCCCCATATCAAATTTTATTAAGCCAACCACCTGAGTGCATTTCTGAGAGTTTTTGGCTAAGGCCCATTTACTGGACTTGAGTGACACAATCTCTGACAAGTTATCCCTGAGATCCAACCCTTGTCTATTCATTAGTGCTACAGTCCCTGCCAGAAAGGACACACTGCCTCAATATCACAAAACTAATATTCACATCCCAAACATGTGCTCTTTTGATGAGCACTCTTTTTTCTTGTTCAGATTGCAAGAAAGGAAGCAGATGACCCCAGAAGGTCCATCATGATTATACCTCCTCCCCAATGTTGTCAAATAGCATATGTGATTCTGTGCGATTGCATATGCGTGTGCGCATATGCGATCGCACAATCGCATATGCGGTCATATATTTATTTATTTTTTCGCATTTTCTCAAAAAAATAAAAATAAAAAATCCGAAAAATCAGGAATTCAAAAAAAAATCAGAAAAATCAAAATAAATTATTATATGTCATTGGGACATGAAATACATTTAATTTAAGCAAAAATAATAATAAAACCAACCAAATACATACATATGATAAATGAATGATAATGATACATTTACAAATTACAATATAGTTAACTTCTTAAATGTTAACAATTAACATTTTACATTTAACAATGTCAATACTCAATAACAAATATGAAATATTGAAATATGAAAATTGAAAATGAAATATCAAATATCCATATTCAACATTCAACACTACACGTACATGATTGATGATACAATACAATAGTCAATAATACATAATAATAATATATCAAGTTATCAACAACAATCAACAAAATCAACATCAACACACTTAGACTTATGAGACAAGCATTAAACAAAATTAAGAAGTTATGTATTTATTATTTTATTTATCTAATCATTGTAAATTTGTAATCAATAATCATTCATTAATCATATACATTGATCTAGCATCTATTGTGGCACATCACCACTAGGTCCACCACCACCACCACCATTATCATCATCATTCGAGTCTCCTTCTTCCACATACACTTTTCTTTTTCCGTTTCTTCATCATCCGTACGTACTAATACTTCATCAACATCCAATGGTGGATGATCTTCAGCTTGATCATCATCATTATCACCTTCTCCTTCTTCAATCTCATCAACGGGTTGACGGCTACTACTCGCCCCCCGGCTCCCTCCCGTCCTTCACCTTCGAGTAGTACTACTACCTTCACCAGATGTCGATTCATATGCGGCATCTTCAACTTGTGCCCATGTTAGCTCCTCTCCAGCAAATACCGGGTCCTTCGTCTCTACAAGCCACTCGTTATCTGCATCCAACTCATCTAAGCAGATAGGGTCAAAGAAACCAGGCTTTTCTTTCCTACTTTGGAATCGTTCTCACAATTTTTGATTGTATTGAACGAAAACCAAGTCGTTGAGTTTTGTTTGCTCAAGGCGATTCCTTTTCTTAGTATGAATCTGCAAGAAAGAAAGCGCATTTGACATTAGCATTTAGGTAATTAATTTAGCTTAGGCCACTAAAAATTTAAAGTTTACAAAAAAAAAAAAATAAAATAAAATAAAATAAAATAAAATAAAATAAAATTACTAAACACTAAACAGTCTAAACTTACTGCCTCGAACGTGCTCCAATTACACTCGCAACCACTGGCAGCACATGTGAGTCCAAGAATCTTCATAGCCAGCTTCTTTAGAGCTAGATCCTTCCTGTTCGGGTCCACTCCATAGGTAACCCACCAGTTAGCTGAGAAAAACAGTTTAAGTATAGGTTAGAGTCTTAGTCTCTTAGAGACACTTTGTAGGAAAAATTCTTGTAAGAGTTCAGTACACTAACATTCATTCATAGAAGTACTTACAGGGTTATTTCATTGTCCGATGTCTTATTATGATATCCCTTGGGAATATCCCTTCACTTTTTGTGTAGAAGTCCAGCAAAGTTGAGATCTTGTCCTGTTCTCCTCTATCTGGAATCATTCTTTCCAAGACATCAATAAATCCAACCATATGCATAGTTAGTGCTTCTGCTGGATCAGCAGAAGCAAATAAACAAGCTGGGTTAAGGATGTAAGCAGCCGAATACAATGAGGATGACATTTGGTTGCCCCATCTTCTATCTATAATTTCTAAAATTGGCCTGTAATCACAGTCTCTATAGTTAAAATAGTCCATGATCTTATTTTTTGCCCTCTCCATCGCATCATATATGTAGCCCATTGCGGGCTTCTCATCTCCGTCCACCAATCGCAACACAGTGACTAAGGGTTCAGATGATTTTAGCGCCTTTACCACTTGAGTCCAAAAACTTTGAGAAAGAATTGTTTGTTGAACCCGTTTCCCTTCAGCCTTCTTTGACCAAGGCCCACTTGTAAAATCGGCCGACACTACAAAGCTTCTAAGCTATGATTTCTTTGCATGTAGCCTTTGTAGTGTTAAAAAGACTATAGCGAAACGGGTGACTGTTGGACGTAACAAGTTACCCCCAATGTGTTTTCTCATTCGACTGAGAAGGGCATGTTTGTACATAAAGATCGTGATTCTTCTAGCTATTGCAATCACATTTATAAATAATGTACATATATCTTCTAACATGAGATCAATACAATGAGTCGCACAAGGAGTCCAAAATAAACGTCGCCTCTTCTCCATAAGAAGACGACCGACCATTACATACGAGGCTGCGTTATCTGTAATTACTTGTATAACGTAGTCCTCACCTATTTCTTCAACTACATTATCTAGTAAGTTAAACAAATATTCTCCTGTGTATGAATGGCCCGACGCATCCACTGACTTCAAGAACAGTCCCAGCTGGACAATTTACCAAGAAGTTAATGAGAGACCGACCGGATCTATCGGTCAATCCATCGGCCATTAGTGAACAACCATATATTTTCCATGATTCTCTATATTTAGCTATGAAGGATTGTGTATATTCAACTTCAGTTTTAAGGCATGTCTCCCTCATTTCATGATATGAAGGAGGTTTAAGCCTAGGTCCAAATTGACCTATAGCCTCAATCATTACTTTGAAGCTTTTCGATTTAACGGCGTTGAAAGCAACGCCGGTTTGGTAAAACCACTTAGCAATATATTGAATTGTGGTTTTCCTATCTTTTTGTTTATACCGGTTTTCTAAAATTGTTTGAGCCGGCCCTTTCCCTCTACCCCTTTGGTCGACCACATCCTCGGGGTGTAGTCTACACCATCTATCTAAGGGTCCATGCCCTCGGGCTCTTTTCGATGGTTGTACTTGTGGTCTTGACCGGCCTGTCGAAGTAGGGGGAGTGGGACTAGCTTCATCGACATCTACTACATTTATATCTTCATATGCATCTTGTTCCATATATTCCTCCTGACGTAGGGCACTATCGCATTTCTTTCTTAATTGTTTTTCTATATACTCCACGATATCCCTTCAGATTTCTGGAGTAATCTTGTCGCATGCTTTTGCATTTGACCTAGGTAAATGTGCAAGGTGTTGCTTGTGTCTTGCAATGCCACCGTAACTCACAAATCCACATAAATCACATACTATGTGAGTCTTTTCGATAGCACTACGGCAGTGCCCATACTTCCAACCCGGGTCATTCGACTTGGGCCTCAAAGAGGAAGATTGGGAAGAAGACATTATGATGGTGGATGGTGGTGTATGTATTAGCACTAAAAAGTAACTAGCTAACTACTAACTAGAAACTAGAAAGTAAACTACAAATAAAAAGAAAACTAGAACCTGGGAAGGGAGGGAGAGAGAGAGAGAGAGAGAGAGAGAGAGAGAGAGAGAGATACACTTACACACACACACACACACTTACACTTATAGAAACTAGAAAGGGAGAAGAAGAAGAGAGAGAGAGAGAGAGAGAGAGAGAGAGAGAGAGAGAGAGTTGAGTTACACTTACACTTGTAGAAAGGGAGAAGAAGAAGGAAAAGAAAATGAAAAAAAAGAGAGAGTTGTTACACTTGTAGTTGTAGAAAGAGAGAGAGAGAGAGAGAGAGAGAGAGAGAGAGAGAGAGAGAGAGAGAGAGATTTACACAAATAAAATTAAAATTACAAATCTAAAAGAGGTTCTGGTTCCCAACTTCCAACTTCCAAATTCTTGTCTAAGTTGTCTACTTGTCTTCTCTTCACCTTTGCCTCTTCACTTGAGTATTGTATTTGTTCTTGAAATCTTGTTGTAACTAACTTGTACTTGAAACATGTAAGTTGTAACTTCAACTTGTAAGATGTAACTTGTAAGTTGTAACTTGTCACTCTCACTTGTAAGTTGTAACTTCTAACTTCAAAGTTCAAACTTTTAAGTTGCTAACAACTAACAAGGTAACAACTAACAAAGGGAAAAGAACTAACAAAGAGAGAGAGTTGAGTTACACACTTACACTTGTCGTAACAACTAACAAAGAGTTGAGTAACAACTAACAAAGAGAGAGAGTTGAGTTACACACTTACACTTGTAGAAAGGGAGAAGAAGAGGGAAAAGAAAATGAGAAAAAGAGAGAGTTGTTACACTTGTAGTTGTAGAAAGAGAGAGAGAGAGAGAGAGAGAGAGAGAGAGAGAGAGAGAGAGATTTACACAAATAAAATTAAAATTACAAATCTAAAAGAGGTTCGGGTTCCCAACTTCCAACTTCCAAATTCTTGTCTAAGTTGTCTACTTGTCTTCTCTTCACCTTTGCCTCTTCACTTGAGTATTGTATTTGTTCTTGAAATCTTGTTGTAACTAACTTGTACTTGAAACATGTAAGTTGTAACTTCAACTTGTAAGATGTAACTTGTAAGTTGTAACTTGTCACTCTCACTTGTAAGTTGTAACTTGTAACTTCAAAGTTCAAACTTTTAAGTTGCTAACAACTAACAAGGTAACAACTAACAAAGGGAAAAGAACTAACAAAGAGAGAGAGTTGAGTTACACACTTACACTTGTAGTAACAACTAACAAAGAGTTGAGTAACAACTAACAAAGAGAGAGAGTTGAGTTACACACTTACACTTGTAGAAAGGGAGAAGAAGAGGGAAAAGAAAATGAGAAAAAGAGAGAGTTGTTACACTTGTAGTTGTAGAAAGAGAGAGAGAGAGAGAGAGAGAGAGAGAGAGAGAGAGAGAGAGATTTACACAAATAAAATTAAAATTACAAATCTAAAAGAGGTTCGGGTTCCCAACTTCCAACTTCCAAATTCTTGTCTAAGTTGTCTACTTGTCTTCTCTTCACCTTTGCCTCTTCACTTGAGTATTGTATTTGTTCTTGAAATCTTGTTGTAACTAACTTGTACTTGAAACATGTAAGTTGTAACTTCAACTTGTAAGATGTAACTTGTAAGTTGTAACTTGTCACTCTCACTTGTAAGTTGTAACTTGTAACTTCAAAGTTCAAACTTTTAAGTTGCTAACAACTAACAAAGTAACAACTAACAGCTAACAAATGAATCAATTAACAAACAAAATAATTTTAAAAAAATGATAGAAAGAAGTTGTTAGAAATTAGAATTAGAAACTTAGAATAGAAATTAGAAGTTAGAACTTAGAAAACTTGGTGGATGGAGATTGGAGAGTGAGGAGTCTCTTGACTCTTGTCTTGAATCTTGATTCTTGAATATGGATTGGATGGTATGATCAATGATATATCAATATCATGTATCTTGGTGGATTCTTGATTCTTGATTCTTGTACCCTTCCTTGATTCTTGATTCTTGAATCTTGAATGTTGAAAGAAAAGAAAAGAAATATGGAAATTGGAAATGGAATTGGATGGAGAGGAGTGGATGTCGATGTAGTAAGAGAGGATGTAGTAAGACTCTTAGAATGTATGAACGAGAGAAATAGAGAATAGAGAGAGAGTTTGAGGTTTTTTTGCATTTAGGAATGCTTAGAATGCATCTTTATAGAGGAAAAAAAATCCAGATTTAAAATTTATTTTTTTTTTAAAAAAAAAAAAGGTCAAAAAACGGTCAGAAATCTAACCGTTGGCCAGTATGCGATCGCATACATCGCATATGCTCGCACATGTGGCATATGCGATCGCATATGTGCATGGATTGCATATGCCACTGCCGCATATGCGATCGGGCCCATATTATGCGCATATGCGATCGCATATTCGCATATGCGACCGCACTTGACACCACTGCTCCTCCCATTCAGCAAACAGGTCCACCCCCACATTTATGTTCATGGCCCTCAAAATGTTTTCATGCACTCTACAAGTGACATTGCATCTGATTAACACCTTCCTCAGCCTGCTTTCACTCATTGCATGATAACTTGCCCTAGAGTGCCCCACCAGGCTTCTAATTCTACTTCCCACCAGTTGTCTGCTACTCATGAAGTATTTAAAAAATAATAATAATCATAACTACAAAATAAAAAAATAAAAAATAAACATCTTTGAAAGATCTCCTCTAGTCTGCAGCATTGGAAGACAAATATGACGCTCTTCTCAAAAATCAAGTATGGGACCTCATTCCTTCTCCTGTTACGAACATGGCACCCCAGTATGGACATAGTAGGCAGCAAATAAGTGTACACGATTATTAAAAAACAAAAAGAAGAAGAAGACGATGATGACGATGGTCTTCTTTTTTTCTTTTTCTTTTTCTTTTTTCTTTTTTGGAAAGGCAAAAATGATGGGTTTGTTGATTGTTATAAAGAACATATAGTTGTGAAAGGGTTTGTTGATTGTTATAAAGAACATATAGTTGTGAAAGGATTTAACCAATAGCATGCATTAGACTTCAGAGAAGCATTCAGGCCAGTCATTAAACCTACCACCATCAGAATTACTCTTTCTTTTGCGGTCATTAAAAAGTGCAACAATTTGATATCAAGATTCGGGAATGTCATTTTCCACGGCATCTTGATTGAAGGTGTGTATGCAGCAACCTGGATTTGAAAATCAAAATCATCATCATCCCGATGATTATGACACCCTCACAAAGCTATCTAAACAATTACGTAAACTTCTTAACTCCGGTTCAACCACATTAGTTCCTTTCTTCTTAAAGCTGAAATTCATAGTTAGGCATATCCATTATGTTCACATACCAAAGCTCTCATGGCAAAACATCCTTCTCCTTTGCATGGAGGATATAAGTCTCACAAGTGATAACATGTCTCATCTTCAAACATTGGTCATGCGTTGGCACACAGTATGATTTGAAAGATTTCGATGACCGGCTATTTCCCTAAAAGTATTTAGACTATTTACCTAAAGTTTTTGCAGAGACTTTAATTAACTGGAGACTATTGAGATTCAGAGGTTGTCAGATGTTTCTCTCACAGGCCACAGCAATGTCAGATGAGGATTATTTGGCTAATCATGTTAATATGGCTGTCAACGGGTACCCAATGGAACTGGCCCACTTTTAATGGGTCCAGCTCCAATTTTGTCAGACCTGTTTAGACATCGGCTCAGATTCAAGTCCACGGGATAAAAAATGGGTCTAGTTGATTTAGGTCTGGGTTGGATCCAGTTAACTTTAATACTTATATTATGTATTAAATATATATTAATTATTCTCCCAACGAAAATGAGGTTTGCTAAGTAACACGCATGCAAGAGAACCTGTTTACACCACGCATGCCAATCAGGTGGGCCAACCATGTAAATGCCCATATTTGAGAAGGACCATCTCAAAGTCTAAAACCTAACAGGCACCCAAACACAGTCGGATCCAGGTCTGGAGGCAAAAAGGAGACCCAGACCCAGCAAGACCCAAACCCAATCAGCTTGGGTCTAGGAACAACTCTAGGACCCAACCTGATGTAGAGCGGGTCGCGGACAATTACATGGCAAAGATGGATCAGAAAAGGCCCGGTCGGCGAAAGAAGTGATCTGGACCATCAGACCTTAAATCAGGCCATCAGACCTTAAATCAGGCGTATCTCACAATCCGGGATGAGTTAGCCGACGAAAAATATATGATTTTGGGGTAGAACGAGCTACTTTAGCCAACCAACCCAGCTACGCCGGGTTGCGACGCTCGAATTGCGTAGAAACCCCTGATTTGATGGTCGTTTCCCTGTTTCAATTTCGTTTTTACTATAAATAGTAAGTTTTAGTTTGTTTATAACTCTTCATCCGTCGGGCTTTAGGAGTTGCGCCCAACGTGAAAAGAGCTTAGAATAATTAGGGGAACGGTTTGGTGAAGCCAAATAGGACACTTACTATTTTTGGCCGAAAACCTTGCGCACTAGTAGACATCACGACCGTCTATAAATAGTAAGTTTACTATTTATAGTAAGTTGCGAATTCTAGGAGTTTTAGTTGTAGTTTGATTCTGATTTCTTTTCCATTGCTTAGTACCCTTATTTAAAGGGTTGTGAACTCGTTTTTAGGAATTAATTAATCTATTTCGAATTTATTTAGAATTTATTTCTATTTTCTCTCTCTTTTTCTCGTGGATTCGAAAGTCTCTGTGAGTCCAGAAGTTCCGTGGATTCAATTATCCTCTTGAGGAAGACACCTCACGTCCTCCTCTGCAAGTCGATTTGGTATCAAAGCGAGGTTTCTCCTCGGGTCGATGGCTTCTAACGACGGGTGCCTCAGCAACAATCCCATAGGCGGTGCTCAGAAATTTGCCTTTAACAACGGCAACTTTTCAAGCAGCAAGAAGAAGAGAATCGGCAAGCCATGCAAGGGCATGCAGCTTCCATGGACCGCATAAGCGACTCTTGGCGTAAACCCTAGGGCAACTGTTCCGGTGGTAATCCTCCACCGCCAATTGCCGAGACTCATGTCGGCCCGATCGCGAGATAGTACGTGAAGTGCATTCAACCTGGGCTCCAAAGAAGAGGAGATCGATGACGTGATCTTCCAACACCCTGAACAAGGCGGCGATCGGGTAGATCGAATGGATCGAGACTTCAAGATACGGGTTGATATTCCTAACTTCAATGGCCGGCTCACATTGAGGATTTTCTCGATTGGCTTTCTGAAGTTGAGCGATTTTTGACTATATGGACATTCCCGAAACAAAGAAGGTCAAGCTTGTGGCCTACAAGTTGAAAGGAGGAGCGTCAGCTTGGTGGGAACAACTGCAACTCGCACGAACCAGGTAGATGAAAGCACCAATCCGCACATGGGAGCGGATGAAGCGGCCACTACGCGCTCGATTCTCGTAGCGATTACGATCGTGTATTATTCCAACAATACCAAAATTGTCGACGGGGTAGTCGGCCTCGGTGAGAGAGTACGTGAAGAATTTTATTGCCCAAAATTTGGTCGAGACGAATCGCGAGAAGTCGCCCGATTCAACGGGGATTGCGTATGGCGATTCAAGATCGGGTCCAGATGCGCATCCGTTCTAGATCAAGTTGGCTACTCGAGAGCGCCAACTTCGTCCGAACACATGGACCTATCCTACTGCGCGGATTACTGCGCGGTCCACCTCGGGAGCTCCACAACCTAAGGGGAAAGAGCCCGTAGGAGCACGCACTCAACCTCTTACGTCGAGAACCGAGATCGTGGAAGCGGGCAAGCTAGACCCCAAAGGGCGTCTCCACTCTTTCCAAGTAAATTCCTAACCCTTATGCTCGGCCAAGGCCCGACAAATGCTATCGTTGTGGCCGCCCCCCACTGTCAAATACTTGTCCCCGTGCCGAAAAGTGGCAAACCTCGCCATTAATGATGGTAGTGCGATAATGCTTATGAAGATCCGGATGTTGAAGAACAAGAGCATATCGCCGAGGACGAGGTAGATGATTCGATTGGGTTCAAGAAGATCAAGGCGAGTCGCTCGTCGTGAGGCGACTATTATATGCGCCAAGAAAAGAAGTGCATCCAAATGCAGAGCATAACATCTTCCGCACTAGGTGTCTTGAATCGAAAGGTTTGTGACGTGATCATTGGCGTGGGGGAGCAAATGAGAACATCATCTCCGAATGGTGGAAAAATTGCAATTGAAAACGAGCGTCATCCCTCTCCATAACAATCGGTTGGATCAAGAAGGTCGTTGAAACAAAGGTAACTCGAAAGGCACCATATCTTTTTCCATTGGCAAACATTATAAGGATGAAGTAGTATGCGATGTGGTTGACATGGAAGCATGTCACATACTACTCGGTCGACCCTCGGCAATCCGACCGTGACGCCACTCATAAGGGCGAGATAACATATATATCTTCGTCAAGACGGTCAAGACTATATTGGCCCCTATGGATCCAGAGGGACCACCCGAAACTTCTAAAGTGGAGGGTCGTTTTCTCTTAACCATTCGGGACTTCGTGGAAGAATCGAAAGAAACAGGACAGACTTATGCATTAATTGTAAAAGGGGAAGAACTCGAGCTACCATTATCCCTGAAAGATTAAGGCCCTTGTTACATGAATTCCAAGAAATCGCTTTCCCGATGGGTTACCCCTATGCGAGAGATATCCAACACCATATCGACCTTGTCCCTCGGTCCGCTTACCTAATCGTCCTCATTATCGAATGAGCCCGAATGAGTCGAGATTCTGCAGTGGGACAAGTGGAGGAACCGATCCGTAAGGGTCTTATTCGAGAAAGCATGAGCCCATGTCAGTACTGACTCTGCTAACTCCAAAGAAAGATGGGAGTTGGCGCATGTGTGTCGACAGCATGGCCGGGCCATCAAGATCACCATAAAATACAGTTTCTATACCACGGTTGGATGATATGTTGGATATGCTATGCAAAAATATTCTCTAAATTGGACTTAAGGAGCGGCTACCATCGATTCGAATACGTAGGGTGATGAGTGGAAAACACCTTCAAGAAAGGAAGGATTAAACGAATGGATGGTCATGCCTTTCGGTCTTTTTCTAATGCGCCTAGCACATTCATGAGGTTGATGAACCAAGTTCTGAAACCTTTCATTGGGCGGTTCGTTGTGGTTTATTTTGATGATATTTTGATATACAGTCAAGACGAAACCACCCATATGGAGCACCTCAAGAAGGTCCTTCAAGTGCTCACTGAAAATAAATTGTACCTCAATTTAAAAAAGTGTAGCTTCATGACTGATAGCCTATTGTTTCTGGGCTTTGTGGTTACATCCACGGGCATTCGAGTGGATGAGGAAAAGGTGAAGACAATCAGAGAGTGGCCGGTTCCCAAAAATATTCACGAAGTGCGAAGTTTCCATGGACTAGCAACATTCTATCGTCAAAAACTTTAGTACCATTGTGTCACCGATCACAGTTGCATGAAGAAAGGGCGTTTCACTAACGAAGCGACAGGAGCTTTGCAGTTATCCACGACCCCGGCTTCAGCTTCCCAACTTCGACAAACTGTTTGAAGTCGAATGTGATGCCTCATATGTCGGGATCGGGGAGTTTTGTCTCAAGAAGGTAGGCGGTAGCCTTCTACAAAGTGATGCACGCAAGAAGTGGTCTACATATGAGATCGAGTTGTACGCGTGGTCCAGGCATTGCGACACCGGCGACATTATTTGATTCAAAGGGAATTCATACTTTACACGGACCATCAAGCCCTCAAGTTTATTAATAGTCAAGCTAACATTAACCGTGTGCATGCTAGATGGATCTCATTTTTTGCGAGAATTCACATTCGTGCTAAAGCATAAGTCGGGGCAACAGAACAAAAGTAGCCGATGCGAGTCGTCGTGCAACTTTGTTAGTCACTATGAGCAATGAAGTTATCGGGTTCGATCGCCTCAAAGACATATATGCCGACGATGACGACTTCAAGGACGCATGGGTTAGATGTCAGGAAGGTCACCCTTTACATATACAAGACGGGTTCCTTTTTAAGGGAAATCGACTATGTATCCCAAAGAGTTCGCTAAGGAACGAGAGTTACATGGAGGTGGCCTCAAGGACACCTTGGCGAAGAGACAAGACGCGAGCTCTTGTGGAAGAACCAGACACGGCCACAATTGGTACGTGATGTGGGAAAGGCCCGGCCCAAGAGTATATTTGTCAGACTTCCAAGGGGCAATCTCATAATACGGGCCTCTACACCCCGTTACCCGTGCCTGACGGCCCTTGGGAGGATTTATCTATGGACTTTGTGCTTGGTCTCCCACGAACACAACGCAACATGGATTCGGTGTTCGTGGTAGTAGATCGTTTTTCCAAGATGGCACACTTTATTCCATGCAAGAAGACTCTCGATGCAACACACGTGGCGAATCTATTCTTCAGAGAAATTGTGCGGCTACACGGGGTTCCCAAAACTATTACTTCCGACCGTGACACGAAGTTCATAAGCCACTTTTGGCGGACTTTGTGGACTCGATTCGATACACGCCTTCAGTTCAGCAGCGCGTACCACCCACAGACTGACGGTCAAACTGAGGTTGTGAATCGCACATTGGGAAACCTCCTTCGATGTATTTCAGGAGAAAAACCGAAGCAGTGGGATTTGGCCTTGTCTCAAGCGGAGTTTGCATTCAACAACATGGTGAACCGCTCGACAGGAAAATCCCCGTTCCTGTTATTTACTGACGAGTACCTCGCCATACACTAGACTTGGTCCCTCTGCCCAAGCTCCTGTGCATGAGCATCAAGAACATATGGCGAGACAAAATCATGGGCATTCATGCGGAGGCAGAACAAGCTACATGCCTCGAACGAAAAATACAAGGAACAAACGGACAAGCATCGGCGAAAAAGTGTTCGAGGTGGGCGACCAAGTAATGGTCCATCTGCAGCAAAGATTTCCGAACGATATAACAAGTTGAAAAATAAAAAGGTTGGACCAGGTACCCATCCGAAAGATCAATGACAACGCTTATGTTGTTGATCTTCCAGATGATATGGCGATCTCACGAACTTTCAATGTTGCAGATCTCAGTATCATGAGCCGGCAGATAATGATAACTCGAGGACGAGTTCTTTTGAAGTGGAGGAGACGATGTAGAGCGGGTCGCGGACAATTACATGGCAAAGATGGATCGAAAAGGCCCTCGGCGAAAGAAGTGATCTGGACCATCGGACAAATCGAGCCATCGGACCTTAAATCGCGTATCTCACAATCCGGATGAGTTACCCACGCGAAAAATATATGATTTTGGGGTAGAACGAGAGCTACTTTAGCCAACCAACTCCAGCCTACGCCGGGTTGCGGCCTTCAATTGCGAGAAACCCCGATTTGATGGTCGTTTCCTGTTTCAATTTCGTTTTTACTATAAATAGTAAGTTTTAGTTTGTTTATAACTCTTCATCCGTCAAAGTTACCCCAACGTGAAAAGAGCTTAGAATAATTAGGGAACGGTTTGGTGAAGCCAAATAGGACACTTACTATTTTTGGCCGAAAACCTTGCGCACTAGTAGACATCACGGAGTATAAATAGTAAGTTTACTATTTATAGTAAGTTGCGAATTCTAGGAGTTTTAGTTGTAGTTTGATTCTGATTTCTTTTCCATTGCTTAGTACCCTTATTTAAAGGGTTGTGAACTCGTTTTTAGGAATTAATTAATCTATTTCGAATTTATTTAGAATTTATTTCTATTTTCTGCTCTCTTTTCTCGTGGATTCGAGAAAGTCTCTGTGAGGAGTCCAGAGAAGTTCCGTGGATTCGGAATAATTATCCTCTTGAGGAAGACGGTGCTCGACCTCACGTCCTCCTCTGCGTCACAACCCAAATGCGACTCCTGGGCAGCCCTCTGTGTTACGTAACCTTGTAGAGTATCATTATATATGGTTTCCATCAATCCTTTTCTTTAGGGTGCTTCTTTCAGAAAATTTCCTTTTGCCATTAAGGAAAAAATAAAATGAGTAAGACTACCCCTAATTGCAAGCTAATAAAACGTATAGCTGTCCTCCCAACATAAGAAGCCTGAATTGCAGCACACCAGTTTGACGTCATGAATTCATCTTCATCAGACAATTAACATGAAAGAGTTTACAATAAGCATACAGCCACGTTCTACATGCTTTCTCAATATTTTTGTCCTCATCCATGACCTTACACTAGTAACAAAAGCTCCACAATCTAGGGAATAATAAATTAAAGTGACTTGTTGATGTGACACAACCCCTCCAGTAAGTATTTATCAATTTTAGATTTTTGCTAGTCTTTTTACTAAAGCACGATACCCACAATATCCATACTTTTGAAATCATTGATTGTGTGAACCATGCATCAAGTTTCACAAATGTATTTGTTCCTGCTGCAATATTGTTTATATTAGCATCAGAAAGGTAATGAGATGGTGCCATTAGCTTAATCAGTTCCTTATTCATGTGGGAGTCCAATCCAGATGAGAATTTTACATCTTAAAAACACCCATGTGAAGGTTCATATCTTCCAACATAGAATATTTTGGAAATATGTGAGGTATACCCCTTTCAAGTGTTCTATTAAGATTTTTGGAAATATTTGAAGTATAGCTTATCCCTTTTACGTATTCCATGAATGCTCTAGATGTTCATGCTTGTGTAGCTGGACTACTAACCACATTCAAAATATTGGTTTTGGTGGCCAAATTGTCCGGCAATGAATCCAAGTAGCATTGCTGAAGCCAATGCAATTTTAGCAAGTTGGGACGAGTCAGGCACTAAAATGGTTTAAATCATAGAAATAAAAAATCAGAAAATTCATAAAAATAAACAAAATAAACAAAAAATAAATTTTGAAACATTAATCAAAGATTAAAAGTTGCAACTTTTAGTCCTGAATGTGCTGTTACAGTATCAATTTTAAACATCCTCCTCCAAGTAATGAAGTTTGACATATTTAAGTGAATGGTGATAAATTGCGACCAGCTGAGGAAGGGGTTGGTACTAGAACTTATTTTTGTCCTGATTCTGGCTTGAGGCATGTGTGACTTAGAAAATACTAAGATTATATAACTTCAAAAAATATTAGGCTGAAACAGAATATTTTGAATCATGTTTTTCAGAGTTTCACTAGTGAAACTATTTCAATAAGACCACTTATTTATAAACTACAGTGAGAAGTTAAGCAGGCCAGCATTTTTGCATTAAGATCTACGATTTGGCATTGGTAATCAGAAATTCTAGGATGCTGACCCGCATCCCAAGCATTCTCAATTTCTGGGGGAATGTTTCTAATTGAACTCTCCCTTTATCTATTTAGGAGGTTAGGCATATGAAACGCATGTGGAACGAGGAAGGGAGAGAAAAAAGAAAAGAAGCACGAAGCAGAAGGATGCAGCCACATGCTACACATTCAACAATGGATGACCCGTCACCACTTTTTCCAGTGTTGTGACCCACTCAAGTTTTAGAAATACCTCATTTTCAGGCTAACATCCTAGCATGAGGTGGCCTACTAGATGTACAGAGCAGATTTCATACAGACATCGTGGTGGGCCCCACACAGTCTTTGTTGCATGGCTCCCTAGTAGTATTATTGGATGGACTACACAGAGAAGAGTGGGCTGCTTGCATTAAACAATTGTTTCTGCTTGCAGATAAAATCTGAGCCACTGCAGGCATTTAGCTGGTGAAATCTGAACCATCCAGACTGACAACAGTCACATTTTTTTGGTTTCCAAAACACCCCTACATTCATTTGAAATGTCTTCACAAGCTCTTTGAATATCCAAAGGTCTCCACTGTACAGAGACTAATTGCAGGGGGGAAAATGTCCAAAATGTCCAAAAGCTGCTCGTGTTATATATAGTATACATCAAGAACAACCAGAACTCGATTTTGACCTTGGTTATATTCTCTCTCCATCCTTCTTATTTACAGGTGTTAGTGTCAACATCTCAACAACTTATTATGATTACTAATATATTCTTAGAGCATTGTTTGTACATGATATGGTAATTAATGGATACTATCTATCAACTGACGATATCCAAATATGATTCAGCAACCAAAAGTTTTGTTTTATTTTTTTCTCATGAAACTTCAAATAGAGAATAGACAGCTTGTCGACACAACATTTTTTAGTCTTAACGACAAAGTCCCAATGCAAACTAGAAATGATGAGACAAGGTTTTGGAGGCCGGATTCTGTGAAGAATCGATAGGAGCAGAACAATCATGAAATTTGCCGATGTGGATTTTCTTTCACGGCCAAAGAAATCCAAGATGGACACAGGTACTATACATTATTGAGATAACTTACACATATAAGAACAGGATCATTAGCCCACGGAATCTACAGAGAGAATGGTAGGATACATACAAAGCTTTTTTCTTGTTTTGCTCCATTGAGTTGGTTGATTCTGTTCATCGGTCAACCAAATTGGATAACTTTCCTCAATGCACATTCCTTCGCAGCATTGGAGAGCTTGCATTCCTCAATAAGAATCCGATTCAATCTCAATGACTTAAGAAGAAACAACTCCACAGCTCCCGCCCCAATTCCACGGCACTGAGTGATATCAACACTCTCCAGAAGCTTGCAGCACTGGAGCATGGAAACCAGAGCAGCACCCGTAAGGGCCCCACACCCTCTCAGCCTGACATCTATCAGATCCTTGCACGAAGGAAGCATCGACCCCAGCTCCTTGTCAAGCAGCATGTCGTTGTAAGACAGGTCCAATTTCCGGAGCTGCCGAAGGTTCTGCCCCAAGGAAGTCAGCAGACCGGGCTCTCTCTCAACAACGTCACAATTTATAAGGACAAGCTCCTCCAGCCCGTTACGCAAGGCAGGGCCCAGCAGCTGGAGGCCATGACCGGTGACAAGGCAGCAGCTCTGCAGGCGGAGGCTCGAGAGGCCCCGGAAATTCTCTGCAATGGCAGAGAGATGGTGGTCGTCGAGGTCGAGGGGTAGGCGGAGGTCGACCCGTCGGAGGGTCGGCCTGCAGTGCGTGATGAACCAGTGGAGGCCGTCACGGCTGCCACCATCGTAGAGGAGGAGGGATGTGAGGGATGCACAGTGCTCCGCAAGGCGGAGCAGGACACCGTCGGCAATGCTACGGCAGGTCCGGAGGTCGAGCTCGTGGAGCCCGTGCAGGCACCGGACGAATGATGCGAAAGCAGGGCCATCACCAGTGCCCTGGCAGCTGCGAAGCTGCAGTCTGCGGAGCCTCGTGCAGCTGCGCCAGAGCCAGCCCATCCCAAGATCGCCCGCCCTAATTCCCGACAAGCAGAGGCTCTCCAGTGGCAATTCCGTAAATTCTCCATTTTCATCATCCTCACCACCATCATACACATCAGGTCCAGTACGTCGGCCACTGCGGCAGTCGTCGACGACGGAGAGCTCCTTGAGGAAGGGGAAGGAGGTGACCCAGCGAAAGGAAAAGAGAGGTGGGGAGGAGGAGATGCTAAGGGAGGTGAGATGGCGGCATGAGGTGGCGAGGGAGCAAAGGGCCGATGGCGAGGTGGGGCCCGCAAGGAAGCGGAGATGGCGTAGGTTGCGGCAATTGGAGATAATTGACAGGAGGAGGGAATCGGGGTCGTGATCAACGGTCGAGGATGCGTCGGGGATGACGGTGAGAGCGGACAGAGAGGGGTAGCGAGAGAGGAGGGTAGAGAAAGAAGGAAATGAGACTGAGTTGTTATTGTTGTTGTGATTAGGTGGGAGACGGACGGATAGGATTGTCTTGGAAGAGCGATGGAGGGAGAGCCAGCGCTTGCAGACGAGGGAGATGGAGTAGGTAGAGTTTGAAGAGGAAGGCAGTCGTTGTAGGATTTCTAAGAGGAGTTCGTCGCAGAGTAGGAGATTGAGGTTATCCATATACCTTCTTCTCCTTCTTCTCTTCCTGACGAGAAATAGATGCAGTTGGACAGATGGACAGATTTATGAGCGAAGGAGCCGATGACAAGCGATTACTCCTGTGTACGTTCACCACTATTTCTTACATGATTGTAATCTTCTCCTCTACGCATCCGTACGTGTACGTTGATCCAGACCTTCAAATAGCGCTGGTTGTTATTGAAGGTAGCATCCTGACCATCAGGTTTTGGGATTTTACATGGATGGTTAGAGATTTTTTCGAAGGTTATTATTATTTTATGGGTGGAATCAGATGGTTAAGATTCCTATTACCATTGTTTTGTGAGGGCTATGGTGTATCACCAGTGCGGCCCACAATTTGAACGGTCTTCTTCATTCATATAGCGCTTGCAGCGTGTTCCTGGTATGAGTCGCTACCATTTTTAAAACGGTGTTGAACTATTACCATAGATCAGACGAAGGAAAATAGTACCGAGTGGGGCCCGCCGAACCTACTTCTTCTGCCCATGTCGCGGCTTTGGATAATCTATTTGTGTCGCCGAAACGGGGCCCACACGCTGTGATGTTCCAATGATCCGAACCGTCCACTTTGTGAATGCTGTACCATGCTCTTTAAGCTAAGAAATTGTGTATATATGATGAATCTGACCGTCACTGCGTGAAGATGAACCATTGCACATTAAAAAGAAAGTTCAACGGATCATATTCAACCCCAAAACAAAATTGACAGAATCATCATTGAAGTAAGATTAACGGAGGATACGTTATCTATAGTAGAACTGAGCATATGAACGGTTTAAAACGTCTGAATATTTTAGAATACCGGGTGCACTAAAACGTCACATGCTAGCGAACCTCATTCGCGACGGATGCAAAACAAAATCTCCTCACCTTCTGCTTGGAATCTGCGATGGTTGCTTCGTCGTGTCCACACGCATGAGCTTGAGAGATACGGCCAACATTGGCTGACGCAAGAGCTGTCTTCACCTTGGTTTTTATATACATTTATAAATAAAAGAAGCAGCCGGACGGGTCTTGGTTCGTCGCTGCCGAAATCTAGACGTATCTATACGGAAGCAGACCATATACCGTCCATCTAGCATTGCCTATTTACGAGCAAATGATGTATTGCATTTTCTCGTTTTGAAGATAGCATTACATATTTCGTATGCTTTGTTTGTGCCGTCGACCAAACACTTTTGGACCGCCAGATGGACCGTCTTCCTATATCCGTTTCCGTCCCGTTTCTCGTTTTACAGATAGCATTACAACCAGCTGCAGCTAACCGGGTGCGGATTGGGTTCTACCCCCACCGGGACGGAAACGGCTTGGCTACTCCCCCTGCCACTAGCCCGGTGGCTGGTGATCGGTGCACCCATGATGTATGTGTTTCATCCATGCTGTTCATCCATTTTTACATATCATTTTAGGGCTTTATCCCAAAAATGAGAGGGGATATAAATCTCAGGTGGACCACACCACTGGAAAATAATAGTGATTGGGTATCCACAATTAAAATCCTCATAAGGCCCACTGTACTGTTTATTTGGCATCCCATCCTGTTGATTAGGTCATACAGACCTAGATGAAGGGAAAAAACTTATGTCGACTTGATTCAAAACTTTTATGGCCCCCAAAATGTTTCTAATGATTGACTTTTATTCAACAAACGCTTCCTTTAATGTAGTACACTTAATATCAGGATATGCTTATTTTTGGTCTCATAGCATAAAATTATCTAGAAAAATAGATAAACCACTGGAAGAAACACATACATCATGGTAGGGCCCACAGAAAATGGCTGGTGGTAGGGGAGTCGCCTATCCATTTCCATCTGGGGCTCCGTCGAGCCCACCGTGAAGAATAGATTTCACCCACGTCCTCCTCCGTCTATTTTGACATAATGATTAATGGCACGTGTTTATAAATGCACTACCTCTGGTTGATAAATTAATCTAGGCCATGAACCATAAGAACATGATCCTAAATTTTAAATTCAACAAAGTCGACCAATTCAAAGTAGATAATTCAGTCAATCAAGTCTACCTAACCCTAAAAACCTAAACCAATATACCCTCAAGTGACGTCACTCATTCAATTCATCCACTTAATTTATCTATTTAACAACCCAGTTAACTAATTTAATTAAGTCCAAAATCAAACCCAAATCAAAGCCCAAAAGTAAGCCCAATCAGAGTATTATGCAAAACCTTAAAAGAGCATCCTTCACATTAAAGCTTCCACACATTTAGGGGAGGTTGGTCGTGGAGTCCAAATGGCAACTGGTGGCATCTATCTTGCCGCCGGCCATGTGGCACTCCCCCTCTTTAGGGTGGCATCCCTCAAGCATGTGGGATTTCCTTTTTCCAAACCCTAAATGTAGGGTTGAAATATATTTACTCTGATGCCCATCTCCTTATCCAAAATTATCCATTTACTACTTCATCCAACCCATGAGATGGTGCCATGTGGCAATCTCCAATCCTAGCCCTTCAACCACCTTTTGCCCCCAGGATTATCAGCAATTACACGAAAACTGGATTTTAAGGCTAGAAATAGTCCCCTCCCATTCTCATTTCAAGAATCTAGTAGATTCGAAGACACCCACTACATCCAAGAGATCCAAAAAGGGATCCACTCACATTTCAAAGACATCACATCTCTCCATTAAGGAGAGTAAGAGTGTGAGAGAGTCCAACCCTAATCTAACCTAGCTTAGCAATACTCCAAGCCTCTTAAGCCACCTACGTTCAAATCTAAGTTACTCGATCCAGGCTTGTGATACTACAGTTCATCTAACCGTTCAAGCTTCAATCAGTTTCATCAAATTAAAGCATTAGCATCGTACAACACTTATTTCCTTCTTAACTCCCTTACTCCTCATATACACTATCACTACATTGCATTTCATCATTTTCTTTCATCTAACTGGTAGGTATATGATCTTTGGATTGTCAATATAATCAGAGCTGGTCCACTAGAAATCTTAATCAGTTAGTTGTCATTCTGTCATATACATCAGCATTACATTTCATTCCATCATTTTCTCGTATCTAACTAGTGGGCATATGCTCTATGTCTTGCTGATATAATCAGAATTGGCCCACTAGAAACTTTAACCAGTTGGCCCTCATTTGTCATCAGCATCAATACAGCATCAAGCATCATATACATCATACGTCTACATACTTTGCACTATACACTCGGTCAATTCGAACGTATGCTATGTGGCTTGTCGATATAATCAGATCATGCCTATCAGAAATTCAAACCGATTACCCATCATCATTGACATTGCACTGCATTACATCTTTTGTACGCGAGAACTAATCCTATTTCTAAAAAAATTGTCACATCTTCTGAAGTAAAGATCGTACATATGTACGGGCAAAGTGGGCGCCTAACACCTTCTCTCTTTGTAACCGCGATCCCTTACTTGAAATCTCTAAAACGCAAACTCAAGAGTCATCTCAGGGTTAAGGATCTCCCAGCTCTTAATCTTAAGTGTTTTTAAAGGGTTTAACCAATTATATATTCGAAGTAATTAGTTAGTGACAACTGTGGTTAAATATAATACCCTCTTATGCCCAAACGAAAGCCCTCGAGCGAGACAACCCGTAGACAAGCGAGTCGATCTTTCAACCCGTAAAAAACCTACTCCAGCGTCCATGGAATGGCAACTCTGTCGGGGATGAACTAGTCACACTAGTCGTGACCCGACTTGAAAAACAAGATCTTATGAATTCCTGAAGAATATCAGTTCTCGCACATTTGCATCTGCATCTACATATGCATTTATTCCAAAAAAACTAAAAAGAACAAAAAAAAATTATGCCTCTACGAGTGAGGCATCCTTGAAAAAATCTCCATTATCACAGCATAATCCATGCCAAATCACAAGTGGCTATGGATAATGTAAATGCTATAGTCTATATCCCTGTCGGTTGTCAAATTTGTAATGACAAAATCATTAGTATACAACTTGCATAAGTGAAGCTCTTTCTAAGATCAACATTCATGAACAAGCAAAGCTTACAAGTACAAAGATCAACCTTGACTGCAAGTATTGCTCACAACACAAGACTCAAGAATGCAAGACTTCAAGAAGAGTACAAGGCAATTCGTGAAGAACTCAAGACACTTTCAAGGTTGAGCTACATCAAGATTTCAAGATTGAACTACATCAAGACTTCAAGGCTTAAACTTCAAGGTCACTTGTTCCTAATGTTTCAATGTCCTTACTTCATGATTGGAGTTTGATTGACCATATGTTGACCTTAGAAGTAGGCCATTTTGGATACATAACTCATATGTATATGTCACATGAGTTTGGGCAGTTCAAAGACTTGTCCTAGGCTTTCTTCGACTAATCTTAGTTTTGCTTCGACCAGTCCAAGAAATTCCTCGACCAGTCGTGAGTTTGTTACAAAATTCGGATATTTTCTGTTAGGCTTCAACCAGTCCAGGAATCTATTCGACCAGTCGAAGGAACAATGTCAACTGCATCTTCGACCAGTCGAAAATCTTCGACTCAAAGTCCAGCGATTAATTTACACCGGTCAGAAGGTGACCTACGACTGGTCGAAGGAAACCTTTGACCCGTCAGAAACGGTCAAAGCTTATCGCGCCCGATTTTTTTTCAAATCATTACTTCTTCAACTAGTCGAAGAGCTCCCTAGACCAACTTATAAATAGAGCACGAATCTCAGAAGAATTCAAGGAATTAATTAATCCATTCAAGCCAATCTTCGTCAAACTTCTGAGTGTTAATTTTGTGCTCCTTCTAAGATAAGTGTGCTTATTTTATATTCTCTTTCTTTAGCTTTATTTAATTGATTTTGTTTCTGCTATTCCAATCTAATTTGATAAGAGGAATTGTTATTCCCCTTCTTTGGAATCAAAATCAATTAAGGCAAGCCCTATTTAGTTTAATTTAAAATCTATTAGAACTAGAATCATTGTAATTGAGTACTGGACATTGAACTTGGACATTCAATCATTTACTCTGACTTGGTTCTCTGACTCTTCTGAAGCGGATAATCAGGTATTTTACATTTAATTATAAATTCCTTTCTGTTTTGGTTTTTTTCAAGATTTGCTAGAAAAATCTTGTTGTATTGGTTATCTGAGGAGAGTCAAGAAAACTTAAAAGTGAGGTTTTTTTAATTGTGTAAGCCACAGACAAAGACACAATTGTAAAGGTTTTGGGTGAACCTGTGAAAACCTATTTTGTTAGTGAACGCTAATATCCCCTGTGTGAGGATATTAGGAGTGGAGTAGCATTCTGTGTGGCTGTTGTTTAATAGTTGGTGAACACATAGGCGAACCACTATAATCCCTTGTGTTGTGGTTGAATGAGTTACATTTCTAATCTTTAATTATTTATTTGTGGGATGTATATATGGTTGTGAATGTTGTAATCATTTAATTCAAGCATTGTGGAAATTTTGTAATAGTTTAGAATTTATTTTCTGCTATTCCTTTATCTGCTTGAAATTCAAATTTTTTTAAAGTTGTTCCAGCAAGGTTGCCCTGCCATTTTTATGGTGTATGGCTGTCCCTAGAACAATACATTTGTGATTACAATTTTCAGTTCAGTTTGTGTTTATTTCTGTATTCCTCTTTGGTTTGAGATTTGATCAAAGATCTTTCTAGAAATAAGGTTGTCCTACCATAAACTCTGGTTTTGGTAAAAGGTTGTCCAACATTTGTATCAACCTCTAAAGATCAATTTTGAGGTTGTTTTACTTTCTGCATTGTATTTTTGGCTATCATATTCTTTTTAATTCCACCCATTTGGCATAGTCCTATTCACCCCCTCTAGGACATATAGCTAGGCCTTTTCAGATAACCATGAGGAAGATGTTCAACCCTTTCACATTCTCGATCTTGCAGAACCTCAGCCTACCCAGCTACAATAGGTAGAAGCCACACCAATGACCTGCATCTAAGAATTGGCACGAGGTGTAAAAGCAATGCAAGACATATTCTGGTAATTCATGCAAGTGTAAGCTACCGCAGCCAACAACCAAGTTGGTCCAGTTCAACAGTAACAACAATCACCTCACGAGCTCTTTCCAGCCTCCAGTTCAGATCAAGCACAATCATCGAAGTTCGCACAAGACCACCAACATCATTCAACGCAACCCTCGACCATGGGGCACTTCTTTCAATACACTCCCACACCCAAGAGTCCATCTCAAAACAATTCCACAGCCGAGATTCCCAGTCAATTTCATAATAACTGAGGCCTCTAGTCAATTCCCGACACATCTCGCAATCGGGATTTCAAATCAGATTCAAGTCAATCCTGCAAACAGGATCCCTAGTCAATTTTCAGCACATCCCGCAACAGGGATTTCAGGTCAATTTTAAACCAATCCTGCAAACAGGATATCCAGTTAATTTCCAGCACATCCTGCAACAGGGATTTCATATCAATTTCAAGAAGTAGCTTCCCCGACCGAAAGCCCAAGGTTGGCACTAGCGAATGACTACAACAGGTTTCAGTGTTAAGCCTAGTTCAACCAGCAGAATGTGGTGAATACCCAACAAGGGGTCACTTCCCATCATCTCAGCCTCCCTCGACTGGGAGTTCTTTTCAATTTTAATTTTCCACAAACGAAAACATGGTTACATTTCAACAAGCTCTCCCTCACGGGAGCCATAAGATCGAAGAAATCGATCACTATACCGAAGAAGCAGAATGAGCCTTGCCACGGAATATCTCAAGACATTTTGTCGAGAACTGAATACAGTAATGGGGAATGAAGGAGCTCTTATCTACCTATTTTAAAAATATCTAAAGGGCAATGCCTTAGACTGGTACACTTCCTTATATTGTCACCAGATCAAGACCTGGGTGTAGCTCTCGCAAGCATTTGTCGACATATTTACCTACAAACTCAACATGCTCCCAGAAAAGCGAACTTGGCAACCTTGAGATAGAAAGGCAACGAAACGTTATCGA
Organism: Magnolia changhungtana; assembly: GCA_030180095.1. Lineage (NCBI taxonomy): Eukaryota > Viridiplantae > Streptophyta > Magnoliopsida > Magnoliales > Magnoliaceae > Magnolia > Magnolia changhungtana. The sequence continues at coordinate 1,224,839 of JASAUF010000066.1, read as the reverse complement.
CATATAAAGGTCGATGGCGAGCGATGACCATTAGAATGCGCACCCCAATCGACGATGAGGATCACCATTTAACAAATCTGGGCATCTCTGGATATCTAATCTCGCATCCCTATGAGAACTTTACACAACTCATCCGCATTGGAGAGCAAGTAGAAGGAAGAATACGCGTAGGGACAATCTCCCCATGGCCTCGTTAAGCCGCTCTAGTCAAACAAAACAAAGTCGAAGGAAGGCCTATGGGATATGGAAATGGAAATGACAACGGTTCCACCCATCGCTCGACAAAAGTAAATAACATCATTGCCACGGCTCAAGACACCCAGCATGGGACATGGATTTCCTGCGAAAGCCTTTCGCAGGAAGTTTCTGCGCTAAGAAATTAGGTGGGGCCCACCGTGATGTTTGTGAGAAATCCTCCCCATCCATCCGTTTTATGAGTTCATTTTAGGACATGTGACGCCCCAAATTCAAAAATCGGATTCACTGGAATCCAGATCGCCGAATCCGGTAGCAACCGCCTCCGTAGTACCCCATTCTCGGCTCCTAGCGTCCATACGCCATATTCCGATCCTGGGATCCTACAAGGAGGATTTTCCAATGTACATTTAACTCATAATAAGCATAACCACAAGATTACCCAATTCACAAAGGCATCATCATCATCACATATCCACTAATATAATCATTTGAGTACAATGCTGAAATGGAAATACATAAATCGAAAACCAAGCTCCAGAAGACCGCTGCATGCTCTAAGCTCAACACTACTGCAACCTAACATCACCTACACGCATCTATCGTGCATAAGCTTATAGAAAGCTTAGAGGGTGGTGTAAGTGTGTGCACAAGGTAAGTGTTAAGTATTCACACAATGTCATAGTCATACAATGTCGAAATAAGCGCAAGGTCATGATCATATGATATCAGAGTAAGCAAAAATACCGGCAAGTCCATGAGTCAAGCAATATCAGAATACGCGATATAGATCAACTATACAAATGAGGAATCATAAAGAGTTAAATATCAAATGCCGTATCTAAACCATATAAATGCAGAAACACAGGTAACCCAAAATGTCATATGCCACAAATGTAATGCAATATGCGGTGCAAATGGAATGATCATACTGGAGTATGAAGTCGGGATGATAGTACGTAGTATCGCAGGCTATGGGGTCCATCACAAGGGACTTCTATCCAAACCAGTCACATACCTAAATTTGGATAGTCAGACTCAATGTGGTAAATTCCTGATCTCAGGTTAGTCGCACGCCCCAATCGAAATCCTGGCCATTGCAAAAGTTCACATAACAAATAGTTGCGCACCACCAGCCTGAGTGGATAGTGAATGGATGAATGAATGAGTATACAAATCCTGCTCAATAAGTCCACATATCAGTACGGTTCATCTCTAGGATCATCACAGGGGTTTAGTACACTCCAAATGGCACTGCTGCTCTCCCAGCCACACAGTCCAAGTGAGCATAAGAAACCTCACATCCGCCTGGCCAATAATCTGCCAACACCTATTCGGTACGTCGATAGCAAACCCATTCCTCGAGCTAGTCAGACTCAGCCTGGCAATGCCCCCTACGCTCGGGCGGGTAAGGCCACACCCCCTCCCAACCGACCACGACACAGTAGGAGACGCGACCTCCTGGTATTCGGCACTCGGGCGCTCATGTATCCACTCGGTCTCGACTTTGGGGCGTCCTCTGGTACTAGGAGGGTTTTAGGGATTTTCACCCAGGGCCATCTATGGCAGCCCGATGCTAGAATAAATTTTTGGTGCCCCGTCTGGCCATCCACGATATGCCTGTGGAGGCTACGGCCTTGATGTCGCTAGGACATACAGTAATTATAATGAAATATGCATGAGTCATACAATCTAGTCATGCATCAATCCTGTGCATACCGTGCGCTCATGTGAGATAACCTCCGCCTATCAGGGAGTCTCATAACAACATGCTTAATGACATATGCAATGATCAACCACATCTCATAACAAACATGCAGATGATGCGTATGGGCATGTATCATGATGTTATATTGTCACATAATTATAATCGGTATCAATAACCGACATCGACAATCGACCTCGACAATGTGGACATTTAACTAACATTGCCCCTGTAACAGCCCGAATTTCTGCCAACCTGGAACTAAACGTCCTTAGGTAATGGGCCACTCCTAACACCTTATTAACTTGTCAGAACTGAATCCCACAGTCTAAAATCGCTTGTGAACCCATTTCTTTCACAAATCCCACCCTTCACCACCTTGTTCTTTCAATTTTCCTAAGTACTTTCACCCTAGACACTATTTTAAACTAGTTAAGTAGTATAACTTGGATCACCTTATATACAAACTACAAAGGCCTGAGTACCACCTCGACCAGAAATCACTTAGGATTAAATCATTTAGAAATGAGATAAAGTAATTAAGTGTTAACTAGATTAGCTACGAAATCCGTTTGAATCGCTTTAAATACGATCTGCAAGACCCAAAACTTGTAGAATCATTGACGCTAGGTTACCCTAAAACATAGGACCAAACTCATTACCCGGCTGCTCTCGGGAGCATCCCGAAACTCCGTATCTGATCTGGACCGCACGTCGAAAGTTCGAATAACTCGAAGTTAAGGAATTAGGACCGCCTCGCTGGGCTTGACAACCATCTCGGAAATCAAATCCAGCCAGTGTCCCATGGCTATTCGCTTGTGTCCGGAGCGAGGAGTGTGAAAATACTTGATTTTCTTTAAAAATAAATATCTTGAATAGTAATCTAAGAATCGTCGCTTGCGGATCAGTATTAAGCAACCAGACCGTCAGAATCTGACCAAATTACACCCTCGGATCAGGAAAAATTTCATAAACATTTACATGTACTTGGAATCTCCGATCGAGATCCACTAACTGTTGAACTGAAACTGGTTCGCCACGCGTGATCTGAGAACCCTACTGGAACAAAAACTTAATGGAATGTAGATCCGGTGTTGGTGAGCTTAAGTCCTCCGTTGAGCTGAAACTGGGTCACTTTGGTTATAACATAAGTATACTTTGACCTGGAGTCTATTTCGGTGAATTTTTAGACTATATAAGGACCTTAAACCTTCTCTCATTGCAGCCATACGAATTTGGGAGAAAACCTAGGGGAGAGAGAGAGAGAGAGAGAGAGAGAGAGAGAGAGAGAAAAGAGAGAAAGTGAGAGAGAAGTGAGAGATTCTTCCCTACCGTATCCAAACTCAACCGCTCCATTCTCATCGCTTTCCCGGCGATTCCGGCGTCATTTCTAGGTAAGAAACCCTAACCCTAACCTGATTTGGGGTGTGGATAGTTGTAGGTTATGAAATAGCTAACCTATTTCATTCTATAGGTTGTCAAACTGCCGAATACGGAAGCTTAGCAAACCTACCGACTCCGTTACGATTCTACGATACAAGATGCGGACTTTAGGTGTATAGGTTATAGTTTTCATCGCTTTCAATGTCAGATAATGATAGATTCATGATCTGCATGCAATTGCACATGTACAAAGTGCTTTCCGATTTCTATTTCGATTAAAAATGTAAATTATGGAATTTTACATATTCTAGGTATTCGTAGAAAATACCATATACGTATATTTTTTAGAAATGTGTTTGACATGATTATTTGTTCTATGAATATACGATATATGGATAAAATACTTATTTGGCGAATGGATTCGCCCAAATACATGTTTTACTAATATACACTATGTATGTAGAAATACTGTATTGTAGAAAGTACTGTATACATATGTATTTTAGAGATGTGTTTGCCATGATTATTTGTTGTATAAATATATTATATGTGCGTAAAATATTTGCTTGGCGAAAGGACTCGCCCTAATACATGTTTGCTAACATACACTAAGTATGTTGGAATAGTGTATGTTAAGTGTTTGTGAAAATACTTGTGTGAGTAAGTGTTTAGATGTTGATGCCTTAGGAGGGTGTTGAGATGGGATTCTCAACTACCTTAGAGACATAAATGATTTACTCCATGAGGTTGTTTACTTAAACCGCTTACTTGTGAATATATGTGTTTGTATTCATATTTAAGTAGTGCTTTATAACATGCTCTACAACATGCTTTATAACATGCTTTAGGACATGCTTACTTACATACTTGAATTACTTAGTTTATCATGCTTTACTCCACATGCTATGAATAAGGTTTGATTGAGTTTGGGACTATGTCTATAGTCCAGACAGTCGGTACTAGACTTGAGATCGTGGTTGAGTTTCATGTCGCCACGTAAGATGTGTTTGACGAACCTGAGTCGTACGTCAGTTGGCGACAGTGGTTAGGCCACGCGAAGTGCTTATGCACTTCAGGTCGTCCAATTGATTGTGCGCTCGAGTTAGTCAGGCTCGTCATGTAACCCGATGTGTCTAATGTATGTTCACCATGTTTGGTCGCTACTGCTTGAACTTAGGGTACCAAACTTACCAGTGAAATCCCTTTTAACCATGGTACCTCGATCCGCTAAGACTCATGAGTCGGGCATGGTGGTATGGGATACCGTGGTCGAGCTGTCGGCCTACGCTGGGGCCATGTGCCTCCCCGTAGTGACCAGTGAGCAACCAGACTCGTGAGCCGATTATGGTGGTATGGGACACTATATTCGAGCTATGGTCGGCCTACACTACTGATGGGTGATGGGGAGTGGTGTAATGATTCCGTGTAATGCCACGGCACCGACCGTATCCGGTGTAGTGACCTCGAGCATACTCTAAACCTACAGTGAGGCGTCGAGCCTTCTCGTAGTAACAGAGTATAAGCTAGGCCTGTATTGATAAGGTGATGGGGGAGTGGTGCAACGATTCCGTGTAACAGCCCTGACAGCCCTTGTAGCGACCTAGAAACACACCATCGTATGAGATTGTCTAGGACTGACGACCCTAGAATGGATCATGTTTGGGAATGATACAAGGGAGGTACCTTAGTTTCTCAATCCTGCTGTTTGAAATGGACTAATAACATTTTGGTAATCATGCTCATCATGCATTGCATGTGCCTGGAAGATGTAGAGCACAAAGGAAAGAAACCATGCCGCGAATGAAGATGGTGTCGCATGAGGGAGTATGTCGGTGAGGGCATACATCATGACTGCATTCATACTTGCATTAATAAGAGTAGTTAGGAGTGTTTGATTTTACTGCTTTATCATTACTGCTTGACTGAATTGATAACATGTTAACCTATGCTTTATTGTTCCACTGAGTTGATCACTCACTCCCACGTTACGGGACGGTGTTGTACACACCAACCAGATTTGTTGAGTTTCAGGTGATGGCGATGCTTATGAAGCAGAGCCGGACTTCTACTATAATGTTGAGGAGGAGTCCTCCTACATGTAACTCTCTGACAGGTCTATGAAGACGTGGTATTGTATTGATGGGGCTATGGTACTTGGGATAGAAGACATTACACATCCTCACATTTGGTATATTTTAGAACTGTACTTGTAATTAATTAACCTGGTAACATCATCACACTCTGGACACTCACCATAGTTTATATATTTTATATGTCTATCACAGTCTTCCGCTTGCAATTTAACTGTCTCTGGAGTATGATATGCTGTTTTGGCTTAATCTCACTCATGTTCAATGCACGAATACAGTCAACATTCAATCATCATTCATTTTGTTGCATAAGTGATGTTCTGGAACTTGGGAGTTGAGTTTATGCTCGACCCCCGATTTTCAGGATGTTACAGCCCCCGAGGAATGACCCTCATAGATCTTAACATATAGTGGACCCATGACCTCACACAAAGGCCAAATATACAACACCATGGGCCTCACTCAAGAGTTTAGTACACATCACGATGGGCCTTTCACACGTGCCTAACATACATCACAATGGTCTCCATCGCCTGGCCCTTAAATGCACCATAATGGGCCTCATCACATAGACCTCATATTCATCAGACGTCAATCGGAATCGGCGTTTGGCCACGGCGATCAGGATTGATCGATAATCAGAATCGGCAAATTGGTTACAATAATCGGGATAGATCAATAATCAAAATCGACAAATCGGTCACGTCAATCAGAATCAGCAATCGGTCATGACAATCGGAATCGATCGATAATTAAAATCAGCAAATTGATCACGTCAATCAGAATCGACAATCGGTCATGACAATCAGAATCGATCGATAATCAAGATCGGCAAATCGGTCATGTCAATCAGAATCGACAATCGGTCACGATAATTGGAATCGATCGATAATCAGAATCGGCAAATCGGTCACGACAATCAGAATTGACAATCAGTATCGGCCTCAACCTTTGATAATCGAAATCGGCCTCGATGAGAATGGGCCTAACAAGGCCTAAAGGAAGGTCACAATATAGACATTCAACCATTATTACCCATCAATGTGAACGTTTAACTAACATTGTTCCCAAGGAATGGCCCACATAGAACCAAACATATAGTGGGCCCATGGCCTCACACAAGGGTCTCATCATATGGGTCATAATCACATCACATCAGGCCTTGCCTATGGGCCTCAAATACATCACAATGGGCCACAACCCATGGGCTTCAAATACACAATAGGTGAGCCCTACACATGGGCCTAATATACATCACAGGTGGGCCCTGCACATGGGCCTCATACACATCATGTGGGCTGCATCAATGGCCCGCACTAATGGGCCTTATGTACATTGCAATGGGCCATAACCCATGGGCCTTGATTACATCACAATGGGCCCTCACAAATATCAAGGTAGGCCTCAACAACAGGACACAAATACATCAAGGTGGGCCTCCTCAAATGGGCCTCATGTATATATCAAGGTGAGCCTCGACGAATGGCCACAAGTACATCAATATATACAATATAATATATGAATCATCTCAAAGGATCAACTGGACCATATAATATATGAATTATCTCAAAGGATCAACTGGACCGCACTCCAAAAAAAAAATAGTGGTGACAATGATTTCCACCATTAAAATTCTCAAGGCTCACCGTATCATTTATTTCCCATCCAATCTGTTCATAAGGTCACAAGGACCTGAACGGGGTTTTAATGGTGGACAGTCAAACCCACTGATTTTCATAGTGTGGTCCACCTAATCCTAGATTTATCTTATTTTTAGCCTCAAGCCTTAAGACCAGCTTGCCAAATGGTGGACGGTTTGGATGCAACACATGCATCATTGTGGGTCCCCTGGGGATGAATGACATAGATATAATAGATGGGACCCACAGAACTTGGTGGTGTCAATATAACAGCTATGTAGCTGGTGTGGATGAAGTAGGTGGGACTCACAAATATACAGAATATATTAATATAATAGATAAATATATAGTATTAAATTAATGTCTAACCCCTGGACGGGCTGGACGAATGCACACATCAAGGTGTAACCCGCACGTGGGGTATGTCCCACCGTCCAAGTAATGGATGGTGAGGATAGACCCGTACCTCACGGTGGTCCACAGCTGGACGGCATGGAGAGAACACATGCATCATGGGTCCCACCGTCCAGTGATGGGGACGGTGCGGACAGAACACATGCAATATGTGGATTCCACCGTCCACAGCCGTGGACGGTGTGAGTAAAACACATATATCATTGTGGGTCCCACGTGGGGCCCACCATAATGTTTATCTGCAATCCAACCCGTTAGTAAGGTCGCACGAACTTGGATGGGAAGGAAAAATAAATTTCATATTAATCCAAAACTTCTATGACCCAAAAAGGGGTTTCAATGGCAGCCATTTAATCGCAATGTTTCCTGCCATGTGGACCACCAGAACCACGTATACGGCTGAAATTTGGAGGGGGCCTACTTCAGGAAGGGGCATACAGAATGCACGGTGTAGATTTTCTACCACCATCATGGTGGGGCCCACGGCTGGGACTGTGGGTCCCTGTCCGCCTACCAGACGCAGCAGCGTCCTGCTGCTGCAGCAGCAGGCGCTGCCTCAAATATATATTTTTTTCTTTTCTTTGAAAAATAGAATTTTTTAGGGTTTTTTTTGTACGTGGGGCCCACATCAGGTGAATCCAACCCATACATTGCATTTCATGTCTCAAGACAGACCAAACAAGCCCAATATTCAATATGTTTTGGAGGTGTATAAAGATCAAAGTGCATTTTAACGGTGAAAACTACTGTTTTCTAAGCCATGGCCCGCCAAATAGTCGGATTAACTTCATTTTTCGGCTCAACGCCTAAAACGACATGGGAAATGGAATGGACGACGTGGATTGGATTGATACATCAAGGTGGGGCCTATAATAGTGGTCCACCTAAAGTTTAAAAACTAAACTAACACTTTTGTTTGCTTGTCAGTACACAACACTGTCAGTTCACTCTTCACTTGTGGCAACATCCAGCGTCCCTGGACGCTAGACGGTTGGGTCACACGTATATTTAAGGTGGGCCCCACCCATAGACATGTTATTAGGGTGGGCCACCAATGCTTGGATGGTGTGGATAATACACACATGACTAGTGGGTCCCACGTCTAACACCATCTTTCAAGGCGGGTCCACGTTCCAACACCAAAAGAGAAGGAGAGAGAGAAATAGAGAAAAGAAGGAAAGATTGGTGGAAATAGGAGGGACCCCACCACTATGGGCCCCTCTATACAACACATGTACAAAGATGGGTCCCACATATGTGGGCCCTGAAATCACAAATCAAGTAATAAAATCACCCTCCTATGATCTTCTCCTCCTTCTTCCCCCAAAGCATGCTAGAGCTCCAAAGGAACAATTCCAACGGTTGAGGTGAAACTTGGATGGTGGAGATGGGAGATAGAAGGTGGGCCACATAAAGCTCTCTCTCATGGAGCTTGCTTGGATGTGAGTTGCTTGGGAGGGAAATGAGAGAGACGAGAGAGAGGTGTGAGTGATGTAAGAGGGTGATAGGTGAAAAGGTGAGTGATAGGTGATGTGTACTTTAACATGTGAGGGATGGGTTACTTTGACTTTGGGGTTGTTTGGGGATGGGGTTTTATACTTGATATGAGAGGTGATTGATGGGATTGATTGATGAGATATTTCTCTTAGGATTGCAACGCGCGGCGTTTTCCTCGAACTGAACGCGGGCCAACATCTCCTGGGCTTGGGTATCGCCTCGGCGTGCAAGACGCGGCATCGGAACCGGGGCGACGGCGTGGTAGCTAGGGTACAAGTCTCGGGTCGAGCCGACTCTGGAATACTAGATATAACTCGGGGTCACACGCAACCGCTGACAAAAGATCGTTGGTCGCCGAAATTCGACCGAGAGAACCGTGGAAGCTTACGGAACGGTACGGGCTAGGATACGGGTCTTACAGGACATGTTACCAAAAATGAACCATATACAAAGCTCAAGTAAGCCGAAAAGGTGATAATTAAACGTCCACAATTGAAATATTTGTAGGGCCACAAAAGTTTTTATTTATGTTAATATTTTTATTTTCAGTTCATCCCAATAGGAATGATGTTATTAACGGTATGGATGGCATCTAAACATCACTGTTGAACCCAGGAAGGTTTCAATGGTAGGAATTTTCCTAACCACATTTTCCTTTAGTACGACTCACTTGAGCTTTGGATACGGTTCATTTTTTACAACATGTCCTAAAATGAACTCACAAAACAGATGGACAGTGAGGATTTCTCAAAAACATCATAGTGGGCCCCACCTAAGTTTTTAGCATAGGAACTTCCTGTGAAGGGCTTTCGCAAGAAATCCGCATCCCCCAGCATGCATCTTAATAAAGACGCCAACAATATCATCCTCAACATTAACAACAGAGATATCAACCACCACCTCCATTGTAGTAAAACCCACAACCATAACCTCCACAATAACAGCAACAACAACCCAGGGGAAATGTCTAGTACACCCATCAGAACCGGTAGATAAATCAGGAGTTTAGGAGGTGCACTCCACTCACGCAAACGTACAACCAAATCATGGAAATGTTAATACATAAATAACCCTCACTCCCCTATAATCTAGACCTCCTCCAAATCCTTTGTCGTTGAACTACAATAAGAATGAGTACTGTGCGTTCCACCATGGCTGATGTCACTCAACAAAGAGATGCTTCTCCTTGAAGCATGCAATTCAAGATCTCATCAACATTCGGAAGATCTCCATCTCAACTCCCAGGACTGCTCCAGCATCTTCCACAAACATCCTCTAGAATCCCCTACCATAGCATCAATCGAACCCCAGCTCATCAAGCGGTCCAACATCAACTTCATCGAAAAGAAAATCATTGATTGTTTCTTTACTCCTCTACAGTCTATCCACACTATATTGGAGGATCACTCAAATGCACCATTAGTCATACAATGGGTACCCAGACCCCTCTCCCAACAGCCGAGCTAGTAATCCTTTAAGGAAGGAACGTTCCATGTTTCCCCTCACAATCTCCTCTCAACGATCAGTCGTGGGAACCTGTGGTATTGGAAGGTGCATCCTCCAACTTCAAACTAATCATCCTGCACGGGGCACCCCATAGTCATGAACCAGTAATCCTGGAGGGGGCTTTCTCCCCACATCCATCGTTACTCCCACGATTCAGCAAGAGGTAGCTCACAAATGAATACAGCAGGAGTTGGTGGTCATGAAAAGGGCGCCCTCAGCATATGAGCCAGTCGTCTTACAAGGGGAAGCCTGAGCAATCACCAACAGGTCACTAGGGGCACCTTTCTGCATGCCACATCAACTAGCTCATGACAGGAGGCCTCCCTGCCAACCCCTGATAATGGAGAGAAGACCCTTCTTCATCCCATGATAGAGACCACAAGTGCAATCAAGCCAAAGCCTAACCCTCATATCATCTATGAGGACAAAGCTCACCATATCCCATTCAGCGTAGGCAATAGAGTGGTCCTATAGGCAAGAGCTCCATATGAAGAATAAACATTGATCATCCATGCAACACCAGCACAACCGCCAACTGCCAAAGAACCAATGACACTCGAAGAAAAGGAACCTCCATGCTACAAGTCGGTTCCTAGGCAATATCCGGATTGCGACGAAGTAAAGAACCTAAAGCTTAATAGACGTTGTACTCGAAAAGACAATGGAGACTCCAAAGGCGCTCTTTCAGGGCTAGGACATGAAACAACATACGATGTAGCAACATAACTCAAGACGATTCCAGAACAAATATTTGTATGGGAACTATTATGCACATCACGGATGCACTGGGAGCTATTCGCCAAAATATTAGGAGATGCTCATATCGCCTCAGACACTTCTTTGGAGATGATTACACTAATGATTGGACAGCTCCTCACTCCTAGGGCCATCACCTTCATAGATGATGAACTTCCTCCTGAAGGTCAAAATCACAAAAAGTCTCTCAATATCACCCTGCGGTATGACTACCTATGAGTTCCATTGGTCCTCCTCGATAATGGCTTGAGCCTAAACGTGTGCCCAATTAAAACTGCAATCCGCATCGGAATCAAACCATTATCTTACTAGCTAAATGACATGAGCGTCAGAGCCTTCAAAAACTCTAGTCGAACAGTTGAAGGAGAAGTGGACATCTAGGTGCAGATTGGCCCAGATATCTTGGTTATCATTTTCCAAGTCTTGGATATATCTGCATCCTTCAACATACTACTAGGAAGGCCATGGCTTCATAAGGTTAGGGTTATCGATTCCACTCTCCATCAATGACTAAAATATACCCTCAACAATAAGGTAATCTATGTCCTAGCTGAATCTGAGTTTATCATTCCAAGAGACTATGGTACACAAGGACGAGACGTTCCGGTCATTGACATCCAACATTCAAAAGAGACATTCATTACCATAGGTTCAAGATCGAGATGGTGAATATAATTGCCAATCCATCACTGATAAGTGTTGAGTATTTCTCACCAGCGGAGCGACAAAGCTTCAAGTACCATGTAAAGAATCACTTCAAGACAAGGGTACTAGAAACAACTTACAATAAAAGGAAGTGTGGACTGGGATACAAGCTTGCCCTCAAAGAGAAATGGAGGAAGATGAAGTTTTGATGCACGTTAATCAGCTTTGTCAGACCTGGGGCCCTTGTAAGGAGGAAACATTAGAATGATTAACCGCACTGCATAAAGGTCTTCCTTTATGCTTGAGTGAGGATTTGTGGCCTCCTATCTGGTGGGAAACAATCCTAGGGCCAGTAGTGAGGGAACTGCATACACTGGAAGAAGAAAAAGCAACGGATCAAGAGCAAGACCAAGTGAAACACCTTGAGGAATATCGGGATGCATTGATACCTATCATCACGGTCATTTCAGCAATCAACCATGGGCACACTCTACTTGTCTCAGCATCAATCAATTAAGGGGACAACCTCCCTGCTTAAACAATCAACTAAGGGCACACCTTGCCTATCTCAGCATCAATCAATCAAGGGGACAACCTCCCCACTTCAGCAATCAACCAGGGGCACACCTTGCCTGTCTTGACATCAATCAATCAAGGAGATAACCTCCCCGCTTCAACAATTAACTAGGGGTACACCCTACCTATCTTATCATCAATCAATCAAGGGGAAACCCTCCCCACTTCACTAATCAACTAGGGGCACACCTTGCTTGTCTCAGCATTAATCAATCAAGGGAACAACCTCCATGCTTCAATAATCAACCAGGGGCACAACTTGCCCCTAGCATTAGTCAACCAGGGGCTTGCTTTGCCCGCGCCACTTACACCATCAGCTACACCAACGCCATCCACCAACAGCTAGGGACAAAAATTCCCATCATCCAATCATAGTCATGATAGTCCAATTCATTAGACCAAGAAGGGGAAATTGTTAACCCTAATTTGGTCTAATGTTCAAATCCCAAAGTAATACCAGATGGCGGAATGGGAAGAGCTCCAATGCACGTGGAGACTTGAATGCATTTGAGGGATTCAGAAGACTGTCCGATTGGACAAGTAGAACTTCATCAAGGCACTTCCGGGATTTTGACTCGATTTCACGAATTTGTTCATAGGTGACTACCAGACAAAAAACATGACCAAGTGTCAACGATGTAGTTTCTGGTTCGGTTGGAGTGTTGAATATGAGTTCATTAATCACTCCGGACGATGAGACATTAAGGTCTTTGATAAAGGATTCCAAGTGTAATCTGGAACATAAGAAGAAGAAGAAGCCGCCATGACGAATTAAGGAAAAGAAATCAAGAAGCATTTGATGTAAGAGAGGAGTGAAAGGGGAGAAGCACCGACTTAAGAGTTACTTATATATCGACTATAAGATCTGCACATTAATGAAAAAGTAAATTATGACTCCTTGTATGGTACGCTTTTATGCGACATATTACATGAGCAACTTAGAAAAGTGAGACAAGATTTCTCTTGATACGACATTGGTCGAGTATCAATGTGAAAACAACATGTGGATTAACTACAGATTGCATTTATGATATTGTGCAACGAAATAACATCGTTATCACCTTTTTTCTAAAGGCGAAGGGGGGAGAAATGTTGTACCCTATTTCTAGCTATTCTAAGAAAGCCGTTAGGAGGTTGACATATGGCAAAGCACAAGGATTAGGAAGTAGATAAAAAGATCTTCAAAGATTTGGAGCACTTTTTGCTGGCTTACAGTTGGCGTAAGTCTAGTTCTACAAGTCAGTGGATAATTAACAGAGTGTTGTGGTCGAGCTGTTTAAGATATAAAATACGACCAAGGGCCACAAAGCTTTGGCCAACAAAAGTGGAACCAACATAAAGAGAAACATACTAAAAGAATGATCTAGAGAGGAGAAGAATCTAGAAAGACTTTTGGACTACTGTAATCATTGTAATAATGGAATAATGATCTAGAAGAATAAGTTTTAGCAGGAATCTATATATAGCAGAGGAATTCAATAAAGAAAGAGCCTTGTCTCACACCAATCAAACCAAACAAACCTATCAATTTACTTTATCTTAACTTTTTATAATAGTAGTAATCGAAGTAGCGACAATTCTTAGCTATAATCTTTAGGGCTTATTTATTTTCCTATTTACCATCGTAAATGGTGGTAAATAGGTAATTATAACCTATTCCCATTGCTTGGAAGAGGGCAAACAAAGAGGGTAAGGAATTTCCTTTCTGAAAAAAAAAAATGGGCGGAAACGAGTGAGTGAAATTTATGCATCCCATCATGATGTATGTAATAGATCCCCACCGTCTATCTATTTTATCAAATCATTTTAGGGCTTGTGCCAAAAAATATGAAGATTATAAGCTCAAGTGGACCACACTGATGTGTATCTGTGATCCAACCTGTTCATATGATCACATAGACACAAATGAAGGGAAAACACAAATATTAGCTTGATGCAAAACTCCTATCGCCCATAAGAATTTTTCAATGGTGGGTGTTTAATCCCTATGTTTCTTGTGTTTTGGTTTACTTGCACTTTCGATTTGCCTCAATTTTCAGTTCATGTCCTAAAATGAGCTGTTAAAATGAATAGATGGCTTGGATCATACACAATATCATGGCGGGCCCCGCAAAATTTTGAACTTTTTCCTTGGTATGGGCCGTTGTTGTGTATTTCATATGGGAAATAATAATTATTTATTTACTTCTATTTACAGCTGTAAATAAGAAAACAAACATCCCCTAGTTGAAATCTAAGTTTACGCTCGTATGCTAGATTTGTTCTTTATCCAATATCAAGTAGTTATTTCAAGAGAAAGATGCTGATAGTTACTCCTAAAGCTGTACACGAGTAGGCTAAGCTTCGGTACTCGATCGACTCGACTCGGAATACTCGAATCGTCTGAGTTAGAGCCGAGTACGAGCGGGTTTCCACGACTCATTTACATTACGAGTCTAGAGGTACTCGACTCGGTGCTCAACTCGTACCCGTATATATAAGCCCGCCCAAAAAAAATCCTACCCCACCTACCCGTCATTTTCAACCAGCGAGCAGCTGAGCGCCCAAAAAAACCCTACCCCACCCACCCGTCATTTTCAACCAACGAGCGCCTAAACCCTTCTTCCCTCCCCAGCCCGTTTGAAGAAAAAAAACCCTCTCTCTCTCTCTCTCTCTCCCCTCCCTCTCCCAGCGCTCGTCCGGATTCCGGCCGTCCCTCTTCTTCCCTCTCTCTCTCTCTCACTCACCCCTGTCCCTTGTCCGGCGGTACTAGACCCTGCCGCTCATCCCTGCGGCCTGTCTGGTGCCCCTGTCCGGTGACGGAGCTCGTCCCTGCCACTCGTCCGGTGTCGCAGCTCATCCCTACCAGGTTGCCACTCGTCCGTCATCGCCCCGCCCTGCACGCAACTGCCGGTCGTTCCTGCCCAGCTCGCCCGGTAATGTGTGGGTTTAATTTTTAATTTTTAATTTTTAGAAATTGTTTAATATATGTTAATATAGAAATTGTTTAATGTAGTTTTGAGATTAACCTGATATTTTTATTTTCTCTAAATATTCATTTTGCTATGGATTCCCTAGAGGGGGCTAACAATGAAGTGTGAGCTGACAGTGGGTGTGGGTGTACTAGTCTAATGGGCTAACCAGAAAAAAAAATAAAAAAAAAATCATAATAATAATAATAATAATAATAATAATAATAATAATAATAATAATAATAATCCCAAATCCCAGGTATAGGGACTGCATAGTTCTATTCCTTCTAAGTCATAATAATAAAATAGCAAGCTTTTACATTTGGTGGGGTTAGGGACTGCATAGTTCTATTCCTTCCAAGTTTGGGAAGGCAAGGTATTGTATGTTGTCATTTCATTAGTGATAGTCCCATCACCTTTTTAAATTGGTGGCGAGTGACGACTCTTCAACTGTACACATGGCCCATATGTACTTCTATTTAGACTGTTCAAACAAGTCACCCAATTGTTGATGGAGCATGCCCAAAAATTAATATGAGAAGTATGATAATAACCATTGATTTTCCCATCAGATTTTCTATTTATATGTATGTATGTATGTATGTATGTATATGGTTTTGTCAACATCCTCACCTTCAAGAGGACGTTAGCAATGTCCCCAATGCTTTAATGTGACACATGGCATGTTATATCATTGTCATGAGCCGTTCATTCATTCATACAACTGGTGATGAGCCATGGTGAAAAAAAAAATCTAATCATAGAGAAAATAACGTGGGAAATGGATGGTTAAGATTTGAGTAGAAAAACAAAATAGGTCTATCACCATTCACCAGGCATAATTAAGGACCCACCATGAAAACATCCACTATGGTTTACTCGAAGGTGATTGCCTAGCGACCTTGGACATATGTTAATATGTTTATATATGTTAATATGTTAAAATTGTTAATATATGTTAATATAGAAATATGTTAATGTTACTATAGAAATATGTTAATATAGAAATTATTAATATGTTAATTATTGTCCTCTATTATTCAAGTCCCATGCCCTAATAGTTATGTTTTTCATATTTCTTAATTTACTTTATAAATGACAGTTTACTTATTACTTTGTTAGTATTGAATGCTACCACTTTAAGATGCCTTTGATTTTTCATTTGATATTTTGTTATTAGTTAACTAGATGATGAATGTCAATTTCAGCATGCTCCTTTGTTTGCATAGATATGAATTATTTGTATTGTTCTAGTTGTAGACTTGTAGTATAGGATAATCAGTTGCCCATTTGAAGATTTCTATGTTGCCAGATATAGATTCAGTGTGTTCTTGGATATATAGAAATTCTCAAATTGTCCCTTTTTGGATAGTTCAGGGTTAGATAGATCATAATGTCTTCATTTATTCCAATTTAAATGCATATGCCTGTTTTGGTTTCGTCTCTCATTTTTCTCTCGAGATATATTTCATGTATTTATTTCTGTCATCAAATGTCCACACTTTGTGTTGATGATTGACATGAGAATCAAATACAAGATTAATATATTTTGGAGAGATAAGGGGAGATGCTGCTGGAATTTCGACCTAACATTTAAATAAAAAATGAAGCATTACAATCCATCTAACTTTGAATGGGTGACTGATTTAGACAGTTAAGTAATTATGCCCGTCTAGCGGTCTAGCCGTCTAGGACCCCTAGGTATAGCCGTATAACATATCAAGAACTTTATTTTATAGATGGCTAGTCAAGACGAAAGCCCAAATATCCCTGGAATGGGTGCATCGGGCACATCTTCTCTAACCGTAGAGGGAGATACACATACAGATACGTCAACTGCATACAAAGGGAAGAAGAAGAGATCAACAGTGTGGGATGATTTCGAAGATGTGACAGTTAACGGTGTACAGAAGATAAATTGTAATCACTGCAAAGGGTTATTCAGCAAGATTCCAGGAGGATCTAAGACACTTCTAATTAGACATTTGAAGACTTATCCTAAGAAAGCAAGACTCCCTCCTCCCGGCCAATAGATGTTGTCATTTACGAAGTCAGAAGGGGACGACTCCCAAGGCGTAGTGTCCACTCATAAGTTTGACAAAAAGAAGCTGAATGAGTGGTATGCTAGATTAGTGATTCTGGAAGAAAAACCTTTTAGAATGATAGAAAGTAAAGGGTTTAGGACTTTCTGTCAATTTCTTAACCCTCGGGCCGAGAATGTCTCTTGCATCATAATGCAGAGAGAATGCATGAAGATGTACGCTAAGTAGAAGATGAAACTGAAAGAAATTTTAGCTTCAATGACCAGAATAGCTTTGACTTCTGATTTATAAATAGTGTCCAATCAAAGAAAATGATACATTTCATTAACCGCTCATTATGTCGATAAGGATTGGAAACTATACAAGAGAATTTTGAACTTCCACAACCTTCCTCCTCCACATACTGGTTTACTTATTTCAGATTGTATCTATAGTTGTTTAGAAGGCTGAGGCATTGATAAGAAAATTTCAGCAGTAACTTTAGACAATGCTTCAGCAAATAACACTGTCATTTTATGCTTACGTAACCAGTTCAGGGCTACAGGAAATTTATTTTTTGAAGGAAAAATATTATAGGTCAGATGTTGTGCCCATATTGTAAATTTGATTGTACAAGAAGGGCTGAAAGCAATCGACGACACTATAGAGAACATAAGATAAAGTGTGAAATATATAAGGGGGTCGCCATCGAGACTGAGTGTATGGAATGATATCATCCAACGTTTGAATGTCCCATCTAAAAAAACGTTGAAGTTAGATGTCTGTACATGTTGGAACTCGACCTATGAAATGTTAGATGCGGCAATGGAATTACAACTTGCATTTTCTGAATATGCGCGCGTGACAGAACGTATTCCTGGTTGCCGAGCACAGATTATTGGGCCAAAGCACAACAAGTTTACACATTTCTCCAAGTTTTCTACGATTGCATGAAAATTTTTTCTGAGAATTAGTATTCAACCGCGAATCACTTTCTTCGTCTCTTTGGAAGATTAAGGATGCTCTACAGAAAAATGCCAGTGTGGGTCCAGATTTCATACGCCGGATGACAGTTGGTATGAAGATGAAGTTTGATAATTAAATACTAGGACGAATGTCATCTGTTGATGTCCTTGGCAGTTGTTCCTGATCCCCGTTGTAATATGAGATTAGTTAGCTTTATTTTCATGAAGCTTTATCCTACTGAACGATCGGCAACAGAGACGTCTAAGGTTCGTAAAGCCCTTGAAGATTTGTACAAATCGTATGTTAATACTTTTCCTGCAGCGGGTGTTGAAGAAAGTATAGAGATGCGGATATTTCTGTACCTGGTAATCCGGATGTGCTAAATAAATACATATCATACTTAACACAAACATGAATGAGAGTTAATACTAAGGAATCAGAGTTAGAAATGTATCTCAAGGAGTCAATCATAGTGCGATCTGATTTTGATGTATTGGAATGGTGGAAGATGAGGGTTAGTGAATCAAAATGCTCTACATTATCTGTGATGGCATGAGACATATTATCAATACCAATTTCAACAGTGGCATCAGAATCTGCATTCAGCACAGGGAGCAGGATTGTGAGCAAGTATCGAAGTTCACTTTCGCCAAACACAGTTGAAGCGTTGATTTGTACACAAGATTGGTTGCGCCCGATATGGGGAGGAGATATGAATGATGATGATGAAGAAGAGGAGATTGAGATCGTGATGAGTCTCTACCTACAGATCAGTAATTATTTTCAGTTTTTCAATTCTTTTTGGTTGAATGTTGAATGATTTGTAATATTATTTCACTGCAACTGCAAACATGAAAGTGTTGGTCCTTTTGGAGTCGTGGTTTGGAAGACTTTGAATCTTTGATATTTATTTACATATGCCTGTTTATTTACTTTTATTTTTGAATTTTGATACATTTATATCACTTTCTTTTGTTTCTATATCAAGTTCAAATTATTTATCAATATTTTGATTTTTTTTATTAAAAATTGAATATAGATATGTCATCATCAGACCCATCGACAAATATTTGGGACTATGCTTCCCTAGTTGAATCGCCACCAAGGTCTGAAAAAATAGAGATTAAGTGTGGTTTGTGTGGCGCAAAGTTTGTGAACAAGAATAATCGCTTTCGCTTACACTTATCATGTTGAGGTGGTGATGCAAAACCATGCCCCAATGTCCCTAAGGATGTCCAAATTCTTTTTCAAGCCTTGTTAGATTCGAATAGAAAACCTTCCACTCCATCCAAAACTTCTGCTGCTTCTGGATTTAGTACACGAATGACATCCACAAAAGATGCAGAGGAAGAAGCCAGATTAAAAGCTTTGAAGGAAGAACAATTCTAACTCACCTTAAAACGTAGTATGGAAGATATTTCTAGACTTCAGCAATATTCGAGTCAAAGACAATACGATGTTGAAGCAGGGTCGAGTTACTCGAGTACGACAAACAAGAAGAAGAAAAAGACTAACAAATTCAAATTCCTAGCTCGTCTCGGTGAATTTTATAAGGCATTGGGTACTACATACAATTCTTTACATAAAACAAGTTTGAAAAATCTAGTTCAAAGTATAAAAGAGCACGAAGGAAATATCTCTTCGCCTTCTGACTCAGAGGAAGTAAAGCAATTTGTATATGAAAAAATAGATAGCAGTTCCGATGGATCAGATAACAATACAGGAAGACACTCCTCTTATGGAGGTTATTAGTTATAAATTGTCATTTTAAACAATGTAATGTAATTATTGAATTTTTTAATTATAAATTATGTGCATTTTATATATTTTATTGTTTCGTTTAACTTCGAATTCCAATTGACAATCGAATTGAAATTCAAATTAATCGCAATATATAACTCGAACTCGGCTCAAAGTTCGAACTCGTTACTCGAAAACCTTGCTCGAATTGGGCTCAAATTCAGCCTCGAACTCGAACTCGCCTCAAAAACTTGCACTCAACTCGACTCGATTTCTGCTCGTACTCGAACTCGCCTCGAAAACTCAGACTCGACTCGACTCATTTATTACTCGTACTCGGCTCGTACTCGGGCCAGTAAAGTACGAGCAGGGAGTCCATGCTCGTTAGCCGAGTAGAGCCGAGAATGAACAGAATTCGGACGTTAAGAGTCGAGTACGAGTAAGGCGATACTTGACTTGACTCGACTCGTGTACAAATCTAGTTGCTCCTAGTGATCAATTGTGAGTTTTTCTTTTATTTGATTTACATGGGTATTCTATAAGTCATTTCTTGTGGAAGGATCAAAATAACCCATCATTAGATAAAGAACTTTTCTCTCTGATTATTGTCTGATCGTTATAAATTTTTATGAGTGACTGGGTATGCAACCAGTCTTCTAATAATCTTGTCATATATATTTATATTAAACATATCTGCTTATTTTGACGCTTGGGGTCAAAAATAATCATTTTGAATGGAGCCATTATATCAATTTTGAGCACAATTAAAAACAAACCGAGCGAAGAACAAATATGATCCCTTAATTGGAACGGGTTAACTTATACAATGCATGGAAGACGTTGTTTATGTGTGCCTAAATTTGAGGCATCTCACTCTATAAAATTACTCCTTTTTCCCCAGCCGTGACTGTGACAGTATGAAAAGGTTCTTTCTAATCCACGCGAGGGATTTTATATTTAATTTCTAAACGTGGTGTCTTTCACAGGCAAAGTGCACCATCACGGTAGATCCTTGCCATTCATCAAGCGGGCACCATCAGGGATGTGACAAGAGATCAAACCAGATGCTCATAAGATGAGACAGAGACCGAACTTTGCCATAATAAATAGAAGGGCCATCTGATGAACCGCCGTAAAGGGTCACTACGTGTACCCCTGATCAGAATTCTACTTGAATGAGCACCCTTTGCATTCGGAAATCAAATGAACGGTTGGATAAATAAAAATAGCACCCTTGCATACGATGCAAAGGACGTGGTTTGGCTGGTGACCCCAACATCAGCCAGCTAGTGTAAAAAACTCTATCCCCCACCAATCCACGCCGTTCGTCCATTTTTATAACCCATGCAGTTCATCCATCTTTATAACTCATTTTAGGGCATGAGCCCAAAAATGATTCAGATCCAAATCTCAGGTGGACCACATCATAGGAAAAAAGTGTTGACGGAATGTCCACCTTAAAAAATTAAGTGGATCCAAATCTCAGGTGGACCGCACCACAGGAAACAGTGGAGATTCAATGCACACCATTAAAAGCTTTTTTTCAAGGCCCACCGTAAGCAGATCCTTAATGTTTATTTGCCATCCAACCCGTTGATAAGGTCAAAAAGACCTGGATGAGGGGAAAACACAAATATGATCAGCTTGATCCAGAACCTTTTGTGCATCAGGAAGTTTTCAACGGTAAGCATTCAGTCCCTTGATGTGGTCCACTTGAACTTTAGATCTCCTTATTTTTTTAACTCATATCCTAAAATGAACTGTCAAGGTGGACGAACGGCATGGATAAAATTCATAGAGAATGAGATTTGACACCAGCTAGCTGGCTTGTAGTGGGTCATCAGCCAAACTGCGTCCCAATGCGCATAAAATGCCTGTTACATCCTGCAGTCCAAGTTAATCTACCTGCTTACTTGTTTTGACCCTTTCGTTTCCTTTCGTCACCGGGAAGGGATGCACATCAAATGAGACCGTTGAAACCTTCCGTAAGATTTAAGTCGTTCATCATGTTGACCCGCTCTTAACATGCACTGGCCTAAAAATCAGGTAGTGGATTAGGTGTTACCCTTACCATGTGGGACCCACCTTGATGAATTTGTTGTATATCCACGCTGCCAGTCTTCTTTTTCAGCTCATTTTTAGGACTTTATCACAAAACTTAAGCAAATCCAAATCTCCAGTGGACCACACAACTGGAAAAAGTGGTAAATGACTATTTAAAACTTTGTGTAGGCTGCAAAAGTTTTGGATCAAGCTGATATTTGTATTTTCCTTTCATCCAGTTCTGTTTGACCTTATCAACGGGTTGGATGGCAAATAAACATTACGGATCTGCTTACAGTGGGACCTGAAAGCTTTTAATGGTGGGCATTCTCCACTGTTTCCTGTGATGTGGTCCACCTGAGATTTGGATCTGCTTAATTTTTAGGACCACGTCCTAAAATAGGCTGGAAAATGGATGGATGGCATGGTTATATAACCTATCATGAAGGTGGGCCCCACAGTTAGGTGCTACCCTGGTAAGATTTAATCCGCTCCCTACAAATCAAGCATAAATAGATAGCATGTTGGCATTAAACTCACACATTAATAGCGTTGAAGTGTGTTTCTCCATGGTTAGATAACCGTTTGTTGAGTAGTCCATCAACCTATTAAAACCCAAAAAAAAAAAAAAAAAAGAGGAGAGGAGGAAGAAGAAGAAGAAGAAGAAGAAGAACATTAAGAAAGTATTAAAGGAAAATATCGTAAGACAGAAGCAAATTGAAAATCTTCAAGGACTAAAGAGAGGTCACATACGCAGGACTGTTCGAAGGACTCCGCACCTTCTTTTATTTAAGATTTTCCTTTTTAAATTTTTTTTTATTTCAATAAATTGAGATGGATAGAATATCATTCTCATCATCTAACCGACTACTTAAGTAATCATGCATTCGAGGTGACAGCATGACGCAGTCATACCAATTAATCAATGTAGGTAATTGGTGTTGGATCAAATTCGAAATGACTCCTTCACCTAATATTAATGGAGAGTTCCTCTTTCATTCAACTGTTGCCAACCTCTTTAAATATGATTTTGGGTCACAACATGTAAAAACAAAGGGGCCTATCTGATGGACGATTTGGATGATGCATTGATGAGCCTACCTATGTGCACGCTTATTTTGTGCAATTCTTGCTAGATTAATAAGGAAAATTCACTCGTTCAATCCTCATTATTTCTGGTCGTGCAGCCTACTTGAATTT
Source organism: Magnolia changhungtana (assembly GCA_030180095.1). Lineage (NCBI taxonomy): Eukaryota > Viridiplantae > Streptophyta > Magnoliopsida > Magnoliales > Magnoliaceae > Magnolia > Magnolia changhungtana. The sequence continues at coordinate 1,201,511 of JASAUF010000066.1, read as the reverse complement.
TCACTCTACTTAATTTTAGGCTTATGTCTTAACATGAGCTAGCATATCGGATGTATGGAGTGGATTTCTCACAAACATCGTAGTGAGCCCCACCTAACTTTTAATGCCATGGCTTCCTGCCATAGGCTGTCACAGTCAATCCACATCTAGGCACAGTCATTCTTGGTTAATCTCTACAGTAACAACATTGTAAGGACAACAAATTATAGACCATTAGTGATTAAAAAATGAATAAATAAGCATGTAGTATGAAAGGACAATTAGGTAATTAAGAAAAATATGTGTTACATACTCTCACCATTTAAGAAGGGGTTATTAATTAAAATAATTCTCTATTATGATGCCATAAAGGCAATGACATCATCATATAAAGCCATTATTATTTTAGCCACATGTACTATTTGGATTTTTCCACGATGAAAATACTTTTTCTGTCAGTTGTCCGCTCGTACAATAGCTTTTCGCAGAAGTTGAGAGAGCCTTTTGAGAATAGGGTGTGGGTCTCACTAAATCAATAATTGGGGCAATTTTTAGGCCGATCTGATCCATTCACTTCAATCGGACAGCCGTGAACACACGGTATAGCCATTTAATAAAAAAAATAAAAATAGGAGTTGTCTGTAGCCCATAACTACATGAGCGTTGTGCATTAATTCCAGATGTTTCCATCAGTGTGGTCCACCCGTGATGAGTTTTTTCCTCAAACTTCAACAGATTGAAGAAATAAAAAACCCCTTTCAAGTGGACGGTTTGAATTTGCTCCAAGACGACCTAATGAGCCCCATATAAGACATAGGATGGGTTCAATAGGTGGCTCCCTTACGCGAAAAAGGACATTTGGCCTTTTTCCTTCTTTTCTTCTTCGCTTTTTTTCCACGAGAGTGGACCGGTTGACCATTAGGACCGTTGCCACCTCTGTAGGACCCACTCTGGCGAGCTTCCAGAGTGCGTCCAACGTCATTCACTCCATTCCAACGAGCTTCTAAATATTTTTTGAAAAGATTTCCGGACACACTCTCTGACATAAAAACTATGACAACCATAAGTAGGTTTAGATTAGGATAATAATGGCTTTTGTGTATTGATTTTGTTTTTGTTGATTGGTATTAAAGTAGGAGTTTGTGAACGGGATGAGGGTGTGGTGGTCACCCCTCTAATTATTTTTTTATGGGTATGAATGATGAGAGTTTGTGAAAATGATGAATTTCGTAATGGAATAATGTTGTAAATAGATGAATACGATAAACGTTGTAATGGAAGAATACTATAATAGAAGAATGTTGAAATTTATGAATAGTCATAATTGTCATAATTCTATATTGGTCACAGATCCCATGAAAACGGTCATATAACTCCCTTGTTACATGTTCAATTAGGGTGATCTTCTACTCATTGGAAATGTAATTTGACGAACTTTTAAATGGCTTTGGAATCTCCTCATTTGGACACTATTCGATTGCTTAAAAGTATGCCCAAAATTACTATGGCCTGTATCACTAGTACTCCTTATGGATTGTCGGTCCCATTAAAACAGTCATAACTCCCTCATTAAATATCCAATTTAGATGATCTTGCACTTGAAAATGTAATTTAATGACTTTCAAATAGCTTTGAAATAACTGTTGGAGGCCGTTGCACAAAACCTTAGGATCTAGCCTCCCAAAACACCACAATTATAGGATAATAAAGCAATGAAATAAATTAAAGCATAAACAACACGACACAAGAGAATTTTACATGGAAAACCCTCAAAGAGGTATTAAAAAAGAAAAAACCACAGGACCTAGTCCAGATCAACAATCCACTATGAAGTAGAGCATTACAACCGATCACAAGCACACCTTGCTTGGATCAAACCTTCTTCACTCACGCAGGAGTGTATAAACAATAAGAAAATAAAGAAAAAATGGAGAGACCTCACCGATTACAAGGACATAGAAGCGCCAAGATATCAAGTGCACAGTAGATCAACTCTACGAGCAGAACCTCCCTTCCACAAGCTTCCTCTCTCTCTCTCTCTCTCTCTCTCTCTCTCTTACACACACACCCACCCACCCACCTTTGATAGCTCTAAACCCTTTAGCAAGCCCTTCCAAAGCTTTAGGAAACTCATTTTCATTACTTAGAAAAGCCCTAGGCACCCCTATTTATAGTTTAGGGAACTCCCTTTTACACTTCTTGCGAAACTGCCTTAAATTTCTGCAGTCTATAGAAAATCCGGACTAAAATCTACGTAACCTCGACTGGTTGAGCAGGGTCCTCGATCGGTCGAGCGGCCCACTAAACCATTCGAGCACTTCCCTTGACTGGTCGAGCACCTCGAAAAAATTCAAACTAAACTCGCCAAAGTTTGAGTCGAGCCAGTCCTCGATTGGTCGACTAGCACCCTTGACCAGTCGAGTGAAGCTCTCAATTGGTCGAGTCATCATGAGGAGAAATTCCCATCAAATCTCTCCATTTTCGACTCAGGAGAAATTCATCTTCTTCAAGCCAGCCCGGTTTCTACAAACCTCAAACTTGCCCTTGAGCAAAGCCTTGGTCATCATGTCTGACCCATTGTCGTCCGTGTGAACCTTCTCAAGCTATAACACCTTCTGTTCCAAAGTATCCTTGATCTAGTGATACCGAATTTCTATGTGTTTCGACTTGGAGTGCTAACTTGGATTCTTGCTTAAGTGTATAACACTTTGACTATCGCAATAGACCATGTGCTCCTCCTGCTTTAGGCTAAGTTACTGTAGGAACCTCTTCATCCAAAGCATCTCTTTACATACCTCTGTGACTGCAATGTACTCGACCTCTGTCGTCGACAATGCTACGACCTTCTGTAGCTTGCTCTGTCAAGACACCGCTTCCCCTGCAAGCGAGAACATGAACCCTGATGTAGACTTCTTGAAGTCTATGTTACTTACCATATCCGCATTTGTGTAGCCCTCTAACACAGGTTTTCCGTCACCATAGCATAGGCTCAACCCGGATAAGACTCTTAGATACCGCAGTATCCATTTCACCGCTGCCCAATGCTCTTTGGCAGGATTGACAAGATATCGGCTGACAATGTCAACCACATATGCTATGTTTGGGCGCGTACACACCATAGCATACATTAAACTTCCTACAGCTGACGTGTAGGTTATCTTTTGTATCTCTTCCACCTCTGCCTTCGTCTTGGGACACTGCCTATCGCTCAATCTGAAGTAACCATCCAGTGGAGTACTGACTGGCTTCGCTGCATTCATATTAAACCACTCTAGGACTTTCTCAATATACTACTCTTGTGACAACCAAAGCTTCCTGCTGCTTCTGTCACGGGTTATCTCCATTCCTAAGATCTGCTTAGTTAGGCCTAAGTCTTTCATCGCGAACGACTTGCCCAATTCCTGTTTCAGCCTGTCAATCTTCTTGATGTCTTTTCCCATGATGAGCATGTCATCAACATATAACAACAGAACTAAGAAATCACCATCTGAGAACTTGCGCGTGAACACACAATGGTCTGACTCTGTTCTATCATACTCATGCTTCAAAATAAATGAGTCAAACTTCTTGTACCATTATCGTGGAGCTTGTTTCAACCCATACAAGCTCTTCCTCAACCTACACACCATATGCTCTTTGCCCTTGACTTCGAACCCCTCTTGTTAGTGCATGTAGATCTCTTCTTCTAGGTCACCATGGAGAAAGGCAGTTTTAATATCTAACTACTCTATCTCCAGATCCATGCTAGCCGCTAACCCAAGTAATATCCCTATGGATGTCATCTTCACCACTGGTGAGAATATCTCCTCGAAGTCTATACCTTTCCTCTGACCAAACCCTTTCACCACAAGTCTGGCCTTGAACCTCATTTGTGAATTCTTCTACTCAATCTTCTTTCTGAACACCCACTTGTTGCTCAGAGCTTTTTTGCCCTTAGGCAGTTTCACCATATCATAGGTGTAGTTCTTATATAAGGATTTCATCTCCTCTTGTATAGCTTTCAACCACTCCCCCTTATGCTCGTCAGCTAGGGCCTCAGAATAGTCTTCTGGCTCTCCCCCATCAGTGAGCATAATGTACTAATGCGGCGAGTACCTCTTGGACGGTTGTCTGTCCCTAGATGACCTCCTCACCCGTTGCTCAATAGGTGGATCAAGTAGGGGCTGCTCCCCCGGTCCATCTTCTGTAAGAACTCCCTCGTCCTCTACACCTTGCTGTACTCCTCTGTCATCAAGCACTACGGGAGGAATAATCAGATCCATGTCCTCTAGCTCTCCTGAACTAAGTTGGTTCTTCTCTGGCTTACAAATGTCTTCTATATATTGATCTTCAAAGAATACCACATCTCTGCTTCTGACGAGCTTTTTCTTTGTCGAATCCCACAATCTGTAGCTGAACTTTTCATCACCATACCCGAAGAACACCACTGCCTGATTTTCATATCGAGCTTGGACCTCTCGTCCTTTGGTACGTGAACGGATGCCCTGCATCCAAACACCCTAAGATGACCGTATGATGGATCTTGTCAAGTCCACACCTTCTCAGGTACTTCTCCATTCAACGGAGCTGATGGAGACCTATTTATCAGATACACTGTTATGTGCATTGTTTCTCCCCAGAACATCTTGGACAACTTCACATGGGATAACATGCATCTGATTCTCTCTACAATAGTGTGATTCATTCGTTTAGCCACACCATTATGCTGAGGGGTATTCGGAACCATCTGTTCATGCCGTATACCCAAGGACTTACAATACTTATGAAAGTCACCAATGTATTCACCACCATTGTCAGTGCGGATACACTTCAATGATCTACCTATCTCTCTCTTGACCATAGCATGAAACAATTTAAACACACCAAAGATCTCGTCCTTGGATTTCAAAGCATAAACCCAGACCCTCCTACATGCATCATCTATAAAAGTGACAAAATATAATGCCCCACCTAAGGTTTTTGTCTCATAGGACCACAAACATCAGAATAAACCAAATCTAATGCATGCACTTTATTAACATGAGAAGCAGTTTTAACAAATGAAACTCTATGTTATTTCCTTGATAAATAATCAATACAGGTTTTGAGAGGTATACCTGTCACGTCTGAAATGAGCTGCTTCTTCGCTAGTACTTGAAGCCTTTTTCACTCATGTGGCCTAGACGCCTGTGCTATATGTCAATAGTTGAATCTTCCGCTGCGTTCAATCCACCCTTGCATACACTGACACTTGCCTTATACAGGGTACAATAAAATTACGGTAATGACCGCTTTAGTCGAAGTGGGAATACGCAAAGGTGTCCTAGAGGGGGGTGAATAGGACCTTTTAAAGTTTTATGAGGATTTAAAACCTATCAACCCTATCCTGAACTAATATGCAAATAACAGGATTGCTTCAATGTAACTCTAATGGCTTCCAAGCCAAATAGAGGATCCAATCATAAGACTATTCAAAACATAAACAAGATGTGTAACATAGTTCATGATGGATGTGACTGTGTGTGAGATGTGATTCCAATTAGTTCTAGGTAATCATGTACACATGCATTATGAGAACATTCAGAGAATTCACACAAGTAGTAAAGTAAATAGCAATCCCAAACACAGTCATTTTTATAGTGGTTCGACTACGTGTCTACTCCACTTTCGGCAGACGCACTCAACCCTTGACTGTACCGGATCTCACTAATGGAGGTTTCAAATCAGGTACAACATACACAAGGCTGACTCTAGGACCTACATAAACCTAACATGTCTCCACGAGACATAAGTTTATGCCCCACACAGGAGCAAGGGTCAACACATAGCACCCAGATTTTAGGCCACACAGGCTAAGGATCCATACAAGGAACCTAACAGTTTATGTCTTACACAAGAGCAAAGGTCAACACACAACACCTAGGTTTTCGACCACACAGGTCAAGGACCTACATAAATGACCTAAGTTTATGCTCTCCACAGAGCAAGAGTTAACACACAGCACCCCCACGTACTCTCTCGTTGGAGGCCTCCTATGAGGACTTGAAAGGGTGAGAATCACCTGTGACCCAATCCTACACAAAGGAATGATCAGCTGGGTCTCTGGACTCTAGTAACTTACAGATAAGTAGATGAGCCCCATTTAACACGTTGATGAAGAATCTTCAGCTCCCTTGAACCGCAACACAAATGATACTCTAATATATAGCGACGGGTTGGGTCAAGGTTATGTTGGAATCCTACTCTATTAAATGTTTTCCTATTTTAAAAATATAGTTATTCCAATCATCTATGCATTTAAGGTATCCCAGATTAATGATTTGCCATTAAGGTGGTAGTTGGAGGATCCTTGAATGCGGAAGTTCATTCCCCAATCCACTCTATTGAATATCAATGATAAGGGTGGATTGGAGGATGAACTCCCAAGAGAGAAAAAGGCTTAGGGTATATGATCTGAATTAAACACTCAAAAGCTCTATCTATTTTCTCTACAAACAACCTCAGGTAAGCTCTCATTAAATAGGTAAAAAGTTCCAATAGAAATAAAATAGTCATATTTTTGACAGAGTTCAATATCATCAAGTAGGTTTCGATATCATCAAGCGTATACTCTTGATAGCATCAAATTGCCGCTTGATGACACGAACACAATCTGTCAAATGCTTTTGAACCTTTTTGCCAACTGGTCGAGGAATTCGAACATTCTTCGATGTCATCAGATTTTGAACTCCGATGTCATCGACGCATGGTTCGATTCCTCGACATTTGAAAAATGTGAGAGCAAATTTGCCTTTGAAACTTAATTGGTATTAATATGATCGAGCATCCTTCAATATCATCTGCATTTGAATGTCGATGTATTGATGCCAGTGTCGATTCATCGATATTTTTCAAAGAATTTTCCTATAAGCTTGCTGGACAATTTGTGTCCTATTTTGATGACATCAACTTGGTCTCGATATGAACGATATTTGAATATCGATATCCTCGAGGTCTCCTCGATACTTAAATGAATTTACCTGAAAGCTTGCTGGTCAGATTTGTGTCCAAATCTGATATCATCGAAGGTCAGTCGATATCATCGAGGTTTAAATTTCGATGGTATTGAGGATCTCTTCGAGATATCGAAAATCACATGATTTTCTTTAACTTCTTTCTGGACACAACTGACCAGATGTCGATTTTATCGAGCATTCTCGATGAACTCGAGATTCAAAAGTTGATGATATCAAACATTCCATTGATTCATCGATAATTCAGTCTAGGATTCATTGTGGTTACTGGACATCTGAAATCCTCAATTCGATAATATCGAATGAGTTTCGAGGACATCGATAACAGGGTTCGATTTCATTGAACCAAAGGCAGAAAATTTAGAGATTTTTCTGAATTTGCAAAATAGTTTTTCTCACCTTGAACCCTAAGTCGTTCTATCCATTTTTTAAAGGGTTTTATATACCTGGTGTTTTGGGACATGGGATGTGAGGCTAAGTTTACCTTTTCCAAGTTCGGGCAAACATCCTATCAAGGCAGACTCTTGAATGATCTTCCTATGGGGCTCACTTGTCTTGCTGACTCAACACTCACGCTAATTAACAAACCAGAGCATTTTCATGCAACACTTCTTTCCTCTGGCTGCGATCAACGAACACTTGATGAGCTTTCGACGCCCACCAATAAACCAGCTTTCATAGCCATCATCATCCAACCTTCCCATCGACATCAAGTTGAGGCGAACGTCTGGGATATGCCTCACATCCCTAAGAACCAATGTGTAGCCCACATCGGTCTTCACACAGATATCACCGACCCCTACAATCTTCGATACGCCAGAATTTTCAATCTTCACGGTCTCATAGTCACCTGACTTGTAGCTTGTGAAGAAATCCTTGTGTGGAGTCCCATGAAATGAGGCTCCCGAGTCTATTACCCAGTCGGTGTCCTGACTTGTATCCGTGAGACAAACATCATGATCTGCTGAAAGAATAACTACAACGTCGCCATTTGAAGTGACCACAATGGAATCTGATTCATTTTCCTTCTCCTTTCCTTTTCCTTTCTTGTCATTCTTCTTACGACATTTATGCATGTAGTGGCCCTTCTTGCCACAATTCTAGCATTCAATATCCTTCCTGGTACTCAACTTGCCTCTTGATTTATCTCGAGCCTTCCCGCCCTTTCTGTTTTTTCCTCTCCCCCGTTCTTCTATTGTAAGGGCATCTTGCTGAGTAGACCCCTAAGACTTCCTCCTTGTCTCCTCATTGAAGAGACAACTAGTTACCTATTACATGGACACCTTTCCGTATGACGCGGAGTTACTCAGAGACACCACCAATGTCTCCCAACTATCAGGCAATGAGTTAAGCAATAGTAAATCCTGTAACTCATTGTCCAAGACCATCTTCATAACGGAGAGCTGGTTCAATATATTGCTGACTTCATTTATGTCCTCGGCCACAGAACTACCATCTTTGAACTTGAGATTCACAAGTCGTCTTATCAAAAAAATCTTATTACCAGTTGTCTTCCTCTCATACAGCCCTTGTAATTTCAGCCATAGGCTAGCGGCTGAGGTCTCCGTAGACACACGGTGGAATACGAAATCGTCCAACCATTGTCTAATAAACCCCACCGCCTTCCGGTCCAATTTCTTCCAATCATCATCCGTCATATCCTTTGACTTTGTTGATATGCCTTGAATTAGAGAATACAAGTCCTTGCAATAAAGCAAGTCCTCCATTTTAACCTTCCATATGGTCCAGTTAGAACCATTGAGGCTAATCATCCTTGATGAGCCACCTTCTATAATTCAGAATCGATACCACTCCATTCAATGAACTTAGCTTTGATACCACTTTGTTAGAGGTCGTTGCACAAAACCTTAGGATCTAGCCTCCGAAAACACCAGAATTATGGGATAATAAAGCAATGAAATAAATCAAAGCATAAACCACACGACACAAGAGAATTTTACATGGAAAACCCTCAAAGAGGTTAAAAAACCACGGGACCTGATCCAGATCAACAGTTCACTATAAAGTAGAGCGTTACAACCGATCACAATCACACCTTGTTTGGATCAAACCTTCTTCACTCATGCAGGAGTGGATAAACAATAAGAGAATAAAGAAAAACGGAGAGATCTCACCGATTACAAGGACGTAGAAGGGCTGAGATATCAAGTGCACGGTAGATCACCTCTACGAGCAGAACCTCCCTTCCACAAGCTTTCTCTCTCTCTCTCTCCCCCCCCCTCTCTCTCTCTCTCTCTCACACACACACACACCCCTTTGATAGCCCTAAACCCTTTAGCAAACCCTTGCAAAGCTTTAGAAAACTCCCTTGCATTACTTAGAAAAGCCCTAGGCACCCCTATTTATAGTTTAGGCAACTCCCTTTCGCACTTCTTGCAAAACTGCCTCAAATTTCCATAGTCCGCACAAAATCTGGACTAAAATCTGCGTAACCTCGACTGATCAAGCCGGGTCCTCGACCGGTCGAGCGGCCTACTCGACCAGTCGAGCACCTCGGAAAAAATTCAAACCAAACTCGCTAGAGTTTAAATCGAGCCAGTCCTCAACTGGTCGACCAGCACCCTCGACCAGTCGAGTGAAGCTCTTGATCGGTCGAGCCATCATGAAGAGAAATTCCCATAAAAATAACCTTATTTGGAAACCATTTGATTGCCCAGATGTGGGCCAAAGTTTATCATGACATTTATCACCTAATAAGATATTCGAATAATTGAACTTTGGTCCTAATTTTAGATAATTAAATGATATTCAAATGAGGTTATTCCAAAGCCATTTAAAATTTCATCAAATTAACTTTCTAAAAATTAAAAGTTCACCCAAATCGGACATGTAATGAGAGGGAGTTATGATTGTTTTTGTGGGACTAGCGAGCAATAGTGAGTATTGGTAATCCATGGTGAGTATCAAATTTTGAGCAATCAATTCATGTTCGAATGAATTAATTATAAATTCATTTGAAATTTTATCAAATTATATTTCCAATGAGTACAGTATCTCCCAAATCAGACACGTAATGAGGGAGTTATGACTATTTTCGTTGGACCAATGATCTATAGTGTGTACCAGCGATGCATAGTCTTTAGTTAAATTTGGGCCCAATTTGGGTAATAAAATGGTGTCCAAATGAGGGGAATATAAATTTATTTGAAATTTCATGAAGTTACCTTACCAACGAGTACAAGTGTCACGCCCCAAACTCGGAAACCGGGCTCACAAAATTCCTGATCGCCAAATTCGGTGCCGACAGCCTCCGTAGTACCCCATTCTCGGCTCCCAGCGTCCATACACCGGATTCCGATCCTGGGATCCTATAAGGAGGATTTTTCAATATACATTTAACTCGTAATAAGCATAACCACAAGTTTACCCAAATCACAAAGGCAACATCATCATCACATATCCACTAATATAAACAATTAAATACAGTGCTGAAAGGGAAATACATATGTCAAAAATCAAAGCTCAATAAGTCCGCTACACACTCCAAGCTTAATGCTGCTGCAGCCTAACGCCACCTGCATGCATCTATTGTGCATAAGCTTATAGAAAGCTTAGTGGGCGGTGAAAGTGTGTACACAAGGTAAGTGCCTAGTAAGCAATATCAGGATAATCAGAGTAAGCAGAAGTACTGACAAGTCCATGAGTCATACAATATTAGGGTACACAATGCAAATCAGCTATGCAAATGAGGTGTCAGAGCGAGCTAAATATTAGATGCCGAGGATACAATGTCATATATCATATAATATCGAAATAAGCGAAAATATACTGATAAGTCTATGAGTGTCATCATCATACTAAGGCTATGCGATGCAAGGCATGAGTACTAATGGCCATATCAATGCAGAAACATTGGAACACAAAATGTTAAGTACGACTGAAGTGTGATGTAATGTGATATGCAGTGCGAATGAAATGACCAAGCTGGAGTAAAGTTGGGATGATAATACATAGTATCACAGGCTATGGGATCCATCACAAGGGACTTTTATCCAAAACAGTCTCATACCTAATTTTAGATAGTCAGACTCAATGTGGTAAACTCCTGATCTCAAGTCAGTCGCGCGTCCAACCAAAATCCTGGCCATGCGGAGGTACACAACAATTAGTTGCACACCACCAGCCCGAGTGGATAGTGAATGAAATAAATGCATGAGTATGCACTCCTACTCAATAAGTCCACATATCAGTACAGTTCCTCTCTGGGAAATCACCAGGGTCTATTACACTCCTAGCCAGATTGTCGCCTCATCGCGCGCAATAAGGTGAGTGGAAGAGACCTCACTATCCGCTTACCAATATCGGGCCCAGCTCGTTGATAGCGAACCCATTTCTCGAGCTGGTCAGAATCAGCCTAGCATTGCCCCCTCCTCTCAAGCAGGTAAGGTCGTACCCCCTTCCAACTGACCATGACACAGTGGGAGACACGGCCTAACGGTATACGGTCCTCATGCGCTCATGCATCACTCGGTCTAGACGTTAGAGCAACCTCTGGAACTAAGAAGGTTCCGAGACTTTCACCTAAGGATATCTATAGCACCCCATGTAGAACAGATTTTCGGTGTCCCATCTGGCTATACACGATATGCCTGTGGAGGCTACAACCCTGATGTCGCTAGGGTGTACAGTAATCATAATGCAAGATGCATGAGTCATACAATCTAGTCATGCATCAATCCTGCGCATACCGTGTGCTCATGTGAGATAACCTCTGCCTATCAGGGAGTCTCAAACAACATGCTTAATGCCATATACAATGATCAACCACATCTCATAACAAACATGCAAATGATGCGTATGGGCATGTATCATGATGCTATACTGTCACATACTCAAAATCGGTATCAACAACCGGCATCGACAATCGACCTCGACAACGGGGACATTTAACTAACATTGCCCCTAAGGAATGACCCTCATAGATCCTAACATATAGTGGACCCATGACCTCTCACAAGGGCCAAATATACAATACCATGGGCCTCACTCAAGAGCTTAATACACATCACGATGGGCCTTTCACATGGGCCTAACATACACCACAATGGGCACCATCGCCTGACGCTCAAATGCATCACAACGGGCCTCATCACATAGACTTCATATTCATCACATTAGGCATAAAACACGGGCCGAATATACATCACAATGGGCCTTAACTACGAGTCACATATATACCATTTGGTCACGACAATCGGGATCGATCGATAATCAGAGTCGACAAATCGGTCACATCATTTAGAATTGGTAATCGGCCACGACAATTGGAATCGATCGATAATCAAAATCGATAAATCGGTCACGACAATCGGGATCGATTGATAATCAAAGTAGGCAAATCGGTCACATCAATCGAAATCGACAATCGGCCATGACAATTGGGATCGATCGATAATCAACCGGTAAATCAGTCACGACAATCGGGATCGATCGATAATCGAAAAGCATCATGTCAATCGACGAGAATCGAATCGGATCGATAATCGAGTCGATCACGAAATCGGATCGTCGATAATCAAAGTCGACAAATCGGTCACATCATTCAGAATTGGCAATCGGCCACGACAATCAGAATTGATCGATAATCAAATTTGACAAATCGGTCACGACAATTGGGATCGATCGATAATCAAAGTCAACAAATCGGTCACGTCAATTGAAATTGACAATCGGCCACGACAATCGGGATCGATCGATAATCAGAATCAGCAAATAGATCACGACAATCGGGATCGATCGATAATCAGAGTTGGCAAATCAGTCACGTCAATCAGAATAGGTAATCGGCCACGACAATTGGAATCGATTGATGATCAGAATCGGCAAATCGGTCACGAAAATCGGGATCGGTCGATAATCAGAATCGGCAAATCGGTCACGACAATCGAATCGATCAATAATCAGAGTCGACAAATCGGTCACGACAATCGGATTGATTGATAATCAGAGTCGACAAATCGGTCATGACAATCGGGATCGATCGATAATCAGAATCGGCAAATCGGTCACGTCAATCAGAATCGACAATCGGCCACGACAATCAGAATCGATAAATCCGTCACGTCAATCGGAATAGGTAATCAGCTACGACAATCGAAATCGGCCGAACAGGGCCTAAGGAAAAGTCACAATGTGAACTTTCAACCATCATTGCCCAGTAATGTGGACATTCAACCAACATTGCTCACAAGGAGTGGCCCACATAGGGTTAAACATATAATGGGCCCGTTGTTGAGGGCAAATATTGCATATCAGACCCTAGTTATTACCTGGATTTACGAGCATGATACTATTTAATGGCCCGTTTTATCGTATTTGTGTTGCAAGGTGACTTTAGGAGCTTGGGGTAAAAAAGGATGTTAAAAGCATGGAATTAATGCTCAAAACCCACCAAGGCAAGGGACGGACCCCAGGATGCCAAGATTGACAGATTTGCACACCAGAGATCCAAGAAAGTCGATAAACTGAAGCTCAAATGGCCCAAAAATATCAAGAATGCAAGATCACAGGGTTCCCACCATCCGTTCGGCTTGAAACTACATACATGGCCTGAAGACCATAAATTAACCGTACATGTTGAATATCGGCCATTGGATCCTAGTGGAAGTGGCCCAACAGACAAATCAGCCCACAGATCTGTGAATTGGGGCCCACTTGATATCTAGATATGCTCCAGTTTTGGTCCTAACCGTTTAAATGAGCTGACAAAACGGATAGACGGAGCGAATTTCTTGAAAACATCATAGTGGACTCCACGTGAGCATGAGTGTGCATAGTGCACAAGTGTACTAAGCCGTGCACGACAACGAAGAGTCGGTCAAACTGACTCTTGACCGAGCATCTTCCTCTCCTTCTCTGTTTCAAACAGCGGACGCACCGCGTCTGCCGGTTCCTCTCAGGGGGGCCCACTCCTCATCCAAATACTTAATCTGGACCATCCATTGTGTGTAATGGGAGGGTATTAACCTCACCAAGATGGCCTTTTGAGACCATGCCAGCCATTGTAAAATCCTAGCCGTTAAACGTTAGATGGACAGCGGAGTGGATGAGTTCGAGGGCCATGCCAATTTCACTTGAAAAATACTCCTTCCCCACTGGTTTTTCGCCAGGATTTTAATGGACGTGATGGATTTCACCATAGACATCAAGGTGGGGCCCACTGATCATCACAGAGCCGACGCAGAAAGTTTTATTTCACGTCAGAAGCTGCCGTTGATCTCTGTGGGCCACCATCAGGGCCCATCGGGCTAATCATGACCATCCATCAGGAACCCACGGGTCCTATCTCCCTCGCCTAGGTGGTGGAATTACAGAGATAGTGTTAATCGAATTTCGACCGTCCAAACGGAAGACTGACGGTGAATTGAAATAATTCGTGGTCCACCGCGAATCTGATCCAAAACCAATCAGGTTCCACTAGTTTTTCGAGGGGAAACTAATGGACGACATGGATTTCTTTGACAAGTTCGACTAGGGACCCCACCAGACGTCAACGTAGAAGTTATACGCACGATGCTGCGTAAGAAGCTCGCCGACCTATGCTGCGGAAATTTCCCACCGACCGGGCGCTGATCCCTCTTCCTATAAGAAGGAGAGACAAAGAATGTGAGGGGGAATGCAGATTAGAGGAGACATGGAATAGAGAGAGAGAGAGAGGGAGAGTAGAGAGAGAGACAGGGAGAGTATTTGTGAGAGTTGTTATTTTATTTTATTTGCTATTTTTTTCTTTTAATTTCATGAGATCTAGTCCACTCATGTGTGGCTAAATCTCTTAGCTAGGGCTAAGAGGTGAAGCTTGTAGTGAGATGGGAGACTCTATTTCATGCCATTAATTTAATTTGGATTTACGAACTGAGTTTGATTTTAGTTGATTATCAAGGGAATGTTCTTAGTTTTTAATGGTCTGTTGTGACTAAAATTACAATGGGTCTCCAATGGCTTTGAGTATTTCCTTTACTTTATTATGTTTATGATGTCAGGAAGCCCTGTTGTTCACCATCATCTCCTGGGCATGGTTGGATGTCGGTACCCTTCCTAACCTTCATAGCATGTTGATTGGTTGTTAATTAGTTTAATTCTGTTGTTTACTTTGTCTCCTGGGCATGGTTTGGTGATGGAATCCATTCTAATTCATATACCTTTCATCTCTTGAAAACTATATCAACGGCAGTTCAGTTAATTCCCATGATTCTTGAAGTAGGCGTAAGATCTCCCTGATCTCTACAAGTGGATCCTCCGAATCCCTAGTTTCCTACCTTTGAATTTCTCTACGTTTTAGATAATTATTCCATAATTATTCCCTCAATTTTATTTAGTCTAGATTTCATCTTAATCTAGTTCTAGTTCTACTTAGTCTCAGATTACGTGCAGGTATCAGTCCCTTGGGATTCGACCTCGGTCTTACCAAGTTTATTACTACATCACAACCCTATACTTAGGGAGTGAACAAGCTTTTGGCGCCCTTGTCGGGGACTGACGGCTACGATTCTCTGAAATTAATTGATTTTAGAATGAGTTTAATATTAGGATTTTACTAACTTTAGTTTTAGATTTTTGTTTCTATTTGATTTCTAGAACTAACCTGTTCCTGTTTTGTAGGATTCTGACATATACTTCTTAAATTGGTAATCTCTTTCTGATTTTCTAGTTTTTATAACTTTCTATTTCTATATTAGGTTTTGTTCTAGGAATTTTCCTAATTTATTTCATCTTCCCTTTCTTTTATTTTATTTTTAGAGACTTTCTTCTTTTACTTTTAGAATTTAGGTTAGTGATTTCTCTTTTTAGAAACTTTTTCTAATTTTAGAAACTTTCTATTTTCCCTTTTAGAAATTTTCTTTTAGAAACTAGTTTACTTTCTAGTTTAAGGAACTTTCTATTCCTAGATTTTCTATTTTTAGAAACTAACTTGTTTTGGTTTGTTTTGCAGGTTTTTAACTTAAGGACATCAATTTGGTAACTTCTTTCCAACCTTCTTTTTCTAAATTTTTATTTCCTTTCTTAGGATTATGTTTAGAATCTGATTGAGGGCTGTAAGTGTTTCATGCCCAAGTGGTCTCGTGACAACACTCGACGTCTCTTGACTGAAGGAGGATTAGTTGAGGGGTTAACTGTCCATCGCAAGACTAGACACCGCTCGAACTCTCCTGAGTTAATTGAGGTTATGGCTGCAAATCAACCTCAAGCACTACCCCAACCTAGGGTTGAGGAAGTACATGATGAGAATGAGGTACATCAAACACCCCCACCACGTACTTTACGAGATTATTTACAACCGGCAGGGGTGAGTACGCCCTCATGCATGATTTTTTCTGAGAATACAGGACATATGGACATCAAGCCAGGGGTTATCCAACTCCTTCCTAAGTTCCATGGGATTGAATCTGAAGAACCATATCTACATTTGAAAGAGTTTGATGAGATCATAGCCACTTTATACTTCCCTAATGTATCTGAGGATACAGTCAGGTTGAAACTCTTTCCCTTTTCCTTAAAGGAGAAGGCTAAGACGTGGTTACATTCACTACGTCCTAGATCCATTAGCACATGGAATGATATGCAGAGGGAATTTATAAAGAAATTTTTTCCACATCATAAAACGATTACCCTTAGAAAAGCAATCATGAACTTTGCCTAAAAGGAAGATGAAACATTCTTCCAATGTTGGGAAAGGTTCAAGGATTTAGTCAGTTCATGCCCACAACACGGCTTTGAAACGTGGCGCATTACAAATTTTTTCTACGATGGACTGACATCTTCCATGCGCCAAATGGTCGAGACAATGTATAATGGAGAATTCATTAATAAAAATGTTGATGAGGTATGGGATTACCTCGATAGTCTTGCGTCTTGCTGAAAAAACACAAGCATGAGACTATTACCCGAATTCGAACACCACGTCTAGGCCGACTCAATCTAAGGAGAAAGGTGGAGTCTATCTCTTGAAAGAAGAGGATGATCTCAAGTATAAAGTGACTACGCTCATACGGAAATTTGAGGCCATGGAAGGAAAGAAGGATAAGGTTAATGAAAGTGTTTGCGGCATCTGTGATTGCAACATTCACACAACTGAAAATTGTCCTACAATACCTGCCTTTCGAGAAGTGTTGAATGAACAATCCAATGCCGTAAATAACTATCAAAAACCTTTCAATGGACTGACCTCTAATACATATAATCCTGGTTGGAAAAATCATCCCAATTTTAGTTGGAGGAATGGACAAACTGCTACCCCTCAAGGTTTCTTCAATCAAAATTCAAATTAGGGGAAACCTCAGGAAGAATTGGTTCAAAATTCTATACAAGAGCTGGCTCAGGCAATGCGAGGATTTACAGATTTTATGCAAAAGATGGATTCACATATGACGGTTATAGAAAAGGGGATGCTTCCTGCACAACCACTCCCCAATCCTAAACTGCAATACGAGATAAGTGATCCCAGCTCTTCAAATCAAATGGGGCATGCTAAATCCATCACCACTCATAGGAGTGGGAAGATTATTGATAAAACTCTTCCGGTTAAGCCTGAAAATGCTCAAGAACCAAAAGAGGACAACAATGATGGATCTAATGATGCCCCACAAAAATTAGAACCGAAACTTCTAGAGAAGCCAGTTGCTCCGTTCCCCCAACGGTTGGTTGCACCAAAATCTCTCCCTAACTCTCAGGATATTTTAGAGGTGTTGAAACAAGTGAAAGTTAATATTCCTCTACTTGATGTCGTAAAATAGATACCTTCATATGCCAAATTCCTAAAATACCTATGCACAACCAAAAGACGGCAGAGTATTCAAAAGAAGGCCTTATTGACTGAGAAAGTGAGTGTCATCCTGAAGTAAGACGTACCGCAGAAATTCAAAGATCCCGGTAGCCCAACCATATCATGTGTAATCGGGAACTATCGAATTGATCACGCACTTCTTGACTTAGGAGCGAGCGTTAATTTAATTCCTTACTCGGTATACAAACAGTTAGATTTGGGTGAATTAAAACCCACCCTAAACACACTACAACTTGCTGATCGTTCTGTTCGTGTACCAAGAGGGATAATTGAGGATGTGTTAGTCTAAGTCGATAGATTTTACTACCTTATAGATTATATCATTCTGGACACCGAACCCATCAATAACATGAGCACTAAGATTCCCGTCATTCTTGGTCGCCCATTCCTTGCCACATCAAATGCGATTATCAATTACAGGAATGGTGTCATGACTGTCTTTTGGGAATTTGACATTGGAGTCAAACATCATTTTCAATAACGGCAGCAACTCAGAGGATGATGACGATTTCCACGACATTAACATGATTGACTCTTTCGTGAAAAATACGAAACCTCTGACCTTATCCTTCGACCCTCTAGAGACGTGCCTAGCCCACTCCCATGAGTTTGATGATGATATGATTAGAGAGACGTGTGCCTTGCTGGATACTGCACCGGTACTTGAAGTTAACCGGTGGAGGCCACAATTTGAAGAATTGCCACAACCGATACAGTGCCTCTACCGTCTAACCTCAAGCCATCGAAGCTTGACCTAAAACCTTTGCCCTCTGATTTGAAATACGCCTATTTAAGTCAAGATGAGACATACCCGGTGGTGATTTCTGCCCACCTAGAGAAAGAATAGGAGAGTATGCTCATATTTACTCTTATTGAGTATAAAGGAGCCCTGGGATGGACAATAGCAGACCTCAAGGGAATCGACCCCTCGATTTGTACTCACCATATATATCTTGAGGATAATGCAAAGACCGCTCGACAACCACAACGTAGACTAAATCCAAACATGAAGGAAGTGGTTAAGGCCGAGGTTCTTAAACTATTGGATGTAGGTATCATATACCCTATATCTAATAGTCAATGGGTAAGTCCAACTCAGGTGGTTCCTAAGAAGTCCGGAATCACCATCGTAACCACTGCTAATAATGAACTCGTGCCAACTAGAGTCACTACTAGTTGGAGAATGTGCATTGACTACAGAAAATTAAATACCTTCACGAGGAAAGACCACTTTCCTTTACCATCCATTGATCAGATCTTGGAAAGATTAGCTGGTCATTCCTATTACTGTTTCCTTAACGGGTATTCGGGCTACAACCAGATAGAGATATCCCCTGAAGATTAGGAAAAGACTACATTTACATGTCTCTACGGCACGTTTGCTTACCAAGGATGCCATTCGGACTATGTAATGCCCCTGCCACCTTTCAGCGATGTATGCTTAATATCTTTTCTAATATGGTGGGGCAATATCTGAGGTCTTCATGGACGATTTCTCTGTTTACGGTCCATCTTTCAGCGAGTGCTTAGAAAGTCTTAAATGTGTGCTGAAAAGATGTGAAGAAAAGAACTTGGTACTTAACTGGGAGAAGTGTCATTTCATGGTTCAGAAGGAAATTGTCCTTGGGCATATCATCTCGGCCAAGGGAATCGAGGTAGATAAGACAAAAATCGATCTTATCTTTAACCTACCTCCACCTAAGAACATCAGAGATGTGCGATCCTTCTTAGGACACGCAGGATTTTACAAGCGATTCATAAAGGACTTTAGTCTCCCCTCTCGTCCTTTATGTAATCTTCTGCAAAAGAATGCACCATACAAGTGGACTGAGCAATGCCAGGAAGCTTTTACCAACCTTAAGGGCATGTTAACCACTGCACCTATCATGCAGCCACCCGACCGGAGCCTTCCTTTTGAGCTTATGTGCGACGCTTCTGATTATGCTCTTGGAGCAGTTCTAGGCCAGAGAAAAGTAAGAGGCCATACGTCATCCATTACGCGAGTAGGACTTTAAATCCTGCCCAAGTGAACTACTCGACTACGGAAAAGTCTTAGCCGTAGTGTTTGCCTTGGACAAATTTAGGTCTTATCTGATCGGATCCAAGATCATTATCTATACAGATCATGCGGTACTTAAGTATCTTCTTTCTAAGAATGATTCTAAGCCCCGCCTGATACGATGGATCCTTCTACTCCAAGAATTTGATTTAAAAATTAAAGATAAAAAGGGAGTAGAGAACGTAGTGGACGATCACCTTTCTCACCTCAATACCTCTGATTCCCTTAAGGCGACCCATATCAATGACATGTTCCCTGATGAATAACTATTCAGAGTCTCCCATTCACCTTGGTTCACTGATATTGTCAATTATCTTGCCACAGGTTCCATACCGACGCATTGGACTGCACAAGATAAGAAGAAATTCTTTACCAAGGTGCGCAACTTTTTCTGGGATGATCCATATTTATTTAAATATTGCCCAGACCAAATCATAAGGAGATGTGTGCCAGACGATGAGCATCAAAGTGTCATCTCCTTCTGTCACTCACAGGCCTATGGTGGTCACTTTTCTGCTAAAAAGACCACGGCCAAGATTTTACAGTGTGGCTTTTATTGGCCCACTATATTCAGGGACACTCATGAGTTTTGCAAGGCTTGTGAGCATTGTCAGAAATTGGGAGCATTGTCCTGTCGAAATATGATGCCTTTGAATCCCATCCTTATTATTGAAGCATTTGATTGCTGGGGCATTGATTTCATGGGACCTTTCCCTCAATCCTTTGGAAATTTGTATATTTTGCTCGCCGTAGACTATGTCACTAAATGGGTTGAAGAAATTCCGTGCTGAAACAATGACCATCGCACGGTCATTAAATTTTTAAAAGAGAACATCCTTTCTCGGTTCGGAACACCTCAAGCCATCATTAGTTATGGGGGCTCACACTTTTGTAATAGACCATTCGAGAGCTTAATAAAGAAATATGGTATCTCTCATAAGGTGAGCACTCCATACCATCCACAGACAAGTGGACAAGCTGAGATTTCCTATAGAGAGATCAAACATATCCTAGAGAAAACGGTTAACCCTGATCGTAAGGATTGGTCAATCCGATTGACTGATGCCTTATGGCCATACCGTACTGCTTTTAAAACTCCTATTGGAACATCTCCCTTTAGACTTGTCTATGGGAAGGCTTGTCACTTGCCTGTGGAGTTGGAATATAAAACATACTGGGCAATTAAAAATCTGAATTTCAATCTGGACAACGCTGGCTCGCTATGCAAACTTCAGTTGAATGAACTTGAAGAAATCCGGAACGATGCGTACGAAAACTCGAGAATTTACAAGGACAGAATGAAGGCGTTTCATGATCAACATATTCTACGAAAATCATTCACGCCAGATCAGAAAATCCTTTTATATGACTCTCGACTACATCTCTTTCCGGGTAAGCTTCGATCTCGTTGGACCGGCCCTTACATTGTTGTTACCGCTTATCCTCATGGGGCCGTTGAGATAAGAGATCCCGACAATAGCAAGGAGTTTAAAGTAAATGGACATCGATTAAAACTATTTTTTGAGAAATTTGACTTAGAGGACATGCCCATGCCTCTGACTGCTCCTGTTTACCACGATTGATCTCCTAGTCTGATGGAGGTATAGGTAGGTTTATCGCTTTCATAGGACTAGGGTAGTTTGCTTTATTTGTCTGGCTGAAGATGGTAAACTTAGCGCTCCTGGGACACAACCCAGCTTTTCATTCTATTTCATTTTCCTAGTTAGTTAGTTCAATGTTTGTGGGTAACATTGCTGTAAACCCTCACGAGACTACAACTCGTCCACTGGGGGCAACCTAGGGGTTTAAAGGCTTGTTGCATACGCTAAATGCAATTGAGAGCACCTGCGAAAGTGGGGTAGGTAGGATTTTATTTTTGTTATTTTTGTTTTACTTCTATTGGTTTCTCTCTTGTGCTGACCCGCTCTTGCGTAGATATCTTTGGAAAGCCTCTTGATTCTTTCGTCCAGGTACTATCTTTTCATCACTCCTCTTGTACTTTCATTGTCCCATGTGCATTACATGCTTATTTCTTTTACATTGAGGACAATGTAGATTTTAGGTTAGGAGTGGGAGATTAGGTTACCTAATCAGTGTTTTTTGGTCCTGAGCAAAATTATGGAAAATTTTTAAAACTTTTTCTGGAATTTCTTGTGAATTTGATGTGATTTTGATGGATATCCTTCATTTAGACTTACAAGATACATGATGTTGGAGTTATGACTCTTGGATTCAGTTATCTGTTAGCTTTCACAGTTAAGTTTGAATTGTTAATCCATGATTAGAGGTTTTAAACATTGATTGAGTCATGATTTCACGTGTCACATCTCGCTTCCATATTAAGATTTCAGTTTGATATTGAAGGGTTAATTTGGTAATCATTAAGTATGAAAGGAACTAGCCTGGAACATTTGCCTAATAGGATCAATATGAAAAAAAAAAAAGATGCCTTTGGAAAGATTTGGGCGAATAATCCTCACCATAGGTCTGCTCCCTATAGGTGTAGATTTAATACCCCTTGAATGATATGTGAAAAGAGTCGGGTGTACGGTCTTCACCATAGGTTTGCTCCCTATAGGTGAGGATTTGATTCCCCTTCTTGGCATTACTGTTAATAAAAATAAATAAATAAATAAATAAAAGTTGAAAAAATGAAAAGATGATCTGTGAGGCAAGTGTTGGTTATCATGAATTCTCTTGTTGATTACCAATGATATCCTGAAATAGAGAATTGAATCTTAATGTTGATAAGTCGAGATCACACTATACACCCATGGAACTCAATGTTTAGAATTTTTCTGATTGATGGATTAATACCTTGAACTTGATTATGAAGTTTACTGTGTGCTTGAGTCTAGGAGAAAATAATTCCCAACATTCATGAATCTTAGATTTCTCGTATTTGAATCGTTTTTCAAAAAATCACTCGAGTTTATAGAAATTGTCCTATAATTCTCAACTTATTTTTCGCATACTTTGCTCGGGACTAGAAAAATACTGGTTGGGGTTGTGTTGAGGGTCAAATATTGCATATCAGACCTCAATTATTACCTGGATTTACGAGCATGATACTGTTTAATGGCCCGTTTTATCGTGTTTGTGTTGTAAGGTGACTTTAGGAGCTTGGGGTGAAAAAGGATGTTAAAAGCATGGAATTAACACTCAAAATCCACCAAGGCAAGGGACGGACCCCAGGATGCCAAGATTAACAGATTTGCATACCAAGGATCCAAGAAAGTCGAGAAACTGAAGCTCAAATGGCCCAAAAATCGTCCAGAATACAAGATCACAGGGTTCCCACCATCCGTTCGGCTTGAAACTCTATACATGGCCTGAAGACCATAAATTAACCGTACACGTCAAATTTCGGCCATTGGATCCTAGTGGAAGTGGCCCAACAGACAAATCAGCCCACAGATCTGTGAATTAGGGCCCACCTGATATCTGGATATGCTCCAATTTTGGTCCCAACCGTTTAAATGAGCTGACGAAACGGATAGACGGAGCGGATTTCTTGAAAACATCATAGTGGACTCCACGTGAGCATGAGTGTGCATAGTGCACAAGTGTACTAAGCCATGCACAACAACGAAGAGTCGGTCAAACCGACTCTTGACCGAGCATCTTCCTCTCCTTCTTTGTTTCAAACAGCGGACGCACCGCATCCGCAGGTTCCTCTCAGGGGGGCCCACTCCTCATCCAAATACTCAATCTGGACCGTCCATTATGTGTAATGGGAGGGTATTAACCTCACTAAGATGGCCTTTTAAGACCATGCCAGCCATTGTAAAATCCTAGCCATTAAACGTCAGATGGACGGCGGAGTGGATGAGTTCGAGGGCCACGCCAATTTCACTAGAAAAATACTCTTCCCCACTGGTTTTTCGCTAGGATTTTAATGGACGTGATGGATTTCTCCAAAGACATCAAGGTGGGGCCCACCGATCGTCACAAAGCCAACATGAAAAGTTCTATTTCACGTCAAAAGCTGCGGTTGATCTTTGTGGGCCACCATCAGGGCCTATAAGGCTAATCATGACCGTCCATCAGGAGCCCACGGGTCCTATCTCCCTCACCTAGGTGGTGGAATTACAGAGATAGTGTTAATCGGATTTCGACCGTCCAAACGGAAGATTGACGGTGAATTGAAATAATTCATGGTCCACCACGAATCTGATCCAAAACCAATTAGGTTCCACTAGTTTTTCGAGGGGAAACTAATGGACAGCATGGATTTCTTTGACAAGTCCGACTACGGACCCCACCAGACGTCACGTCACGAATATTATTATACGCCATCTTGCGTAAGAAGCTCGCCGACCTATGCTGCTGAAATTTCCCACCGACCGGGCGCCGATCCCTCTTCCTATAAGAAGGAGAGACAAAGAACGTGAGGGGGAATGCAAATCGGAGGAGACGTGAAACAGAGAGAGAGAGAGAGAGAGAGAGAGAGAGAGAGAGAGAGAGAGAGAGAGAGGGAGAGTATTTGTGAGAGTTGTTATTTTATTTTATTTGCTATTTTTTTCTTTTAATTTCGTGAGATCTAGTCCACTCATGTGTGGCTAAACCTCTTAGCTAGGGCTAAGAGGTGAAGCTTGTAGTGAGATGGGAGACTCTATTTCACGCCTTTAATTTGATTTGGATTTACGAACTGAGTTTGATTTTAGTTGATTATTAAGGGAATGTTCTTAGTTTTTAATGGTCTGTTGTGACTAAAATTACAATGGGTCTGCGATGGCTTTGAGTATTTCCTTTGCTTTATTATGTTTATGACGTCAGGAAGCCCTGTTGTTCACCATCGTCTCCTGGGCATGGTTGGATGTTGGTACCCTTCCTAACCTTCATAGCATGTTGATTGGTCGGTAATTAGTTTAATTCTATTGTTTGCTTTGTCTCCTGGGCATGGTTTGGTGATGGGATCTATTATAATTCATATACCTTTCATCTCTTGAAAACTATATCAACGGCAGTTCAGTTAATTCTCATGATTCTTGAAGCAGGCGTAAGATCTCCCTGATCTCTACAAGTGGATCCTCTGAATCCCTAGTTTCCTACCTTTGAATTTCTCTACATTTTAGATAATTATTCCACAATTATTCCCTCAATTTTATTCAGTCTAGATTTCATCTTAATCTAGTTCTAGTTCTACTTAGTCTCAGTTTATGTGTAGGTATCAGTCCCTTGGGATTCGACCTCGGTCTTACCAAGTTTATTACTACATAACAATCCTATACTTGGGGAGTGAACACCCGTGGCCTCACACATAGGCCTAATACACATCGCAATGGGCCTCATACAAGGGTTACATACACATCACTAGGGGTTGCATCACATGGACCTCGAATACATCACAATGGGCCTCACTCATGGGCCTCGAACACATCACATTGGGCCTCGCCCATGGGCCTCGAATACATCACATTGGGCCTCGCCCATGGGCCTCACATCACATTGGGCCTCGTCACTTGTAACGCCCTGAAAATTGGGGGTCAAGTAACAACTCAACACCCGAGTTCCAAAACATCACTTATGCAACATAAATGCTTATGATTGAATGTTGTCTATGATAGTGCAATGATCATGAGTGGGATTATACCGAAACAGTAATTCATACTCCAGATCAAGCTATAAAATGCAAGCGGAAGATGAAAAGATGTATATGAATGTATAGAAAGCCAAAAAGTCATAATCGGTCACCAGAGTATGAACACCTTACTGAGTCACCATATACATGTATTTGTTTCAAAAGTCAAAATGCCAAAAATGGTAAAACTAGAATGGTACATCCTGTAATCCCGTCATCTGAATGGCTTACGAGTAGCCTCCAGAGAACTGCATGAAGGAGAACTCATCCTGATCATCGTAGTAATCAGGCTCAGCCTCC
This sequence comes from Magnolia changhungtana, assembly GCA_030180095.1. Classification (NCBI taxonomy): domain Eukaryota; kingdom Viridiplantae; phylum Streptophyta; class Magnoliopsida; order Magnoliales; family Magnoliaceae; genus Magnolia; species Magnolia changhungtana. The sequence goes on along the minus strand of JASAUF010000066.1, from coordinate 1,175,796 downwards.
AGTGTCTCGTCAATACCTGCATCTAAGACAGGGTCTGGTGGGTGTCCAGAATACCGTCCCGTAACGTGGGAGTGAGTAGCTAACTCAGTGGAATAATAAAGCACAAGTTAACATGTTATCAATTCAGTCAAGCAGTAATGATAAAGCAGTACAATCAACATTCCTAAGTACTGTAATTAATGCAAGGATGAGATGCGATAATGATGCATGCCCTTGCCAACATACTCCCTCGTGCGACACTATCTTATGTTCGCAGCTTGCTTTCATCCCTCAGTGCTCCACATCTTCCAGGCACATGCAGTGCGGTATGAACGTGATTACCGAGTTGTTATTAGTCCTTTGCATATAACAGTATTGGGAAACTAAGGTACCTTCCTTATATCATTCCCAAACAATGATCCATTCTAGGGTCGTCAGTCCTAGATAATCTCATACGATGATATGGTTCTAGGTCACTGTAAAGGGCCGCCAAAGCTTTTACTCGCACCCGTTGCACTGCTCCCCCATCACCTTATCAATACAGGCCTAGTTTATACTCTGTTACTACGGGAAGGCTCGTCGCCTCTCTGCAGCTTTAGAGTATGCTTGAGGTCACTACAAAGGGCTCGTCACCAATCAGTGTAGGCCGACAGCTCAAATACAGTGTCTCATACCATCGTATTCGGCTCACGAGTCTGGGTTGCTCACTGGTCACTACGGGGAGGCACGTGGCCTCGACGTAGGCCGACAGCTCGACCACGGTGTCCCATACCACCATGCCCGGCTCATGAGTCTTAGCGGATCGAGGTACCAAGGTTAACGGGGTTACACTGATAAGTTTGGTACCCTAGGTTCAAGAAGTGGTGTCCAAACATGGTGAACATATATTAGACAGATCAGGTTACTTGACGAGCCAGACTAGCATGAGCGCACAACCAGCCGAGCGGCATGAAGTGCATAAGCACTTCGCGTGGCCTAACCACTGCCGATGACCAACATACGACTCGGGTTCGTCAAACACATCCTACTTGGCGAAGGAATCTCAACCACAAATTCAAGTCTGTTATTGAATGCCTGGACTATAATTATAGCCCCAATCACATTCAATCCTTAACCAGAAGTATGTAGAGTAAAGCAGAATAAACAAAGTAATTCAAGCATGTTAACAAGCATATCATAAAGTATGTTATAAAGCACAGTATAAACAGAAAATACAACACATATATTTCATAAGTAAGCGGTCAAATTAAACAACTAACATGGAGGAAATCATATACATCTCTAAGTTAGTTGAGAATCCTATCTCAACACTTACCTAAAGCACAATTATCTAAGCACTTACTCTTACAAGCATTTTCACAAACACTTAGCATACACTTATTAACATACATAACGTATATTAGCAAAAACATATATTAGGGCGAATCCTTTCGCCGAGTAAGTATCACACTTATATCTAGTATGTACATACAGTAATTTATCATGGCAAACGCACTTTCAAAATTTATACGTATACGGTACTTTATACAAATATAGAGAATACGCTATAAACCATAATTTGCATACGTAATTGAATCGCAAAACGAACAACGCATTGTACATGTGAAATGACATCCAGATCATGAATCTATCATTATCTGGCATTGAAAGCCTTGAAAACCATAACCTATACGTCTAAAGTCGGCACCTTACGCCATAGAAACGAGTAACAGACTCAGTTAAATACCAAGTCTTAATCACTGGCAAAACGACAACCTAAGACATGAAATAGGTTAGCTATTTCATCACTTGCAACAATCATAACCCTAGAACGGATTAAGATTAGGGTTTCTTACCTAGAAACGAAGCCAGAATCGCCGGAAAAACGATTAGATCGGAGTAATTAAGCATGTAGGATAGTAGGGTAGGGTATCAGGAAGGATCTCTCACTTCTCACACACTTTCTCTCTCTTTCTTCTCTTCTCTCTCCTAGGGTTTTCTCAAATTCGTATGGTGAGAATGAGAGAGGGTTTAAGGTCCTTATATAGGCTTAAAACTCTCCAAAACAGACTCAGGATCAAGGTATACTTAGGTTATGTCCAAAGCGGATCTGTTCCAGCTCAACGGAGCACTTCTGGAGCCCCCCCTTGAGCCAAAGGTCAGACTTAAGCTCACTGACTATGGATCTAGGTCGAGTTAAGTTTCCATTCCAAATGGGTTCCCAGATCACACGTGGCGGACCAGTTTCAGTTCAACGGTCACCGAAACTCGATCAGGGTTACAAGTACACAGACTTATATGGGAAATGTTTCCTGATCCGAGGGTGTATTTGGGTCAGATTCCGACAGTCTGATTGCTTATATTTGGCCCGCAAACATCAAGTCTCAGATTACTTAAATTTAATTAAAATTTTAAAGAAAACTAGGTTTTCTCACACTCCTCGCTCAGGGCTCAAGCGAATAGCCCCGGAATACTATCTGGTTTCGACTTCCGAGATGATTGTCATGCCCAGCGAGGCGGTCCTAATTCTATAACCTCGTATCATTCGGACTTTCGATGTGCGGTCCAGATCTTATACAGAGATTCAATGTGCTCCCGAGAGCAGTCAGGTAATGAATTTGATCTTAGATTTTAGGGTAACCTAACGTCAATGATTCCACAAGTTTTGGGTCATGCAGATCGTATTTAAAGTGATTCAAGCGGATTTCATGGCTAATCTAGTTTAGCACTTAGTTACTTTATCTAATTTCTAAAGGATTTGATCCTAAGTGACTTCTGCCTGAGGTGATACTCGGGCCATTGTACAGAATTTTCTGAGTCGTTACACCCATGGGCCTCAAATACATCACATTGGGCCTCACTCATGGGCTTGGACCACACCAAAAATCATTTCAATAATTATAGGTGTAACATGTGTACCACGGTACACTATCATTCCATGGGGTACACGGCCCACTAACGATGATCAGCATTATCCAAACATTGTCCAGGTAAATTAGCACCATGTAAACATCATCCAGCACCTTCAAGCACAATCTGGACGGTGTGGATGAAATAAGTACATCATGGTTGGTCCCCACAGCAAATGGAGATGGACGACACAAAAATCAAGGTGGGGTCCACGTCCCCTGGACTGGACAGAGTGGGTAGAACACTTACGTCAGACAGCTCCACTATCCATTGCTGGACGGTAGACAGTGTGGATAAAACATATACATCATGTGTGGGTCCCACGTCCTCCAATGGACGGCGAGGGTAAAACCCATACATCAAGGTGGGAGCCCACATGGCACGTCTGGACGGTGGAGATCCCACATGTGCAACTGGGTCCCACCGTCCAGCAATGAGTGGACGGTATGGTGTAGCACATACCACATCTCCAGACCCCAGACCTTGTGGGCGTCAGCACAGCGTCCTAGCTGCTAGGACCCATGTCCCTACCAATGGACGGTGTGGTTGCCACACGTGTAGCATGTGGTCCCTATTAGACGGGCGGTTTGGATATAACACGTACGTCATGATCAGCCTCCTGCTGATGACGTTAACCCAACATAGTTGTTGGCCGTCCAACATATGGATGACCCAGATTCATAATACATGTGAAGGTGGGTTCACACGTGTAGCCCACCCACTATATACATGTATATATTTATATATTAATATAACACCGTCCAAAGTCTAGCTCCAGGGTCCAGGTGTACTGGAAGGACGGCCTGGATTACTGAAGGCATACATACATCAGGGTGCCATCCCACTATCCCAATCAAATGGACGGTGGGGATGGGGAATATGCTCATCAAGGTGGGCCCATCCCACATGTGCAACACGTGTATGGGTCCCACCACCAGGAAATGGCATGGGTTAAACACATATATCATGGTGAGGCTCCACGCACGTGGCCCACCAGAGGTTTGAATCTGCCTCATTCCCTGGCCCATGGCTAGGGAGTTGGATGGACGACTGGCATGGACATGCTGCCCATGGTGGGTTCCACGGTACCATCCAGATAGCGAACGGTCTGGATACACAGGGCATGCAAGGTGGGGTCCAAGGCAGCGTGGCCCACTATCAAGCTGATATTTGTGCTTCCCCCATCATCCAGGCCGTCCAACTGGATTGCCAGTCCAGCAGGGTGGATAGCAGAGCCATCCCACCTGCTGGATGGTCTGGATCACCCATAGATGGGCCACCCATTCATGAAGAAGGAGAGAGAGAGAGAGAGAGAGATCGGATGAGGCCGGAGGAGCTCCGCCACTATGAGCTCCTCCATGATACAATGCATAGATCAAGATGGGTCTCACCATATGTGGGCCCTCAAATCATAAAAACAACGATAGAAAATCACCCACCTTTGGATCTCCTCTTCCTTCTTCCTCCAATGCATGCTAGAGCTCCAAGGAAGAATTTCAATGGTCGAGATGGACTTTGGATGGTGAAGATGAGAGGTAGGAAGTGGGCCACACGAAGCTCTTCTCATGGACAGCTTGGACGGTTGGGTTGCTTGGAGAATGAGGGAGAGAGATGAGAGAGAGAGAGAGAGAGTTGTAAGAGAGAGAGATGGGTGAGAGATGGGTGATGGGTGATGGATGTGTCCTTGGTTGTAAGAGAGTGTTAACTTTGGGGTTGCTTGGGGATGGGTGAAAGGTGATGTGTACTTGACATGAGATGTGATGTGGTACTTGATTGATGGGATGTGATGTGATTGAAAAGATTATCTTGGGTTTGCAAATGCGCGGCGTTTCCTCAAACGGAACGCGGGCCCACATCTCCTGGCCTGGGTATCGCCTCGACGCATGAGACGCGGCGTCGAAACCTAGCGACAGCACGGTCGCTAGGGTACAAGTCTCTGGTCGAGCCAACTTTAGAATACATGATATGACTCAGGGTTACGTGCAACTGTCGATTACAGATCGCGAGTTGCTAGAATTCAACCGGGAGGACTGCAGAAGCTTAAGGAACGGTACAGTCTATGATACGACCCTTACAACAAGATCACTCAAATCTAACATGTAACGTGGGAGTTATGACCATTTTCGGTGGATCGGTGATCTATAGTGCGTATTGGTGATCCACGATGAGGATCACCGATATTAACTATGGATCACTGATATTCACTGTGGATTGATTATATTTAGTGAGGATAGTTGATATTAATTGTGGTTCACTGATATTCACTATGGATCGCTGATACTCACTGTGGATCGTCGATCCAATGAAAATGGTCATATATCCCTCGTTATATATTCGATTTAGGTGATCTTGTACTCGTTAGAAAGATAATTTGATGAATTTTCTAATGAATTTAAAATCGACTCATTTGGACATCATTTAATTGCCTAAAAGTGAGCTCAAAGTTCATTGAGGACTATGGATTGTCAGTACGTATGTGGATAGTTGGTCCCACGAAAACGGTCATAACTCTCTCGTTACATGTCCGATTTGGGTGATTTTATACTCGTTGGAAAGATAATTTGATGAAATTTTAAATGAATTTAGAATCATCTCATTTTAACACCATTTTATTTCCCAAAAGTGAGCCCAAAGTTCATCAAGAATTGTGGATCGCTAGTATGCACTATGGATTACTAATCCAATGAAAATTATCATAACTCCCTCGTTGTATGTTTGATTTGGATCATCTTATGCTCTTTGAAAATATAACTTAATAAACTTTCAAATTACTTTAGAATCATTTCATTTGGACACAATTTACCATTACAGTATTCATTAATTCCAACATTCATCACATTCATGCATTACAAAATTTATCCATTATAATATTCTTCAATTGTAAAAATTCATCAATTACAACATTCTTCCACACCCTCATCCCTTTCACAAACTTTCATCATTCATATCCAACCAAATAAAAAACAACTACAAAGGGAACCACCACACCCTCCTTCCTGTCATAAACTCCCACCATTGATACCAACCAACAAAAACAAACACAACACATAAAGAACCCGCATTTAGCCACCATAGATTTTATGTCGGAGATTGTGGCCAAAGAACTTTAAAAAAAAATTAATTAAATTAAATTAAATTAAATTTAAAAAAACTTTTTTTTTGTGTACGGATCTTCATCGAAGGTTGGCCAAAGTTTTTCATTGTTGTTGAGGAGCGTAGTGTCCATTCATACAAATACTAACCATCGAAGAGGCTTCAGCTCTTCATGTGGTCCCCTCTTATGAAAAAAAATTAAGAAAAAAAGAAGAAAAGGCCAAAATGCCTTCCCGCGCAAGGGCCCCCACCTTTTGAACCCACATGAAACCATATGGGGGGCCCACTAGATCGTCTTGGAGTAGATCTAAGCCTCCAAATGAAAGGGATTTTTATTTCATACCATATGCCAAAGTTTAAGGAAAAAAGTCATCATGGGTGGACCACACCGGTAGAAATACTCTGGAATTAGTGCATAACGCCGATGCAGTTGTGAGCCACAGACAACTTTAATATTTTTTTTAAATGATCATATTGTGGGTTCACGGCTGTCCAATTAAAGTGAACGGATTAGATTGGCCAAGGGATGGCCCCAATCATTAATTTAGTGGGGTCCACACCCTAATTTTCAAAATGCTTTCCTAACTTCTGCGAAAAGCTACCGTAGTACAAATGGACGACTGACTGATAGATGAGCATTTTCATCTTGGAAAAAGCTGAATAGTATTCATGGGATAAAATAATAATGACTTTAATGATGATATCATCACCTTTTATGATATCATAATTGAGAGCTATTTTAATTAATAACTCTTAAAGAAGAGCGAGGATTAGGTAAGACCCCGGCCTCACCCAAGACGTGCAATCCTTATCGTGGCGTTACAATGGGGCCAACCTTAATGGATGTATTATGTATATATGCCCTCCATCCATTTTTTTTTTCATATCATTTTAGGGCATTATTACAAAAATGAATCAGATTCAATTATCAAGTGGAGCTTACCATAAGAAACAGCGGTGATTGACCATTAATGGGCCATAAAAGTTTTAGATCAATCTGATATTTGTTTTTTCCCTTCATCCAGGCTTATGTGACCTTATCAACAGATTAGATGGTAAATAAACACTATGTAAACATTAATGTGGGCCTAAAAAGTTTTTAATTGTAGGACGGTCAATCACCACTATTTCTTATGGTACGCTCCACCTGATAATTAAATCTGCTTCACTTTTGGAATAATGCCCTAAAATGATCTGGAAAAAAAGAATGGACGGAGTGGATACATAATACATACATCAAGGTGCGCCCTACGCTAACCCAACTGTAAGGGCCGCACCATCTTGTTGGGTGAGGCCAGGGTCTCACCTAATCTGCTCTCATCAAAGAAGGCCTACCTCTCACAATCACTTCCTCTCTCTCTCCCCACGTGCATGGGACATGTTATATCTGCCTGCTGTTAGTAATGTTGCTACTAACAGTGAAAATATCTAGATCATCTATCTTTTCTCCTTGCTCAATTCAGATTATTATAACTTAACTAAATTTGCTAAAAAGGGCTTTGAATAATGTTAAAGGGCTTTGTAGGCTTTTAATGCATTTAATTTAATGTTTTAAATGGTGTCTGATGTAAGAAAAGGAAATGAAATAGATAAAATTATGACACTTGAATTATGGATTACATTATCGTTAGACAATAAATACCCTAAGACCAGTAAACTAGCTCTAGAAAGGGTTCCCAACAAATTTGCCTCCAGGATTGTCCAGGTTTAATCTTAAAATTATTGTTGCACAATAGGTACAGTAGTATTTCACAGCTTGAATACCTTTCAGTTATAGCTAAGAAAGATAAAGAAAAGAAGGAAGGTATAAAAGAGAGATTAGGAGAGTATGAGAAATGGTTTCTTATATAATATTCTCCTGTACCTTTTATATATAAATGTTTAAGTGGGTAACATGAGTCTCTTGTTGGGGGCCTTGCACAAAACCTTAGGATCTAGCCCTCCCGAACAAACCAGAATTATGGATAATAAAGCAATGAAAACAATTAACGCATCAATCACACACCATACAAGAGATTTTTACGTGGAAAACCCTCAAAGAGGTAAAAACCATGAGACCTCGTCCAGATCAACAATCTACTATGAAGTAGAACGTTACAACCTTCTTCACTCACGCAGGAGTGGATAAACAATAAGAGAAATAGAGAAAATGGAGAGATCTAACCGATTACGAGGACATAGAAGCGCTGAGATATAGATTGCACAGTAGATAACCTCCACGAGCAGAACCTCCCTTCTATAAGCTTCCTCTCTCTCTTCCTCTCTCTCTCTCTCTCACCTTTTGATAGCCCTAAACCCTTTAGCAAATCTCTTATAAAGATTTAGGAAACCCTCTTGCATTCTCTTACTCCCTAGAAAATCCTAGGGACCATTTTTTATAGTTTTAAGAAACTCCTTTCCGCATCTTAGTTGCGAAAGGACTCGCGCATCCCAGTTACGAAAGGACTTGCGCATCCCAGTTACAAAAGGACGATGGGTCAAAAAAACCCATCAAATCTCTCCCTTTTTGACCCAGGAGGGATTCACCTTCTTTAAGCCAGCCAGGTTTCTACAAACCTCAAACTTGCCCTTAAACAAGGCCTTGGTCATCATATCTGACCCATTATCGTCCGTGTGGACCTTCTCAAGCTGTAACACTTTTGTTCCAAAGTATCCCTGATTCGGTGATACTGAATCCCTATGTGCTTCGACTTGGAATGTTGACGTGGATTCTTGCTCAAGTGTATAGCACTCTGACTATCGCAATAGACCACGTGCTCCTCCTGCTTCAGGCTAAGTTCCTGTAGGAACCTCTTCATCCAAAGCATCTCTTTACATACCTCTGTGACTGCAATGTACTCGGCGTTTGTAGTTAACAATGCTACGACCTTCTGTAGCTTGCTCTGCCAAGAAACCGCTCCCCCTGCAAACGTGAACATGAACCCCGATGTAAACTTTCTGGAGTCTACGTCGCCTACCATATCTGCATCTGTGTAGCTCTCTAATACAGGTGTACCGTCACCATAGCATAGGGTCAACCTGGATGAGTGTAACATCCCAAAAAATCGAGGGTCGAGTAGTAACTCAACTCTCGAGTTCCAGAACATCACTTATGCAACATAAATAATGATGATTAAATGTTGTCTGTGTTAGTACAATAAACATGAGTGAGATTCTGCCAAAACAGTAATTCATACTCTAGATCCATGTATAAAGCGAAAGCGGAAGACTGAAAGGTATATATAGATATATATAAAACAAAACATTCTCGATCTCCAGAGTATGAACACTAACTGAGTCACCGTATATATATATATATATATATATATATATATATATATATATTTATTCTAAATCAAAATGTCAAAATAGTACAACTGAAATTATCAACCTCAGTAGTCCTTAGAAGATCGACAATGCCTATGCGAAGCCTCCAAAGAACCTTGCATGTAGGAGAACTCCTCTCCGATCGTCATAGAAGTCTGCCTGGTCTCACGTGCTCTTTATCCGATATAGGGTTTGGTGGGTGTTTTAAAACACTGTCTCATAACGTGAGAGTGAGTAGCTAACTCAGTGGAACAATAAAGCATAGGTTAACATGTTATCAATACAGTCAAGCAGTAATGATAAAGCAGTACAATCGAACACTCTTAACTACTCTTATTAATGCAAGTATGAATGCAGTCATGATGGATGCCCTCACCACACCCTCCCTCGTGCGACACCATCTTACGTTCGCGGCATGCTTTCATCCCTCAGTGCTCCACATCTTCCAGGCACATGCAATGCATGATGAGCATGATTACCGAGTTTTTATTAGTCCATTCCAAACAGCAGGATTGGGAAACTAAGGTACCTCCCTTATATCACTTCCAAACATGATCCATTCTAGGGTCATCAGTCCTAGTTAATCTCCGGGTAGGTCACTTGCAAAGGTCACCATAGCATTACGCACAAAGGTTATACCACTCCCCCATCACCTCTTTAACGATTCATCACTGTAAACAGGCCTAGTTCATAATCTCTACATCTTGTAAAACTCGTCCGGAAATCGTGAGTATGCTCGAGGTCACTTCACTAACGTCTACCAACTCGGGTCTATTTTCGGCCCGACCGGTTACACTTATTGACAATGGGACCTGGATGCAACCCGACTGGGGACCACAGCCAGGCTACGCCAGTGTAGGCCGACAGCTCGAATATAGTGTCCCATACTACCATAATCGGCTCACGAGTCTGGTCGCTCACTGGTCACGATGGGGAGGCACGTGGCCCCAGCGTAGGCCGACAACTCGACCACGGTGTCCCATACCACCATGCCCTGCTCATGAGTCTTAGCGATCGGTACCATGGTTAACGGGATTCCACTAGTAAGTTTGGTATCCTAGTTCAAGCAAGAACTGAACATACATTGGAGATATCGGGTTACTCTAACTAGCTCGAGCGCACGATCAACTAAATGACATGAAGTGCATAAGCACTTCGCGTGACATTGTCGCCAACCGGCGCGATTCGAAGTTCTGTCATCGACATGAAACTCAACCACGATCTCAAGTCTAATACCAACTGTCTGGACTATAAACATAGTCCCGAACTCAATCAAACCTTATTAGTAGCATGTGGAGTAAAGCATGATAAACAAGTAATTCAAGCATGTTAGTAAACATGTCATAAAGCATGTTATAAAGCATGTTATAAAGCATGTTGTAATGCACTACATAAATAGGAATACAAACACATATATTACAAAAGTAAATGGTTTAAGTAAACAATCTCATGGAGGAAATCATACATGTCTCTAAGGTAGTTGAGAATCCCATCTCAACACCCTCCTAAGGCATCAACATCCAAACACTTACTCACATAAGCATTTTCACAAACACTTAACATACACTATTTCAACATACTTAGTGTATGTTAAAACATGTATTAGGCTTAATCTTTCGCCAAACAAGATTTTACTATATAATATATTTATAGAACAAATAATCATGTCAAACATATCTCTAAAATATATATGTATACGGTACTTTCTACAATACAGTATTTCTACATATATAGTGTATATTAGTAAAACATGTATTTGGGCGAATCCTTTCGCCAAATAAGTATTTTATCCATACATCGTATATTCATACAACAATTAATCATGTCAAACACATTTCTAAAATTTATACGTATACGGTATTTTCTACGAATACCTAGAATATGTAAAATTCCATAATCTACATCTTTAATCGAAACGAGAAACGAAAGCACTTTGTATATGTGCAATTGCATGCAGATCATGAATCTATCATTATCTGACATTGAAAGCATTGAAAACCATAACCTATACACCTAAAGTCCTCACCTTTTGTCGTAGAATCGTAACGAAGTTGATAGGTTTGCCAAGCTTCCATATTCGGCAGTTTGGTAACCTATAGAATGAAATAGGTTAGCTATTTCATAACCTACAACCTATACACCCCAAAACAGATTTAGGGTTAGGGTTTCTTACCTAGAAACGTCAAATGAAATTATCTCACCTAAGGCGACGAAGGAAAGGTAAGAAGGATCTCCCACAACTCTCCCACTTTCTCTCTCTTTTCTCTCTTCTCACTTAGGGTTTTTTCTCAAATTCGTATGGCTGTGAGAGAGGGGATTCTAAGGTCCTTATATAACCTAAAACTTCACTGAAATAGACTTGGAAACAAGGTATACTCGGGTTTTGTCCAAAGGGCTTCTGTTTCAGCTCAACGGAGGACTTCTGGCGGCCCCCCTTGAGCCAAAGGTCGGACTTAAGCTCACCGACACCCGATCTACGTGTAGTTAAGTTTTCATTTTGGTCAAATTTCCAGATCGCACGTGGTGGACCAGTTTCAGTTCGACGGTCAGTGGATCTCGATCGGAGATTCCGAGTACACTGACACGTGTATCAAAATTTTTCCTGATCCGAGGGTGTAATTTCCTCGGTTGTTAATCTTGATCTAACAACAAGTCTCGACTATTTGAAATATTTATTTTGTAAAGAAAACAAGTGTTTTCACACTCTCTCGCTCCGGACTCAAGCGAGCAATGTGGGACACCTGTCCTAGATTTGATTTCGAGATGGTTGTCAAGCCCTCTTCCCGATTCCTTAACCGTGTTAATCAAACTTCCGACGTGAGGTCCAGATCGTTACTGTTCTAGAGCAAATGCGGTAATGAGATTGATCCTAGACTTTAGGGTAACCTAGCGTCAATGATTCTACAAGTTTTGGTTCTTGCAGATCGTATTTAAAGTGGATCAAATGGATTTCATGGCTAATCTAGTTTAACACTTAGTTAACTTTGTCAAATTTCTAAAGGATTTAATCCTAAGTGATTTCCGTCTGAGGTGGTATTTAGTCTTTTGTAGTCTGTATATAGAGTGATCCAAGTTGTACTACTTAGCTAGTTTAAGATAGTGTCTAGGGTGAAAGTACTCAGGAAAACTGAAAGAACAAGGTGGCGAGGGATTGGATTTGTGAAGGAAATGGGTTCAGAAGCGATTTTAGACTGTGGGATTCAGTTCTGACAAGTTAATAAGGTGTTAGGAGCGGCCCATTGCCTAAGGACGTCTAATTCCAGGTTAGGGAAAAAATCTGGGCTGTTACAATGAGCCTCTTAGATATCGTAGTATCTATTTCACCGCTGCCCAATGCTCTTTGCCAGGATTGGCAAGATACTGGCTGACAACACCAACCGCATATGCTATGTTTGGGCGTGTAAATACCATAGTATATATCAAACTTCCTACCACTGACGCGTAGGGTATCTTCTGCATCTCTTCCACCTCTACCTTCGTCTTGGGACACTGTCTGTCGCTCAATCTAAAGTGACCATCTAGTGGAGTATTGACCTACTTTGCTGCATCATATTGAACCACTCTAGGACTTTCTCAATATACCGCTCTTGTGACAGCCAGAGCTTCCTGTTGCTTTTGTCATGGGTTATCTCCATTCCTAGGATCTGTCTAGTCGGGCCCAAGTCTTTCATCGCAAAAGACTTGCCCAACTCCTGTTTCAGCCTGTCGATCTTCTTGATGTCTTTTCTCATGATGAGCATGTCATCAACGTATAAGAGCAGTATTAGGAAATCACCATCTAAGAACTTGTACGTGAACACACAGTGGTCTGACTCCGTTCTGTCATACCCATGTTTCAACATAAACGAGTCGAATTTCTTGTATCATTGTCGTGGAGCTTATTTCAGCCCATACAAGTTCTTCCTCAGCCTACACACCATATGCTCTTTGCCCTTGACTTCGAACCCCTCTGGTTGGTGCATGTAGATCTCTTCTTCCAGGTCACCATGGAGGAAGGCAGTTTTAACATCCAACTGCTCTATCTCCAGATCCATGCTAGCCGCCAACCCAAGTAACACTCATATGGATGTCATCTTCACCACTGGGGAGAATATCTCCTCGAAGTTGACACCTTTTCTCTAACCGAACCCTTTTACCACAAGTCTGGCCTTGAACCTCGTCTGTGAATTCTTCTGTTCAACCTTCTTTCTGAATACCCACTTCTTGCTTAAAGCTTTCTTGCCCTTAGGCAGTTTCACCATGTCATAGGTGTGGTTCTTATGCAAAGATTTCATCTCCTCTTGCATAGCTTTCAACCATTCCTCCTTATGCTCATCGGCTAGGGCCTCAAAATAATCTTCTAGCTCTCCCCCATCGGTTAGCATAATGTACTCATGCGGCGAGTACCTCTTGGACGGCTGCCTATCCCTAGATGACCTCCTCACTTGTGGCTCAATAGGTGGATCAAGTGGGGGCTGCTCTCCTGGTCCATCTTCTGAAGGAACTCCCTCGTCCTTTGCACCTTGGTGTACTCCCCCTTCATCAGGTGCCACGGGAGGAATAACTGGATCCATGTCCTCTAGCTCACCTGAACTAGGCTGGTTCCTCTCTGGCTTACCAATGTCTTCTATACACTGATCTTCAAAGAAAACCACATCTCTGCTCCTGACGAGCTTCCTCTCGGTTGGATCCCATAATTTGTTACCGAATTTTTCATTACCATACCCTAAGAACACACACTGCCTGATCTTCATATCGAGCTTGGACCTCTCGTCCTTTGATACGTAAACGGATGCCTTGCATCCAAACACCCTGAGATGACTGTACGATGGATCATGTCCAATCCATACTTTCTCAGGTACTTCTCCATTCAATGGGGTTGATGGAGACCTGTTTATCAAATACACCGCTGTGTGCATTGCTTCTCCCCAGAACGTCTTGGGCAATTTCGCATGGAATAACATGCATCTGATTCTCTCAACAATGGTGCGATTCATTCGCTCAGCTACACCATTATGCTGGGGGGTCTTGGGAACCGTCAGTTCATGCCGTATACCCAGGGACTTGCAGTACTCATGAAAGTCGCCAATATATTCACCACCATTGTCAGTGCAGATGCACTTCAATGATCTATCTGTCTCTCTCTCGACCATAGCATGAAACAATTTAAACACACCAAAGACCTCGTCCTTGGATTTCAAAGCATAAGCCCAAACCCTCCTAGATGCATCATCTATAAAAGTGACAAAATATAATGCCCCACCCAAGGTTTTTGTCCTCATAGGACCACAAACATTAGAATAAACCAAATCTAATACATGCACTTTATTAACATGAGAAGCAGTTTTAACAAATGAAACTCTATGTTGTTTCCCTGATAAATAATCAAGACAGGTTTTGAGAGGTGTACCTGTTACATTTGGAAGGAGCCGCCTCCTTACTAGTAGCTGAAGCCCTTTTTCACTCATGTGGCTTAGATGCCTATGCCACATGTCAATAGCTGAATCTTCCGTTGCGTTCAACCCACCCTTGCACATACTGACACTTACCTTGTAAAGGGTGTAATACTTCTTTCCTCTGGCCACGATTAATGAACCCTTGATGAGCTTCTATCGCCCACCAGCAAACCGGCTTTCATAGCCATCATCATCCAGCCTTCCCGTCGACATCAAGTTGAGGTGAAGGTCTGGGATATGTCTCACATCCCTGAGAACCAATGTACAGCCCACATTAGTTTTCACACAAATATCACCGACTCCCACGATTTTTGATACGCCAGAATTTCCCATCTTCACAGTCCCATAGTCACCTGACTTGTAGCTTATGAAGGAGTCCCTGTGTGGAGTCGCATGAAAAGAAGCTCCCGAGTCAACCACCCAGTCGGTATCCTGACTCGTAGCCGTGAGACATACGTCATGATCTACAGAAAGAATAACTACAACGTTGCCATCTGAAGCGACCGCAGTGGAATCTAATTCATCTTCCTTCCCTTTTCCTTTCTTGTCGTTCTTCTTACCATGACATTCATGCTTGTAGTGGCCTTTATTGCCACAATTTCAGCAATCAACATCTTTTCTGTTACTCGACTTGCCTCTTAATTTATCTCGGGCCTTCCCTCCCTTCCTGTTCTTTTCTCTCCCCCGTTCCTGTGTCACAAGAGCCTCTTGCTGAGTAAACCCCTGAGACTTCCTCCTTGGTCTCTTCATTGAAGAGACAGCTAGTCACCTATTCCATGGATATCTTTCCGTCTGGCGCGGAGTTACTTAGAGACACCACCAATGTCTCCCAACTGTCAGGCAATGAACTAAGCAATAGTAAAGCCTGCAGTTCATCATCCAGGACCATCTTCATAGAGGTGAGTTGGTTCACTATATTGCTGACCTCATTCATGTGCTCGGCCACAAAACCACCATCCTTGAATTCGAGATTCACAAGTCACCTTATCAGAAAAATTTTATTACCGGCTGTCTTCCTCTCATACAACCCTTGTAATTTCAGCCATAGGCTAGCGGCTGAGGTTTCTGTGGGCACATGGTGGAACACTGAATCATCCAACCATTGTCTAACAAATCCCATCGCCTTTCAGTCCATCTTCTTCCAATCATCATCAGTCATATCCTTGGATTTTGCTGATATGCCTAAAATTGGAGAATATAAGTCCTTGCAATAAAGCAAGTCCTTCATCTTAGCCTTCCATATGGTCCAGTTAGAACCATTGAGGCTGATCATCCTTGATGAGCCACCTTCCATAATTCCAAACCGATCCTACCTGTTCAATGAACTTAGCTTTGATACCACTTTGTTGGGGGCCTTGTACAAAACCTTAGGATCTAGCCCTCCCGAACAAACCAGAATTATGGATAATAAAACAATGAAAACAATCAATGCATCAATCACACACCACATAAGAGATTTTTATGTGAAAAACCCTCAAAGAGGTAAAAACTACAGGACCTCGTCCAGATCAACAATCTACTATGAAGTAGAACGTTACAACCTTCTTCACTCACGCAGGAGTGGATAAACAATAAGAGAAATAGAGAAAACGGAGAAATCTAACCGATTACGAGGACATAGAAGCGCTGAGATATAGATTGCACAGTAGATAACCTCCACGAGCAGAACCTCCCTTCTATAAGCTTCCTCTCTCTCTCTCACCTTTTGATAGCCCTAAACCCTTTAGCAAATCCCTTGTAAAGATTTAGGAAACCCTCTTACATTCTCTTACTCCCTAGAAAACCCTAGGGACCCTTTTTTATAGTTTTAAGAAACTCCTTTCCGCATCCCAGTTGCGAAAGGACTTGCGCATCCCAGTTGCGAAAGGACGACGGGTCAAAAAAACCCATCATCTCTCACTGGGTGCCTTGAAGAGGCACTTGTGTGTTGGCAAGAGATATTTCAATATATTTTCATTTGAACCAAGGGCATTATTATGACTTAATTACAATTCTCAATTATAACCGGACAGACAACACCCTTCCACATCAACCAAGCTAACTCTCATCTAAATTGCCAACACGGAACCATCATGCCATCCAACATATACATGGTTGCCAAATGGTGCCACATCATATATCGGTTAATGCAGAGTTAAACTGTTTACCAAGCCCTATTTTCTAGTCATACTGAGCTGCAGTTTAGGCCATGTTTTACAGGGCTAACAAAAAATTATGACTAATAAAACTCTAAAGCTCTAAGGCAACCTTAAAAAAAAAAAAACTAACTGCATGTGAAGTGTTATATGTGGTATTAAAAATAAAAATAAATAAAAAAAAGGACTAATAGGCAACCAAGCAACTGTACTGCCCACTTCACATGCATGTGTGTGCGGTGCTCGTAGCAAATCTTTTTTATTAAGAAAAATATTTTCAAATCATAAAAGAAAACTTTTTAAAAATTCAAAATTGTATTGGGAAAATGAAAAAACAAATTTTCAAATATTTAAAAATATACCCAAATTATTTTATATTTTATATTATGAAAATATCCATCATGTAGCTCTTATTAATTTTTTGTATGTTGCCTCTATTCATGTGGCATACATGTTGAAAATCATATACATGTTGCTATAATTAAATCGTTAAAATTTGAGAACCCACTTGAGATTGTCTATTACTTAAAGATCATCTCAATTTGACAATCCTAATTATTGAGTTTGAATATAGTAAAAGAAACCTCCTTTTGACATGTGGCTAACTACATGACAACCCTCTCCTAGCCCCTTCTTAAATCACTTTGTCCAATTTTTTTTCTTTTGTTAACTTTTTGCCTATTTTCTCTCCTGATCTCTTAATGGAATTCAAACCTCTCACAATTTTATTTCCTTTATCACACGTCTCTCTTTTTGTTGATAGGCCAAACTTACCTTTATTAATATATAGTTTTGATTGAACAATTGATTTTGAATTATCATTTTTTTTTTATAATTATGTTAAATAAATAGTTTGATATCTTTTGGAATAATCAATCATGGTCGATGAGATATGCAGGCCCTACAACAATGGGCCTTAAGGCATATAGGTAGAAAGATATGTATATAATAATAAGACAAATGACAATAACGTACATCCCTGTGCAATATATTTTATAAGATATTCAAACTTTGATGGGTTTAATATATGTTAAAGTGCTTGCAGTCAAACAAGTAGTAGTGAGTGTTACTTACAAATAAAGTAATATATAAGGATTACCTTAAAGAGATCCCAGTGTGACAATGAAAGCTAAGTGGCAATAGAAGTGTTAAATAGGTGAATAGTCTAAGTACCACAGACTTCGACACTCCAGTATAGCTTCCATGGCATGTAGACATAGAAACTTAACACGGTTGGTTCGTGAAAATGAAGGAAAATGTCGTGTACATCCTCTTCCAACCATCATTAAGGTATGGCTTTATGTTTGGGTAAAATTATGCACCCTTTCAACATACACACGGGGGAACACAATACTTCCCCACTTCTAATCTCTCTCTCCCTCCTAGAGCCTTCTCTCAATCATTCTACCAATATTTTCACTCTTTCTTCAAGAAGAAGAAGAGAACAATTTACTAACATCGATGGTTTTCATATGGTTCCCTCTCTCTATTTAACAAAAAAAAAAAAAAAAAAAAAACAACCTATTCATTTTATGAAATTGCACAATTGCCACTATTAAACTCAATATGAATAGTAAATACACCATAATTGTTATTAATCATTAGGAATTCTCATGTGCCCACTCCTCTTGGCTTGCATCTACCATCTCACGATGTCAGATGATTTGGTATGTTATCTAAAATTTTACTTGTGACTCCCCGACCCTCCAATGGATGTCCTTGAGTGTCACTGTTAACTTTTTCAATTTATAACGCAACTGCACGTGCACATACATGTTTAGACTAAAAACTTTTAAGACTTTTATGCGAAACCAATTGTGAGCCATGGAACCTTAGATCCACCATCTATCGAGTTCTTAGAGTCTGATCAGACAATGACCCTTGATTGATCGAACTAAATTAATTGACCATTTAGTTTAAGAATAACTAATAGAATCACACCAAACAACCTTTTGGACCCTAAAGCAGTGAAAAAAGACCCATTATAAGATGAAATAGTGCTATGTCGGTTCGGCCGACTGAGTATAACAAAACATCTAGTGGAACCTGTGTTTTGTCTATTCGACCAATAGAACTGTCGATTCATGTTGGTCTGACCGATGACAATTATTGGTCCAACTGACAAGCACCCACAGGTTTTTCTCCTGCGAACCACCGAATAATTTTCTTTAGACATTAAGTTGAGCCCAGAATTGGTATAGCCAAGGAGACGAAAGAATTTGAAGCTAGGGGCCTTGCTACCTAAGCCCAATAGCCAAATGTGTCCATGCTAAGTTATCCTAATAGCTCTTTGACAAGTCTTGGTTAGGTAAGTTGCCTTGGATGTCCTTTAAGCCACGCATACATGTTGCATGGCCCCAACTTTATGCTCGCATGTTGTTCCGTTATGTCTCATTAATCGAACCAAGGGTTGACAACCCTAAGTATAGGGCTGTTATGTAGTAATAACTCGGTAAGACTGAGGTCGAATCCACAGGGAATTTGTTAAGAATATGTTAAGAACTAATTCTATGAAAAATGATTGGTTTGGGTTTTTAATCCACTAGAGTAGAGTTATGAAAATAATTATAAAAAGGACTAAGGATCCAAGAATTTCCAATCAATAGACTTTGAATTCAATTCGTCTTCTCGATTTGATAGCTCAACTAGAACTAGATTCCAATCCGTTCTAATCGGAAGATAACACATTAATATCAACAAAAAAAAAACATTTAACATAGATTAGAATTATGATAGGATTGATCTCTCATGAAGATCTAGGTAATCACAATGCATGAAATTGAAAGCATCTAATGTACCCGAAGGCGACAATAGATCAAACAACTTTACAGATTGATTCATTCCCCAATCTAAGAATCCAATTACACCCAATCACAATTCAGCATAAAAACCTTAACTTTCATTGAAGAAATGAATTACACATCAAATATCTATCAAAATGTTCATCCCTTAGCCTAAGCTAGGAGATTAGCTAATTAAAGACATGATTGAATTAAAACTTAAAAAGAAAAATATAAAAACTAAATAAAATCGATAGATTGGAGAAGGAAGACTCCACGAAAGCTCCACAACTCATTGCTTTATCCCTTCTACCCTAATTCGTACCTAGGAAAGTTTATAACACCTCCTTAAACAGAAAAAGTTCGCACTAACTTGAAATTGACTTTAATTACGCACTTTTGTTATGCTTCGGTTGCAACCAACCACAACTTTCGATCGCACCACATTAGTGTTCGGTTGTAGGCAAATTTCTCCTCTCCCATTTCTATCTGAAGTCACTGTCTCCTATAGGTCACATCGAAGGGACCTTCGGTAGTATCGAACCTGACTTCGGTCGGACTAATTGTCGAGCCGAATTATCTTTGAAAATCACCGTTTGTTGCATGACTGTTTTGTGTACATTTGGTCGAACCGAACCAACCTTAGGTGGGACTGAATAGTCTGTCGTTTATGTTATTTGCACTGTGTGATTTTCGGTCTTTTCTCCACCTTTCGTACTTGGTTTTCTGAGATCTTTAGCATGTGAATTCTTCATTAATAACTTCCAAATCTCCAAGTCTTCTCTTAATCAATCTCTTAAGCTTTACTCATTCTTAAGCATGATTTAGTCTTTGTTTCCCGGATTACCTCGCATGTATAAAATAGATGTTAGTTAATCAATTAAACACTTCAAATGCATAGAAACTAATGCAATTGAGAGGATAAATATGCAACATTTGGAAGCAAGCAATCATCAACCTGGATTGTGGTGCATGTCAGGTTTCGGGGCCCTTACTAGCTTCCAAGGCGGCCTAACTACATGTGGGTGAAGTAAGTGGGACTAACTTCGTGAGAAATTTTGATTTGTGCCGAGTTGAGCCACCAAATTAATAATTGAGAGAGGTAAGCCCATCTCTAATTCTTATTATTGGAAATTTAATTAGGAATTAACCTAGGTTTAAGTGAATTGAACTTGAAATTATCTATAGGTATCGAAGTTTCCCCAAATCTTATGGATGTTGTTTGTCAATCCATTCCAAAAAAAAGGTTCATGGTATACCGGGTTAATAATGCGGTTGAGAACTTGGCTTGCCACTTCTTGAACCAGATGCATAACCTGGTTTCAATCCAGATGTTGAGGATTAACCATTGGTGGCGAATATGGACATGTCAAGTATTGTCCCATGTTATAAGGTGGATTCCTAGGGAAAGGGTGCCCCCCAAGCATTCCATGATTCTTAACTTCATAAATGAATTTTCTGGCATCCTACTTACGTCGCCTGAGTTTAGCAGGCGAAGGTGCATTCTAAATACCCTGTACTAGAGTAAGATGCGCATTTCGTTATGGGAGAGATAGTTGAAGTACAGGCACCAAGTTTCTGACAGAACTAACTTCAATATTTTACTGAGGTGCAGTAGGTGCCCTCTTGGCAAGGATGGCCACCATCCGGTTCAGGTTCTCGGTCTACCTAGCCATCCACCTATTGAAGGTGTCTTCCTGAATTTGTGATTGCTCTGTCTAAGCTTATGCCTGCTTGGCTTGAGCTCATCATTGCTCCACGATATGTTGGATTCTCATATGCATATCGCATAGCCCAATTGATATTATCTCGAGAGGGTCACTTCGAGATGACGATGCCCAATCCTGATTTAAAGGATTGGGTATTTGTAACGACCCGTAAATTTCCGTACAAGGGTTCGAGTATCACCTCGACCAGAATTCACTTAGGATTAAATCCTTTAGAAATTTAACAAAGTGCTAAACTAGATTAGCCATGAAATCCGTTGGAATCGCTTTAAATACGATCTGCAAGACCCAAAACTTGTAGAATCATTGACGCTAGGTTATCCTAAAGTCTAGGATCAAACTCATTACCCGACTGCTCTCGGGGATGAATTGAAACTCCATATCAGGTCTAGACCGCACATCAGAAGTCCGATGAACACGAAATTAAGGAACTAGGACTGCCTCACTGGGCTCGACAACCATCTCGGAAATCAAGTCCAGATGATGTCCCACGGCCATTCGCTCGAGTCCGGAGTGAGGGAGTGTGAAAACCTCTATTTTCTTTACGAAATAAATATCTTGAATAGTGATCTGGCACCACTCGCTTGCGGATCAGTATTAAGCAACCAGACCGTCAGAATCAGACCAAATTACACCCTCGGATCAGGAAAAATTTCAGGAACATTTACATGTACTTGGAATTTCGGATCGAGGCCCACTGACCGTTGAACTGAAAGTGGTCTGCCACGCGTGATCTGGGAATCCGATCGAGATGAAAACATAACCCCATGTAGATCCATGGATTGTGAGCTTAAGTCCGACGTTTGGCTCAAGGAGGGCCGCCAGAAACCCTCTTTTGAGCCGGAACAACGCCGATTTGCTTACAATGTAAGTAAGCCTTGAACATAAGTCTATTCCGGAGAGTTTTTAGGCTATATAAGGGCCTTAGAACAGCCCCTCTCACAGCCATACGAATTTGGGATAAAACCCTAAGGAGAGAGAGGAAAAAGAGAGAGAAAGCTTAAGAGTTGTGGGAGCATCTTCCTCCTACTGCTTTCGATCACCACACGGGCTGCACCACCCCTTCCTTGCCGCTTTCCCGGAGATACCGACTCCGTTTTAAGGTAAGAAACCCTAACCCTAGATCTGTTTTGAGGTGTATAGGCTATAGGTTATGAAATAGCTAACCGATTTCACTCTTTAGGTTAGAAAACTCCCGAATACGGAAGCTCATCAAACCTTGCTGATCCGTTGAGATTCCAAGGAGCAAGGTGAGGACTTTAGGTGTATAGGTTACGGTTTTCAACGCTTTCAATGCCAGATAATGATAGATTCATGATCTGCATGCAATTGCACATGTACAAAGTGCTTTCCGTTTTCTGTTTCGATTAAAGTTGTGGAATATGGAATTTTACATATTCTAGGTATTCGTAGAAATACAGTATACGTATATTTTTTGGAAATGTGTTTGACATGATTATTTGTTGTATGGATATACGATGTATGGATAAAATACTCATTTGGTGAAAGGATTCGCCTAAATACATGTTTACTAATATACACTATGTATGTAGAAATACGGTATTGTAAGAAGTACCGTATACATGTATATTTTAGTGATGTGTTTGCCATGATTAATTGTTGTATAAATATATTATGTGTGCATAAAATACTTGCTTGGGAAAGGACTCGCCCTAATACATGTTTGTTAACATACACTATGTATGTTGAAATAGTGTATGTTAAGTGTTTGTGGAAATGCTAGAATGAGTAAGTGTTTGGATGTAGATGCCTTAGGAGGGTGTTGAGGTTGGATCCTCAACTACCTTAGCGATATGTATGATTACCTCCATGAGGTTGATCACTTAAACCGCTTACTTGCAATACATGTGTTTGCATTTCTACTGATGAAGTGCTTTATAACATGCTTTATATCATGCTTTATAACATGCCTTATAACATGCCTACTAGCATGCTTGAATTACTTTGTTTATCATGCTTTACTCCACATGCTATGGATGAGAGTTGACTGAGTTTGGGACTATGTCTATAGTCCAGACAATCGGTACCAGATTTGAGATTTGTGGCTGAGATTCATGTCACCACATGGGATGCGTTTGACGAACCCGAGTCGTACGTCAGTTGGTGACAGTGGTTAGGCCACACGAAGTGCTTATGCACTTCATGTCGTTCAATTGATTGTGCGCTCGAGCTAGTCAGGCTCGTCAAGTAACCCGATGTGTTTAATGTATGTTTACCATGTTTGGTCGCTACTGCTTGAACCTAGGGTACCAATCTTACCAGTGAAATCCCCTTTAACCATGGTACCTCGATCCGCTAAGACTCATGAGCCGGGCATGGTGGTATGGGACACCGTGGTCGAGCTGTCGGCCTACGCTGGGGCACATGCCTCCCCGTAGTGACCAGTGAGCAATCAGGCTCGTGAGCCGATTATGGTGGTATGGGACACTATATTCGAGCTGTCGGCCTACACTGGCGTAGCCTGGCTGTGGGCCTCAGTCGGGTTGCATCCGGGTCCCATTCTCAATAAGTGAACTGGTCGGGCTTCGAAATAGACTGCCAGTTGGTAGGATGTTAGTGGAGTGACCTCGAGCATACTCTAAACCTACGGTGAGGCGCCGGGCCTTCCTGTAGTAACAGAGTATAAACTAGGCCTGTATTGATAAGGTGATGGGGGAGTGGTGCAACGATTCCGTGTAACAGCCCTGGCAGCCCTTGCAGCGACCTAGAAACACACCATCGTATGAGATTATCTGGGACTGACGACCCTAGAATGGATCATGTTTGGGAATGATACAAGGGAGGTACCTTAGTTTCCCAATCCTGCTATTTGAAATGGACTAATTAAAAACTCGATAATCATGCTCATCATGCATTGCATGTGCCTGGAAGATGTGGAGCACTGAGGGATGAAAGCATGCCGCGAACGAAGAGGGTGTCGCATGAGGGAGTATGTCAGTGAGGGCATCCATCATAATAACATCCATACTTGCATTAATAAGAGTAATTAGGAGTGTTTGATTTTACTGCTTTATCATTACTGCTTGACTGTATTGATAACATGTTAACCTATGCTTTATTGTTCCACTGAGTTAGCTACTCACTCCCACATTACGGGACGGTGTTGCGCACACCAACCAGACTTTGTCTCAGGTTTAGGCGAGCCGATGACTCAGGAGGCGGAGCCTGATTATGACAAGGACCAAGAGGAGTTCTCGTATATGCAGTACTATGGCGGCTTCGACTAGGTTGTCGCACTGACGGGATTTGCAGGGATCATTCCTTAGAGTATTTTTGACATTTTGTTCACAAACAAATATATGTATATGGTAACTCAGATAGATTCATACTCTGGAGAACAAATATGATTTTTGTTTCATTACCTATATGTATATGTAGTTCAGTCTTCCGCTTGCCTGTATACTAATGATCTGGAGTATGAATTCCTATTTTTGGTATAATCTCACTCATGTTTATTGTTCTAACACAAACAACATTAAATCAGCATTATTTATATTGCATAAGTGATGCGTTGGAACTCGGGAGTTGAGTTATACTCGACCCCCGATTTTCAGGATGTTACAGTATTAGATTTTATGGAGAACATATGCGTTAGGTCCTAGTTGCACCTGCATTTCCTCCAGTGGAGGCAGTGCAGAAGGTGTTGCGAGCTCATTAGCCCCAAAAGATTTTGGGTAACCCTTCTGATCATATTTCTGTAATTGGATAATTGGTCGAATTTATGTAGCATCGGTATGATTACCAAATTAGGTGTCCCACCGGGTGTGCTAAAAACCTGTTGCCTTTCGAATGCAGAATTCGGTCATGTGTGATGTGTGTGGGCGTGATGAAACCGACCGTTGGCTCGATTCCAACTGAACAGCTTTGACCCCGAGCACCAAGATAAGCAGATACGTCAAACCCGGTCGTATATGACTGAGATCTAAGAAGATCGGTCACCTATTCAGCCACTTATAAGATGTTGTTTAAAATGATCAGGCGATTATCGGAAAGTAGGGTTCACCTTTTGAGAATGAGTTGCACCTTGCCTTTCGTACGAAAGGACTTTCAAATGTAAAAGAAAAAATAAAAAGGAAACACTTATAGTCAACTGTAGGGAGTAACTGCAAAGCATCTTTCTGAGAAAACTGGTTGTATTTCCATCACACCCTGAAAATCCGCACCCAAGTACAGAGACTCCGATCCTGAGTTCCCGGGTGTGAATCAAATGAAAACGCACTTATGACCTCGTTTAGATTCACATTCATTCCATACATGAATAATTAGAGTAGTGCAATTCAACTTAGCATATCCAAGCAAGGTAGAGATAACAAATATCCATAAATATAGGGCTAACAATCAAAGTATCATTTCAATAGTGGTGATCACCCAAAATGGGAATTATACAAGCCATAAAAATAATACAACAAAATTAACACATAGAGCATGCCCAACCGAGGACTCCAAAGATATACATGCACAAATTTTAAATAAAAGCAAGGTCTTTCAGCTTCGCGCAACGCTCCTAAGACATCACAATGAAAATGCAATCTAATACAAGCCAACCCATCGGAAGCCTCGATAGCACCTGCATCAACAACGTCGCCTAGTTGGTGTTTTAAAACACACTCCCAGGTGGGGGTGATTAGTTAACTCAAAAGTTCCATTAGTTCTAAATTACACATGTTATCGACAAAATCAGTGCAGGTAATCATAAATAGGTAAACAATCACTTTTAAATACTCTTGTTAAATGTAGGTATGAAATTATGACATGATGCATGCCCTTACAATCCAGAACTCCATCACAAGTGACTTCAATGCCTATTTCGCAAATGTCAACACCCTCTCACAAGCGACTCCACCGCCCAATCGCAACATCCTATCTAATGCAATGTGATTGATGCGTATGTTAGCCAAGTAGTTATTAAATTTCATTCATCCAGTATATTGGGGAAGCCAGGGTACCACCATTTTATCATGGTCTCAACCAGATAACAAGGCTCGGGGTGGCCATAGCGGCTCCTCACTTTTGTCCCTGGATCTAGTTTTGGGTTTATCACCCAAGTGATGACTCCCCAACTAATGCGAGACTAACACTGGCCCCACCGATCTCGAAGGAACCTGATGACATAGTGTTAGTGTCACACCTCGAAAATCATCACTCGAGTACAAAGACACTGGTCCCAAGTTCCTGGGTGTGAACCAAATGAAAATGCATGTGTGACCTCATTCAAATTCACATTCATTTCATACACAATTAAAGTAACACAATTCAACTTAGCAGATCCAAAATGAGGTAAAGATAACAAAAAATACATAAATATAGGGCTAACAGTAAAAAAGATATAATTTTAATAATGGTGATCGCCCAAAATGGGAATTATACAAGCCATAATGAACATACAATAAAATCAACATACGGAACACACCTAGTCGGAGACTCCAACATATACAAGCACAAAATTAAATAAATGTAAGGTCTTTCAGTTTCACCAGACACTCCCAAGGCATCATCATAAAAGTATAAGCCAATCCAAGCCTACCCGTCAGAGGCCTCGATAAAACCTGCATAAACAACAATGCCTAGTTGGTGTTGTAAAACATCGTCCCAAGTGGGAGTGAGTAGCTAACTCAGTGGTTCGATTAGTTCTAAGTTATGGATGTTATCAACCCAATCAGCGCAAGCAATAATGAAATAAGAAATCAATCAATTCCTAAATACTCTTGTTAAATGTGCATATGAAGGTATGACATGATGCATGGTCTTTCCAAATAACACTCCCTCACTAGCGACCCAACACTAAATCATAAAATCTTATCTAATGCTGTCACGCCCCAAACTCGAAAACCGGCTCATAAAATTTTCGATCGCCGAATCCAGCGTCGATAGCCTTCGTAGTGTCCCATTCTCGAATCTCGGCACTCACATGCCAGATACTGATCCTGGGATCCTACAAGGAGGATTTTCCAACGTACATTTTTTTTCGTAAGAAGCATAACGACAAGTTTACCCAAATCATAAAGGGCAACATCATCATCACATATCCACTAATATAATCATTTGAGTACAATGCCGAAATAGAAATACAATATGAAGATATCAAAGGAAACTCCAAAAGCTCCACTACACGCTCCGGCCACAGATCGGCTGCATCCTAACATCACCTGCACGCATCTTCATGTATAAGCTTATAGAAAGCTTAGAGGGTAGTATAAATGTGTGCGCAAGGCGAGTGCCAAGTGTACAATAAAGTACATAAATTATACATCATCGGGATAAGCAAAAATATTAATAAAATCGTGAATCATACAATATCAGAGTAAGTGGAAATATACTGGTAAGTTTATGAATCATTCAATAAAAGAATACGCAATGCGGATCGACTATGTAAATACGGAAGCCAAATATCATATGCCGATGATGCAATGCAATATGCAAATCCTGCTAAGTCTGTTTAGGCCATATAAGTGCAAATATATATTAACTCAAAATGCTAAGTACTGCGGATGCAATGTAATATGCGGTGCGAATGAAATGACCATGCTGAAAGGTGAAGTTGGGATGATAGTACGTAGTATCGCAGGTTACGGGGTCCACCACAGGGACTTCTATCCAAACCAGTCTCATACCTAAATTTGGATAGTCTGACTCAATGTGGTAAACTCCTAATCTCAGGTTAGTCACGCGCCCAACCGAAATCTTGGCCATGCGAAGGTACACGTAACAAATACTTAAACACTACTAGCCCGAGTGGATAGTGAATGAACAAATGAATGGATATGCAATTCTTGCTCAATAAGTCCTCATATCAGTACGGTTGCTCTCTGGTGGAAATCATTGGGGTCTATTACACTCGACACCAACTACCTCCTCCCTAGCTGCACAACCCAGCGAGCGGAATAGACCTCACTATCCGCCTGACCAGTAGTCTGTCAATACCTACTCGGCTCGTCGATAGCAGACCCATTTACGAGCTGGTCATACTCAGCCTAGCCTATAGCCCCTTCACTCGGGCGGATAAGGCCACACCCCCTCCCAACCGACTACGACACAGTGGGAGACGCGACCTACTGGTATTCGGTACTCGGGCGCTCATGTTCCACTCAGTCTAGATGTTGGGGATCCTCTTGGCCTCGGAGGTTCTGGGAATTTCACCCAAGGACATCCTAAGTGCCCACAGTGCTAGAACTAAGTATTTTCAATATCCCATTTAGCCATCCACGATGTGCCTGTGGAGGCCACGACCCTAATATAGTTAGGGCGTACAATGATCAAGTCACATATATGCGAGATGCATGAGTCACACATCTAGTCATGCAGCAATCCTGTGCGTATGGCGTGATAATGTGGGCACTCCGTCTCATACGGAGTCCAGTAAATAGTCTGCCCAATGGCGTATGCAATGATCAGTCACTACTCATATCAAGCATACATATGATGCGTATGCCATGAGTCATGGAATTATACTAAGTAGGTTATAAAATAATGAGTTATCTTTACAATGCAGATGGGCCTAAACGGCCTATACACAACAAGTATGGGCCTATCAATGGGCCCTAGAGAGAGTCATAATGCGGACATTTAACCAACATCATTCTAACAATGTATACGTCAAACTATCATTGCTCCGAAGGCATGACCCACCATAAATATCATTACATAAACCATGGTGGAATCATATTCAATGGGCCTTATGTACATCCCATTGGGCCTCGACCCATGGGCCTCAGGTACATCAAATGGGCCACATCAATGGGCCTTATGTACATTGCAATGGGCCTTATGTACATTGCAATGGGCCATATCCCATGGGCTTTGGATACATCATAATGGGCCTCAACCCACGGGCCCTAATACATCACAATGGGCTTTAACCCATGGGCCCTAATACATCACGACAAGCCTTAACCCATGGGCCCCAAATACATCACAATGGGCCTTAACCCATGGGCCCCAAATACATCACAATGGGCCTCAACCCACGGGCCCTAATACATCACAATGGGCCTCAACCCACGGGCCCTAAAACATCACAATGGGCCTCAATCCATGGGCCCCAAATACACTACATCATGCATCATCAAATGGGCCCCATTCAAGGTGGGCCTCAACAATGGGCCGTAAATATAACAAGATGGACCTAATCACTTGCGCCTTATATATATACCAAGGTGGCTTCAATGGACGGCCACAAATAAATCAAAATGGGCCTCATACATGTACCAAGGTGGGCCTCAATGGACGACCACAAATAAATCAAGATGGACCCCATACATATACCAAGGTGGGGTCCACTTGAACTATAGATCTGTCTTATTTTTAGCCTCAAGCCCTAAAAAAAAACTTTTCAAAATGGTTGGACCGATTGGTTGCAACACATGCATCATGGTGGGGGTCCACATGAAGGCCCACCATCATGTATATTATATATAATATAATATATAATCTTTATATAATATATATATATATATAATATAATATAATATAATATAATATATATACACACACACTGCAGTCCCCCAGGGTGGGTCCCACCGTCTAGTGTGGATGGTGTGGACAGAACACATAAACCATGGTGGGTAACAGTGGACGGTGTAAATAAAACACATGCATCAGTGTGGGCTCCACCGTCCACTGTTGTGGATAGTGTGAAACATAATACATACATTGTGGGTCCCACATGGGGGCCCACCATAACGTTTACTTTCCATCCAATCTGTTGAAAAGGTCGCGCAGACCCAGATGAAGTGAAAAAATAAATTTCATAATGTTCCAAAACTTCTGTGACCCAGAAAAGGGTTTCAATGGCTAACGATCAATCCTGCTGTTTTCTACGATGTGGGCCACCTGAGTAGCATACACGGTTGATTTTTGGGGTGGCCCACTGCCCTGAGGGAGGCTTACAAAATGGATGGTGTAAATATACAACACACATCAGGGTGGGGCCCACAACTGGGACAGTGGTCCCTAGCCAGACCACCAGACGCAGCAGCGCTGCCTAATTTATTTTTTTTTGAGGTTTTTCATATGCGGGGCCCGCATTAGGTGAATCCACCCCAACCGTTGGTCTCTATGGCCCAAGACAAGCTAAACAAGCCCAATATGCGATGTGTTTTGACTTGTAGAAATGACAAAGGGTATTTCAATGGTAAGCACGCTGTTTGCTACGCCATGACCCGCCCGAAAGTCGGATTGGCCCCATTTTTCAGCTTAACGCCTAAAATAGTATGGGGAAAAGGATGGACGACGTGGATTTAAAACATACATTAAGGTGGCGCCTATGTGAGCGGCCCACCCAAAACTTTGTTGAACCAGGCTAATATTTTTGTTTTCCTTTCACGTCCAGCATCCCTGGACACTGGACGGTTTGGGTATAACACATGTACAAAGGTGGGCCACTAAATGCTGGATGGTGTGGGTACAACACATATATAAAGTTAGCCCCACTTACAATTGGCTTGGATAAAATACATGCTTCATGGTGGGGTCCATCTGGGTGGACCACATGGCCACGTCATCACACACAACAGTAATGAAAATGAAAGAGAGAGAGGGAGAGAGAGAGAGAGAGAAAGAGGGACACGTGTGATGGAGGGACCCCGACACTATGGGCCCTCCTTTGCAATTAATCGTACATCAAGTGGGTCCCAATACATGTGGGCCCACCAAATCAAAAATCAATGGTGGAGATTCCTTCTCTACCAAAATGGAAGGTCTAGATGACCTCTTTTAATTACAAAGTAAACATCATGATGGGGTCCATGGAGGCCCCATCATGGAATGATCATGATAATCAAGGTGGGCCATCGGCCACATCTTAAGGTCCAAAGTTGGATCGGTAGGCCTCACTTGGCCCATCACAAAAATATGAAAACTAGCCTATAGAAGCACTCATCGTTCGATCTTCTTGGTCCATTGGAAAGCCAATCTTAACCTATAGAAGCACCCATCGTTCGATCTTCTTGGTCCGTTGGAAAGCTGATCTCCTTGTGCTTCACTTTAATGAAGGAAGATGGGAAATGAATGGCTAGGATGAGGGATTTTGGGATGAAAAAGTGGGCCACACAACTCACTTTCTCTCTTGAAAAACTATGGACGTGAGCCTCTTCTCTTGCTTGGAATTTGTGAAGAGAAAGAGAGAGAGGGAGAGGATGTAAGGAGAGAGAATGATGGGTGATGAAGTGATGGATGTGAGGTGAGTGATGGGTGAGGTAAGAGACTTGTTGACTTTTGGGGTTTGCTTGACTTGTGGAGAAAGAAAGTATGGGTTGCTCTTATACTTGACATAAAGTGATTGATTGATTGATTTGAGTGATTGATTGATGGGACATGATGTAGAGATTCTCTTGGGATTGCAACCGTGCAGCGTTTCTTCAAACTGAACGTGGGCCCACATCTCTCGGCCAGGGTATCGGATCGGTATACAAGACGCGGCGTTGAAACCGCGACGACGGTGTGGTCGCAAGGTACAAGTCTCGGATTAAGCAAACTCAAATCTATGGGATACGACTTAGGGTCACGCGCAAACATTGATTATAGGTTGCAGATTGTCAGAATTTGACGGGAAGGATCGCGGGAGTCGACGAAATAGTACGGACTAGGATACGGGTCTTATAGCTCTTCCCACCTAATAAAAATTTCGTTCTCGAAATTTGAACCATAACATAACCAATACAGAGCTTACCAAGGGAGGGAAACCACACCACTATATATATAATCAGAACACAACATACCAACATAATCAAACATCTAAAGGATGGGGATAACGCCCACAAATCTCAAGATCTTACTCCCAGGATGCCTCATTCATGAATAATCTAGGAAGACGGTGTAGGGGCCAAGTCGCACGAATCATCGATGACTCCTCCTGATGTCTAAGGATCCTGCTACTACTGCTGAGGACGGGGACACTCGCTCCTACAATGCCCTATCCCATCTCACCCAAAGCAAGCACCAGAGAACGGTCTGGGTGGTAGGGGCTGCCGAGGGTGGGGGTACTCCCAGATGTGGTGCCCCGTCACACCACATCTGAAGCATACACTTGAGGACTGGTGTTTAGGTGGTGCAAATGCTCAGAAGGACGGACGGTTCTTATACCTCTATGGCCGTCGACATCGCTGTACCTGGGAGCTATCGAAGGGGGCCTTCCTCTTCTGGTCTCCTTTCTGAAGAATGGCGATCATTACTTGCAACATCTTCTATAGTTGGTCCACACTTACGAACATGATCGTACTGTGGTAGACTCGGATGGGGATACAGAAGTCTTGGGTGGGGGAATAGGTATCTCAGGCAAGGAAACGAAAGTCGCTCGACTCAGTCTCTTAGGTGCCATGTCCTACAGGAAGGAACAAGGGCCTATCATCCTTGGGCACTCTCGAATGCACACATGATATGGAGCTATATCAGGGAGTTTCTAAGTTATTCGAACTTGGGGAGTCTAACCATTTTAAGTTCTCAACAATCACACGATGTAGTGTAGCTATCAGCAGATATGTGATGTTATCCTCAGGTATTCCCAAGTTATGCTCTGATACCAACTTCTTTCATGCCCCAAAATCGGAAATCGGGCTCACAAAATTTCCGATCGTCGATCCGGCGCCAACAGCCTCCGTAGTGCCCCATTCTTGGATCCCGGCACTCACATGCCAGATTTCGATCCTGGGATCCTAAAAAGAGGATTTTCCAACGTACATTTTTTTTCCGTTAAAAGCATAACCACAAGTTTACCCAAATTACAAAGGGCAACATCATCATCACATATCCACTAATATAATCATTTGAGTACAATGCTGAAATATAAATACAATATGAAGATATCAAAGGAAACTCCAAAAGCTCTACCGCACGCTCCGGCCACAGATCAATTGCATCCTAACATCACCTGCACACATCTATCGTGCATAAGCTTATAGAAAGCTTAGAGGGTGGTGTAAGTGTGTGCGCAAGTCTAGTGCCAAGTGTACGATAAAGCACATAAATCATACATCATCAAGATAAGTGGAAATACGAACAAAATCATGAATCATACGATATCAGAGTAAGCAGAAATATACTGGTAAGTTCATGAATCATTCAATAAAAGAAAATGCAATGCGGATCAGCTATGTAAATGTGGAAGCCAAATATCAGATGCCGATGATGCAATGCAATATACAAATCCTGTTAAGTCCGTCTACGCCATATAAGTGCAAAAATATAATAACTCAAAATGCTAAGTACTACAGATGCAATGTAATATGTTGTGCGAATGAAATGACCATGCTAGAAGGCGAAGTTGAGATATTAGTACGTAGTATCGCAGGCTACGGGATCCACCACATGGGACTTCTATCCAAACCAGTCCCATACCTAAATTTGGATAGTCTGACTTAATATGGTAAACTCCTGATCTCAGGTTAGTCACTCGCCCAACCGAAATCCTGGCCATGCGAAGGTACACGTAACAAATAGTTACGCACTACCAGCCCAAGTGGATAGTGAATGAACGAATGAATGGATATGTAATTTCTGCTCAATAAGTCCACATATCAGTACGATTGCTCTCTGGGGGAAATCACCAGAGTCTATTACACACGACACCGACTGTCTCCTCTCTAGCTGCACAGCCCAGCGAGCGGAATATGCCTCACTATCCGCCTGACCGGTAGTCTGTCAATACCTACTCGGCTCATCGATAGCAGACCCATTTACGAGCTGGTCATACTCAGCCTAGCTTATAGCCCCCTCACTCGGGCAGATAAGGCCACACCCCCTCTTAACCCACCACGACACAGTGAGGGACTCGGCCTACTGGTATTCGGCACTCGAGCGCTCATGTTCCACTCGGTCTAGACGTTGGGGCTCCTCCTGGCCTTAGAGGTTCTGGGATTTTCACCCAAGGACATCCTAAGTGCCCATAGTACTAGAACCAAGTATTTTCGGTGTCCCATTTAGCCATCCACGATGTGCCTGCAGAGGCCATGGCCCTGTGTCGCAAGGGCGTACAATGATCAAGTCACATATATGTGAGATGTATGAGTCACATTATCCAGTCATGCAGCAATCCTGTGCGTATGGTGCGATAATGTGGGCACTTCGTCTCATAAGGAGTCCCGTAAATAGTCTGTCCAATGGCGTATGCAATGATCAGTCACTACTCATATTAAGCATACATATGATGCGTATAGCATGAGTCATGGAATTATACTAAGCAGGTTATAAAGTTATGAGTTATCCTTACAATGCAGATGGGCCTAGACGGCCTATACAGAAGTATGGGCTTATCAATGGGCCCTAGAGAGAGTCATAATGCGGACATTTAACCAACATTATTCTTACAATGTGGACGTCAAACCATCATTGCTCCCAAGGCATGGCCCACCATAAATATCATTACATAAACCATGGTGGAATCATATTCAATGGGCCTTATGTACATCCCATTGGGCCTCGATCCATGGGCCTCAGATACATCAAATGGGCCACATCAATTGGCCTTATGTACATTGCAATGGGCCATATCCCATGGGCCTTGGATACATCACAATGGGCTTTAACCTATGGGCCACAATACATCACAATGGACCTTAACCCATGGGCCTCAAATACATCACAATGGGCCTCAACCCACAGGCCCTAATACATTACAATGGGCCTCAACCCATGGGCCCCAAATACATCACAATGCGTCTCAACCCACGGGCCCTAAAACATTACAATGGGCCTCAACCCATGGGCCCCAAATACACTACATCGGGCCTCATCAAATGGGCCCCATATATGTTAAGGTGGGCCTCAACAATGGGCCATAAATATGACAAGATGGGCCTAATCACTTGCGCCTTATATATATACTAAGGTGTCCTCAATGGACGGCCACAAATAAATCACAATAAGCCTCATACATGTACCAAGGTGGGCCTCAATGGACGGCCACAAATAAATCAAGATGGGGCCCATACATATACCAAGGTGGGGTCCACTTGAAATATAGATTTGTCTTATTTTTAGCCTCAAGCCCTAAAATAAACTTTTAGTGGTTAGACAAATTGGATGCAACACATGCAACATGGTGGGGGTCCACATGAAGGCCCACCAACATGTGTATTATATATAATATAATATATAATCTATAATATATATATATATATACAGACAATATATAATATAATATAATATAATATAATATAATATATACACACACACTATAGTCCCCCACACGTGGGGTGGATCCCATTGTCCAGTGTGAACGGTGTGGATAGAACACATAAATCATGGTGGGTTCCACCGTCACCTGTTGTGAACAGTGTAAATAAAACACATGCATCAGTGTGGGCTCCACCGTCCACTGCCGTGAACGGTGTGAAACATAATACATACTGATCAGGGTCGAATATTACATATCAGACCCCAGTAATTACCAAATTTTATATACATGATAATGTTTAATGCCGGATTTTAATTATATTTTTATTACAGGACGAAATCAGGAGCGTTAATTGGAATTTGATGTTAAAGGCATGGATTTGACGCTCCAAAATTATCAGAGCACGGGATGAACTCCGAAAAACTAATAATGAAGATTTTACACGCACAGGATCGGAGGAAAGCAAGCGAAAGGGGCTCGAAAAGGGTCCAGAATGCAAGATCACATGTTTCCGCCATCCGATCAACTCAAAACTTCATACATGTGATGGGGGACATAAATCAACCGTACATATTAAATTTCGGCCATTGATGATCTCGGGAAGTGGTCTAACAGTCAGATCAGCCCATTTATCTCTAATTTGGGGTCCACCTGATACTTGGAACTACTTCAAACTTGGTGTTAGCGGTTGAAATAACATGGGAAAAAGGATGGACGGAGAAGATTTCTCACAAACATTACTGTGGGCCGTGTACATGATGCGTGTACACCATGTACACGGCACACCAGCCGTGCACCGCGCCACCGAAGACGGTCAGCGACGAGCTGACCCGCGCCCGTCTTCAGCATCCAGAGAACGCAAACAGCGTCCCGACTGCCGACGCCGGTTCTCAGTTGTGGGCCCCACACATCGCCCAAGTGCGAGATCTGAACCGTTCAATGTCCTTCTGGGATAGGGAAGACCATCGCCTAGGTGGAAGTATTTTAGAAGAGAGCGATTATGGAAATCTAACCGTTCAAAAGCAGGTTGAACGGTAGAGAGAGATAACGTGTGGGCCCCATAAAAAGAAGAAAAAAATGTGCATTCCCATCTGAAATTTCGTCCTCCATCCAATTAACGGAGTGGATTTCTAAGATATCAAGTATGTGGACCCCACCTACTCCCATTCAAAAAAACGGAAATTTCCATTTTTTGCGCTCGAACAGGGACTTGCGGTCTTTTGTTATGGGATCCATCTGTTGTTTTAAGATCTAATCTGGACCGCCCATTAGATCATAATGGCCCACATTACCATTGCCTAGGTGGCAAAATTCCAGATGAAAGCATAGATCAGTTCTTAACCGTCCAAACGCAGGTCAACGGCTAAGCAGAAAACTCCGTGGGCCACCACGAATCTGATTCAAAGTGGATCATGTCCGACCGAAATTTCACTCTGAATCCAAGGAACGGTTTGGATTTATCAAAATAATAATGGAGTGGGCCCCACCAAGGTAGCAGCGTAAGGCCTTTTACGCAGTCCTGTTTAAACGTCCGGAAACCGACCGTTTCTGGGGCGGTTGCACGATCATACCGTTGATCAGATGGCTGATCCAAGCCGTCCATCATGTAGACCACCTCAAAACATCCTAGAAGACGTTGATTTTGCCAAAATCAGGCAAGGAAGAATGGAGTTATGAAGCTCCGATTTTACTGTGTAAAGGGTATAAACGCACCGACTTCAGCAGCTTTTCGTCCGATTCCAGCACTCCACCGCCTATCCTTGCTATATAAAAGAGAGAGGAGAGCTAGAGAAGGAGGGGAGGGAAGCCAGGGAAGAAATTCCAAATTCAGAAATTGAAGGATTTCCAGATCCACAGGAAGGGAGAGAAGAAAGAAGAGAGAGAGAGAAATTAGTTTGATTTTTCTTTTATGAATTTTTATTTTATTTATCCATATGTTTAATGGATTTTATGGGTAACTAATCTCTCAGCTAGGGCTGAGATGAAACCCCTAATTTGAACACCTCTTTTTCTATGTTGATTTTATTTTAATTAGATTGGTTTGTTTCTTTCCATAGTGTGCTTGATTGCTTTAAATTCTATACTTCTCCATCTATGAACTTGATCAGAGTCTATGGATGGATGTGGTCTGGATGCTTATTCTAGGTGCTTGTATCTGATCATGAACAGGTTCCTGTAGAGGAAGAAACAGGGTGCTTTACTGAACTGCATATTCCATATGCCCGATTTGGACATGGGATATGTTATTCATGGCATTGCTTGAAGGAATTAGACAATCTGTATGCCCGATTAAGGACACAGATTGTGCTTTCTCTAGATAAGTTAGATCAATCTATATTAAAGTGAATTAACAGACAAAACAAGGGTTGGGATAATTAGGGGTGGATTCGAAAGTCCTAGTGCTCTTTCTCTTATTGAATTTTCTTCCCTATCCTCAATAGTTATTTTCCATAAATTTGTGTTAGTAATTTGCTCCATTATTTGCTGAATTAGTTAAGGAGGATCACAGATTTGAATTGTGACGATCAGTCCTCGTGGGATTCGACCTCGATCTTACCGAGTTATTACTACATCACAACCCTATACTTGGGGAGTGAACAAGTTTTTGGCGCCGTTGCCGGGGACTGTTTCGTTCCAAATTGAATTTAAGATTCTCTCTTATCATAATTCATAGCTTAGGATTTTACTAACTTAGAATTTTTTTTTTTTATTTTAGAACTAACCTATTTCCTTTTTTGTAGGGTCCTAAAATAAACTTCTAATTTGGTAATCCCTTCTAAGTTTCTTACTTTTTCTAATTTCTATTTTTAGAATTAGGATTTTATTTTTTTAGAAATTTTTAGTTTCTAATTTTAGATTTAGATTCTTCTTTTAAGTAACTTTCTATTTTCTAGTTTTAGAAAATTTTTTCCTTTTTAGAAACTAACTTAGCTTTTTATTTTTAGTAACTTTCCAATTCTAGGATTTCCTTCCTTTTTAGAAATTGACTTTTTGTTCCTTAGAAAATTTCTAATTTTAGATTTTCTACTTTAGAAACTAACTTGTTTTGTTTTCTTTTGTAGGATTCTAACATAGATCTCCAATTGGTAACATCTTTCTAAATTCTCCAGTCCTCTCTACTTTCTATTTTGAGATTTAAGTTTTCAATTTTTTGGAATTTTCTACTTTCTAATTTTGGATTTGGTAACTTTCTATTTTCTAGTTTTAGAAACTTTTTTTTTTTAGAAATTAACCGTTGCTTAGGATTTTTCTATCATTATTTTAGGAAACTTGATTTGTTTTTGTTTTTATTTACAGGAATTGAGGAAGGAAGCTACTAAGTGAAGGAGGAGCTTCTTAAATCTTCTACCATCAATCATCTCCTTTTCCTGGTTCTTTCTTCCCATTCTTATTCACATAGTTTTAACTTGTTTTTTTTTTAATAGCATAATTTCTAGTTCTAGTTTTCTTTCTCTTAGGTTGTTACTTGGTTTATGCTAGGACGTAGATCTCTAGATAAAGAACTAGCACCTTTTGATCCTGAAATAGAAAGAACATTCCATAGAAGATTGAAAGACATCCCAGTGAAATGGCAGAAGAGAATGGAACTAAAACTCTTAGAGATTATTCAGCTCCTGTCCAATTAAATGCGCCTTCATGCATAGTGTTGCCCACCACCACGGCAGCACACTTTGAACTCAAGACTGGGGTCATACAGTTGTTGCCGTCCTTTTATGGGTTGGACAAGGAGGACCCATATCATCATGTGAAAGAATTCCTAGACATTTGCTCCACCTTTAAATTCCAAAACTTCTCAGACGATTCGATCCGCCTACGCTTTTTTCCTTTTTCTTTGAAGGATAAGGCGAAAGCATGGTTGAATTCTCTAGAAGTTGGGTCTATCACTACATGGGACCAATTGTCTAGAAAGTTCTTAAACAAGTTCTTCCCCTGTTCACAAAACTAATGCTCTCCGTAGAGAAATCACTAATTTCACACAAAAAGAGGAGAGCACTTTCATGAATGTTGGGAAAGATGGAAGGACTTGCTTCTTAAATGTCCACACCACGGTTTTGAGAAGTGGCAACAAGTGCAATACTTTTATGACGGTCGACACCCCGGCACCGTCGCATGGTTGATGCCACCGGTGGAGGGTCCTTCATGACCAAAAGCGATACCGAAGCATGGAAATTCTTTGAAACCTTGTGTGAAAACTCCCGAAATGGGACTATTCAGATAGAGGTGAAAGAAGTTCCCAACCACAAAAGAGAGGTGGCATATATGAGATAGGAGTCACACCAGATCTCCATGCCAAGCTTGATAACCTGACAAAGAAAGTTGATGCTCTGGTATTAAATAATGGACCTCCACAAACAGCTCAAGTCGAGGCATGTGCCATATGTTCTAGTCCTGCCCATCCTATGCAGTCTTGTCCATCTAGTGCAAAGATCCCCGAACTTCTTTCGAACAAGTACATGCAATGAACACTTTTCAAAGACATGGGAATAATCCTTACTTGTGAAACTTACAACCCAGGTTGGGCTAGGCATCCAAATTTCTCTTGGGCGAAAGGACCACAACAAGGAGGACCATCTGGAAATCCTCCCATGCAACCACACTCCCAAGTTGGCAGTCAACAATTTCAACAGTTTCCGCAATATCAACAATCGCACCTTTTGCACAATCAAGGAAACCATCTCTTGAGGATACACTCAATCTTTTTATGCAGAGTTCTCTCCAATTCCAAAAAGACACCCAACAAACCTTACTAGCCAACCAGCAAAGCTTACATGCAAATGCGCAATCCATTGCCAAGCTGGAAGCACAAATGGGTCAACTAGCTGCTACATTGAGTGAGAGAGAGAAAGGCAAGTTCCCTAGTCAACCTGTGGCTAATCCAAAGGGACAGTATGAGATTGACTCCAATTCTAACCAAGGACAATATCATGAGCAAGCCAAATCGATCACTACCCTTAGGTCAGGCAAACAGATTGATAACAGAATAGAGATACCTAGGGATGACTCAGATTCTAAAGCGGAAGATCAAGATGAAGCAGAGAGACACACCACTGCATCCAAAATTCAAAAGCTCTCTGACTCTCCAGGAACCACTAATGTGCCACCATACGTGCCCAAAGCACCATTTCCTCAACGTCTGGCACCAATGAAGAAAAGAAATAACTTTGATGAAATCCTGGATGTGTTTAAAAAAGTGCAAGTCAACATTCCATTACTTGATGCCATCAAGCAAGTCCCTCCTTACGCTAAGTTTCTTAAAGATTTATGCACTCAAAAGCGTAAGCAGAATGTTCATAAGAAAGTTTTCCTGGCAGAGCAGCTCAGCTCCATGATTCAACATAATACTCCTCCTAAATTTAGGGATCCAGGAGCTCCCACCATTTCTTGCGGCATAGGAGATCATAAGATTGGGAAGGCATTACTCGATTTAGGGGCGAGTGTTAATTTGTTACCTTATTCGGTTTATGAGCAGCTAGGACTTGGTGAGTTGAAACCGACTAAGGTAACATTACAACTGGCTGATAGATCTGTCAAGGTTCCCCGGGGTATTATTGAAGATGTGCTAATCCAGGTTGATAAATTCTATTTTCCAGTGGATTTCATAGTTATAGATACTCAGCCTGTTCAGAATCCTCATAGTCAGATCCCAGTCATCTTGGGTCGTCCATTTTTGGCTACATCTAATGCTATTATAAACTGCCGGAATGGAGTTATGAAATTGTCCTTTGGTAACATGAATATTAAACTCAATGTTTTTAATGCAGGACAACAACCCGCGGATTTGGACGACATTTTTGAAGTGGACATGATCGAGAGCCTTGTGCAGGACTCCTTCCGTACATCTTTTGAAGATCCTCTTGAGACATGCTTAGCACAATCGGCCATGGATTTTGATATCGATAGTCCCATCCACGAAGTCCATGCACTGCTCGACTCTACTCCTATATTGGAGACTGAAAAATGGAGAGCGAAAGTGGAACCTCTTCATCCCTCTGAGACTCTTCCTGACAGCACGCTTTCTAACTCGAGAAGGCAAAGAGAACGAGGTTGCTTAATATTCTTCGAACATATAAGGCAGCAATTGAACGGAAGATAGCAGAAATACAAGGAGTGTGCCCCACTGTATGTAAGGATCATGCTGTGGAAATGTCATGTAACATACAAAGGAAGCACGATCCTAACATGGAAGAAGTCGTTCGAGCAGAAGTCCTTAAATTATTTGATGATAGTGTCCATTACCTCATTTCAGATAGCACAGTTTATGGGAACTCGCATCACTTGTCTGGGATTGGTTAACCACGTGTTGAGGTAAGTTCTTTGGCGGACCCTGGTCTTAAAGATTAATGAATTCATGGTCCGTTCTTGTCTGGCTAAAGACGTTAAACTTAGCGCTCCTGGGAGGCAACCCAGCATTTCATTTGATTTCTTTTTCCTTGTTAGTTAGTTCAATGTTTGTGGGTAACATTACTGCAAACCCTCACGAGACTACAACTCGTCCACTAGGGGTAACCTAGGGGTTTAAAGGCTTGTTGCATATGCTAAATGCAATCGAGAGCACCTGCGAAAGTGGTATAGGTAGGATCTTTTATTTTACTGATTTCTCTCTTATTCTGACTCGCTTTTACGCTGATATTTTTGAGAGCTTCTTGATTCTCCATCCAGGTACTATCTTTTCCTACTCCTCTTTTCTTTTCGTTGTCTCATGTGCATTGCATGCTTATCTCTTTTACATTGAGGACAATGTAGATTTTAGGTTGGGGTGGGAGATTAGGTTATCTAATCAGTATTTTCTTAGTCTTGAGCAAAATTGTGAAAATTTTTAAAATTTTTCTGGAATTTCTGTTGAATTCAAAGTAATTTTGAAGGATAGTTGTGATTTTGAAATTACAAGATTCAGAATGTGAGAAATTTATGACTCTTGGATTTGGTTGTCTGGCAGATTTCACACTGAAGTTTGAATTGTTAATCCATGATTAGAAGTTGTAAACATTGATTGAGGCAGGATTGCACATATCAGATCTCACTTACACATTAAGTTTTCAGTTCGATATTAAATGGTAACATGGTGATCATTAAAGCATGAAAGGAACTAGCTTTGAAAAAAAAATTTTGTTAGCATCGGTTATAAAGAAGAAGAGAAAAGGCTAAGTCACATAATCTTCATCATAGGTTTGCTCCCTATAGATGAAGATTCGATTCCCCATAGTTGACATGAGAAAAGAGTTAGGCGACAAGTTTTCACCATAGGTTTGCTCCTTATAGGTGCGGATTTGATTCCCCTCCTTGGCACCAATGTTTATAAAGGAAATCAAAGGCTGATAAAAAGAAAAGATGATCTAAAATGCTAGTGTTGGTTTCAGGTTGGTTGTCACGAATTACCAATGATATCATGAAATTGACAATTGAATCTCTTAATGGTTGAAAGCTAAGATGACACTATACACTCATGAAACTCAATGTTTTAGGATTATTCTAATTCATGTCTTAATATTTTGAACTTGATTATGAAATTTACAGTGAACTTCATTCCAGGAGAAAAATCTTCTCACCATTCATGAATTTTAGAATTTTCACATCTCAACTATCTGTTCACAAGTAACTCGAGTTTACAGGAATTGTCTGTTATTTCTGGAATTATGTTTCGCATGTTTTGCTCGGGACTAGCAAAATGCTGGTTGGGGGTTGTGATCAGGGTCGAATATTGCATATCAGACCCCAGTAATTACCAAATTTTATATACATGATAATGTTTAATGCCGGATTTTAATTATATTTTTATTACAGGACGAAATCAGGAGCGTTAATTGGAATTTGATGTTAAAGGCATGGATTTGACGCTCCAAAATTATCAGAGCACGGGATGAACTCCAGAAAACTAATAATGAAGATTTTACACGCCTGGGATCGGAGGAAAGCAAGCCAAAGGGGCTCGAAAAGGGTCCAGAATGCAAGATCACATGTTTCCCGCCATCCGATCAACTGAAAACTTCATACATGTGATGGGGGACATAAATCAACCGTACATATTAAATTTCGGCCATTGATGATCTCGGGAAGTGGTCTAACAGTCAGATCAGCCCATTTATCTCTAATTTGGGGTCCACCTGATACTTGGAACTACTTCAAACTTGGTGTTAGCGGTTGAAATAACATGGGAAAAAGGATGGACGGAGAAGATTTCTCACAAACATTACTGTGGGCCGTGTACATGATGCGTGTACACCATGTACACGGCACACCCGGCCGTGCACCAAGCGCATCAAAGACGGTCGGCGGCGAGGCGACTCCGCGCCGTCTTCAATCCGAGAGAAACGCAAAACGGCCCCAGACCGCCGACGCCGGTTCTCAGTTGTGGGCCCCACACATCGCCCAAGTGCGAGATCTGAACCGTTCAATGTCCTTCTGGGATAGGGAAGACCATCGCCTAGGTGGAAGTATTTTAGAAGAGAGCGATTATGGAAATCTAACCGTTCAAAAGCAGGTTGAACGGTAGAGAGAGATAACGTGTGGGCCCCATAAAAAGAAGAAAAAAATGTGCATTCCCATCTGAAATTTCGTCCTCCATCCAATTAACGGAGTGGATTTCTAAGATATCAAGTATGTGGACCCCACCTACTCCCATTCAAAAAAACGGAAATTTCCATTTTTTGCGCTCGAACAGGGACTTGCGGTCTTTTGTTATGGGATCCATCCGTTGTTTTAAGATCTAATCTGGACCGCCCATTAGATCATAATGGCCCACATTACCATTGCCTAGGTGGCAAAATTTCAGATGAAAACATAGATCAGTTCTTAGTCCAAACGCAGTCAACGGCTAAGCAGAAAACTCCGTGGGACACCACGAATCTGATTCAAAGTGGATCATGTCCGACCGAAATTTCACTCTGAATCCAAGGAACGGTTTGGATTTATCAAAATAATAATGGAGTGGGCCCCACCAAGGTAGCAGCGTAAGGCCTTTTACGCAGTCCTGTTTAAACGTCCGGAAACCGACCGTTTCTGGGGCGGTTGCACGATCATACCGTTGATCAGATGGCTGATCCAAGCCGTCCATCATGTAGACCACCTCAAAACATCCTAGAAGACGTTGATTTTGCCAAAATCAGGCAAGGAAGAATGGAGTTATGAAGCTCCGATTTTACTGTGTAAAGGGTATAAACGCACCGACTTCAGCAGCTTTTCGTCCGATTCCAGCACTCCACCGCCTATCCTTGCTATATAAAAGAGAGAGGAGAGCTAGAGAAGGAGGGGAGGGAAGCCAGGGAAGAAATTCCAAATTCAGAAATTGAAGGATTTCCA
This sequence comes from Magnolia changhungtana, assembly GCA_030180095.1. Lineage (NCBI taxonomy): Eukaryota > Viridiplantae > Streptophyta > Magnoliopsida > Magnoliales > Magnoliaceae > Magnolia > Magnolia changhungtana. The sequence goes on along the minus strand of JASAUF010000066.1, from coordinate 1,131,027 downwards.
GATCCACAGGAAGGGAGAGAAGAAAGAAGAGAGAGAGAGAAATTAGTTTGATTTTTCTTTTATGAATTTTTATTTTATTTATCCATATGTTTAATGGATTTTATGGGTAACTAATCTCTCAGCTAGGGCTGAGATGAAACCCCTAATTTGAACACCTCTTTTTCTATGTTGATTTTATTTTAATTAGATTGGTTTGTTTCTTTCCATAGTGTGCTTGATTGCTTTAAATTCTATACTTCTCCATCTATGAACTTGATCAGAGTCTATGGATGGATGTGGTCTGGATGCTTATTCTAGGTGCTTGTATCTCGATCATGAACAGTTCTGTAGAGGAAGAAACAGGGTGCTTTCTTGAATCAAGCATATTCCATATGCCCGATTTGGACATGGGATATGTTATTCATGGCATTGCTTGAAGGAATTAGACAATCTGTATGCCCGATTAAGGACACAGATTGTGCTTTCTCTAGATAAGTTAGATCAATCTATATTAAAGTGAATTAACAGACAAAACAAGGGTTGGGATAATTAGGGGTGGATTCGAAAGTCCTAGTGCTCTTTCTCTTATTGAATTTTCTTCCCTATCCTCAATAGTTATTTTTCATAAATTTGTGTTAGTAATTTGCTCCATTATTTGCTAAATTAGTTAAGGAGGATCACAGATTTGAATTGTGACGATCAGTCCTCGTGGGATTCGACCTCGATCTTACCGAGTTATTACTACATCACAACCCTATACTTGGGGAGTGAACACATACATCAGTGGGTCCCACGTGGGGGCCCACCATAACGTTTACTTTCCATCCAATCTGTTGATAAGGTCACGCAGACCCAGATGAAGTAGAAAAACAAATTTCATAATGTTCTAAAATTTTCGTGACCCAAAAAAGGGTTTCAATGGCTGACGATCAATCCCGCTGTTTCCTATGATATGGGCCACCTGAGTTGCATACACGACTGATTCTTGGGGTGGCCCACTGCCCTGAGGGAGGCCTATAAAAAGGACGGTGTGAATATACAACACACATCAGGGTGGGGCCCACGGCTGGGACAGTGGTCCCTGGCCAGACCACCAGACGCAGCAGCGTCCTGCTGCAGCAACAACAAGCACTGCCTAATTTATTTTATTTATTTATTTATTTTGAAAGGGGTTTTTTTTAGGTTTTTCATATGTGGGGCCCACATTAGGTGAATCCACCCCAACCATTGGTCTCTATGGCCCAAGACAAGCCAAACAAGCCCGATATGCGATATGTTTTGGCGTGTAGAAACGACAGAGGGTATTTCAATGGTAAGCACGTTGTTTGCTACTCTATGGCCCCCCGAAATTTGGATTAGCCCCATTTTTCAGCTCAACGCCTAAAATGGTATGGGAAAAAGGATGGACGGTGTGGATCAAAAGCATACATCAAGGTGGCGCCTGTGTGAGCGGCCCACCCAAAACTTTGTTGAACCAGGCTAATATTTTTGTTTTCCTTTCACGTCCAGCATCCCTGGACACTGGATGGTTTGGGCATAACACATGTACAAAGGTGGGCCACCAAATGCTGGATGGTGTGGGTACAACACATATATAAAGTGAGCCCCACTTACAATTGGCTTGGACAAAATACATGCTTCATGGTGGGGTCCATCCGTGTGGGCCACATGGCCATGTCATCACATACAACAGTAACCAAAATGAAAGAGAGAGGGGGAGAGAGAGAGAGAGAGGGAGAGAGAGAGAGAGAAGGAGGGACACGTGTGATGGAGGGGCCCTCCTTTGCAATCAATTGTACATCAAGTGGGTCCCAATACATGTGGGCCCACCAAATTAAAAATCAATGGTGGAGATTCCTTCTCCACCAAATTGAAGGTCTAGATGACCTCTTTCAATTAGAAAGTAAACATCATGATGGGGTCCATGGAGAATGGCCCCATCAGGGAATGATCATGATAATCAAGGTGGGCCATCGGCCACATCTTAGGGTCCAAAGTGAGATCCATACCATCGATCGGTAGGCCTCACTTGGCCCATCACAAAAATAGCCTATAGAAGCACCCACCATTCGATCTTCTTGGTCCGTTGGAAAGCCAATCTCCTTGTGCTTCACTTTGATGGAGGAAGATGGGAAATGAATGGCTAGGATGAGGGATTTTGGGATGGAAAAGTCGGCCACACAACTCACTTTCTCTCTTGGAAAACTATGGACGTGAGCCTCTTCTCTTGCTCGGAATTTGTGAAGAGAAAGAGAGAGAGAGAGAGAGAGGATGTAAGGAGAGAGAGTGATGGGTGATGGAGTGATGGATGTGAGGTGAGTGATGGCTGAGGTGAGAGACTTGTTGACTTTTGGGGTTTGCTTGACTTGTGAAGAAAGAAAGCATGAGTTGCTCTTGTACTTGACATAAAGTGATTGATTAATTGATTTGAGTGATTGATTGATGGAACATGATGTAGAGATTCTCTTGGGATTGCAACCACGCGACATTTCTTCGAACTGAACGTTGGCCCACATCTCTCGGCTAGGGTATCGTATCAGTATGCAAGATGCGGCGTTGGAACCGCAGCGACAGTGTGGTCGCAATGGTACAAGTCTCGGATTAAGCCACTCAAATCTACGGGATACGACTTAGGGTCGCACGCAAACATTGAGTATAAGTCGCGGATTGCCAGAATTCGACGGGAAGGATCGCGGGAGTCGACGGAATAGTACGGACTAGGATACGGGTCTTACAAATGCAATGCAGTGAATGCATATGTTAGCCGAGTAGTTATTAAGTTTTATTGATCCAGCATATTGGGGAAGCTAGGGTACCCTTATTTTATTGTGCTCTCAACTGAATCACAAGGCTCGGAGCAGTTGAAGCAGTTCCTTACCTGTGTCCCTTGATTCGTTTCTAGGACATCACCCAAGCAACAACTCCCCAGCCAATAATGGACTAACACTGGCCCTACTAACTGGACCGATTGATCGCAAATGACTAGGATGACACAATCTGGACGCACAGGGTTAGGCACCCCATCGACATGTGGAGGATGCCCATAATTGATGCACGAGTCGTCACCCAAATGTAATTGTGAGGCGGTCGTGACATCATTTCAGTTTGATGTAATAGGCTTATAGCCTTTTTGATTGCCTATGGTTAGTACGGGGAAGCTCGTCACCCCAGCATAGGCCAACAGCTCCGACAAGATGTTCCATACCACCATGCCCGGCCCATGAGTCTGGTGGATATACCACTAATAGTTATAAGTATATTCATTTAATAAGAATGGGGTATCCTAGATTGTATTTGTTATTTTCATACATTGTGAACACACATGATCAGTTAACTATTAGGCTAATTCGATTGACTTAGAGAACTCCGGCACAACCGGTATTGGGTGTGAGCATCTCGTGTAGTCGAGCTATTTCGGTCGTTTATGTTCAATCTAAGTTGATCAAACAAGCCTAGGGTGGCCAACCTAACTCGGGCCACCCCTTAGTTCCGGCAGTTAGCCAACTGTCCCAACATTGTAAGAAATCCTAAACACCGTTATAGACTAAGCAATTCGCCATGCAGTCATAGCGAGATTTCATATGAAGTATGGATTCAACGACACATCCACATAGGCATTTCATCAAACATATGAGCATCAGTGAAACAATACATTCACTTAGGTATTTCATCAAACATATGAGCATCAATAGAGCAATACATTCACCTAGGCATTTCATCAAACATATAAGAATCAATAGAACAACACGTTCAATCACTTAGGCATTTCATCAAACATGTGATCATCCATAAACAACTAATAACACATGTTGTAATCAAATTAGAAATATGAACATGTTAGCAATTAACAAGTCATTCACAACAAGACATCATTAACTAAGACCCTCAATGGTTGATAAATGGCAAACTAGGCATAATGGTCCGCACCTTTAAGAAGGAATCTCCAATTTTGAGCTCATAGGGTTAAGGATTTGGGAAAAATGATTCTTACACCCATTTTGAAGCAATTATGTGAGATTCATGCAATTCATTCTAGAAAAACCTAAGTTGAGAAGTAGTATTCATTTCCTACCTCTTGATCGCGAGTGGGATGGATTCAGTGGAGGAGAATGGTGGAGGCTAGGACTTGATCGAAGGGAACTTATTAAGAACACTCTAAGATCTCCCTCGTCTTTCTCTTCGCTTTCTCTCTTTCTTTTTAGGGCAAAATTCAGATGGGAGGAAGGGATGCCCCTAAATGCTCTATTTATAGCACCAAAAATTGTGCAAATGGCCTTAAGGGCTATGTTTTCATTATACTAGCCCTATGGGAGGGTGTTTCTTACCTTGTGGGTCCACTATGGGGTATTGGTTGATATCCATCGTAAGATAGTTAGCCCTAATGAGGATCTATATATGGATATGATCGGCCCACCATTTGGATGCATCGATCGATGCATATAATTAGAAGTCAGTTCGACGGTTCTCGATTGTTGATCGAGGCCAAGGCTATACGGATAAGTGTGATGTATTGACTTGGGTTGTTGCCTTAAATTTGGTCACGATCTAATGGTCCGAAAGCCACAACTTAGCAAAGACCATATATAAACAACTAGCTTAAGTTCTTGATTAATTTTTGAAATGTTCACATATCTCATGCACCGACCTTATGAGTCAAATTTTAATGATTCGATATGCGATCTCGTCTCGATGTCCCGCGATGGACACCAAGCCCGCTAAGACGGACATTGTAAGACCTATACCCTAGTCTGTACCGTTCCATATGCTTCCGAGGTCCTTTCAGTCGAATTTCGGCAATCCTCGACCCATTTCTGACGTTTGCGCCCGATCTTAAGCCGAGTCCTGCATGCCGAAGTCGGCTCGAACTGAAACATGTGCCTTGGCGACCGCACCGTCGCCACGGTTCCAACGTCGTGACTCGCGCACCGAACCGATACCCAGGATAGAAGATGTCAGCCCACGTTCATTTCGAGGAAACGCCGCGCATTGCGAATATCGAGAGAATCTCTATGACATGTCCCATCAATCATTCAATCAATTAATGTCAAGTACAAGTCAAGTACAACCATACCGTAAGTACAACAACCCATCTCTCTTTTCTACAAGTCAACTCTCTCTCTCCCCTCACCATCCCTCTTTTACTCCATTTTCAACTAAAGTCATACCTCCACATTACCCTTTCTTACAACCACTACATCACCCCATCCCTTAAGCCATTACTTCTCTCCCTCTCTCATTTCATCTCTCTACTCCCAAGTAACACCCCATCCCAAGTCCAAGCTCTCTCCCTCTCCCAAACACCAAGTGTGACCCATTTTCCCACTCTCTCATCTCCCATCTCAACCGTCCATTCCTCATCTTTACCATCAAGAGTGAAGGCAAGGAGCTAAGGAAGCTAAGGAAGCAAGGAGGAGTGTAAGAGGTGGGTGATCCATCGTTTATTTCAATTTAAGGGCCCACTTGTTGTGGGACCCACTTGATGTATGTGTTGTATTAATAGAGGGCCCATAGTGGCGGGGTCCCTCCTCTCTATCACCGTCTCTCTCTCTCTTTTTCTCTCTCTCTCTTTCTTGAATGGTGATGATGATGAAGGAGTGAGTGAGGCCCACCATGAATCATGTATTTCATGAGGGACCCATCAGATGAATGTGTTGGATCTACGCCATCCAGCCCATTAGTAAGCCCGGATGGAAGGAAAACATAAATATGAAGTGGGCCACGTTCATGTGGGACCCACCTTGATGGGTGGGCCACGTCCGTGTGGGACCCACCACAATGCATGTGTTTATTCATACCGTCCAGCGTCCCTGGACGCTGGATGGGAGCGGCTAACATGGAGTTTGTGCATTAACATGAGAGTGTACTAACGAGCTAGCACAAAAAAAATGGTGGGCCACCCATGCAGGCCCCACCTCGATGTATGTGCTTAATCCAAGTCGTTCATCCTTTACTTCAAATCATTTTAGGCGTTGAGCCAAAATTTAAGATCAATCTGATGATCAAGCGGGCCATACCATAGAAATAGTAGTGTATGTCATTAAAACCCGCCTTGATGTTTTTATTTGCCGAAATATACCCAATATTGGGCTTAATAGGCTTGTATTGGGCCACGGTGATCAACGGGCGGGACGAATTTCCCAGCTGTGGGCGCCACCCAGGAAATTCCGTAGAAACTAAAAAAATAATAATAATAAGTGCAGCGGTGGCCTTCTCTTTGTCGAGCGCCTACACACGGCGGGGCGGATGGACGGCTGGGCCTCACGGCTCCAACTGTGGGCCTCCACTGTGATGTGTTTTGATCATCAACAACATGCATTGGGTGGGCCCTTAGGACAGTGGCCCCCTGCCAAAAATTAGTCGTATACGGAACTCAGGTGGGCCATACCATCTAAAATCAAGTGAAGACATGCCTAAAACATATAAAATCCCATGGTGGGGCCTACCTAAAATTTGGATGCGGCTGAAACTTGGTCTGAACCCTCAGCCAGGTGGGACGCACATAATGGATGGGCTGGATTTGTGAACCACCTTCCAGTGGGCCCCAGGTCAGTGTGACCTTATAAACAGTTGAATAGAAAATAAATATTACAGTGGGCTCAGCCCCCTCCCAGGTCCGTGTGACCTTATAAACAGGTTGTATGCCAGATAAGCATCACGGTGGGCTCCCTGATCGTGACCCTATCAACGGGTTGGATGGCAATAAACATCACCGTGGGCCCTGGTCCATGTGACCTTATAACAGGTTGTGTGGCAAATAACATTTCAATGGGTCCTACCCAAGGTCCACGTGACCTCATGAATAGGTTGGATTGCAAAATAAACATTACAGTGAGCCCAGGTTGGGTGGAAAATAAACATTATGGTGGGTACTACTTGGGTCCCACTCATGTATGTATTATGGTCGACACCTTCCATCAGTGTGGGCCCCACCATGAGGTATGTATTTCTAATGCCATCCATATGTCTTATATCCACGTAGTCCACCTTATATGAGGCCCATCTTGATTGGTTTCAGACCCATTATTGGGGTCTGCCTTTATATATATTTGAGGCCCATGTTACGAGGCCCATTATGATGTATGCAAGGCCCGTATGATTAGGCCCACCTTAGTGTGTTTGTGGCCCGATATTGAGGCCCACTTTGATATATATGAGGCCCATGTGACTAGGCCTAACTTGATGTATTTGTGGCCTGCCCACTAAGGCCCACTCCGATATATACGAGACCCATGTACATGAGGCCCTTTATAACGTGATTCCACCATGGTTTATGTGTTGACTCTTATGGTGGGCTATGCCTTGGGAGCAATGATGGTTTGACGTCCACATTGTAGGATGATGTTGGTTAAATATCCACATTATCACTTGCCCTAAGGCCCATTGATAGGCCCATACTTGTAGTGAGTAGGCCGTCTAGGCCCATATCCGTTATGCACAAGCCCATCACCCTATGACATGTTTAGTATAGACTCATGATTCATGATCATACGCATCACATGTATGTCTGATATGATGAGTGACTGATCATAGCATATGCCTTCGGGCGGATTGTTTATGGGCTCCCTGATAGGCGGAGTTGTCCTACATGAGCGCGCGACGTGCATAGGATTGTTGCATGTTTGGTAGGGTGATTCATGCACTTGCATTTGTGTGATCATGATTATTGTATGCCCTAGCGACATCAGGCCATAGCCTCCACAGACACATCGTGGGTGGCTAGATTGGATACCGAAAATATTTGGTTCTAGCATATGGGCGTCATAGATATCCCTGGGTGAAAATTCCTAAACCCGATGGTACTAGAGGATGACTCCTACGTCGAAAACGAGTTGATACACGAGCGCGCGAGAGCCGTATACCTGTAGGTCGTGTCTCCCACTGTGTCGTGGTCGGTTGGAAAGGGGTGTGACCTTACCTACCTGAGTGAGGGGGTAATTTCTAGGTTGAGTTTGACCAGTTTGAGGAATAGGTCCACTATCGACGAGCCGGGCCCGATATTGGCAGGCAGATAGTGAGGTCTCTTCCACTCTCCCAGTTGTACATTCGAATAAGAACGACAAGCTGGCGTAGAGTGTAATAGACCCCAATGATTATCCAAACTGAGAACCGTATTGATTTGATGCTCTAGTGAGGAGCTGCATTGATATGTGGAGGTGGATTGGCATGCTTAACTTGCATTATGCATCGCATGGCCTTGACATGGCCGATAGTATTCATATCTTGCACCGCATAGCCTTGGTACGGCTGACTGCATTCATGTACTCATCAGCATGTTTTCGCATTACTCTGACCTTGCATTCTGAGCATGCTCATATTGCGCACACACTTACACCACCCTCTAAGCTTTCTATAAGCTTATGCACGATTAATGCATGTAAGTGACTCAAGGACTCAGCCGTAGTCTTGCCGCAGTTGGAGCGTGCAGCCGAGCTTCTGGAGTTTTTGTTATTATCACTATCTTGTATTTCCCTTCATACGCCTTGTACTCAAAGTTTTTGATCATAGTGGATTTTGTGATGGTGTTCTTATGGTTATTGCTTGTGGGTTATGCTTGTGGTTATGTTCATTACGAATCAAATTGATTATTAGAAATCCTCCTTGTAGCATCCCAGGATCGAAACCTGGTATATGGGTGCCAGGTGCCGAGAATGGGGTACTACGGAGGCTGTCGGCACCGGATTCGGCAATCGAGAATTTTGTGAGCCCGGTCTCCGAGTTTGGGGCATGACAGAAGTTGGTATCAGAGCATAACTTGGGAATAACCAAGAACAGCATCACATGTTTGCTATGAGTTAGGACGATTAGGTTCCGAGTGCATAACCTTTCGATTGAGCTCCTTAACACTCAATTCTCAAGATTGATTGGCGCCTTATCTTTTCCATAGGACATGCCACGCAGACGAGTGACCCATTCGACTCCCGCTCCACTACCTGAGGCTCCATCTTTACCACCTGCACCTCCCGTTCCACCACCAGAGATCCATTCTTCCTTGCTTGAGGATGATGCTCTTCCACCTGATGCCGGTGCAGATCTGACCGTGCCTGTGAGTGCCTCGTAGTTACAGTAGATGTTGCAGGCTGTGACTGCTACGCTTCAAGGGCAGGGTAGATGCCCAGTTGTTTCTCCAGCTTAGGCCGAGTAGGAGCGCGCGAGTGCTCTTCTTCGAGAGTTCAGACAGCTTGATCCTCCGCCTTTTCAGGGCGAGCCAGATCCGACAACAGCTGAGAGATGGCGCTCCGCAGTGGAGAAGATCTTCGATACTATGTCATGCACGACCCAGCAGCGAGTTCGGTTAGCAGTATTTCTCTTCCAGGACGAGGCCGAGCATTGGTGGACCTCTGTTACCCATGTTACAGGACCAAATTACGTCTGGACATGAGAGGACTTTATTGACCGATTCAAAGACCAGTATTTCTCTGATCACATTCGACATTAGAGAGCATTAGAGTTCGAGACCCTGGTACAAGCAGACATGACCGTGGTGCAGTACGTAGCCCATTTTGTGGTGCTATCAAGGTTTACGCCATATATGGCTGATGATGATGGGCGAAAGGCCCTCCGTTTCGAGAACGGCTTATGTTACGGTCTTCGAGGCCGTGTCATTGGGCATGAGCTTCTGACTTTCCAGACAGTAGTGTAGAGGGCTCAGATTTATGAGGTCGAGTGGGCCGGCGGATGGAGCGATCGAAATCAGAGGAGGGGTCAGAAGAGGCAGACCCCCTCCAGTAGCTCACATCAACATCGACGACCATAGAGATACAGGAGCCACCCATCTATCAGAGCACCAACAGCACCATCGGCACCTCCAACAGCACCACCTCAGAGGCAGCTTTTTAATACCTGTTATAGTTGCGGTGGGGTAGGATACCATAGGTGGGAGTATCCCCGATCTTAGCTGTAGCAGCCGAGAGCACCACAATAGCCGAGAGCACCGCAGCAGCCTCCGCAGAAGCAGCGACAGTAGATTCCACCATCGAGGCCCCCTCAAGCGACGGACTACCTCCGAGACCACAATGGCCGAGGAGCGTAGCAGTTTCGAGCGCCTCAGCGATACCAGCAGAGCAGCATCCTCAGAGGGGACAGGCACCTCCCCAGCCAGCTCAGGCTAGATTTTATGTAGCTCAGCAGGACCCGCAGACCTTCGGAGGGGTCATTGAGGGTATACTTCCAGTCTCTTCATGCATCGCACAAATATTATTTGATTTCAGTGCTTCACACTCATTCATGTTTGAGGATTTTTGCTGATCGACTGGATTATCGACAGAGTCTGCTAGTGAGGGATTGACCATATCGACGCCCTTGGGGAAGACCACAGTATTGAGCCATTTCTGTTTGTCTTGCCCCGTTCTAGTCGGTGATATCTTTTTGCTTCGCACTCATTCATGTTTGAGGATTTTTGTTGATCGACTGGATTATCGACAGAGTCTGCTAGTGAGGGATTGACCATATCGACGCCCTTGGGGAAGACCACAGTATTGAGTCATTTCTGTTTGTCTTGCCCCGTTCTGGTCGGTGATATCTTTTTGCCCGCTGACTTGTTTGTGTTGCCGATGACGGACTTCGACGTTATCTTAGGCATGGATTGGCTTGCTGAGTACCACGTCATCTTAGACTGTTCCGCGAGGACAGTCACGTTCTATATACCCAGCTTGCCAAAGTTTCAGTTCGTTACAGATCCTTGAGGAGAGCCATTATCTCATTTGATGTCCTGCGCAGTCGGGGAGCCTGTTACTTTATGTATCGATCAGTTGCCGGTGGTCTGTGATTTTCCCGACGTGTTCCAGGAGATTCCGGGGTTACCACCGTACCGTCATATTAAGTTCCAGATTGATCTTGTGCCTGGTACCGCGCCTATCTCGAAGGCCCTGTACCGTATGGCACCGATAGAGTTGCGTTAGCTGCAGTGACAGTTGGAAGAGCTGCGTGAGTTGGGATTTATTCATCCGAGTAGTTCGCCTTGGGGAGCGCCGGTACTCTTCGTCAGGAAGAAGGATGGCTCATTGAGGCTCTACGTAGATTATCGTGAGCTCAACCGGGTCACGATTAAGAACAAGTACCCGCTCCCGAGGATAAATGATTTATTTGATCAGCTGCAGGGTGTACAGTTCTTTTCGAAGATTGACCTATGTTCCGGTTATCATCAGATTCGTGTCCGAGAGGAGGACATCCCGAAGACAACTTTTAGGACGCGTTATGGTCATTTTGAGTTTCAGGTCATGTCTTTCGGACTGACCAATGCACCCGCGGTCTTCATGCAGTTGATGAACAAGGTCTTCCGTCCATATCTCGATCAGTTTGTTATGGTCTTCATCGTCGACATTCTGATATATTCAAGGACCCGTGAAGATCATATGCAACATCTGGAGATCGCATTGCAGACCCTTCGTGCCCACCAGCTATATGTGAAGCTGGAGAAGTGCGAGTTCTGGCAGGAGGAGGTGAGATTCCTCGGTCACGTGGTGACGAGGGAGGGTGTCGCAGTGAACCCCTCGAAGGTTGAGGCAGTACATCTATGGGGTCAGCCCACGACTGCGTCCGAGATCCACAGTTTCCTTAGTTTAGCGAGATACTATAGGCATTTCATTAAGAGCTTCTCCCGTATCGCGGCCCCGATGACCAGGTTGACACTGAAGGGTGCAGATTTTATTTGGACTGACGCATGTGAGCAAGCATTCGTGGAGCTGAAGGACTGTCTGACGTCCACTCCTGTCCTCACTCTTCCCTCTAGGAGTGACGGATTTATTGTATTTACCGATGCCTCACATATTAGTTTAGGTGCTGTCCTGATGCAGCACGGCAGACCTGTAGCCTTCGCGTCTCGTCAGCTCAAGGTCCATGAGCTGAACTACCCCACGCATGATTTGAAGCTGGCAGTAGTTGTCTTCGCACTGAAGGTGTGGAGGCACTATCTCTATGGGGTCAGGTTCGAGCTCTTCTCTAACCACAAGAGCTTGAAGTATCTATTTTCTCAGTCCGAGCTGAACATGAGATAAAGATGCTGGATAGAGGATGCTCGAAGATATAGTAAAGTACGACTTTGATTTTGGTCTGCAGTCTTCTATTGTCCAGCTATCGAGCCTGTCGATTCAACCCTCTCTTGTCGCAAGGGTAATCGAGGCTCAGCAGACAGACGAGTCGTTTCAGGATTACCGAGCAGAGGCAGCATCTGAGAGTCAGATAGATTGACAAATTGGTTCTGATGGTGGGCTTCGCTTTAGAGGCTGACTATGTATCCCGGATATTCCTGAGTTGCGTAGAGATCTTATGACCAAGGCACGTCGATCGCAGTTTTCTATCCACCCTGGCTCGACGAAGATGTACCGTGATACGAGGAGACAGTATTTTTGGGCAGGGATGAAGCGCCAGATTGCCAGTTTTATGGCCGACTGTGACACATGCCAGCGTGTCAAGGCCAATCATCAGAGACCCCCTGGTCTATTGCAGCCGTTAAGCATCCCGATGTGGAAGTGGGAGCACGTATCTACCGATTTTATCATGTGTTTGCCGAGGACTCAGTGCGATCATGACACCATCTGAGTTGTCATTGATCGTCTGACGAAGTCGGCACATTTTCTTGCGATTCGTGCGACTTGGCCTTTAGACCGGTTTGCGAGGTTATTCATCGAGGAGATTGTGAGACTACACGACATTCCAGTCTCGATCATTTTTTACCGAGACCCGAGGTTCACGTCTCAGTTTTGGAGGAGCTTTCAGAGAGCGATGGGCACTGATTTGCAGCTCAGCACTGCGTATCATCCGCAGACCGATGACCAGACCGAGAGGGTCAACCAGATCCTTGAGGATATGCTTCGGGCCTACGTGATTGATTTCGGGGGTAGCTGAGATAAGCATCTGCAATTGACTGAGTTCGCATACAACAATAGCTATCAGACGACCATTTACATGGCTCCTTTTGAGGCATTATATGGCAGACCGTGCAGATCTCCGAGTTGTTGGACCGAGGTTGGAGAGCAGCGTCTCCTAGATCCTGAGCTTGTACAGGAGACATCAGAAGCTATTGATATCATCAGGCAGAGGATGCGCACAGCTCAGAGCCGACAGAATAGTTTTACTGATCGTCGGCGTCATCCCTTAGAGTTTGATGTAGGGGACCATGTGTATCTCAAGGTCTCGCCCATGAAGGGCGTGGTTCGATTTAGAGCGAAGGGCAAGCTTGCCCCAAGATTCATAGGACCTTTCGAGATCACTGAGCGCATTGGCGTCGTGGCCTATCGGCTTGCCTTACCATCTCAGTTGTTTGGTATCCACAACATTTTCCACGTCTCTATGTTAAGGAAGTGTGGGTCAGACATCATTCCTGTTATTAATTTACAGCCATTGGAGGTTCATGAGGACGCTTCTTACATTGAACAGCCAGTTTGTATCCTTGATCGAAAGGAGCAAGTCCTCCAGACCAAGGTCATACCCTTGGTGAAGGTTCAGTGGGGTCACCATTCTGTTGATGAGGCGTCTTGAGAGCGCGAGGCCGAGAATGGGGTACTACGGAGGCTGTCAATGCCGGATTCGGCGATCAAAAATTTTGTGAGCACGGTCTCCGAGTTCGGGGCGTGACAGACATCTTTCTCTAATTTCGAGTTCAACGGCCTACTAACGGGCGGTTTAGAACTAATTCAATTAATCCGGGCATTTCTAAAATAAACTGTGCGGCAAGATTTCTTGTGTATGGAAACTAGGGTTAGTGTTAGCTAAATTCATATTGTGTCATTTCCGCAATTAGCGAAAATGGTGATTCGGCTCTAATCACCCTAATCAATAACCCTAATTCGACTATGCTAGAAACTAGCCGAATTAATAAAATATACTAAAAATTTTAAAAAATCAAATTTAACCACATAATATGATTTCTAGCATGATTAGAAAAAATTCCTAAGAAGACGCTAAAAAAAAAAAAAAAAAAAAAATCTAAAATGAAAAATGAAAAATATATGTGCGGCCCATTGACAACTTGTAGTTGAAGAAAAATTTCAATTTCAATACGTCTATTTCTTGTAATGTTTTTGGTATTTTCAGTTACTAAACTATTTTAAAAATTGTTATGAAATTTTATCATCAAGTTTACTTAATTCTTACTAAATTTTATTTCATTTTTTATTTTAGAAAAATTCTAAAATTTTCGAAAGTACCAGCTGTGTGAAACTAATAATTTTTGTTGTAGTTTTCCAAATATCATAAATAAACCTTCTTTGAGTTTTCTTTTTTTTTATTATTATTATTATTTTTCTATAAAACTAGACTAATCAACCTTCAATTTAACTTTTGAATCACCTCAATCGGAGTTGTAAAAAAAAAGTTATAAAATTTTAAAATTAGTATATAGAAAATATCAGCTAATGAACATGCAACAGTGTTGAACAAGGGGGTGGCAGTGGCACCGCTGCCAGCTGACCAATTTTGGCAGTGGCACCACTGGATTGGGGATTGCATCGTCAAGGTTCGTCCACGCTCTATAAAATTTGAACTTCCACTCTTTTGGGCAGTTTTGGTGGACCCCACATCACTCATTTTGGTCCTAAAAACATGTGAATGCATGCACGAATAGGTAATCAAATTGTAAAATCAAAGGTAACGCCCAAGGACATCCAATTCCCAGTTGGAAAACATCTAGGGCGTTATAGTTAGTCACCTCATCGACATGGTGGAGGACAACCATAATTGATGCAAGATTCATCACACAAACATAATTGTGGTGTGGTTGCGGCATCCATTCCATTTATGATATAGTAGACTTGTAGCCTTCGTGAGTCTTGGCAATTCTCAACATTGCTAAGGACAAACAACTCGGATATGATGTCCCATACCACCATGCCCAGCTAACGAGTCTTGTGGATCATACCGTTAATGGTTATAACTGTTGAGACTCAAATATTGTATAATTTTCTCCATTTATATCTTAGTTTTATGAACATGAATCAGCTTAATGTTCTATTTTACTCATGTTTGTGTTGTAAAGTGAATTTAAGAGCTTACATTGAAAATAGTGTTAAAAGCATGGATTTGATGCTCAAGAATCGCCAAGGTAAGGGATGGATCTTAGGAGACTAAGATTGAAGAATTCACATGCCAAAGATATAAGAAAATTAAGTAAGGAATGAAGAGAATCAAAGATTTGAAGTGAATAAAAGGAATCCTGAAATCGTCCTGAAAAAGCATATTCTGAAACTCTGAAATCTATTTTGGAAAACTACGCAGAGTGAAGTCTATTTTAGAAAACTGCATAAATTTAAGGAGGTTTCTAGAGTTTTTCAACTAGGTGCGAAAGTTGGAGTTCTCCACTTATAAATAGGGCTTCCCAGAGAATTCCTAAACATCATTCAAAGCATTCAAGAGCAAGATTTAGGGTTTTTAGAGAGTTTTTAATTTTATTAAAGTTTTATAAATTATTTTTTTTCTTTTAAATCTTTTCTATTTGTATTTATTTCTTTCTTGTTGCTTTTATATTTTACAATTTAATTATGTTCTTCTAAGTTCCCTCTAGCCCAAGCTAGAAGGGAAGCACATTGGTTTAATATTTTCATTGTTATGATGATTTATTATTCTAATGATGAGAAGAATGGTGAATGCATGTTATCAGTTGTTCAAGTTTAGTTTTTGATCCTCATGTGAGATCCATATGTTTCCATCATATGAGATCCACATTAATGGATAGTCTTACCCTGAATCAATTAGATTTCCTAGATAGGAGAGGTTCTCAACCTGCTACTTTTCTTTAATATTCATTATTTTATATATATGAATTCTTAAAATCACTGGCGCTTGAGAATATATATCATAGTGCAAATCCATGATTTTCTAATCTTTTATATCATTTATTTAAAATGTTTAAATTATTTTATTTTCTGATTAGGCCGACCATAGTGCTCAGATCCTAGTTGTGTTATCCAAGTCATCATGATTTTGGAACATTAACCTATGTGTGGAACTTTAAAGCTTGGTTGTTATTTTAATTCAGTTGAATTACATCCATTCAAAACTCCCAAAATCAAATCATCAGTTTAGTTTTTATTACTTAGTTTGTTTTGCATTTGATTTTCTCCTTCTCGCAATTCATCTCCCTGTGGGATTGACCTTGTATTCACGGGATATTACTTACGAACCTCTGCACTTGGAGGCAAGTAATCAAGTTTTTGGCACCGTTGCTGGGGAGAGATTAAGATAAATTAGATTTATGTAAGATAGCTAATGTAAGTTCTTTTTTAAGGTAAGTTCTCTTCTAGACCCTCCAAAATTTCTGTAAATTTTATGTTTTTCTTTTAAAGTAAATTCAGTTACGTCTTTCAAGCACTAACTGTGACATAAGGTTTCCCTGCTTGGGATTTTATCACCCAAGTGCTATGGTTGTCGTACAGTTGTTGTTCGATCATAAATATCATCCGCTCAATCTATTTTCCATATTAGCATAGTTTAATTTCTGCATTAGTTTTACTTTTGTTGATTTATTTTTTATTTTTACTTTGTGGTTTGAACCGTTATGGTCGGCTCTACTGCCTGGGTTGTTGATTTATTTTGCTTTGTGGATTGAACCCTCATGGTCGGCCCTGCCGCCTGGGTTGTTGGTTAAGTTTTTATTTTTATTTTAAGTATCATACTTGCTATTTGAATTAGTGGTATTTGTTGTGTGGTGTGAATGGTTTATGTCTCATTGAAGTAGGGATCAAAATAATCGACTCTCCTCCGAAGGCGAACTAGTTCTAGGCCTTGATCATTCACTTAGAAGAAGCACTCAACATTACTTAGATTCTATGGCAGACCCAGTTAATAATCCAAATCCAAATCTGTCAGATCCAACTATAGATCAAAGTAAAGAAAATCAACTTAATCCTCCTCTTGAGGATGAGAATGAAGTTCATAGGAATGTGTTAAACTAATCATGGACTTTACGTGAACGTCTACACCCTGAGAAATCAATTTTACCATCTTGCATAGTGTTCCCTGCTCACACAGGGAACATTGATTTTAAGCTAGGTGTGATTCAATTGATTCCTAAATTTCATGACTTGGATTCTAAAAGCCTCCACTTATACCTCAAGGACTTTAAGGAAGTAATTGCAACATTACAAGTAAACAATGGCAATAGGGATGCACTTAAGCTTAGGTTATTCTCATTTTCTTTGAAGGATCGGGCCAAAACATGGCTCAACTCTCTAAAACCTAATACCATGACTACATAGCAAGCTTTAAGTAGAGAGTTTTTGAAAAAACTTCTTTCCCAAGCACAAAACAAATGCACTTAGACAGGAAATCATGTCGTTCTCCCAAAAGGGGAATGAACTATTTTTCCAAGCTTGGAAGTGCTTCAAAGACCTTCTACTTATTTGTCTACATCATGATTATGAACCATGGCACGTGATTGATGCATTCCGAAAGGGGCTCACCATGGATACCCATCAGTTCATAGAGATGAAGTGTGGTGGAACCTTTCTTGACAAAGATCGTAATGAGGCTTAGGATTTTCTAGACATGTTAGTAGAGAATACGCTGACATGGAATGTCTCTGCTAAACCAGACCAAACTAGACCCATTAATCCTAGAAAGAAAACGTGGATGTATGTCCTAAGAGAGAAAGATGACCTTAATGCAAATTTCGTTGCATTGGCTAGAAAGGTCGAAGCCTTGGAAATTAAGAAGGTTGATATGGTTAAAGAAAACACTTCCTTAGATAATTTTTGTAGCATTTGTGGTGGTGCAGACTATGACACAATGGATTGTCCAATAATCCCGGTTGTACAAAATATCACGCACGAGCATGAGCAAGTAAATGTTATAAATAACTGTTAAAGGTCAGTTATGAAACCAATGGGAAACATGTACGATCCAAATTGGCATAACCATCCTAATCTTAGTTAGAGGAATGGACCACAAATTAATGCACCC
This sequence comes from Magnolia changhungtana, assembly GCA_030180095.1. Taxonomy (NCBI): domain Eukaryota; kingdom Viridiplantae; phylum Streptophyta; class Magnoliopsida; order Magnoliales; family Magnoliaceae; genus Magnolia; species Magnolia changhungtana. The sequence goes on along the minus strand of JASAUF010000066.1, from coordinate 1,113,156 downwards.
AATGCACCTCAAGGCCCTCCACAAAACAACTTCTTTAGGGCACCTAACAATGCACCATATGTGCCCCCATCAAAGCGATCATCTATGGAGGATGCATTGACCACATTCATGAACTCTCAAGCTCAAATAAATCAGTCTCTAATCCAATCAAATCAGGAATTAAAGACGGTCGTGGCTAGGATTGAGACTCAAGTAAATGCTAGGGAAAAAGACACTCTCCCTTCTCAACCTGTGCCAAACCCTAAAAATACACATTTCATTGGAGACTCAAATCCAAACGAGCTACATCATGAACAAGCTAAAGCCATTATTACCTTAAGAAGTGGAAAAGAGGCCGATAATAAGATAATACAACCGGTAGAAATACCGGAGGATGAGCCACCATCTCAAGAGAACGATGAACCGGCTATGGTTCAAGAGCCATAAAAATAAAAGGATAAAGAGACTAAGTCACATGAGCCTCCAGTTCCGTTCCCATCTAGACCCCCATAAAATATCAAGAGGTGTTGGATGTGCTTCAAAACGTTACTGTCAATATTCCTCTGCTTGATGTCATTAGACAAATTCCATCATATGTTAAATATCTCAAGGACTTGTACACTATAAAGAGGAAATTAAATGTGCACAAAAAGACCTTCCTTACTGAAAAAGTGAGCACTATCATTCATTAAGGACTTTAGCGCCATTACTAGACCCTTGACTAATCTTCTTTAAAAGGATGTCCCATTTAAGTGGACAGATGAGTATGCAATTACCTTTAACAAAATTAAATCATCCCTTACCACTAAACCTATAATGCGTCCACCAGATTGGACACTTTCTTTTGAACTAATGTGCGATGCAAGTGATTATTCCATGGGGGCTGTTTTGGGCCAAAGGAAAGATAAACGGCCCAAGTGAACTATTATTCACTATGCTAGTAGAACTCTAAACTCGGCCCAAGTGAACTACTCAACAACTGAAAAAGAGTTACTTGCAGTAGTTTTTGCTTTGGATAAGTTTAGGTCCTACTTGCTAGGATTCAAAGTGGTCATTTTCATGAACCATTCGACTTTGAAATATTTACTATCTAAGAAGGATGTAAAGTTGAGACTTTTAAAATAGATCCTCCTACTCCAAGAATTTGACTTAGATATAAAAGATAAGAAATGAGCAGAAAACGTAGTGGCCGATCACCTTTCCAAATTGGTGTTAGATGATTCCACTGAGGAGATGTATATCCAAGACACTTTCCCTAATGAACAACTATTTATGATCTCCAAATTGCCTTGGTATGTGGATATAATGAACTATCTTGTGACGGGAAAAATGTCATATCATTGGAAGTCACAAGATAGAGAGCGTTTTGAAACCGAGATTAGGAACTTCTTCTAGGATGACTCGTATTTATATAAATATGGGACTGATCAGATTTTTAGACGTTGTATCCCAGAGGATGAAGTTCAGAGTGTTATTTCCTTTTGCCATATGGAAGCATGTGGTGACCATTTTTCCACTAAGAAAATCACTGCAAAAATCTTGCAGTGTCGTTTTTACTGGCCCACCATATTTAAAGACACACATGCTTTCTATGTTACTTGTGATAAATGTCAAAGGTTGAGAAGAGTGTCCCGGCGTAACATGATGCATTTATCCCCAATTTTACCATTGGAGATTTTTTTTTGTTGGGGTATTGATTTTATGGGCCCATTTCCATCTTCTTTTGGATTTCTTTATATATTGGTTGGTATGGACTATGTTTCAAAGTGGATTAAGGCAGTTTCAAGTAGGACCAATGATAATAAAGTAGTCATACGATTCCTCAAGGAAAATATTTTTTCTAGATTTGGAACTCCAAGGCCATCATTAGTGATGGTGGGTTTCACTTTTACAATAGGACATTTGATGCTTTGATGAAGAAATGTGGCATCAAATATAAAGTGAGCACCCCATACCACCCACAAACGAGTGGGCAAGCTAAGATTTCTAATCGAGAAATCAAACACATTTTTAAGAAAACTATAAGGGCATATAGGAAGGATTGGTCCCTCAGACTATCCAATGCTTTATAGGCTTATAGGACTGCTTATAAGACCTCAATTGGAATGTCCCCATATAGATTAGTGTATGGGAAGGCTTGACACTTGCCTGTGGAATTGGAACATAGAGTCTACTCGGAAGTAAATAAATTAAACTTTGATATGGACCAAACAAGTGGACAAAGAAAATTAAAGTTGAATGAATTAAAAAAGCTGAGGAGAGATTCCTATGAAAATTCTAAAATCTACAAATAGAGGACCAAAGCTTTTCATGAAAAAACATCCCGATGAAGAATTTTGAACCTTAGCAAAAGGTCCTATTATACAATTCCCATCTCCAGTTCTTTCCGGGAAAGTTAAGATCAAAATAGACAGGCCCTTTCATTGTGAAGAATGTTTATACTTATGGGGCCGTTGAAATTGAGAATCCACGTAATGGTAATGTGTACAAGGTTAATGGTCAGAGATTGCAACCTTATGTGAAAAACTTTCATTTAGGAGAGGAGTTTGTCCCTCTTCATGAGCCAGAATATTCGGATTGATGCTCCTAGTTTGACGGAGCATTTGTATAGGATTTGTATAATATTCAAAAAAAAAAAATTGTGTCGCCTAGCAGATGAGTTCTTCATGGTAACTATTATCCACCCTTTCTTTTATTTTATTGTTCTCTGCATTACATGTATCATTACATTGGAGACAATGTAAATTTTAGGTTAGGGGGTGGATAGTCATCCATGTGAGTTGAGTTTTTTTTTAGGTTTTCTTTTTTGAGGTTTATAGGAAATTTTTTCAAAATTTTTAAATTTTTTATACAAGAATGTGAACATGATATTATGTGAATTCCAAAGGCAAAGTTAATATTTATTCTAGTTGATAGTAGTTAGAATTCTGATAACTAAAAATTATAGACTTGAGTTCGATTATCTAATCACTAGTTTAAAGTGAGTTGTAATTTGATGTACTGAATTCACAATACACCCTAGCTAACTAAGTGAGGAATATGATATGTGAACTTGAATAACAAATTTTGATTCAAACAAGGTTGAATAAACTATTACCATTGATATATGTTTAAAAGAGAGAATATTGAAGACAAAAAAGTGATGGAAAAAGAAAAATATTATAGAGCATGAATGCAATGACCATAACAATCGTGTCAGTAATCTGGAGTAAGGACACCTAAGTATCCATTACTGTTACTATTGGGAAATTTGCAACTGTACGACCCATTCATGCCCATTTAGGAGAATAAGCCCACCTCATTTTTCATTGCGAGAATACGCCCCAGCTGTACGGACGCCTTTCCAAAGGTCGAAAATGCCCCCGCGTTTTCCTTCAAGCGAGAAGACGAGAGCTGACGCTCCTCGAACTCCGAGTTGTATGAACGGTTCAAAAGATATCAAAGTTACATGGGCCCCACAGTTATGTATTTATTATATCCACAACGTTCATCCATATTTCGAGATCATTTCGGACCATTATCTTTTTAAAAAAATCATATCCAAAGATCAACTGGACCACACCACAAAGAACAGCAGAAAATTGATTTTCACCATTAAAAATTTTGTAGGGCCCACCGTAACATTTATTTTCCATCCAATCTATTCATAAGGTCACAATGACCAGGATGAAGAGGAAAAACAAGTTTCATAATGATCCAAAACTTTTGTGACCCCTAAAAGGGTTTTAATGGTAGACGTTCAATCATCCACGGCCTTTAACAGTGTGGTCCACTTGATAGCTAGATCTGTCTTATTTTTTGTCTCAAGCCTTAATACGAGTTCGCCAAAAATATGGATGGTTTGGATATAACACATACCTCATAATAGGACCCACAAAAAGCGGTGGGATTACAACAGCAAAAAAATTTAAAATGTACGTCGATATATCGAAGGTCTTTCGAAATATCGAAAATGGTCCAGAACTGCCCAGTGAGTTTTCCTCAAAAATCCTACAAGAAAAAGGTATTTTAGATTTAGCCTAACTGTAGTCTATGCCAGTCTATGAAATTTATTATTATTATTATTATTATTATTACATGGAGAAATTTATTCTACCTACAATTTTCTTTAATACATATTTATATAAATATGTATATATAAGCAAAAAAAAAAAAATTTCCTCTTTTTTTTCATTTATTTCTTTAATCATTTAACAAGAATATCTTCTAAACCAAAATTAGTTACTTGACGTACCACATATGATTTTAGGGTAGGAGAAGCGATTTAGCCAACTAACCTTGTTATTTTCCAAGATTTCATCAGGTCGATGGTCAAAAATCCATTTTATTCAAACCATGATTATTCCCATGCATTTCGCAGTCAATTCGCTTCAAACCATGATCATTCCCATGCATTTCACGGTCATCCCAAACAATTCCGTGTTCATTCACGGTCATTTCGAGGCATTTCACGGTCAATTCCCTTCACTTCACGGTCATTTGCATGCATTTCGCGGTCAATTCGCTTCAAACCATGATCAATCCCATGCATTTCACGGTCATCCCAAACAATTCTGTGTTGATTCACGGTCATTTCGAGGCATTTCATGGTCAATTCCCTTCACTTCACGGTCATTTGCATGCATTTCGCGGTCAATTCGCTTCAAACCATGATCATTCCCATGCATTTCACGGTCATACCAAACAATTCCGTGTTAATTCACGGTCATTTCAAGGCATTTCACGGTCAATTCCCATCACTTCACAGTCATTTGCATGCATTTCAAGGTCAATTCGCTTCAAACCATGATCATTCCCATGCATTTCACGGTCATACCAAACAATTCTGTGTTGATTGACGGTCATTTCGAGGCATTTTACGGTCAATTCCCTTCACTTCATGGTCAGTTGCATTCATTTCGCGGTCAATTCGCTTCAAACCATGATCATTCCCATGCATTTCACTGTCATCCCAACCAATTTCGTGTTGATTCACGGTCATTTCGAGGCATTTCATGGTCAATTCCCTTCACTTCACGGTCATTTGCATTCATTTCGCGGTCAATTCGCTTCAAACCATGACCATTCCCATGCATTTCACGGTCATCCCAAACAATTCCGTGTTTATTCAAGGTCATTTCAAGGCATTTCACGGTCAATTCCCTTCACTTCACGGTCATTTGCAGGCATTTCACGGTCAATTCGCTTCAAACCATGATCATTCCCATGCATTTCACGATCATTCCCATGCATTTCACGGTCATCCCAAACAATTCCGTGTTGATTCACAGTCATTTCGAGGCATTTCACGGTCAATTGTCTTCACTTCACGGTCATTTGCATGCATTTCACGGTCAATTCGCTTCAAACCATGACCATTCCCATGCATTTCACAGTCATCCCAAACAATTCCGTGTTGATTCACGGTCATTTCGAGGCATTTCACGGTCAATTCCCTTCACTTCACGGTCATTTGCATGCATTTCGCGGTCAATTCACTTCAAACCATGATCATTCCCATGCATTTCACGGTCATCCCAAACAATTCTGTGTTGATTCATGATCATTTCGAGGCATTTCACAGTCAATTCCCTTCACTTCACTGTCATTTGCATGCATTTCGCGGTCAATTCGCTTCAAACCATGATCATTCCCATGCATTTCACGGTCATCCCAAACAATTCCGTGTTGATTCACGGTCATTTCGAGGCATTTCACGGTCAATTCCCTTCACTTCACGGTCATTTGCATGCATTTCGCGGTCAATTCGCTTCAAACCATGACCATTTCCATGCATTTCACGGTCATCCCAAACAATTCCATGTTGATTCACGGTCATTTCGAGGCATTTCACGGTCAATTCCCTTCACTTCACGGTCATTTGCATGCATTTCGCGGTCAATTCGCTTCAAACCATGATCATTCCCATGCATTTCACGATCATCCCAACAATTCTGTGTTGATTCACGGTCATTTTAAGGCATTTCACGGTCAATTTCCTTCACTTCACGGTCATTTGCATGCATTTCACGGTTCAAACCATGATCATTCCCATGCATTTCACAGTCATCCCAAACAATTCCGTGTTGATTCACGGTCATTTCAAGGCATTTCACGGTCAATTCCCTTCACTTCACGGTCATTTGCATGCATTTCGCGGTCAATTCGCTTCAAACCATGATCATTCCCATGCATTTCACGGTCATCCTAAACAATTTCGTGTTGATTCACGGTCATTTCGAGGCATTTCACGGTCAATTCCCTTCACTTCATGGTCACATGCATTTCACGGTCAATTCACTTCAAACCATGATCATTCACATGCTTTTTACAGTCATACCAAACAATTCCATGTTGATTCACGGTCATTTTCATGCATTTCGCGATCAATTCCTTTCACTTCACGATCATTTCCATGCATTTCACAGTCAATTCCTTTCAGTTCACGGTCATTTCCATGCATTTCACGGCCAATTCGCCTCACTTCACGGTCATTTCCATGCATATCACGGTCATTCCCGCCTATTCCGTGTTGATTCACTGTCATTTCGGCGCATTTCACAGTCAATTCCCTTCATTTCACGGTCATTTTCATGCATTTCACGGTAAATTTGCTTCACTTCACGGTCATTTCCATGCATATCACGGTCATTCCTGCCTATTCCGTGTTGATTCACGGTCATTTCGGCGCATTTCACGGTCAATTCCTTCATTTCACGGTTCTTTCCATGCATTTCACGGTCAATTCGCTTCACTTCACGGTCATTTCCATGCATTTCACGGTCATTCCGCCTATTCCGTGTTGATTCACTGTCATTTCGGCGCATTTCACGATCAATTCCATTCAATTTACGGTCATTTCCATGCATTTCACAGACAATTCGCTTCACTTCACGATCATTTCCTAAACTCTAAACCCTAAACCTAAAACTAAACCTATAACATTAACCTAAACCTTTAACCTAAACTTATAACCTTAACCTAAACCTACTCTCAAATCCCAAAACCTAAACTTTAACCTATAACCTAAACTTAAACCTTTAACCTATAACCTAAATGTATAACCTATAACCTAAACCTAAACCTAAACCTATAACCTGTAACATATAACCTAAACTTAAACCTTAACCTATTTTAAATTCCCTAAATCTATAACCTAAACCTAAACCTAAACCTTAGCCATTTCACGGTCAATTCGCTTCACTTCACGATCATTTCCATGCATATCACGGTCATTCCCACATATTCCGTGTTGATTCACTGCCATTTCGACGCATTTCACGGTCATCCCCCTTCACTTCACGGTCATTTCTGCGCATTTTACGGTCAATTCGCTTTACTTCACAATCATTTCCATGTATTTCACTGTCATTCCCGCATATTCCATGTTGATTCACGATCATTTCGACGCATTTCACGGTCATACCCCTTCACTTCACGGTCATTTCGCCGCATTTCACGGTCAATTCGTTGAAATGACCGTGAATCAACACGGAATAGGCGGGAATGACCCTGAAATGCATGGAAATGACCTAAACCTAAACCTAAACCTTAACCATTTCATGGTCAATTCGCTTCACTTCACGATCATTTCCATCCGTATCACGGTCATTCCCACATATTCCGTGTTGATTCATGGTTATTTCGACGCATTTCACGGTCATACCCCTTCACTTCACGGTCATTTCTGCACATTTCACGGTCAATTCGCTTCACTTCACGATCATTTCCATGCATTTCACTATCATTCCTGCATATTCCATGTTGATTCACGGTCATTTCGACGCATTTCACGGTCATACCCCTTCACTTCGGTCATTTCGCCGCATTTCACGGTCAATTCATTGAAATGACCATGAATCAACACGGAATAGGCGGAAAGACCGTGAAATGCATGGAAATGACCGTGAAGTGAAGCGAATTGACCATGAAATGCATGGAAATGACTGTGAATCAAAACAGAATCGTCAGGATTGACTGTGATATGCATGGAATTGATCGCGAAGTAAATGAAATGAGCGAAATTGACCGCGAACTGATTGAAATTGACCGTGAAGTGAATGAAATAGATTTTCAACCATCAACCTGATGGAATCTTGAAAAATAACCAGGTCGGTTGGCTAAAGTAGCTTCTCCTACACCAAAATCATATAGGGTACGTCAAGTAACTAATTTTGGTTAAGAAGATATTCTTGTTAAATGAATAAAGAAAAAAATGAAAAAAAAAAAGAGAGAAAAAATTTTATATGCTTATATATACATATTTATATAAATATGTATTAGAGAAAATTGTAGGTAGAATGAAGTTCTCCATGTAAAAATAAAAATAAAAAATCATAGGCTGGCACAGACTACAGTTATGGCTACGGTTATAATCCGTAGCTATAGCTTTCGATGCCATCGATGACATCGAACACTAATCAATGACATCGAGCTTAAGTTGTCGATAACATCGAAGGTCTTTCGATATGTACTTCGATATATCGACTATCTGTTGATTAATCGAAAAAGGTCCAAAACTGTCCAGCGAGTTTGCCTAAAAAATCCTGCAATTTTCGATTAATCGAATGTCTTTCGATTAATCGAAAAAGGTATTTTATCATTAGCTACGGATTATAACCGTAGCCATAACTGTAGTCTGTGCCACTCTATGAAATTTTTTATTTTTTTTATTTTTATTTTATTTTTTACATGGAGAACTTATTCTACCTACAATTTTCTCAAATACATATTTATATAAATATGTATATATAAGCATATAAAAAAATTCTCTCTTTTTTTCATTTTTTTCTTTATTCATTTAAAAAGAATATCTTCTAAACCAAACTTAGTTACTTGATGTACCCTATATGATTTTGGGGTAGGAGAAGCTACTTTAGCCAACTAACCTAGTTATTTTCCAAGATTCCATCAGGTCGATATTCTCAATTTAAGATGGTGGCCCACCTCCTCCAATTCAGATCCTCCACCAGATGATGAAACTAGCCTTCTCTTTATTGACTCATCAAATGACATATCCTCGTGTCTGTCATCATCTCATACCCCATTGTTCATGCAGATTAAGCCTTTCGAACGGTGGATGGTGGTCCATCTCCACTTCAAATCCTTCACCTGATGATGACACAAACCCTTTCTCTATTGACCGATGTAATATCACATCCTCTAGTCCATTATCATATTCTTCTTCAAGCCCTTCGATCAATGGACATTCTTTACCAGATGATGATGAACAGTCATTCTCGATTGACCCATACAACAACACGCCCTCCATCTTATCACCATCTCCTCCCCCTTCTTCATTTAAATCGAGTTTCTCGATCAACGAATGGTGGCCCACCTCCTCCACTTGAAACTCTTCCCCAGGCAATGAGATTCTGGTTGGTAGTTAAAAAGTCTATAACTGGACCAGGGGTTAGGATCATCGTAGTTGAGACATCTGCAGAATGAACCGCTGGAATTGTCATCTAGAAGTCACGACCATGGTGAAAATTATAGATCGCTGCCTAAATGAACGACAAATAAAGTGAAACCCTCGACAACTAATGACACCACCTCCCAATTTGGTGAAGTTCCTCACGTCATCGGAAGTGAAGAGAAAAGATCGTGAAATGCATGGAAATGGCCGTGAAGTGAAGAGAATTGATTGTGAAATGCTTGGAAATGGCCGTGAAGTGAAGTGAATTGACTGTGAAGTGCGTTGAAATGACCGTGAATGTAAACGAAATTGTTGGATATGATCGTGAAATGCATGGAAATGGCCGTGAAGTGAAGAGAATTGACCGTGAAGTCCTTGGAAATGGTCGTGAAGTGAAGTGAATTGACCGTGAAGAACGTCAAATTGACGGTGAATGAACACGGAATCGCCGAGAATGACCGTGAAATGCTTAGAAATGATGGTGAAGGGAAGTGAATTGACCGCGAAGTGCATGGAAATGGCCGTGAAGTGAAGTGAATTGACCTTGAAGTGCGTCGAATTGATCGTGAATGAACACGGAATTGCCGGGAATGATCGTGAAATACATGGAAATGACGGTGAAGTGCGTGGAAATGGCCGTGAAGTGAAGTGAATTGACCGTAAAGTGCGTCGAAATGATCGTGAACGTAAACAGAATTGTCGGATATGACCATGAAATGCTTGGAAATGGCCGTGAAGTGAAGAGAATTGACCGTGAAATGCTTAGAAATGGCTGTGAAGTGAAGTGAATTGACGGTGAAGTACGTCGAAATGACCGTGAATCAACACGGAATAGGCGGGAATGACCGTGAAATGCATGGAAATGATCGTGAAGTGAAGCGATTGGACCACAAAATGCACAAAAATGATCATGAAGTGAAGGGGCATGACCGTGAATTGTGCCGAAATGACCGTGAATCAACACGGAATAGGCGGGAATGACCGTGATATGCATGGAAATGACCGTGAAGTGAGGCGAATTGGCCGTGAAATGCATGAAAATGACCGTGAACTGAAGGGAATTGACCGCGAAATGCATGGAAATGATCGTGAAGTGAAGGGAATTGATCGTGAAATGCATGGAAATGACCGTGAATCAACACGGAATTGTTTGGTATGACCGTAAAAAGCATGTGAATGATCATGGTTTGAAGCGAATTGACCGTGAAATGCATGCAAATGACCGTGAAGTGAAGCGAATTGACCGTGAAATGCCTCGAAATGACCGTGAGTCAACACGGAATTGTTTGGGATGACCCTGAAATGCATGGGAATGGTCATGATTTGAAGCGAATTGACCGCGAAATGCATGCAAATGACCATGAAGTGAAGGGAATTGACCGTGAAATGCCTCGAAATGACTATGAATCAACACGGAATTGTTTAGGATGACCGTGAAATGCATGGGAATGATCATGGTTTGAAGCGAATTGACCGCGAAATGCATGCAAATGACCGTGAAGTGAAGGGAATTGACTGCGAAATGCCTCGAAATGACCGTGAATCAACACGGAATTGTTTAGGATGACCGTGAAATGCATGGGAATGATCATGGTTTGAAGCGAATTGACCATGAAATGCATGCAAATGACCGTGAAGTAAAGGGAATTGACCGTGAAATGCCTCGAAATGACCGTGAATCAACACGGAATTGTTTGGAATGACCGTGAAATGCATGGGAATGATCATGGTTTGAAGTGAATTGACCACAAAATGCATGCAAATGACCATGAAGTGAAGGGAATTGACCGTGAAATGCCTCGAAATGACCGTGAATCAACACGGAATTGTTTGGGATGACCGTGAAATGCATGGGAATGGTCATGGTTTGAAGCGAATTGACCGCGAAATGCATGCAAATGACCGTGAAGTGAAGGGAATTGACCGTGAAATGCCTCGAAATGACTGTGAATCAACACGAAATTGTTTGGGATGACCGTGAAATGCATGGTAATGATCATAGTTTGAAGGGAATTGACCGCAAAATGCATACAAATGACCGTGAAGTGAAGGGAATTGACCGTGAAATGCCTCGAAATGACCGTGAATCAACACGGAATTGTTTGGGATGACCGTGAAATGCATGTGAATGATCATGGTTTGAAGCGAATTGACCGCGAAATGCATGCAAATGACCGTGAAGTGAAGGGAATTGACCGTGAAATGCCTCAAAATGACCGTGAATCAACACGGAATTGTTTGGGATGACCGTGAAATGCATGGGAATGATCATGGTTTGAAGCGAATTGACCGCGAAATGCATGCAAATGACCGTGAAGTGAAGGGAATTGACCGTGAAATGCCTCAAAATGACCGTGAATCAACACGGAATTGTTTGGGATGACCGTGAAATGCATGGGAATGGTCATGGTTTGAACCGAATTGACCGCGAAATGCATGCAAATGACCGTGACGTGAAGGGAATTTACCGTGAAATGCCTCGAAATGACTGTGAATCAACACGAAATTATTTGGGATGACCGTGAAATGCATGGGAATGATCATGGTTTGAAGCGAATTGACCGCGAAATGCATGCAAATGACCGTGAAGTGAAGGGAATTGACCGTGAAATGCCTCGAAATGACCGTGAATCAACTCGGAATTGTTTGGGATGACTGTGAAATGCATGGGAATGATCATGGTTTGAAGCGAATTGACCGCGAAATGCATGCAACTGACCGTGAAGTGAAGGGAATTGACTGTGAAATGCCTTGAAATGACCGTGAATCAACACGGAATTGTTTGGTATGACCGTGAAATGCATGGGAATGATCATGGTTTGAAGCGAATTGACCGCGAAATGCATGCAAATGACCGTGAAGTGAAGGGAATTGATCTGTGAAATGCCTCAAATGATCAGTGAATGAACACGGAATTGTTTGGGATGACCGTGAAATGCATGGGAATGATCATGGTTTGAAGCGAATTGACCCCGAAATGCATGCAACTTACTGTGAAGTGAAGGGAGTGTGAAATGCCTCGAAATGACCGTGAATCATCACGGAATTGTTTGGTTTGACCGTGAAATGCATGGGAATGATCATGGTTTGAAGTGAATTGACCGCGAAATGCATGCAAATGACCGTGAAGTGAAGGGAATTGACCGTGAAATGCCTCGAAATGACCGTGAATCAACACGGAATTGTTTGGGATGACTGTGAAATGCATGGGAATGATCATGGTTTGAAGCGAATCGACCGCGAAATGCATGCAAATGACCGTGAAGTGAAGGGAATTGACCGTGAAATGCCTTGAAATGACCGTGAATTAACACGGAATTGTTTGGGATGACCGTGAAATGCATGGGAATGATCATGGTTTGAAGCGAATTGACCGCGAAATGCATGAGAATAACCATGGTTTGAATGAAATGGATTTTTGACCATCGACCTGATGGAATCTTGGAAAATAACAAGGTTAGTTGGCTAAAGTAGCTTCTCATACCCCAAAATCATATATGGTACGTCAAGTAACTAATTTTGGTTTAGAAGATATTCTTGTTAAATGATTAAAGAAATAAATGAAAAAAAAAAGGAAAAAAAAAATTTTATATGCTTATATATACGTATTTATATAAATATGTATTAAAGAAAATTGTAGGTAGAATAAATTTCTCCATGTAAAAAAAAATAAAAAAATAAACTGGCACAGACTACAGTTAGGCTACGGTTATAATCCGTAGCTAAAGGTAAAATACCTTTTTCTTGTAAGATTTTTGAGGACAACTCACTGGACAGTTCTGGACCATTTTCGATATATCAAAAGACCTTCGATATATCGACGTACATTTTAAAATTTTTTGTTGTTGTAATCCCACCGCTTTTTGTGGGTCCTATTATGAGGTATGTGTTATATCCAAACCGTCCATATTTTTGGCGAACTCGTATTAAGGCTTGAGATGAAAAATAAGATAGATCTAGCTATCAAGTGGACCACACTGTTAAAGGCTATGGATGATTGAACGTCTACCATTAAAACCCTTTTAGGGGTTACAGAAGTTTTGGATCATTATGAAACTTGTTTTTCCTCTTCATCCTGGTCTTTGTGACCTTATGAATAGATTGGATGGAAAATAAATGTTACGGTGGGCCCTACAAAATTTTTAACGATGAAAATCAATTTTCTGCTGTTCTTTGTGGTGTGGTCCAGTTGATCTTTGGGTATGATTTTTTTTTTTTAGTTAACGGTCCGAAATGATCTTGAAATATGGATGAACGTTGTGGATACAATAAATACATAACTGTGGGGCCCATGTAACTTTGATATCTTTTGAACCGTTCGTACAACTCGGAGTTCGAGGAGCGTCAGCGCTCGTCTTACCGCTTGAAGGAAAAGGCAGGGGCATTTTCGACCTTTGGCAAGGCGTCCGTACAGCTGGGCCGTATTCTCGCAAGGGAAAATGAGGTGGGCTTAGTTTCCTAATTTGGGCCATAAATGGGTCGTACAGTCGCAAATTTCTCGTTACTATTACAAGTACGATACCTTAGGTTATGAAGCAAGCCCGGTTGGAATCTTCATCTAAGGGCGGTCTATAATAATGAGGATATGATGATAAAAGAATAAATGGCATGAAGGAAATAAGATAACTAGAGATTTCATATTCTTGGAATAATTGAAAGGAGTTATGATAATGAACATACATATTTCTCAAAGTTAGACTAGTGTCACCGAGCACCTAAGTATATTGTATCATAACTATTCTAAATTTTAATTAAGTCTCTGAACTCAAGGATGTAATAGATTAGGAAATTGAGATTCTAACTAACTTTAGACTTAGGGTAAGTATTGTTTTGTTTTGGAATTCATATGATTAATGGGTACATATTGTATAAATTTTTGAATGTTGAACTATTTTTCATGTTTTCAATGTTTATGGGTGTAGACACTGAAAAATCGGGGGTCCACTTTGTTGTGAAAAATGTCTTGTTGTGGTCCTGGGAGTGGTTAAGCTGATTTGTGATTGTTGGAGTCGCCACTAGCCGAATAATCTCAGAATCCCGCGGTCGGCTAGAACCACGGAATACGTAAGGTTGGAGAAATCCGAAGATCCTCCGACCTTAGATTGACTCCTGGTCTACGATCCGGGATTCCGGGTAAGGGACCTCGGTTACAAAGAGGGAAGGTGTTAGGCACCCTCTCTGCCCGTACAAATGTACGGTCTCGACTTAGTGTGGTAAAATAATCTCAAGGGATGATGATGATGCTTCGGTCATGATGGGACTAGTCACATGTGGATTTCTGATGTAGCAAGATCCGAGATTTCGGCAGGCCACAGAGCATACGTCCGACAATATATCTAGAGGGCGGATGTGATGATGCTTATGCAAAAAACACAAGAAAAGTGGACTAGATCACTAGGAATTTCTGATGTGACAGGATCCGATGTACGGCAAGTCACAGAGCATACGTCCGCTAGAAATCTAGAGAAGCAAGGGGGTTGAGAAGGGAGTAGATGTCATGATGAATGCTTGTATGCAAATGGATCTTTGACTTGATTCTTGAAAAGGCTAAGATGTAGATTGAACCATGATCATTTTGGACTAGGCTTGGGGGTTGGAAGGATTGAGATGAAGGCTAGGAGGTGGCTGGAAAATGTGGGCTTGAAGGCTTGGGAGCTCCTTCCTTCCTTCACTCTCTTCCTCACTCTCTCTCTCTCTCTCTCTTTTCTTTTCTTTTCCTCTCACTCTTTCTCTCTCACTCTCTCCCTCTCTTGGTGGCTCTCCTCCATATGGGTGAAAATGAAAGGGGAGAGGGCTATTTATAGCCCTTTCCAAAGGTTTTTTGGTAAATAGAGGACAAGAGGAGGGTAAAGGTGATGTGGCACATGGTGATTGGTGGAGAGGAGAGAGATGCCACATGGCATGCTCTCATTGGTCAAGGGACCGGTAAAACAAGAAATAATAGAAATGGGAGGGGTAAATTCCAGAAGAGTTGACTTTGGACGCCGAGACACTGTCCCTCGTCAGACAAAGACGCGGCGGACTCCGATCACCGCCGGCGAATCCGATTACCGCCGGCGGTAGGGGCCGACCGCCGCCCGGCCCCGGCCGAGTCCGATTCTCGTGTGGTATCTGGCTCAGCAGAGCATGCTTTTTGAGAGGAAGCGGTACCACTTCTGTGATAGTTTTCCTCGAAATTTTGTCTGGGGTCCTTTTTGGGTCTTTAGAGTGAAACAAAGTCCGTTTTGGATATTCGGCTTAAAATGACTCAAAATTGGCTCGATTGTTACTTGAAAATGACCCGAGAAATGGATCAGCTTTCGACATGGTTTGGATTGAATGATGACTCATGATGGCTCAGGTTAGGATTAGGGTTAGGTTTAGGATATGATCATGGTTCTCGATTATCTTAACAAAATCAAGATTAGCCTGGGTGGGGTGTCTACAGATGCCCCTCTTTGACCGAGGTTGCGAGCAACTGAAGGTCAAAGCAAGTGGACACCCCACCCTTCTGGTCAGAATGAAGGGTAGCGATTCAAATCTATTGCTTACCATTGTATCATCATCAGTCGACTGTTTGGAAAAAGATGACTTGCACATATCACGAGGGTTGAGGAAAACGTTGTGATTGTCTCCTGCGCATTTGTCGCGGCTTTACGGATCACCAATCACAACCTCTTCACATCGGATTGTTTACAGCATTGGAGGGTAAGTCTGAAAAGTAAAGGCCTCTGCGCATTTGTCGCGCTTTACGAGGATTCCCGTACTGTTAGGTCTGTCGTGCTCCTTTGCTATGTAATCACCCCAGAATGTTCGTTCCATTTGATCGTCAAAGTGGTTAGTCGCCTCAAGCGCTTGGTGCGGCCTTACGGGAAACTCACTACGCCGACTTGGACTCGATCAAACTTTGCGAACATTCCGAACTAGGTACGTGCAGTAATCTGTTTGCCATGCAATCTGCTGAGTCTGACACTTTGGTTACAACGGATTGTCTTCACTTCGAGTATGATGATTCTTTCCAGAGATAGATCCACTCATCCTACTAGCATTTGTACGACTACCCAGTTATAGAGATTCGCCAATCGTACATATATCATGTACGTACTCGATCGTCCTTCTGGGAAACCTAAGAGATCGGGTCTTATTTAATCAAGTTTGACCGTCCGCAACCGGAGAATATGGAAGATTCCTCAGTGTCTTGCGTGACGCGTGCGTTTTTTTTTTTTTTTTGAAAACTATCCCCTTTGGAGCTAGGCTCCTTGAGGATTTTATTTGAAACTACTTTTTGATTTTTTTTGAAAAATATCCGTTCGATCTCGCGGATGGGCGTCGTCGTTCGGTTTTTATTTTTGCAAGTTAAGTAAACAGTCGCGTTGCCTCCACTAATGAGTTGGCGGGGCTAACGGTTTTATTTGAAAATCGGTGGCCTCCACTAATAAATTAATGGGGCTAATGATTTTTTATTTTTTAGTCAAATGGCCTCCACTAATGAATTAATGGGGCTAATGTTTTTAGAAGAAGCAAACCTTTTGGGCCTATACTTACTGGGGATTTGAATTACTTGGTATATATATATATATATATATAATATATATATATATATATATTATTTTTTGAAGATTTTGAGATTTTTGGAAAAATTTGGAGATTTTGTGGAATTTTTGAAAACTTTTGGAAAATTTTGGGATTTTTGGAATTTTAGGATTTTTTGGGATTTTTTGGAATTTTTTTTTTGGTTTTTTGGGATTTTTTTTTTTTTGGGATTTTTTTTTGGGATTTTGGGGATTTTTTGGAATTTTTTTTTTGATTTTTGGGATTTTTGGAAATGGGTCTTGGAAGATGGGCCTGGACTTTTGAAATGGGCTTAAGATGGACTTGAGCCTTGAGATAGGCTTTATGATACGGGCTTGAAATGAGCCCGAGCCTCTAATGGGCTTGGGCTTTGAGATGGGCTCTTTGAAGTGGACTTGGGAAATGGGTCTTGGAAGATGGGTCCCGGCCGTTGCCTTCTTGGACCATCTCGATTGGAGATCCGTGTCACGCAGAGAGTTGGTCGTCGCTTTGAGGGCTACTTAATCCGCGCTTTGTCGACCCGGACAGAGAGTACAGCTCTTGGAGCGAGCAAGATGGCATGGGTCCGATTCTTCACCGGTTATGCTCCCCGGTGGTGGCGCCGCTTTCTTTGGAGGAGGGATCTTGGGACCTCACTTTCATAGCAAGGATAGTGATACCCTTTGGAGTGATCCGATCCTGACCGCACTTGAAATCGGGCCGAGGTGGTACGGACTGCCGCCGGCGGTAATCGGACTACCGCACGGCGGTAGTTGGAGTACCGCCGTTGACATTTGCCCATTCTCCGCTCCTGTCAGTGTCCGCAGTGATTCAAGATGACACACCTCTGTTCGAAATCCAGATCGAGTACCGCCGGCGCGTAATCCGATTGCCGCCTCCGTCCATCTTTTCTTCCACCAAGCCCCATGCTTCTTCCCTGTTCATTCCCTTTGTCCCTTCCTCCGGCATTTCTCGTCCGTCCGTTCTCTGATCGTCCTTTTTGTCTCTATTTTGTCCTTTCTTCTTTGTCCTCATCCATCCCTTGTTCCTTTCTCCTTTTCTGACTCATCATGGCCAATCATGATGATGATTTGGGTGTGTTTATTGGTGGTGAAAAGGTGGGTGGCTCCATAAATGATGAGGGATTTATGGGTGGATTGATGGGGTAGATGGAGAAGTGATGGGCCCTCTTGAAGGAATGAACACCATTTATAGCTTGGATCCTTTTCTTACTAATGGGCTGATGTGATTAGATGGTTTGATTGATGGAGGGATGGCTATGGATGGTGGGGATGGCTTGATTGATGGGAGGATGGCTATAGGTGGTGTGGATGGCTTGATGGATGGGAGGATGGCTATGGATGGTGTGGATGCTTTGATGGATGGGAGGATGGCTATGGATGGTGTGGATGGCTTGATGGATGGGAGGATGGCTATGGGCGGTGTGGATGCCTTGATGGATGGGAGGATGGCTATGGATGGTGTGGATGCTTTGATGGATGGGAGGATGGCTATGGATGGTGTGGATGGCTTGATGGATGGGAGGATGGCTATGGGCGGTGTGGATGCCTTGATGGATGGGAGGATGGCTATGGATGGCGTGGATGGCTTGATGGATGGGAGGATGGCTATGGATGGTGTGGATGCTTTGATTGATGGAGAGGGATGGTTATGGATGCGTGATTGAGGCTATGGATGGTGTAGATGGTTTGATTGATGGAGGGATGACTATGGATGCTTTGATTGACAGAGGGATGGCTATGGATGGTGTGGATGCTTTGATTGATGGAGGGATGGCTATGGATGGTGTGGATGCCTTGATGGATGGGAGGATGACTATGGATGGTATGGATCAAATTTGGGTGGGTGGCACTGCTTCGTCTTCCTCCTGTGTTATCGATTCTTTTGAGGCCTTCGAGGAGCGGCCTTTCATTGATCCTTTCTTTCTGCTAGCCACACATGGCCACCTGATTAGTGAGATTGTTGTGCTTCGCCACTCGTGCGAGGACATGGCTCGCCGACTAGCCGTAGGGGCGGTGGTATGATGAGAGCATGCTCGTGGCACACCGTCTATATAGGGATGAGATCTTCTACCGCGCATGGAGATAGAGAGGCTCAGTGGAAAGATTCTCGTATATGAGAGGTAGGAGCTTACCCGTAATCTTCCGATGTTGACTCGATCCGCTTATTTTGTACGCATAGAGAATTTTCGCTTCAAATATAAGAAAGGAAAAGCAAAGTTACTTGCAAAATGTTTTTTTTTTTTTTTTTTTTTTTTTTTAAGTAAAGAAAGGAAAGAGATGTATAGAAAGGAATGAAAATTTTGTTTGTGCCAAATTTGTCGGTGTTTGCTTGTGTCTGAACTTATGCTTAGATGATGGAATCAGAACATTGAACTTAGCCCACGTCGAATCTGGTATTCTGAGTTGTTTACTAGAGATCCCGATTCCCTGAGAGTAGCGCATACCCGGATCACACCCCTTGGATTTGGGTAGAGTCTGACAAAATTCTGATCCGGGACTTATCTTTTCCTTGTGCTTCCTTACTTTGCTTGTTGCCTTGGCTTCTCCTGTACCTGCACTTTTATTTTTGTTTTTTCTTTTCTTTTCTAGCCATTTTTGCCTGTAGCGCCTTTTCAGGTTTTCACCACGACCGGCTTTCTCGTCATTTTTGCCCATGGCGTCCTTTTAGATTTTCACCATGTCCCGAGTTTTTGCTCTTGCCTGCCCCTTGGCAGCTGTGCTCTTTTTACCCTTGGTGCCTTTTCAGGTTTTCACCAAGTCCGCTACATACCCGCTGTTTTTACTCGAGGCGCCCTTTCGGATTTTCACCTCGCCCTTTTTGCTTAGGCATGTTACTTTTCTTTTGATTTCTCTTTTCTTGTACAGAGGCAGGAGGCTAGACTCCATTCATTGCCGGCCGACTAGTGAGCTGCCTGACTTTGTTTTCAATCACGATCATGAAGCTGTTGACATTGGGTTAAACTATCTTGAGGGAAAATGGGTTGGTGAATTGTGTTCTCACTCATTGGGTTCGACTCTTTCTTTTCCTTTTTTTTTTTTTTTTTTTTTTTTTTTTTTTTTTTTTTTTTTTGGACTGTGCGCTTTATTCGTCCATTTCTTTATCTCTCTTTTTTTTTTGTCCTTCTCCTTTTTTTTTTTTGAACCCCTTTTTTTTGGAACGCTTATTGGAGGGAAGGAATGATGATGGAATGTACCTCAGGATGCTAACATTTTGTCGTTTGACTTTAGCTTTACGATTGTGGTTGTTGA
Source organism: Magnolia changhungtana (assembly GCA_030180095.1). Lineage (NCBI taxonomy): Eukaryota > Viridiplantae > Streptophyta > Magnoliopsida > Magnoliales > Magnoliaceae > Magnolia > Magnolia changhungtana. The sequence continues at coordinate 1,092,981 of JASAUF010000066.1, read as the reverse complement.
CAAAGTCAGGTGGGATTACCCAAGATAGATATTCACGTTGTCGGCGTTGATGGGCTCTGAAAGATCTTTGCCCCTAATGATGGTAAGTACGAAGGGCACCTCCCGGAAGAACCTTGCTGATGATCAGCGGATCGTCTCAAGATGGCCTGGAATTACCCCCTGGATCTAGTAGGCGCAATGATAAGATGTACATGTTACCATGTTGCTAACCTTTCTTTCAGACTTGTTTGTGATCGTTATGTTTGCGAGATGTAGTTGGTTGCATCGAGCTTACCAATCATTTTCATTGACTTCTCTTTTTCATTCGCACCGATGATGTAAGATGTTGTTGGCGCCCGCTTTTGTCTGATACGAGAATGTACTCATCACCATTGGATGCCTTTGGGCTCATTCTTTCAATGATGTCCACATCTCGTAATGAAGAAGGGCTAGAGTGTTGACAGGTTATAAAGACTCGAAGCATGCACATGGATCCGTTGTGCAAGCTTTGATACTTGAAGCACTTCCTGACATGCTGCAATAGCTTATCTCCATCGTTCATCAGTAGGACTCCATCGTGGACTTCAGACATGATCTTGACCACTTTGCTTGATGGGCTTGAATTCTGGCTTCATAAGAGATGATGTATGATTGGTTCTTCATTTGATTTGGGTAAGGCTTCATAGGAGAACGCAAGGTTGGATAGCCCTGGCCTTAAGAATTCTGTGATCCTCTACTTGTATTCACGAAGCAAGGATCCCTTAATGCGTACTTTTCTAGGGAGTCAGGAGATCCCAAGCTTACAATTTCAAAATCGCATGTCACGACATTGACCTTTGTTTCGAGCTTTCTGAGGGAATCCTCAAGCTCGAGAGTCGAATCATCATTTTCCCACATCCTGGGCTTCATTCGAACCCATGAGTTTGAAGTTCAACTCTAGATCGAAACCATATGAGTCGACTTTAAACTCGGGTGTTGTAACAGATGCATTTGGCACATTCTTGCTTGTGAGTTTTGAAAGATTTTCTACTGTTTTTGTGTTTTGAGAAATTTCTTTTTTTTTTTTTTGGATTTTGACAAGTATCTGAATTTTTTGGCATTTTGAAAATATCTAATGTTTTTGGCCTTTTGAAAATTTCTGATTTTTTTTTGAATTTTAACAAGTATATGATTTTTTTTTTTTTTGGTGTTTCTAAATATCCAATGTTTTTGGCTTTTCGAGAATTTTCTGATTTTTTTTTTTTTTTTAAAGAAAGACGGCGACGTGAATCGTGGGATTGCCTCGATTCTGTTCGAGGAATCAAACATTATTTTCTTTTATTGCGTGCCTTCGGGATTGTGAACTGCCTATTGCCCCGCACTCCTCCCCTTAGGAGGCAAAAATGCCAAACAGATCAGTGGGTGGGCCCTCATTGTTGTACCCAAATGTCGTGATGAGTTTGAGATTGGGCTTCGAGTTGGTGTTGGATGTCCCTTTCCTCGGTTCATCCCCAATGCATTGTGAGTATTTGCATTCTTCCTGCTCAAGCGGGACCCAGATTGTGGTCCAGTCAATTAGGGGCAATTCTTGCCCCTTGCCCGAGTCATTTTCAAATTGCTCAGTTAGACTCATTTCGCTCATATGATCCTCCACGGTGGATCTCAGCCTGTCAACCGAACAGATGATCCCTTCTCTGATGGATTTGATTGATGTGTGGATGAAAGGATCATTCTCCTCTTGTCGATCTTGCCCTCCTTTGATACATCTGTGCTTCGCTATCTCACCCATAGGAGGTAGATGTTCCAGTCCTATCATGCCTGCATTTTCTTGATATTCGAGCTGATAATAAAAATGTTTGTGCTCGTCTGAAGGGAAGACATAGTTTGATCCGATGGGACATGCAAGAGGTATGCAATTCGCTGTTTTAAACTCAAGATTATGGCATGGTATGTCCTCCTCGGAGCATTGTATGTCTATGATCGGAATATCTAGCTCTTGATGGTTGACTGCTTCTATCGGAAAGATTTGTTCGGCATCGTCCAAAACGGTTAGCGCCTTGTCTTTGAAAATGTATCTGGCCTTTTGATGAAGAGTCGAAGAGAGAGCCTTGACTCTATGGATCCAAGATCGATCAGGGAGGAGATGAAATGAAGCTGTGATGTCAAAGACCTGAAAAGTGATGGTTGATGTTTTGGGGCTAATCAAGATCTCGACATTAATCTCTTCCTCGACCTTTCTCCTAGAGGCAGGAACTACTTGTCCCAGACTCTTCTCTTGAAGGTTCGAAGACTGAGCAGAGCTAGACAAATCCCTTTGAGTAGCAGAATGTCCTTCTTGAAAAGTTACCACATGATTGAAGTTGGGCCCTGATTTTACTAGGGCATGCGGTATGTTGATCGAAGAAGGAGCATTTTCTTGGATCACGAGGGTTGGAGCAAGGATCAGATAAGCAGATGGTGCCCCTTGCGAGACGGAGGATGTATGGATTGAATTGATTGAGGGTGGCTCCGAGGGTATGGAGATTGGAGCGACTGGAGATGCCCCTTGCATATTTAAGGGAGCAAAGATGGGATTGGATGGGCATGCCCCTTGCATATTTGGGGAAATGGAGACTGGACCGGCTGGAGATGCCCCTTGCTTATTTGAGGGAGAAGAGATTGGATTGGCAGGGTGTCCCCCTTGTAGACTTGGGGTATTGTTGTTGGATTTGGATGATTGAATGGATGCATTGGACTGGATGGCAAGGTGATTCTCCCGAATGATATTAGTGGCGGGGTGCCCAATGAGGTGGGGCTTGCTTGATACACAAGGGGGATTCTCGGAGGGTGTAATTGGTGGTGGCAACAACAGAGAGGTAACCACAATCGTTTGGTTGTCAATCAAATCTTGGACTACATGTTTCAGGGCTAAACAACGGTCCGTTGTGTGGCCTCGCGATTGGTGGTATGCACAGTACTCATTCTCATTATAGTTTGGTGGCAGAGGGTTTGGTGGGAGCCTAGGCAGTAGCGGTGTAAGTATTTGCCTTTGGACTAGCGTGGCTAGTACCTCACTGTACGTTTGGGCTATCGGTGTAAACTGCCTAGGTTCCCGGGTCATCCTCATCTCCTGACCATGATTGGGGTACTGAGGAATCTCTCTCTGCTGTTGTTGTTGCCATTGTCCTTCTTGAGGAGCGAATTGAGCACCTTGGGTGGAGGCGACAAGATTGTCTTCTTCTGTTGGATGAAGGTCATGAACACTTATTACCATTCTCATATCCAAGTAGGGCCTTCTTTCCACATTCATTTGTCAGATCGGGGAGGCCCGATGAGGCCACCAGGAGAGATTGTCCCAGCCCTTATTCCGGCTTCAACTTGTTCCCCAGCGCGGATGAGTTGGGTAAAGTTGGCATATGGATATGAGACGAGGTATCCAGAGATACTCGAGTTTGCCGAGTGGATGATCATGTACATTTGCTCCTCGTCATCAATGGGTGTTTTCATTCTGGCAGCCATAGCCCGCCATCGTCCAACGTAAGCCGATAATGACTCATCGTCCCTCTGCCTTAAGGCAACAAGATCCGCCCTTTTGGGTGCTGCATTAAGATTGTACACGAAACGATCAAGGAAAGCTTGGGAAAGTTGTTCCCAAGTCTTAATTCGATGGTAGTCTAATGACGTGTACCAATCTAACGCATCGCCTTTTAAGGATTTTTGAAACAAACGGATCAACGCTCCATTATTACCTGCCAGAGTATTAAGCTCTCCACAGAATGCTCTTAAATGGTCCATAGGACACCCCGTACCATCATACCTTTTGAATTTTGGAACCTCAAAGTTTTGAGGTACCTTGGCATCGGGAAAGGGACATAAGTCCCTGAATTTGGTGGATGGATGATCCACTCCTTGCTGCTTTTGTAGTTTCCTCTGTACATCGTACAATTGCTCTCGGAGTTCTGTGAGTTCAGAAGGATCATATGAGAGGGGTTTTTCTCCATGAAATTGACCAGATCTCCTACTAGGAAGAGGATGTTGGTAATCTTGTGCTGATTCTGTAGGGAATGGTAGAATGGGATTTGCTGGAGGAGGAAGGGAGGAAGCAAAAGGAGGTTGTGGGGTTAAACTATTTTGAGCACTATGTTGTGTTGCCTGTATGTCCGGTATGGCGCCTGGCACTAGGCGAAGCAATAGTTCTTGCATTGCTCGAAGTAGTAACTCTTGCGTGGTTGTATTGGCCTGTGGGTTTGGAGCTGCTGGAGGTGTCGGTGACGGTGGCGGTACCGGTGCCGGTGCTTGAGTCAGAGCCGCAGAGCCGCTCTTTTTCATGGGTAGCCATAACTGCATGGGATTGAGTGGTCGTGGCTAGGATTGGTGCCCAAACAAGTGTAAGCCAAAGATTTTTTTTTTTTTTGTGAATGCAGTGATGATGTCCCTTGAGATTATAGTACCACACTCTTTCGAGTCGGGTCTCAACTAGTGTGAGCTAGCAAATCCCCAGTGGAGTCGCCATTCTGTAGACACTGAAAAATCGGGGGTCCACTTTGTTGTGAAAAATGTCTTGTTGTGGTCCTGGGAGTGGTTAAGCTGATTTGTGATTGTTGGAGTCGCCACTAGCCGAATAATCTCAGAATCCCGCGGTCGGCTAGAACCACGGAATACGTAAGGTTGGAGAAATCCGAAGATCCTCCGACCTTAGATTGACTCCTGGTCTACGATCCGGATTCCGGTAAGGGACCTCGGTTACAAAGAGGGAAGGGTGTTAGGCACCCTCTCTGCCCGTACAAATGTACGGTCTCGACTTAGTGTGGTAAAATAATCTCAAGGGATGATGATGATGCTTCGGTCATGATGGGACTAGTCACATGTGGATTTCTGGTGTAGCAAGATCCGAGATTTCGGCAGGCCACAGAGCATACGTCCGACAATATATCTAGAGGGCGGATGTGATGATGCTTATGCAAAAACACAAGAAAAGTGGACTAGATCACTAGGAATTTCGATGTGACAGATCCGATGTACGGCAAGTCACATAGCATACGTCCGCTAGAAATCTAGAGAAGCAAGGGGGTTGAGAAGGAGTAGATGTCATGATGAATGCTTGTATGCAAATGGATCTTTGACTTGATTCTTGAAAAGGCTAAGATGTAGATTGAACCATGATCATTTTGGACTAGGCTTGGGGTTGGAAGGATTGAGATGAAGGCTAGGAGGTGGTCCGAAAATGTGGGCTTGAAGGCTTGGGAGCTCCTTCCCTTCCTTCACTCTCTTCCTCACTCTCTCTCTCTCTCTCTTTTTTTTCTTTTCCTCTCACTCTTTCTCTCTCACTCTCTCCCTCTCTTGGTGGCTCTCCTCCATATGGGTGAAAATGAAAGGGGAGAGGGCTATTTATAGCCCTTTCCAAAGGTTTTTTGGTAAATAGAGGACAAGAGGAGGGTAAAGGTGATGTGGCACATGGTGATTGGTGGAGAGGAGAGAGATGCCACATGGCATGCTCTCATTGGCTGAAGGGACTGGTAAAACAGTAAATAATAGAAATGGGAGGGGTAAATTCCAGGAAGAGTTGACTTTGGACGCTGAGACACCGTCTCCACGTCGACAAAGACGCGGCGGTACTCCGATCACCGCCGGCGTAATCCGACACCGCCGGCGGTAGGCCGACCGCCGCCCTGGCCCCGGTCGAGTCTCGATTCTGGTGGCTCGGCTCAACATGCTTTTTGAGAGGAAGCGGTAGCTTTTTCAGAGGAAGCAAGCCCACTTCGGTACAGTTTTCCTCGAAATTTTGTCGGTGGGTCCTTTTTTGGGTCTTTAGAGTGAAACAAAGTCCGTTTTGGATATTCGGCTTAAAATGACTCAAAATTGGCTCGATTGTTACTTGAAAATGACCCGAGAAATGGATCAGTTTCGGACATGGTTTGGATTGAATGATGACTCATGATGGCTCAGGTTAGGATTAGGGTTAGGTTTAGGATATGATCATGGTTCTCAGATTGTCTTAACAAAATCAAGATTAGCCTGGGTGGGGTGTCTACAATGGGTAACATTTCTAGAAACCCTCATGAGACTATAACTCGTCTACTAGGGGAAACCTAAGAGTTTAAAGGCTTGTTGCATATGCTATATGCAATCGAGATTACATGTGAAAGAGGTATAGTTAAAAATTTTGTTTTCGTTTTAATTTTATTTCTAGAATTAGTTTTTATTCTTATTTTTATTTTTCTTCACTTATTTTGCTCAGGACTAGCAAAATGCTGATTGGGGGTGTGTTGAGACTCAAATATTGCATATTTTCTCCCATTTATATCTTGATTTTATGAACATGAATCATCTTAATGTTCTATTTTACTCATGTTTGTGTTGCAAGGTGAATTTAAGAGCTTGGATTGAAAAGGGTGTTAAAAGCATGGATTTGATGCTCAAGAATCACCAAGCAAGGGATGAATCTTAAGAGACCAAGATTGAAGAATTCACATGCCAAAGATCCAAGAAAATCAAGTAAAGAATGAAGAGAATCAAAGATTTGAAGTGAAGAAAAGAAATCCTGAAATCATCCTGAAAAAGCATATTCTGAAACTCTGAAGTCTATTTTGGAAAACTGCGCAAGTGAAGTCTATTTTAGAAAACTACGTAAATTTAAGGCAGTTTCTAGAGTTTTCTAACTAGGTATGAAAGTTGGAGTTCTCGACTTATAAATAAGGCTTCCCATGGCATTCCTAAATATCATTCAAAGCATTCAAGAGCAAGATTTAGGGTTTTTAAAGAGTTTTTAATTTTATTAAAGTTTTATAAATTATTTTTTTTATTTTAGATCTTTTCTATTTGCATTTATTTCTTTCTTGTTTCTTTTCTATTTTGTAATTTAATTATGTTCTTCTAAGTTCCCTCTAGCCCATGCTAGAAAGGAAGCACATTGGTTTAATGTTTTCATGGTTATGATGATTGATTGTTTTAATGATAAGAATAATGGTGAATGCATGTTATCAGTTTTTTAGGTTTAGTTTTTTATCCTCATGTGAGATCCATATGTTTCCATCATATGAGATCCACATTGATGGATAGGCTTATCCTGAATCAATTAGATTTCCTAAATAGGAGAAGTTCTCAACCTGTTACATTTCTTTGATATTCATTATCTTATAGATATGAATTCTTAAAATTACTGGCACTTGAGAATATATATCAACAGTGCAAATTTATGATTTTCTAATCTTTTATATCATTTATTTAAATTGTTTTAATTGTTTTAATTTCTGATTAGGTCGACCATAGTGCTCGGATCCTAGTTATGTTATCTAAGTCATCATGATTTTGGAACATTAACTCATGTATGGAACTTTGAAGCTTGGGTGTTGTTTTAATTCAGTTGAATTACATCTATTCAAAACTCCCAAAATCAAATCATCAGTTTAGTTTTTATTACTTAGTTTATTTTGCATTTGATTTTCTCCTTCTCACAATTCATTTCCCTGTGGGATCGACCCTGTATTCACGGGATATTACTTACAAACCTTTGCACTTGGAGGCAAGCAATCAATAAGTAAAATCGTTCGATGGGAATGGGGTATCCTAGATTCTATTTGGTTGTGTCATATATTGTCAACATACATGATCAATCGACTGTTAAACTAATTTGATTGACCCGTGAGAACCTCGGCATAAGCGACATTAAGTGCAAGCATCCCATGTAGTCCAGCTAATGTCAGTCATCCGTGTTCAACCCGGGTTGATTGAACAAGCCTAGGGTGGCCGGCCTAACTTGAGCCACCCCTTCGTTCAAACAATTTATTGACTAACCCAATATCTTTAGCAATTCTAAATGTTCCTAAGGACTGACAATTCATCATGCAATTATAACAAGATTTCATATGAAGCATAAATTTAGCAACATAACCACATAAATATTTCATCGAACATGCGAGCATCAATAGTATAATATCATGACTTAGGCATTTCATCGAACATGCGAGCATCAATAAAACAACACAATCACTTAGGCATTTTATTGAACATGTGAGCATTAATAAATAAGTAATAACACTTGTTGCAATTAAAATCGAAATACGGACATATTAGCATACACCAAGTCATCTACAAAAATAAATCATTAACTGAGACCCTCAAGAGTCGACAAATGGAAACCTATGAGTAATGGTTCACACCTTAAGAAGGGATTTCCAATCTTTGATCTATAAGGATTACGATTTTGTAAAAAAAAACCAATTCCTACACCAATTTCGAAGGAATTATGTGAAATTCATGCAATTCAACGTAGAAAAATCTAGTTTTGGAAAGTAGGATTCATTTCTTACCTCTCAATCGCGAGTGGAGAGCAAAGGAGAACGGTCCAGGCTAAGGCTTCAATTGGAAGGATTCAGTGAAGGAGACACCAATCTCCATCACTTATTCTCCCTCTACTCCATTCTCTCACTCTCTCTTTCTTTTTAGGGCAAAATTTGGATGGAAGCAAGGGTTGCCCCCAACTACACTATTTATAACACCATAAATGGTGCAAATAGCTTTAAAGACTAGATTTTCATTATACTAGTCTTATAGGATGGTGTTTCTAACATTTGGGGTCCATTATGAGGTGTATAGGTCAATATACACTATAAGATAGTTGGCCCTGGTGATGATTTATATATAGATATGATCGGCCCGCCATTTGAATGCGTTGATTGACGGGTATGATTAGAAGTTAGTTCCATAATCACTGATGGTCAATCAGGACTGTAATTGTACAGATGTGAATAGGGTATTAAATTAGGTTGTTGCTTAAAATTTTATCACGATCTAATGGTCCGAAAGACACAACTTTGAAAAAGATTGGATACAGACAATTAAGTTCTTGATTAATTTTAGGAATATGCACACATCTCATACACTGGCCTTGCGAGTCCAAATTGAGCGATTTGAAACGCAATCTTGGCTCGATGTTCCGCGATGGGCGACAAGCCTGCTTAGATCAATGTCTTTCTATAGTCTTCGGTTTAGTGGCCCACTAATAAGTAGTTTAAAGTTTGTTTAGAAAATCGGAGCATTTCTTGAATGGATTGGATAACGAGATTTGTTATGCCCGATGATTAAGGTTTGAATTAGCTAAGTTCATAGTATGATTTATTTGTAATTAGTAGAAGCGGCGATTCGATCCTAATCACCCTAAACCGTTGGTTCTTAGGCTAAAGGAATAACTGGGTTAGTTTGTTTTGGTAATTAAGATCCAACCCTTAATTATCTCAGCTTTTGATAGGTCTTTATTTAATTGCGGTTGTCTTAATTAGCCAGTGATAGGTCAGATATATTTAGACCCTATATGAACAAATCATAAGGTTAGACTCGAGATTTAAGTGATTAATCGGATTTGTGGGGTTCTTTACTAGTACCACCCGTCCATAGGCTCACCTCGATCATTAAGAGTAAGTAAGTGACAACATAATGTAATTATAGCAAAAAAATTTAAAGATTTTTTAAAATCCAAAATAGGATACCTATGTCGGTAATTGCCTCAGCATTGCTTTTCTCTAAACCATGTTCTGCCTTTTACTGCTCGACCATGCTAACATATATTATCCAACCAGTGCCAGTTATTCTCTCTTTAACATGTGCTTGAAATATCTTCGTAATTTTTATGCATGCTATATACTTCTCGTGCAATTACATATGTCATGTCTTAATTGGCTCTCCCAAGAGCAGTAAAAAATAGTGGACAACACAGCCTATACGTGAACCCATTTACTAATAGGGTACATAGCGGTTAGCAAATTAAATACTTGATCCAATTTTTAATTGAGTCCAAGACCCTGGCCTGATTTTATTTTTTTTAAGTGGTCCTAAAATTAGACCAGATCCAGACCCTTTTAATTCGGTAACAATGCATAGGATCTGACCATAACTCTAGTGGTCTGTTTGATTTCAAGAATGTAGCCCTCCCGATAAATGTACCATCTTATTTGATCGAATATTGTCGCTGAATGGTGCTATGTGAGGCCACTATGATGAATGTGCTTTATCCATGCCGTTCATTTTTTTTTTTTAAGATCATTTTAAGTTATTATCCCAGAAAATAAGGTAGATACAAATCTCATGTGGACCACACCACAGGAATCAGTGGTGATTGAATGCTCACCACTAAAAAATTTTTGGGGCCACAAAAATTATAGATGAAGTTCATAAGATCTTTGTGACCTAATCAACCGGTTAGATGTTAAAAAAATATTACAGCCGGCCCTAGGAACTTTTTAATGGAAGGCATTCAATCAACACTTTTACTTTTTCTTATAACGTGAGCCTTAGAGTTTTGGATCGGTCTTATTTTTGAGCCTCTGTCCTTAAAATGATTTGAAAAAATAGGTGGTTGGCATGGATAAGACAAATATATCATGGCGGGTCTACATAGCACCGCTCAATAGCCACCTCACTACTGGCAGGATTAGAGGGTAATCCGCGTCCATTAGTTTTGGCTCCGGGATATGTCCCACTCTCTGCACCGCTCGGACGTTGCGAGGAAGTGAGAAATAATTAAATCTTCTGCCACATTGTCCGGAAACATCCTCTGTCCCAAAAACATAAAAACAAATAACGATGTTGGGTCATTCCTTCCGGGGCGGATTTCTCGGAAGGGTATTGGCGGGTGTGGGTACGTATCGTGCAATGACGAGCGCTGACGCTCCTCGATCTCCGAATTGTAGAATAGTTAAATGGAGATTAGAGTTACATAGCCCCACGATGATGAATTTATCATATCTGCACTGTTCATTCATTTTGTGAAATTATTTTAAATCTTGATCCAAAAATGAATAATTTTCACATTTTAAGTGGACCACACCACAAATAGAAGTGGCCACAACGATTTTCACCGTTAAAACATTCACAAGGCTCACCGTAACATTTACTTTTCATACAATCTATTCATAATGTCGTACAGACCTGGACGAAGATGAAAAAAAAAAAAAAATATCATATTGATCCAAAATGTCTGTGACCTCAAAAGAATTTCAATGGCAGGCGTTCAATCCTTCACTGCTTTTTACAGTGTGATTCATTTGAATTATTTATATGTCTTATTTTTAGGCTCAAGCCTTAGGACAAGCTCGCCAAGTGAACGGACGGTTTGGATATAACTCGTATATCATGTTGATACCCACATGACTTGGTGATCGTCAACTCAGTAGCCATAGCCACATCCGTTGTGTGTGGTATACCGGCAAATCCGCTTCCGGATTTCCATTGCATACACTTTTTTTTTTCTTTTTTGTTTTTACACACGCACAAACACCCCACGCACTCACGCCGTAGTGGAATTTCACTACCCATGGGTTCTCGATCCCTTACCGTGTGCTGAAACTCTTGTAAGAGTCTACCGCCGGAGCAAGAGTAAGGAACCCATCGCATACACTGTTTAGGCTGACCATGGATGGGACCGTCTTATACACGCCGTACATGGGTATTTCTATATGTCGGGGCATTATCTCAAAATTGTTCACAACTCACAAGCTCACGTAGACGGAAGCGGATGGTGTACCACACAGCTCGTGTGTTTACATCACCTGGGTCTCATGATGATAACGAGGTATGTATTATATCCAAACCATCCTTTCATTTTACGAGTTTGCTGTGAGGCTTGAGCCTTAAAAAAAAAAAAAAAAATACATCCAAAGACCAAGTAGACCACACTACAAAAGGTAAGTAGAGGATTTAACATCTACCATTGAAATCTTTTTTAGTTTGTTTTTCCTCTTTACACAGGTGTGTGTACCCTTATGAAAATATTGAATGGAAAATAAATGTTATCTTGGGCCTACAAATGTTTTAATGGTGAGAATCATTATCCATCTGCTTTTTATGGTGCCGTCCACTTAAGCTTTTGATATGACTCAGTTCTGGGCTGATTTTAAATGATCATGCCAAATGAATAAACACAGTGGATATACTAAATACATTACTGTGAGGGCATGTAAATCTCCCTTGAACCCTTTGTACAATTCGGAGCTCAAGGAGTGTCACCGCACATCCTGCGCACCACACGTACTCACTAGGGCTGAAAGTCGAGCCGGTTAGGTCGGGTTGGTGCTCAACCCTAACCTAACCCAAGGTTCCTATACCTCAACCCTAATCCAACCCAACCCAACCTCGGGTTGGGAATTCTCAACCCAAGCCCAACCCAAGCGGGCTCGGTCGGGTTGATTGGGTTGGTCGGGTATATGTGTTAATATTTTTGTTATTATATTAGTTTATTATATTTTAATATAGGATTTATTTTTTGTATTTATGATTTTATTAATTATATATGTGATTATTTGTCATAAAGAACTTCAATTTTTTCTTTAAAAAAAAAAAAAAAACAAGCTAAAATATAGGACAACTACTCCTTAAAAGTCATGTAGCATAGCAAACAATCTATTTGGGAGAGAGAAATCCGGCATATCTTGTTAGCTTGAGTCATTGGAAATGACGTGGACAAATGAGACCCGACATCACTAGTGTAGTGCCTTCGACACAAACGACCCACACTCAATTATAATTTATAAGTAACTTATATATTAATCGGGTTCGGGTTCGGGTTCGGGTTCGGGTTGGGTCGGGCAACCCGAGACCTCAACTCGAGCCCAACCCAAGTTTTATCGAGTTAGTGTTTGTATAGCCCAAGCTTGAGATCGGACCCGATATATCTTGCTCGAGCCCAACCCAATGTTGAGTCGGTCATGGGTCGGTCAAGTTAAACCCGCCCAACTTTCAGCCCTAATACTCACACCAACAAGGCCGGTGGTATGATACACTAGCCATTCCTCTTCCCCAGTAGACGTGGATGAAACGAAAACACATATATTAGCTTATATTGACTTACTGTGGCTCAGGAAGTTTCCAAATGTACACCCTCAATTGATACCGTTTCCTGTGGTGTGGTCCACTTCAGCTTTGGATATGCTTCAATTTTAGGCTCATATACTAAAATTAGCTGGTAGAATGGATGGACGGCTGGGATAAAATAGATATAAATCACAGTGTCCTGTAGAGTTACTCAATACGCAATCCGCTTCCGGTGAGTTGACGTTGAGCCAAGGATTGGCTACTCCCCCTGCCACCAGCCAATTGCTGGTGGTCGTTGCTCTTTGAGCTCCACCATGATGTATGTGTTTCATCATGTCGTCCTTCTGTTTTTACATAGCATTTTTTGGTATGAGACCAAAATTTAGATATATCCCAATCTCAATCGAACCATAGGAAACAATGTCGAGTGAATTTTGACCGTTAAAAGCCTTCTACGGGCTATAAAATTTTTGGATCAAGCTGATCTCTGTTTCTTCCCTTCTTCACCTATAGATGTCAAATAAACAGTACAGTGGGCCTTGGGAGGATTTTAATGGTGGATATCCAATTGCTATTGTTTTCTTGTGGTGTGACCTACCTAAGATTTATATCCATCTCATTTTTTGGATAAAGCTCTGAAATGATCTTTTAAAATGGATGGAAGGAATGGATGAAACACATACATCATGGTGGGGCCCACATAGCACCAAACACCAGCCACCCGGCTGGTGGCAGGGGGAGTAGCCAATCCGTTTCCACTCCATCGTGGAGCTAGCTAAGGTGACACTGGCATCTTTGTCCCACGAACGGATTGTCTGCTCTCCCTGCCACCAGCCAGTGGCTGGTAGGTGGTGCTATGTGGACCCACGATGAGGTATGTGTTTCTTCCATGCGATCGTCTATTTTGCTAGATCATTTTAGGGTATGAGATAAAAAATGAGGTATATCCCAATTTCAAGTGTACCACATTACAGGAAACAGTGTTGAATTAATGTTGACCATTAAAAACTTTCTAGGGGCCATAAAAGTTTTGGATCAAGCTGGTCTTTGTTTTTTCCCTTCATCTAGGCCTGTATAATCTAATCAACAGATTGGATGTCAAATAAACAGTAAAGTGAGCCTTAGGATGATTTAAATGGTGGATATCCAATCACTAGTGTTTTCCTGTGGTGTGGTCCATTGGAGAATTAGGTCCATCTCACTTTTGAGATCAAGTCATAAAATGATCCGTAAAAGTGGATGAACGGCATGGATGAAGCACATACATCATGATGGCGCCCACAGAGCACCGACCACCAGCGACGGGCTAGTGGCAAGGGGAGTAGCCAATCCATTTCCCTTTGTCCCAAGGGTGGTTCGTAGTGGATTGTGCGGCCCCACCAGATCATGGTGGTCCAGCTTGGTACGTCAGCTATCGCACGCACGACTCGAGATCGGGCCCACGGGATATTCTGGTGGTGGTGCGGGCTGGATGCGGATTGCTTGGTGTGACCTACACCACACACCACCACCTGGGTGGTGTATTGACGTCACCAAGTTCTGCCCTATGATGATGTATGTGTTATATTGACAACGTCGATCCGTTATGCGAGATTATTTTAGAGTATAGGCTAAAACATGTGGTTGATCCAAAGCTTAACTGAACCCGTCACAAAAAGCAATGGGACAGTAATAAACACCATTGAAACCCTCCTAGTGTAAGAATCCTATAAAGTGGGCCTATTGATCAATGGTCTAGATCTACCTAAAGGTTGGATAATGTGATTGTGTGTACTAGCGGGTACATTAAGTTTTGAAACATTCAGAATTCGTGTAAGGGGTGGTGTGCTACTACTATGATACGCATACAGTATTTTGATAGAACCGGAATTACCAATTCGCGTGGAGCTGTTCCGATGGATTTCAAACTCATCTGCTGAATATAATTTATAGCTGTCCCAATCCAACACAAGCTAAAGCCCCGTCACTTCTTCTCTAAAGGGTGTAAAGAAATGATGATTCGGGCAATCTGATTCCACATTAATGACGTCATATTCAATGCAGAGCATTCGGCAAAAGTATTAACACCTAGGGTCCACTATGATGCTGATTTTAACCTATTCATAAAGTAACACCGGATGAAGGGAAAAGATAAATATCCACATCAAAACTTTTGTGGCCCTAGAAAATTTTCAATGGTAGCCGTTTAATCCCCATTATGTGGTATGGTCCAATTGAGATTTAGATCCATCCATACCCTCAAATGATGTTGCAAAATGAATGAAAGGTGTTGACATAATACATACATCATAATGAGATCCATAGAACCTGGTGATGTAAATGTACCACCAAAATGTGTAGCACACCACCGAATCACTTCGTGCTAGCTAGGGGAGGGTTTATTTTATGTTTGTGAGAAATTTACCCTATCTATTTTTTTCACATCATTTTAAGACACAAGACTAAAAATGTTGAGATTAAATGACATTTTTTTTTTATCTTTTTTTTTTTTTTTTCTTTGTAAGACCCGCACACACACTGTCACACACTCACGCCATAGTGGGATTCACCACCTATTGACCGGGTGTTGAAACTCCTGAGAGTCTACCACCGGAGCAAGATTAAGATCCCAAGTGAGAATGACCTTATAGAGGGCTTGGATGGCATATAAACTTCAAGATAGATCCTGGGAAACATTTCTTTCCCCACTTTTCACTTTCACGTGGCCTTTTGTTTTTTTTTTTACACACGCACACACACCCCACACACTCACGCTAGTGGAATTTCACCGCCTATGGTACTCGAACCCTTGACCGGGAGTTGAAACTCCTGAGAGTCTACCACCCGAGCCAGAGTAAGGACCTGAATCCGCCACCCTTTTAGTCTCATGTCCTAAAATGTTATCAAAAATGGATATTGGACGGTTAGATTTCTCGCAAATATCTCCTATATGGAACTTTGTGCCAAACCCCTTAACAGGGAATCCACGTCATTGGCCAGGATGGTTGGGGAGCCAATTAGGTGCAGCCCCGACCACACCCAAGACAGTGGAGCCTTTACTGTGGACCCACTTTTATGAATGTATGCTATATCCATAGAAGCGGATTGCGTAGTAACGCAGGACGCTCTGTGGGGTGGGTCTACCACTTCTTCCATCTATTTTACCAAATAATTCTACGACGGTAGGAGCCCAAAAAGCATATCTAAAGCTCAAATGAACCACACCATGGGAAGCAATGTAAATTGAACATCCACTATTAGACAAAATTTTGAAGGTCATAGAAGTTTTGGATCAAGGTTATATTTGTGTTTTCCCTTTCTTCCATCCTTTTGTGATCTCATGAACAGGTTGGATGACAAATAGACATCACTGTGGGCCCAGCAAGGTTTCAACGGTGGAAATCATTATTCCCACCGTTTCCTGTGATATGGTCGACTTCAGCTTTGGATATGCTTCAATTTTGATCTCAATCCTTTAAATGAACCGGGAAAACGGATGGACAGCATGAATAAACCACATACATTCACAGTAAGCTTAACAGAGTTTACTCAATATGATAAGAGCATGATGAATAACTCATTAGCCAATCCGATTTCAATATCATGCACATTATTTATTTTTAGATCATTTCATGGCATGATGTAAAAGATTCAAATCTCAAGTAAACTATTCTATTAAAAAAACAGTCGTGATTGAACTCCCTATTATTAAAAACTTCCTTGGCCCATCTTAAGTTTTCCCAAACTTGTTGATAAGGTCTCACAAACCTGGATGTAGGGATAAATCAAATATCAGCTTGATCCAAAACTTTTGTGGCCCAATAATGGTCAATCACCATTGTTTCCTCTGGTATGATCCACCTGAGAATTAGATCTGCTTAATTTTTGAGCTCATGTCCTAAAATGGTCTGAAAAAAAATAGATGAACGGTGTAGATATATAATATATAAAATCAATGTGGGCCCAAGGTAAGGACCGGACCGTCTTGGGAGAGGACCGAGCTTCACCTAATCCGCTCCTGGCTACTTACCTATTTGATACTCGTGCTGCGCATGACGCGTGATACGCAGGCACACGGAAATTGCATACGTCATGTGGCATACATTAAGTCAGATTACACTGGCTAAACTGTGGAACACATTGTCTCTTGAGTCAGCCTCTTGTTGAGTTCAACAATTGTAACCTCTGATCAGTGAACACTAGTTTGTTGAGATAGGACCGTTGGATGTTTTCATTTGTAACCGTCCAACAAATGTCCACCAATCGGAGAGTCAGATAATAAAATAATTGTTGTTTTTTTCTTCACGATGCAACTAAGCTGGGACCTATAACTTGGACAGCTCAATTTGAATTAATTGTATATGATGTATGCACTTTATAAATAATTTCAAAGTGCCCTAGTATCATCTATTGATGTTGCCTGAGTATCAAATCTTCTCTCTCCTAATTATAGTGTTTTACCGTATGCAACAGATTCTCAGCTTCTCGTTGTAAAAATTGGGTGGGTGGAATGCGAGTACGGATCCTCTGTTGCTAGCAAACAGGGATTTCTTATCTCCTGTATTTATATTTAGCTATGTCAGCACTGTTACAGTGATGTCATTTGTGATGACATGGCCAATGAGGATGAAGAAAAGGAGAAATTTCTGTTTCCCACCCGCGGAGGATCCCAATTCATGGAACGCTGATCCCAATGGTGTACATCTATGCCATCCATCTGTTTTTCTATTTTATTTTGAGGCACCTTCTAAAAAATGGGGCACATGAAAAATCTCAAGTGGACAGCACCACAGGAAAAAGTAATCATTGGCCGTTAAAAACTTTTTTTGCGCAATAAAAGTTATGCTATTTGTGCATTTCCTTCGTCCACATCTGTGTAACCTTATCAACAGGTTGATGAAAATAAAATCTACTGTGAACCTTAGAAGGTTTTTGATGGTGGCGTTCAATAAACATAGTTTCCTGTGGTGTGGCCCACCTGAGATCCGTATCTTCATTTTTTGGAACATGCCCCAAAAATGGATGGAAAGTATGGATAAACAATGCATACATCAAGGTGGACCCCACATTCAAAGTCAAAGAGTCCCACCTGCATCGCTGGTTCGGAGACCGCAGCTAATCTGCGTTCTGATGGGTGGCGATTATGAAAGAGATGGTACGGTGTAGCTGTAACAACCATAATGGCTGGCTCTCTGCAAGATGAATGGTAGGGATATGGATCGATTAGAGCCGTCCATCAAGTGGGAAATATCATGAATCGAACATATTTCAAAAATGACACCAATTAAAGTGTTGTACCATAATTTTGGCAATTCAGAAAAAGCTAATAGGAAAATGACATGTGACATTATATGGGAGATAGAAGGATATAAAAAAAAATCTTCAGAGATACTATCAATAAAACATAGCAACGTCGATGGGTAAAAGCGGCCAGCGTAGCTTTCCCCGATGTCTTTTAGCCGTCGGAAGGACCGTCGTTAAAGCAGTCATCTGTGTTGCTCGCCAACGGTTAACAGCCGTTGGTATTGCAGATGGCTATGCACTTCTGAAAATTCTGACGGCCATTGCCGATAGTTAAAAGCCGTCGGCATTTATAAAGCAAAGAAAACTTTACAAATTATTGGAAGTGGATTACCCACCCCACACCCGTAGCTCATAATTACAAATTAAAAGACACATTAGTCTTGATAGTCCACTCCCAACTATATACCCATTAGATATAATTCGAAGTTCCAAAGAAAGAAAGAAAAAAAAAAAAAAAAAAAAAAGAGGTAATAGTGACAAATGAAAAAATGCACTGGAAGTTGTGGAATTGAAAATCACAAAGAGGGATACTTGAGCACTAAAAAAAAGTGCAGTTGGACAGTGAGAGACTGAAAAGAATACCTATAAGTTGAATTGTCATTTTTAGTCTCCAATTTATAATTCATATAATTAAAATACCTACAAGCTCAAATGGTTCATAATCAATGTGAGAATTGCCGCCATATTGACATTCCTGATTAGTGAAAATATTTCTAGATAATGCATTCATGATTCATGTAGGAATGTTTCAAGCAACTTACTAGAATAAAAGTACATGATCAAACAGTTACAAAAATCCATGGTACTCAAGCACGAGCTATATGAAGCTACATCTCAATTATGTGCAATGTAATGCAATTGACGTTCCATTAAAGCCCTTACAGGAGTACAAAATTAGCCTTTTTTAATATTGACAAATTTAAGAATGACCAATTTTGTGCTCCTGGAAAGAGTTAGGATAGGGCCATCTTTCCTTTAATCATTAGCATTTGCAATTATAATTCAAATACTACACAACTATATTTTATCTGTTGATGGAAAAGACTCGATAGCAAAAAATTCACCCTACATATCTGTTTGCTCACCACCTTTTACAATTGGCACGAATTTTCCAGCATGAATTTGGTAGTCCTATGTTATCCATTCAATTTCCGAACACTCTTAAATGTCACAAACCCAATATGATGTATCAATTACAACTTGGAAATTAGATGGAAAAGCTACAATCTAGAAGCAGAAATATATAAATTTTGAATTTCGCCTTAATCATTTCTTCTGCAATTTGAACTGTCTTTTCTATTTAATATTGTACAAGTGGGGCCATTGTGGGCACAATGTTAGCTTAAAAAAAGACCTAAGTGATCAGTTGTTTTTAAGACAAGAAAATCTTCAATTGAATCCAAAGGCCATTCACAAAGGAAGAAAAATAGCCTGAACATCTCCTCTAGTAGAAAAAAATAAACCCCAATCTTCCAATTTACAATGTCACCAATTAAAATCCAATTCACATTTTTGCCATAATTTTCCCAACGACAACATGGACTAACTGCATATCCAATTCAAAACACTAAAAAGAATATATATATATATATATATATATAGGGAGGGAAAAGGTACAATGCGCTCGAGCTGATTTTAACGCCCCATGAGGTTGAGCTGTGTGGGCCCCACCGTGATGCGTTTCAAACATCTACCCCATCAGTCCGATGCACCATTCCATTGTGAGCCTAGGTCTCAAAAATCAATTCAATCCGTGACTTGTGTGGGCCACACCACATACAGAAGTGGGGAGGGGCCGTGCACCATTAAAACATTCATAACCATTTTTGAGGGCCCATCGAGATGTATTTTGCAAATCCAGCCCATCCATTATGTGTGTCCCACTTGAATGAGGGTTCAGACCAAGTTTCAGGTGCATGCAAAACTCAGGTGAGCCCCACCAAGTGCTTTTACATGTTTTAACGATGTCTTCACATAATTTTGGATGGTATGGCCCACCTGAGTTCCGTATACGGCTGATTTTTGGGATATCCCATAATTTTGAAGGGTACCCATCAAATACACGATGTTGATGGTCGAAACACATCACGGTGAGACCCACACAGCTCAACCTCACGGGAGCTTATCGTCAGCTCGAGCGCATTGTACCTTTTCCCATATATATATATATATATATATATATATATATATATATATATATATATATATATATATCCAAATGAGTCACTCCTCTGGAATGTAAAAATCCCAAATAAGCAAATTCCAAACATGCCACTAAAAAAATCCAAATCAACCAAATCCAAATACACTATAGAAACCATCACATCAACTAAATCCAAACAAAACACAAAACACACACACACACACACACACACACACACACACACACACAAAAAAACAAATCAACTTAATCCTAACACACTACACAAAACCTCCCTCTCACACCCCAAACTTCTCAATAAGCTTCAACTCAAACTTGCCCAATTTCACTCAAAGAAAAGAAAAGAAAAGAAAAGAAAAGAAAAAAAGAAAAAAAAAAAGACTAAAGTGATCAAATATAAGGTGGGCTACATATGTATCAGAAAATGAACAGTCAGAATCACCAAGGATCATGGGTTGTTCATGCGCACCTGGCATATATGCTTGCCATATAAATGGGCCATAAAACATGTGCCCAAGTATGAAGCACATGCAACAAAAAAGAATAGGGTCACTATGGTATGTGTTACATAGACAACCATGCTATCCATCATTTAAGACAGCTCATGTTGGATGCAAATATACTGTAATCAGAATGCTTTCCAATAAAAAAACTAAGTGCTACTATTCATAGCTTAACAACCAAAATCCCATTACTTCCCAATCGAGCTACAACCATTTACTCCTAACAGCATTGCCTCAACAAGTAGACATGAAACAACAAATGTCACTGGAATATGAATCATCCAATTACTGAAAAGGTTATAATAAAATTTTCAGGTCAAACCAATGGGGCAACACGCATTTCCTCTGTTAGGAATCCCTAACTCCATTAACTTGTATTTTTTCTAGTTATTATTCTTGTAATCTACTTCATGACTCATTTATCATATGCATCAGAAAGACATGGGAAAGAAGGGAGGAAAAACCTTGGAGCCCTTCTGTGATGCTTTGGCAATCAACCCTAGATCTTGGCCCAAAAATATGTAATGAAAAGTCTCAAGGAGATTTATCTTAATAGAGATAGTCGCATGAACCAGCAACATGTGTCAAAAATAAGATAAGATCCATAACATTTTCATGAAAAAAGAGCTCTAGAAATCTCTCTCAAACACAAACTGCGTGGCAGATTTAGATGCTTACTGTTGTAATAAAATTTCTTGGATAGCAAGAATATTTCGAAACAAACAAATTTGACATTTCATCAAACAGTTTCTGAGCAAGAGAGATGCACACGTACTTGCAATAAACATCCATAAGAGTCGCCGTTAGAATCATATTAAATCCATTTTTATTCTCTTCCATATGTCCATTCACCAGAGTAACCTCATTAGGCACCACATTTTCAAACTCCATCCGTTAGAAGAGGCTCACAGCTTCACCAGGCCGATCCCAAAAGAAGAAACAAAAGAGAAATGGATAGAAAAAAAAAAAAAGAAAAAGAAAAAAGAAAAAATTAATGTAAGGAAAACAAAAGGAGAAAAAATCGGAAAAAGAAAAGACTATCCCATAAAATCAAGATCCACAAGAAAAATGGTTTCAGTCCCAACCAAAACCTAGAAAAATGCAGAAATCTTGAATCAAAATCAACAAACCAATAGCAAGAAAGGATGATTTAACTGAGTTGGTAACCGTACATCTTAAACTAACCGGGGATTTTTAAAAAAATCATTGTAGCGTACCGAACTCGAATTTGGAGCATGACATATGGTGAGATATCAGGGTGAGAACCCTTGTTCATGATCTCCTTCCTATTACGAATCCATGACATGTAACAGATCCAGTATAAAGGGATATACGCTTGTCACATGTAAGTCTCCTAGACATGGAGTGTAGCAGTATATCTGTATTGGAGAATGTATTAGTTGCGTATTGAAGGAATAGTGAGCACTATATTAGATACGAGTATGTGGGAGATATCCACAAATTCGAATTAGATTGAAGAGTTGAGAATCTCTTTTAATAGTGCATTTGAATTACGAGAAGTTATAGAAATAAGCCATGAAAATGAGAAAAGAAGTCAAATAGGTGATGGTGCGACCACGCTATCTAGGCAAACAACATGCGGGCTAGTTGAATTAGTCAACTTGAGGATCATGGCCTAAAGGGAATTGATGCAACTGAGTGAAAGATACCTTGTTTCAACACTGAGGTCTTGGTATCTATCCCTAATGGGGGTGACTAATAGTGAAGTGTGAACTGATAGTAGGTGTACTAACAAGCTAACAAAAAAAATAAAAATGATGCCACTTTTCCCTCAGCTGAGAGGCAGGCGCAACACCACACCTTCCTTAAAGATGGAAGAAACTTTGAAGTTTCTTCTAAATGTCACATGGGAATGGCCCCACAAATGAGAAGCTAAAAGAAAATAACAAATGAAAGTGAACGATGAGGTATTAGGAAAAGAGAGTTGGTCCTTAAAGGTGCTCAGGAGGTATTTATAAACTTCTTTTACAACTTGAGGATGATGTGTTAATGTAGAGCGGGTCGCGGACAATTACATGGCAAAGATGGATCAGAAAAGGCCCGGTCGGCGACAGAAGTGATATGGACCATCAGACCTTAAATCAGGCGTATCTCACAATTCAGGATGAGTTAGCCGACGAAAAATATATGATTTTGGGGTAAACGAGCTACTTTAGCCAACCAACCTGCTATGTTTGAGTGCGGCGCTTCAATTGCGAGAAAACCCGATTTGACGGTCGTTTCCTCTTTCAATTTCGTTTTTACTATAAATAGAAATTTTAGTTTGCTTATAACTCTTCATCCGTCGGGCTTTAGGAGTTGCGCACCAACGTGAAAAGAGCTTAGGATAATTAGGAAACGGGTTGGTGAAGCCAAATAGGACACTTACTATTTTTGGCCGAAAACCTTGCAAGACTAGTAGACATCACGACCGTGTAAGTTTACTATTTATAGTAAGTCGCGAATTCTAGGAGTCCTAGTTGTAATTTGATTCTGATTTCTTTCCCATTGCTTAGTACCCTTATTTAAAGGGTTGTGAACTCGTTTTTATTGATTCATTAATCTATTTCGAATTTATTAGAATTTATTTATATTTTCTGCTCTCTTTTCTCGTGGATTCGAGAAAGTCTCTGTGAGGAGTCCAGAGAAGTTCCGTGGATTCGGAATAGTTATCCTCTTGAGGAAGACGGTGCTCGACCTCACATCCTCCCCTGCGTCATGTGTTAATTCAGATATTGTAAGCATCGCGCAGCACATATCAGCTTCAGACTAAAACTTAGTTAAACAAATTCTATTTAATTATTAAAATAATAAATTATATAATCTTACTGTTAGAGCTAACTGGGTACCAGCCTATCCCGAACCCATTTCCTAATACAGAGTACCCAGTGGTTAGCCAATTAAATATTCGACCCAACTCATTTTTTAAACGAGTCCTAGACCCTGGACCTGATCTTTTTTTCTTTTTTTTTTTGTAAGTGGGTCTGAAAATTGGACCTGGATCCAGACCTTTTTAATTGGTAACAAGACTTCGGATCTGACGATAACCTTAGCTGGCTGTTTGATTTGGAGAGTGGAGCCCTCCTGGTAAATAGACCATCTTAGTTTTGGCTCTGGGACATCTTTATGATATGTCCCACTGTTTCCACGGCTCGGATGTTATGAGGAAGTGACGCGTTCGTGAGAAATAATTAAAATTTCCGCAACACTGTCTAGAAACATCCTCTGTCCTAAAAACATAAAAAAATAACGCTTTTGAGTCATGCGTTCGCGTTGAGTCGTGTATTCGTGGTATTCGTGGGGCCAATAATAATGCCCGACCCCATCGTCCAGCTAGCTAAAGTGACATCTTTGTCCCAACGGCGGCTCGTGGTGGATTCTGCGCACCTGCCACAGCCCGTGGTCCAGCTTGGCGCGTCAGTAACCGCAGGCGAGGACGCGGATTAGCTACTGACAGGTTGAGCAGCAAAGACTAGCTACCGAAGTAACTTCACCAAGTTCTATGGCCCCACCATGATGTAATCCACAGTGTTCATTCATTCGGAGAAATCATTTTAGCATATAAACCAAATAACTTAGTAAAATCCAAAGCTTGAGTGGACCCCACTATAGAAAACAGTGGGGAGAGTTACGCCCACCATTGAAAACTTCCTAAGTCCACCATTATGTTTATTTGAGATCCAACCTTTTCATAAGTTGACACAGTCATGAACAAGGAAAAACACGAATATCAGCTTGATTGAAAATTCCTAAACCCCTGAAAGTTTTTAATGGTGGGTGTCAGTCTCCCCACTGTTTTCTGTGGTGGGGTCTATTCAAGCTTTGGATCTAACTCATTATTTAGATCATCATTTAAAATGATCTCTTCAAGTGGATGGATGGTGTAGATACAACACATACATCATGCGGCTCACAAAACCTGGTGACATCACTTCAGTAGCGAGTATCGCTACTCGACCTGTTGTGGCTAATCCGCGCCCCGTAAGATGAC
This sequence comes from Magnolia changhungtana, assembly GCA_030180095.1. Taxonomy (NCBI): domain Eukaryota; kingdom Viridiplantae; phylum Streptophyta; class Magnoliopsida; order Magnoliales; family Magnoliaceae; genus Magnolia; species Magnolia changhungtana. Next base: position 1,068,302 of record JASAUF010000066.1, on the reverse strand, counting down.
GAGAACGGATTTGGCTACTCCCCTGACACCATCCACGGGCTAGAGGTCTGTGCTTTGGGCCCTACCATGATGTATGTGTTTAATCCATTTGGAACATCCATTTTTACAGATCATTTTAAGGTTTGATCCTGAAAATGAGAGGGATATAAATCTCAGGTGGAATACACCACAGGAAACAATAGCGATTGGATATCCACCATGAAAATCCTCCTAAGGCCCACTGTACTGTTTATTTGACATCCATTCTGTTGATTAGGTCATACAGACCCAGATGAAGGGAAAAACAAAGATTATCTTGATCCAAAACTTTTATGGCCACAAAACAGTTTTTAATGGTCGACATTCATTCAACATTGTTTCCTATAATGTGGTCCACTTGAGATTGGGATATACCTCATTTTTGGTCTTATACATAAAATGATCTAGAAAAATAGATGGACGGCATGGAAGAAACACATACATCATGGTGGGGCCCACGGAGCACTGACCACCATCCATTGGCTGGTGGCAGTGGGAGTATAGGCTGTATAGCCCATCCGTTTCCTAGAGGGACTAGAGATGGAGCCCACAATCTCGTGCTGGTTGCTATTCGATATTCGTGCCACGCAGGCACCCCCTTATACCAAGACAGCTTGGTGAGAGTCCTCGATGTCTCCCAAATGAGATGGACATGCGGTGGTGGTTGTATTATATAAAGTATATAATTTACAAATAATTTTAAAGTAGAGCTGAAAGTCTATAGGGTTGGGTTGGGTTAGTGCTCAACCCTTTGGGTTGGGTTGGTGCTCAACCCTAACCCAACTCAAGGTTCCTATACCTTAACTCTAACATGACCCAACCCTCCTTCCGGTTGGGAATTCCCAACCTAAGCTCAACTCAAATGAGCTTGATTAGGTTGATACTTGCTAATATTTTTGTTATTACATTAGTCTATTATATTTTCAATACAAGTCTTTTTTTCATACCTATAGTTTTATTAATTATATATCAAGTAGTAAAGAATTTCTTTTTTTCTAAACAAACAAGCTAAATATATAAGACAACTACTTTAAAAGTCATGTTGTGTAGCACACAATCTATTTGAGAGAGAGAAATCCAACGTTTCTTGTTAGCTTGAGTCATCGAAAATGATGTGGACCAATGAAACTCGATGGCAGTAGAAATTCTCATGCCTTTAATTTAGATGATTCACACTCAATTATAATTTTTAAATAACTTAGATATCGATTGGGCTCGGGTTCGACCAGGCAAACCAAGACCTTAAATCGAGCCTGACCCAAGTTTCATCATATTGGTGTTTATATATCCCAAGTTCGAGACAGAACCCAATACATTTTGCCTAAGCCCAAACCAATGTCGGGTCAGTTGGGTTGAACTCACTCGACTTTCCGTCTTATTTCAAAGTGCCTGAGTGTCACCTATTCACTATCATTACGTTAATACGATGATTTGCACTGTCCAAACATTGTCCATGTAATCAACGGTTAAAAATTGTTGGTTAGTCACTCAAATGTGATCTTGTGCTTGTGGTCCATCCAAGAGTTGTGATTTCATTATTTTCAGGCAAAGTATATATTTCGACGGACTTATTACAACTATATACATTGCATTCTTACACTAATTAGAGATATTAAAATTGATATAATAATTAAATTCAAAGCCCTTGTAAATATATTATGCACGTCTGCTTTTGGGTCACAGGGGATTTTGTGTCAAACATAATAAGAGATTATCCCGACCCAAGCCCTGACTTACTCTCACATCCAAAAATCGGTGGGTGGAACGTGAATCAATTGAGATCCCATAGGCAGCTATGGACCGTAAGGGCTACTTTGCTGTTTATTGTATATCTGTTCCATCTGTCTATTTTTTAAGATTATTTTAAAGCATGGTATAAGAATTGAAGCACATAAAAATCTCATGTAGTCCACGGTGCAGGAAACAATAGTTATTGATCATTCAAAATATTCTGTAAGTGACAAAAGTTTGCAAATCCAGCCCATCCATTATGTGTGTCCTACTTGGATGAGGGTTCAAACCAAGTTTCAGCACCATTCGAAACTCAAGTGGGCCCCACCAAGTGCTTTTATATGTTTTTGGCATGTCTTCACATGACTTTAAATGGTATGGCCCACCTGAGTTCCGTATATGGCTGATTTTTGGGATATTCCATAATTTAAAGGGGACCCATCAAATGCACGGTGTTGATGGTCGACACGCATCACGGTGGGGCCCAAACAGCTCGACCTCATGGGAGCTTATCGTGAACCGTGTGCATAGTACCTTTTCCCTATATATATATATATATATATATATATATATATATGTATATATATATACACACACACACACACATGGAAATGTTCACCTGCGAACCAGTTCATAAGTACTACATACGAACTTTTTTGAGAACTCATCATATTTGATGAGTTTCGAAAATCTGAACGGTCCACATGAAGCAGAACCTCATGAAACCCCCTGGTACGAAATTTTACTTTGATCCAAAACTTCGGTGGGCCATAAAAAATGCAAACAGTTTCTTCCCTTGATTTGAATTTCTCTTTGCTATGGCCCACTAGAATCTTAGATCAGGGTGAAAATTCACCCCCTAAGGTTTCATGGGACTCCGCATCTTATGGACCATTCAGATTCGACACCCATGACATGTGTGCAAAGGTGCGAACGTGCGTAGGTGTGTAGGTGAGCATGCCTCTCTCTCTCTCTCTCTCTCTCTCTACACACACACACACACTCTCTCTCTCTCTCTCTCTCTCTCTCTCTACACACACACACACACACACACACATATATATATATATACATATGTATACATATATATGTATATGTATATACATATAATATACATCTACATATGTGTATATATATACATATATATATATATGGGAGATAGTACTATACGGTCGAGCGCATGCAACCCTAACATACAGTCAAGTTATGTCCTGTTTCTCATTGTTGGATAATAAATTTGAAAAATATACTGTTTGGATAAGAGCTTCTAATGAGGGTCCTTACTCTTGCTCCGGTGGTAGACTCTCAGGAGTTTCAACACCTGGTTAAGGGATTCAGTACCCATAGGTGGTGAAATCCCACTGCAGCATGAGTGTGTAGGGGTGTGTGTGTTTAAAATTTTTTTTAAAAAAAGCTTCTAATGAAAAGGAAACAGGCAAAACCAGTGTAGCGTTTTACTCACCCGCGAAGAAAGAGATCAAGCATTGGATTGCATGGTGTGGCCTTCGCGGTGTGTTGCCATTAGTCCCACCATGATGAATGTGTTATATCCAGACCATCCATCCATTTGCCAAGTTTATTTTAGGGCACAATCATAAAAATGAGGCAGATCGAAAGCTCAAGCGGACCACGTCAAAGGAAGCATTGGGGATTGAATGCTTATTGAAAACTGCTAGGGGCCATAGAAGTTTCGGATCAAGCTGATATTTGTTTTTTCCTCTTCGTCCACATTTGGGTGACCTTATCGACAGGTAGGATTGCAAATAAACATCATGGTAGGCCTTGGAAGGTTTTAAAGGTGTGTGTCGAGGTGCCCCACTGCTTTCTATGGTGAGATCCACTTGAGCTTTGGATCTTCATAATTTTCAAGCGCTTGATCTAAATTGACCTCGCCAAATAAATGGACGGTGTGGATACAATACATACATTATGGTGGAGCCCACAGAATTGGTGACGTCATCGCACCGACTAAGTCGGTGGTGCGTGGCACACTACGCAAGCCGCTTATAGAAAGTAGGGGAGTGGAATAGGTGTTGTCGGGTAACACCTTTGTTACACTTACTGTGTGGGGCCTACTTTGATGATTTTTTTGTATATCTATGCCCTCCATCCTTTTTATTATATATTCTTAGGACGTGATCCCAAAATTTAAGCAGATCCAAATGTCAAGTGGACGACACCACTAGAAATAGTGGTGAATGACTATTAAAAGCTTTTTATGGGCAACAAACGTTTTGGATTAATCTGATCTTTACATTTTCCTTCATCCATGTCTGGTTGACCTTATCAACGAGTTTGATGGAAACAAAACATTATAATGGACATTACTATGGACCCTAGGAAGTTTTAATGGTAGGCGTTCAATCACCACTGTTTTTGATAATATGGTTCACCTTAGATATAAGTCTTCTTCATTTTTGAACTCAAGCCATAAAATGATCTTGAAAAACAAATGGGCGTCATGGATATAAAATAAATGGATTAAGTTGGCCCAACAACAAGGGCCGCACTGTCAATGGTGAGGCCGGGGCTGCATATAATCTGCTCTAACAGCGTCGAAGCATAATGCCTTGTGTGCTAGGGCGTGGATTTCCCGTGAAGCCTTTCACAAGAGGTTCTTGTGAACTTAGGTGGGGCCCGTCGTGATTCTTGTGAGAAATCCACCCGTTCATCTATTTTGCGAGCTCGTTCTAGGATAATAACAAAATTAATCCTGATCCAACACTCAAGTGGACGACACATTAGGGGAAACCGAGGAAAAATACCTGCCGTTGAAACCTTCCTGGCATCCAAACCGTTTATGAGGTCATTTCCATTGGGATGAACTGAAAACACAAAGAACTAAGCCTGATACAAATTTGTTGTGGACATAGGAATGTTTCCACTGTGACTGTTCAATCCCCACTGTTTCCTATTGTATGGCCTACTGGAGTCTTGGATCTGACTCATTTTTTATTGCAGAAACAAAACCAAGGTCACAAAAAGGATGGATAGGGTGGATTTATCACAAACATCATGGTAGTCCGACCTAGTTCCCAACACAGGAACTCACTGTCAAGGCTTTTTATGAAATCTACGCCCCGTCAGCCATGTGCAACGACCTCGGTGTTGTTGTGTTGCCGTCGTGGCCCAACCATGATGTAAGTGTTATATTCATACCATCCATCCAATTGGTGAGATTATTTTATGGCATTATCCTAAACAAAAGGTAGATTCAAAGCTCAAGTGGACCACAACACAAAAAACAATGGAGATTGAGTGTCTACCATTGAAAATATTGAAAACTTTTTAGGGCCACGAAAGTTTTGGATCAAGCTGGTATTTGTTTTGTCCTTTCATCTAGGTCTGTGTGATAGTATGAATAGGTTGGATAACAAATAAACATCATGGTGCGTCCTAGGAAGTTTTCAACGGTGGCCATTATTGTCCCCACTACCCTCTGTGGTGTGATTCATTTGAGAGTTAGTTCTGCCTAATTTTTGAGTTCATGATTTAAAATGAAATCTCTAAAATTACAGACGGTGTGGATATCACACGGAATCGAGAACTTACCCAATAAGTAGTAAATGGGTAATGCCGGTTCCGCCAGTTTTGCCTTTGTTTACATCGCTGGCATGCATACATTATATTTTTCAAATTTATCTTCCAACGATGGAAAACGGGACACGACTCGACCGTATGTTAGGGTTGCATGCGCTCGACCGCATAGATATATAGGGAATATATATATATATATATATATATATATATATATATATATATATATATATATATATATATATATATATATATATATGGAAATGGTTCTATGCGGTCCACCTTGTGGGAACTTCTCATGAGGTCGAGCTGTGTGGGCTCCACCATGATGTGTGTCGAATATCAACACTGTGCATTTGATGGGTCCCCTTTCAATTATGGGATATCCCAAAAATCAGCCTTATACAGAACTCAAGTGGGCCATACCATCTAAAATCATGTAAAATAAATAAAAGCACTTGGTGGGGCCCACCTGATTGGATGCATCTAAAACTTGGTCTGACCCCTCATCTAGGTGGGACACACATAATGGATGGTCTGGATTTATGAACCACATCTTGGTGGCCCAACATATGATTATGAATGTATTAATGAGAGGGTAACCCTCTCAACTTTTGTATGCGGTGTGGCCCACACAAGTCATGGATTGACTTGATTTTTAAGATGGAGGCCCAACATGGAATGGTGCATCCAAGTGATGGGGTAGATGTTCAACACGCATCACGGTGGGCCCACACAGCTCGACCTCATGGGAAGTTCCCATGAGGTCGACCACATAAAACCATTTGATGGAGTTTTCCTCCTCAGTTCAGAGGAGAAGAAGTGTATCCCGTTGAAAAAATGGATGTTTTACCGCGGTGCTCGACCAGTCGAGTGGGGTGCTCGAGTAGTCGAGCGGCGCTCGACTCAAAGTCCAACGAGCTATATGTCTTGGAATTTCGTGGTGCTCGACCAGTCAAGTGGGCTGCTCGACCGGTCGAGGAGGTCCCTTGACCAGTTGAGCACCCGGCTCGACTAGTCAAGAGTTACACAGATTTAGTCCGGATTTGGTGCGGATTGCGTAAATTTGAGGCGGTTTCGCAAGAGGAGTGGAAGGAAGTTGCCTAAACTATAAATAGGGGTCCTAGGGTTATTCTAGGGTAATGCAAGAGAGTTTCCTAAAGCTTTACAAGGGTTTGCTAAAGGGTTTAGGGCTATCAAAGGGTGAGAGAAAAAGAAAAAGAGAGAGAGGAAGCTTGTGGAAGGGAGGTTTTGATCGTAGAGGTGATCTACTTCGCAATCAACGTCTCAACGCTTTTATATCCTCTTAATCTGTGAGATCTCTCCATTTTTCTTTATTCTCTTATTATTCATCCACTCCTGCGTGAGTGAAGAAGGTTTGATCCAAGCGGTGTGTGTTTGTGATCGGTTGTAACATTCTACTTCATAGTGAATTGTTGCTCTGGACGAGGTCCCGTGGTTTTTACCTCTTTAAGGGTTTTCCACACAAACATCTCTTGTGTCGTGTGGTTTGTGCTTTGATTTATTTCATTACTTTATTATCCCATAATTCTGGTGTTTTGGGGAGGCTAAATATTAAGGTTTTATGCAACGGCTCCCAACAAAGTGGGATCAGAGCATTCGGGTTGGTTGAACGGAGTGAGATCAGTTCTAATTATAGAAGGTGGCTCATCAAGGATGATCAGTCTCAATGGTTCTAACTGGACCATATGAAAGGTTAAGATAGAGGACTTGCTTTATTGCAAGGACTTGTATGCTCCAATTCAAGGCATATAAGCAAAGTCTAAGGATATGTCAGATGATGATTGAAAGAAATTTGACCGGAAGGCGGTGGGGTTTATTAGACAATGGTTGGACGATTCCGTATTCCACCATGTGTCTATGGAGACCTCAGCCGCTAGCCTATGACTGAAATTGCAAGGGCTGTATGAGAGAAAGACAGTGTAACATCCCGAAAATTTGGGGTCGAGCATAAACTCAACTCTCGAGTTCCAGAACATCACTTATGCAACAAAATGAATGATGATCGAATGTTGATTGTATTTGTGCATTGAACATGAGTGAGATTAAGCCAAAACAACATATCATACTCCAGAGACAATTAAATTGCAAGCGGAAGACTGTGATAGATAAATAACATATAAAAACTGTGATGAGTCTTCAGAGTGTAATAAAGTTACCAGGTTAAATAATTATAGTACAATTCTAAAATATACCTAATGTGAGGAAGTGTAATGTCTTCTATCCCAAGTACCATAGCCCCGTCAATACAATACCAGGTCTTCATAGACCTGTCAGAGAGATACAGATAGGAGAACTCCTCCTCATCATCATAGAAGTAGTCCGGCTCTGCTTCATAAGCATCGTCATCACCTGAAACTCAGCAAATCTGGTTAGTGTGTATAACACCGTCTCGTAACGTGGGAGTGAGTGATCAACTCAGTGGAACAGTAAAACATAGGTTAACATGTTATCAATTCATTCAAGCAGTAATGATAAAGCAGTAAAATCAAACACTTCTAACTACTATTATTAATGTAAGTATGAATGCTGGCATGATGTATGCCCTCACCACACCCTCCCTCGTGCGACACCATCTCACGTTCGCGGCATGCTTTCATCCCTCAGTGCTCCACATCTTCCAGGCACATGCAATGCATGATGAGCATGATTACCGAGTATTTATTAGTCCATTTCAAACAACAGGATTGGGAAACTAAGGTACCTCCCTTGTATCATTCCCAAACATGATCCATTATAGGGTCGTCAGTCCTAGTTAATCTCAGACAATGGTGTATTTTTCTAGGTCACTACAAAGGCTTGCGGTACATTTGACGCACAAAGGTTACACCACTCCCCCATCACCTCTTAAACGATTTATCACTATACAGAAACAGGCCTAGTTCATACTCTATATACCGCGGTAAACTCTAAGGCTCACCGCGATTTCAGAGTATGCTTGAGGTCACTACAAAGGGCTGTCAGGGCTGTTGCTCGCATTCGTTGCACCACTCCCCCATCACCTTATCAATGTAGGCCGACAGCACGAATATAGTGTCCCATACCACCATAATCGGCTCACGAGTCTGGTTGCTCACTGGTCACTACGGGGAGGCACGTGGCCTCAAACGTGGCCGGCCGACTCGACCACGGTGTCCCATACCACCATGCCCGGCTCATGAGTCTTAGCGGATCGAGGTACCATGGTTAAAAGGGATTTCATTGGTAAGTTTGGTACCCTAGGTTCAAGCAGTAGAAACCAAACATGGTGAACATATATTAGACAAATCGGGTTACTTGACGAGCTCGAATAGCTCGAGCGCACAACAAGTTGAATGACATGAAGCGCATAAGCACTTCGCGTGGCCTAACCACTTGCCCAACCAATCAAGTACGACTCGGGTTCGTCGAGACACATCCTACGTGGCAAAAGAATCTCAGCCACGAATTCAATCCCATTACCGATTGCCTGGACTATAATCATAGCCCCAAACGCAATCAATCCTTATTCAAAGTATGAAAAGTAAAGCATAATAAACAAAGTAATTTAAGCAAGGTAATAAGCATATTATAAAATATGTTATAAAGCATGTTATAAAGCACTTCTTAAATAGGAATACAAACACATATATTGTACAAGTAAGCGATTTAAGTAAACAACCTCATGGAGAAAAAGCATACATGTCTCTAAGGTAGTTGAGAATTCTATCTCAACACCCTGCTAAGGCATCAACATCCAAACACTTACTCACACAAGCATTTTCACAAACACTTAACATACACTATTTCAACATACTTAGTGTATGTTAGCAAACATGTATAAGGGCGAGTCCTTTCGCCAAGCAAATATTTTACACATATATAGTATATTTATACAACAAATAATCATGGCAAACACATCTCTAAAATATACATGTATACGGTACTTTCTACAATACAGTATTTCAACATACATAGTGTATATTAGTAAAGCATGTATTTGGGCGAATCCTTTCGCCAAATAAGTATTTTATCCTTATACCGTATATTCATACAACAAATAATCATGTCAAACACATTCCCAAAATTTATACGTATACGGTATTTTCTACAATACAGTATTTCTACATACCTAGTGTATATTAGTGAAACATGTATTTGGGCGAATCCTTTCGCCAAATAAGTATTTTATCCATATATCATATATTCATACAAAAATTAATCATGCCAAATACATTTCCAAAATTTATATATATAAGGTATTTTCTACGAATACCTAGAATATGTAAAATTTCATAATCTACATCTTTAATCGAAACAGGAAACAGAAAGCACTTTGTACATGTGTAATTGCATGCAGATCATGAATATATCATTATCTGACATTGAAAGCGTTGAAAACCATAACCTATACACCTAAAGTCTGCACATTTTGTCGTAGAATCGTAACGGAGATGATAGGTTTACTAAGCTTCCGTATTCGGCAGTTTGGCAACCTAGAGAACGAAATAGGTTAGCTATTTTATAACCTACAACCTATACAGCCCCAAAACAGATTAGGTTTAGGGTTTCTTACCTAGAAACGGAGCTGGAATCACTGGAAAAGTGATGAGAATGGAGCGATGAAACTCGTGAAGCGGCAGGGAAGCATGACAGGGAGGTTCTCCCACATCTCTCACACTTTCTCTCTCTTTTCTCTCTTCTCTCTCTAGGGTTTCTCTCAAATTCGTATGGCTGTGAGAGAGAGAGGATTCTAAGGTCTTTATATAGTCTAAAAAGTCTCTAAAATATACTCGTGGATAAGGTATACTTAGGTTATAACCAAAGCGACTCTGTTTCAGCTCAACGGAGCACTTCTAGCGGGCCTCCTTGAGCCAAAGGTCGGTCTTAAGCTCACTAACACTAGATCTACGTTTAGTTAAGTTTTCATTTCAGTCGAATTTTCAGATCACGCGTGGCGGACCAGTTTCAGTTCGACGGTCAGTGGGTCTCGATCGGAGATTCCGAGTACATGTAAATGTGTATGAAATTTTTCCTGATCCGAGGGTGTAATTTGGTCAGATTCTGACGGTCTGGTTGCTTAATACTGATCATGCAGCGGCGACGAGTCTCAGATTACTATTCAAGATATTTATTTTGTAAAGAAACTAGTGTTCTCACACTCTCTCGCTCCGGACTCAAGCGAACAGCCGTGGGACACTATCTAGATTTGATTTCCGAGATAGTTGTCAAGCCCAGCGAGGCGGTCCTAAGTCCTTAACCTCATATTATTCGGACTCCCAATGTGCGGTCCAGATCTGATACAGAGTTTCGAGATGCTCCCGAGAGCAGCTGGGTAATGAGATTGATCCTACATTTTAGGGTAACCTAGCGTCAATTATTCTACAAGTTTTGGGTTTTGCAGGTCGTATTTAAAGCGATTCAAACGGATTTCGTAGCTAATCTAGTTTAGCACTTAGTTACTTTATCTCATTTCTAAAGGATTTAATCCTAAGTGATTTCTGGTCGAGGTGGTACTCAGGCCTTTGTAGTTTGTATATAAGGTGATCCCAGTTATAATACTTAACTAGTTTAAGATAGTGTCTAGGGTAAAAGTACTTAGGAAAATTGAAAGAACAAGGTGGTAAAGGGTGGAATTTGTGAAGGAAATGGGTTCAGAAGCAATTTTAGACTATGAGATTTAGTTCTTACAAGTTAATAAGGTGTTAGGAGTGGCCTATTGCCTAAAGACGTCTAATTCCAGGTTGGCGAAAATTCGGGCTGTTACAGACAGTTAGCAATAAGATTTTTCTGATAAGACGACTTGTGAATCTCGAGTTCAAAGATGGTGGTTCTGTGGCTGAGCACATGAATGAGGTCAGCAACATATTGAATCAACTCTCTGCTATGAAGATGGTCTTAGACGATGAACTGCAAACTTTACTATTGCTTAGCTCATTGCTTGACAATTGGGAGACATTGGTGGTGTCTCTGAGTAACTCCGCACCAGACAGAAAGGTGTCCATGGAATAGGTAACCAGTTGTCTTTTCAATGAGGAGACAAGGAGGAAGTCTCAAGGGTCTACTCAACAAGAGGCCCTTGTGATACAAGATCGAGGGAGAGGAAAGAACGGAAAATGGCGGGAAGAGCCGAGATAAATCAAGAGATAAGTCGAGTACTAGGAAGGATATTGAATGCTGGAATTGTGGCAAAAAGGGTCGCTACAAGTATGAATGTCGTAAGAAGAAAAATGACAAGAAAAGAAAAGGAAAGGAGAAGGAAGATGAATCAGATTCCACTGCGGTTGCTTCAGATGGCAACGTTGAAGTTATTCTTTCAGTAGATCATGATGTTTGTCTCACGGCTATGAGTCAGGACACCGACTGGGTGATAGACTCGGGAGCCTCGTTTCATGCGACTCCACACAGAAATTTCTTCACAAGCTACGAGTCAGGTGACTTTGGGACTGTGAAGATTGGAAATTCTGGCATATCGAAGATCGTAGGGGTTGGTGATATTTGTATGAAGACCGATGTGGGCCGCACATTGGTTCTCAGGGATGTGAGGCACATTCTAGACCTTCGCCTCAACTTGATGTCGACAGCAAAGTTGAATGATGATGGCTATGAAAGCCAATTTGTTGGTGGGCGCTGGAAGCTCATCAAGGGTTCATTGATCGCGGGCAGAAGAAATAAGTGTTGCACCCTTTACAAGGCAAGTGTCAGTGTGTGCAAGGGTGGGTTGAATGCAATAGAAGATTCAGCTATTGACATGTGGCACAAGCGTCTAGGCCACATGAGTGAAAAATGGCTTCAGCTACTAGCAAAGAAGCGGCTCCTTCCAGACATGACAAGTATACCTCTCAAAACCTATATTGATTATTTATCTGGGAAACAACATAGAGTTTCATTTGTTAAATCTGCTTCTCATGTTAATAAAGTGCATGCATTAGATTTGGTTGATTCTAATGTTTGTGGTCTTATGAGGACAAAAACCTTAGGTGGGGCATTGTATTTTGTCACTTTTATATATAATGCATCTAGGAGGGTCTGGGTTTATGCTTTGAAATCTAAGGATGAGGTCTTTGGTATGCTTAAATTGTTTCATGTTATGGTTGTGAGAGAGACATGTAGATTATTGAAGTGCATCCGCACTGACAATGGTGGTGAATACATCAGTGACTTTCATGAGTATTGTAAGTCCCTAGGTATATGGCATGAACAGACGGTTCCCAAGACCCCCCCAGCATAATGGTGTGGCTGAGCGAATGAATCGCACCATTGTAGAGAGAATTAGATGCATGTTATCTCATACAAAGTTGCCTAAGATGTTCTGTGGAGAACCAATGCACACGGCAATGTATTTGATAAATAGGTCTCCATCAGCCCCGTTGAATGGAGAAGTACCTGAGAAGGTGTGGACTGGGCAAGATCGATCATACAGTCATCTCAGGGTGTTTGGATGAAGGGTATTTGTTCACGTACCAAAGGACGAGAGGTCCAAGCTCGATATGAAGATCAGGCAATGTGTATTCTTAGGGTATGGTGATAAAAAGTTCAGCTGCAGATTGTGGGATCCGACTGAGAAGAAGCTCGTTAAGAGCAGAGTTGTGGTTTTCTTTGAAGACCGATGTATTGAAGACATTTGTAAGCCAGAAAAGACGCGGCCTAGTTCAAGAGAGATAGAGGATATGGATCCGGTTATTCCTCCCGCGGTGCCTGATGACGGGAGAGTACAGTAAGGTGTAGAGGACGAGGGAGTTCCTACAGAAGATGGACCGGGGGAGCAGTCCTCACTTGATCCACCTGTTGAGCCACAGGTGGGGAGGTCATCAAGGGACAGACATCTGTGCAAGAGGTATTCGCTACATGAGTACATTATGCTCACTGATAGGAGAGAGCCAGAAGACTATTCTGAGGCCCTAGCCGAGGAGCATAAGGGGGAGTGGTTGAAAGCTATGTAAGAGGAGATGGAATCCTTGCATAAGAACTACACTTATGATATAGTGAAATGGATACTGTGGTATCTGAGAGGCTTATCCCTGTTGAGCATATACTATGGTGACGGAAAACTTGTGTTAGAGGGCTACATAGATGCAGATATGACAAGTGACATAGACTCCGGGAATTCTACATCGGGGTTCATGTTCACGTTTGCAGGGGGAGCGGTCTCTTAATAGAGTAAGCTACAGAAGGTCGTGACATTGTCGACGATAGAGGCCGAATACATTATGGTCACAAAGGCATGTAAAGAGATGCTTTGGATGAAGAGGTTCCTACAAGAACTTAGCTTGAAGCAGGAGCAGCACGTGGTATATTGCGATAGTCAAAGTGCTATACACTTGAGCAAGAATTCAAGTCAGCACTCCAAGTCGAACTACATACAGATTCGGTATCATTAAATTAGCGATACTTAGAATAAAGGTGTTACAACTTGAAAAGGTTCACACGGACGATAATTGGTTAGACATGATGACAAAGGTTTTGTTCAAGGACAAGTTTGAGGTTTGTAGAAACCGGGCTGGCTTGAAGAAGGCGAATTCCTCTTGAGTCGGAAAGGAAGAGATTTGATGGAATTTTTCCTCCTCAGTTCAGAGGAGAAGAAGTGTATCCCATTGAAAAAATGGATGTTTTACCGCAGTGCTCGACCAATCGAGTGGGGTGCTCGACCAGTCGAGTGGGCCGCTCGACCAGTTGAACGGTGCTCGACTTAAAGTCCGGCGAGCTATATGTTTTGGAATTTCGTGGTGCTCGACCAGTCGAGTAGGCTGCTCGACCGGTCGAGGAGGTCCCTCAACCAGTCGAGCACCCGGCTCGACTAGTCGAGAGTTACGCAGATTCAGTCTAAATTTGGTACGGACTACATAAATTTGAGTCGGTTTCGCAGGATGTGCGGAATGAAGTTGCCTAAACTATAAATAAGGGTCCTAGGGTTATTCTAGGGTAATGCAAGAGAATTTTCTAAAGCTTTACATGGGTTTGCTAAAGGGTTTAGGGCTATCAAATGGTGAGAGAAAGAGAAAAAGAGAGAGAGGAAGCTTGTGGAAGCGAGGTTCTGCTCGTAGAGGTGATCTACTTCGCAGTCGACATCTCAGCGCTTCTACGTCCTCATAATCGGTGAGATCTATCCATTTTTTTTTATTCTCTTATTGTTCATCCACTCCTGCGTGAGTGAAGAAGGTTTGATCCAAGCAGTGTGTGCTTGTGATTGCTTGTAACATTCTACTTCATAGTGAATTGTTGTTCTGGACGAGGTCCCGTGGTTTTTACCTCTTTGAGGGTTTTTCACGTAAAAATCTCTTGTGTCATGTGGTTTGTGCTTTAATTTATTTTATTGCTTTATTATCCCATAATTCTGGTGTTTTTGGGTGGCTAAATTCTAAGGTTTTATGTAACGACTCCCAACACCATTTCCTATATATGTATATCAAAGTGGGCCCCACATTCAGGGTCCCACCCCTGTGGTTGGATCCGGGGCTACAGCTAATAGGCGCTCGGGTAGGTGGCAATTATGAGAAGATGGTATGGTAAAGCTATAAGGACTGTAATATGTAAGACCCTATCCTGAGTATGCATTCCGTTTTCCTAGGTCTCGCGGTCCTACCGGTCGAATCCAGGCGACCCACGACCTGTGGATAGCGTTTGCGGTCATCCTTAAGTTTGGTCATGTAGACTCGACCCAGATCGACTCGAAACCTATGTCATTGTGTCCACATCGGCACCTCGATTCCAACACCGCGTCTCATACATAAATCCGACATATGCATCTTGTGAGATCGACCCGACAATTCTTCGCCACTTATCATGCATGGGGCCCACTTGATAGGGGCCCACACATTTTTCCATGGTGGGTCCCACCTAAGTGCTCCTTTCTAGGGAACCTACATACCTAACCCTACCTAACCTAACCTAACCTAGAGTAGCTAGCTAGAGAGAAATCATTACCTTGATTCCCACCCCCAAAGCTCATCATGGAGTTGCTCTTCCCTAGCCAAGAGAGCAATGAGTGACTTGGTATATACCCCTCCTCTCTCTCTCTCTCTCTCTCTCTCTCTCTCTCTCTCTCTCTCTCTCTCCCTCTCATTCTCTCATTCCCTCCCTCCTTGCAAAAAACGTCCAAGCTCTCTCTCCCTATTCCAGCCCTTTTTCCCTTCATTTCCTTTCCATCTAACCATTAGCAACCCATTTACAACCTTCAAACACCTCTCTTTTGAGCACCTCTCTTTTGAAGAATAAAACCTAGATCTTGAGTTTTGGAGTCATCTCTTCAAGGTGGGTACTTCACCAACATGCTACACCTCTTCTTCTTCTTCCCTTTATTCTTTTCTCTCTTTTTTTTTAAAAAAAATAAAAATAAAAATAAAAATTTATACATGCATGGAAGCATATAGGGCCCACCAATACATGGTGGAGGCCCTACATGGCTCCTAGGATAATGCTAAGGGCCTAGATTCTCCATATTTCCATCCATGGTGGGCTATTCTTTATAGACCCACCATAATGCTTCCCTCTTGTTCTTTGCATCTCATGGGCCATCTAAGCCTTGCATGCATGTGGGGAAAGGGATCCCTACCATCCAACAACTTATTTTGATGAATCTTGCCATGCATGTAACATATATGAATAGCGATGGTGTGGATTGTGTGTGGGAGGTCCATTAGTGGCGAGACCTCCTACCTATGGCCAATTCTTGCTCTTTTTCTCTCTCCTTTCTTTGTATTTTCTTCTATGTATGCTGATGAGGTGTGGCCCATCAAGGTAGGTCAGCAACCTCCCAGGCCCCAAGCAAGGTGGACGTCCAAGCCCACTTGATTGGACGTCCAGGCCCAACCATGCATGCATGGTTTGGGTGACCTCCAAATCACACTTTTTATGGAGGTTTGGGTGAACTTATGGGCCTGAAATTTTGTTGACATATCAAGGTGGACCTCACATGTTCAATAAGGGCTATGGGCCCTTTGATTATATTGTATGAGCCAAAATATGGACAGCACATGTTGCTGTCTAGATTTCAGCCCAGTTGGAGTATGTGTTTTGGGTTGATGTTTAAATCTATATCCAGACCCTTTTACCCCAAATTTCTTTAGGAGTTTTGTAGTGTGTGGACCCCACTTTGATGTGGTATGGGACCCACACTCTATCTCCCACGATTGAGGCTCATGGGTTGGGCCAAAGATGGCTAACTGTTCAGAATTTTCTTGACAGTTCAGCAATACTGTATGAAAGAAATCACTATGTTTACCTGACTTTCTGGAAGAAGTGGGCCACCACAATGGACCCCACTTATTGTCCAGATGTAGGACCACCCTTCCCACAATTTTTTAAGGGTTTGGGTAGGTCTAGGCCCACTCCATAAGGTCTTAAACATAGGGACAATTAGAATTCTGTAGCAACCAGATTTCTGTAGCATGTTTGGTTTCCATTTAATTTCAAAATATTTTCCATGCTTGTAAAATTATGAAATTTATTCTTGAGGTGGCCCACCCTTGCTGGGACTCACCTACCAAGTTTTAGGCTAATCGGGCCACTGGTTTTCTAGATATGTTGGTTGGATCGGCCCACTTGGCCGAACGCCCATGGAAGGGACGTCCAATAAGGCTGGCGGTCCCACTTGTTTTGTGGCCCACCATGATGTGTGTTTTATCCATGTGGCCATCCATTTTGAGGCCCACTTGGATGTGGCCCGCCTTGGTGTGGAGCATCCAAAGTGGGGCTCACTGTATGCATTTATATTGGGCTAGGTGTCCAGCCCATTGGGATGCCCAGGCCCCCTTGTTGGACGCCCATGGTGGGGTTGCTGCTGGACCTTTGGTCCAGTAGTGTGGCCCACCTATTTCTTGTGTGTTGAGTGTGCTCCCAATGTGGTGGGACCCCTATATTTAATGCTGGACCACCCTGGGTCCTTGTTTAAATTCAATAATCATCTTGTTGGGCTTCAGCAGGCTCAGAAAACCGGTGGATCAAAAATCCAGCAAGTTATTATAAATTTACATTGCCTTTGGGCTGAGATTTTAAGGTGTGGGGCCCACCATATTGTGAGGACCTTGCTGGGATTAATCCCCAAATTTTGGGCTTAATTAATGCACCCTTGAGGCCCACCATAGTTTGGTTAATTGGATCCATCTATGTAACTAGATTGTTGGATCCTTTAGGTCCAAATGGGCTGGAACTTTCTGGATCGGCCCATTGGACTCTTGGGCCATTTTCACCAAGATGTTGTGTTGGGTTAGTGGGCTGGATTATATAAGTGGTTGGGCCCTTGGTTGCCCACCAAATCAAACCATATATTTGGGCCGGGTTGTAGGCCCAACTTGCTTGACTAGAGCATGATATTTGCCCATGTGATTTGAGTAATGGGCTGCCCACTGGGCCCACCACAATATATGGATTTGGTGACCCTTATGTTGGGCCCTAACCTTCCCTATGGGCCCATAGTGTTGTATGTGGGTTGGGCTATGTGTGTTGCCCTTGAACCCATGTTTGAGTAGGCTGGTATGTATGTGAAATGTTATGGCTGCCCTTCTCTTATTTATAGTGATGTGTGGGCCTTGGGCCCTGATAAATGAAAGATTATTGTTTGGGCTATCTTTTGGGGACAATTAGTGGTTGAATGTCCACATTTGTGGCCCCAAGGTAGGCCCGCTTGCCTCTATGAGTGGTTAAAGGTCCATTATAGACCTTTACTAGATCCGTTTCATTTATTTAAGCCCATGTCATTGTCCTTCCTTAGCCTTGTGGGCTACCCCAGACTATTGGGCTCCTATTAGAGGTTGTGCCACTAGTAGAATTTGTCTAAGTACCTAGACTTAGTCCCTACTTGGAAAGGAAGAGTGTACTACATCGTACATCGCCGCATGTCGCATCTTGTTCATCTTCATGACCCATATACATTATTGTGTGCTTGGTTGACATTTTGTGTGTGTGGTCATAGTTGTGCCATTGGGTAGATATTATGGCTTTTTAGAGAGATGAAGTTCCCCTCTTGAGCACATAGGACGCTTGGAGCTGATGCATGACTGGTATGCGTGATTCATGTATTTGACATTTTATTACATGGTTTATATTTGCCCTTGCTTCATCAGGGCCGTAGCCTCCACAGGAGTATCCTAGATGGCCGTATTTGGACATCGAAAATGTTACTTGAGCATTTATGACACTTATTAGGATGTTTTTGGGTGAAAGCCCCTAAACCTTCATAGTACTAGGAGATGCTTCAACGCCGAGACCAAGTGAAAAATATGAGCGCCTGAGTGCCTTATACCGTTAGGCTGCGTCTCCCACTGTCGTGAGGTCGGTTGAGATTGGATGTGACCTTATTCGCCTGAGTGAGTGGGCATAGCTAGGATGAGTTTAACCAGCTTGTGAATGGGTCCGCTACCGTCGAACCTTGCTGATAATTGGCTATCCACAGGTGGATAGTGAGGTCTCTTACGCTCGTTAGATTGTGCGGCTAGGAGAGCGACAGTCGGCTGACAGTGTATTTGACCCCGGTGGTTTTCCTATGTGGAACTGTATATGATTTGTGGACTTGATATGAGGATTGACATGTATTGCATTGCATTGACATTGACTATATAAGCCTTTTGTGCATCGCCTCGGTATGGCGCCCAGTACTTATGTATTTCTTTGGTTAGCCTTGGTATGGCTAGTGGCATTGAAAGTGTTCATGGTTCATACCGAGCTTCTGCATTCTCTGATATTTCTTTCTAGCACTGGTATTATACACACTTACACCGCCCTATAAGCTTTCTATAAGCTTATATACGATTGATGCGTGCAGGTAATTCTAGGCAGCCGCAGTAGCTGAGGAGGAGCTTTCGGAGCGTGCCGAGGACCTTTTGGAGATTTTTCCTTATTTTGTTTATGTATTTCCTTTTGAGTCTTGTACCTGTATAAAGTTTTAATTCATAGTAGATTTATGATGTGTTCCTATGGTTAGTATCTGTGGTTACTATGTTATGATCTTGGGGATGCTCTTCATGAATCGGATTATGTCATAGAAATTCTCCTTCTGGGATCCTAGAATCGGAACCTGGTGAATGGGTGCCAGGAGCCGAGAATGTGGTATTACGAAGGCTGTTGCGGTCGGAATCGACTATCGGGATTCTTGTGAGTTCCGGTCACTGAGTCTGGGACGTGACATAATATGGCAGGGCACTCTCACTGCAAGACGAAAGGTAAGATTATGAATTGATCGAACCGTCCATCAAGTGGGAAACATCATGGATTGGTCATATGTAGAAAATATACTAATTAAACAAAAATTTTCCTCACATTTCTACAATTGCCCCAGATGAATGGTCGGCTGCTAAATTTCTTCATCTTACACCGTTGTTTTAAAATCCTTCTTTAAGATCTAAAGGTCAATCTAATGTTTATATATTTGAGAAAACTGTAGATGGACAGATCAGATTGATTTACTACCTGGCCACTTGTACTGTCGAGAGTCAGCTCTATCATACCAGTATTATCTCTGGATTTTAGGGTTTAGAACCGAATCCAAAATTCCAAGTACACTTTTCCTTATCGTCTGTGACTCCAACTGAGTTAGTAGGTGTTGCCCTTACGGTGGGCCACCTTGATGTATTTGTTGTATATCTAACTGTTCATCAATTTTTCCAAATCATTTTATACCATGGCTTAAAAAATGATGCACATTCAAAGCTCAAGTGGACCACATAAAGTCAACAGTTGCTTTTATATGCCTATCAGTGAAAAGGTCCTAAGGTCCTATAATGTCTGTTTATCCTTCAGATTAGGTCACACGGACACAAATATTAGTTACTTTAATGCCACATAAAGTTTTTAATAGTGGGAATTAAGTCCCTGCTACCCTTAAATGGGACAAAACAAGGGATGGATGGTGCCGATCTACAACAAATACATCAAGGTGGGTCCCACGGTCAGGCAAACACTCTCTACAGGGCGCTTCTGAGGTAATACCCGGACCAACAGTGGTTGGTGGTCCTGTGGGGCCTATTTTAATGCGTTTGACTTACTTTCACTTCCTTCATATGTTTTTATAGCTAATTTTAGGTCATGGTCTCAAAAATGAACTAAATCCAAGTCTTAGGTGGTCCATATCATAAGAAATAGCGATAATTTAATAATTACCATTAAAAACTTATTGGAATGTACCGAAATGTTAATATTCCATCTATCCTGTTAATAAGGTCACAAAGACCTGGATGAAACGACTACACAAATTTCAGCTTGATTAAAAATGATCACACAAATTTCAGCTTAATTAAAAACTTCTGTAGCTCACAACAAGTTTTCAATGGTCAACCACCATGGTTACCTGTTATGTGGTCCACCTTAGATTTGGATCTATTTAATTTTTAGGATCATCACCTAAAATGAAACGTCAAAGCCGATGGATGGCGTGGATAAAAGGCACATGCATCAGGTTGGCCCTAGAGTGAGGGATTCACTCGCCCCGGGTAGGGCTGAAAGTTGGGCGGGTTCAACCCGACCGACCCGACATTGGGTTGGGCTCAGGTAGGATATATCAGGTCCGATCTCGAGCTTGGGCTATATAAACACCAACCCGATAAAACTTGGGTTGGGCTCGGGTTGAGGTCTTAGGTTGCCCAACCCAACTTGAACGTGATCAATATATAAGTTATAAATTATAATTGAGCGTGGATCATTTGTGTCGAAGGCACACTAGTGATGTCGGGTCTCATTTGTCCACGTCATTTCCAAGAACTCAAGCTAACAAGATATGCCGGATTTCTCTCTCTCAAATAGATTGCGTGCTATGCTACATGACTTTTAAATGAATAGTTGTCTTATATTTTAGCTTGTTTTTTAAAAGAAAAAAATAAAGTTTTTTATGATGAATAATCATATATATAATTAATAAAATTATAAATACAAAAAATAATTCCTATATTGAAATATAATAAACTAATGTAATAATGAAAATATTAGCATGTATACACCCACTAACCCGATCAACCCGACCGAGCCTGCTTGGGTTGGGCTTGGGTTGAGAATTCCCAACCTGAGATTGGGTTGGGGTTGGGAGAGGGTTGAGGTATATGAACCTTAAGTTGGGTTAGGGTTGAGCACAAACCCGACGCAACGCAACCCGCCCGACTTTCAGCCCTAGCCGCGGGTCCACGAAGCCGCGCCCCACTGACGTCTTACCCGCGTAAGACCTAATCAATCCCCTCTTCGATAAGGTTTTGATACGGAAAAAGGAGGGGAAAGACAAGCGAGTAGGAAAGGGGGAAGAAAAGCAGAAAAGTCGAAAGAGAGAGAGAGAGAGCGACGAGGAATAACTAGCAAACTAGCGACCAAGAACCGATGATCGAGAAGACTTGATAAATTGAGGAAGAGGAAGGAGAGAAGACTATATAAATTGAGGAAGAGGAAGGAGAGAAGACTATATAAATTGAGGAAGGAGAGCAGCAACGATGGCGATGATGGTCCGGGAAGAGAAGAACATTGAAGAGGAGTTGAACTACTCGATTCTGCTGTCGGAGCGCACCCGGAAAGCCGCGGAGGAATCCGAGTCCTTCAAGCAGGACTGCTCCGAAGTCGGCAAGCGTGTGGAACGCTTGAGCCAGATGCTCCGAAACGTTGCCTGCCTCTCCACTTCATCGTCCACGACATCGTCAACGTCTTCGTCCTCGTCTTTATCTTCTTCAATCTACGATCGTCCAATCCGCCGCATCGTCTCGGAGGCCGTCAAGAATCTGGAACGGGCTCTCACTCTCGTCCGCAAGTGCAGGCACAGCGGCGTCCTCCGACGCGTCGTGACTATCACCAGTACCACCGACTTCCGCAAGGCCCTCAACCTCCTTGATGCCTCCCTCGGCGACATGCGCTGGCTCCTCAGCGTCTTCGATTCCGAGGACGGCAGTGGCTGCAGCATCGTCCTTAGTCTCCCCCCCATCGCCAGCATCGACCCTATACTCTCCTGGGTTTGGAGCTACGTGGCAGTCATCCAGATGGGGTCCACTCTCCCTGACCGCATCGAGGCCGCCAATGCCCTCGCCTCCCTCGCCCAAGACAACGACCGCAACAAGAAGATCATCATCGAGGAGGGCGGCATCCCGCCCCTCCTCAAGGTCTTGAAGGAGTCCGCTTCCCCTGATGCTCAGGTTGCTGCCGCTACTGCCCTCACCAACCTAGCCACCGACTGTGAGCGGGTGCGTCAGATAGCTGTGGCTGTCGCCATCCCCATCGTTGTCCATGTGCTCAGTGAATCCCCCGCAAGGGTGCAGATTCAAGTGGCGTCCCTCATGGCGAGGATGGCGGACCAAGACCCTGCTTCCCGGGAGGAGTTTGCGAGGGAGAACGCGATCCGTCCCCTTGTCTCTCTCCTCTCTATTGACCTTGTGTTGGAAGATCCCAAGAATGCTGCCGCCACTGCCTCCAAGCGGCCCACCAGCATCCATTCGCTGGTCCAGATCAACAAGGAGATGGCCATGGCTGCTCGATTGCATAATCACCATTCGAATTCCCTGCATTCCTCTGAGGGAAGCAGTCGTGGGAGGGACCACCACCGGAGAGAAAGGGAGCAGGAGAACCCTGAGGTGAAGCTCGAGCTCAAGATCAGCTGCGCTGAGGCCCTTTGGATGCTTGCCAAGTGCAGCGTGTCCAACAGCCGTCGGATTACCGAGACCAAAGGGCTCCTCTGCTTGGCCAAGATCATTGAAATGGAACACGGGAAGCTGCGTTTCAATTGCTTGATGACGGTGATGGAAATTGCAGCCGTGGCAGAATCCAATGCTGACCTCCGACGCGCAGCGTTCAAGACGAATTCCATCCCCGCCAAGGCGGTCATTGATCAGCTCCTCCGGGTGATTCATGAGGTTGGCAGCAGTCCGGCAATGCAAACTGCTGCCATCAAATCGATTGGGTCATTGGCTCGCACATTCCCAGCAAGAGAGACCCGAGTCATCAGGCCGCTTGTTCAACAGCTCAGCAATATAGATGCAGACGTGGCTATGGAAGCTGCCGTTGCCTTGGGGAAGTTTTCCAGTCCGGAGAATTTCCTCTGTGGAGAGCATTCCAAGGCAATCATTGAGTTCGATGGGGTCCCTCCTCTCATGAGACTGCTGAGGTCTAATGAAAAGGTGAAGGTGCGTGCACTGATTCTCCTATGTTACCTGGCATTGCATGTGGGCAACAGCAAAGAGCTGGAACATGCGAGGGCATTGACTGCTCTGGAGCTGGCAGGCCGTTCCTCGTCGGTTCAGCATCCTTCCTTGAAAGAACTGCTTCCGAAGGCCATTTACCACCTCGAGCTCTATCAGGCGGGAGGACATCCCAACAAAGAATCATATGCCACATGAATGCCAGTGCTCTCAGCTGTTCGTGCCGTGGAATATCTGTCTTTCTGTTCGCCGTGCAGAATCAGCCAATTATTACTGGCTGTTTCAGATTGTATTCACTCAATGAGCCTGAAATGATCGGAAGGAGGCAATGTGCATAATCAGTCTTGGAGCCTCAATGGGAGGGTGGATGAATGCATGGTTTTGTAATTCAAAACAAAGATGAATGATTGGAGGATGTAAATATTCTTCTTAGTCACACACATTTAGATTTTTTGCTTGTCTTCGTGGAAATTTATTGAATTTTTTCTGCCTATGTGTCTTCTCCATTTCAAAGAGTTCTTCTTTTCTTTTGTCTTCTTCTTCTTCTTCTACTTCTTCTCTTCTTTTTTGTATGGTCAGCAAAACAGTTCCATATCAAATGTGTTGGCTGGCTTTCCCACTAAAGACTTCTGGGTAGTCACTTGCAGATTATTCAACAATGTATTTGTTTTTTTTAAAAGCTGTCTGCACTAGTAGTTGTACTGATTTCAGTATCTGTGTGTTAGTTGCTTTACACTTTCTTGCTGCCTAATTCAGTTTAGGCAGAATTATTTCCAAGATCGATAGGTTCTGGTCGGTTTGAAGTCAGTGTTGCCTAGAGCACCAACAAATTGATTTACCCTCGTCTTCCCAAGTCACAAACAGGTATTCTTTATTTTGTGATTATGTATTCCCCATCTGTATGCTAAAAAGTTTTCTTTCTTTTTGTTTTGTTGAAGTGAGCTTAGCTGTTCATGAATTTTTATGGAATTCTTTTTAGGGGTTGTTTGGATGCCTACAAAATTTTAAAGATGTATAAACCTCATACCTGAAACTCTTTTCAGGTGTAAAGGTGTTTACAGTCTATCTTGTTTAGCTTTAAGTTGTAAAGTGTTTATAGGTGGACACACCACACCACAAGAAAAAAGTGGTGATTGACTATTAAAAACTTCTTGTGGGCCACTAAAGTTTTTGATCGACCTCTCTTGAAGAAAAAAGAAAAAAGAAAAAAAAAAATACCGTTGGTCCTGTAATCAGAGTATCCGTAATCCGAAACACAACAAAATGCCAGGATTCTAAAAGCCCTTGTAACCTGTAAAGTGTTTACAGCCTGTACCTGAAAAGGATTTACAGGCAATTATAGGCATCCAAACAACCCATGTAATGTCTTTACTAGTAAATCCCTTACAATTAAAGGATTTTACAGGCATCCCAATGAACCCTTAGTTTCTTGTTTTCATCTAATTGCACATATCTTTTATACCTTCAATGAAGGGAATGTGATTAATTTTTGACAGATGTTTAATGACAGGAGTGATGAATACATTTGGGGAATATTGGATTACATTAAAGGGACAAAGAAGAATGTGGTTAGCATTGTTTTCAAGAGGTACATATTGTGCATGCAGTTATATGATTCATCTGTCCCCAATGTCAGCTATTTCATTTTCTTTTGTATCGTTCTTAAGAGTAGTTATTGTCAAAAGACTTATTCATTTAAGAGACAGGAATGTGGTTAGCATTGTCCTCAGGAGGTACCATATTATGCATTCAGTTATTTTATTCATTTCCCCCTAAATCTCAACTATTTCATTTTCTTTTGTATCTTTCTTAAGAGTAGTTCTTGTCGAAAGACTTATTCATTTCCCATCCACTTGAAGTAGCCAAAAAATCCCCTGTAAAGATAAATACTAGAGTTCTATCATATGAGATTGTCCAAATTTCATTGTGCTATTTTAGCTCTCGATAAGATTGTCTAGAGCCACACTATCTGGTAGCAGATTGATCTTGATGGTTCGGGCTTTCACATCCGATTTTAATGGTATCTGTCTATTAATGTGGTACCAGTTAGAACTGGATTCTTGAACCCCTCTATGAAATTTTCTGGTTGCAGTTGATATCATTCATTTTTTGGTGTTTTGGTTTGCTTCCCTCGGACTCTTTTCTCATCTGTCACTATGGCCTTTCCTTAGCTGCGGGGACCTTTTACCTGAGGCAACCTCCTGCCCCTGCTACGGGAAGCATTGCATTCTTGCTTCATAGGCTTTTACATTTGCTAACATTTTGTAACAAACAGTTCCCAGCCCCATGCCCCCAAGCGGCTCACGCTTTTTGCAACCAAGTGTCATCCTTCCCTCAGGAGAGTGTACCCTGCAGTAAGAAGTCACTGCTTTGTCATTTGTGAAAATCCCAGTTTGAAATGATCATGTTAGCATCCATGCAAAAGAGATAGTCTTGATTCACTTGCAAAAGAGATTTGACAGGTTCACTTCTGTACTAGTACTATTGAGATGTGAAAGGATTTTGTTGTGGATATGAATTATCCATAAAAAGTCCTCAGCAACAAGCAAGGATTCTGAGTACAGTTGATGTTGGAAGTCTATAGAAGATGGCTAACATTCAGCGTTACCATTCAGAAGAAAGAAGTCTGTAGAAGATGACAGCTTGATTGTGTATATAAGTGAATTGGTGTGGTGCTTGTCAAAATTGGTTTTAAAAAAATCTTGTCTTTGGGGGAAAGATTACTCTTATAATTTCAGCTCTCTCAAAGTCAAATCTCCTGGTATATTTCCTTTCCGTTTTTAAGATGTTAGAGGTTGTTACCTAGAGGATTTAAAAAATTCAAAGGGATTTCTTACGAGAGAGTAGGGAAGTGACACGGGACAATTAACCACTTGCTCTAAAAGCTCGAACTGATAGAGCATGGCGAATTAATCCCTTTATCTCATAGCCCAGGCCTCACATCTCATGAGTTAGGACCTCGGCCGAAGCCCCTCTCATGGGCCCCAAATCACATGGGTACCGTCTCACACGAGCTGCCCACCCCGAGTGTGTCCCCGCATCCTACAGGCTACCCCACTCGAGCCCTGTATGAAAACGCTCCTGCATTAATCACCCCCGGTGAGGAGTCTCGAACACGAGACCTCCCTCTCTGATACCAATTTGACGCGGGACAATTAACCACTTGTTCTAAAAGCTCGAACTGATAGAGCATGACGAATTAATCCCTTTATCTCATAGCCTAGGCCCCACATCTCATGGGTTAGGACCTCGGCTGAACCTCTCTTGTGGGCCCCAAATCACATGGGTACCGCCTCACAAGAGCCACCCGCCTCACATGGGCCGCCCACCTCGAGTGTGTCCCCGCATCCCACAAGCTACCCTACGCGAACCCAGTGTGAAAATGCCCTTGCATTAGGAAGACGGACACAAGTTTCACCTTGTAAAATGGTAAGAACTCTAAATGCTGATGGTTTGGGAAGATAAATGGAGAAGAATTGGTCCTTGCTTGGAAATGGTGGTGGAGATATGGGGAAGAACAGGAAGCTTTGTGAAGGGATGTAATTTTTCAGAAGTGTGGTGATGAGGGTGAGCAGGGTGGTTCCTAGGGCTTTATCTAGTAATGAGGGAAGAAAAGTTTGAAAGGCTATTAACATGATTTGAAGGGAATCCAACACAGTGGGCCAGTCACACGGAGATAGGGTCTGGTTTAGGAAAGAGGTTTGGCTCAGGGACACCAATTTGGCAAGTTCTTTCCCCTTTGTTCTGTTTAGCAATGAACAAAGAGGCTAAGGTGCCAGAGCATTATAATTTCTCGAGAGGGTTCTATACTTCTATTGTTTAGAACATGATCCTTTGAAGAAATAAATGATGATGAATCAAGGGATTACGTTTCCCTGTGTATGCACAACAAGGTAAGCATTGATGCTAAGAGTGAAGATAAAAAAAGATTTGGAAGTGATTGGCGAGAGGCAACTTCTCTTCCCAATCTCTCTTGTTAAAATTTGTGACAGCTGCAACTCACTTCATCTGTGTGCATGTGTCAAAACTACCAATCCATCCCAGGTTTCAAGTGTTTGTTTGGGTTGCAGCTATGAACAAAGTTCTTGCTGTCGACAATTTAAAGATGAGGAATATGGTGATACTGAATATGTGTTTCATGTGAAGGAATGATGAGGAGTCTGTGAACCGTCTATACCTTCATTGCAAGTCCATGTGTGACATTTGGGATCAATTCTTTGTGATGTTTAGAGTTCTCTGGGTTACAAGTCACTTGGTTTTTTATGTTATTTTGCTGGACAGTTGGTTGGACATTTCTCTGAGAGTGAAAGGATTATCTGGAAGCATTCAAGGAAAAAAGAAAAAGAAGAAGGCTTATCTGGAAGTTTCTCCCTTATCTGGTGACTTGTCTCTAGAGAGAGGGGAAAGCCAGAATCTTTGATTACAAAGACTCCTCTCTTCCCTCTCTCAAGTGGAGTATCACAACTGTTTTGTTTGAGTGGATTTTAGGGTGCCGCCAGAAGTTACAGGGTTATCAATTGAGTCAGCCATCGGGACTCTAATTGTATTTGGCTAGCAGGTTTTGGTTATTTATGCCTGAGCCTTTTTGTGTGTGCGTGCGTGTTATGCTTTCAAGTGGGGCAGGAAGGAGGAAAAAAGAAAGAGATGAAGGCTCATCTGGAAGTTTCTCCCTTATGGTATTCTTTGGGGTGTCTTGACTCTGGTCAGGGGAAAGCCAGAATTTCCTATTATGAAGCCTTATCACTTCCCTCTCTCTAGTCGAGTATCACAACTTTGGTGTTTGAGTGGGTTGTAGGTGCTGCCAGAAGTTACAGGGTTATCAATCAACTAAGACATTGGGATTCTAATTGTATTCGGCTAGCAGGTTTTGGTTGTTTAGGCCTGAAGTTTTTTTTGGTTTTTCTTTGCTTTATGAATCTGTATATGATGCTTTCAAGCGGGGCAGGGTGATGAGATGGTCACCTGTGCTGCTGGTCTTGCTTTTGCTTATTATCTTTTCTGAGTGTTTAATGAATTAGACGTCTTCTAAAAAAAATAAAAAAAATCAAGGTTATTGGATTGCAGACTGCCCTAGTATGTGTTATGCCACTTCCTCTTTTAAGAATATGCTATACTGTTTTGGACAACAGTGGACTTTATATATGAAATAATAGATGTTACTATGATAGATACTGCATGTGTAAATTTACACTAAAACTCAGTCAACTCTAAGAATGTAGAACCGTAGTTTTAGGTTGGTAATAGCAAATGATCCATAATTCAGATTGTTAGATTAAAAAATGTAGAAATGTTGGCGATTTCGGTGACATTGGTTGTATTGATGTCGTTGAAACATCAATCTCTGTCCCTAGGAGTTGAATTATTATTATTATTATTATTTTTAAAAGGTAAAGAGGATTTTATTAGAGATAAGAGAGGCCATTCATTATATGGCTGTAGATGAGAGATGAGAGAGAAGCTTCGCCCATATCTCGAGGTTGAGCACTCTTTGAAAAGTCTAGTAAAGAATCTCCAAAAGATGAGAGACGCGAGAGAAGCTTTGCCCAGATCCCAAGGTAGAGACACTCGCCCTAGATCCTGAGGGAAGGCACCTCAAGATCGTCGCTCCAAAGTGTCTCATCCTCGATCCTGAGGTAGGAACCATCCCGATTGTCCAAAACATGGAACCAAGGATCCTTTTGGACAATCCAAAGCCGTAGATAGGTCTGATTTAAGATCACGATCAACTCTTTTGACATCTCTTCTTCGATCCTAAGGTAGGGGCTCTCGAGTTTAGATCTACTTTTTTTGCTAACGTAAGCCAAAGGCCCATATCAGGTAGTAGGGACTCTTGTCTCCCATCCCAAGGGTGAACATCTAGAAGAGTAGAGAGAGGAATAGGGTTGTTGTTGTTACGCTCCAAAAATCAGGGTATCCGAGTAAGATTACTCAAGACCGAAAGTTCGAGAACATGATCTATTTTGTTCACTTTTCAATTTTCATCACATCACACACATCCATTCAAATCAAATAAACACCTACACACAATTTAAATGAAAAATAATCACTGTCATAATTAACTTAAGTCAAACTAATTAAATATGCAATTCGCCCCATAATCTACTCAAGTCACCACTACTTAAATGAATATTCAATTACACCATTAACCTTAAAAATTTCAACAAGTCTTAATAAACGAAAGAGAAATCTATTAATAATATCCAGCTTGCTTGTAATACTCCAATTCAGTTATATCAAAATTTCATAAACAAATGGAAATACTTGAAACAAAGCACATAGATTAAAGGAACATGTATTAAAGGTATCGGAATTGTAAAGATGCCATAAATGCAATGCTTTCATGAATTCTCATAAACAATAACTTAAACAACCATCATCTCTTACAACACCGTACTCATAGTGGATGGTCACGTTGCATTAACGCTGATGCATCAGTACCTCGTGGTGAGGGATTCATTAAACTTTAGCTGGCTAGACTATTGCTCCAACTGTACATCTAGTGTATATCCCCATGTACGCTTGCACTCATACACAGTACACGAATGGAGACTCCAAAGGATCCAATGGGTGGTAAGGACTTTCACCCAATGGTCACGCTTGCCCTTTTTTATTATACTTTTAGGGACATCTCTAGAACAACGCACCCACATACCAACCTTAATTCTCAATTAACTTTAAATGTGCACAAATATGAATCATCATCTTATAATCATCAATTCTAAATAGAACTATTAAACATGCATTCTACCATAGGTTAAAATACAGACTACACAGTGCAATATCAACATACTCTTTGCTACTCTTAAAACAATGTTTAAAATTTCTTATGAGGATCAATAATTGATGGAAACCATTAAATCAACAATAATTATAATTAAATACATAAGATTATACATTCTATGAGTTTTTACACCGTTCCCTTTAAGATTCGCTCTAATACACAACAGTGCATAGAAAAATTAGTTTATAGTGCGAATCTCTTAGGAGACTGTAAAAATCTTAAAATATATTAAAAGACGATTTTCATAAATTGAAATTAATTTAAAATCTAAAAAGAGCTTCCTTGCTGGGTTCAAGCTAGACAATGTTGCTTCTCCAATGTCCCGCCCTCATTAAGTTAGCCCTCTCGAATCTCCTGGTCTACTATCTATCTTTATTCAAATGTCCGAAAGGTGTGTTGTCTAAGATAGAAAATCTAAGAAGAGACTTCTTGTGGTAAGGTGTGGCATCCAAATGCAAGTTTCGGAAGGCGGAGCAGGGATCAGGAGGATGGAGAATGGGAACTCTGCCCTTTTGGGAAAGTGGATATGAAGGTTCGCGACCAAAGATCTTAGCCTATGGTGTGTAGGGTGTCCTGTATCGGTTACGATACAGGCGTATCGGCCGTTACGTATCAGTAACGGTCATGTCCGTTACGCGATACGGGGCCGTAACGGGCATCCTACCGATTTTGTAGCCGTAACGGTCGTTACGGGGCGTAACGGCCGTTACTACCTAGTAACTACTGCATGCGAACGTCAGAAAACGGTCACTTTTTTTTTTTTTTTGGCTTTTTAAGGGCCGTTTTTTCACTTTTTTTGAAATTTCTTTTTTCCAAACCCTTCTTAAATCATTCTATTGCTATTTTCGACAAATCTTAGCTTGATATTTCAGATAAAAATAACTTATATTAAGGATTTTCTTGATTCGAAGCTCCGTGGGCCATTTTCTAAAAATTCCTCAAAAATAGGTATTTATACTTTTTATTGAATGTTTTACTGTTTTAATGGTAGAATATGATGTGTTAATCATAATAGAAGATATTAATGTTCATTTTACAGATTGTTGATGTAATTTTATATTTTTTTTATAATTTCTTTTCTATTTACGCACTATTTTTGGGCCTTTTTTAAAAAATTCGAAAAATCAATTTTTATTGAATGTTTTGATGTTTTAATGGTAGAATATGATGTGTTAATCATAGTAGAACATGTTAATGTGCATTTTACAGATTGTTGATGTCATTATATGTATATATATATATATATATATTAATTTTTTCTATTTACGCACTATTTTCGGCCCTTTTTTTTTTTTAAATTCGAAAAATCAATTTTTATAGAATGTTTTACTATTTTAATGGTAGAATATGGTGTGTTAATCATAGTAGAACATGTTAATGTGCATTTTACAGATTGTTGATGTCATTTTATATTTTTTTAATAATTTTTTTCTATTTACGCACTATATTCGGCCATTTTTTTAAAAATTCAAAAAATCAATTTTTATTGAATGTTTTGTTGTTTTAATGGTAGAATATGATGTGTTAATCATAGTAGAACATGTTAATGTGCATTTTACAGATTGTTGTTTTCATTTTATATTTTTTTATAATTTTTTTCTATTTACGCACTATTTTCGGCCCTTTAAAAAAAAAAAAATTTTAATTTGAAAAATCACTTTTTATTGAATGTTTTGCTGTTTTAATGGTAGAATATGATATGTTAATCATAGTAGAATGGTAAGTCACAGACAGGAATCACAGTCACAGCCATAGGTATGTTCCAGAAATTCCTCAAAAATAATTGCAAACACCTACACATGTAAGATATTTTCATATTACATTCATTCTAATATATCTATCATTGATAGTAGATAGTTAGAAAATTAAATATATGAATTTTGTAGTCAAATTCAGGTGATCTGGTTCATAAATTCATCAGACAGTCTGATACAACTTCTCACCAAAGAGTGGACCGTTACATCACCATAAACATGTTCCAATTTATAAATGAATGCATATTTGGAGTACTTAGAATATTCTGAATTTAATCCATATTTTTTCATATTTTTTTTTGACTTTTTTTGGCTTTCTTTTTTTTTTTTGTACCGTTATGGCCCGTTACGCTTCCGTATCGCTGTTACGCCCCCGTATCCGTATCAGTATCGGAGGGCGCCGTTATGCAAACCGATACCGATACGGGATACCTTAATGGTGTACCATTATTGCGGGTGAGTACGGGGCCGATCCCACAAGTTGGAGGACCACATCTTCTTCTCTTTATAAAGCTTCCTTACATATGGAAATCGATAACACAGCTAGCGAATAAGGTGTGGGAGGGCATGGATTTCTCTTTGGGGAGTGGAGATAGAATCTGCTTTTGGGAGGACCGGTGGTTTGGGGACATCACACTCAGGTCTCTCT
This sequence comes from Magnolia changhungtana, assembly GCA_030180095.1. Classification (NCBI taxonomy): domain Eukaryota; kingdom Viridiplantae; phylum Streptophyta; class Magnoliopsida; order Magnoliales; family Magnoliaceae; genus Magnolia; species Magnolia changhungtana. Next base: position 1,035,761 of record JASAUF010000066.1, on the reverse strand, counting down.
TCCCAAATCTAGCAGCCCTTAGCCCTGTGGACAAAAATTACAGTCGATAGATGCTTCTCCCGGTCAGGTGTTGATGTTGTTTGGATCCCGCCTTGCAGGTGCAATCTAAATGATTTGTAAATGGATGAGCTTTCTCAACTGCTAGTCCGCCTTCATGGTATCGTACCGATCCTAGGAGCTTTGGATTCTCCTCGGTGGTTAAGAGACAAATCAGGTTCTTTCACAGTGAAATCCTTGCGCAACCTCATTTGCTGGAGGTCCCTGGAAGAAGTCTTTAGCATTTGCAGTAAGGTTTGGTCATACAGTGCGCAGCATAAGGTGGCGGTTTTTGTATGGTTGGTGGGTCGCAACAGAGTCCTAACCATCGACAACCCGTGCAAACGGGGAATGGTTCATACCAAGTCTACTGCTTATTTGTCTCCTTTCCCTTTTCTAGAGGTCTGTGGTGCAGTATTTTGGAGTTCTACAGCACATAATGCGTTATGCTGGGCTCTATAGAAGTTATAATCACTTCTTGGCATGACGGTATGCCTCTAGCCAGCGCCATAGCTAGCTGGAGATTAGCTTTGTTGGCTGGTTTTTGGAATCTTTGGGGAGAGTGGAACAATCACTGCTTTTGAAACATGAGCGGATCTCTATCGGCAGTAGTTTCGAAAGTTTTTTTTTTTGGTCAATCAGGTAATGAGACCCTGACTAGAGTTTTTTCTTCTTCTTTTTTCTTTTTTCTTTTTCCTTTTTCCTTTTAACTTTTCCTTTTCCTTTTTTTTTTTTTTTTTTTTTTTTTTTTTTTTTGATATCTAAATCAAGCAAAAAGAATATTACAATCCTTCAAATTAGCAATACAAGAGGCCCATTTAGCCGCACAGGATTTAACCCTTCAAATAGCATGAGAGCTGGAGTTGCTTATGGTTAAAACATCTCCCATTCCTTTCTCCTCACAAGGTCCATAAAACAACCATCAATGCCAATCTCCACTCAGCCCAAGCTTGCTTTTTGAAGTTCACCCCATGCTAAGCCATAAAGAAATTTGTCATCAGGTCTAGCATCACCCACTACACATTAAACGGGTTGAGAAGGTTGGCCCAAACCCCATGTGTGAAGGGCAGTGAATGAACAAATTGTCCGCTGATTTGGCATCTCCCATGCACAATCCACATATATTGGGATTAACCATTCCTCTTTTCCGAAGATTATCAAAGGTTAAGACACTCTTCCTACTTACTAACGACATGAAGGCTGCCACTTTCGGAGGAGCCCCATTGCCATAACATTGCAGTTGGGACCTGACACTCCACCAGTGGATAGCAAAGCAACTTATAGAAAGAATGAACCGAGAATCGACCCAAACTCTCCTTATGCTATATCATGCTCTCTTTCCTCTGTTGAAGGAGTGATCAGATGAATTCTTTCAAGGAGCATGATTCATCGCATAGGTTCCCGTAGCAAGTAGACGACCACTGCACCACTGAGTTTTTGCTAACCGTCCAACAATTAGCAACAAAAATGTTGCTATCCACTGCAATACGCACCAATCTTGGGAATATGTTTTGGAGGGGAATTTCACTCGTCCACACATCTTTCCAAAACCGGATATTTTCTCCATTTCCAACCAAGAAACCGATCCCCTCCTTGAATTTGGCTTTCACACAAGAAACGTCTCTCCACAAGCTTGATTCTTCATATAGGGAAGAGTCCCTAGTCCACCAGTCCCATTCCTTACATCCATATTTGGATGTAATTGTCTCTCCATGAGGAATCTTCCTCTATCCCAAACCTCCACCACCACTACCCCAAAAGTGCGAATTTCATTTTTTCCAAGTCGCGCTCTCTTAAGTTGAATTATTGAGTATCGGCAAAGAAGGTTTTCAAAAAGACTTATCAAGGGATGTGCTTTGTCAGAAATTTTTTCTCATCAAGATAATCATGCAACTATTTGTTGAAGAGATTCTCACTGAAGAGTAACATTTCTCCGTTGAGATGGTTGGTAGTGGTTCTTGATGAAAATTCCTGTGTCCTTTTTCTGTAATATTGGTGTAATATGGAGGGAAGTGACTATCGGCACCACACCAATAATGTATGTCTGCTGGATGTGGTATAATTAGAAATGGGATGTGCGAGAAGAAGTTTCTGGAAGATGGAAGTTAAAGATTGCAGGGTGGAGGACGGAGAATATCAATGTATTAGTAAAGATGAAATTGAACTAGAAGCATGTAGAACTGAATACATACTGCTTTTGGTGATGGGTCCCGTCTCTAAATTCTCCGATGGGTCTCAAATCTAGCTGATAATCAGCATAAGTTGAAGGAACATCAGAAAGTAAAGATAACTATGCATGAATTGCACCACATAAGGCCTGAGGAGTTGTACCAAAGGTTTCCAGAAGAATCCAGTCATCTAGGGTTTTGAATTTTGTCACAAGATACTAAGAAAGTCCAACTTCTAGTCATTGTTAAGTCCTTTTTTTTTTCCTATCCATAAAAAACCTAGCGTGGTTTTGTAATGCAGGGGCATTTTCACACCGAGCTCGATTGGGGTGGCCTGTGGGATGCAGGGGCACACTCGGGCCGGGCAGCCCATGTGAGGCGGAACCCATGTGATGTGGGGCCCACGAGGGGGTTTGACTGAGAATCTGGCCCATGGGAAGTGGAGCCTAGGCTATAAGATAAAGGGAATGATTCACCATGCTCTATCAGTTTGAGCTTTTAGAGCAAGTGGTCAGTTGTCATGCATCAAAGTGGTATCAGAGCAGGAGGTCTTGTGTTCAAGACTCCTCACCGGGGGTGATTAAAAAAAAAGGAAAAAGAAAAGAACAAAGAAATATCTAAACTAGGCAGCTATAACACTTGCATAAGGGCTGTATAATTTGTACAAAAATCATTGTACAGTTTGTATAAAATCTCTAAAGAGCTATATGGTTGGACTTGTGCACCCCAGAGTCCAACCAGTTAGTGTTTTGGGGCCATTTAATTGATTTGTGTCTCAGGTACATGCATTACGATTCAGTAGCAGCCTAACGTTCACCAACATAGGATCCACTAGTTTACTGGACTTAGTTTCTGGATAAATCTTATTAACCCGACCTTCCATCATGCCTAACATAGTTGAACAACACCTAGAATCATTTTCAAAAGGTTTTTAGAATGTCTCTTACAGTTGGATCTTTTGATTTCATAAAATGCTTTATTTAGCTTGATGGAAGCTCGACAACCGGATGTTTTAGTGGCCCACCTCATCTACTTGCTTCTAGGTGTGGCAATAGGTCGGGTCAGCCCACGGGTCAACTAAAGCGACCTGGTACTGAGGTGGGTTTGGGCCAAGCTGAATGGGTAGTGGGTTGGGTTACGGTTAAAAAGTGTGGCCTGGTTAAGTAAACAGGTTTTGGGTTGAACCCTACCCAACCTACCTGCCCATATATTTATTAATGGGTTGGGCCCGAGGATGTTGCCCAATCCAATGCAAACCCCGAAGCATATTAATAAATAATAAATAGATGAATGTAATGTATGTATGCTTGTATTTGTTCACTAATTGGATCGTGTTGCATGCATTTTCCCATATTACATTTGTAAACCCAAGTCTGCATGTATCAGGTTAGGTCAGGTCATTTTAGCTCAAGCCAATTACAATTAAATGGTTGGGAAGGGTCGGGCTTGGGTGGTGAATTTTGAGTGGGTCGGGTCAAGCCACTAGGTAATGGGTCCCAGGTTGGGTTTGCATTAGAATTCTTGGCCTATTTAGTAAATGGGTCGGGCTTGGGTTGCCCTCGACATCACAAACCCAACCCATTGCCACCACTGCTTGCATGAGATTTTGGGCAAGAGCTGAAGGATTTGTGTCAATTTGGGAGCATGGTATAGGTAGGTTAACTAACTTTTGATAATGTAGTGAGTACCAAAGTCCATAGGGATGATGATTGTTAAAAGTGCTTCTTAAGGGCGGAACTATAATTCCTCCTATATAAAGATCATATTCAAGGGTCGCGTGCCTTGAAAAGCCAATGATGACCATGGTCATGGATCTAGATGAACGCATATGTTTCGTATATGCGATGTATGCCATAATATGTGAAAACTTTTGTAGTTTATGGTTATGAGGCTTATGGGGAGGGATTTCCAGTTATCCTTGGGGAAGATGAGATTGGACACAATGGCCACTAGCGAAGAAAGAGTTGTTATTTATGGATCTCAGTACCCTAAATGTCCATGACTAATTTAGTGGGATTGGGCAATCCATGATTATGTTTTGTGGTCATCCTGTGTTAGGAACCAATGACGAGCTTGAATGTACAATCTCCACCATCGGGCATCTTATTCCTTTTCCCCTACCCCACATGGGAGTGTGATTGTTCATTATGCTTGCGGGTTCATGGTTTTAGGCCTGACTGGGCACTTTCGTTAGAGGATCACATCTAGTCTCTAATCTAGGAGACTCATCATGTCCGGATCGGATTGACTTGATTATGTACTAGCTTTGACTAATCCTTAGACCCGAAGTCATGTTTGGATTTAGTGGCATTATTGTTCTGTGTTTTGGCTCATCCTGCCTTGTTACATTAATGGCTGGCATACGGGTCTGGTTGGGCATATGCATTAGGATGCTGGAGCCCACATGCTCTAATAAGGGACTTACTTGGTTACCCAAGACACATTGTGGACTGATCTTAATGTTTTGACTGTCCATCAAATGGTTCTATAGCTGGCCATCATGTTTTAAATGTTTTAGAAGTTTAATCAATCAATTTTAACCATTATATCTTAGTTTAACCTTAAAAGTGTTTTGACTGTGCTTGATGAGACATCCAATGGTTGAGATATGATGATCCATCTCTTAGGCCTGCTTGGGATTTTTGGCCAAGGATGGTAGCCATTAGAGTGAAAGGGTTTGGTCAATTTGGGTGGCACGCATAGGTAAGATTTTAAACTCATGGTGATATAGGGCATACTGAAGTTCATAGAGGTGAGAAACACAATGTGCAGATGCATTCCTCTAAAACCTTGGCTCCTTGTAGATATATCCCATCCCAGATCTCTCTCTCTCTCTCTCTCTCTCTCTCTCTCTCTCTCTCCATCACACATGTGATGTGTGGGGTCCACCCTATGTATGGCTCTCAAGGTGCGCATGCCCCCAGTCATATAGCAGGGTGTGAGATGGAGAGATGAGGTCCTCTCTTCTTTTCTTTTTCCCTTTCCAAATGTCCAAGCTCTCTCTCTCTCTCTCTCTCTCTCTCTCTCTCTCTCTCTCTCTCCATCACACATGTGATGTGTGGGGTCCACCCTATGGATGGCTCTCAAGGTGTGCATGCCCCAGTCATATAGCAGGGTGTGAGCAAGCTCTCATCTCTTTGACTCTTTATTGGGATAGATTAGGGAGAGTCCTATGTTGAAGGATCAACATTGGCTTCATCATGCGATCAGTGAGACACGAATTCAAGGTAAAATCTCCATTGTTGGTTTTGTGTCCTTTTCAGAAATATAATTGCATCTACATGAGGATCCTTGTAAATCTAAAATCTGAAAATTTCCCTGGGACATCTTTTACTAGTAGAAGGAAGAAAAGAAATAGGAAAATGGAGAGAAAAAGAGGAGGATCTCAGTCATTCTCCTCTTCATCTACCTATCCATCTTTGTTGTCCGTCTGTTGGACTACTCCCTTTACTCTCCTCTAATCACAACCCTATAATGTGATTGAGAGAAGACTCTATGGCCTTCCTTTTATTGGGGATAGATCAAGGAGAGACCTTCACCGAAAAAGGAACTACACAGAATCTATGAAAATCGGAGAACGTGATCACAGCTATAATGTAAACCACCTGTTTTGTTTATTGGGGATAGATCAAGGAGAGACCTTCATTGAAAAAGGAACTACACAGAATCTATGAAAGTTAGAGAACATGATCACAGGTATAATGTAAACCACCTGTTTTATTTATTGGGGATAGATCAAGGAGAGACCTTCATCGAGAAAGGAAAGAATCTATGAAAATCAAAGAACATGATCACAGGTATAATGTAAACCACCTGTTTTGCTTATTGTAAATCTAATTTCATCTTAAGATGAAAATTAGATTGAACACGATTAAAGTCTGAGAATTTTCAAAGTTCTATTTCCTTCTTTCACAAAATCCCTACAGAAAGTTTGTTTTAGAGACGTCTCATCCTAGATAACTTTCAATTTCCATTTTTTTTTTCATTGTGATCTTGTATGCCCTTTCGAGCTTTATTTCATTGAATTTGAGCTAAACTAACAGATGGATTATCAAATCTATTTGTTTCAAGTTTTCAAACCGACAATAATAAAGATTGAATCATTAATAATCATGACAATTAGTAGCATCTTTTTTTGTTCAAATCATATGTAAATGATGATAATTGTTATTATTTAAGATTTTATGGTTTTGATGGTTGAGATTATGTTATAATTATTTGATCTTTAAGTTCCATCTTTAAACGATTCTAAGGGATTCGACTAACATGGCCGCTTTCTCACTTTAAATTATGATCTAATTTTTCTTTTCTTTTAGGAGCTTTGCTAAGCCCATATGCTTGTGCTTTTCTTTTCATGTTCATGCACCAATTGTGCCAGGATGGTACAATTGGTTTGAGCAACCCATCCATCAGACCGGAACCACTATATTGATCCCCTGGCCCAAGAATCAGGTTGATCCACTGGTCAGGTTGCCTACAATTTTCAATAACAAATGTACTTCTCTGAGACACTTGACTGAAGTTTTCTAATACATACTACTTTGGTTTAAAAATTGGGGCTTACATGCTGATTAGACCAGATTTTTTTTTTCTTTTTCTTTTCGGAAAACATGTATTCAATCAGACCAACCTGATGGATGGACTAGATCTTGCACGTATGCCCCATGCTGGCACATGTATGGCATGCCCATGAGCTTTATTTATAGTGCTTTTCTTTGGACCCACTAGTATTTAGCATCTTAGATGACATGGGTTAGCTTGGATCTTTATTGTATTACGAAATCTGGAAGATGTAATTTTACCAATGGATGCAAGATCAAAGTTCATGGAGATTGAAGGAGATTATATTTCCAAGCATAGGAAATGTCATGGATGGCTCGGATCTTCTTTGATGGGGTCCACTGTGCTGAACTCTCAGATCCTAAGAGGGGACGCCTCTGGAAGCGGATTGTGTCCTGCCCCGCTTGGATGGACTCAGTCCAAGCAAGGGCTCTGTGGACCCACCATGATGTACGGGTTTTATCCATGCCATCCATACATTTTTTGCATAGCATTTTAGGGAATGAGCCCAAAATGAGGCAGATTCAAGTCAGAGTGGATTACACCATCGGATGTAGCGGTGATAACTACGCCCACAGTTGAAACCTTCCTAGGGCTACAATGATGTTTATTTGCCATCCAACCTATTCATAAGGTCACGAGCCTTGAAGGGATAACACAAATATTAGATTGATCAAAACTTCTAAAACTTCTGTTGTTCACAAGAAGTTTTTAATGGTGGGCATTCAATCCCCACTGTAGTCCACTTGAGCCTTGGATCTGCACCATTTTTGGGTTCATACCTAAAATGATATGTAAAAAGGGATGGACGGCGTGGATAAAACCCATACATCAGCCCCTAGACCGAGTTTCCCACTCCTTTCTCCCTCTTATCTTTAGTCAAAGGAGAAGAAATTTTCCATATTTGAAACTTTCTGGAATTTTTGCCTCTTAAATGTCGATAGTTAATTAATTAATATTATGCATAGTTCTCTCTTATATTCTTGCTTATTTTGTGCCCTTTCCAAAATTTGAAAACATCCCTCCCATGAAGTCGCATAGTGGCATCCGGACTGTACAATATTAATCATGTGGGACCTGCCTCATGTGGGCCCCACACAGATCTGTATATGTAGCCCCTCCTACTTCAACCATTGTAGAGGATTCCTCTGCATTCTCAACCTCCTAAGACACTAGGGAAATGTTGGCTTGCAAATGCACCGATTAAAGGTGAGGAAGTGGAACATAGAAAGTCATTGGTTGGTGCATGAGGCATGTTTCTCCAATCGGGTCCATCCACACGTTGGGCCATGACATGATGGCATATCCATAAAAAGTTACACTAACAAAGAAAAATTTGACCATCTGATTGGTGAAGCTATTAAAGTAATGGTTAAAAAAAATAAAAAATCTTACTAGTCACAAAAAAGAGAGAGTGATGGATAGGATTATCTGATGGATTTGATTTTTGAAAAATGAGCCTTCTGTCTTAGGGCCCAGTAAATTGACAGATCCGATTGATAACTAATCCTGCCTTGATCACTGCAGACGCTTCGTGGTTCTTTTTAGTGTGTGGCTTATATGTACACCTTAATACAACAGACCTAGTCGTGGGCTCCATTTTACGTATGGCACATACCAAATAGATTTTTAATTTCACAATACAAGACTTACATTGTTACTAATTTTAACACCTTGTAGACTCCTATCACGGTTAGGATCTACTTAATTCGAGGATATTTTAGGATTAGGGCCCATCTACAATAGGCCCATGATTTGAATGAGTTGTGGCGTCTGTTGGGTGAGGATGCTATGGTGGATCAAGCTCGTCCATCTAGTTGGCCAATCCAATGGACGGACCATAGCTGAAAATTAAACTGAGTCGAGGATGCTTTCTATAAACACAATGACCTTACTATCTTCACAAAAATGGATTCAACAGGAGATGGTCACGATCATGCCATCCATGGATTGCTATATAGGTTAGTAGTCAAGGAGTTCCATCAATAGGCTTGTGAGTATTATGAGTAGACACAAAACCCAATCCAAAGATCTCCTGGATTGCTATATAAGTTAGGGTCTAAGGAGAGGATTAGCTCGTGATATAAATTGTAAAATTACTGAGTTCTAAAATTCCATTTTCTTATTGATTTTCTTTTGGTTTTTCAGGCTATATTGGTTCATCTTTGTCACTTTAGAAACATAATACAATATTCTCATCCTCTATCAGATTCGTTGCAAGGGTGTTTGGGATCGATCACCAAAACTGCATGTAGTAAATTTTTTAATAGTAAGCTGGGATTGAACCCCACAAAGTGGTGAAAATGAGTTAGCACATTTTGAATGTGGTCAAGGGATTTCATGGATAGACTTGTGATTATCTAAATAGAAACAGAACTCAACATGAAGGTTTCCTGGATTGCCATATAGGCAGGGTCCACAGAGTTTTTGCTCAATAGGAAGAGTGTTTGAGATCTCTATCAAATTACTAAGTTCCAAAATTCATTTTCCATGCTAATTTCTGTAATCTCTCTCTTTTGGTTTATTTAGGCTGTATTGATTGCATCTCTATTGTTGTAGAAATAAAATACATTCTTCTCATTCTCTGTCAAACTCATTGCAAGGGCTATTGGGGATCAATCACCAACATTGCATGTTGTGAAGTTCGTTTGATAGCAAAGATGGGCTTGAACTCAACTAAGGTGGTAACAGTGATCAACACAGTTTGAATTTAGTCAAGGTGTTCCATGAATAGGCTTTTGTTACTATTCTGAACAAACAAAACCCCAACCCAAAGGTCTCCTAGATTGGGGGAGGTTTTGTTCAGAATACCAAGACAGTGAATTGGAAAATCCCATTTTCATGCTTTTCCTTAATGTCTCTCTTTTAGAATACATTTGGGTAAAAAAAATGAAACTTTCATGGAAGAGAAGCAAAAACGCTTTCATAAAAATTCTCATAGACTTATTGATTGTATCTTTGTCACTGTAAAAACAAAATATAGTCTTCTAATTTTTTGTTAGATTCATTACAGGGATGTTTGAGAAGGTGTGTTCGGGATTGCTCAACAATATGCATGCTATAAGTTTTCTTTTATAGGTAAGCTAGCTTGAATCCGATACCGATGTTGAAAATCAACAAAAGAAATATGGGTTTCATTACATCTTGGGGATAGATTGCAGTTATTGCAGATTAGTGGACTCGGATTCATTTTGTAGAGAAATACAAAGATTGTCTCAAGGAAAGTGACTCCTTGATGCAACTTGAAGCTGCATTCCTTCTTTATTCCATCAAAGTCTGCATATTTTTACTAACATCAACAACAATAGACATATTGTATATGTGATCAGGGCCCCACATGCCAACAATAGATACATTAGATCACTGATCATGGCCTCCACATTAAAAAACAATGTGATGATGATTTGAATGAATGCATGGAACGCATGCTAACAAACAGTAGGTTTGGATGGTTGAAAATGGCCCGGTTATAACATACAGTCAGTTTGGATTGCTAGAACAAATGTGTCTCTCACCTTGATCACCCCACATTTTTTTGTTGTCAACCTTGATTGTTTGAATAGTAGTGTGATTTTATAGTGGTCCCTAATTGCATAAAGATCTTTCATTTGTGAGGGAAAATAAATATTTCAGTATTCTTTATAAAAATTGAACGCAAGAGCATCACGTGCATTGCCTTCATGTTGAAAAAATAGTAGTTTTTCCACGTTTGTCACAGTTACGTGATGGAAATTCGACTCGACTTTGTTTTTACATAAAAATTAAGTAGGAGTCAATATGGGAGTAGTCATGAGGAAGTGATTTCTATGAAAGTTGGCTAAGAGAGAGTTGTATGTGCCAAAAATCAAGAAGAATAAGAAGAAACAGCTCTGTCAATTGGATTCATGAAAAAAGGTTTTCCTTATTTTTGTTGTCAGAAGACTTAAATCTGACTTTTTTTTTTTCTCTGAGTTGCTCGACTGGTCGTGGGTTAGCCTCGACCGGTTGAGGGAGCTGCTCGACTAGTCGAGCACTGCTCGAATCAAAGTCCAGCGAGCTCACCTTTTGGTGTCTGAGCCGCTCAACCGGTCATGGGGATAGCTTGGCCGGTCGTAGGGGTCCCTCGACTGGTCAAGTAGTCTGCTCGACCAGTTGAGGTTACGCAGATTCGTTTCCGGATTTGATGCGGACTACGGAAATTTGAGTCGGTTTTGCAAGGGTGCGAAAGGAAAGTTACCTAAACTATAAGTAAGTGTCCCTAGGGCTTTTCTAGGATATGAGAAATAATTCTAAAGCTTTTTAAAGGTGTTCTAGGGTTATCAAAGGGTGTAGCAAGGGTGAGATTCGAGGTTTTTCGAATCGGGTAAGTCCTCTCTCTTGTAATTTTCTTTTCATAGTGGATTTCTGTCGCTTCGTATCGTGGTTTTTTCCCGCAAGGGTTTTTCACGTTAAAACTTTGTGTTCTTCTGTGATTGCTTGTTATTATTGAATTGCTATCCTAGATCTAGATCTGTGTGATTCCGCAGAACAAATCCCCAACAAGTGGTATCAGAGCAATCGTTGGGGCACAGATCTGAATCTGCAGGATTAGTAATAATGGGAAATGACAAGTTTGATATTGAGAAGTACTTAGGCAAAAATAATTTTGAGTTATGGAAGGTTAAGATGATTAGCCTGTTAACCAAGCAAGGCGAGATTAAGGCTTTTGAGGGCGAAAATCTACCATGAAAGGGAAAACCTTGATAGTAATGCTTTAGCCTCTATTCGTTTATGTCTCACGGATGAGGTTCTCTATAATGTTTTGAGGGAGAAAACTGCGGCTAGTTTGTGGGCGAAGTTAGAGAACATCTATGCAAAGAAGTCCTCTGAAAATCGCCTACACTTGAACCTACAGTGTTATACCTTCAAAATGGCAGAGGGTGGAGATCTAGAAGCCCATATCAGCAACTTTAATAAATTGATGTGCAAATTACTGGATATGGAGGAAATGGTCAAAGATGAGGAACAAGCATGTATATTGTTGAATTCTCTTCCTACAACATATGAGTCTTTCAGGGACACGATGTGCACCGCAAATAAAATCCTAAGTGTTGACACCGTTATCTCAGCCCTTCAAGGGAAGGCTATGAGAAAGTTAAACGACGACATAGGGGCATTTTCCGATGCACTGATTACGAGGGGCAGAGATTCTGAGTGAGGTACAGAGTCTTCAAGACTTAGATCCAAATCCAAGGGCAAGGGAAAAAGAAAATTAAAGTATTGGGATTGTGGGTTGTCTGGATACATGAAGAAGGATTGTAGAAATCCTAAAACGAAGAAAGAAAATTTAGCGATTTCTTCCAAGGAGGCCAATGTGGTCACATCTGATGAAGAATCAAGTGGTAGTGATGTTCTGTTGTTTCCATGATTGGTCACTTACACGACAATTATAAAGATGAGTGGATACTTGACACAGGAGCATCTTATCACATGACTCCTCATCGGAGTTGGTTTACCAGTTACAAGGAATGCAATGGTGGACAGGTTTTTATGGGCAATGACAATGCCTGTAATGTTGTGGCTATTGGCACGGTTAGCATCAAGATGTTTGATGGGATGGAGAGTACCTTAACCGACGTCAGGCACGTTCCTTATATGAAGAAAAGTCTGATTTCTCTCAGTGCACTCGAGACTATAGGGTACAAGTTCACCGGTATTGATGGTGTCCTTAAAGTTTCAAAAGAGGCACTCGTGGTTATGAGAGCGCAAAAGCACGGAAACTTTTACAGGTTGATTGGGAGCACTTCGGCAGGTGGAGCGGCAGCAGCTATTGCAGACTCCATGTCTCTACGTATGTGGCATGCTCGTCTGCACCACATGAGCGAGCGAGGCATGAAGGTACTTTCTGATCGATGTTTGATTCCAACTTTTAAAAGTCCTGATTAGATATATGCGAGCATTATATATATGGAAAACAATCTAGACTATCTTTTAAATCTGGAAAACATGTTTGTAAGGGAGTGCTTGATTATGTGCACTCTGACGTATGGGGGCCATCGCCAGAAGTTTCCATTGGGGGGTCGTCATGGTTTGTTTCATTCATTGACGACTACTCTAGAAAAGTTTGGGTTTACTTCATGAAACGTAAATCTGAAGTTTTCACCATATTCAAGCAATGGAAGGCAATGGTGGAAAAACAGTCAGGGTGAAAAATAATGGTTTTAAGGACTGACAATGGTGGAGAATTTACTTCCACTGAGTTTAATAATTATTACAAGAATGAAGGGATCATCAGACACAACACAGTGCGCCACATGCCTGAGCAAAACGGTGTGACTGAGTGAATGAATCAGACTCTCCTGGAGAGCGCTAAATGCATGTTAAGTAGTGCTGCATTGGGCAAGGACTTATGGACTGAGGCCGCTAGCACGGCTTGTTATTTGGTGAACCAGTCTCCTTCAATGACAATTGAATGTAAAATCCCAGAGGAAGTATGAAGTGGTCAGAAAATCGACTACTCAGATCTACGCATATTTGGTTGTGAGGCTTACTCTTATGTACCGTCAATTGAGAGAGATAAGCTAGACCATAGAGCCAAAAAGTATATCTTTGTTGGCTATGACATTGGTGTGAAAGGTTACAGGTTATTCAATAAGGTCACACGCAAGGTCATCACTAGCCGTGACGTCAGATTCGATGAAAGCTCCCTATTTCGTAAGAATGATCAAAAGGAGCAAGAGGAAGTAGAAAAGGGTAATCGTAGACGTCCAGATTGACATAGATAATACTTAGGCAGAGACAAATGCGAAGATAGAGGTACAGGATCAGGTGGAGCAGCCACCTTTGAGAAGGAATCCACCGCGTGATTGCAGGTTACCGGCAAGATTCAGGGACGACTCTAATATTGCATATGCCCTCATTACAGATGAGGGGGACCCGTCTACTATTCCGGAGGCTCTTGATGAGCCTGATGTAGAAAAATGGAAGACGGCTATGGATGATGACATGGACTCGTTGTATAAAAATCACACATAAGAGTTAGTGGAGCTTCCTATGGGCCGAAAAGCGATCAGATGCAAATGGTTATTCAAAAGGAAACATGATAAATACAAAGCAAGGTTGGTAGCAAAAGGTTATGCTCAGAGAGAAGGGATTGACTTCACAGAGATATTCGCGCAGGTAGTTAAGCAGGTATCTATCAGATTTGTGTTGGTGCTGATTGCCCAATACGATCTCGAGTTGGAACAGATGGATGTGAAGACTGCATTCCTGCATGGGGAATTGGAAGAGCAGATCTACATGAAGCAACCAGAGGGCTACGAAGTTAAAGGGGCAGAGAAAAAGGTTTGTAGGTTGATGAGGTTGTTGTATGGCCTGAAACAGTCGCCTAGGTAGTAGTATAAAAAATTTGATTCTTTCACGGTGAGTCAAAAATTTACTCGAAGTGAATACGATCACTGTATCTATTACAAGACACTGAGTGATGGAAAATTCATCATCCTAGTACTGTATGTTGATGATATGTTAATCGTCTGTCATAATATGTCTGAAATCAACGTACTAAAGACTCAGTTATCAAGGACATTCGAGATGAAAGATCTGGGGGCTGGAAAGAGGGTTCTCGGCATAAATATTCATAGAGACAAGAAGAAGAGCAGACTTTGGTTATCACTGATAGAATACCTTGAAAATGTATTAATTAAGTATGGGATAGATTAGGCAAAGCCGGTGAGCGTTCCCCACGTGGCTCACTTCAAGCTTTCCTCAGAACAATGTCTTAAATCCAATGAGAAAAAGCAGGTTATGTCCCATGTGCCCTATTCGAATGCGGTTGACAGTTTAATGTATGTCATGGTCTGTACCAGACCAGATATTTCACAAGCAGTCGATGTTGTGAGCAGATACATGTTAAACCCTGACAAGCAACATTGGGAAGCGGTGAAATGGCTACTTCGATACATTCGAGGTACGAAAGACTACGTCTTAACTTTTAAAAAAACAGGGACAAAGTTGGTAGGGTATGTGGATTCTGACTACGCAGGCAGTATAGATTTCAAGAAGTCTACTTCAGGATTCTTGTTTATACTAGCGGGTGGAGCAATCAGTTGGATGTCGAAGCTTCAGTCCGTGGTGGCTCTTTTTACGACCGAAGCAGAATATATGGCAGTGATGGAAGCGTTTAAAGGTATCTAGCTTAGAGTCATGATAAATCAGTTGAGACTTCAGCAGGAGGCTGTGCCGGTTCACTGTAATAGTGAGAGCGTTATCAATTTGGCTAAAAATTCTGTTTATCAATCATGTACTAAACACATTGATGTTTGTCACCACTTTATCCGACAGGTGCTTGAGGAAGGAGGCGTCACACTGGAAAAGATTCACACCAGCGTAAACCCAGCAAATATACTCACCAAGGTCGTTCCTACTGAGAAGTTCAAGTTCTGTGCAACTTCTTTGGGCTTGGCGATGACATAAAAGAAGGACAAAGTGTGCACGAGAAGCGTTGATTGAAGCTATGATGCAATGAAGAGATAAGAGAAGAGGTCAAGGAGCTACATGGTTGAAGATTGAAGACTTGGTGGAGATTGTTGTCAGAAGTCTTAAATCTGACTTCTTTTTTCTCGATCGGTCGTGGGTCAGCCTCGACCGGTCGAGGGAGTTGCTCGACTAGTCGAGCACTGCTAGACTCAAAGTCTAGCGAGCTCACCTCTTGGTGTCCGGGCCGCTTGACCGGTCGTGGCGATAGTTCGACCGGTCGTAGGGGTCCCTCGACCGGTCGAGCATTCTGCTCGACTAGTCGAGATTACGCAGATTCGTTTCCGGATTTGATGCGGACTGTGAAAATTTGAGTTGGTTTTCACAAGGGTGCAAAAGGAAAGTTGCCTAAACTATAAGTAGGTGTCCCTAGGGCTTTTCTAGGGTATGAGAAATAATTCTAAAGCTTTCTAAAGGTGTTCTAGGGTTATCAAAGGGTGTAGCAAGGGTGAGATTCGAGGTTTTTTGAATTGGTTAAGTCCTCTCTCTTGTAATTTTCTTTTCATAGTGGATTTCTGTCGCTTTGTGCCGTGGTTTTTTCCCGTAAGGGTTTTCCACATTAAAACTTTGTGTTCTTCTGTGATTGATTGTTATTATTGAATTGCTATCCTAGATCCTGTGTGATTCCGCAGAACAAATCCCCAACAATTTTAAATATTGAAGGTAACAAATTTCGTACTATCTGATGCAAGGGTGGGCGTGATGAGGTCCATCATCGTCTTCCTTGAATGATAAGCACCTTGAATCCTCAAGGTTCTCTTGAATCCACAAGAGAGGAATCATGAATCCATGAGAAATAAAAGGAAATTTGAGAAATATTATTCAAAGTCCCAAAATAATCGAGTTTGCATTTTTAAATAACCATAAACAAACCTTAAGATGTAATTAGATAAGACTTAAACAAATAAAGAAGCTAAAACTGAAAATATGCACAAACTTCCACATTCCGTTGATTGACCTATCAATTGGGAGGGCACAAAAACTTCCAGAGACTAAATCCATTAAATCGAAATTGTCTCGATCAATCGAACTAAGCAAAAAAGTGTTCAATAACCTTTTTATCTAAATTTGAATTTCCTTCGATTGATCCGACCTATCAATCAATCAATTAAATCGATTAGTTTGCTCGATCGACCACGATTGATCGAACTATGCTGAATTTTGTTGATTTTCTTCTTGGACTTCTTTTGGTCTATTTATGATAGGCACACGCTTGCTTCACATCCTACATCAAATCCCCTTCACTTGGAAAAAAACTCGTCCTTGAGTTATCCTCTAACTCTGGTTCATAATACTTGTATAGATCCGCCATGTTGAATGTGCTTGAGATCCCTACTTCATCAGGAAGATCAATGACGTAAGCGTTGTCATTGATCTTTGTGAAATATAGGTACCGGTCCTCTCTTCTTATTCTTTAGCTTGTATGTCTAGTTGGAATCTCTCCTTGCACAGGTGAACCATTACGTTGTCGCCCACATTGAACACCTTCAGACGTCGATGTGTGTCAGTCCTTTCCTTGTACTTGTCGTTGGATGTTTTCAACTAGGCATGTACATCATCGTGTACACTTATGATTCGGTCCGCCATATGTTCTACAACAATGCTAATGCCTGGTAGCTTGGGTAATGGAATTAAATCAAGAGTATGTTTAGGCACTTATTCGTACACAACTTCAAATGGGACTTGCCAGTGGAATAATTTTACATATTGTTGAACGCAAATTCTACTTGAGCCAAGGTAAAATCTCACAGTTTGGGCTTATCACCTGAGATGCATCGTACAAGGTTCCCGAGTGTACGGTTCACCACCTCAGTTTTCCCATCTGTCTGCGGATGATATGCATTGCTGAAGTATAGCTTGGTGTTAAATCGCCTCTGCAAAGTCCTCCAAAAGCGGCTGAGGAACTGTGTCCTGATTGAAGTGATAGATTTTGGGACTCTATGTAGCTGAAGAACCTCTCAAAAGAATAAATTTGCAACATGTGTAGCGTCGAGGGTCTTCTTGCATGATATGAAATAGCCTATCTTGAACAATCTGTCAACTACAACAAACACCGAGTCCATTCCACGCTGGGTCTGTGGGAGGCTTACCAATACCATGAAGTCCATATACAAATCCTCCCAAAGGCTATTAGGGATAATAGGCAGTGGAGTATATAGGCCAGTATTTTGTGACCGCCCCTTGGATGCTTGACACGTATGGCACTATTACACCACTTTTTCCACATCCCATTTCAGTTGTGGTCGATAGTAACATTCCTCTAAGAGAGCTATTGTCTTGTCTCACCACAAGTGACCACTGAGGCCACCTTCATGTAGCTCTTGGATGACATGGTCTCGTAACAAACTTCGTGGAATACACAACTGATTTCCTTTGAAAAGAAAATCATCCTGAATATGGAGGTCACTGGGATGACCCTCCTAACATCTAACTCACGTGTCCTTGAAGTCATCATCTTTGACATACAAATCTTTGAGGTACTCGAACTTGAAAACTTCGTTGCTCATGTTGACTAACAAGGTTACATGTCAGCTAAGCACATCAGCCACTTTGTTCCATTGCCCGACCTTATACTTCAGCATAAATATGAATTTCTGCAAGAAAGAAATCTACCTAACATGCATAAGGTTAACATTAGCCTAACTGTTAATAAAACTTGAGGGCCTGATGGTCCATATAGAGTACAAACTTGAGGGACTCATCGTGATCTTGTGGAACCCAATTTGCTTCATCCGGTTCATCCTCCGCAGCCTGATCTGTTCATGACCCCAAGTGTAGGGTCGCGATGTAGTCATAATCTCGGTAAAACCAAGGTCGAATCCACAAGGACTGAAACTTGTACATTTCTGAAATTAACTAGAAGTAGAACTAGAAAAGATGTGAATCTAAATCTGAAATAAAAGGAAGTAATTGTGAGAGATTTAATTAGAAACTTAAGAAATTCAAAGGTGGGAACTAGGGTGCCAAGGATCTACTTGTAGTGATCAGAGAGCCCTCTTGCTTGATTCAAGTAACATAATTAGAATTGGAGTCCTATCCTATCCAATTGAAAAATATATCCATAAAATTAAATCTGAACTTCCATTGACCTGATTCTCAATGAAGGAGAACTATGATAATTGGCAGGGATTCCATCACCAAACCATGCCCAGGAGACAATGGCAAACAATAGGATTTACTAATCCCATAATCTCAAAGCAGGAGAATTGTGAAGATTAGGAAGGATTCCATCACCCTACCATACCTAAGGGATGATGGTGAACAACATGACTTATTAATTTCACAATATCAAATCAGGAAAAGAAGTTACTCAAAGTTATTGCAGATCTACTGTAACTTGAGTCACAATAAATCGTTAAAAACTGAAAGTATTCCTTAAATATCAAATTAGAATCCATGGAGTTCAACATAAACATGAATCAAAACAATAGAAACATCTCATTATGCTACAAGCTTCACCTCTTAGCCCTAGCTAAGAGGTTTAGCCAACTATAAATATGATTGGATTTAAAACCCTAGAAGAAAACATGAAAATAACTAAGGAAGAAGAAAAACTCTTGGCGACGGCTTCTCCACCCTTTTGCTCTACTTCTTAAACCCTAGAAGATTCCTCGGAGCATTCTAAGGAGTCCTATTTATAATTGTGGAACTCCAACTTTCGCACATAATTGGAAAACTCTAGAAACCCCCTTAAATTTACGCAGTTTGCTAAAATAGACTTCACTCTGCGTAATTTCACATAATGACCCAGAGTTTCAGAATATGCTTTTTTAAGACGATTTCAGGATTCCTTTTCTTCACTTCAAATCTTTGATTATTTTCATTCTTCACTTGATTTTCTTGGATCTTTGGCATGTGAATTCTTCAATCTTGGTCTCCTAAGATCTATCCCTTGCCTTGGTGATTCTTGAGCATCAAATTCATGCTTTTAGCACATTTTTCAATCAAAGCTCATAAATTCACCTTGCAACACAAACATGAGTAAAATAGAACATTAAACATTATCATGTTCATAAAACCAAGATATAAATGGGGGATAATATGCAATATTTGACCCTCAACATGATCCACTTCAACATATAGGTCTTCCACTTCATTTTCACCACTTTCGTCATTAATGACGAGGCTAGCCACTTGTCATTGGTGATAAATGTTTGTTAAGTGACCCAATTGGTCACATCGTTAACAATGGTCTGGCCTTGCCTGACCATAGGGGTTCGGGATTATGCTTAAACCAGTAACAGTGGTTGCGCCCATTTGGAGTCTAACTTGCTCGCTTCCCGACTCTTGGTTCACGGGTGGTGCTTCTTGGGAAGGACCCGTGGTGGCTACCCTATTAGCAGGATAGGCCTATGTGTTGGATCGCTCACGCCGCTCAGCTAGCCAGCTTAATTGCTTCATTTATCGTCCAAACAGGCTGCTTCTAGACCCGATCCTGGATCGCAACAAGCAACCCACCGTCGAATTGGGCAACTTGCTATGATTCAGTCTCGAGTAAATCGTTCCGTGCCACCAAATGATAGAACTCCTCTACGTAATCTCTCACTGTTTGACTACCTTGTCGACAATTTTAGTATTGTTAGAACAATACGTCATCATAGTTGCTAGGGAGAATCGTGCTCGCATTAGTTATTTTATCCGCTGCCACATGCAAATTGGTGCCCGTAAGGCCCGTATCCTAGACCGCACCATTCCGTAGGCTTCCGCGGTCCTCCTAGTTGAATTTCGGTGACCTGCGATGGGTAGATAGCAGTTGCGGGCAACCTTGAGTTGCATCCTGTCGATCTGAGTTGGCTCGGCCCGAGACTTGTATCGTTGCGACCGCGTCGTCTCTGCGGTTCCGGCGCGAATCTCGCGCGCCGAGGCGATACCCGGGCCAGGAGATGTGGGCCCGCGTTTAGTTCGAGGAAAATACTGTGAGTTGCAATCTTGAGAGAATCCATCACATCAAATGTCAAGTACACATCCCATCACTCCCATCACTCATACCCATCCCCAAGTACAATACCCATCCCCAAAGTCAACTCTCTCTCTTACATAAGTATTCCCATCGCTCACTCACCCATCACTCACATCTCTTATCTCTCTCATCTCTCTTATCTCTCTCATTTCTCCCAAGCAAGCAATCGTCCAAGCTCCATGAGAGGAGAAAGCTTGGTGTGGCCCACCTTCTTACACCCAATCCCACCATCTAAAGTCCATCTCAACCATTAAAATCTACCCCTTGGAGCTCTAGATCATGTTGGCGGAAGAAGGAAGAGGAGATCAAAGGTGGGTGTTCATCATCTCGATCTTTAATGATTTGACGACCCACATTCAATGGGATCCATTTGATGTATGCATTGTAAGGGAGGGCCCATAGTGGCGGGGTCCCTCCCCTCACGTTCTCTCTCTCTACATCTCTCTCTCTCTCTCTTTGTGTGTTGGCATGTAACCCACTTGATCCACGCCATACAAGCTGTGGGACCCACCTGACAGCCGTGTATCATCCAGGCCGTCCATCACTGGCCTGGATGAAATGAAAATACAGGTATCAGCTTGGTACAGCTGGTGGGCCACACGTGTGGACCCACCAGATGTATGCCGTCCCTGGACGGTGTTGTGGAAACCACCGTAATATGTGTTGTATCCACCGTCCAATAGCTGGATGGTGGTACACACCTTGATGTAAGTGTTTCATCTATACCATCCGTCGGTTTGGACGCATGGGGCCCACCCCACACGTGTAACATGTGTGGGCAGGTGGGACCCCACCTTGGTGTAATTTTTTGTCATCCACACTGTCCATTGGGACGTGCTGTGGTGCCAACCTGATGAATGTATTTTATACATGCTCTCCATTAATTTTTTGGTAGCTGTGGGACCCACTCCACACGTGCTGCACGTGTGGAGGTGGGGCCCACATTGATGTATGTGTTCCGTATCCAAGCCGTTCGTTGGAGGGACGGTGGATCCCCGCAGCATGGTTGCTGCATTGACGTCTGCAAGTTTTGTAGTTCCCACCTGCAGTGACGTCAGCAGGGTCTGTGGGCCTCCACCATGAGGTACTGTTATATCCAAACCGTCTATCATCTGGACGTTGATGTCAGCAATCCATGTGGGGCTTACTTTGATGAAGGGTCCTATCTAGCACCGTCCAGGGGACCACCGTGATGCATGCGTTTCATTCATACTGTCCAACGTCCAGTGTAAGACCCGTATCTTAGTCTGTACCATTCCTTAGGTTCCCGCGATCCTCCCTGTCGAATTCTAGCAACCCTTGACCTATATCCAATGTTTGCACGTGATCCTAAGCCGAGTCCTGCAAACCAGAGTTGGCTCGACCTGAGACTTGTACCCTAGTGACCACGCCATCGTCGCGGTTCCGATGCCGTGTCTCACGCGCTGGTCCAATACTCAGGCTAGGAGATGTGGGCCCGTGTTCAGTTTGAGAAAAGCGCCGCACATTACAAAACCCAAGAGAATCTCTACCCAATGTCCCATCAATCGATCAATCAATCCCATCAAGAGTCGAGTGCATGTCAAGTACACAACACCTCACACCCCATCCCCAAGCAACCCCATAAGTCAACATTTTCTTACACAACCCATACCCCTCTTACACAAATTACCTTAAAAGTCAACAAAGCTCTTACACACCCATCACTCACCTCACCCATCACTCCATCACCCATCCCTCTCTCTCTCTCCTTACAACCCTCTCTCTCTCTCTCATTTCTCAAACCCATTTTCCAAGTAACCAAAGAGTCCCACATCCAAGCTCTCCCAAATCTCCATGAGAGAGAGTTTTGTCTGTGACCCACTTCCTGCCCTCTCATCTCCCATCTTAACCATCAAAACTTCATCGCCTTCCATTGAAATCAAAGCCAAGGTGATTACCTTTCCAAGGAGCCAAGAAGAAGTGGACGGTGGGTGATCTTGGACCCACATTTTCATTCTTTTTATATTTTTCTTTTGTAATTTAAGGGCCCACATATGGTGGGACCCACCTTGATGTATGCTTGTATCTAAGAGGGGCCCATAGTGGCGGGGCCCCTCCATCATCGCCGATCTCTCTCCCTCTCTCTCTTTCTCCTTTTCTTTTGGTGATGTTGATGATGAGAGTGGCCTGCTTATGACGTATATATTATATTCATATCGTCCATTTTGGGACATATGGACCCCACCGTGATGAATGGATTAGATCCACACCATCCATCTGAGGACCATGTATAAGTGGGGCCACCTCTATATATATGTGTGGTTGGTGGGACACGAGTACGTGGACCCCACCTTGATGAAGGTATTACATTCATACCTTGGACGTCCAGTAGTCTCTGCTGCTGGACTGTGTAAGGGAAAACACTCTAGCAGCTAAAAAAAAGAAGACATGAGTTAATATTTAAATATATATATATATATATATATTATAGTACGTTGACCCACCATCATATATGCAATGAATCCCTACCGTCTAGAACGTCCAGAGAGTCTGAACGGTGGGTACTTTAAGTTATGAATATATATATATATATATATATATATATATATATATATATATATTATACGGACATGTTTGTTATATATATATACAAATATATTATATGAGAGAGGGAACATATACGTGGGACCCCAGTGATGTATGGGTCTTGCACCACATCGTCCATCCATTCATCTAGCGAGCTCGTCTTGCACCACACAGTCCATCCATCTGACGTAGCTGTGGGCCCCACTCTGATGGGTATTTTCCATCCACTTGGTGGATTTTGGACTGTCCATTTGCTGGACGGTCAGCGCCCCACCCATGATGGATATTTTCCATCCAAACCGTTTATTCATTGGTGGGCAGCTACGTATGTGGACCCCACCTTGATATATGTGATTCATCCAAACCGTCCATGCATTTGGTGAGCTCGTCCTTGTGCTTGAGAAGAAAAATAAGACAGATCTAGTATCAAGTGGACCACACTACAGAAGACAGTGGAGTTGAATGTCTACCATTGAAACCCCTTTGGGTTACAACAGTTTTGAATCAATATAATATTTGTTTTTCCTCCTTGTTTAGGTCTTTATGACCTTATGAACAATATGGATGGGAAATAAATGCTATGGTGGCCCTTCTAAATTTTTAACTGTGGAAGTCATTATCACCACCGTTAGGTGTGGTATGGTCCAGTTAATCTTATGATATGATTCATTTTTGTATGATACTCTATATTGATCTCTAAAAGTAGATGAATTATGTTATAATTGGCCCATTGAATTGGCTTGGCCCATTTGATTCGTCCCATTTGATTCGGCCCATTTGATTGGCCCATTTGAATCGGTCCATTGGTGCGGCCCATATGATGTAGCCCATTTGATGCTTGCTTGGCCCATTGGAGCGGCCCACATGATGTGGCCCACTTGAGGTATATGAGGCCCAATGAGACGTATGTGAGGCCTTTGTGTGGGCCGAGTGTGATGTATATGAGGCCCGTTAAGATGTGAGATTTCACCATGATGTATGTAATGATGTTCTTGGTGGCCGTGCCTTGGGAGAATGATGGTTTGACGTTTACATTGTAAGAGCAATATGGTTAAATGTCCGCATTGTAACTCTCCCTAGGGCCCATTGTTAGGCCCATACTTGTAGTGTGTAGGCCGTTTAGGCCCATCATCGTTATGAACAGAATCCATCACCATATAACATGTTTAGTATAGTTCCACGATTCATGCTCATAAGCATCATATGTATGCTTGATATGAGGAGTGACTGATCATAGCATATGCCTTTGCACAAATTGTTTATGGGCTCCCTAATAGGCAGAGTTGCCCTACATGAGTGCGCGATATGCGCAGGATTGCTACATGATTGGATAGTGTGATTCATGCATTTCGCATTGTATGACATGGTTACTATATGCCTTAACAACATCAGGGCTGTAGCTTCCACAGGCATATCGTGGTTGACAGGATTGGACATAAAAAATCTTATTCTATATGGGGTGCTATAGATGTCCCTGGGTGAAAGTCCCTAAACCCTTATGGTACCAGGTGGTTGCTCCAACGTCTAGACCGAGTGGATGCATGAGCGCCGAGTGCTGAATACCAGGAGGCCGTGCTTTCCACTGTGTCGTGGTCGGTTGGAAGTGAGTGCGGCTTTACCTGCCCGAGAGGTGGGGGCAAAGCTAGGCTGAGTTTGACCAGCTCAAGGAATGAGTCCGCTATCAACGAACCGGGCTCGATATTGGTAGGCGGATAGTGAGGTCTCTTTCACTCACTTTAATGCGCTATGGGACGGTAATCTAGTTTGCAGTGCACTAGACCCCGGTGATATTCCAGAGTTGAGCTGTATTGATATGTGGACTTAGATGTGGATTGGTGTGCTTGAATTACATCTCGCATCGCATGGCCTTAGTATGGCCAACGTCATTCATGCCTTGCATCGCATGACCTTGGTACGACCAATAGTATTCATGGATTCTTCAACATATTCTACATTACTCTGATATTGCATAATTGTATTACTACATTGCGCACAAGCTTTCACCACCCTCTAAGCTTTCCGTAAGCTTATGCACGACCGTTGCGTGCAAGTGATGTTGGATCGCAGCAGCGCTGAGGTCGGAGCGCATAGCAGATCATCTTAGAGCTTTTGTCTATTATTATTGTATTTTCCTTTTATACGCACTGTACTTATAAGTTTTTTTTATCATATTAGAAATATGATGGAGTTTTTGGTTGTTGTTTGTGGGTTATGCCTTTGTTGTTTATACTTATTAAGTTTTTTTTTATCAAACTGATGTTAAAAATCCTCCTTGTAGGATCTCAGGATCGGAACCTGGTAAATGGGTACCAGGAGTGGAGAATGGGGTACTACGGAGGCTGTCGGAGCCGGATTTAGCGATCGAAAATTTTGTGAGCTCAGTTTTTGAGTTTGGGGCGTGACAGAAGTTTGTATCAGAGCATAACTTAGGAATAACTAAGAACAACATTACATGTCTGTTATGAGTTCAGGATGATTAAGTCCTGAGTTCGAATAGCTTAACAATCTTTGTTACAGACCCTTAATGTGCTTGCCTTTGAAAGTTTTCAAAGTTGATGGCGCCTTTGCTCTTTCCTATAGGATAGCCGCCTAGGAGAGTGACCCGATCGGCTCCCGCTCTACCACCTGAGACTCCTGCTCCACCACCTACGACTTCTGTCCTACCACTTACGATCCCCACTCCACCACCAAAGATTCCTACTGCCTAGTCAAAGGATGCAACTCCTCTACCTGAGACCGGTGTGGATCTAGCTGTGCACGTGAGCACCGCCCAGTTACACCGGACGTTACAGGCAGTGACGGTTGCCCTTTAGGGACAGGGCATACACCCCGTTGTTTTGCTAGCCCAGGCAGAGCAGGAGCATGCGAGCGCCCTTCTTCAAGAGTTCCGACAGCTTGATCCCCCGCGTTTCCAGGGCGAACTAGACCTGACAACAGTTGAGAGATGACGCTCCGATGTGAAGAAGATGTTTGATACGATGAGATGTACAACCTAGTGGCGGGTTCGATTAGCTATATTTCTTCTCTAAGGTGAGGCTGAGCACTGGTGGGCATCAGTCTCCAGAGCAGAAGGCGCCGATTTTGAGTGGACTTGGGAGGACTTTGTTGATCGATTTGATAGAACAATATTTTCCCGATCACATCTAACGACAGTGAGCGTTAGATTCGAGGCCCTGATGTAGGGTGATATGACAGTGGCTCAGTATACAGCTCGTTTTATAGTGCTGTCTAGATTGGCACCATATCTGGTAGATGATGAGGACGGAGAGCTCACCGCTTCGAGGACGGCTTGCGAACTATTTTCGAGGCTGTGTTATTGGGCATGAGCTCTCGACTTTTGAGGAGGTGGTACAGAAGACCAAGATTTTTGAGGCCGAGTGGGCCAGTTCTCAGAGTGATCGCAGTCAGAGGAGAGACTGGAAAAGGTAAGCTCCCTCCGGTGACTCCCAGCAGCGTCGACTACAGTAGGGGTGCACAGGTCGCCCAGCCTTCCGAGCACCAGCAGCACCTCCAGTACTACCTCCGAGGTAATTCACCGACACCTGTTTTGGGTGCGGTGCAACGGGGCATCATATGTGGGAGTGTCCCCGCCCCCAGTAGCAACGACAGTAGAGAGGTTCACAACAGCCTTCACCACAGTAGCAGCAGAGACCCCTATAGCAGTAACGACGATAACCCCCACCACCGAGGCCCCTTCAGTAGCAGCATCAGCACCAGCTTTCGAGGCCGTAGCAGCAGAGGCAGCAGTTTCGACCTCCTCAGCGACACCAGCAACAGTAGCACACTCAGAGGGGATAGACACCTCCCCACATAGCTCAGGCTAGGTTTTACATGGCTCAGCAGGATCCTTAGTTATCTGGAGGGGTCGTCGAGGGTATACTTTTAGTCTCTGCATGTATTACATGTGTGTTGTTTGATTCTAGTGCATTGCATTCCTTTATGGCCGAGAGTTTCTGCCGATTGACTGGTTTGCCATTGGAGTCTGCTCGTGAGGGTTTATCAGTATCGACTCCCTTGGGGAAGACTGCAGTGTTGGGCCGATTTTGCTTCTCTTGCTCCGTTCTAGTTGGGGATATCTTTTTGCCTGCCGATCTGTTTGCATTGCCGATGTCTGAGTTCGATGTCATCCTAGGCATGAATTGACTTGCCGAGTACCACGCCATATTGGACGGTTCTGCAAGGACAGTAATGTTCTGTATACCCGGTTTGCCGCATTTCCAGTTCATTGCCGAGCCTAGAGGAGAGCCGTTGTCTTGTATGATGTCGTGTGCCATAGAGGAGCCCATAGTGGTGAGCATCGACCAGTTGCCTATGGTTTACGATTTTTCCAATGTGTTCCAAAAAATTTCGAGATTATCGCCTCACCGACACACCGAGTTTTAGATTGATCTCGTGTCCGGTACCGCACTTATTTTGAAGACCCCATATCATATGACACCATTGGAGTTGCAGAAACTACAGAAGTAGTTGGATGAGTTGAGCGAATTAGGCTTCATCCGTCCGAGCAGTTCGCCCTTGGGAACGCCGGTACTCTTCGTGAAGAAGAAGGATGGCTCGTTGAGGCTCTATGTGGATTACCGCGAGCTCAACAAAGTCAGGATCAAGAACAAGTACCCGGGTTTGATCAGCCGCAGGGTGCATAGTTCTTTTCAAAGATTGACCTGCGTTCCAGTTATTAACAGATTCGGGTCCGAGAGGAGGACATTCCAAAGGTGGATTTCAGTACACTCTACGGTCATTTTGAGTTCCAAGCCATGTCTTTCGGACTGACCAATGCAACCGTGGTATTCATGTAGTTGATGAACGAGGTCTTCCGCCCATATCTCGATTAGTTTTTCGTGGTTTTCATCGACGACATCCTGATTTATTCGAGGACTCGTGAGGAACATGTTCAGCATCTGGAGGTTACCTTGCAGACCCTCCACGCACACTAGCTGTATACGAAGCTGGAGAAGTGTAAGTTCTGGTAAAAGGAGGTGAAGTTCCTCGGTATGTGGTGACTAGGGAGGGCGTCGCAGTGGACCCCTCGAAGATTGATGCAGTGCGTTAGTGGGGCCAGCTCATGAACGCATCCAAGATCCATAGTTTCCTTGGTTTGGCGGGCTACTACAGGTGTTTCATTGAGGGCTTCTCTCGTATTGCAGTCCCTCTGACTAGGTTGACTCGGAAGGGCGCAGAGTTTGTTTGGAGCGACGCCTGTGAGAGAGCATTTATGGAGCTGAAGGACCACCTCAAGTCAGCTCCTGTCCTCACTCTTCCCTCTGGGAGTGATGGATTTATTGTATTCACCGATACCTCACATATTGGTTTGGGTGCTATCCTGATGTAGCACGGGAGACCAGTGGCCTTCGCGTCTCGTCAGCTCAAGGTCCATGAGTTAAACTACCCCACGCATGATTTGGAGCTGGCTGCAGTTGTCTTTGCACTGAAGGTGTGGAGGCATTATCTCTATGGGGTTAGGTTCGAGCTCTTCTCCGATCACAATAGCTTGAAGTACCTCTTCTCGCAGTCTGAGTTAAACATGAGGTAGAGGCGCTGGATGGAGCTTTTGAAGGACTATGATTTCGTTCTTCAATACCACCCGGGCAAGGCGAATGTGGTGGCAGCCCTCAGCCGTCAGCTACGAGGCCTGGTGGCGCATACGATGGTTCAGGAGTGGAGGATGCTTGAGGATATAACAGAGTATGATTTTGAGTTCGGTTTGCAGTCTTCTATTGTGCAGTTATCGAGCCTGTCGATTCAACTCTCTCTTGTTACAAGGGTGATCGAGGCTCAGCAGGCTGATGAGTCGTTGCAGAGTTATATGGCTGATGCGGCATCTGAGAGACAGGCAGATTAGTAGATTGGTTCAGACAGTGGACTTCGCTTTAGAGGCTGATTATGTGTCCCGGATATTTCTGAGTTACGCAGAGATCTTATGACCGTGGCACATTGATCTCAGTTTTTTATCCACCTTGGCTCTACGAAGATGTACCGTGATATAAGGTGACAATATTTTTGGGAGGGGATGAAGCTCCAGATCGCCAGTTTTGTGGCCGAGTGTGACACATGCCAGCGTGTCAAAGCCGATCATCAGAGACCCCCTAGTCCATTGTAGTCGTTGAGTGTCTCGATGTGGAAGTGGAAGCACGTGCCAACAGATTTCATTATGGGCTTGTCGAGGACTCAGCGCGGTCATGACGCCATCTGGGTTGTTGTGGATCATCTGACGAAGTGGACACATTTTCTTGCGATGTGTGCGATTTGGTCGATGGACCCGCTTGCAAGGTTATTCATTGAGGAGATTGTGAGACTGCACGACGTTTCAGTCTCGATCGTTTCTGACCGAGACCCGATGTTTACGTCTCAGTTTTAGGGGAGCTTTCAGAGAGAGATGGGGACTGATTTGTAGCCCAACACCGCGTACCGTCCGCAGACCAATGGCCAGACCGAGATGGTTAACCAGATCCTTAAGGATATACTTCGGGCTTGCGTGTTTGATTTCGGGGGCAGCTGGGATGAGCATCTGCAATTGGTGAGTTCGCGTACAACAATAGTTATCAGGTGACCATCGGCATGGCTCCTTTTGAGGCATTATATGATAGACCATGCAGATCACCGAGTTGTTGGACCGAGGTTGGAGAGCGCCGTCTCTTAGGTCCCGAGCTTGTGCAGCAGACGTTAGAGGCTATCGATATCATCAAGCAGATGATGCGACAGCTCAGAGCCAGCAGAAGAGTTTTGCTGATCACCGGCGTCGTCCCTTGGAGTTTGCGGTAGGGGACCATGTGTATCTCAAGGTCTCGCCCAGGAAGAGTGTGGTTCTTTTTGGAGCGAAGGGTAAGCTTGCGCTGAGATTTATAGGACCTTTTAAGATTATTGGGCGCGTTGGCACCATGGCATATCGGCTTACCTTACAATCTCAGTTATTTGGCATCCACAACATTTTTCATGTCTCTATGTTGAGGAAGTGTGGGTTAGACATCGTTCCTGTTATTGATTGGCAGCCGTTAGAGGTTCGTGAGGAAGCTTCCTACATTGAGTAGCCAGTTCGTATCTTTGATCAGAAGGACCAGGTCCTTTAGACCAAGGTCATTCCATTGATGAAGGTTCAGTGGGTTACCATTCTGTTGAGGAGGCTTCTTGGGAGCGTGACGCTAAGATTCGAGGGCGCTATCCCCATCTCTTTTATGATTGATTATGTGTTGTATTTTGTATGCTGTCTTCAATTTTACATGATGATGTTATGTTTCTTCTTCCTCATGAGTTATGTCTAGTTACGATGATTGTGTAAATTTCGAGGATGAAATTTTTATTAAGAGGGGAGAGCTGTAAGACCCGTATCTTAGTCTGTACCATTCTTTAGGTTCCCGCGATCCTCTCTATCGAATTCCGGCAACCCTCAACCTGTATCCAATGTTTGCAGGCAATCCTAAGCCAAGTCCTAGAAATCAGAGTCAGCTCGACCTGAGGCTTGTACCTTAGCGACTGCACCATTGCCGCGGTTCTGATGCCACGTCTCGCGTGCCGGTCCGATACCTAGGCTAGGAGATGTGGGCCCGCATTAGTTCGAGGAAAACCCCGTGCGTCGCAATACCTAAGAGAATCTCTACCCAATGTCGCATCAATCAATCAATCAATCCCATCAAGAGTCAAGTGCATGTCAAGTGCACATCATCTCACACCCCATCCCCAAGCAACCCCATAAGTCAACAATTCCTTACACAATCCATACCCCTCTTACACAAATTACCTCAAAAGTCAACAAAGCTCTTACACACCCATCACTCTATCACCCATCCCTCTCTCTCTCTCTCTCTCTCTCTCTCTCTCTCTCATTTCTCAAACCCATTTTCCAAGCAACCAAAGAGTTCCACGTCCAAGCTCTCCTAAATCTCCACGAGAGAGAGTTTTATGTGTGGCCCATTTCCTACCCTCTCTTCTCCCATCTCAACGATCAAAACTTCATCGCCTTCCGTTGAAATCAAAGCCAAGGCGATTACCTTTCCAAGGAGCCAAGAAGAAGTGGACGGTGGGTGATCTTGGACCCACATTTTCATTCTTTTTGTATTTTTCTTTTGTGATTTAAGGGCTCACATATGGTGGGACCCACCTTGATGTATGCTTGTATCCAAGAGGGGCCCATAGTGGCGTGGCCCCTCCGTCATCGCCAATCTCTCTCCCTCTCTCTCTCTCTCTTTCTCCTTTTCTTTTGATGATGTTGATGATGAGAGTAACCCGCTTATCATGTATATATTATATTCATACGGTCCGTTTTGGGACATATGGACCCCACCGTGATGAATGGCTTAGATCCACACTGTCCATTTGAGGACCATGTATAAGTGGGGCCACCTCTATATATATATTGTGATTGGTGGGCCACGAGTACGTGGACCCCACCTTGATGAAGGTATTGCATCCATACCTTGGACGTCCAGTAGTCTCTGCTGCTGGACTGTGTAAGGGAAAACACTCTAACAGCTAAAAAAAGAAGAGAGGAGTTAATATTTAAATTATATATATATATATATATATATATATATATATATATATATATATTTGTACGTTGAGGTGGGCCACACGTGTGGACCCACTATCATATATGCAATGAATCCCTACCGTCCAGAATGTCCAGAGAGTCTGGATGGTGGGTACTTTAAGTTATGAATATATATATATATATATGTATGTATATATATATATATATATATATATATATATATATATGTGGACGTGTTTATTATATATATACATATATATTATATGAGAGAGGGAAGTGGGGTGGCCCATATACGTGGGACCCTTGTGATGTATGGGTCTTGCACCACATCGTCCATCCATTTATCTGGCGATCTCGTCTTGCACCACACCATCCATCCATCTGACATAGCTGTGGGTCCCACTCTGATGGGTATTTTCCATCCAAACTGTCCATCCACTTGGTGGATTTTAGATCGTCCATCTGTTGGACGGTCAGCGCCCCACCCATGATGGATATTTTCCATCCAAACCATTTATTCATTGGTGGGCAGCCACTTATTTGGACCCCACCTTGATATATGTGGTTCATCCAAACCGTCCATGCATTTGGTGAGCTCGTCCTTGGGGTTGAGAAGAAAAATAAGATAGATCTAGTATCAAGTGGACCACACTAGAGAAGACAGTGGAGTTGAATGTCTACCATTGAAACCCCTTTAGGTTACAATAGTTTTGAATCAATATAATATTTATTTTTCCTCCCTGTTTAGGTCTTTATGACCTTATGAACAGTATGGATGGGAAATAAATGCTATGGTGGGCCCCTTAAATTTTTAACTGTGGAATTCATTATCACCACTGTTAGGTGTGGTATGGTCCAGTTGATCTTATGAAATGATTCATTTTTTTTTAATGATACTCTATATTGATCTCTAAAAGTAGATGAATTGTGTTGTAATTGGCCCATTAAATTGGCTCAATTGTCTCGGCCCATTTGATTCGGCCCATTTGATCGGCCCATTTGAGTCGGCCCATTGGTGTGGCCCATATGATGTAGCCCATTTGATACTTGCTTGGCCCATTGGAGCGGCCCACATGATGCGGCCCACTTAAGGTATATGAGGCCTAATGAGACGTATGTGAGGCCTTTGTGTGGGCCGAGTGTGATATATATGAGGCCCTTTGCGATGTGAGATTTCACCATGATGTATGTAATGATGTTCTTAGTGGCCGTGCCTTGGGAGCAATGATGGTTTGACGTCTACATTGTAAGAGCAATATGGTTAAATGTCCGCATTGTAACTCTCCCTAAGGCCCATTGTTAGGCCCATACTTATAGTGTGTAGGTCGTTTAGGCCCATCATCGTTATGAACAGATTCCTTCACCATATAACATGTTTAGTATAGTTCCATGATTCATGCTCATAAGCATCATATGTATGCTTGATATGAGGAGTGACTGATCATAGCATATGCCTTCGCGTAGATTGTTCATGGGCTCCCTGATAGGCAGAGTTGCCCTACATGAGCGCGTAATATGCGCAGGATTGCTACATGATTGGATAGTGTGATTCATGCATTTCGCATTGTGTGACATGGTTACTATATGCCTTAACAACATCAGGGTTGTAGCCTCCACAGGCATATCATGGTTGGCAGGATTGGACATCGAAAATCTTGTTCTATATGGGGTGCTATAGATGTCCCTGAGTGAAAGTCCCTAAACCCTTATGGTACCAGGTGGTTGCTCCAACGTCTAGACCGAGTGGATGCATGAGCGCCGAGTGTTGAATACCAGGAGGCCGTGCTTTCCACTGTGTCGTGGTCGGTTGGAAGTGAGTGCGGCTTTACCTGCTCGAGAGGTGGGGGCAAAGCTAGGCTGAGTTTGACCAGCTCGAGGAATGGGTCCGTTATCGACAAACTGGGCCCGATATTGGTAGACGGATAGTGAGGTCTCTTTCACTCACCTTATTGCGCGTGATGGGGCGGTAATCTGGTTTGGAGTGCACTAGACCCCGGTGATATTCCAAAGTTGAGCTGTATTGATATGTGGACTTAGATGAGGATTGATGCGCTTGAATTACATCTCGCATCGCATGGCCTTGGTATGACTGACATCATTCATGCCTTACATCGCATGGCCTTGGTACGACCAATAATATTCATGGATTCTTCAGCATATTCCGCATTACTCTGATATTGTATAATTGTATTACTACATTGCACACTCACTTTCACCACCCTCTAAGCTTTCCGTAAGCTTATGCACGACCGTTGCGTGCAGGTGATGTTGGATCGCAGCAGCGCTGAGGTAGGAGCGCATAACAGATCATCTTAGAGCTTTTGTTTATCATCATTGTATTTCCCTTTTATGCGCACTGTACTTATAAGTTTTTGATCATAGTGAAAATGTGATGGAGTTTTTAGTTGTTGTTTGTGGGTTATGCCTTTGGTTATGCTTATTATGAATCAAACTGATGTTGAAAATTCTCCTTGTAGGATCTCAGGATCGGAACCTGGTAAATGGGTACCAGGAGCCGAGAATGGGGTACTACGGAGGCTGTCGGTGCCGGATTCGAGGATCTGGAATTTTATGTGCCTGGTTTTCGAATTTGGGGCGTGGTATCTAGACCTTGGACGGTGGGGCTAGCCACGATGTACGTGTTTTATCCACCGTCCACGTGAACGCGTGGACACCACCGTGATGTATTTGTTTCATCCACACCATCCAGATTATGCTGGACGGTGCTAGACAATGTTTGGACAGTGTTAGACAATGTTTGGATGGTGCTGATTTACATGGGAGATGTTTGGATGGTGCTGATTTACCTTTGGACGGTGCCGATTTACATGGATAATGTTTGGACCGTGCTGATTTACCTAGACAATGTTTGGACAGTGCTGATCATCATTGGTGGGCCATGTGTATAGTGATACACATATCACACGTATAACTATTGAAATGATTTTTGGTGCGGCCCATGTGATGAGGCCCACCTTGATGTATTTGTGGCCATCCATGAGGCCCGCCTTAATGTATTTTTAGCCCATCCATGAGGCCCACCTCGATGGATTTATAGCCTGTCCATGAGGCCCAACGTGTTGTATATGAGGCCCATGTAATGCGGCCCACTTGATGTTTATATGGCCCATGTGGTGTATTTGAGGGACCATATGCAGCCATATGTAGGGCCCACCTGTTATGTGTTTGTGGCCTTTGTCGAGGCCCAATATGATGTTTTTATGGCCCACCTTGATATATTTTTGGCCCACCCCTCAGGCCCACCTTGATATATTAGTCTAGCCCATTGATGCAACCACTTGATGTGTATGAGGCCCATTAGTGCGGCCCATGTGATGCGGCCCACTTGATGTATATTGACGCCTATGGGTTATGACCCATTATGATGTATATTGAGGACCATGGGTCGTGGCCCATGGTGATGTATACTAGGCTCGCGTATTCGGCCCATCGTGATGTGTATTAGGCTCACGAGTAAGGCCTGTCGTGATGTGTATTAGGCCCTTGAGTGAGGCCCATAGTTATGTGTATTAGGCCCTTATGTGAGGCCATGGGTCCACTATACGTTTGGCTCTATGTGGGCCACTCCTTGGGAGCAATGTTGGTTAAATGGCCACATTAATGGGCAATGATGGTTTAATGTCCACATTGTGACCTTCCCTTAGGCCTTATTCGGTCGATCATCGAGGCCGATTTCGATTGTCGAGGCCGATTTCAATTGTCGATTTTGATTGTTGAGGCCGATTCAGATTGTTGAGGCTGATTTCAATTGTCGAGGCCGATTCCGATTGTCGAGGCCGGTTGTCGAGGCCGATTTTAATTGTCGAGGCCGATTCCGATTGTCAAGGCCGGTTGTTGAGGCCGATTTCGATTGTCGAGACCTATATGATGTATATGTGGGCCGTAGTTAAGGCCCATTGTGATGTGTATTCGGCCTGTGTTTGAGGCCCAATGTGATGTATATGCGGCCCGTGTTTGAGGCCCAATGTGATGTATATGCGGCCCATATTTGAGGCCTATTGTGATGTGTATTTAGCCCATGTTTAAGGTCTAATGTGATGTATATGAGGCCTACGTGATGAGGCCCATTGTAGTGCATTTGAGGGCTAGGCGATGGAGCCTGTTGTGATGTATATTAGGCCCATGTGAGAGGCCCAACGTGATGTGTATTAAGCTCTTGAGTGAGGCCCATGGTGTTGTATATTAGGCCCTTGTGTGAGGTCATGAGTCCACTATATGTTAGGCTTAGTGGGCCATTCTTTGGGGATAATGTTGGTTAAATGTCCACATTATCGAGGCCGATTGTCGATGCCGGTTATTAATACCGATTATGAGTATGTGACAACATAGAATCATGATACATACCCATACGCATCATCTGTATATTTATTATGAGATGTGATTAACCATTGCATATGCCATAACACAAATGATTTATGGGACTCCCTGATAGGCTGAGTTGCCCCACATGAGTGCACGGTATGCGCAGGATTGGTGCATGATTGGACTGTGTGACTCATGCGTCTTGCATTGTGTAATTATGATTACCGTACGCCCTAGCGATATTAGGGCCGTAGCCTCCACAGGCATATCGTGGATGGCTAGGACACTGGAAATATGTTTCTAGCATCGGGCCGCCATAGATGGCCCTGCGTAAAAATCTCTAAACTCTCTTGGTACCAGAGGACGCCCCAATGTCGAGACCGATGGGATATATATGAGCGCATGAGGGCCGTATACCAGTAGGCCACATCTCTCACTGTGTCGTGGCCGGTTGGGAGGGGGTGTGGCCTTACCCGGCTGATGGAGTAGGCATAGCTAGGCTGAGTCTGACCAGCTTGAGGAATGGGTCTGCTATCGACGAGCCGGGCCCGATATTGGCAGGCAGATAGTGAGGTCTTTTCCACTTACCCAGTTGTGTGCTTGATGGGGCGACAGGTAATGTAGAGTGTACTAGACCCCAGTGATGATGCCAGAGATGTACAGTACTAATTTGTGGAGCAGGAGTTGCAAACTCAACATTATATTCATTCATTCATTCAATATCCATTCGGGCTGGTGGTGCGCAACTAATTGTTATATGTATTTTCGCAATGACCAGGATTTCGGTTGGGGCGCGCCACTAACCAGAGATCAGGAGCTTACCACATTGAGTCTATCTATCCAAATTTAGGTATGAGACTGGTTTGGATAAAAGTCCTTTGTGATAGGCCCCATAGCCTGTGATACCACGTACTATCATCCCAACTTCACATTGTAGCTTGGTCATTTCATTCGCACCACATATTGTATATTGCATTACATCCTCAGCATATGACATTTTGGGTTGCTATATTTCTACATTTATATGACCTAGGTGAGGTCGATGGTATTCGTAGCTCTTCCGAATTGCATATTGTATTGCATCCTCGATATCTGATATCTGGTTCATTATGTTTCCGCATTACATAGCTGATTTACATTACTTTCTCAGTATATGACATTGACTTACTATGTCTTTTTATCGCATATCTTGGATGAGGTTGATGATATTTTTATGGACTTGTCAGTATTTCTGCTTACTCTGATATTGTATGGTTCGTGGACCTACCTGTATTTCCGTTTACTCTAATATTACATTCTGAGCACGCATATACTGCTCACACACTTACACTATCCTCTAAGCTTTCTATAAGCTTATGCACGATAGTTGCGTGCAGGTGGCATTAGGTTACAGCAGCGTTGAGCATGGAGCTTGCAACCATCTTCTGGAGCTTTGATTTTTGATATATGTATTTCCCTTTTAGTACTGTATTCAAATGTTTATATTAGTGGATATGTGATGATGATGTTGCCTTTATGATTTGGGTAAACTTGTGGTTATGCTTCTTATGAGATAAATGTACATTGGAAAATCCTCCTTGTAGGACGCCAGGATCAAAATATGGTGTATTGGTGCTGGGAGCCGAGAATGGGGTACTACGGAGGCTGTCGGCACCGGATTCGGTAATAAAAAATGTTGTGAGCCCAATTTCCAGGTTTAGGGCGTGATAATGCTTTCATCTTTCTCGTCTATGCCAGCTGAAGCTGCTCCCATTAAGCCGAAGCTCCACCCTTCAACTTGTAAGCCACTAGTTTAACCTTCTTCTCTTCAGGAATTTTTATATAGTCAAAGAAATGCTCGACTTCAAGCACCCAATTGAGGAAGTCTTCGATGTGGAGTTGGCTGTTAAAATTGGAAAGATCAACTTTCATCTTGAATTCTCTATCCGTCCGATTTACCCGATCTCCACCTCGGCCAAGGTGTTGGAGGATCATGTCATCGATCTCCTCGTCATTGGATCCCATATCCTCAAGCATGATCCTGTGATTCCTCACATGCATCGCTCCACGATTAGCATGATTGTGAATTCCAACGCTTATGGGAGGCAGATTATCGCCATAAACACGAAGCTGCCCTACGGCCTTCGTCATACGGTCGCGAGTAACCTGCAACCCTTGCATGACTTATCGATTCTCCCGTTGTGTCACCTCGAAAGTTGTCATTGTTAATGGATAATTCCTTGGAGCATCATCCATGGGATTATTGCTCGATCTGTCATTAGAAGACGTCGATTCGAGGAGAAACCTGACATCGATACCAAATTGATGTAGGATTGGGCGTGATGAGTTCGATCACCATCTTCATTGAATGATAAACACCTTGAATCCACAAGGTTCTCTTAAATCCACAAGAGAAGAATTCCGAATTTACAAGAGAAGTAAAAGAAAATTTGAGAAATATTATTAAAAGTTTCCAAAATAATCGAGTCTCCATCCTTAAATAAACTTAAACAAGCCTTAAGATGTAATTTGAGAAGACTTAAACAAATAAGGAAACTAAAACAAAAAAAGTGCGGAAACTTTCGCATTCCATCGATCGATCGATCGAGAGGGCACAACAAAGTCCATAGACTAAATCCATAAAATCAAATATGTTTCGATCGATTGACCTAACATGTCAATCGATCAAACTAAGCAAAAAAGTGTTCAACAAGCTTTTTCTTGTAAATTTGATTTTCCTTCGATCAATCGATCTGACTGATCGATCAATCAATTGAATCAATTGGTCTGCTCGATCGACTTCGATCGATCGAACTGTGTTGAATTTTGTTAATTTCCTTCTTGGGCTTCTTCTATTCCATTTGTGATAGGGGTGTGCTTACTTCACGTCCTACATCACTATCACAGTGGTGCTTTTGCCATTTCCAATTATGAGGAAATATAACCAATCTTTCGATTGTGTTATGAGAAGGGAAACGTACTAAAAAATTTGAATATGTTACTTCTTGTCAATTTAGTTTTTCCAATTTAGTTCTGAGTGGTGTAAAACAACTAATTCCTAGGTAAGGCATACAAAAGGTTTTTTGCATAAGGATATTTGAATTAATGTCTCCAATGGCTGAGGAATATACACCAATATGGATGTCAACTCTTAATGTAGGATAAGCTAACCATCTTAATCATTTGGATAGGATCTTGTACAAGGACCTTTGGTCTTTAAGGTGTGTTTCGACTAGAAACGAAAGTTATTCAATTTGGGGATTATCTCACTAAATAATAACAAAGAAAAAAATGAAGAGAATAATCATCACATTTGATTCATTATGAATTCGTTTTCATCCCTCTCATCCTTTGATTCCAAGATAAAGTCTTTATGATTAAAAAAAATACAAGTATCGAATGAATTTCAATATTGATTTCGGTAGCATTTCAACTCATATCCTTCAAGTCTTCATGAGAGAAGAGTTGTGCGGATCTTCTTTTATCCATATGCCTTTACCAATATTATAAAAGAATATTGGAATGCCCTAGAGAAAACTCCAAAAAAATAATGTACATATGCTGCTCCAAAGTCATCCGCGCAACTCCTTACTGAGTTACGAGGGTCGAGAAGTTGCGCGGACCCGTGCAACTCACAACAAGTTGTGCGAGTCTGCCTTGCTCTCTCCCTTTCTTCTATCTTCGATACCTGTCAGGGGTATCAGTCTTCTGAAAATCCAATCCCCCAAATGAAGGGGGAGGGAGGTATTTATAGGGTTTCGCACGTGTGAACCCTCGAATCTTGTGCCATGGGACCCACTTCACATTCATGTCATGCAATTAAATGAATATCATATGGATGAGTTGCGCGGGTCTGCACAACTTGACCCCTCATGCAACTTGTTGCCCTGTGTAACTTTACTTCTTGTGCAATTCGAATTTTCTTCAAATCCCTCTTTAGTTTCTTTCTTTCTTCACTTCATTTCTTAATCAAATTTCATGCTCCAACAGATGCCCCCCTTGATCCGATGTTTGCCAGATCATTAGGTCAAATGAAGGATAAAAAATTTTCTGTTAAGAAATCAAGTCGTGTGGACCCCCGCAACTCCTCTGAATCGGGTCTCGCACAATTCTTCTCGGGTTCGCTCTTCCTATAAATACTGCACCTTTAACCTTTTCATCAATTCAAAAATTCTTCCAAAACAGAGCTCTCCATTGCGTAACTTGACATTTCGCGCAACTCATTATCTGCGCAACTCTTACTCCCCTCGCAACTTGCTGTTTGTACCACTCATCACCCGCTCAACTCTCCTGTACTTAGTACAATTTTTGAAACTCTGCCGAATTTTTTTTGAGTCTTGAATTCTTTCTTTTTCTTCTCAAAATCTTTAATCTTGATAATCTTTGATCCGTAGATATGAAACACTCGAAGGCTTCATCTTTAAGGAGGAATTATTCATCTTCTTAAGAATCTAAACAAAATTTCCAAAACACTTGGGATTGTATAGAAATTCATGAAGAAGTTTTGGAATTCTCTAACTCCTCTCGGAGAATGAAACAGTTGTTATCCCCATCAATTTACGACGTCATTTCTCAATTCTGCGAAGTGAACCATTTAATCAAATGACTCGAAATAGTCTAAGTTCTTTGGAAAATTGGATTATGATAGAGTCAAGGATTTTAGAAGGATATCTAGAAGAGAATGGATCCCATCAAAGAGTCGGTAGAATTCATAAAATACGATTCTTACGCCTATGTTATGAAGCTTAGCAATCCTTTCTTGCTTATTACTTTGAAACTGCTCCACAACACTTCTTAGTGAAAGATTGTCTTGGAATACAGAATAATTCTTGGCAATGAGTCTTTTGTCTCCTCAAAATTTCTATAGTGGTTGGGCTCGAACCATTGCTCGGAAACATACTGCCGTTCTGAAGCAGATTAACCTTTTTGATGCGGTCATAGTTATGTCAGAATATTTCTGTGGAGATGCAGCTATCTTTAGAGGCTTCCTCAACCACTGGTCTCCAATTAGCAATTCATTTCACCTTCCTTTAGGTGCGATCAACATCACCTTGTGGGATCTTCTTTGCATAGCAGGCCTTCCTATTATAGGCAATATCTTTGATGTATATATTCCTTCAAACGAAGAGTTTGCTCTCACTTCTACAGGAGATAATAAGTCTGATATTTCAAAGACCACTTTCGAACTCTTCAGAGAAATGGCTAATTTTCCATAGCTCGATCAAATTAATTCCCTTGAATGACTAGCTCATTTCTCCCAAAAACTATGGTATATTTCTTTCTTTCTATTTTCTCTTTCGAGAGCCTTCATCTTACATACATTCATATCATCTTGTTTTAATAACCAAGTTGTTATCTTAATAGCTTTGTAGACCAGAATCATCGAGATCTCAAGATTATTCGCTAGAATATTAAGAGTACCGCTGAATATAGTTCTTCCTGCGAATTGGCCGCTTTCCTAGCTTACTGGCTAAGCTTGGTGATATTTCTCAATTTAAAACAAGCAGGAATCCTTAGACCGGGTTTCTTCGTGGTCGCAGGTGTAATGGTGGAGGGTTAGAAATATTCATTAGCTCCTCTAGTTCTTTGCTCATTATTTCGTGCTTTCAGTAACGTCATTTCTGGTTTTAAAAGTTCTACCTCCGAGCCTTTTCCAGTTTGTGCTCCTTGGAATTTCTTCATAGGCTGGCTAGGAGTATACTTTCCTTGGACCTTTGCTGATTATGAAAGAGCCTATTTAAATCCTTATCGGCTTCCACTTCAACATTATCAACTGAGAAAAAGGATTGAAAAATCAAATGGTCGGGTCACCAGGATAATAGAAAATAGGGATCTTATCGAATTTTTTTAATTCCCGTTCACTAGTTTTTTGGAGGACATAGAAATTATCGACGATGATTCCATTTCTTCTAGCGAACATTCATTCTTTGTTTCCATCAAGTCTAATACTCTTCCGTTGAGGGAAGGTAGCACATTCTGGCGCGAACCATATTATCCAAGCAGATTTGCTCGTCAATTTGGTTTTGATCAGACAATGCCAAAAACCTGTGATATCATCACTAGAACAATGAGGAGTTATGGTGTTGGACCATATAACTGGGCCTTGATATAGAAGTTACTTTTGAACGTTCATATTGGATCATGCTTCATAATTCCCAGTTAAAACTATCTTGTTCATGCTTCTTATTGCTAGATGCATTGGTGGGCTCATCAGTATTATTTAATGCATAATTATTATCCAGTAGATCATGACATATGGATTCCTCCTCTTCGCGTAAGAATTTATTAGAAAGACCAAGGCATTGGTTACTTTGAAGAAATAAATCATGCTCCCCTCTCTAGGCCAATTTTATATAAAGATTTCTTCAGATGATAATATTTGTGAAGTAAAACCTGTTGATACTCTTAAAGGATGGATAGCCTTTGGTGCTCCTTTGAGGAATCCAGAGAGTACACCTGAATCTTCAGATCATCCAGAAAAGAATGATAATTCTTCACATTTTCATCCTCCTCTACCTTTATGAATTTTACGAGATAACCATCCTTCATCACCAGAAAAGCAAGAGATAGGAAGACATCATCGTTCTCTTCGGAAGAATAAACATATTATAATTGAAGACTTGTAATTGATCTTAATGAATTTTGACTTTAAAATAGAAAGTAGCAAGTATTTTGAACAAACTTGCTATTGTTGTAATTTGGACCTGTTTCAAAAGATGATAGTATTAATTTTAGCGATAATCATCGGCGTTTGGCGATAATCGTTGATAAATTTAATACGCTTAATATGCACTTGATATACTTTTTATTCATTCATGTAAGGAGAAGAATACATGGCATTGCCTTTTGAGGCTTTTTTTAAATCATTCTGCTTGTCTTGCCCCCTTTTGATTAGGAAGTATTATACTTATAATCTTCGTAATCAAAATTGCAGCGATCTTCTGGGATGATATATTTTGATGAAGCAGGCATTATCATGCATACTTGTAGTTCCTCTTTCTAATCACGAAGATATGAAGAGTCGTATCCATATCAGAATATGACTTTTCCTTCAAATAATCATGATTGACTTTAATCGGGATTGCATGCCATTACTTTTTCTCTTACATCATACATTTTCCTTATGACAATTTCACTACCGTCCATCATTTCTTGTAAAATTTTCTTAAATACGAAGCAATTCTCAGTTTAATGTCCAAGAAGACGATGATAATAACAATAATCATTTTCTCTCATTTTCTTCATCTCCTTTGGATGTTTTGGCCATGGCAGTTTGATCTTCTTTGCAGCCAATAATTGATTCATCATGGGAAGTATATCATCTTCTTCAAATGTATACTTTTGTAGTTATTTAATTGTCTAAATCTTTTCTTTACTTTCTCCACCGTAGAATTGCTCATATTTCTTTCATCAGAATTTCTTTGTTTAACTTGATAGTTCTCCATTTCTCTTCCTTCCTTGACATTACCAATCGAAGTCTTTTTGGAATCTTGAAACAACTAGTTCATATAAAAATTGAACACTTTCCCATTGAGCTTTTCCAGATTGCAAGCTTTTGTCATTAGATCTTGAAAGGTCTGTATATTCAGACCAATAAGACCCATTGCAATATCTGGTCTTATACATTCAATACATAACTTGACTTGCTTTTCTTCTTTCGCCAGTTGTGGGCATGATGCCCCCAGTATTCTCCATTAGTCGATGAATTCTTTGACTGGTTCGTCTTGTCTTTGGCAAATAAAAGCTAAGACATTTCGACTGATTTCTTTAGTAGATGACCCAGGAAGCTGTGAATAATGATGATGAATATTTCTAATGGAACTTGCCGTAGGAGATATAGAGAATGATTGTTTTCTTGTCATAACAGCTTTCCCTTTATCTTTCCATGTTTTTGACAGATCCCTTGCAAATGCCACGTTTATAGTTACTTTTCTGTCTCGCTTTTCATCCTTTTTTATTACTATTTCAGCCTTCTTTATCATTTTCTGTAATATATCCTTCAATGTGAAATAATCTTCTATAAGATGTCCCAGGAAACGATGATAACGACAATAATTATTTTCCTTCATCATCTCAACTTCTTCTGGATATTTGGGCTGAGGTAACTTGATAGTTCCAGTAGTTAATAGCTGCTACATCATTGGCAAAACATCTTCTTTCTCAAAACCATATCCTTTGTCAGAGTGATATAATTGAGATCGTTTATTATTTGCACGACCCTTATAACGTTCTAAGTCTTGTCTTCTCATTGTTTCTCATTTTTTGCGGAATGTGTCTCTTTTCTTTTCCCGATCAATGACGTTTAACA
Organism: Magnolia changhungtana; assembly: GCA_030180095.1. NCBI lineage: Eukaryota > Viridiplantae > Streptophyta > Magnoliopsida > Magnoliales > Magnoliaceae > Magnolia > Magnolia changhungtana. The sequence goes on along the minus strand of JASAUF010000066.1, from coordinate 991,908 downwards.
TTGATCTATTTGATACTCTTCTTTCTGTTCTATTTTGAAATATTGGCATTTTCCTGGTCATTAGCTCCAGTGCATGTGCTTTTGTAGCCAAGTCGCGGAAGGTTCTTATATTGTACTTGTGAGTCCGAACACAATTCCCGTTTCCAGAGAATTTAGGCACATCTTCATCTGTTCCTTTTCTTCGGGTAATTGTCTGCACGAAGCTTCCAAAAATTTTCACCTATCGATGAATTTCTCCACAGGTTCGTTCTCCCTTTGCCGTACAGAAGCTAGTTCTGTAATACTAACATCGCGATTTGATGAGAAGAAGTTTGACATAAAAGCATCTTGCATCGGCTCCCAAGTCCGTATTGACTTTGGCACCAAATTTGAATACCATCAGAATGGTTTTCCTGTTAAAGAAGAGCCAAACAGTCATAAGCAGTATTATGAAATGGTGAAGAAATTTCCCATTGTGGTAATGAAGTGCATTAGGTGTTCTTCCGAAGACCCATCTCCGTTGAATTTTTGAAAGTCAGGATGTTTGAAATTAACCGAAAATGGTATGTCCTCAACTTCTCTCGGATACGACGTTCTATTGTGAATGTCCTCAGCCGGCATTCTCTAACTATTTTTGTAATTACCTGTCGCATTTCCTCTTGAGTTATGGCTCTCATGGCAGGCACGGAGTCATGTGATCCTGTCTTCAGAGGTATCCTTCAGGCCGTTGCTTATTTCCATTTACCATAACCATCATTGGTGGAGCCATAACTTGAGCTACGTTGTGGGTGAAAGTTGTCAAGGCTTCTCAAAGACTCCGACATTCTTCCATTAGAATCCTCTGAGTGTGCGCCATTTCGGCCATACGCTCATCAACATTCGGTAATGGACCCTAACTTGTTCCTGTCATGTATACAGTAGCTTCTTTACTTCTTGACGAATTTATTGTCGGAGTGGGATATGAGCACATTGGGGTGATAGGGCTTGATAAGAGAGGAGTCTCGTTAAGTTCCCTTGTATTTTCACAGGATTCGACTTATTGTGATGTAGCTGGTAGAGGCGTTACTTACGGAGATACAAAGGACGATGAGTCTTCTACAGGCGATTTACCCTTTTCTCTTCTTGTCCATCGGACGTTTGTGACAGGTAAGGCTGGAAAATCTTGTGATGTTAGGGAACAAGGGGATCTCCCTAGGTAAAGAGCTGAAGGAGTAAGCACAAGATTCTTTCTCACTGCGTTTCTCGTCCCTGGACCTCTGATCATCTATAGGGGAATCAACTTGCCAGCTGTACGAGATTGGGCCTTCGACCTTCGACTGGAAATGACAATCCATTCGTCTCCTCTATCTTATGAGAGTGGTGATACAAATATCACTCCGACGATTGTTCGCGAAGTGTTGCTTTTAGTCGGCATTGGCATCTTTGGGATCAGTTGATTCTTTGAATTCGGAGAATGATTATGAGCATACTCCACTACGAATCCAGTTAGAGTGAAGTAGAAAATTGTTTTGTTTGAAGTGATTACCATTGATTGTAGCTTGAACGAGTGTATTGTATGGTAATTCTGTCAAAGAACACAAAATGATATCAATTAGTATTTAATTGTAGAAATACTTTATCTTGGAGATGAAAGGGGGGATGTTCCCATTGAGAGTCACCATTTTGATATTAATAGGACGCCAAACTACGATGAAATTCTCTAAATAGTTTCTAAGTTAATATTGAGTAAGAAAAGTCCACAGCAGAGTCGCCATTTTGTTTCAACCTGAAAAGAAAGGTATTCGATTTGGGGATTATCTCACTAAATAATAACAAAGAAAGAAATGAAGAGAATAATCATCACATTTTATTGATTATGAATTCGTTTTCATCCCTCTTATCCTTTGATTCCAAGATAAAGTCTTTATGATTAAAAAATACAAGTATCAAATGAATTTCAATATTGATTCCGGCAGCATTTTGGCTAATATCCTTCGAGTCTTCATGAGAGAAGAGTTGTGTGGATATTCTTTCATCCATATGCCTTTATCAATATTATAAAAGAATATTGAAATGACCTAGAGAAAACTAAGCAAAAAAGTGTTTAACAAGCTTTTTCTTGTAAATTTGAATTTCGATCAATCGATCTGACAGATCGATCAATCAATTGAATCAATTGGTCTGCACGATCGACTTTGATTGATCGAACTGTGCTGAATTTTGTTGATTTCCTTCTTGGACTTCTTCTATTACATTTGTAATAGGGGCGTGCTTGCTTCACGTCCTACATCATTATCACAGTGGTGTACTAAAGTGCTGTTGCCATTTCCAATTATGAGGAAATATAACCAATCTTCAGGGGGTGTTATGAAAAGGGAAACATACTAAATTTTTTGAATATGTTACTTCTTGCTAATTTAGTTTTTTCCAATTTAGTTTTGAGTGGTGTAAAACAACTAATTCCTAGGTAAGGCATACATAAGGTTTTTTGCATAAGGATATTTGAATTAATGTCTTCAATGGCTGAGGAATATACACCAATATGGATGTCCACTCTTAATGTAGGATAAGCTAACCATCCTAATCATTTGGCTATGATCTTGTACAAGGACCTTTGGTCTTTAAGGTGTGTTTCGACCAGAAATGTAAGGTATTCAATTTGGGGATTTTCTCACTAAATAATAACATAGAAAGAAATGAAGAGAATAATCATCACATTTGATTCATTATGAATTTGTTTTCATCCCTCTTATCCTTTGATTCCAAGTTAAAGTCTTTATGATTAAAAAATACAAGTATCGAATGAATTTTAATATTGATTCCGGCAGCATTTTGGCTCATATCCTTCGAGTCATCATGAGAGAAGAGTTGTGCGGATCTTCTTTCATCCATATGCCTTTATCAATATTATAAAAGAATATTGGAATGCCCTAGAGAAAACTCCAAAAAAATAATGTACATATGCTGCTCTGAAGTCATCCACGCAACTCCTTACTGAGTTGCGTGGGTTAAGAAGTTGCACAGACCCGTGCAACTCACAGCAAGTTGCGCGGGTCATCCTTGCTCTCTCCCTCTCTTCTGTCTTCGATACCTGTTAGAGGTATCAGTCTTCTGAAAATCCAATCCCCCAAATGAAGGGGGAGGAGGGTATTTATAGGCTTTTGCATGTGTGAACCCTTGAATCTTATGCCTTGGGACCCACTTCGTATTCATTTCATGCAATTACATGAATATCATATTGATGAGTTGCGCGGGTCTGCGCAACTTGACCCCTCATGCAACTTGTTGCCCTGCACAACTCTACTTCTTGCACAACTCGATTTTTCTTTAAATCACTCTTTAGTTTCTTTCTTTCTTCACTTCTTTTCTTAATCAAATTTCATGCTCCAACAAGGTGCACACCTCATGCCTTGTGGCCTATGTTGAAATAATCTCCTGGCTACTCCTGAAGGGTGCATTTGGTTGCATCAAATTGGCTACTCTTGAAGGGTGCATTTGGTTGCATCAAATATCGTAAAATTTTATGATTAGTTAGTTTAATTTATACAAAATATTATAAAATTTAGTGCAACCAGACACACCCAAAGCTAAGTTATGCAAGGCTTAAGCCTCATGTGCCCAGTCAATAAGAACCTAAGCAATTTCTATTCTTTATTTTTATTACTTTTAGATAATTTAGGCAAGTAATGTGTTGGTGGCTTTAGGACACATCATAAACCAAGCTATCAATTTAAACCAGACTTAAAAGGCCATTAATAAAAAATACAATGAAAGGATGATTCTAACCATTTGAGAAAGTCAAGAGTGCTCATTATAAATAGGTCTTATCATAATATAAACTATGCTTCATAGCTTCATCTCAATAAGATGATCATAACCATCTTATCATGCTTCAAAACAAAAGGGGTATGACATGACATGGAAAGCTAGTATTTGGATAGTTATCAACATTTGGTTAATGTAATCTTCAACTCATTGATTATATTAATCAACTTATCTAATAGACTATTAGATAATTGTTAATTGTAATAAACCTATGTAATAGTTTATTACATTTCACCTTTGAGAGTTTTGTGCTCTTATTATCGGTGCCCAACCCGAATAAAGGAGAGTTGTGTCAAGTTCTGGCAGCTAATGTCAAACTTATGCCATAACTTTCATCATGAATACAAACAATATGGCATTCAAAACTCATGTTAGGGCATTCCCTGTAATTGATGTCCTGCATCGAGAATCGAGTATAGTAAGAAATAATTAAGGGTTGGCTAGGGCGTTCCTCAAAAGCAACCCACCACAACAATGCCCGATCATTGTCAGAAGTAGGTAAGAGTTATAACACAATTCTAGACACCCGTAGGTAATGAAGCTAGTCCAAAGGATTTTTCACATCACATAGAATGTAAGAACATTGAAAGGTAAGAGTACGAAGTAAATATGATGAAATAGAGGTGATTTAACATAACTTGCGTTCAAGAGACCAAGTATAAATGAGTCAAAATTAGAGAAATTGATCGATATAAACTTTGAAATATATAAAATGAGTCAAACGCCCTCTCAATGAGAGCTTACTACATTTATCGAGTTCGTAGCAGAAGTATAGAACTAAATCATAAAACTATTTTCTTATTCTTTTAATATAATCTTCTATAGGGAGATGATCCTCTAGGTCTTCAATCTGCACATCACCTACATCATCTATACGGTTGGAGAGGGTCAACACCCTACTCATAGTGATGGTTATCCTTTAAGATTAACAATAATTCAAGAGATTCATAAAAGTAATGTAAGGGTTCTCATACGTCACGTACTCCACCACTACGAGGGGTATCAGCATATGCAACCAAGCTACATGAATGTATGCCTAACAAAGTGTGTGCAGCTCATCATACGTAGTGATCATTATCACAATGTGGAAATAGTTCATAATATCTGACTCGCCCCGCATTCTCATATTACGGAAATTCATCGGCGTGTCCAACGTTAATGTGAATTTATGTGAACATCTCAAGGTGACATAACAATGTGATTGAGGGATTTACGTAACATGATGTGTTCATAGAGTGACTATTTGCGACATCCAATCCCGAGAAGTGATGTAACACGCATGGCGTTTTACTTACATCGATTGTGCACCATGACAACCAACCCATAGAATTACGTGCCGACCAAGAGGGCCGCTACCCGTAACACATTACGTCCAAGATAAATATTGAGTCACTAGTTGTGATACCTTTAACACATCACTTGCATTGATAGAGAGATAATTCAATTTGCGGAGGCTTTGGAATTCCAAGGCACCTGCCCAAGACATAAAGTTAAATAGCACATGGCTAATAAAATAAGGAGAAGAGTAGCAATGACTAACTCAACCAAGAGGAGAGTGGCAATGGCCAACTCAACAAAGAGGAGAGTAGTAATGGCTAACTCAACAAAAAGAAGAGTGGCAAGGGCCAACTCAACAAAAAGGAGAGTGACAAGGGCCAACTCAACAAAGAGATGAGCAGCAAGGGCTAACTCAACGAAATTGGTAATGGTAAGGGCAATGCTTGTATCCATCGCCTCACATAAATTCATAAAGATCACACATAAGACCATAGTTCTTAAAGGATAAATAAATGATGGTGGTAAATCAAACAATTGCCAGGAGAATTTACAGTAATATGAAAACATGAAAAATGCAGGATAAACAACTTAAATCAAAGTAAGCTTAAAGGATAAAACCCTTAAATTTTTTGTCTGGTCGTCCACTAAGATTAAACGTTCAGAGATATCATTTAGGACCGACCTTTATTCTGGTTCACCTTATTTAAATTTGACTAAGGTGAGTGTTTGACATTATAGATTAATGAATCTGAGGTTTATGTTATACCCTGTATTGTCTATCTAAAAGGTTCGGGTGTGCTCTACCACCGAGTCGACTCATGTTTTGTTACGGTGGAATTCTCCACCACCTTTGGTAAAGGAGGTTTGAAAGAGGGAGGACATGAACATGAGAAAGAAGGAAAGATGGGAAAAGAACCTATATCGGTCGTGCATGGCAGCAACTCAATGATTTGGCACCTGCACTCCGATTCTTATACCTTCTCCTTCCTTGTCGATGGCTGATCGGAGCTTGCTATCGACCTAGGTTGCTGTTGATGTCCGGTGAAAATCTAGCGTTCGAGCTCCTCCCCCTTCTATTTTTCACTTGTTTTCCTCGTCTTTTCTCTCTCTTTCTTAGCGGTGTGAGTTCCCTAGCCTCTTACGTGGGGAGATTTATACCTGACCGACATTCTAGATTCTTCATGCATAGCTTTTTATGCTATCCATATGCATGAGACCAGAACAGCATGAGTACGATCCGCATTCCTTTGGTTTCTCTCGAGTTTCCTTTCTTTTGGACTTCTTGAGGAGGATCGGATCTCCACCTCCTTGAGTTTGGACAGCCCAGATCGGTCTCCAGTTTTGGCCACCCTACATAGCGGAGGTCTGTCCATTTTTCCTGCTACATGCATTTTACGGTGGGAGTCCCGGTTTTCCAGCCTTCTTTAATTGGAGTCAGATCTCGCCCTGACATGTATTAGATGGTCGAGATGGTTTTCATCCATTGTCTGGTGTTGTATGGGCACACGTTATTAGCGACATAACAACGAAGTGCCATCCGTTTCTAGGTCACACAGTCCAGTTGTACTCGTGCTTGTGTCCATGTGTGAGCTTGTCTTCATGAAAAGCAATCTAGGGTTTGTTTGAAATTCACTCAACTTTAGGATGGACGGTTCAGATCATTTGAGGTGATCTTGATAGTGGGCCAAACATCACCTAAGAGGACGCTGTCCATTCAAACAATGAGCGGCAAAAAAATAGGGGTAATACTCTTTTGGAGATTTTTCGGTCAAAATGCGTTTGACCGAGCTATGTGGTTCAGTGCACTTCGGGTGTGCATGTCCTGTGCAATGCACTGTCTGGATGTGGGATCCACACGTGGTTTGGGGCAAATCCACTCCATTTATTTATTTTGGCAGCCCATATTGAGGCCCGACCTAAAGGATAAGGCAGGTCTAAGGCTTAAGTGGGCCATATTGCTAAATAATGGTTTTATCTTGTGATCTTTGAAGGTCTGACGGTTAGACTATTACTAAATATGATCACTGGTGATTCCTAGGGTTCTTGGCCTAATATAAGTGAAAATCATTGGTAAGTTTAGTAATCCAGTGGCCTGATCATAATGATTAAGTGATGTACATGTATGATAGGATTAGTTGGCTGAACGGTTGGTTGTGATGTATAAATGAGAATACTTGGGTTTATGATGATCATATCTCAGAATTAATGGTCAGATGGCTTGATCTATAAATGAAGATTATTCCCAATGGTCATGTTCGCGTTAGGGATTAGATGTAAGGTTAAGATAGTTAGATTGGTATCGTACGCATGTACATATTAAGTTAAATTTCATGGTAACACTCTAGAACTTTCAATACTCAGGTATTGAAAAGTTTGGGGTGTTACAGATTTGATTAATGTATAAGTACCGATAGAGATCCCATTCCACACACTATCATATACACTATCCCTTATAGGCTTGTTCCTCATATATAAATCCTGTAAAGCCTATGTGATTTGGACCCTCTATTAGCATGGAAGCTATAGAGTTACTTTGCTTACTCTTTTGATTATAGTTAGGCATAATTCATTCTTAGTTGAAAATAATTAAAAAAAAGTCCTATTGCTTCGAATAAGAAACAAATGCATTTGGTTTGAGATATTACCTTATTCAAACATAACAAAGAGAGAATATTGAAGACACTCATCATATTTTATTATTACTGAATTCATTTACATCCTCAAATATCCCTTGATTCTAAGATAGATTATTTTAGAATATATGAATTAACAAAGTTTAAATGTCCAAGTCAGATATCAAATCCGGCAGCACTTCGACTCTTGATTTGATCATCTCTTTAAGAGGAAAATGATATAGATCTCTTCTATTGATTTCTCTTCTTGAAGCTTGAACAGAAGAAGTTTGGAGATTTAGCCATTTCGGCAGCATAACAACTCCTTGATTTCACAGACTGCCAGACAGTCTTGTTGCGCAGACCCGCGCAATCGATATGACTTGCGCAGGTTGGCGCAAACCACCAGAGCTTCCTCTCCTACCTTCAGTCTTCCTCCTTGCTCTGTTTCTTCTCCAAAATCTTCAATCCATCCAAATAAAGGAGGGGATGGGGTATTTATAGGACCTCGCACGTGTGGCATCTCAATTTTGGTGTCGTGGGGCCCACCTTTCGATCCTTTAGGTCTTTCTCAAAGAACCAGTTCTGAAACTCGTTGCGTGAACCTGCGCAACACTCATTTAGGTTGTGTGGACCTTTGTAACGGATATGGGTTGCGCGGACCTGCGCAAACCACCCTTAAGTCACATCACTCTCCTTCTTTTTTAATTTTCCTTCTCCTTCTCAATCTTCTTTTGGTTCAATCTTTTCATCATTTTTTTACCTCAACAGATGCCCCCTTGATCTTTTCTTTGTTTGCTCAGGAAAAAAATTAAAAGGATCAAATTTCCATTTTTGAGTGGGTTTGCGCGGACCTCGCAATGAAAACCCACATATGGTACTCGGACATATATAGTATAAATACTCCGAATTCTTCTTTATTTTGCACTTTTCTTCTACCTGCAGTGAACTTTTATCACCTCGATTCTTCGCCACGCAACCAACATCCGTTGCCCGGACCCGCGCAACGACTAGTTTGTTCACGCAAGATCTTCAGGAGTTACACTATTCCGCGTAAGAGACCGCAATCCAGGACTTGGCGTTTTTCCTTCTTTTGGTCTTTTTTTTTAGGACTTAGACAAATTCTCAACTTTTCTTCAGACCTTTTCTACAATTACCCTCAAGTCTTCAATCCCTTGTTCATCATGGCTCGTATTAAGTGCACTTTTCATCCCGTGGACCCACCATTTGAGCAACCTTCTCATCCAGATCTTCCTGACCCATCTTCTTTCCACCCCTCTCCTTCTGTAGATCAACCCCCAGCCAAACGTACCAAGACCACTGCCTGCAGTCCCACATTTTTTAAAGAACCCGTACTTCCAACCTTTGACTGCACGACCGCATTGAATCACTGCCTTCCCCCATTCATCAAGCAATTGCACTAGGAGACCTAAAATGTCCTGCAAAGCATGGTAGAGAGTATGATTGTGATGAATGGTTGAAAACTACTGCCCACATCCTCACGGACAATCAAAGACCCCCTCCTCGAGAAGACACTCCACCTGCTTCTTATTTAAAGAAAACTCGTCGAAACAAGGCGAAGGAGTTCAAAGAGAAAATTAAGGAGCAAAATAAGAAGAAGCTCCAGAATTCGTGGAACTCAGTACGGGTTATTGAGGGCATCATGAAGTTTGATAACCCCCATTCAGAAGGTATGACGGTGATTCCTATCAATCTCCATCGCCATCAATCCATGCTCGACTGCGAGCCAAAGGATTATATAGACGGACAAAAGTTGATGTACACTTCCTCATGGGCGATGAGGGAACCACATATCCTTGAGGGAATATTACAAGCGCACAAGCTACGACAAAGCATCGGGGAAGTCCACCCCATGATCTTTCTTACCCCTTTTCACAGTCCGCATAATCTCTTCCCCACGTATTTTTACGAAACCATCAGATAGTGCTTCAGAGATCACTAGTAATTCTCAGGACCTGAAGATTTTTGCACAAGGGGTCTATTAACTTCTCGACGCTATTATTCTGACTGGACAGAAGCCATCTTGTCTAGGCACGCAGGTACACTTGCCAAGATCGGCTTGTATGATGCCATAGAAGTTACATCTAAGTACTTCTATAAGGAACCCACTGTACTGAAGGGTTTCCTTGAGTATTGGTCGTCCACTACCAACTCTTTCCATCTACCATTTGGTGAAATGAGTATCACACTTTTGGATCTACACCAAATAGTGGTTCTTCCCTTAACAGGCTAATTCTATGATGATTTCGTTCCATCCAACAGAGAGTTGGCCTTCGTATCTTCTCCCGATCGCAAGCCCTCCATCACTGAGATCACCATCGAACTTTTTAGAGAGATGGGGAAATTTCCAAACATCCACAAACTTTCTCCTCTACAGTGGATGACACATTTCTCGAGGGCTCTTAGGTATTTTCAAATCTAGGAATCAACTTCCTTTCTATTTTTATCATACATTTCTCTATATTAATCTGTTACCTTTCCCTGTAGATTTCGTAACTGTCGTTATAAGGAACTAATAAATCTTTGCAACGATATGAAGGAGAGATCAGATTACAGTTCATTCAGGGAACTTGTAGCCTTCCTAGCTTATTGGTTGAGCATCGTGGTACTTCCTAGCTCTAAATGGCCAGATGCTATTCACCCTACTATCTTTGTCATGGCCGATGCTTTGGTAGAAGGACACAAGTATTTTATCGCTCCTCCAGTACTGTGCTCTATTTATAGAGCCCTCGCCGAAATAGCCACTCACGTTAAGAACCCTACTATCAGATCTTTGTCAGTGTATACTTCATGGCACTATATTACAAGATGGCTAGGACTCTACTTTCCCTGGACCTTCGAAGTGCCAGAGAAGGCATACGTTCATCCTGTGCACCTCCCACTTTGGTTCTTCCAACAGAGGGCCATGGCCAAAAGGTCATACGAATGGGTAGCCAACAAAATCCAGGATACTGACCAAGTGGACTTCTTCCAATTTCATCTCCATTGCTATATAGAAGATATGGACATGGTGGACCAGGCTACACTCACTATAGCAGAAATAGCTTTCTTTCTCTCGATTCGCTCCTGTAGCCTACCACTTCAAGAAGGAACATAATTCTGGCGAGAGCCCTATTATCCCAGTAACTTTGCTCGCCAATTCGGCTATGACCAAGCCGTGCCGGAAGACTATAGACTGGTCACCAAGAGGATGCATTGCTATGGAACTGGTCCTATTAATTGGGCCCTGTTATGGAAGTAATTGCTGGGCAGTCTGTCGATTCTTTCTTCATAATCCCTGGTTGCGACCGCATAGTTCACACTTCTTATAGCTAGATGTGGTGGTGGGATCACTAGTCATTCTTGGTCAACAAGTGCTTACCAGTGGATTCACCCATCTTTCTTCAACCGCCTAGACTGAGGGGCAGAAAACTTGAAGGCGGAATTGGCTTCATTCCAGAGAAGAGTTGCTCATCTCATCACGGTGAAATTTGCAGCAAGATATCGATAGAATATCCAATCTATGGGATGAAGCCCATTAATACTTTGGATGACTGGTTTGCTCACGAAATCTTGACGGAATTCGAGCAAGTCCCTCATGACTTTGGTGGGCGAATCACAAATGATGTTGGAGGGACATCTTCTCCTATTTTGGTAGAAACTGTTGCAGCTCAAGATGAACCAGCTCAGAATGAGCCAACTCTCCCTTCACATCTGACTCGTCCCAGTTCATCATCTCTATGACCAGATCTCGAGCGCGCTTGCAAGCGTCGCCACATGTTCTTCAGGAAGGAGGTAGACAGACATCTACATCCCCTTCAGTCTCGGCTGACAGAGAGCCTCAACCAGAGAGTAGCCGAGCAACTTCTTCTAAAGGAAAACAAGTCATAATTGAAGAAGTAGATGAAGAAAGCTTAGGAGATGAAAGTTCGGCTTCTTCATCAGAGGGTACTGCTTCTATGGAATATGAAGATGATGAGGATGATGAAAGTGGCGAGGATAAATATGATGATTTTGAGGAAGTAGAAGTTGATGTAGACGGGGAGGAGGATGTAGTTGTGAAAAATATTGAAAAAGAACACCCTCCTGTGACTTCTGAAACTCTTCCTAATGCTAATATCCCTGCACAGCCTCCTGCGACAATAAAGGAGGAAGAAGAACCTTTAGATGATGGAGAGTACGGATATTCACCTGGTAGGGGAAATTTAATTTCACATATATTTATATGCGTATTTAGTGATAATTATCTCATTATCATCATGTCCTTATTCCAGGCACTCATGTTGCTAATATCAGGACGGGTGATACTCCTCCTTCAAATCCTCCCACAACTACACCAGTAGCTTCGCCAAGAGCACCTCGGGTTTCATTGGCGGCACCAAAAGTGGTGGCCCATGACATCATATTCCTAGTAGAGACCACTGATTTGCCCACTCCAACCACCAGAGACTCAAGTACAGGGGCCAAGGTGCCCTCCTTCACTGACATGGCAGGGGCTGGCCCTCCCATGGTTCAGGAAATTCCTCCTTCCGTTGTTCATACTTCTGCGGTAGGTATATATATATATATATATCGATTGCTTTATCAAGAACTGTACATCATCTAACTCTCTGTTACTATTTCTGATTTCTTTCTTTCTTTATATTATAGGAACCCCTCCCTGTAATGGATTGGTAAGTTATGAGTCCGTGGCCACTGTATCTGAATTGTCATCTTTCACAAAGGTTCCTGCCCAGAAAATGCTTTTGATGAAGAATTCTTTATTAGCAATAGTCCACATCTTCAAAGACCCTGAACAATGGTCAGACCTGGATATTGTTATTGAAATTCTAGAAAGTTCTGCAAGAATGGCAAAGATTAACATCTCCACTTTGTGTGATTCTCTTCTTAAATTCCATGATTCAATAATTTCTTTGGCATCAGCGGAGAATATCACAATTGCTCCTGAAATCCTGGAATATGGAAAGCATCTGACTCTATGCAAAGAAAAGGCTTTTCTTATTGTTTCCACTATTTCTGAATTTGATCAGGAACAATTGGTTCTTCAAGAACAGCTGAGGGCCCATACTGATGACAGGGTAGTTATTCAATACCGCATCGCCGCTCTGAAAGAGGAGATATCGCAGCTAGAGTCGAAGGATCGCGAGAAGGAATTATCCATGAAGGAGATCGAAGCAAGGATACAAGTCAGTATTCAGTCTGTTAATACTGAGAAGTCCGAATTGCTCAAGAGCGAAGAGATGATCAAATTGTTGGAAGATAAGCTGGCTGACATTCCTGACCAAGCAAAGATTATTCTCGAGGAAAAGTCAAAGCATGTTGCAACTCAGATGCAATTAAAGGAGGACTTGTAAAAGTATATGGGGATAGCGGGAATTGTAGAGGAACTTTAAGCGCGTAATTTCTCTTGTGTATATGCTTTTTGAACAAGTAATCTCTTTTGACTTTCAATATATGAATTTATGATAATATTCTGAGACATTTTATTCTTCTATGCATTTTTGTCGCAGATCATGTCAAACATATTTATTCATGTACTAATCTTGACATATCATTTAATAAGGAACTAATTATAAAACATTAACATTTTATGCTTGTTAGTGCGGGATTTTCTATATGACTTATTTTAATTGGCGGTGCTAAGTTTTAATTTAGTCAGTTACACACAGTTTAAGCTCTTGAGTAGTGGAGCCCACGCAGTTTTTTAGACTCTTGAGTAGTGGAGTAGGGTCTCACGTGATGGTCTCTATAATTCTTAGGAGTTCACTGGACTTCTCACTACCTAGGGATTTTACAAACCGCGATCCATTAGAGGGGGCCAGTGAAGCTACCGGGGTCGTGAACTCGGTTGGAATTACGCACAGGGTTGGCCGTGATAACTCTCTAGAGTTCACAGAGCTAGTAAGGCGACCTTTGGGGTGCTAAATCTAGGGCTGCCAGTCTATCAATGAGTAGGTTTAAGCCCTTCCTTATGAGTTAGTACTGAAATCAAACCAAAGATCTGGGAGGTCTTACGCATGGTTGACCTATCTATGGACATGGCTAAAGAGCTCACATTGCGGCCTGCTTTTCCTTCATCTACAAGGTCTTGTCCATTCACGGGAGGGCATTTTCCTCCATTCCCCATGACACTGTTGGAAAGCTATACAGATGGCATTGGTCTTATGTGTTGACTGGCTGTTGAGGACTTTTGGCCTTTTAGACTTTTAGTCACTGGCTTCGTCAGCTACCCACATGGGTATGCATATGATGGCCTTCATGTGCTTTTTAGGGCCACTGGCTTCTCATTGCTGCCCGAATGGAGAAAATGATAGGTATTATGCGTAGTTGGCCCTTTTAGGGCTTGGTTAGGCAATCTTACATTGTCTTAAAAGACAATAGTAGGTGTGATCATCATTGCTGCGAGAATGATAGACATCTCTGACTGAGATTGATATGTCACTACTTCTGCTAATATCTTCAGTGGTGTCTGTCTGTGTTGTTCGTAATATGTTAGCTTGGTGATGATACCAATTTCAACAAGATTTTGTAGGGCTCGCTTGATGATGATGATATGTTCGCTTTTTTTTGCTATGCTTGTTCGTACTTGTTGGTACATGGCCTTGACATGCTTGCAAATTCCTTTTTATTCATTCATCTGACTATACATAGCCATGGTCTTATTTCTGCTTGCACCCTTTTGACACAGAATCATTATCCTGATAATATTCTGGATCAAAATTAACAATATCTTCAGGGACGATATCTTTTGATGAAGTGATGCCTTGTCTATCTTGATCCATGACTCTATATGCGCCCTTGGAGTATGCTTCCTTTATCATGTACGGCCCATCCCATTTAGGATCGAGTTTGTCCCCTGTCTTCTATCTGCTTTGAAGCCAATTCAGGCTGCTCGACTGTCTTGTGATCCTCTTCTGATGACTGTGCAGTTGTGACCATGTTCACTGATGAGTCTGCCCCCAATCCTTGAAATTTCCTTCACTTTTCTTGATCGATCCCAATAGGGATTTGAATTCCTGCCCCATGATTTAAGCTGGTGGGTTTATCGTAATCAAAACCCATGCTTTTCATGATCTTTTTGGTTGCTGGGCTATATTTTCTGAGATCTTGTGATATTAACCTACTGTGGTATACATTGTTCTCAGTCTCTTTTTCTGCTTTTGCTTCTACTACGGCGTAAAATTCGATTGGCTCCGGGTATTTCGTGCTAGCCTTAACCTGAAATCTTCTTGGAGCGGCTGAAATGGCTTCTGCCTTTCAACATACGAGAATGGTACTGTATGGTTAGATTGCAAAATTTTCAACTGTTCAGATGATAATAGGGTTAGTGGTAGTTTCCTCGGTTGCCTCAGATGTTTTGGCATAAAATAGAATTTCTTCTTCGCTTCTGCAGTTCTAGATGATTTTACTTTTTTGTTATTTCTTCTTTAATTACATTTACTTGAATGTCCTTTAGGACTTTGCTTTTATCATTTTTTCTTTCTTCTTCGGCGAACCCTTTATAGTAACTGGCATCCGCAAAGGACTCGACCTCTGTATATGGCTTCGCATCGGCCATTACTTTATACTGTATTCCATCTTTACAGTACTTGAAGCATTGTGCAAGGTAGAGGGTATGATGTTGTACTGATGTATCCATGGCCTTCCTAGGAGAAGATTGTATGTTGTCACAGCATTTATAACGTGACACATGACATCAGTAGTCAGCTCTCCTATCTCTAGCGTCACTATAATCTTACCAAGTGCACGTTGGCCATCTTGATTAAAGCCCTGTATCATCATTCCACTGGGGCGTAGGTCAGAACGATGATAACCTAGTTTACCCAACATCAAGAGTGGTAAGGGGTTCACTGCCGACCCATTATCTATCATAATCCGATTGACCTTCTTTCACAGATATGTCCTTCTATCATTAGCGGTCTATTATGCTCTACCTCGTAGATCAAATCATCATCGGAGAAGGAAACAACTGGTAGGCAGTTTTCTTACTCGTCATGCTCTTCGTGCTCTAGTTCGGCCAGTAAAGTTTCTCTGACATCATGATTGGACAATGCTTAGATCAAGCTCTGCTGAAATTCCTCTAACAACTTAAGTGCATTGTAGACGCTTAATCGAGATGGTATGCCCTTCAAATGGCTTACTACATCATAAGTCACCTTCACCGTCTCACTTTTCTTTTCTTTCTCATCATCATTGCTCTGTTTCTCATCGACCTCTTTTCTTGTAACCCTTGTTTTCTGTTTTATAGGGCTTGTCATCTTTTTACCCGATCGTAATGTAATCACCGCTACCTTCTTTGCCATCTTATGGTCTTCTTTCCCTTTCATATCTCGGGCCTTTTCTCGGATCGTAAGTATATTCACCGTCGCCATGGTACCCCTTTCCTTTTCTTTACCAATTACTATTTCGTCTTTATCTATCATTCGCTGTATTATGCATTTTAATGTATAACAATTCTCCATTGGATGCCCTACCAGGCGATGATAGCGGCAAAAATCTCTTTCTCTTGTTCTTGTCACATCTTCAGGGCGTTTGGGTTCTAGTAATTCTATCGTGCCGGGTTTTAACAATTGGTTCATCATAGGAACAACATCTTCCCTGTCGAATGCGAACCCCTTGTGAGAATTGAGCATTCTGGGCTTCTTTCCATTGTATCTACTCCCTGATTGACTTGATTCTGCTCTCCATTCCGCCTCTTCTCCCTAGGGTTCCTCGTATCTTGGCTTCCCCTGTCACGATCGATGGTATTTACAAACATCCTGCTAGGTGCTCTTCTAGCTGTCTCATGGTGAAATGCCGTCATCTTCCGAGTCATTAATTCCAAAGCATGAGCCTTAGTGGCCAAGTCATGGAAAGTTCTGATGTTAGCACTGGTGAGTCCAAATGCAATTTTCGTCTCCATAGAATTCAGACACATTTTAACTTGTTTATTTTCTTTTAGGAGTTGTCTACATGAGGCTCCCAACGTTTTCCATCTGTCTATAAACTTTTCCACTGGCTCGCTTTCTCTCTGCCGCACGGAGGCCAATTCTGTAATACTAACATCACGCTCCAAGGAGAAGAAGTTTGACATAAAAGCATCTTGCATTTATTCCCATGTGCGTATCGACCCTGGAGCTAGGCTAGAATACCATTGAAATGCTTTATGCGTCAATGACGACCCGAACAGTCGTAAGAAATACTGTGGTATCGTAGAGAAATTCCCCATACTAGTAATGAAGTACATTAAGTGTTCCTTTGACAACCCTTCCCCATTAAACTTTTGAAAATCTAGATGCTTGAAATTGGCTGAAAAGGGGATATCTTCTACCTCTCTTGGATACGGTGTTCAGTATCTGAAACGGACAGTATTTTCTCGCTCTCTTTCTATTCTGACGGCTTCTTCGATGACTTGTCTTACTTCATCTTGTATTACAGTTCTCATAGCTAGAGCAGACCCTCGTGATCCTGCCCCCTGAGGTTGAGAACCTTCAAGCTGATTTTCTTGTCCATTCACTGTGCCCATCATGGTGAAGCCGCAATCTAGGCTACATTATATGCAAGGGTTGCTAAAGCCTCTTTAAGATTTCTGCACTCTTCCATTAATGCTCGTTATGCTTCTGTCATTGCATTTACACGATCTTCTGTAGTCGACACATCGTCTTGATTCATCCCAGCCATGTGTACCACGGCTTCTCCACTCTTTGATGAAGTCATAGTCAGAGTGGGGTGGGAGTATGTCGATGTAATAGGGCTTATGGAGAGAGGAGAGGATGGAGTTTCATTCGACTTTTCCATGCCTTTGATGCCATTAATTGATTGGGGTTATACGTACATCGGTGAATTCATCTGAGACGATATGGATATAGGTGAACCTGTCATTACTGCCTTACCTTTTTGTTCCATCGTCCATCTGGCCCTCGGGGCGATCAAAGCTGAAAAGTCACACCTCGTTAATTGCGGGACTTCTCGCTCAGGATATATCGCAGGAGGAGTGAGTTCAGGATTCTTTTTAGCTGCATTACGCGTTAACGGCCCTTTGACTCTTGACAAAGGCAGATTCAGTCTAAGGTTCCGTGCTCTCGTCCTACGAGACATTACGACAGTCCAGCTTTTATCTCCTTCCAACGGTTGAGGTGAAGCAGGTACAACCCTAGCTATCACTTGAGTTTGATTGTTTTTATTTGCAGGAAGTTGATTTACGTATTCCGGGGTTTGATTCGGCACATGTTCTATCACGAATCCATTCGCAGTGAAGCGGAAGCTCACTTTTCTTGCAGAAGTTGCCATTAGTCGTAACTTTGTAGCTGAATTCAGAAACCTTCAAACATGAAACATAACTATAGTTAGCATTTGAAGCATCAAATAATCTATCTTAGAGATGAAGGGGAGGATGTTCCCACTGAGAGTCGCCATTTTGGCGTCAGAAAGATGCCAAACTATGATGAAAGTCTTATAATTTTCTCAATGTTAATATTAAATGAGATAGAATATTCACCAGTAGAGTCACCATTTTGTTTTGAACAAGAAACAAATGCATTTGGTTTGGGATATTATCTTATTCAAACATAACAAAGAGAGAATATTGAAGACATTCATCATATTTTATTATTACTGAATTCATTTACATCCTCAAATGTCCGTTGATTCTAAGATAGATTATTTTAGAATATATGAATTAACAAAGTTCAAATGTCCAAGTCAGATATCAAATTCGGCAGCACTTTGACTCTTAATTTGATCATCTCTTTAAGAGGAAAATGATATAGATCTCTTCTATTGATTTCTCTTCTTGAAGCTTGAACAGAAGAAGTATGGAGATTTAGTCATTTCGGCAGCATAACGACTCCTTGATTTCATAGATTGTCGGGTAGTCTGGTTGCGCGGACCCGCGTGACCGATATGGCTTGCGCGGGTTGGCACAAACCACCAGAGTTTTCTCTCCTACCTTCAGTCTTCCTCCTCGCTCTGCTTCTTCTCCAAAATCTTCAATCCGTCCAAATGAAGGAGGGGAGGGGATATTTATAGGCCCTCGAACGTGTGGCATCTCGATTTTGGTGTCGTGGGGCCCACCTTTTGATCATTTAGGTCTTTCTCAAAGAACCAGTTTTGAAACTCGTTGCACGAACCTGCGCAACACTCATTTAGGTTGTGCGGACCTGCGCAACGAATATGGGCTGCGCGGATCCGCGCAAACCACCCTTAAGTCACATCACTCTCCTTATTTTTCAATTTTCCTTCTCCTTCTCAATCTTCTTTTGGTTCAATCTTTTCATCATTTTTTATGCCTCAACACCTATTCACCCCCCTCTACGACATTTGGACATACTTCATACTTCGGTAATAGTGGTTCTATCACAATTTCAATTGGTTTCAGAGCGGGTTCCTCTTGAAGGGTTTAACGACCTAGAGGGAGATCCTTAAACTGAAGTTGAAATTATGGCCAATAGAGAGGGAAAAGTGTTAACTAACATTGAGGAGATAAGTGAGTCAAAAACACTCATCTCGGATGTAGAAGAAGGAGAAAATATACATGATCCCTATGATCAACTCTACACTTATAGCATCAATGTCCTCAAAAAGCTTGGTATTGCTGAAAAAAAAACAAACAATTGCAAAAAGATCTTGATAAAACATTGGACATAAATACCCACTTGGTCAATGATCTTCAACAATATCATACTAACAATGACAAGCTTGAGAGGACAATAACATGACATGGTTTAGAAATTAAAAAATTGAATAAACAAATGAATCAATTATAATATGAAAATGACAAACTGAAATCAGAAAACACACATTTAAATTCTAAAATCACAAACTAAAAATAGATGTAGAGAAATCCAAACATTCAATTGAACTTAGTCACAAGTTTTCCCATAGCAATGAAAAATTAGAAAGACTTTCAGGGTTGGGAAGAAACATTAAAGATAAGAAAGGTCTAGGATATGAATCATACAAATCAAGCCCTTCTCTTGCATCACCTGTGACTAGATGTGTTGCATCAAGTAGAAATACAAGAAACACTCCTACTTGCAATACATGTGGACATTCGGGACATTACAGAAATGAATGCTTAACCTTTGGTAAGTCCAACTTCACTTCCAAGTTGAAACATATAGAAAAATTCAAAACAACCGGAAAAGTGTTACAAAAGTCAAAGTGATCTTCAAAGAAGACATCGAAAGAAGAAAGATAATATCCCACTCCACCCAAAATGGTTGAAAGGATGGATGAAATACTAAAATAGGTAGCTTAACAAAATCAGAAGGCCGAAGAATTGATGAAACAAAGAAATCTAGTTCAGCCCAAAAGATTCGAAGAACCCCCTGTTTATCAGCATTTAAGAGAAAATCAAAAGAAATCACCCTCTCCAAAGAGGATGATAACCAAGTGGGTAATAAAGAATAAGAACAATTGCCTTGTAATTCATACCGCATTAAAAGTAGCCAATAGTTCAAAATGGTATCTTGATAGCGGTTGCTCCAGACATATGACTGGTGATTGGACCTAGTTTTGTGATTATTCAAAATTTGATGGTGGGTCGGTCACATTTGGCGATGGGATCTCCACTAAGATAAATGGACGGGGAACAATAGTCAGGCCAGGGTTGCACAAAATTGAGGATGTTCTTTGCGTAGGAGGATTAAAACACAATATTTTAAGCATTTCCCAAATCCGCGACAAAGAACACTCTTGTTTCATTCTCCAAAAACATGTGCAAGATCTCAAACCTCGTTGGAAAACTAATTATGAAAGGTCTTCATACTAGTGATAATTGCTATGGGATAGATAAAAAAGGAGACAGTACCCCTTTCATGAGATGCCGCATGGCTTTAGTTACTGAGTCCAAGCTATGACATCAAAGACTCGGACATGTACACTACAGGAGCTTGGCTAAGCTATACTAAAAAAAAATTGGTGAGCGGACTTCCTATGATTGGAAAGAAAGAAAAGATTGTGTGTGGTGATTGTTTGAAGGGCAAACAAATAAAAGTTGGACACAAAAAGACAACCACCATAGTAACTTCTAAAGCTCTTGACTAGCTACATATGGATCTAGTGGGTCCCACTAAGGTTGAGAGTCATGGAAAAAAGCGATACTTCCTGGTAGTAGTAGATGATTACTCCAGATTTACTTGGGTCTCTTTTCTTCGGGAAAAATCTGATGCATTGATGAATTTCTGAAAATGGCTAAACGACTCCAAAATGAGAAGGGATATTGTATTAAGAAAATTGGTGAGACTCAAATATTGCATATTTTCCCCCATTTATTACTTGGTTTTATGAACATGATAATACTTAATGTTCTATTTTAATCATGTTTGTGTTGTAAGGTGAATTTAAGGGCTTATTGAAAAGGATGCTAAAAGTATGGATTTAACACTCAAGAATCACTAAAGCCAAGGATGGATCTTATGAGACCAAGAATCAAGAAATCACATGCCAAAGATCCAAGAAAACCATGTGAGGAATGAGGAGCATTGAAGACCTGAAAAGAAGAAAATGAACCTTAAAAATCTGCATCCTTTGATTAGTCCAAGCCCATCCTCGACCAGTCGTGGGATTCTGCTCGACCAATCGAAGAATCCTCGACTCGAACTCCAGTGAGAAAATCTTTAAAAATCCCACCATCCTCGACCAGTTGAAGGAAACCATCGACCAGTCGAAGGTGACCCTCGACTACTCGAAGGATGTCCTCGACCAGTCTAAGGTTACGCAGGCAACACACAAATTAAGGAAATTTGAGGCGGTTTTCAAAATTTTCCAAGACAGTGCAAAAGTTTGAGTTACAAAACTATAAATAGGGGTCCCTAGGATGTTCCTAGGCATCTTCTAGGGTTTGAGGAGTAGAGCAAAAGGGTGGAGCCGCCGTCCGGGAGTTTTTCTTCTTCTTAGTTGATCCTTTTGTTTTGTTTACGGGTCTTTAGTTCAATCATGTCTATGGTTGGATAAACCTCTTAGTTAGGGCTAAGAGGTGAAGCTTGTAGCGTGATTGGGATGTTTGCTTTGTTTTGATTCATGTTTTGTTGAACTTTCTTGGATTCCAGTTTGATTATGAAGGAATATTTTTAGTTTTTAATGGTTTGTTGTGACAAATTACAATAGATTTGCGATAGCTTGAGATATCTTCTTTTCCTAAATTGAGATTGCGAAATTAGGAAATCCTATTGTTCAGCATCGTCCCTTGGGTATGGTAGGATGATGGAATCCTTCCTAACTTTCACAATTCTCTTATGATTGGTTGTGGGATTGGTAAATCCTGTTGTTTAACTTGTCTCCTGGGCATGGTTAGGTGACGGAATCACTTCAAAATCTTCACCATTCATATCCATTGATGATTAGATCCATGAGAAGTTCAGAGATCTGACAAATCTCTTCTTACCAATTGGATAGGATGGGACTCTAATTCCAGTTGTATCCTTTAATCATGTAAGGTAGCTTCCCAATTGCTACAAGTGGATCCTTGGAAACCCTAGTTACCACCTTTAAAATTATTAGTTTTTAATTAATCTATTCACAATTACTCTCTCAAAATATTCAGAATTAGGTTTATATCTTCTTCTAGTTCTAGTTCTAGTTACTTTCAGAAGACACGCGAGTTCAGTCCCTATGGATTTGACCTCGGTCTCACTGAGATTATTACTACATAGCGACCATACACTTGGGGTTGTGAACATAAATAAGGAGTGATCATGATGGGGAATTTGAGAATGAGCGATTCCAAAAATATTGTGATCAAAATGGAATCCAACATGAATTCACAGCCCCAAAAACACTACAACAAAATGGAGTAGTTGAAAGAAAGAACCGAGTGTTGCAAGAAATGGGCTGTTTCGACAAGAAACAAATGCATTCAATTTGGGAGAATTATGATGTTTTATTTAAACCAACATGATTTAAATGATTTTTAAACTCGCAAGTATACGAATCAAATGTAGAAACGGTACGTATTACGAGATCGTTCCCACGAGGACTGATCGTCACAATTCAAATCTATGACTCTCCTTAACTAATCCAACAAATAATGGAGCGAACTACTAAGCACAATTCTATGAAAAAAATAATTAAGAACAGGGAAGAAAATTCAATCAGAGAAAAAGCACTAGGACTTTCGAATCCACCCCTAATTATCCTAACCCTTGTTTTATCTGTTGATTCACCTTGATCTAGATTGATACCACTTATATAGAGAAAGAACAATTTGTGTCCTTAATCGGGCATATAGAATGTCTAATTCCTTTAAGCAATGCCATGAATAACACATCCCATGTCCTTGGTCGGGCACATAGAATGTATAGTTCATTAAAGCACCCTGTTTCTTCCTCTATAGGAAACCTGTTCTTGAACAGACACAAGCACCTATAATAAGCATCCAAACAACATCCATATATATACTTTGGTCAAGTTCATAGATGGAGAAGTATAGAATTTAAACCACTCAAGCCCACTTAGAGAAAGAAACAAATTAATTAATATTCAAGGTAAATCAACCAATACAAGAGCTAATCAAATTAGGGGCTTCATCTCAGCCCTAGCTGAGAGATTAGTGACCCATAAAATCCATAAAAAAGATTAAACAAAATTCATAAAAACAAAACACCAAACCAATCGATCTCTCTCTTCTTTCTTCTCTTTCTTCTTTTTCTTCTCTCCCTTGCTCTATATCTGGAATTCCCTGGTTCTGAATGAATTTTCCACGTCCATAATTCCTCTTTTATAGTTGTTGGAGAGCTGGAGTCAGTAGCAGAGTCGTAGCAGGACACGGAGTGAAATTTTTCACAGCCGTGATCGGTGGGCCCCACAGAAGTGTTTTTTGGAAAATCCACCCCGTCCATTGGATTCAGGACGAAATTTTAGTCAAGAATGGGTGGTTTTGAACGTCCATTGACACGGCCCAGGGAAGAAATCACAATAAAATCAGTTTTAAACGTCACAAGACCGCCTGTTTGTGGCCTCTGTATCACACATGTGTGTACGCATGGGAGTGGAATATCAGCATGGTTTTGAAGCTCTCGAACCACTCTACAAGATGAACGGCTTGGATCGGCCGTACGGGTGACGTACGGGGCCCACAATCCGCCGCAAAAACGGACAGTCCGTTCGTTACGCGGACGCGAAACCGACGGCTGCGATGATCAGTGGGTCCCACCTTGATGTTTATGGCGAAATCCACTCCGTTCACCGAATTGCACTCGAAATTTTGGTCGGAAACATGCATTTTTTTCTCCATTTTTTGTGTGGCCCATAGAGTTTTAAACTCACCATCCGTTTTGCTAGTGGACAGTTAAAAATCCCATGACTCGATGTCTTCAAATTCTGTCAGCTAGGCGTGGGTTATGGCTGCCCCAGGAAGCGGATGAACGGTTTGGATTGTCCATTTGGACAATAGGTGGGACCAACAACCGACGACCGCAGGTCGGTTTGCGGGTCTCTGGAACGACAGATGCCACTGTTTTGACGAAGCAGGAGAGAGAGCGCGGGTCAGCCACTCGCTGACCGTCCTGGCGGTGCGGTGCACAGCCGGTACAAGTGTGCAGTATGCACACTCCGCTTACACAGGGCCGACTGTGATGTTTACGAGAAATCTACACCATCCATCCTCTTTCTCTCCCTGATTAATGGGTTGGGACCAAAGTTGACGCATGTCCTGTTATCAGGTGGGACCAGAATCAATGGTTTATGGGCTGATTTGTCAATTGAGACACTTCCATAGTGATCCGAGGGTTGAAATTTGAAACGTACGGTTAATTTATGTCCCTAATCCCATGTATATAGTTTCGAACTGATTGGATGGCGGGAATCATGTGATCTTGCATTCCGAACCCTTTTCGGGCCCCTTTGGCTTGCTTTCCTCAGATCCCAGGCATGTAAAATCTTCATCATTGGTTCTCTGGAGTCCATCCCGTGCTCTGGTGACTTCGGAACGTCAAATCCACGCTTTTAACATCAATTTTCAATTAACGCTCCTGATTTCATCCTGTAACAAAAACACAATTAATACACTCCATTAAACCTTATCATGTACGTAAAATTAGGCAATTACTGGGGTATGATATGCAACATTCGACACTCATCACAACCCCCAACCAGCATTTTGCTAGTCCCGAGCAAAACATGCAAAAAATAATTTTAAAAATAAAAGACAATTCCTGTAAACTCAAGTGACTTGTGAACAGATAGCTGAGATGTGAAAATTCTAAGATTCATGATCGGTGTGTGTAATTTTTCTCTTGGAATCAAGCTTACAGTAAACTTCATAATCAAGTTCAAAACATTAATCCATCAATTAGAACATTCCTAAACATTGAGTTCCACAGGTGTATAGTATCATCTCAGCTTACAATCATTAAAAGATCCAATTGTCAATTTCATGATATCATTAGTAATTTGTGACAACCAAGCTTGAAACCAACACTTATCTCACAGATTAACTTTTCATTTTACCAGCCTTTGATTTTCTTTATGAGCAGTAACGCAAATGAGGGGAATCAAATTCTCACCTATAGGGAGCAAACCTATGGCGAAAACTTGTCGCCTAATTAAATTTTTTTTTTTTTTTCATATGTCAACTATGGAGAATCAAATCTGCACCTATAGGGAGCAAACTTATGGTGAAGATTATGTGACTTAGCCTTTTAATTCTTCTTTTTACCAAGTTAATCATTTAGTTATCGAACCGAAAACTTAATGTGTAAGCGAGATGTGATATGTGAAATCATGGCTCAATCAATGTTTACAACTTCTAATCATGGATTAACAATTCAAAATTGACTGTGAAATCAAGCAGATGGCCGAATCCAAGAGTCATAAGTTACCAACATCATATATCTTATAATGTTAAAATCACAACTATCCTTCAAAATCACTTTGAATTCAATAGAAATTCCAGAAAAAATTTTAAATTTTCACAAATTTTGCTCAAGACCAAGAAAATACTGATTAGGTAACCTAATCTCCCACCCCCAACCTAAAATCTACATTGTCCTCAATGTAAAAGAAATAAGCAAGCAATGCACATGGGACAATGAGAATAAAAGAGGAGTGATGGAAAGATAGTACCTGGATGGAGAATCAAGAAGCTTTCTAAAAAAAAAATTTCAACGTAAACCTCGAGTTAGCACAAGAGAAATCAACAGAAGCAAAAATAACAAAAAGAAAACAAAAGAAGATCCTACCTATACCACTTTCGCAGGTGCTCTCGATTGCATTTAGCGCATGCAACAAGCCTTTAAACCCCTAGGTTACCCCTAGTGGACGAGTTGTAGTCTCGTGAGGGTTTGCAGTAATGTTACCCACAAACATTGAAGTAACTAACTAAGAAAAAAAATAATATAATCAAACAAAAGGCTGGGTTGCCTCCCAGGAGCGCTAAGTTTAACGTCTTCAGCCAGACAGAAACGGACCATGAATGACTAATCTTTATGACCAGGGTCCGCCAAAGAAATTACCTCAACACCTTAATTAACCGATCCCAAACAAGTGGTGTGAGTTCCCATGAGCTGTGCTATCTGTAATGAGGTAACTGACACTGTCGTCAAATAATTTAAGGACTTCTGCTCGCACGACTTCCTCCATGTTAGGAACATGCTTCCTTTGCATTTCACGCGACATTTTCACAGCATGATCCATACATACAGTGGGGCATACTCCCTGTATGTCCGCTATCTTCCGTTCAATTGCTGCCTTATATGCTCTAAGAAAATTAAGCAGCCTGCTCGCCTTTGTCTTCTCAGAGTTAAAAACTGTGCTGTCAGGAAGAGTCTCAGAGGGATGAAGAGGTTCCACTTTCGCTCTCCATTTTTCAGTCTCCAATATAGGAGTAGAGTTGAGCAGTGCATTGACTTCGTGGATGGGACTATCGATGTCAAAATCCATGCCATATTGTGCTAAGCAGGTCTCAAGTGGATCTTCAAAAGATTTACGGAAGGAGTCCTGCACTAGACTCTCGATCATGTCCACTTCAGATATGTCATCCAAATCTGTGGATTGTTGTCCTGCATTAAAAATATTGAGTTTAATATTCATGTTACCAAAGGACAATTTCATAACTCCATTCCGGCAATTTATAATAGCATTAGATGTGGCAAAAAATGGACGACCCAAGATGACTGGGATCTGACTATGAAGATTCTGGACAGGCTGAGTACTATAATATGAAATCCACTGGAAAATAAAATTTATCAACCTGGATTAACACGTCTTCAATAACACCCCGGGGCACCTTGACAGATCTATCAGCCAGTTGTAATGTTACCTTAGTCGGTTTCAACTCACCAAGTCCTAGCTGCTCATAAACCGAATATGGTAACAAATTGACACTTGCCCCTAAATCAAGCAACGCCTTCCCGATCTTATGATCTCCTATGCCGCAAGAAATGGTGGGAGCTCCTGGATCCCTAAATTTCGGAGGGGTGTTATGTTGAATCATGGAGCTGAGCTGCTTTGCAAGGAAGACTTTCTTATGAACATTCTGCTTACGCTTTTGAGTGCATAAATCTTTAAGAAACTTAGCGTAAGTAGGGACTTGCTTGATAGTGTCAAGCAACGGGATGTTGACTTACACTTTTTTAAACACCTCCAAGATTTCATCAAAGTTATTTCTTTTCTTTATTGGTGACAGACGTTGAGGAAAGGGTGCTTTGGGCACGTAGGGTGGCACATTAGTGGCTCTTGGAGAGTCAGAGGGCTTTTGGACTTTAGATACATTGGTGTGACTCTCTGCCTCATCTTGATCTTCTGTTTTAGAATTTGATTCATCCCTAGGCATCTCTATTATGTTATCAATCTGCTTGCTTGACCTAAGGGTAGTGATCGATTTGGCCTGTTCATGATATTGCCCTTGGTTGGAATTAGAGCCAATCTCATATTGTCCCTTTGGATTAGCCTTAGGTTGGCTAGGGAACTTGCCCTTCTCTCTCTCACTCAATGTGGCAGCTAGTTGACCCATTTATACTTCCAGCTTGGCAATGGATTGCGCATTTGCATGTAAGCTTTGCTGGTTGGCTAGTAAGGTTTGTTGGGTGTCTTTTTGGAATTGGAGAGAACTCTGCATAAAAAGATGGAGTGTATCCTCAAGAGATGGTTTCCTTGATTGTGTAGGCAGTTGTTGATATTACGGAATTTGTTGACTGCCAACTTGGAGGTATGGTTGCATGGGAGGATTTTCAGATGGTCCTCCTTGTTGTGGTCCTTTTGCCCAAGAAAAATTTGGATGTCTAGCCCACTCTGGGTTGTATGTGTTCGAGTAAGGATCATTCTTAGGTTTTTGAAAAGTGTTCATAGCATGTACTTGTTCAGAGAGAAGTTCTGGGGATGCTGCACCAGATGGACAAGACTGCATATGATGGGCAGGACTAGAACATGTGGCACATGCCTCGACTTGAGCTGTTTGTGGAGGTCCATTATTTAATACCAGAGCATCAACTTTCTTTGTCAGGTTATCAAGCTTGGCGCACAGATCTGGCACGACTCCTATCTCATATATACCACCTCTCTTTTGTGGTTGGGGACTTCTGTCACCTCTATTTGAATAGTCCCATTGCTGGGAATTTTCGCACAAGGTTTCAAAGAAGTTCCACGCTTCGACATCACTTTTGGTCATGAATGACCCTCCACTGGTGGCATCAACCATGCGACGGTTCTGGGGTGTCAGACCGTCATAGAAGTATTGAACTTGTTGCCACTTCTCAAAACCATGGTGAGGACATTTAAGAAGCAAGTCCTTCCATCTTTCCCAACATTCATGAAAGTGCTCGCCCTCTTTTTGTGTGAAGTTAGTAATTTCTCTACGGAGGGCATTGGTTTTGTGAACGGGGAAGAACTTGTTTAAGAACTTCTTAGACAGTTGGTCCCATGTAGTGATAGATCCAACTTCTAGAGAATTCAACCATGCTTTCGCCTTATCCTTCAAAGAAAAAGGAAACAGGCGTAGGTGGATCGAATCGTCTGAGAAGTTTTAGAACTTAAAGGTGGAGCAAATGTTTAGGAATTCTTTCACATGATGATATGGGTCCTCCTTGTCCAATCCGTAAAAGGATGGCAACAATTGTATGACTCCAGGTTTAAGTTCAAAGTGTGCTGCCGTAGTGGTTGGCAACACTATGCATGAAGGCGCATTAAATTGGACAGGAGCTGAATAATCTCTGAGAGCTTTAACTTCATTCTCATTCGCCATTTCAACAGGATTATTTCTCAAACTTTCACGAAATGTTCTTTCAATTTCAGGATCAAACGGTGCTAGTTCTATATTCAGAGATCTACGTCCTAGCATAAACTATGTTATTGCAATGTAAGAAAGAAAACTAAACTAAGAAGCAACCTAAGAGAAATAAAACTAGACCTAGAAATTATGAGATTCTAAAACAAGTTAAAACTATGTAAATAAGAATGGGAAGAAAGAACCCGGAAAAGGAGATGATTGATGTCAGAAAATTAGGGAGCTCCTCCTTCACTTCCAATTTAGAGATCTATGTTAGAATCAACTTAGAAATTTATGTCAGGATCCTACAAAACAGGAAATAGGTTAGTTTCTAAAAATAAAATAAAAACTTTAACCTAAAGTTAGTAAAATCCTAAGACTATGAATTATGATAAGAGAGAATCCTAAATTCAATTTGGAACGAAACAGTCCCCGGCAACGGCGCCAAAAACTTGATGTTTTATTTAAACCAACATGATTTAAACGATTTTTAAACTCGCAAGTATACGAATCAAATGTAGATACGGTACGTATTACGAGATCGTTCCCACGAGGACTGATCGTCACAATTCAAATCTATGACTCTCCTTAACTAATCCAACAAATAATGGAGTGAACTACTAAGCACAATTCTATGAAAAAAACAATTAAGAACAGGGAAGAAAATTCAATCAGAGAAAAAGCACTAGGACTTTCGAATCCACCCCTAATTATCCTAACCCTTGTTTTGTCTGTTGATTCACCTTGATCTAGATTGATACCACTTATATAGAGAAAGCACAATTTGTGTCCTTAATCGGGCATACAGAATGTCTAATTCCTTTAAGCAATGCCATGAATAACACATCCCATGTCCTTGGTCGGGCACATGGAATGTATAGTTCATTAAAGCACCCTGTTTCTTCCTCTATAGGAAACCTGTTCTTGAACAGACATAAGCACCTATAATAAGCATTCAAACAACATCCATATATATACCTTGGTTAAGTTCATAGATGGAGAAGTATAGAATTTAAACCACTCAAGCCCACTTAGAGAAAGAAACAAATTAATTAATATTCAAGGTAAATCAACCAATACAAGAGCTAATCAAATTAGGGGCTTCATCTCAGCCCTAGCTGAGAGATTAGTGACCCATAAAATCCATAAAAAAGATTAAACAAAATTCATAAAAATAAAACACCAAACCAATCGATCTCTCTTCTTTCTTCTCTTTCTTCTTTTTCTTCTCTCCCTTGCTCTATATCTGGAATTCCCTGGTTCTGAATGAATTTCCCACGTCCATAATTCCTCTTTTATAGTCTGTTGGAGAGTGAGTCGATAGCAGAGTCGTAGCAGGACACGGAGTGCAATTTTTCGCAGCCGTGATCGGTGGGCCCCACAGAAGTGTTTTCTGGAAAATTCACCCCGTCCATTGGATTCAGGATGAAATTTCAGTCAAGAATGGGTGGTTGTGAACGTCCATTGACACGGCCCAGGGAAGAAATCACAACGAAATCAGTTTTGAATGTCAAAAGACCGCCTGTTTGTGGCCTCTGTATCACACATGTGTGTATGCATGAGAGTGGAATATCAGCATGGTTTTGAAGCTCTCGAACCACTCTACAAGATGAACGGCTTGGATCGTCCGTACGGGTGACGTACGGGGCCCACAATCCGCCGTAAAAACGGACAGTCCGTTCGTTACGCGGACGCGAAACCGACGGCTACGATGATCAGTGGGTCCCACCTTGATGTTTATGACGAAATTCACTCCGTTCACCGAATTGCTCTTGAAATTTCGGTTGGAAACATGCATTTTTTTCTCCATTTTTTGTGTGGCCCACAGAGTTTTAAACTCACCGTCCGTTTTGCTAGTGGACAGTTAAAAATCCCATGACTCGATGTCTTCGAATTCCGTCAGCTAGGCGTGGGTTATGGCTGCCCCAGGAAGTGGATGGACGGTTTGGATTGTCCATTTGGACAATAGGTGGGACCCACAACAGACGACCGCAGGTCAGTTTGCGGGTCGCTGGAACGGCAGATGCCGCTGTTTTGACGAAGCAGGAGAGAGAGCGCGGGTCAGCCACTCGCTGACCGTCCTGGCGGTGCGGTGCACAGCCGGTACAAGTGTGCAGTGTGCACACTCCGCTTACACAGGGCCGACTGTGATGTTTACGAGAAATCTACACCATCCATCCTCTTTCTCTCCCTGATTAATGGGTTGGGACCAAAGTTGACGCATGTCCTATTATCAGGTGGGACCAGAATCAATGGTTTATGGGCTGATTTGTCAATTGGGACACTTCCATAGTGATCCGAGGGTTGAAATTTGAAACGTACGGTTAATTTATGTCCCTAATCCCATGTATATAGTTTCGAACTGATTGGATGGCGGGAATCATGTGATCTTGCATTCCGGACCCTTTTCGGGCCCCTTTGGCTTGCTTTCCTCAGATCCCATGCGTGTAAAATCTTCATCATTGGTTCTCTGGAGTCCAACCAGTGCTCTGGTGACTTCGGAACGTCAAATCCACGCTTTTAACATCAATTTTCAATTAACGCTCCTGATTTCATCCTGTAACAAAAACACAATTAATACACTCCATTAAACCTTATCATGTACGTAAAATTAGGCAATTACTGGAGTCTGATATGCAACATTCGACACTCATCAAATTACTCAATGATTAACAAAAGAAGAATGACGAGAACAATCACAATATTCATTTAATCTGAATTCGTTTACATCCTTTATCTCCTTTGATTCCAAGGTAAAGCGTTTACATAATTTAATACAAATATTAAATGTTCAATATTAATTTCTGTAACATTTCAGATCGCATCATGATCTTTAGTGTGAAGATATTGTTGTTCTAGACTAATATTCATTCCGATTGATTCCATGCTTTTGATATTCCATGACCCCTGAATATTCATTACTTGAGCTGAGTTGACTGTCTGCTTAATGGTTCCCTGATATAAGCAGAACTGTTGTGCACCCACATGGGTTGTGCGCCCACATTATTGTGCGTCGTACAATGAACACCTCTAGTACCTATATCTTTCCAAAGTCTGGATCTCTCTCTACTCTCCTGGTATCGCTCGAATGAATGAACTATAGGGACAAGTGGGGTATTTAGAGGCTCCCACACGTGCCAACTTCTTATTGAACACGTTGTACGCCAACCCTTTGCACGGTCATACCTGTTATGGCTAAAACCTATTGTGTGGTCCAATCCTGTTGCGCCGCAAAACACAACTCTCTTAGTAACTCCTGTTGTGCGCCACACAACACAACTCTTCAACCATCTTCTGTTGTGCGCCGCATAACTCAATTGGGGGAAAATCCATCTCCTTTTTCAAGAATCTTCTTTCTTCCTCTGATCAATTTTTAGGCCTTAACAGATGCCCCCTTGATCCTCCATTTTTATCTTTTTCATTTTCAAAAAATGGAGGATCAATCCTCAATAAACTCAATCATTATTTGCGCACAATGCATCTTGCGCACAATGTGTGCCTGTGCACAACCCATGCTAATAGCCCAATATAAGCCGAACTTGGTCCCATTATGCTCATTCGGAATCCTCATCTACCCATCTCTGTGTGCTTTTTTCCTTCCGCACAACACTCATCTGCACACAATGTGTCCCTACGCACAATGTACCCCTGCACACAACGGAACCTTGCACACAACTGAACCTTGCGCACAACTGAATCTTGCACACAACTATACTCGCGGACAACTGAACTCACACACAACTGAACCTGCACACACTGATCTCGTAGCCTGACTTTTCCCAAGTGTCCAATCCTTACTGGATTTCTTCTGTCCTCCAAATGACGCACTTTAAAAGACCACATGTCTCCCCTGATAAACAAATCCTCAACCGTCAGAAGAATGCCCTAAAAAAAAGGTTTAGATCTACTGAAGATTATTCTTCTTTATTCATTATTCTTCTTTATTCAAGGTACCGGACCAGCCGATCATCAATTTTGCTGATCGAATCCAACGTCTTCCACAACACCGTACTATGAGAGAATTGGAAGGACCACCTACAGAGGGTCACGAATCTGACTAGTAAAACTGGCTGAAATCTGCTGCCAATTTCCACACTGATGATTCTCGCCCTACCCCCACCGAATCTTCCCCTCCTCCCTCCATTTCAAAGAGCAAAAAGCAAAAGAGCAAAGACAAAATTCTCTAAGAGAAGATCAGGGATCATAACAAGAAGCTTTACTAGAACATCTGGGACATGATCAAATCACAGGCGGACGTGATTAAATTCAAGAATCCTTACAAGGATGAGACCGCCATCATTCCCTTACATCTTCAATGTCATCTTTCCATGATCCAGAGCGAGCCCTCCTATCTCATGACACAGAATCGGTTGTTATATGTAGCAAATTAGGTTATAAAAGAACCAAAGATTCTGGAAGGCTTCCTCACAGAGAAATGTCTGGTGCAGAAGACTATACAAATATCATACATGCGCTTCCTCACTCCATGCTATAATCCCCACTCTCTGTATCTCACTCATTACTTCAAAACCGTCCAACAGTACTTTCACGATCACGACTCTCTGTGGGGAAAGGATGAATTCAGGACATGTGGTCTCTTGTCCCAACGTCAATTCTATAGCTCATGGATTAGGGCCATCCTCCAAAAATACAAAGTTCTTATTGCGATGAACATATATGTAGCTATAGAAGCCACCTCTAATTTCTTCCACAAAGATACTCTGATTTACAAAGGATTCATAAAGCACTGGTCCTCCACCACAAACTCTTTCCATTTACCGATCGGTGAAGTGAGCATCACTCTATGGGACCTTCATCGAATGGCCGACCTTCCCATCACAGGCTCTTTCCTTGACAAATATATTCCTACTAATGTAGAATTTGCCTATGTCGCCCCGGGAAGAGTGCCTCAAATTTCTGTTTCTACCATTGAGCTTTTTAGGGAGATATCACACTTTTCAAATGTACACAAAATATCTCCACTACAGTGGCTAGCACATTTCTCAAGATATCTGCGGTATATAATTCTAATACTTCTTCTCTTCTTTTTTTTTTCTTTCTTTCTTTTACATACATATACGTGTTTCTCATACTTTTCCTTTTCTCCTCAGGTTTTCTGGTAGTCATTCTCTGGAACTGGAGGCTGCTTGCCGAAGAATAAGGCGTTCGACCACTTTTAGCCCCGAAACCGAGCTAGCTACTTTCCTTGCATATTGGCTAAGTGTAGTCATCTTGCCCAGCTTGAAGTGGTTAGATTCAATCCGTCCGACTTTATTTGTGGCTATAGGAGCCATGGTGGAAGGCAAAAAGAAATATTCTCTAGCTCCTCCCGTCTTATGTTCTCTATACAGAGCCTTTGGAAATGTCGTGGCGCATTGCTCAAGCCCAACAGTTGGAGCTACCTCTTCATTCACCCCATGGCACTATTTTTCTGGTTGGTTAGGGATCTACTTCCCATGGGCATATAATGATCCCGAGAAAGCTTACGTCAATCTTGAGCGTCCCCCCTTGTTCTATTATCTCAAGTGGAAGATGGTGAAGAAGATGTATGAATGGGTCGTCGATAAAATCGAGAACATAGAATCTATTGACTTCTTCCCCTTCTATCTGACCCATCAAGCTCAAGACAGGGAAGTCAAAGATAATAATGATCTGGAACCCATCAAAAGAACTTTCCTGATTTGCATTCGCTCTTGCAGTCTGCCTCTCCGAGAAGGAGTGGGATTTTTTAGGGAACCCTACTACCCTAGTAGGTTTGCGAGACAATTTGGTTATGACCAGACGGTGTCCCAGGTGGGAGAAGAAGTTATCCGCATAATGCAGAGCTGCGGGGTTGGCCCATACAATTGGGCCCTAATATGGAAACAACTTTTGGCTAGAAACTTTGGTTCTTACTTCTTCCTTCCCGGGTTCAATCATCAGGTGCAAGCTTTATACACCTAGATGTGCTGGTGGTCACACCACTACTACCTGTTGTGTAATTGTCTTCCCGTCAACCCTCCCATCTGGATTCCTCATCCCAGACTGAGGAACTATAGACTGGAACAAGGGATAGGATACTTTGTTGAAAGAGATCTTGCCGCAACTCCAGGACAGCTTTGTCGGAAGATTTCTACCAAAGAACCCATTAGAGAGATAAAGCCGCCTAACACATTGGAAGGGTGGATTGCCTTTGGATCCCCTTTGGATCTCATTAAGCGAGCAGAGAGACAAACCACACCCACTGATGAATTCGAGACCCCCGACGCCATTCTTTCTTCTCCCACTTGAGAAGCAGAGGGTCAAACTACAGCTGTGGCTCCTTCTACTGCAGATCGAACTACGACTGTGATTTCTCCTGCTGCGGGTCAGGCCACTGCTACAGCTTCTCCCATGACTCGCTCATGAGCCAAGTCTTTATCTCCAGAAGTTTTAGCACAACAACATCCTTCTCCTTCTCAAGGTGTTCGTCTTCTTCCCGTAAAGACTACGTATAAGGGACAACAAACAGTTTTTGAAGAAGATAGTTTGTCAGATTATTTTGCAAATACTTCAATCAGTGAAACATCTTCTACTAGTTTGACTGATAAGGGGAAATTCTGGTAGATAATAATCAAGAAGAGGACGTTGAAGTAGATGTTGGCAAGGAGGGTGAAGTCAAAGCTGATATTCCACCCATCGAAATTTAGTCGAATCATATAGATGCTTCTTCTCCGGTTAGAGCGGCTTCTCTGTAAGAAGAACAACTTGATTACGGGGGCTCTAGTTGTTCTTCAGGTGCAAACATTTTCATCTCTTTCGATCCTTCGTATTCCCCTTATATCGCTGAAGCAGCCAAGGTAATCGCTCAGGGCCATGCTACCCTCCCCACTATAGTGGAGGTTTCAGCGTCCATAGAAGCAGAAATTCCTTTCTCAGATGCTCGAGCAGAAGCGGAGATTTTATTTTCCCCTCAATGTATAGAAGTGGACCAAGATACTATACAAGTTTCACTAGTCGTTGCTGCAATCGCCGATATCCCTATCCATGTTGAGAAATCCCCCGTTGTGCGTCCTGCTCCGTCCAACCGGTAGTTCAGAGTTTAGAATTCTTTTCTGATCTCGTTGATATTCCGACTCCTTCAACCCTGGATTCAAGTACTGGGGTTCGCGAACTATCTCTTAATGTTGCGGTTGCTGCTGCAGATATACCTGTATCTTTTGAGGCAGGAGTATCTTTTATTCCAACCAGTTCTCAGATTGCCCCCAGGGAAGGTATGCTTCTTTTTCTTCTCTCTCTCTCTCTCTCTTTTAATTCTCGAGGTTCTTATACATTCAATTTCAATGTTTCTAACTATATAATTCTTTTCCTTTCCAGCTACAATTGTGCCATCTTCGATTGGGTCTGCAGGCTCTAATTTTATAGCCACGGTATCTGACAGAATTTCTTTGGAGAAAGTATTACCTCTTATGCTTGTATTCTTCAAGAACGCTATCTCTGCTATCATAAGTGCCTTCAAAGATCCCACACAATGGCTCTTCTTGGACAGTGCCTTAGCTGTTCTTGAACATTCAAGGAGGTTGGCTCATATCAACGTTCTTCCTCTGGATGATTCCTTATCACAGTTCTATAACTCCATAAATAAGTTGGAATCAGCATGGAGCATAGTCATCGATCTGGCTATTTTGGACCGTCAAAGAGAACTAACGTCTCTCAAGGAGAAGATTGCTCGAACTAATGACCTAATATCTGGTTATGATACTGAGCATCAGTATTGGGTGATTATTGAAAATCATATCGCTTTTCTGCAGAAGGAGATAGCTATGCTTGAAGTGAAGAAGCAAGAAGAGAAATTAAATATTTGCAAGATTAAAGAAGAAATTGAAGTCAATGCCCGTATTGTCGAGAATGAAAGAACTGAGCAGACGAAAAATAAAGAAGTGGCTGCCTCTATGGTGCGAGAACTGGTCGATGTTCCTGATCAGGCCAAGATCATTCTTGAAGCTGAACAAACTAAGCTGCAGGACAAGTTCAATTGAAAGAAGATTTATAGAAATATATGACAGCATTAGACCTGTCAGAGGAGTTATAAAAATTTTGCTTTTGCATGTAATTTCTTTTGCCTTGTAATATTCACGAATAATCCCAATGTTTTGTTTGAAACGAACGTGTTTTCAGAAGTGTTACCATAATAATTATTTTGAGCACATATTGATATAACATTTCCTCTGTTAATTCACATAATTATGTTTTAATCTATCATGTAATATATTGACAATCTATCATAATTGTTAGTGCAACATATCCCCTATGTGATACTTATTTTAATGGGCGGAGCTAATTTTGGTTAAAGGTTAGTCTGACACACAGTTTAAGCTCTTGAGTAGTGGAGCAACCACAATTTTTTAGACTCATGAGTAGTTGGAGTCAGGTGTAACAGCCCAGATTTTTTTTCCCAACCTAGAATTAGACGTCCTTAGGCAATGGGTCGATCCTAACACCTTATTAATTTGTCAGAACTCAATCGCACAGTCTAAAATTGCTTCTGAACCCATTTCCTTTACAAATCCAACCCTTCACCACCTTGTTCTTTCAATTTTCCTACGTACTTTCACCCTAGACACTATCTTAAACTAGTTAAGTATTATAACTTGGATCACCTTATATACAAACTACAAAGGCCTGAGTACCACCTCGACCAAAAATCACTTAGGATTAAATCCTTTAGAAATGAGACAAAGTAACTAAGTGCTAAACTAGATTAGCTACAAAATCTGTTTGAATCACTTTAAATACGATCTGCAAGACCCAAAACTTGTAAAATCATTGACGCTAGGTTACCCTAAAATCTCGGATCAAACTCATTACCCGACTGCTCTCGGGAGCACATTGAAACTCCATATCAGATCTGGACCACACGTCGGAAGTCTGAATAACTCAAAGTTAAGGACTTAGGACTGCCTCGCTGGGCTTGACAACCATCTCAGAAATCAAATCTAGATAGTGTCCCACGGCTGTTCGCTTGAGTTTGGAGCGAGTGAGTGTGAAAACACTTGTTTCTTTACAAAATAAATATCTTGAATAGTAATCTGAGACTTGTCGCTTGCGGGTCAGTATTAAACAACCTGACCGTCAAAATCAGACCAAATTACACCCTCGGATCAGGAAAAATTTTATACACATCCATGTACTGGGAATCTCCGATCGAGATTCGCTGACCGTTGAACTGAAACTGGTCCGCCATGTATGATCTGAGAACCTTACTGGAACGAAAATTTAATGGAACCTAGATCCATAGTCTGTGAACTTAAGTCCGACCTTTGGCTCAAGGAGGCCCGCCAAAAGTCCTCCGTTAAGCTGAAACAGGTCCGATTTGGGTATAACCTAAGTATACCTTGACCTGGAGTCTATTTTGGTGAGTTTTTAGGCTATGTAAGGACCTTAAAACTCTCTCTCTTACAACCATATGAATTTGAGAAAACCTTAGGAGAGAAAGAGAGAAAAGAGAGAGAAAGTGTGGGAGATGTGGGAGCATCTCTCTGCCACTGCTATACATGTTCAACCACTTCATTCTAACTGCTTTCCTGACGATTCTGGCTCCGTTTCTAGGTAAGGAACCCTAACCCTAACCTGATTCGGGGTGTTGATAGTTCTAAGTTATGAAATAGCTAACCTATTTCATTCTATAGGTTGTCAAACTGCCCTATACGGAAGCTTAGCAAACCTATTATATTCGTTACAATTCTACGGAAAAAGGTGCGGACTTTAGATGTATAGGTTATGGTTTTCAATGCTTTGAATGTCAGATAATGATAGATTCATGATCTGCATGCAATTGCACATGTACAAAGTGCTTTCTGTTTTCTATTTCGATTAAGGACGTAGAATATAGAATTTTACATATTCTAGGTATTCGTAGAAAATACCGTATATATATATTTTTTGGAAATGTGTTTGACATGATTAATTGTTGTATGAATATACGATGTATGGATAAATACTTATTTGGTGAAAGGATTCGCCCAAATGCATGTTTTACCAATATACACTATATATGTGGAAATACTGTATTATAGAAAGTGCCGTATACGTATATAATTTAGAGATGTGTTTGCCATGATTATTTGTTGTATAAATATATTAGATATGCGTAAAATACTCGCTTGGCGAAAGGACTCGCCCTAATACATGTTTGCTAACAAACACTAAGTATGTTGAAATAGTGTATGTTAAGTGTTTGTGAAAATGCTTGTGTGAGTAAGTGTTTGGATGTTGATGCCTTAGGAGGGTGTTGAGATGGGATTCTCAACTACCTTACAAGCATGTGTGATTACCTCCATGAGATTGTTTACTTAAACCGTTTACTTTTACAATATATGTGTTTGTATTCCTATTTATGTAGTGCATTACAACATGTTTTATAACATGCTTTATGACATGCTTACTAACATGCTTGAATTACTTGTTTATCATGCCTTACTCCACATGCTACTTATAAGGTTTGATTGAGTTTGGGACTATGTCTATAGTCTAAACAATCGGTATTAGACTTGAGATCGTGGTTGAGTTTCATGTCGCCACGTAAGATGTGTTTAACAAACTCGAGTCATACGTCAGTTGGCAACAGTGGTTAGGCCACGCAAAGTGCTTATGCACTTCATGTTGTCCAATTGATTGTGCGCTCGAGCTAGTCAGGCTCGTTATGTAACCCGATATGTCTAATTTATGTTCACTATGTTTGGTCACTACTGCTTGAACCTAGGATATAACCATGGTACCTCAATCCGATAAGACTCATGAGCCGGGCATGGTGGTATGGGACACCGTGGTCGAGCTGTCGGCCTACGCTGGGGCCACGTGCCTCCCCGTAGTGACCATTGAGCAACCAAACTCGTGAGCCGATTATGGTGGTATGGGACACTATATTCGAGCTGTCGGCCTATACTGGCGTAGCCTGGCTGTGGTCCCCAGTCGGGTTGCATCCGAGTCCCATTATCAATAAGTGGACTGGTCGGGCTTCAAAAATAGACTGCCAGTTGGTAGGACGTTAGTGGAGTGACCTCGAGCATACTCTGAAATTGTGGTGAGCCTTAGAGTTTTGCCGCAGTGTATGGAGTATGAACTAGGCCTGTTTCTGTATAGTGATGAATCGTTAAAGAGGTGATGGGGGAGTGGTGTAACCTTTGTGCGTAACAGCCTTGGTAGCCTTTGCAGTTACCTAGAAAACACACCATCGTCTGAGATTAACTAGGACTGACGACCCTAGAATGGATCATGTTTGGGAATGATACAAGGGAGGTACCTTAGTTTTCCAATCCTGCTGTTTGAAATGGACTAATAAATACTCAGTAATCATGCTCATCATACATTGCATGTGCCTGGAAGATGTGGAGCACTGAAGGATTAAAGCATGCCGCGAACATAAGATGGTGTCGCACGAGGGAGGGTGTGGTGAGGGCATACATCATGACTGCATTCATACTTGCATTAATAAGAGTAGTTAGGAGTGTTTGATTTTACTGCTTTATCATTACTACTTGACTGAGTTGATAACATATTAACCTATGCCTTACTGTTCCACTGAGTTGATCACTCACTCCCATATTACGGGACAGTGTTGTAACACTAAACAGATTTGTTGAGTTTCAGATGATGGCGATGCTTATGAAGCAGAGCCGGACAACTACTTTGATATTGAGGAAGAGTTCTCCTACATGTAACTCTCTGACAGGTCTATGAAGACCTAGTATTGTATTGACGGGGCTATGGTATTTAGGATAGGAGACATTACACTTCCTCACATTAGGTATATTTTAAAATTGTACTTGTAATTATTTAACCTGGTAACTTTATCACACTCTGGAGACTCACCACAGTTTTTATATTCTATATGTCTATCACAGTCTTCCGCTTGCAATTTAACTGTCTCTGAAGTATGATATGCTGTTTTGGCTTAATCTCACTCATGTTCAATGCACGAATACAGTCAACATTCAATCATCATCCATTTTGTTGCATAAGTAATGTTCTGGAACTCGGGAGTTGAGTTTATGCTCGACCCCCGATTTTCGGGATGTTACATCGGGTCTCACGTGAATGGCCTCTGTAACTCTTTAGAGTTCACTGGACTTGTCATAGCTGAGGAGTTCACAAACCGCGATCCATCAGAGGGGGCCCAGTGAAGCTACTGGGGCAATGACCTCGGTGGGATTTACGTGCAGAGTTGGCCGTAGTAAATCTCTAGATTCACGTGGTGTGCAGGCTACCTTAGGGTACTAAACTCAAAGTCGTCAGTCCATCAATGAGGGGGTAATTTGTTTTAGAGACCTTGTCATCGTGAGTTACTACTGAAATTAAGCCAGGAATCTGGGGGGTCTTACGCATGGTTGGCCTATCTATGGACAATGGCCAAAGAATGCACACTGCACCCCGCTTTTTCTTCGCCTGCATTTATGGGAGGGCATTTTCTCTCACCTTCCCCCATGACGCTATGGGAAGCTATACAGACGATATTAATCTCATGCGTGATTAACCCCTTCTACCCTTGGCCGTTTTTTTACTTTTGATAGTGATTGGCTTTATCCGCTGCCTGCATGGTCTAAGCATGTGATGGCCTATATAGGGTTTTTAGGGCTACTGGCTTCTCAATGCTGCTCGCATAATTTCGAATACTTTATCAAGAGTAATAGATGCATGGTTGGCCTTTTTAGGCTTATTCCATTGCTGTTGTAAATGAGAGATCTCCATCTATTCACAAACCCAAGTGTAGGGTCGCGATGTAGTAATAATCTCGATAAGACCAAGGTCGAATCTACAGGGACTGATCTTGTGTTTCTTTCGAAAGCAACTAGAACTAGAACTAGGAAAAGATGAAATCTAAATATGAAATATTTGAGAGTAATTGTGAGAGATTTAATGAAAAACTTAAGGAATTCAAAGGTGAGAAACTAGGGTTTCCAAGGATCCACTTACAGAGATCAGGGAGATCTATGCTTGATTCATAAACACGACTGGAATCAGAGTCCCATCTTCATCCAATTGGAAGATAATTCATTAAAATCCAAATCTGAACTTCCCTTAATCTTGTTTTCAAGAGATGAGAGGCATGAGAATTAGAATTGATTCCATCACAAAACCATGCCCATGAGACAAAGTAAACAACATAATTTAATCAATCCACAACCAATCTGAGAGAGTTATGAACGTTAGAAAGGATTCCATCACCCGACCATGCCCAAGGGACGATGGTGAACAACAGGGCTCCCGAGTTCATAACCTCTATAATGAAAAGAACATACTCAAAGCTATCGCAGATCCATTGTAATTTAAGTCACAACAAACCATTAAAAACTAAAAGCACTCCTTATAATCAAACTAGAATCAAAATCAGTTCAACTAAACATGAATCAAAGCCATAAACACCCCATTACGCTACAAGCTTCACCTCTTAGCCCTAGCTAAGAGGTTTAGCCAACCATAAACATGATTGAACTAGAATCTCTTAAGAAAAGCATAAAAACAACTAAGGAAAGGGGAGAAAAACTCTTGGCGATGGTTTCTCCATGCTTTTTCTCCACTCCATAAACCCTAGATGATCCTTAGGGATGCCCTAGGGACCCCTATTTATAATTTTAGGTCTTACACCTTCTCACCAAGTGGAAAATTTCAGAAACCACCTCAAATTTACGTAGTCTGCGTAAGATTTACGTAACGCTCGACCGGTCGAGGGCCATCCACGACCGGTCGTGGACCATCCTCGACCGATCTTGGCCCATCCTCGACCGGTCGTGGGACACCCTTGACTGGTCAAGCATAAATTGTTTTACTCGCTGGAGTTCGAGTCGAGGAATCCTCGACTGGTCGAGTTGGTGCTAGGACTAGTCGAGCCAGAGCCAGGACTAGTCGAGGATTACATAAATTCACTTCGAAATTTTGATTCTCTTCATTCTTAACTTGATATTCTTAGATTTTTACTGTGTGCATTCTTCATTCTTGATTTCATCAAATCCAATCTTTGCTTTAGTGATTCTTGAGTGTTAAATTCATGCTTTTAACATCCTTTTTAATCCAAGCTCTTGAATTCACCTTGTAACACAAACTTAATTAAAATATAACATTAAGCATTATCATGTTCATAAAACCAAGTAATAAATGGGGTCCAATATGAAATATTTGACCCTCAACACAATTCCCAACGAGCATTTTGCTAGTCCCGAGCAAAGTATGCGAAAAATGAACTTTAATGCGTAATGTTCAAACCTTTTTCACAAAACAATCTTTAGTGTAATCAAGTATGAATGAGTAGATTCAAGGTGAGAAATTAAGATTTTGAATGACCCCCCTAGAGTTGAACCACATAAGCAATCGATCAATCAAGCTCTTTATCCATTAGGCTAGAGCATTGTTCGCATATCAAGCTTTTCAACATGCTTAGTGAATAATACTATCTTTTGATGATGTTAGCCATGCTCACTACTTCAAGATTGGTTGAAAACATAAGTACTGATTCCGAACTTATCCCCCTTTCCTTCTTTTTTCAGTTTTTTATTTTATATTGACGGTCAATTAAAAATTCTTTTCTTTAGACATTACATCCTTTTTAAAGACATTTTTCGTTCCCCTTAAAGATGTTGTCATTCTTCATTCTTTTTTCAAACTTTTTCAATCTTTTCATCATACATGACCCTTTTTGTCGATCTCCTATTTTTTTAACTGGTTCTTTTCTTCTTTTCAGGTGGATAAAATTCTCCAGACTCGGTTCTCACTATCTTTCAATGATCCTGATATTAACAATCAGAAAATCCAATACGATTCATAGAAAACAGTTCGAATAACATAATATTCAAACTTACTCTTAATCAATTGAATGTAAGAACAATAAGTGATAGGTTACTTAGTTGCTCCAACTCCAACAATTCAAACTTCAATTTCTATCCTATTATCATACTCAAAACTATCTTAAATACAAAACTTATCACTTTCCCAAATAGATAAACATTGAAATTTTTTTTTAAAATTTTGCAATTTTTGCTTTAAACTAAGAAAACACTGATTAGTTTACCTAATCTCCCATTCCCAACGTAAAATCTATATTATCCTCAATGTAAAAGAAATAAGCACGATTTGCAAAAGAACAACGTAATTGAAAGAGAAGTGATGGAAAGATAGTACCTGATGATGAGATTTGGATGCTTTTTCCACAAGATGTCAACGTGACGATGAGTTAGCACAAGAGTTAATCAATCGAAACAACCTATCCTAAAATGGCAGAAGCAAACTATCCTAGAACGAAAGAAAACAATAAACCTAACTATACCTCCGTCAGATTAGGAGATCAATCCTTATAACAGGATCATTTAGAAGTATGGACATGTCCTCTGAATCAAATTTCTCAACAAATGGCTTTAATCGATGTCCATTTACTTTAAAATCATTGTCATTGTTTAGATTCCAAATCTCAATAGTCACATGAGGATAAACATTGGTAACAGTGAAAGGACTGGTCCAACGAGATCAGAGTTTGCCCAGAAAGAGATGTAACTGAGAATTATATAAGAGGACTTTCTGACCTGGTGTGAATAATTTCTGAAGAATGTGTTGGTCATGAAACAACTTCATCCTGTCCTTGTAAATTCTCGAGTTCTCATACGCATCATTCTGGATTTCTTCGAGTTCATTCAACTGAAGTTTGCATAGCAAGCCAGCGTTGTTCAGATTGAAGTTTAAATTTTTGATTGCCTAGTAGGCTCTATGTTCTAACTCCACAGGTAAGTGGCAAGCTTTCCCATAGGCAA
Source organism: Magnolia changhungtana (assembly GCA_030180095.1). NCBI lineage: Eukaryota > Viridiplantae > Streptophyta > Magnoliopsida > Magnoliales > Magnoliaceae > Magnolia > Magnolia changhungtana. The sequence goes on along the minus strand of JASAUF010000066.1, from coordinate 947,302 downwards.
CTTTAAAGGCAAACATTCCAATAGGGGGTCTTAAATATGGTACGGTACGCTCATAAAGCATCGGTCAATCGGATTGACTAATCCTTACGGTCAGGGTACCGTCTTCTCCAAAATGTGTTTCATCTCCATATTGGAAATCTCAGCTTGCCCAGTTGTTTGTGGGTGGTATGGAGTGCTCACCTTGTGAGAGATGCCATATTTCTTCATTAAGTTCATGAATGGCCTATTACAAAAATGTAAGCCCCCATCACTAATGATGGCTTGAGGCGTTTCGAACCGGGAAAGGATGTTCTCTTTTAAAAATTTAATGACCGTTTGATGGTCATTGTTCTGGCATGGAATCGCTTCGACCTATTTAGTGACATAGTCTATGGCGAGTAAAATATATAAATTTCTAAAAGATTGGGGGAATGGTCCGATGGAATTGATGCCCCAGCAATCAAATGCTTCAATTATCAGAATAGGGTTCAGAGGCATCATATTTCGACGGGATAATGCTCCCAATTTCTGAAAATGCTCACAGGCTTTACAAAACTCATCAGTGTCCTTGAATATAGTGGGCCAGTAAAAACCATACTGCAGAATTTTGGCCATGGTCTTTTTAGCAGAAAAGTGACCACCACAGGCCTGAGAATGACAGAAGGAGATGACACTTTGATGTTCATTGTCTGGCACAAATCTCCTTAAGATTTGGTTTGGGTAATATTAAACAAATATGGATCATCCCAGAAGAACTTACGAACCTCGGTGAAGAATTTTTTCTTATCTTGCGCAGTCCGATGTGCCGGTGTAAAACCTATGGCAAGATAATTAGCAATATCAACAAACCAAGGTGAATGGGAGACTTTGAACAATTGTTCATCAGGGAACACGTTATTTATGTGTGTCGTCTCAAGGAAATTAGAGAGATCAAGGTGGGAAAGATGGTTGGCTACTACGTTTTCTACTCCCTTTTTTATCTTTTAGTTCCAAATCAAATTCTTGGAGTAAGAGAATCCATCTTATTAGGCGGGGCTTAGTTTTATTCTTAGAAAGAAGATACTTGAGCACCGTATGATCTATGTAAATGATGATCTTGGATCCAATCAAGTAGGACCTAAATTTGTCCAAAGCGAACACTACGACTAAGAGTTCCTTTTTCGTAGTAGAGTAGTTCACTTGGCAAGATTTGGAGTTCTATTAGCATAATGAATATGTAGGGCTTCTTTTCTTTTCCCTGACCTAAAATTGCCCTAAGAGCATAGTCAGAAGCGTCGCACATAAGTTCAAAAGGAAGGCTCCAGTCGGGTGGCTGCATGATAGGTGCAGTGGTTAACATGCCCTTGAGCTTAGTAAAAGCTTCCTGACATTGCTCAGTCAACTCGTATGGTGCATCCTTTTGAAGTAGATTACATAGAGGACGGGAGAGGTGACTAAAGTCCTTTATGAATCTTCTGTAAAAACCGGCGTGACCTAGGAAGGATTGCATGTCTCATATGTTCTTGGGTGGAGGTAGGTTAGAGATAAGATCAATTTTAGCCTTATCTACCTTAATTTCCTTGGACGAGATGATGTGTCCAAGGATAATTTCCTTACGAACCATGAAGTGGCACTTCTCCCAATTCAGTACTAAGTTATTTTCCTCATATCGCTTCAGCACATTTTTTAAAATTTGTAAACATTCGCTAAAGGATGGACCAAAGATCGAGAAGTCATCCATGAAGACCTCTAAATATTGTCCCACCATATCAGAAAAAATACTCAATATACATCGCTGAAAGGTGGCGGGGGCATTACATAACCCGAATAGCATCCTTTGGTAAATAAAGGTGCCGTAAGGACATGTAAATGCAGTCTTTTCTTGATCTTTAAGTGCTATCTTGATCTGATTGTAGCCCGAATAGCTGTCAATGAAACAGTAATAAGAATGACCAGCTAGCCTTTCCAAATTTGATCGATGAAGGGCAAAGGAAAGTGGTCCTTTCTCGTGACGATATTCAACTTTCTGAAGTCAATGCACATTCTCCAACCAGTAGTAACTCTAGTTGGCACGAGTTCATTGTTGGTATTGACTATGATGATGATTCCGGACTTCTTAGGAACCACCTGAGTTGGACTTACCCATTGGCTATCGGATATAGGGTATAAGATACCTACATCCAATAGCATAAGAACCTCGACCTTCACCACTTCCTTCATGTTTGGATTTAATCTATGTTGTGGTTGTTGTGAGGTCTTTGCATTATCCTCAAGATGAATGCGGTGAGTATAAATTAAAGGGTCAATTCCCTTGAGGTCCGCAATCGACCATCCAAGGGTTCCTTTGTGCTCAATGAGAGTAGAGATGAGCATACTCTCCAGTTCTTGCTCAAGGTGGGAAGAAATTGAAAAGGCCAAGCTAAGAGTCCTAGAGGGGGGGGGGTGAATAGAACTATGCCAAATTAAAAATTAAATGTAGAATTTAAACAAATATAAATAAAGATAGCATTAAACAGTCCCACAAAGCAGAACTGAATAACAACCTCAAATGTACAAGTATTGAGAGGTTGATACAGATGTTGTTTTAAGGACAACCTGATTCCTAGAAAGGTCTGTGTATCAAAATCTCAAACCGATATAGAGGAATAAATAAATAAATAGCAAAGAAAATAAACTAAGCTATTACAACATTCTCACACTTGCATAAAAAGATTACAACATTCTCCACAAATGCTTAAAAGGAAATTACAACATTCACAAAAAGTCACAATCAATCAATCATTATATGACCAGAAATTATAGTGGTTCGCTTGTATGTACACGAACTGTTTAGAAAAACAACCACACAACTACTCCACTCCCAATATCCTCACACAATAGATATTAGCATTCACTATGCAATAGGTTTTTCAAGGTTCACCTAAAACCTTATAATTGTGTCTTTCAAGTGGGCTTACACAATTCAAAAACCCCACACTCTGAGTTTTCTGGATCACCTCAGACAAACCAAAAAAAGAAAGAGATTTTTCCTGGCACAATCTCAAAAAAATCAAAAACAGAAATTGTAAAATACTTATCTGGATATTCTCATTTGATGAAGCCCGGAAGAACCAATTCGAAGTAGATGTTCAACGTAGATGTTAAATGTCCACACTCACTTATGAAAAGGTTCTAAGTTTTAAATGATTTTTTAAATTAAATCACCTTGGGCTTGCTTGATTTGATTTTGATTCCAAGAAAGGGGAAAACTTCAATCCCTTCTTCAAATAAGATTGGAATGTAGAATCTCAAAATCAAATGCAAAAAAGCTAATTAAAGAGAATATTAAATGAGCACTAAATAGCTTCAAAATATCACTAACTTATCTCTCAGAGTGGTGTCTTGATTTTTCTTGAATTGAATGAAAAACTCTGAAAATCATGCTCTATTTATAAGTGCAGAAACTGTTCACTCGACTGGTCCAGGGGACCAACGAACTTTTGAAATTTCTGACGCGATACGATAAGATCGTTCCACGACTAGTCGAGTGGCTTGCTCGACTGGTCGAGTGGCCTGCATGACCGGTCGAACTCTGCACTCAACTGGTCGTGTGGGACCCAATTTAGTTGTTAGACTTTGAGTGGAGCCTGCTCGACTGGTCGAGCACTATTTACTCAATTGGTCGAGAAGTCTCCAGGACTGGTCGAAGGTCTAACAAAAAATATTAAAAATTAGTAACAAACCTTGAATTGGTCGAGGAATTTCTTGAACTGGCCGAGCCAGTACTACGACTAGTTAAACATAGGCTAAGACTAGTCGAGAAATAGCCTATAGAAGTATATGTTGACTCAATTTAAGTATGCAATCAATATGACCTAACCTATGATCAATCTAGGGTCTTACATACTTTATAAGTGATATTTGAACATTGAATCATCATTTACTTCGGTTGATAGTTGATCTTGAAGTATACGAAGCTTGATATTGAAGTACATTGAATCTTGAACTTGAAATACTTGAATAGTATTTCACCTTGAGCTTTGAGTTCCAAAAGAAATCACTTTGTCATGACATAGTTGAAGCTTTAAAACCTTGAACTATCACTTGATGTTATACTTTGAACTTGTATATCTCTTATACTTGTGATGCTTGAATCTTGAATTGAAACATTTTGAACTTGTACTTAAAGTTCTTGAGGTAAAGACCTGTGTTCTTGTACATGAATTGCATGATCTTGAATATGTAGATGAGTTACATAAGATAGAGATTCCAAGAGGTTTTGGCACTACAAAATTTGACAAATATAGAGCTACAAAATATAGTAGTTATAGAAATCATCACCAGGTATGTCTCATCTTGACCTAAGTAAACATATTTCAAATCAAAGGGCAAAGGTTTTAGGTCAAGCTTCGGTGCCTTGAGGTTAGACGGTAGAGGCACTACATCAGTTTGGGGTAATTTTTCAAATTGTGGCCTCCGCCGGTTAATTTTAAGTACCGGCACGGTATCAAGCATGGCCCCCCATCTCCTTAATCATGTCATCATCAAAATCATCGGAGTGGGCCAGGCACGTCTCTAGAGGGTCAGAGGATAAGGTCAAAAGTGTTCTATCTTCCACGAAAGAATCAATCATGTTAATATTGTGTAAATCGTCATCATCCTCTAATTGTTTGCCTATGTTGAAAAAGACATTCAACTCCAATGTCATATTCCCGAAAGACATACTCATGACTCCATTATTACGATTAATGATTACGTTTGAAGTGGCAAGGAATGGGCAACCAAGAATGATGAGAATTTGAGTGCTCATGTCCATGATGGGTTGAGTGTCCAGGATGATAAAATCTATCGGGTAATAGAATCTGTCAACCTATACCAACACATCCTCGATCATCCCTCTCGGTACACGAACTGAGCGATCAGCAAGTTGTAATGTGGTTCGGGTGGGTTTTAATTTACCCAAACCTAGTTGTACGTAGACCGAGTAAGGAATCAAATTACGCTCGTTCCTAAATCAAGAAGTGCATGCTCGATCTGGTAGTTTCCAATTACACAAGCGATGGTTGGGCTACCAGGATCTTTGTACTTCTATGGCACATCTTGCTTTAGGATGACACTCAATTTTTCAGTTAAGAAGATTTTCTTTTGAATATTTTTTTGTCTTTTAGTTGTACACAAGTCTTTCAGGAATTTGGAATATGAAGGTATTTTTTTTAACCACATCCAGTAAAAGAATATTGACCTTCACTTGTTTTAACACCTCTAGAATGTCCTAAGAGTTAGAGAAAGATTTTGGTGGAACCAACCGTTAGGGGAATGGATCAATCGGATTGCCTTGAAGTTTCTGTTCTAACTCTTGTTGAGTAGTGTTAGGTCTATCATTGTTGTCCTCTTCCAGGTCCTTAGGCTTTTCGGCTCTTACCGGAATAGTTTTGTCAATGGTCTTCCCACTCCTAAGAGTGGTGATAGACTTAGCTTGCTTAATTTGATTTGACGAGCTTGGATCACTTATTTCGCATTGCGGTTTAGGATTGGGGAGAGGTTGAGCAGGAAGCATCCCCTTTTCTATAACTGTAACACGTGAATCCATCTTTTGCATGTATTTTGTAAGTTCTTGTATTGCTTTAGTAAGCTCCTAAGTTTGTGTAGAATTTTGAACCAGTTCTTCTTGAGGTTTCCCTTGATTTGGAATTTGATTGAAGAAATCTTGAGGGGTAGCAGTTTGTCCATTCTTCCAATTGAAGTTTTGATGATTTCTCTAACCATGATTTTATGTATTAGAAGTGGGCCCACTAAAAGGTCTTTGGTAATTTCTTACGGCATTAGATTGCTCATTCAGTACCTCTTGCAAGGCAATTTTCAGTAGTGTGAATGTTGCAACCACAAATACTGCAAACAATTTCCTTACCCTTATCCTTCTTTAATTTTATGGCCTCGAGTTTTCTAGTGAGATAAGCCATTTTAGCATTAATATCATCATTCTCTTTCAGGAGATACATTCCACCCCTTTCTTTGGAATGAGTCGGCCAAGACATGGTTCTTGATTTTGACTATGTGTCCCATGATTGTGCATTTTCAGCAAGTCTATCCAAGTAATCCCACACATCGTCGACATTTTTATTCATGAATTCCCATTGCACATTGTCTCGACCAATTGCCACATAGAAGATGTTAGACCATCATAGAAAAAGTGTGTAATGTGTCACGTTTCAAAACTGTATTGTGGGCATGAACTGACAAGATCCTTGAACCGTTCCCTACATTGGAAGAATGTTTCATCCTCCTTTTGGTGAAGTTCATGATTGACTTTCTAAGGGTGTTCGTTTTATAATGTGGAAAAAATTTCTTTATGAACTCCCTTATCATGTCATTCCATGTGCCAATAGATTGAGGACGTAGTGAATGTAACCACATCTTAGCTTTCTCTTTCAAAGAAAAAGGAAAGAGTTTCAGCCTGACCGTGTCGTCAGACATGTTAGGAAAATATGGAGTGGCTATGATCTCATCAAACTCTTTCAGGTGTAAATATGGATTTTTTTACTCAAGCCCATGAAGTTTTGGAAGGAGTTGGATCACCCTTGGCTTGATATCCATGTGTCCCGTATTCTTTGGAAAAACCATGCATGAGGGCATGCTCACCCTCGCTGGTTATAAATAATCTCATAGAGTACGAAGCAGGAGTGCTTGATGCACCTCATTCTCATCCTGGACTACCTCAACCCTACGTTGAGGTTGTCTTCCCGGTTGATTTACCGGTTGATTGGTAGCCATAATATCAATTAACTCTGAGGATCTCAAGTGGTGTCTAATCCTGTGATGGATAGATAACCCCTCAACCAATCCTCATTCACTCAAAAGACGTTGAGTGTTGTTACGGACCCACTTGGGCATGAAACACTCTCAGCCCTCAATTTCAGATTCTAACCTAGACCTAAAAGAAAGAACGGAAATATAAATCTGGAATTAGAAAGAGAAAGGGAATTAGAAAGAAGTTACCAAATTAGAAGTTCCTAAATTAAGATCCTACAAAACAAAACAACACAATTTAGCTTCTAAAACAAAAATTCTGAAATTAGAAAGTTTCTAAAAATAAGAATAGAAAGATGATCAGTTAGTTTCTAAAAAAAAAATCTAAAAATAGAAAGTTTCTAAAAAGAGAGAAAGTTAGTATCTAAAATAATTCAAAAAACCCTAATCCTAAAAATAGAAAAACCATAATCTTAAACTAATTCTAAAACTAATTAATCTCAGAAAAATGCAACCGTCAGTCCCCGGCAATGGCGCAAAAACTTGTTCACAACCCCAAGTGTAGGGTCGCAATGTAGTAATAATCTCGGTAAGATCGAGGTCGAATCCACAGGGACTGATCTTGTGTGTCTTCTAAAAGCAACTAGAACTAGAATTAGAAAAAGATGAAATCTAAATCTGGAATATTTGAGAGTAATTGTGAGAGATCTAATGAAAAACTTAAGGAATTCAAAGGTGGGAAACTAGGGTTTCCAAGGATCCACTTACAGAGATCAGGGAAATCTATGCTTGATTCATAAACACAATTGGAATCAGAGTCTCATCTGTAAGTTCTATGATTTGTTTCCTCTTTGATTTTCAAATTTTGTGTGTCAAAACGTCTCCGTATGATGTGTGTTTGTATCTTGATAAATTTGTTCAAGACACATCGTCAACACTTGATGTCTAGCTCAAAGAATTCTTCAAGCTTCATGATAATTCAAGCTGCAATATGAAGAGAGAACTCCGGGTCAAGACTCAAGTTCAAGTGCAAGCTCAAGCAAGTGTGGAGATTGTTGTAATAAATTAGATTTACATTTCTGCATTTAATTTCAATTCTCTGCTATTAATTTATCTTTATTAAAATTGAGTTCTTGATTCAAAAGAAGTTCAAGAAATAAGGTTGTCCTACCAAAGCCCTTGTTTATTATGGTGTAAGGTTGTCCTTAGAACTAAATTTGTATCAACCTCTCAATACTTATGTATTAAGGTGATTTGATTTCAGCATTGATTATTGATTTATAATTGTATTGTTTAAATTTATTCAGCTGACTTTATTTTAATTTGGCATAGTCCTATTCACCCCCCTCTAGGACATATAGCTTGGCCTTTTCAAGTGGTATCAGAGCCTAATAGCTCGTTCTTATTGTTTTGAATTTATTTCCTGAGCTAACGATCTAAGCTATATTAATAAGATGTTAAATTTTGATAGCCTATCAGTCACTAGGCCTCCACCCTTTGATGGCTCCAACTATGCCTATTGGAAAGCCAGAATGAGGATCTTCCTCAAATCAATGGATGAGAGTGTGTGGCGAGCTACAGTGACCGAATGGAACTCTCCTACCATTGAAGTAACTGAATCTGACGGTTAAAAAACTGTATCTGTACCTGCTTATTATTTATGGACCACCCTTCAGAAAAGTGAGTATAATGCCAATGCTAAAGCACTAAATGCAATCACTTGCGCACTAGCACCGGATGAGTTCAAAAGAATTATATCCTGTGATACTGCAAAGCAAGCCTGTGATATACTAGAAATGACACACGAGGGTACATCGATTGTCAAAAAGTCTAAAGTCCAACTACTCACAACCAAATTTGAAGAAATTCATATGGAGGAAAATGAAATGTTTATGGACTTTTACACTAGACTAAATGACATTGTAAACTCTATGTGGGGTCTTGGCGATAAAATTCCAGAAAGTAAAGTGTGTGCAAAGATACTACACTCACTTGTTGAACGGTTCAATTCTAAAGTAACTGCTGTTGAGGGTCAAATATTGCATATCAGACCCCATTTATTACCTGGATTTATGAACATAATACTGTTTAAACGGCCTGTTGTAATCATGTTTATGATGCAAGGTGCAATAACAAGCTGGAACTGGAAATGATGATAAAAGCATAGATTTAATGCTCCGATGACACTAAAGGCAAGGGACGGACTCCAGCAGACCACGATTGACGGAATTACTCGGCAGAGATCCGCGGAAATCGAGAAACTGAAGCTCAAGTGGCCTGAAAGTCAGACAAAATGCAAGATCACAGGGTTCCCACCATCCGTTCTGCTCGAAACTTTATACATGAGCTGAGGAGCATAAATGAACCGTACACGTCGAATTGCAGCTCCTGGATCTCTGTGGAAGTGGCCCAACGAACATATCAGCCCATAAACCATTGATTTTGGGTCCACCTGTTATCTGGATATGCTTCAAAGTTGGTTTTTGACGGTTTAAATGATATGGCAGAATGGATGGACGGAGCAGATTTCACGAAAACATCAAAGGGGGACCCACCTTACATCGTGCGTGTGCACGGCACACGCGTGGACGCTGAAGACCGGATACAGGAAGTCGGTCAGCGCAGACGCTGACCGACGTTTTTTTTTAAAAAGAAAATGACGCTGCAGCGTCTTCACGGCCGACGAAGGATCATGATCGTGGGCCCCACTCACCCTTTTCATGGAAGATCAGAACCGCTCATATGATCTAGAGGATGGCCGAGATGCTCACCTAGGTGTCAGTTCGACCTCAGGTAGGCTAGTGAAAGATCTTAGCCGTTGAACATAGGATGGACGGTGAAGGAAAGATTCTCGTGGGCCACACTGAAACTGCTCCAAACCATCCCTTTCCGGACAGTTTTTCACCCTGAAGACAATGGACGGCATGGATTTCTCGTCTGATTCGAATTGTGGGCCCCGCCAACAACTCAGCGGACGTTTTTCTCTGGCTGCGAACAGAGCCTCCGATTCGTTGCAGTGGGCCACCATCTTGATTCTAAGTCCCAATCAGGACCGTCCATTCAGTCCAGGGGTGGGAATAACCCCACCCAAGATCTTCTTTTGCTCCGATGCATGCCCGCACAGGAAAATCTTATGTAAACGCAGGAATGGACGGTAAAGTAAAAATCATGATTGGAAGCACCAAACTCGACCAAAATTTCACAATTTTGATGGAATTTTCAATACGATTCTAATGGACGGGTTGGATTTCTCTTTTATCACCAATCATGGGCCCCACCAAGAATTCAGCGCAGTTCCTGTGCGTTCGTTTCGCACGGCCACGATTTTCGGACGTTCGGGAAGATGTGGCCCACCAACTTTTCTGGGATGGAAAATCCGGACCATCTATATGGAGCACAAGACCAGGCCAACCCTAGATGTGATGAAAGATATGAAGGTGAAGACGTGCACTGTCCAAAAAGTCCGGTTGAGCGTAAGTCTATTCATGACTACTTTCGCAGGGCGTGCGTAAACAGCCTGAGGACTTCTCCAGCCTCTCGACTGCCGTTTATTATCTATAAAAGGGAGAGAGAGGACGGGGGGAGGGGGATCTGGATTTTGGAGTCTGGGATCTAACGTGAAGGGAGGAGCTTGGGGGCAGACATGAAGAGAGAGAGAGACAGAAAAAGAGTTTGTTTTTTTTCCTTCTTGTTAATTATTTTATTTTTTTAGAGATTTAGTCCACCATGTCTATGTGTGGCTAAACCTCTTAGCTAGGGCTAAGAGGTGAAGCTTGTAGCGTGATGGGAGGCCTCTTTGCTTGTGCCTTTTATTTAGACTAATCTGATATTGATTTGGATTTAATTAAGGAAATGTTTTCAGTCTTTAATGGTCTGTTGTGACTGAAATTACAATGGGTCTGCAATGGCTTTGAGCATGTTCTTTTCCTCTTTATATTTATGACGTCAGGAAGCCCTGTTGTTCACCATCGTCTCCTGGGCATGGTTGGATGTCGGTACCCTTCCTAACCTTCATACATTGATTGGTTGGTAATTAGTTTAATTCTATTGTTTACTTTGTCTCCTGGGCATGGTCTGGTGATGGAATCCATTCTAATTCATACACCTTTCATCTCTTGAAACCTATATCAATGGCAGTTCAGTTAATTTTCCTGATTTTTAATCCAGGTATAAGATCTCCCTGATCTCTATGAGTGGATCCTCTGAATCCCTAGTTTTCCACTTCTGAATTCTCTTAAATTTTAGTTTAATTATTTCACCATTATTCCTCAAATCATAATTGGTTTAGATTTCATCTTAGCGTAGTTCTAGATCTGGTTATTTTTAGAAAGCGTACAAGTATTAGTCCCTGTGGATTCGACCTTAGTCTTACCGAGTTATTACTACATCATAACCCTATACTTGGGGAGTGAACAACTGCGATCCAGGAACTTCATGATACGGATAATATGAGGGTAGAAGAACTAATTGGTTCTTTACAAACCTATGAATTAAATTTTAAAGCTCCGAAAGGTAAATCTATAGCTTTGAAATCTTCTAAAGGTATTTCCCAAGAAAACTCAGATTTAGAAAATTCTGAAGATGATATGGCTCTTTTGGCGAAAAAGTTTTACAAAATTTTCAAAAGTATGAAAAAAGTCGACTTTCAAAAGGAAAATGAAAAGAAACGATCTAAACCTAAGTCCAAAACTTGGAAGTCATTAAAAGACAGTCAATATTACAACTGCCAAGAGTATGGGCATTTAGTAAACAAATGTCCTAAAAAGGACAGACCCAGAAGGAAGGGTATGTTGGCTACTTGGGATGACTCGTCTGATTCTGAAGCATCTTCTGAATCAAAAAATTCTGAAACTGAGTCGGGCAGTGAAGTTAAAGCCCTAATGACTCTAGCCACGTTTACTTTTTCAGATCACGATGATTCAACAAGTGAAGAAAATTTGAAGAGTGATTATGAAAATGAAGAAGATCTTCAAGATGCATATAATGCCTTATATAAGGAAAGTTGTAAAATTGCTGTCAAACTTAAGCTTCAAAAAGAAAAGTTTTCTAAACTCAAAGAATGTTTTGAAACTCTTATTTTAGAAAAATCGCACATTTCAGATTGTTTGGAAAAATCAAAATGTGATTTGGAATCCAAAACCTCATTAATTGATGATTTGAAATTTGAAAAAGAGAAACTTAAAAATGAAGTATCTTCTCTTTTGAGTTTGAAGGATACATGGAGATATGCCCAGGGTGATCCAAAGTTAGAAAAATTATTATCCGGTTTAAGAAAATGTGGCGATAGATCCGGGTTAGGCTATGAGAAAAATACATCTCCTAAATAGAAGTATACTTCTTCCAACTTTGTGAAAGGAGAAACTTCTAACTCAAAAGGAAAAGGTACTAGTCAAGTTTTTTCTAAAAATACAAAAACTTTTCATAAACCTAAAAGCAGCTATACAAATTTTAAAAATCAAAACAGAAATCCTCTTGCTGAAAAAATAATTGATTTACTTAAGGAGCTCTTAAAATCTAACTCAGTAGGCCATTCTTACAACATCAGACAAAAGAAGACCAACTATGTTCCTAAACCCAAAACAGTTATGAAATGGGTTCCTAAAGTTGCCTGCTTGGTTGCCCACACTGCATTCAAAGCAACAAGTCATTCAAAATGGTACCTAGACAGTGGATGTTCCAGACACATGACAGGTGACAAGGCTTTATTCACCGATCTAAAAGATATGACTGATGGATCAGTCACATTTGGTGATGGGAGCAACTGCAAGATTATTGGCCAAGGTACGGTTCAACTTTATAATCTTCCCTTATTTAAGAATGTTTTATATGTTAAGGGATTAAAACACAACCTGTTAAGCATATCTCAAATATGTGACAACAACCATAGTGTTAAATTTTCTAATCAAGGTTGTGAGATAATAGATAAAAACGGTTCTGTAATATTAACTGGTCGCAGAACTTCTGAAAACTGCTATGTAGTTAGCAATGGAAGCTCATTTAATTAAACGTGTTACATGGTCCATACTGATGAGACAGAATTATGGCATAAATGCCTTGGACATGTACACTACCGAAATTTGTACAGATTGAGCAAAGGAGAACTAATTAGAGATCTACCTAAAGTACAAAAAGTAGACAAAATATGTAGTGAATGCCAGTATGGTAAACAAACAAGGAGCTCTCACAAAAAGGTGAACTCCAATACCACATCTAGACCACTCGAGCTTCTCCATATGGATCTTATAGGACTAACCAGAACGGAAATTCGAGGCGGTAAAAAATACATCTTGGTTATTGTAGATGATTACATAAGATACACTTAGGTTTCATTCTTGAGGGACAAATCAGAAACCCTTGATGAAGTAAAAAAGATTATAAAATGGATCCAAACTGAAAAATGTTTTCAAGTTAGTAAGATCCGTAGTGATCATGGATCTGAGTTTGAAAATAGCGGTTTTGAAAAACTCTGTAGTGATCAGGGAATATCACATGAATTCTATGCGCCCAAAACACCACAACAAAATGGTATTGTGGAAATAAAAAATTGAGTGCTTCAAGAAATGGGAAGTGTTATGTTAAATAGCATGAAGCTCCCTAAAAATTTATGGGCTGAAGCAATGAATACCGCCTGCTACATTATTAACCGTGTTTATATCTGCAAATCTAATAATAAAACGGCTTATGAAATGTGGTTTGAGAAAAAGCTTACTATCAAATACTTTCGAATTTTTAGCAGCAAGTGCTATATTTTACGTGATCGTGAAAATCTGAAAAAGTTCAACACTAAAAGTAATGAAGGGATCTTTTTACGATACTCCTTAAACAGTCGTGCATATCATGTTCTGAATAACAGGACCGGCGTGATTTAAGAGTCAATAAATGTAGTAATTGACGATCACTTGAACACACCTGCCCCTAGTTCAGATAATGATGAAGTTCTTATATATGAAAATCCAGATACTTCATCATGTAAAACTAATTCTGAATTAAGAACTGTTAAAGATCATCCAACTGATCAAATACTTAGAAACCCTCTCACTGGTGTGCGCACTCATAGACAATTAGAGGACATATATAACTACGTATGCTTTACATCCCAGATAGAACCGGTTAACGTGAAAGAAGCACTTTCTGATGAAAACTGGATAGTTGCTATGCAGGAAGAACTTAATCAGTTTGTCAGAAATGATGTCTGGCACCTTGTTCCTAGACCTAAAGATAAACATATTATTGGAATAAAATGGATTTTCAAAAACAAGTCTGATGAATTAGGAAATATCATTCGAAACAAGGCAAGACTGGTTGTGCAAGGATACACCCAAATTGAAGGGATTGATTATGATGAAACTTTTGCCCCAGTTGTTCGCCTTGAATCGAACAGACTTTTCATATCTATTGCATGTTTTAGAAAGTTTAGAATTTTTCAAATGGATGTAAAGAGCGCCTTTCTGAATGGCGATCTACATGAAGAGGTATATGTTGAACAACCAACTGGGTTTGAAGACCCTAAGCTTACCAATCATGTATACCGCCTTAAAAAGGCTCTCTATGGTCTGAAACAAGCTCCTAGAGCATGGTATGAAAAATTAACTAAGTTCCTACTAAGTCACAAATTTTAGATAGGTAGTGTCGATAAGACGCTCTTTGTTAAGAAACATAACGATGATACCTTAATGGTTCAAATCTATGTTGATGATATAATTTATGGATCAACTTGTACTAACATGACTGTTGAGTTTGCAGATCTCATGAAATCTGAATTTGAAATGAGCATGGTTGGTGAATTAAATTATTTCCTAGGGTTATAAGTAAAACAACAATCTGATGGAATTTTTATTTCACAAACTAAGTATGCATTAAACTTGATTAAAAGATTCGGATTTGAAAATGGTAAGAACTTTGATACTCCTATGATTACAACTCTAAGACTCTCAAAAGACTCTACAGGTAAAGATGTAGATCCTATATTGTATTGTAGTATGATAGGTAGCCTACTTTACCTAACTGCAAGTAGACCTGATATTGCTTTAAGTGTTAGAATTTGTGCTAGATATCAGTCTAATCCTAAAGAATCTCACTTAACTGCTGTTAAACAAATTATTTGATATGTCGCAAGTTCAGTTAATCTGGGTCTTTGGTATCCCTATGATTCTAGTGTTCAATTGGCTAGGTATTCGGATGCTGATTGGGTAGGAAATATAGATGATAGAAAATCAACCAGCGATGGTTGTTTCTATATTGGAAACTGTCTGGTATCTTGGTTCAGCAAGAAATAAAGTTTCATATCACTCTCAACTGCTGAGGCCGAATATATTGCAGCAGGAAATGCTTGTACTCAGTTAGTTTGGATGAAACGTTTGCTGAGTGATTATGGAATCGCACAAGACTCTATGGTTTTATACTGTGATAATTCCAGTGCGATAAACATTTCAAAAAACCCAATCCAGCATTCACATCTAAGCACATTGATATTCGATTTCATTACATTCGTGAATTAGTAGAAGAAAAAATAATATCTTTAGAATATATTCCAACCGAGACTCAGCTTGCTGACATTTTCACTAAACCGCTCGACAAAAGCAGGTTTAACAAATTGAAATTTGATCTTGGTATGTGCAATTTTAAATGATTGATCATGCATATTTGTATCATATTGTATATAATGTTAATATATTTAAATTTCAAAATTGTGTGAAAATTGCATATTTTTTTCTGGTCTAAGACCGGTCGAGAACGTGCTCGACCAGTCTTGCTATGACCGGCGAGTATATCCCAAGACTGGTCGTGCGCGCGATGCCCTTTTTAAATTGAGGAAAATCTGTTTCTTCTTCATTCTAACCCTCCTCACCAACGAGCCGAGCTTCAACTAGTCGAACCCTTGTGTTCGATTCCTCCAGGTTAGAGTGATTTTTCTTGAAGAATCTTAATCTTAACACTTAATTTTCTTGATTATTATTGTCTATTTCGTATAAATCTTCAACTTGTTGGGTTCTTCTTCCTTGTTGTTAAATCTAGAGAAACTCATCTCTTTTTCCTTGAAATTTCTTTCATTTCTTCAAGAATATGGAATCTAGAGTTAAAAAGAAAATTCATAGAGGTGCATCGTCTTCTCGTTCAAATGCAATCACTAGACGTCATCTTAGGGATCCTGAAGATGATCCTCCGCATGTACGTGACTTGATATGCGCAATATTATTGTTGAAAAAGCAGTTGATTTAAATCATATTGCTCCATATGGTCTCTTTCCTTTCCTTCAATCTGTAGGCTGGGAAAACATTTTACGCTGGGGTGAACTGGCATATCAGTCCATAGCACAAGCCATGGTTGCTTACATATCTGATTTCTCTGCTGAGCAACTAACTTTTATTATTGACACTAGAGAAGGGCCATTTCATGTTGATCGACACTTAATTTCCAGCCTTATGAATATTCAAGTAAATGATGATGGTGTTCATCCTAGTGCACTTGCTGAGAGAGTGTCAGAATCTGAAAAATGTATTTTTACTCAAGCATTGTGCAACATGAATGCTCCATGGACTGCGAATGGAAATGCCCTTAAAACCAGATACTTATTACCCAAATACAGAGTTTTGCATCGTATCTTCACTTCCAATCTGTATCCCCGCTCTGGAAACAAAATTGAGTTGACATTGCTTATGGTTCGTATTCTGTATTCGATCATTACTGGTGCTAACATCTGTCTGCCCTCCTTGATTTGTTCATCTATTATACAAATTCGTAGTAATCCTGGTCATGGTGATATTCTTTTTGGATATCCGTTAAATGTATTAGCCACTCACATGTTAGTCACTATGCCCGTCGGTGAGGCTCCTATCAGACACCTCATATTTAACAATTCCAACCTAAATAAGATGAAATTGGAACTTTTTCCTGGTCAAATTGATGTTGATGCGGGTGATGCTGCTGCTGAAGCTGAGATGGATGTCGAAGGTGATGAGTCGTCAGCCGATGATATTGACATAGATGATATTTTTAATGAAACTGATTCTGATTATGGAAATAATTCAGACTTTGAACCATCTGATTTCAATGCACGTCTTACTGCATTAGAGGAAAAAGTAGAACAGATGAATGTTGGGCACGATCAACAATTTAAAAATATGTGCAAATATTTTAGGCGCTTACAGAAGAGCCTTCACCAAAGTGATCCTAACATTCCCGCTCCATCATCTGGTTCCGATTACGAATGTTTAATCTTTGGTTTGTATCAAGTTTAACAAGTTTCATTTCTTGATTGTGTGGATTACTGTCTTAAAACTTCACTTGCTACTTCTTTTATTATGTACTCTGACTCACCTAGCAAACTTCTCTTGTATTGTTATTCACTCTGCACTTTTTATGATTCTGAGTTGATATATCTACTTCCGTTTTTCATAACCTATCTTTGTTTCTTCCTTTGTCATATTTTGACAAAAAGGGGGAGAATTCTTTTTATGATATGATTGATACCTTCTCAGAGGGAGTTGAGGTGTATTAACTCAGGGGGAGTTGAGTTTATGTTGACATGGGGAGTATGAGTTGTCTCCGTGAACAACTGGTGCATGATTCGTTATTGTATAAGTAATGCTTATCTTATTGAAGTATGAGAAGTCTTTTGTCACAAATTTGACAAAGGGGGAGATTGTAAGTGCTATGATTTGTTTCCTCTTTGATTGTCAAATTTTGTGTGTCAAAACGTCTCCGTATGATATGTGTTTGTATCTTGATAAATTTGTTCGAGACACATCATCAACACTTGATGTCTAGCTCAAAGAATTCTTCAAGCTTCATGATAATTCAAGCTACAATATGAAGAGAGAACTCCGGGTCAAGACTCAAGTTCAAGTGCAAGCTCAAGCAAGTGTGGAGATTGTTGTAATAAATTAGATTTACATTTCTGCATTTAATTTCAATTCTCTGCTATTCATTTATCTTTATTAAAATTGAGTTCTTGATTCAAAAGAAGTTCGAGAAATAATGTTGTCCTACCATAAGCCCTTGTTTATTATGGTGTAAGGTTGTCCTTAGAACTGAATTTGTATCAACCTCTCAATACTTATGTATTAAGGTGATTTGATTTCAGCATTGATTATTGATTTATAATTGTAAGGTTATTGTTTAAATTTATTCCGCTGACTTTATTTTAATTAAGCATAGTTCTATTCACCCCCCCTCTGGGACATATAGCTTGGCCTTTTCATCATCTTCAACCAATTGGAAGATAATTCAAATCCAAATCTATACTTCCTTTTATCTAGTTTTAAAGAGATGAGAGGTATGAGAATTAGAATTGATTCCATCACAAAACCATGCCCATGAGACAAAGCAAACAACAAAATTTAACCAATCCATAACCAATCTGAGAGAGTTATGAATGTTAAGAAGGATTCCATCACCTGACCATGCCCAAGGGATGATGGTGAACAACAGGGTTCCTGAGTTCATAACCTCTATAATGAAAAGAACATACTCAAAGCTATTGCAGATCCATTGTAATTTAAGTCACAACAAACCATTAAAAACTAAAAGCATTCCTTATAATCAAACTAGAATCAAAATCAGTTTAACTAAACATGAATCAAAGCCATAAACACCTCATCACGCTACAAGCTTCACATCTTAGCCCTAGGTAAGAGGTTTAGCCAACTATAGATATGATTGAACTAGAATCTCTTAAGAAAAGCATAAATACAACTAAGGAAAGGGGAGAAAAACTCTTGGCGACGACTTCTCCACGCTTTTGCTCCACTCCACAAACCCTAAATGAACCTTAGGGATGCCCCAGGGACCCATATTTATAGTTTTAGGTCTTACACCTTCGTACAGAGTGGAAAATTTTGGAAACCACCTCAAATTTATGCAGTCTGCGTAAGATTTACGTAATGCTCGACTGGTCGTGGGCCATCCTTGACCAGTCGTGGAACACGCTCGACTGGTTGAGTATAAATTGTTTTACTCACTGGAGTTCGAGTCGAGGAATCCTCGACTGGTTGAGCTGGCGCCAGGACTAGTCGAGCCAGATCCTGGACTAGTTGAGGATTACGCAAATTCACTTGAAATTTTGATTCTCTTCATTCTTGACTTGATTTTCTTGGATCTTCAGTGCGTGCATCCTTCATTCTTGATTTCATCAGATCCAATCTTAGCTTTGGTGATTCTTGAATGTTAAATTCATGCTTTTAACATCCTTTTCAACCCAAGCTCTTGAATTCACATTGCAACACAAACATGATTAAAATAGAACATTAAGCATTATCATTTTCATAAAACCAAGTAATAAATGGGTTCCAATATGCAATATTTAACCCTCAACACCATCGTTGTCACGAAACTTGTCTAGTCGACCGTATAGGCTTATTCTATTTGATGGATTGATAATAATATATTCGCGACAGTGTTGATGGCAATAATATCATTTGGCGATAATCATAATCAATGCTTGAAAACTTGTCAATGATCGGCAATAAGACTGATATGCTTGAATATGCTTGAGAATTTTCCTTTTATTCATTCTTATACAGAAGAATACATGACATTGCCTATAACACCCCGTACTTTTCAATACTTGGGTGTTACCATGAGGACCTAAATTAGGATCACAAACCCGATTTAGTGATTCTGTAAGTAATTGTAATCTCATTAGACTTTAGGAGCATCAGTCTAAGTGTATCCAGATTAGCCTGGGAATGCTGGAGGACAAACATGATTTGACCGACCACCAGATCAGATGGGTGGCCTATCTTAAGTTGATCCATAATAACCCATTTTAAAGAAGTATATATATTATAATAACAAAATGATTTCACAATTATTTGTAATAATACATATGTTACTTAAATTATCCCAAATTGCGTATATTATTTATTTTATATTATTTAAGCTACATATAAAATAAATTATATACCAACACATTATTATATAATTGATGTATATTAATTAACATTTACATTTTATAAACTTTAACTATATATTATCGTATCATACTATGCATATAATATTTATCACTTAATAGTAGTTTTACAATACTATGTATGCATATATAATCACAAAAATATACATTATAAATATTCATGATTTTAAATAAATACTTATCTATAATTATTAATGTATTATACTAAATAAATATGTAAATATATTTTTATTATAAAATCTAAAATAGATAGAGGCCCTGGGTGACTCACTAGCTAGATGAACGGTTTTGAGCACGAGGTTGGACCACAAGATCAATGATAACCTAGCATGAAAGTCCAAATTACAATGTGCATGGCCCACCTAAGCCATGAATCTGCCTCATTCTTTGGGCCAGGCCCCATTTTGGGCTGACAAAATGGATGAACGGAGTGGATTAGGTGGGATCATCCCTGTGGGCCCCACCTTTGCTGTGTGTGCACAACCCATGCGTGCACCCGCTGTGCACTGGACTGGAGGTCCAGTCAAATCGGGTTTGACCTGAAATGGCAAAACTGAACAAAGCTCTTGCTGCCCACGCTGTTTGAAAACAATTATCACTGTGCGACTGTCGGTGGCCCATAATCAAGACCCAAAGGTTCGATCTGAACCATCCATCTTGTAGAGGACACGAAGGGGACCGTCCCTGCCAAATTCCAACCGTTGGCTTGCACATGTGTGCACAAAAAATCAGCCGTATATCAGGCTGGCAAACACACTCGTTTCCAAAACGAGAAATCTCCATTTTTTTTTTGCTTTACACGTTGGCAATCTGTTTGCATTGCCTTCCGACCATCCTAGCCGTCCGCTGCAACCTATCTCAACCCTCCTAACTAGGTCTTTCCCTAGCCATGTTCAAAACTTTTCCTCTCCCGCTGCTATGGCACGATGGAAATGAACCCATCAGCTAAAGCGCTAATCACTGTCCAACTGGTGGGTCCCACAACGTTCAGTGGTCAAATCCAATCCATCCATGAGGCTCAGATCGGGAGATCAACCCTCAGGCTCACGTCTGCCATTAGCGAAGTGGTCATCTCCTCCGTCTTAACAGAAAACCCATCAGCACAGGGTGGGACCCATTTGTTGATCCGGGTCGTTCGAACGCGGCCGAGATTACCAGAAACCAGCCCATGTGGTTGGATTAGGATCATGAAAGTTTTGGTGGCCGAAATCAGCCGATTTTGGTAACACAGAATCTCAAACCGAACTCGGATTAACTCCCTATTTCGAAACTAATCTCTGATTAGTTTAATTCTAGGCAATAGTCCTATAAAAGGACTGTTGTTAGGGCAACCTAGTTCAAAAAAAAAAAAAAAAGAGAAAATAAAAAGAAAGGAAAGAAAAGGAGAGAAGGTGAGAATGTCGTTGCCGCACCAGCAGTAGTCGGGGGACTCATTCATGTTTTTGGCGTGCGTAGGGCATCTGGGCCGAGCCTTAGCTCAAGTTTGGTGAGTCTAGACCTACCCTGGGTTGCTACGGTTCAGAAAGAGAGAAGCTCGTTCCCTTTGGCAGCAACTTTCAGTCTGTCTGATCCATCATGGCGAATCACACCTCAAGCAGCAACGGCCGTATCATCCTGCCGAGTCCAGCTACTTCTTGGGCCACCTAACCATCTAGGGAGCCTAGGAAGGAGAGAAAAGAAAAGGAGTAACGAGAGAGAGAAAGAGAAAGGGAGACAGAGGACGCGGTCCTCTGTTATTTCCTCGTTACCGGTTGCTGCAGGTGCATCGAGCTGGGCCGACCCAGCTACTGATTTTGATCCGAGTTGGGTCCAGTTGCTGCTGGAAGCAATAGAGGGAGATGAGAGGAGAAGGAATGAGGAGGAAGGTGAGGGGACATTGATCCCTTCCTTGTGTTGCGGTCGGGTGTGCGGACTCGATTCGTCGAGTCATGAAATCGAGTTGAGTCGAGTCTGATCTCTCTAGGCCCACTGTGGGATGTAGTTGCTGATTGCTAGAGTTATAGCAGGAAAGGAAGGAGAAAGAGAAGTGGAAGAGAGAAGATAGATAGACAGAGAGAGAGAATAGGGTTTTTGGTGGCTATCTAGTCGACTCGGATGAAACTGAGTCCATCTGAGTTAGCTAGGTCGAGTTAGACACGGACCTAACCTAGGCCTAGCTGGACATTTCAGTAAGAGAGTGTGTTTGAGTCGAGGGCTGCCACACATGTTGACTTGACTATCTTGGGAGTTTAATCCTGATTGGAGATATTCAAAGGTATTCAGTAGAGGTTACTTTAGATCCCTCTTATTGAAGTCAAGTCGGTGTGGACATTGCAATTGGATTCAAGTTGATTCCGTCTAAGGTAAGGACTCACCCTTTGACCTTCCCACTTAATTTCATCAATCTGGATATAGAAGATGACATGATTCCTCTAATTAAATTACTTACCTTGAATCAAGACCCAAAGGTTCGATCTGAACCATCCATCTTGTAGAGGATACGAAGGGGACCGTCCCTGCCATATTCCAACCGTTGGCTTGCACATGTGTGCACAAAAAATCAACCGTATATCAGGCTGGCAAACACACTCGTTTCCAAAATGAGAAAACTCCATTTTTTTTTGCTTTACACGTTGGCAATCTGTGTGCATTGCCTTCCGACCATCCTAGCCGTCCACTGCAACCCATCTCAACCCTCCTAACTAGGGCTTCCCCTAGCCACGTTCAAAGCTTTTTCTCTCCCGCCACCGTGGCACGATGGAAATGAACCCATCAGCTAAAGCGCTAATCACTGTCCAACTGGTGGGTCGCACAACGTTCAGTGGTCAAATCCAATCCATCCATAAGGCTCAGATCGGGAGATCAACCCTCAGACTCACGTCTGCCATTAGCGAAGTGGTCATCTCCTCCATTTTAATAGAAAACCCATCAGCACAGGGTGGGACCCATTTGTTGATCTGGGTCGTTCGAACACGGCCGAGATTACCAGAAACCAGCCCATGTGGTTGGATTAGGATCATGAAAGTTTTGGTGGCCGAAATCAGCCGATTTTGGTAACATAGAATCTCAAACCGAACTCGAATTAACTCCCTATTCCGAAACTAATCTCTGATTAGTTTAATTCAAGGCAATAGTCCTATAAAAGGACTGTTGTTAGGGCAACTTAGTTCAAAAAAAAATAATAATAATAAAAAGAAAGGAAAGAAAACGAGAGAAGGTGAGAATGCAGCTGCCGCACCAGCAGTAGTCGGGGGACTCATTCATGTTTTTGGCGTGCGTAGGGCATCTGGGCTGAACCTTAGCTCGAGTTTGGTGAGTCTAGACCTACCCTGGGTTGCTACGGTTCAGAAAGAGAGAAGCTGGTTCCCTTTGGCAGCAACTTTCAGTTTGTCCGATCCATCATGGCGAGTCACACATCAAGCAGCAACGGCCGTATCATCCTGCCAAGTCCAGCTACTTCTTGGGCCACCTAACCATCTAGGGAGCCTAAGAAGGAGAGAAAAGAAAAAGAGTAACGAGAGAGAGAAAGAGAAAGGGAGACAGAGGACGCGGTCCTCTGTTATTTCCTCGTTACTCGCTGTCAACGCAGTGCATCGAGTGGGCCGACCCGCCCATCGATTTTGAGTGAGTTGGGTCCAGCTGCTACTGGAAGCAACAGAGGGAGATGAGAGGAGAAGGAAGGAGGAGGAAGGTGAGGGGACATTGATCCCTTCCTTATGTTGCGGTCGGGTGTGCAGACTCGATTCGTCGAGTCATGAAATCGAGTTAAGTCGAGTCTGATCTCTCCAGGCCCACTGTGGGATGTAGTTGCTGATTGCTAGAGTTATAGCAGGAAAGGAAGGAGAAAGAGAAGTGGAAGAGAGAAGATAGATAGAGAGAGAGAATGGGGTTTTTGGTGGCTATCTAGTCGACTCGGATGAAACTGAGTCCATCTGAGTCAGCTGGGTCGAGTTAGACACGGGCCTAACCTAGGCCTTGCTGGACATTTCAGTAAGAGAGTGTGTTTGAGTTGAGGGCCACCACACAAGTTGACTTGACTATCTTGCGAGTTTAATCCTGATTGGAGATATTCAAAAGTATTCAGTAGAGGTTACTTTAGATCCCTCTTGTTGAAGTCAAGTCGGTGTAGACATTACAATTGGATTCAAGTTGATTCCGTCTACGGTGAGGACTCACCCTTTGAGCTTCCCACTTAATTTCATCAATCTGGATATAAAAGATGACATGATTCCTCTAATTAAATTACTTACCTTACTATTGAATAGGCTAAATTGTTGTGTTATATGTAGATATCTCTCTTTAATTATAACATGCATAAATGATTTGACGATAACATGCTATCTGTAGTCGTATATTATTAATTAACTATATGTCTATCGTTTGTGATTGAGTAATGTAATGAATAAGACCTGTCATGAACTCACCATCTTGCGGTCCATATTTAACTTACGCGACTTGGATCGCGCATATGCCTTACATGTCTTGGATCGCATATTTACCCTACGTGGCTTGGATCATTTATTTTCCGTTCGTGGCTTTGATGGGTTGTTGGTACCCTTTTGTGGCTTGATGTTATATTCGCATATTTTATTGTTTCCTAGCCATCTTGCGGTGTTCAGTCGTATTGTGATTTCTGAGTGGAGCGGGTGTTCGCTTGGGGATTTCCTAGCAATCTTGCGGTGTTCACATACGATATGATTTCTGGGTGGTCTAGAGTTTGTGTGTTGTTGGCCTCTTCATCTTGCGGTATTCAGTCGTGCCTTAATTTTTGGGTGGAGCGGGTATTCGCTTAGCGATTTCCTAACCATCTTGCGGTGTTCACGTACGATATGATTTTCGGGAGAAGTAGATGTTTGTATGTTATTTTCCTAGCCATCTTATGATGTTCAGTCGTACCATGATTTTCGGGTGGAGCAGGTGTTCGCTTAGCGATTTTCTAACCATCTTGCGTTGTTCACATACGATTTGATTTCCAAATGGTCTAGAGTTTATATGTTGTTTGTCTCTTCCCCTTGCGGTGTTCAGTCGTACCATGATTTTCGGGTGAAGCGGGTGTTCGCTTAGCGATTTCCTTGTCATCTTCCGATGTTCACGTACAATATGACTTCCGAGTGAAGTAAAGGTTTAAAGGTTGATTTTATATTCACCTTATTGATTTCACTTGTACCATGATTTCTGGGTGGAGCGGGTGTTCGCTTAGCGATTTCCTAGCCATCTTGCGATGTTTACGTACAATGTGATTTTTGGGTATAATAGAAAGTCGTGTGGTTGATTATTTCATTACCTGAACATATATCCTTATATTGAGATTGCTATTATGTTTGCTTATGATGAGCTTCTGTTGATTTGCTAAGTTTTTTTGAGTGTATGATCATGATTATGAAATGTCCTGTTTAAGATACCCATTTTCATGACTTGCGAGCTGTATTGGATTATGAATTATGAGTGTGCAATCTTAGAGGGTGTTCCTCACTGCGATAGCCATTGACGCTATCAAACCGTAACAGTTGATGCAGGTGTAGAGCAAGCCGATGCGGTTCACAAGATTGCTATAGGATTTCACATCCCAAGATTGTTGTAATTTATTTTATTTCACATGTAATATTGTTTCATTTTGTAATTGTAAGAATGAGGGCATTGGTTTGTATAAGTTATTATAGGCAGCTTCTTGTATATTCAAAATGTAAACGAAATTTTCTGTTATACTGATTTGTCCACTCTACGCTCATCTGCTTACTCTGAATTAAAAAAATTGTGTACTCGAATTTGATCACCCTTTAAGGTTAATACTCGGGTTTTTGGGAAACGAGTCATATACTCGGGTCCTGAAAACATGAGGTGTTACATTGCCTTTTGAGGCTGTTTCATCATTTTGCTTATTCTTACCCCCTTTTGATATAAAATGATTATATTGATAATCTTTTGGGTCAAAACTGTATTTATCTTTAGGGCCGATATATTTTGATGAAGCGGGCGTTGACCGATATGCTAACACCTCTTCCATCTTGATCCACAACCCTGTATGCCCCATTGGAGTATACTTCGGTTATTAAGTACAACCCATCCCATTTGGGACTTGCCCTCTCTTCTGCGGGTGAAAACTATCGGCCTTTTTAACATCAGCACCATGTCACCTTTCTTGAAGGAGCGATATTTGACTTTCTTATCGAAGGCAGTAGAGATTCGTCCTTGATATTATTGCAATTGTTGTTGGGATGCCAGTCGTTTTTAATCTAGCAAATCTAATTCTGCTAGCCTTATTCTTGCATTTTCATCATTTGTTATCGACTGGTGTACTGCTACTCTAAGTGACGCGACTTACGTTTCGATTGGGATGACGGCTTCAACGTCATAAACTAATAAATACGGTGTAGCCTTCGTCGCAGTTCTGTGAGTAGTCGTATAGGCCCATAGAGCTTCATGTAACTTTTCATCCCAGTCACGCTTATTTCCAGTCATAGTTTTCTTCAGTATTTTTACAATCATCTTGTTGAATGCCTCTGTTAATCCATTGGTCGGTGGAAAGTAGGGTGTTGAAAATGAGTGTTGAATTCCAAATTTTGACACAGTTTTTCCATACCCCTGTTCTTGAAAGGAGTACCATTATCGGTGACGATTCTTTTCGGGATGCCGTGGCGATATATTATCGCATGTTGGATAAAATTCACGATGACTTTTTCTTTGACATTTCGAAGTGCCACTGCTTTCGTCCATTTGGAGAAATAATTTGTCGCTGCCAATATATATTGCTTTCCCTTAGACGAAGGCGAATTTATGGGACCAATGACATCGAGTCCCCAGGCAGCGAAAGGCTAGGAAGCGATTGACTGATGAAGCTCTTCAGGAGGCATATGTATGACATCTTTATAGATCTGACATTCATGACATCGTTTCGCATACTCTATGGCATCCTTGAACATTGTGGGCCAGTAATATCCCATTTGATGCACCCGATGGAATAGATTTTGGCAGGCTGGATGTGCTCCGCATTCTCCAGAATGAGCCTCTCTCAACATTTGACTTGCTTCTTGTCTATCCAGACATCGCGACAACATTTCATTGTAAGACCTTTTATATAATATCTCCCTACACATAATGAATCTTTTCGATCTCTGCTTGATTTACTGTCTTTGTGTTGAATCTTTTAGCAGAATATCATATTTGAGGTAATCCACAAAAGGCTAGCGCCAATCGTTTATTATCACTTCTAGACATGACATGGGTAGTGCTTCAACGACTTCATTGGTAATCTCTGATGATAGAAAAAACCTTCTTTCTTCTATTGTTACCTGAAGAGGACTTCGATTCGGCCAGGATAAAGCTGCTGCTAGGCTAGCTAAAGCGTCTGCCCTTGCGTTCTCATATCGTGGTACATGCTTGATTTCAACATGATAGAACTGCTCTAACAATTGCTGCGCTCTTCAACAGTATGGTAAGAGCTCTTATTTTCTTATTTCGAACTCGGTTATCAGTTGATTTATGATCAACTTGGAGTCCCCAAAGATCTACAGTGTTTTTATCTTCATTTCTTGAGCTATCTCCATCCCAATGATGAGGACCTTATATTCAGCTTCATTATTTGTGCATGCAGTACCCAATGTGAAAGAATAAGGCAACAAGTCGCTGTGAGGAGTAATAAATATCACTCTGGCACCCGATCCTGATGTTCGAGAGGCGTCATCAAAGCACATTTGACACAAGTTTGGTGATTCGATCATCATAACTTGTTCATTGGGGAAGTCATCGCTGATGGTTTCAATGTCCGCTACGAGATGAGCTGCCAAGAAATCTGTTGTTGCCTGCCCTTTTACTACTTTTGTTGGCTCGTAAGTGATTGTATATTCTGAAAGTAGCAACATCCTTTTGGCCAATCTGTAAGTATTATGTTGTATATCAAGCACCCTGTGTTGTTAAATTTTGTAGTGACAAACCACTTTAGAATGATGGACTTGTTCATATGATGGAAAGTTCACCTTCAAGTGAAGAATGATGGAAAGTTCACCTTCATAAGAAGATGCGCTACAGAGCTCAAGACATGAAGATTGTTCTACCTTATTCAACTTCGCTTTCAAGTACAAGATCAACTTCAAGTGCTACTTCAACTTCAAGTGTTACTTCTAGTTCAAGTGCAAGTTCAATCTCAAGATCAAGTTAAACTGCATGTTCAAGTTCAAGTACATGACCAAGTTCAAGTGCTACTTCAAGTTTAAGTGCTAGTTCAAGTCCAAGTACACTACATGATCAAGAACAAGATAAAGCTTCAAGTGAATAAGATCAAGCTTCAAGTATATCAAGTAGAAGATCTACCGAAGCCACTGAATCTACAAGTTCAATGTTCAATATTTCAGGTATAAATAACCCTAAAAAGACCTTAGGTTTAGGTCATTCATATTGCATATAATCTATGGGTTGTTATACTTTTTATAGGCTTTATTTCAACTAGCCCTAGCCTATGTTCATCTAGTCCAGGCTCTGGCTCGACCAATCTAGGGTTTTTCTCGACTAGTCTAGGATTTGTTGCAAAATTTTGAATTGTTCTGGTAGGGTCATGACCAGTTGAGCACCCTGCTTGACCAGTCGTGGACACTAGCTCGACCAGTCGAGTGGGGCTCAACTCGAACTCCAGCAAGGTTTTTTAGACCCACTAGACTAGTCGAGTGCTATGCTCAACCAGTCGAAGGTCAGGTTTATCCTATCGCGCTAGAATTTTTGAAATTTGGTTGAACCTTAGACCAGTCGAAGGTGACCTTAGATTAGTGAAGGAACCATTTTTCAGCCTATAAATAGAGGTCTTTTTTCAGCTTTATTCATTCATTCAAAACCAAATTAAGCCACCACTTTGAGAGAAAGGTCCCCATTATTGTCAAGCTATAATACGATAATTGTAGATTCATTTATTAGCTTATTTGATTTGTAATTTCTTGATCTCTATTTGCTTTTAATCTGATTTTGTAAAAGGGAGTTCTTTCCTACCCCTTTTGAGATCCAAGGAATTCAATCAAGTAGCCCAGGTTTGATTTTAATTAAAATTCATTTAGAACCTAGAACCCTTCTATATGTGTGTTGGACATTGAATATTTACATCTACAAGTGAAGTGGTTCTACCAGGCTACATCAAGCAGAATTTTCATATAAGTATTTTGATTAATTTCTTTTGGTTTTTGAGATAGCCAGAAAATCTCTGTATTGGTTTTGACCGAGATAATCAGAAAATCTCAGCGCGGGGTTTTTAATTGTGATAGCCCATTGAAAACACAACTATACAAGTTTTAAGGTGAACCTTGGAAAACCTTATTTCATAGTGAACGCCAATATCACGTGGGTTATGATTATTGGGAGTGGAGTAGGTGTGGCTGTTTGAGAATAGTTGGTGTAAACACCGAACCACTATAATTTCTAGTGTTTTGTGGTTGATGTATGTGATGTATGTGTGGTGAATGATTGTATCTATTTCATGTACATGTGGTGAATGTTGTAATAGCTAGATTTCATTATTTTGCATCTTGTTTTAGTTTGCGTTTTTTATCCTTATCGAGTTTAAGTAATCAGGTTGTCCTACCATAAACTTTGGTTTTCGGTATAAGGTTGTCCTTTGAACAATGTTTGAATCAACTTCTCAATACTATTGCAATTGAGATTGTTATTTGCTTTAGCTATCTTTATTTATATTCCACAATTATTTTTTATTTGGCATAGTCCTATTCACCCCCCTTCTAGGACTGAGAACTCACCCATTTCAAGTGGTATTAAAGCTAAGTTGCTCATTCTTTTGGATTTATTTCCTGAGCTTATCGATCTAGAGCTTTCAATATGTCAAATTTCGATAGCTTATCTATTACTAAGCCACCACCGTTTGATGGCTTAAACTATGCTGATTGGAAAGCCAGAATGAGGATTTTTTTTAAAATCCATTGATGAAAGTGTGTGGCAAGCCACGGTGACTAGATGGAATCCACCGATGACTGAGGTTCTAGGCAGTGATGGAACCAAGTCTCTTAAGGAAACAACTTACTATATGTGGACTACTCTTTAGAAAATTAAGAGCAGTGTTAATGCTAAGGCTTTAAATGCAATCACTTGTGCACTATTTGTAACGCCATGAATTTCGAGGGTCAAGCAAAGCTCTACTCCTAAGATCCAGCACAGCACTTATGTAATATGGATAATGATGTTTAGATTTCACCCATATTAATGAGTTGAACATGAGTGAGATTATACTAAAACAGCATATCCCTGTTTTAGTATAATTAAATTAAGCAAGAGGAAGTCTGAAACATATATATTTAAGCATGTAAGTGTTTCACAACCTCCAGCATATGAGTATGTAACCGGGCTGAATATATACATGTATTGTTTTAAAATAAACAAAATACGAAAAAGTAGATGTGTCCAACCAAGCCAAATATCCCTGTTGTCCCTATGCATCAGCACAAGGTCTACATCAACCTGCCTGAGAGCTGAAAGTAGGAGAACTCCTCATCCATAAAGTCCTGCTCTGTCGCATAAACTTCACCAGCACCTACATCTAAACCAGAGTCTAGTTGGTGTTTTAAAATATCGTCCTAGAGTGGGAGTAAGTGGCCAACTCAGTGGTACTATAAGGTAAAAGTTAACATGTTATCAAATCAATCAAGCAGTAATGATAAAGCAACATAACAATCATTTCCTAACTACTCTTGTTAATACAGGAATGGAGTGCAAGTAATGATGGATGCCCTCACATTAAAGCTCCCTCACAAGCGACTCCGACAACCTATTTCGCATATGACAGCACTCCCTCAAAACAGTGCAACTTCATCACCTTTAAAGCACATCCTAACTAATGCGATACGATGCATGGTCGTGTTAGCTGAGTACTTAATTAAGCTTATTCACACAGCAGGTTTGGAAAACCAGGGTACCTCCCTTTATATCATTGACCCGAACTGAAGGATCCATCTAGGGTCGTCAATCCTAATTAAGCGCATACAATAAGCAAGTTGTAGGGCATCACTCCTAATGAAAAGCAGTTGATAGGCAAATTCAAAGTTTATACTCATGATCACTACGGGGAGGCTCATTACCTCATCGTAGGCCGACAACATGAACACGGTATCCCATACCACCATTCCCGCCTCACAAGTCTTAGTTGCTCACTAGACACTACGAGGAGGCTCGTCACTCCAGCGTAGTCCGATAGCTTGAACACGGTGTCCCATACCACCATGTTCGGCTCATGAGTCTTAGCGGATCGTGGTACTATGGTTACAGTGGGCCTTTACATTAGTAAGGGGTACCTTAGATTCAAGTAGTAGTGTCCATACATGGTAAACACACAATAGGCTAATCGGTTTGTTACGCAAGTTCGATTGGTACGGGCACATGCTGACTTAATCGACATGGAGCGTATAAGCACCCCTCGTGGCCTAACCACTGTCGACAATCGTCGTGTGACCCGGATTCATCGAGTCTACCCAATGTGGCGAGACTAATTCGGCCACCCGAACAGGGACTGTTACTGATTGCTTGGGCTACATTACAGCCCCAATCTTACTTAGATGCAGTAAATAAACACATGTGATAATCATTTCAGCATTTGATAACCAATCCAAACAAATTCCTCATTTGAGCATTTCATCGAACACATTGATCACGTTACCAAACACTTGCATTTCATCCATAACTTGCATAGAGGCAAATATGATTACATGAAAGATACTATACATATGTATAAGGCAATTAAGAATCCTATCTTAATACTCGTAATAAATACAAATCATCAATAATTCCTCATTCAGACAATTCATCAAGCTACACTTCACTAAATATATAGACTATGTTAGTTACAACATATATTTTTGCAATTCCTTATACAGAGAGATCATTGTGCATATCACAATGATTAATCCTAGATCAGTAACCATGGCAAGCACAAATCATATTTAAATGCTCGTTCAAACATTTCAACAAACATATTGAATGAATCTTTTACTCATCACAGTTCATGTGTACATTTCATACAGAAATCAGTGTATTTAAGACAATACGGTAGCAATCAAGTCAGACATAAATCATTAGCTGACATAAATCATTAGCTGACATGAAAGCATTGATAACCGTGACTTAAGTGTTTATAGTCTGCACCTTTTGTCAGAATACACGATTCGGACTCGGTCCAAACTCTATGTTGCTAAAAATAGAACGTCAGGCACCTAAATGGCGTAATAGGTTATCTAGTTTAACGAATAATCAATCTAGATCTCTACAACGACATTAGGGTTAGGTTTTCCTACCCAAATTGTAACCGAAAGAGATTCGGTAGCGCGACGAGAAGGCGATTCGCTGCGTGGAATCATGGGAGAGGATTCCTGCAACGATCTCCCAAGATCTCTCTTTTCTCTTATTTTCTCTCTCTCCTCTCTCTCTTAGGGTTTTGAAGAAATTCGTATATGAGAGAGGCGGGGTGAATTAAGGGCTATTTATAATCCTAGAAGTGATGCAAATGGCCCCAAGGCCACTATATACATAGGTTATACCCCTTGGGCAGCTATTTTTTTACAAACAGGGCTCACAGGGAGGCCCACTACTCACCTACATCATATGGTACGTTCCCTGACAATGGATCCATGTCAGGACATGATTTCGGTGTGATAAGCCAATTGCCTGTGGAGGACCTGTGTCAGATCAACGGTTGTAATTGCTCAATCGGGGCCACTGTTATACGGATATGTGCAGGAAAATTTCTTTTTACCATGGGTGAAGTTTGGTCAGAAACTGACGGTCTGAAATCCTCAAGTTCGCGTGAGAGTGAATGGCCCAACTCACTTAAGTTTTGGTTCATTTTCTAAAGGTATTCGCGTTTCTCACACACTTCACTCAGGGCTCAAGTTGTGCATTTTTTAACACAATTCAGGCTCAATTCTAGCAATGGTTGTCAAGCCCAGTAGGACGAACATAATCCTATAGTTTCGCTGTCATCGGACCCTCGACGTGCGGTTTATGTCTGATACGGAGTTTCAATGTACTCCCAAGAGTGACAGGCTCTTGGAATTTTTCTTAGGTCTTTAAGTGACGTTGAGTCAGTGATATCAATAGTTTTAGGCCTTCTCATTTGTGGAAATGGTGGTCCGAGCTTAATCCACCGATTATTTAGTTTAGTACTTAACTAATTTTTGCCTAAATTACGACAAGATACGGTCCTTAGGTGGTTCTGCTTGAGGTAGTACTTGGGTCTTTGTATGAATTTTTTCGAGACGTTACAATCTATCCACCTTAAAGAAAAATTTTGTCCCCGAAATTAGTACTTTTTCATATTCCTCGAGGATCTGTGGGTAGTTCTTATGAACTTCGGCATCCGTTTTCCAAGTAGCCTCCTCCTCGGTGTGGTGTGTCCATAGCACTTTCACGAGTGTGATAACCTTGTTACGCAACACCTATTCCTTCATATCTAGAACACGCATGGTCTGCAATACATAAGTAGCGTCTTCACTTAACTGCACTTGCTCCCACTTGATAATATGGGTATGGTCAGGAACATATTTTTTCAGCATCGATACATGAAATACGTTGTGCATGCCTACGAGTGGTGTGGGCAAGGTGAGACGGTATGCTACCACACCTACTCGGTCTACAATCTGGAACGGGCCAATGAATCTTGGCGTGAGTTTTCCCTTCCTGCTAAAATGAAGTACCCCTTTCATTGGGAAAACTTTAAGGAATACATTGTCCCCAACTTCAAATTCTAACTGTCTCCGTCTCGTATCAGCGTAACTCTTCTGTCTACTTTGGGCTGTAAGGAGTCGACGCCTGATAATATCGATCTTTTCTGAGGTTGCTTAAACCAGATTTGGGCCAACCAAGCTCTTCTCGCCAACTTCCACCCAACAATGTGGAGCTCGACATTGGCGTCCATACAAGGCTTCGTAAGAAGCCATGCCAATGCTTACATGGAAGCTGTTGTTATAAGCAAACTCGACATAAGGGAGACAGTCATCCTAGTTGTCCTTGAAGTCAAGTACGCACGCTTGCAACATGTCCTCAAGTATTTGATTTACCCGCTCCGTCTGCCCATCGGTTTGAGGGTGGAACGCGGTATTGAATTTTAGTTTCACCCCCATTGCTTCTTAAATTCGAGTCCAGAAAATAGACGTGAATTGTGTGTCTCGGTCTGACACAATCTCTATAGGAACCTCATGTAGTCGTACTATCTCCTCGATGTACAACTTGGCCAGATCATCTGCCAAATTAGAAACTCTAATCAGGAGGAAATGGGTCGATTTCATCAACCGGCTCACAATCACCCAAATGGAGTCATGCCCCTTTCTCGTCTTTAGTAACCAGAAAATGAAATCCATAGATATGAAATCCTACTTCCACTCCACTATGGGCATAGGCTGAAGTAAACCAGGGGGTCGGCAGTGCTCGGCCTTGACTTGCAGGCACATGAGGCATCGGGACACAAAATCTGCTATTTGGGACTTCATGTTGTCCCGCCAGTATGAACGCTTCACGTCTCGATACATCTTTGTACTACCCGAGTGCATCGTCAACTTTGAATTGTAAGCGGCCTCTAGAACTTCTCTCCTCAAGTCGTGGAGGTTTGGGACGCATAGGCGACCATGATACCTCAAACCTCCATCTAAGCCAATCCTCCATTTTGATTCTTCATTGTTGCTCGCACGCTCTCTCATCTTCACCAACAGCTCATCTTCTTTCTGGGCCAAAATGATTCGATCATCAATAAGTGGTTGCATGTGGAAGTGTACGACGCTCTCGAATGGGTCCTCCACTGTCAGCTTCTGTTCGAAATCTTGCACGAATTCTACCATATTTCACTCTTTTATCATCAGTGGGGCTGCAAATTCTATAGTTTTCTTGCGGCTCAACGCATTGGCCACAAGGTTGGCCTTGCCACGATGGTAGGAGACTTCAAACTTGAAATCTTTCAAAGTCTACATTCAACGGCGTTGCCTCATATTCAGGTCCCTCCGTGTAAAGATGTACTTGAGGCTTTTGTGATCGCAAAAGAGCTTGAACTACTCTCCGTAGAGGTAATGTCTCTAAAGCTTTAATGCGAAAATGACTGCTGCCAACTCCAGGTCGTGAGTGGGATAATTTTCTTCGTGTTTCCTCAACTGTCGTGAGGCATAGGCGATCACCCTATCCTTCTGCATAAGTACACACCCCAAACCGACTCAAGAGGCGTCGGTGTAAATAGTGTATTTGACCCCTTGGTCTGGCAATACTAGCACGGGTGCAGACGTCAGCTTGTCCTTTAATTCCTGAAAGGCTGCTTCTGCTTTCTCGTTCTAAGCAAACTTAAGATCTTTGCGAGTAAGTTGAGACAACGGTCGGGCTATCTTGGAGAAATCTTTAATGAATCGGCGGTAATAGCCGGCAAGTTCGAGGAAACTCCTTACTTTTATAACTTAGTCGGGCTGCTCCCAGTCTTGTACGCGATTACCTTAGCAAGGTCTATGGCGATTCCTTCCTTGGAAACCACATGTCCTAAGAACTTAACTTCTTCCTTCTAGAAGTCGCATTTTCGATACTATGCAAACAATTGGTTTTACCTAAGAGTATCAAGGACTGCTCGCAGGTGTTCTTCGTGATCTTTCCGACTCCTTAAGTATATCAAAATGTCATCTATAAATACGATGACAAAATCGGTAAATATACGGCCGAAATACCCGGTTCATGAGATCCATGAATATGGCCGATGCATTTGTAAGTCTAAACAACATCACGAGGAACTCGTAGTGCCCAAAGTTGGTCTCGAAAGCTATTTTCTACACATCTTCATTCCTAACGTGAAACTGATGATACCCAGACTGTAAGTCTATTTTAGAAAAATACTGAGCCCCCTTCGACTAGTCAAACAAGTCATCTATCCTGGGCAGAGGATACTTGTTCTTGACCGTAACGTGATTTAGTCTGCGATAATCTATACACAACCGCAGTGATCCATCCTTTTTTTCACAAACAATATAGGTGCTCCCTAAGGAGATACGCTCGGCCGTATAAAACCCGAGTCCAATAAGTCATCAATCCGCTTTCTTAGTTCCTCCATTTCACACAGAGGCGTGAGGAACGTCGATAAGGAGATCGGTGTCGCGCCTAGCACAAGGTCAATGGTAAAGTTAATCTTGCACTAAGGTGGTAGTCCAGGGATCGTTTTGAACACGTCCGTGAAATCTTGGACTACCGGCATGTCCCTAAGTGACGGACCATCAAAATTTTCCAATAGACAAGCGTAACAATGAATGCGGTAAGCATAACTGACTTGAACTGGGAAGGTGAAGGTCGTGCTCTCGGGCTCATGGGCTATCATCAATCTGGTTTCACAGTCAATCTCTGCCTTCATTTCGGTGAGCCAACCCATGCCAAAGATGACATCATAATGATATATCATGGTGACAATCAGGTCAATGCACACCACTCTGCTTCCTAAGTCTATCGGGCAACTCTTACAAAGCTTAGTGGCATTTATGAAGGTTCCTACTGCGGCGATGACTCTCACCCCAACCATAGGGGTAGTGTTCAGCCCTAATTACTTGACTCTAGAGTATGCTATCATGGAAATAGTGGACCCGGTGTCCACCAATAGGAATACAAGTGTACCTTAGATGTGGGTAGTGATTTCAAAGGCTAGCGGTACTGCAACTACAGATTCAGACACTTTGGCAGCGAGTGCATGTACTTGAGCTTATTGTGGACGATTGGGTTGCCCTACCATAGGTCATTAAGGTGGCCTATTTTAAAATGCGGAGGTCGGTTGAATGGTTGTGCCAGTGGTATAGATCATAGAGGTGGAGCTAAAATAACATGTGGTGGCTGGCGATTGACCTTTTGAGGCAGGGTGTAGCCGTTGTCCTTCATCTTAGTAAAACAAAAGGGTTCTGTATGGCCCACCTTGTTATAATAGGCACTCCAAAGATCAAATCGCCTCTACTGAGTTGGCGGTGCCATTAGCCCGGGAGGCGAGTTCATACGTGGCCTCTTGCCGAGAAATGGCAGGTTCTGTGTTTCAGGCCGAGGCCTCGGGCCCATTGGCATGCGCATTCAAGACACTCTTTCACTATCCTGCTCAGCTCGCAGGGACATGTTCACTAGCTTAGCATAGTTGGGAATGCTAGCGCAACACATTTTGGTGCGGATATCAGCCCGCAATCCTTCTGAAAAGCATCGCATTCTCATTGGCTCATCTGCCAAAATCAAAGGAGCATATCTAGCCAGCTCCATGAAACGGTTCTCGTATTCTACCACTATCATTCCCCCCATCGGAGGTGGAGGAATTTGCCCTTATTTTCATTACGGTAAGTGAGGGGAAAATACTTCTTGTGGAAGCGTACTTTGAATTCGTCCCACATCCCCACAAATCCTATGGGAACGGTTCGAAGAACACTGTCCCACCACAGGTTAGCTTCCTTCTCAAATATATATGTGACTAGCTCAACCTGTTCCGTCTCTATATAGTGCAATAGTCTCAACATCTTAGAAATGAGATCCAACCAGTACTCGGCCTCCTTGAGTCTATGAGTACCTGCAAAAGTGGGAGGACGAAAACGCTGAAAGCGGTCGAACGGGCCACTATAGTCATAGCCCCAGTAGGCTGTATGGGTGGCATTGGCAGGGCCACATTCATGTTTTGTGCGATGGCCCCCGCTATAGTTTCCAGAACTTGTTGTTGTTCTTGCATTAAGAGCATCATCTACTCCAACCTATCAGGGGAGAGGTCGCCTGAGGCATGTGTGGCGTCAACAAAGACGCATGGTTCTGACCCACAACCGGTGGTGCACTCAGTGTTGGCCCATTTGTGGGGCCAGTGGCTGGTTGTGAATCCGGATCGTATCGCTACTCGGACCCAAACTAGGGTCCATTTGGCTACCACTCGGGTGAGAGGCCCCGTCAATCATTCCATCAAGTGGGAGACGTGTCATGTTCTGTATAGTTTTAGGAGGCATTCCCTATATACAACATATGGTGTAACATTTATATGATTAGGATAACATCATCCACTTTTTTCAAACATTCTACATATTTCTAAACAAAAGAAGCTTCATACATTTCATTTAACAAAATTGTCACAGTTACATATGATGTGATATTACATGCACTATGACAAAGGATGCATGTAAGCTAATTAACAAAAGGTTTCAACACTTACTAACCTAGCATCCAAACTAAGCCTATCTAAGGCCATTACAAAAAAATAATAATAAGAAAAACAAATACAAATATACGACTGGTCCTTCGATTCTGGCAAAGGCAGAGGCACTCCCTTATCCTACATATAGCGCAGGAGGGCCTTTAGGTTGTGGGAGATTCTCTTAAACTTTTGCTTCAGGTAGACCTGGTTCTCCTTGAACTTCTACTTTAACTCGGCCTGATTTTCCTCAATCTTGGCCATGCGGGCTTCTAGGGCGGCCCGGTCATGATGATCCTCACGAGCAATAGGAGGTCCCCCATCTGAATCCTGGGCCTCCTCTTCTTCTTCCTGTCCCTCTTCTCTGCTGCCTTCCTCT
This sequence comes from Magnolia changhungtana, assembly GCA_030180095.1. Taxonomy (NCBI): domain Eukaryota; kingdom Viridiplantae; phylum Streptophyta; class Magnoliopsida; order Magnoliales; family Magnoliaceae; genus Magnolia; species Magnolia changhungtana. Next base: position 909,226 of record JASAUF010000066.1, on the reverse strand, counting down.
TCTTCACTGCCTTCCTCTTCTTCGGTCTCTTCTTCTATCTCATCCCCGTACTCATCTATTCCCATATTGTTGAGTGCAGTTTCATTGATGAAATGGATAGGGCGAGATTATCCATATGGAGCCTGAATCTAAAGTTGCGGGCGATCTTGCAAATAAGTCGGCCGGATGGGGGGATGCATCCCCCTAAGTAGATCATGTAGTATTGATTATCTAAGTCAAGGCGAGAGTAGGCAAGCACACTTTGTCTCCCTGTCCAACTCGGTACAGGAAGTCTACCATAAATCTAGTGCATTCTGTGCGGTTGCTCCATCGAGGATACACATTGTATGTGCATATATGGTGGAGCAGGCGAAAATCCTTCGTCATACTTGTCGATGTGAGACTATTCCCTCACCTCCAATCAATAAGTTGGCTACGAAGGAAGCGAGTGCAACGATCTCTCTCCCATACACTAACAAGATTAGCATCGCTGGCATGTACCACACCATGCTCTATTCCCATGATACGGGCCATGATATCCACATCGACCCCTGGTTTGAGTCCTTCCCAACGGGATGGTAAACTAGAGAGGCTCAAGAGTTGGGTCCCTTATGTGTGCATAGAAGGCTCGTACGGTGCCTTCACTTGCATGTGTTTTTCCCTCAAACATGGGACCCTACCCGTTCTCCCGGAGGAGGTCGACCACTGGATATAACCCAAGTAACTTCTCATCAACTTGAGCTTCAAAGACAACCTTGCGATTTCAAAACTTACCGAGTTCGGTGCCCACCAGTAGAGACCTCTCTATCGGGATTCGAGGGTCGAGGTCCTGTTTTGACCTCCACTCGGCGCTCGCACTTGTCTCAGCACTCACGTTCTTTTTAAAACGGCTTGGACGGCTAGGCCCGGCCTCATCCGGGGCCGCTCTCTTCATTCCCATAAGGGAAAGGATCGTTGAGATGGAGAAAATGGCGGTTACAATCTCAAATAGAGCCATTGGGATGTAAAAACCTTGAGGATGAAGTGGATTTGAAAGTGTGAAGGTTATGAGACACAAAAAGGAGGGTTTTGTGCTCAAATGAGAGAGAATAATAGAAATGAGAAGATGTAGAGGGTAGTTTTAGAGGAATAGTGGTGGAGGGGTGTAGAATGTAGAGAAAATGAGGGATTTGAGTGTATGAAAATGAGGATTTGAGGGAGAAAGAATATTTTTTGAGGGTTCGGAGGTGTTTGTGGGGTAGGAAATGGGGGAAAATTGGTGTTTGGAGGGTTACAAGGGGGCCCCCACATGTGGCAAGGACCCCACTTGGCCGGTCGGACGGCGGTGTGCCGCCAATCCAGCGGTGCCACCGTGCTGGGCTGGGAGGATCGGCGGTGCGTCACCGCACCGCTAACCGGGCGGTGCCGCCGCGCCCGCCTGGGCTGCCCGACGGTGGCTCCGCGCTGCGGTGGTGGCCACCCCCTCGAGTCATGTTTTGGTGCGTGGGAACCCTTGGGCCCCACCAAACCTCATGATTTGGGGTCTTAGGCCCGCACGGTCCATTTTCACGACCCGACCCGGGCGTATTCGAGCCATTTGGATCCGTTTTAGGTTTGAAATTCATCAACTATCAACTCAAACCCGTTGGCTGATGGCCCAGAGGTGACTTAGGTCAATGCACGTGACCTACGTTCCTCAGGTATACGTTGAAAACTCCATTACAATGTTTAGTCTCACCTGTCGGTGAAACTTTGGGATTCTAATGTGGTCTCTAAATTCCATCACTCCCTTCCTAAGTCAGAGTGCATTAGAGTACGTCGTGTTACCTATAACCCAGGTCTAGTTTAATCCAAATCATGCTCTGATACCAACTTGTAATGCCCTGAATTTCGAGGGTCGACCAAAGCTCTGCTCCTGAGATTCAGCACATCACTTATGCAATATGGATAATGATGTTCAGATTTCACCCATATTAATAAATTAAGCATGAGTGAGATTATACAAAAACAACATATCATACTCCGGATATAATTAAATTAAGCAAGCGGAAGTCTAAAACATATATATTTAAGCATGTAAGTGTTTCACAACCTCCAGAATATGAGTATGTAACCGGGCTGAATATAAACATGTATTGTTTCAAAATAAACAAAATGTGAAAAAGTAGATATGTCCAACTAAGCCAAATATTCCTGTAATCCCTGCGAATCGGCACGAGATCTACATCGACCCGCCATAGAGCTGAAAGTAGGAGAACTCCTCCTCCTCATCCATAAAGTCCTGCTCTGTCCAATAGACTTTACTAGGACCTGCATCTAAACCAGAGTCTGATTGGTGTTTTAAAACATCGTCCCAAAGTGGGAGTGGGTGGCCAACTCAGTGGTACTATAAGGTAAAAGTTAACATGTTATCAAGTCAATCAAGCAGTAATGATAAAGCAACATAACAATCATTTCCTAACTATTCTTGTTAATGCAGGAATGGAGTGCAAGTAATGATGTATGCCCTCACATCAAAGCTTCCTCACAGGCGACTACGACAACCTATTTCGCATATGACAGCACTCCCTCAAAACGGTGCAACTTTATCGCCTTTAAAGCATATCCTAACTAATATAATGCGATGCATGGTCGTGTTAGCCGAGTATTTAATTAAGCTTATTCATACAACAGATTTGGGAAGCTAGGGCACCTCCCTTTATATCATTGACCCGAACCGAAGGATCTATCTAGGGTCGTCAATCCTAGTTAAGCGCATATGATAGGCAAGTTGTAAGGCATCACTCCTAATGAAAATTAGTCAATATACAAATTCAAAGTTTATACTCACGGTCACTACGGGGAGGATCGTTACATCAGTGGAGGCTGATAGCACGAACACAGTGTCCCAAACCACCATTCCCGGCTCATGAGTCTTAGTTGCTCACTGGACACTACGAGGAGGCTCGTTACCCCAGCGTAGGCTGACAACTCGAACATGGTGTCCCATACCACCATGCCCGGCTCATGAGTCTTAGCGGATCGTGGTACCATGGTTAAAGTGGGCCTTTACATTGGTGAGGGGTACCTTAGATTCAAGCAGTAGTGTCAATATATGGTAAACACACAATAGGTCAATCGGTTTGTTAGGCAAGTTCGATTGGTACGGGCACACGCTGACTTAATCGATATGGAGCACATAAGCACCCCACGTGGCCTAACCACTGTGAAAAGGCCGAGCTATATGTCCTAGAGGGGGGGGGTGAATAAGACTATGCCAAATTTAAAAAATAACAGCAGAATTAAACAATTAGATAGCCAAATGAATTGTAAATAAATAAAGGAAGTAACAACCTCAAAATTCTAGTATTGAGAGGTTGATACAAATGTTGTTCTAAGGATAACCTTACACCATAAAAACCAAGGGTTTATGGCAGGACAACCTTACTAGAATGATTTGTGTATCCAAAACTCAAACTGAAGAGGAATTTTATTTTTTAAAAAAAGGAAATAGTAAGAAAGGAAATCTAAGCTATTACAACATTCCCCATAATGCTGAAATGTAAAGATTATAACATTAACATCCACAAATACATCCCACAATCTTGAATGATAAAAGATATAGAAAATAAACAAACATTCAAATCACAAGATACAAAGAATTATAATGGTTCACTTGTATGTACACCAACTGTTAAACAACAGCTACACAACTACTCCACTCCTAATATCCTCTCACAGTGGATATTAGCGTTCACTATGAAAATAGGTTTTTCCAGGTTCACCTAAAACCCTCACAATTGTGTCTTTCAAGTGGGCTTACACAATTCAAAAACCCCACACTCTGAGTTTTCTGGATCACCTTAGTTAAACCAAAACAATGAGATTTTTCTGGCTCAATCTCAATGAAAACCAAAACAAAGGAATTTACAAAAACTATAAAATACCTGGATATTCTCGTTGATGCAGCCCGAAAGAACCAAGTCAGAGTAGAATTTCAACGTAGAAGTTCAATGTCCAAACTCACTTATGAAATGGTTCTAAGTTCTAAATTAATTTTAAATTAAATCAAGTTGGGCTAGCTCTATTTGATTTTGATTCCAAGAATAGGGTAAATCTCAATACCTTTTTCAAATATGAATGGAATATATAATACAAAATCAAATATAACAAAGCTAATAAAAGAGAATATTAAATATGCATAATATAGCTTAAATAATGACTAACTTATCTCTCAGAGTATCGTATTGATTTAGCTTGAATTGAATGAATAACTCTAAAATTCGTCATCTATTTATAGTTTGAACAAATCGTGTTCACGACTAGTCCTGAGGTCTCCACGACTGGTGGTAGGACTAACTAATTTTTGAAATTTTGAGCGCGATAAGAGAAAGCCATTCCACGACTGGTCGTAGGACCTTCACGACCGGTCCTGAGGCCTCCACGACTGGTTGTGACCTGTCCACGACAAGTCGTGAGGAGCCAGATTTAGTTGCTGGAGTTTGAGTCATAGCTACAGGACTGGTCGTGAACGAGTCGTGCATTGTTCACACAACCGATCGAGCAGTCTCCAAGACTGGTCGTAGCTTAACCAAAAAATTTCAAAATTTTACAACAAACTTAGGACTGGTCTTGAAATTTCTTAGACTGGTCGAGCTAGTGCTAGGACTAGTCGAACAGAGTCCATGACTAGTCGAAGAATAGACCAAACACTTATAAAATGATTCAATTTGAATTATGTATTCAAAATGACCTACCCTAAGGTCAATCTAAAGTCTTTCTTACCTTAAACAAGAAGTATGAACATTGAACCTTCTTTTCTTCAGATGATAGATGATCTTTGAAGTTCATGAAGCTTGAAATCTCGACACATGATGAAGTTTGAACTTGAGATCTTTTGAAGCTTGAATTTGTAGTACTTGAGTTGTACTTCACTTTGAGTCTTGAGTATGAACAGTTGACTTGTCTTTCAACGTCGCTTTTAAACATTGAACTTTAAAGCTTCAAGGAGTAAATAATGTACTTGATCTTGCATTTCTTGAAGTAGATTTGTGTTCTTGACTTGAAGCATTGTCCTTGTACATGTGATGTTTGCCTTGAACATATATATCAATGTGCTACACAAGACAGATTGTGGTTTTGGCACTACAAAATTTGACAATCAAAGGAGCAAGAAACCATAGCACTTACAATCTCCTCCTTTGTCAAATTTGTGACAAAACACACTCCACTAAAAATAAGAGAAGCATTACATGTTCTATAAAGAATCATGCACCAGTTACAATAACCAAAACACACTATCATGAAATATTCAAAACACCTTCTTACTTACTCCCCCTAAGTAGCACACATAAGAAGAAAACAAAATGCTACTACCCACAATCCATATCCATATCCATATCCATAGTCATAAGCAAGCATAACAAGATATTCTCCCCCTTTTTGTCACAATATGACAAAAGAAACAACTAAGATATGGAAGAGAAAAATGAACAAAAGAGGAATAAGGGAGCAAACTAATCAAAATATGAAACATATAAGCAAATAATGTTCACATATAAGTAACCAACATGAACCAAGTTCATCCAAAGTTAGTCCCACAAACTGAAAGAAAGCAAAGTATCATAAGAGTTATTACAGGCCATATGAGAAAACACTTAATCAGATCCTTAAAAAGGAGTAGTAATAGATGGATCAATTTGGTGTAAACCCTTGTTAATGCGCCTCATATATTTGCGCATATAAGTAAATTGAGAATTTTGGGTTTCACAAATCTGAGCCACCTATTCCTCAAGAGTATGTAACCTCTCAGCAAAATCAAAAGGCTGATAGTCAGGGTTAGCCTCAGAATCTGATTCGATCTCATTAAAGATATCATCCATATTTATATCATCTGGAGGTAAATCGCCACCTTCTTCTTCATTCACTGCTTCAGCCCCACTACCACCCACATTCACTTGGCCATCAACCAACCGCAAAATCATTTTGTTGATATTGGAGTTGTTGAAAATAAGGTGTTGAATGGGAGCCTCTCCAACAGGCATAGTTACTAACATATGAGTGGCTAACACAGTCATAAGATATGCAAAAGGGATATCACTGTGTCCAGGATGGAGATGGAATTGTATAATGGAATGACAGATTAAGGAAGGAAGGCATACTTTTGTACCAAAGATGATGGAATGCAAGATCCGAACCATGAAAGATGTGAGTTCGCTTTTGTTATGAGAACGAGGATAAAGATTCGAAATAAATATCCTGTGAAGAACCCTGTATCTGGGTAACAAGTACTTTAAAGCAAGCGCATTACCATTTTGACTCCATTGCGCATCTATGTTGCATAATGCTCTAATAAGCATACATTTTTCTGATTCCGAAGGTTTGCCAACTAGAGTGTGAATAGAATACCCTCGTCATTAACAGTATGTCCATTAGAGCAGAGATCAGATGATAGTATATTTCAAATGAACCTTCTCTAGTTGCTATTATAAACGTTAAATTCTCTGTCGAAAAATCAGAAATACATGCAAACATAGCTTGAGCAAAAGATTGGTATGTCGGCCCACCCCAATGTAGAATGTTATCCCATCCTACAGATTGAAAAAGAGGAAAGAGTTCAAAAGAAGCAATATGTTTAACATGCACAGGTCGCTCAACAATAACATTGCGCAACCTTAAATCTCACACATAGGAGGGATCATCTTCAGGTGACCGAAGGTGGCGCCTTGTTAAAGGTGTCAGTCTGGATGTTAAAGGACCATGAGAACTTTTCTTTTTTACCTCTAGCATCCATTTGCAACTTAGAATTCAAGAAATCAAGCGGTTATAAAAGATGTAAAGTGGGTTTTCCAAAATCATATTTTGGAGAAGAAAACCTCAAAAACTTCAAGGAAACAAGAAATAAATCACTCCAAGTAAGAAAATGAAGTGATATACACTTGAATCTACAAGAAAAACTGAAATAACACACTAACCTTGAAGATATAGGAAGGTGGGTACGACCGGTCGCTCTTAGACTCGTTGGATAGGAAGAGTGAATGAGGAAGAAAAGGGTTTTTCCCCCAAATTAAAAGTACCATATGTGCTACACGACTGGTCGAGTACGTCCTCGACCGATCGTGCTACAACTGGTTGAGTACGTCCTCGACTGGTCGTGCACAACAAAAAATATGCATTTTGCACATAATTTTAAAATTTAAAATTATAATTTAACAAATATACACACTATGATACATACAAGCATGAATATTCAATTCAAATTGCACATACCAAGATCAAATTTCAATTTATTAAACCTACTCTTATCGAGTGGTTTAATGAAAATGTCAGCAAGTTAAGTGTCAGTCGAAATGTATTCCAATGAAATTGTCTTTTCTTCCACTAATTCACGAATGTAGTGATATCTAATGTCAATGTGTTTGGTTCGTGAATGCTGGATTGGATTTTTAGATATATTTATTGTCACAATATAAAACCATTGAATCCTGTGCAATTCCGTAATCGCTTAACATTCTATTCATCCATACAAGCTGAGTACATGCATTTCCATCTGTAATGTATTCAGCCTCAGCAGTTGATTGATCTTCAATCTATCTATGTAAGGCAAGACAACATACATCCGATGATGATTTATTCTCACCATGATGAAGAGCAAGAGATCATGCCTCCATCCACTTACAGAGACGATGGAATCCTTGGGCATATCATCACAAACTTCAATGCGGAAAATGAGTCATTCTCAACTGAATTTTCCAACTTTTTGGACGATTGCTTGACACACTTTGCAGATTCAAATGATCCCATGATAAAAGAACTAGTGATGCCTCGCAAGACAATACCTCGGTAGTTATCACTGACCGAGAGAACCCTTATTCTGAATCCCTTCCTTCCCCAGATTCTAAATGTATACAATTAAAGGAGGAGGAGCTGAAAATTGAGCCAGAGTCTGAAACTTCGGAATGTGGTGAGACTACATCACTTTCTGAGAATTTTTCTGAATCTTATAGTCTTTGATTCACCATGTTATGCTAACATTGAAACTTTTTTTTCTATCACAGGTGAATCGTATATACTTTGGACACCTCGGGAGATTAAAAAGAAACCTTATGCTGAGGTCCATAAATTTCTCTAGAAATTCATGCTCCAAGGCGTCCGAGCCTATTGCAAAAAAGGCTTTTGAATGATCTTGTTGAGAAATCTACTGAGAAATTTATCAAGATATTGGCCAGAGGAGGAATCTTGGGGCATGACTAAGTAGTTTTTCTCTTGCTTTCCTAGTTTAGGATTAGTTTATTGCTTTTATAAGAGTAGGGTAGTTTGCTTCCGCTGTTTAGGATAGTTTGCTTTACTTTGTTGAGTTTTGTTTTGTGATAACCTATCTTCACACTAAGATTATTGGAAACACCTCAAAATTCTTTCTGCAGGTATTACCTTTTCATCACTTCATGTTTTTTTTCATTGCCACTTTTACATTGCATGCTTAATTCTTTTACATTGAGGACAATGTAGATTTTTCGGTTGGGAATGAGAGATTAGGTAACCTAATCAGTGTTTTCTCAGTTTTGAGCCAAATTTTTGAAAATTTTCAATGTTTCAAGTTGAAATCTGTTTGGGAAGTGATGAATTGTGTACTTAAGAATGCCTTGAGTATGATAAGATAGAGATTGAATCTTGAATTGTTGGAGTATAATCATCTAAGTAACTTATCACCTAAGTTCTTGCGCTCAATTGATTAAGAGGTAGTTTGAATATCATGTTAAATCATAAGACACATTCATTATTGCCTTTTGTAAGATGTACTAGAATTTCTGATTGTTAGTATGTAAATCATTGATATATGATGAGAATCGAGTCTGGAGAATTTTATCCACCTTAAAAGAAGAAAAAAACCAGTTAAAAAACAGGAGATCGACAAAAAGGTCATGTATCATGAAAAAGAATAAAAAGAATGAAAAATCTGGAAAAGAATGCAAAAATAAAAAGAATGAATAAAAACTAACCGTTGATATAAAATCAAAAACTGGAAAAAGACGGAAAAGGAGATAAGTTCTGAATCAGTACGTGAGTTTCAAACTAATCTTGAAGTGATGAGCATAGCTAACATGATGAATTGATAGTATTCGTATGGAAAGTAAATTGACTTTCACTGAGCACATTGAAAAACTTGATATACAAATTATGCTTCGATTTAATGGATAAAGAACTTATTTGATTGGGTGCTTATGTGATTGGGTTCTAGGTTTTTGAAATCTCACTTTCGTATCTTAATTCTACCCATTCATCCTTGAGTGTACAAAAGATTGTTTTCTTAAAAAGAATTTTGACATTAACCATTGAGATTTATTTTTCGCATATTTTGCTCGAGACTAGCAAAATGCTGGTTGGGAATTGTGTTGAGGGTCAAATATTGCATATTGGACCCCATTTATATCTTAGTTTTATGAACATGATACTGCTTAATGTCCTATTTTACTCATGTTTGTATTGCAAGGTAAATTTAAGAGCTTGGATTGGAAAATGTGCTAAAAGCATGGATTTGACGCTTAAAGATCACCAAGGCAAAGAATCAATTTTAGAAGACAAGGATTGAAGATTTCAAGGTCCCAAGATTCAAGAAAACCAAGCGGATAAGGAACGAAGCAGAAAGAACAAGTGCACAATACACATTGACTGTGTCATCGAACACAGTTCGATGACATCGAGGACACATTTGATGACATCGAACACAAGTCGATGACATTGAATTTATGAAGAAAAATCGAGTTGGTCACTGGACAAATTGAAGACGTTTTTCGATGACTTGAGAACTCGTTCGATGACTCGAAGCATTGCTCAATGACATCGAAGACCTGCTCGATGACATCGAATTTTCTCTGGAATTTGACAAAACTCGCTGGACACATTGGGCACGATTTTCAATTACTTGAAGTACTCCTCGATGACATCAAAGATCTAGTCGATGACATCAAAGGTCTCTTCGATGACATCAAATTTATTAAAGAAATTGGAATAACTCTCTGGACTATTTTGTACACATTATCGATTCCTCAAATAATGTTTGATGACATTGAAAGCCTCTTCGATGACATTAAAGGTAGGTTTGATGACATGGAAGGTTACAGAGTCCGGATGAGTTATAAAAGCGCGGAAAAAACACGTAGAAAAGACACCTTCGATGACATCGAAGCCTGTTCGATGTCATCGAATGGATCGCGCGAAGTTACGCAGAGTTACGCAGAGTGCATAAATTTGAGGCAGTTTCTGAATTTTTTCAAAAAGGTGCGAAAGGAGGTGTTGCACAACTATAAATAGGAGTCCCCAGGGCATCCCTGGGGATCGATCTAATCATTATAGGGTTTGGATGAGCAAAGCATAAGGGTGGAGAGCCGTCGCTAAGCGTTTTTCTTCTTTCTTCCTTAGTTTTTCATGCTTTCTTCTATGGTTTTAGTTTCAATCATGACTATAGTTGGCTAAATCTCTTAGCTAGGGCTAAGAGGCGAAGCTTGTAGCGTGATGGGATGTTTTCTAGTGCTTTAATTCATGTTTATGTTAAACTCTCTTTTATTTTAGTTTGATATTTAAGAAATACTTTTAGTTTTTAATGGTTTATTGTGACTCAAATAATAGTAGATCTGCGATAGCTTTGAGTATCTCTTTTCATGTATTGAGATTGTGATATTAGGAAATCCTGTTGTTCACCATCGTCTCATTGGCATGGTTGGATGATGGAATCCCTTCTAATCTTCATGATTCTCTTATGTTTGTTTACGAGATTGGTATATTCTATTGTGAGCCATTATCTCCTGGGCATGGTTTTGTGATGGAATCACTTCCAGTTCTCACAACTCTCATCCATTGAGAATTAGGTCAAAGGAAGTTCAGATTTGATTTTACTGAGATATCTTCCAACTGGATAAGATAGGACTCTGATTCCAGTTGTGTCCTTGAATCAAGCATAGATCTCCCTAATTGCTATAAGTGGATCCTTGGAAATCTTAGTTTCTCAACTTTGAATTTCTTAAGTTTTAGTTAAATAATTCACAATTACTCTCTCTATACTTCCAGATTTAGGTTTTCATCTTTTTCTAGTTCTAATTCTAGTTATTTTCAGAATACTCATGAGATTAGTCCATGTGGATTCGACCTCGGTCTCACTAAGATTATTACTACATCGCGACCCTACACTTGGGGTTGTGAACATCTAGCTAAGAGATTAGTTAACCAAAAACATGATTAAGCTGAAACTCTTAAAGAAAAATATGAAAAACTAAGGAAAAAGAATGAACTCCTTGGAAGATACTACACCCTTTGCTCTAATCCTCTAATCCTAATTCGTGTTTAGAATCCCTTGGAGAGCCTAAATATATAGGCTTTATTCGGCCGACTTTGAACACCGTCTCAATTTTATGCACTCTGCGCACATTCGATGGCACTTTGATGTCATCGAAGGTTAGAGTTCAAGTTGAATTTGAATTGAAAACTTCACGTTATTTGCGCTGCGTAAGTCTTCGATGTCATCTCCCGATCTTCGATGTCATTGAAAATCTCCTCGATGCAATTGAAATTGGTCCAGAACTGTCCAGCGAGTTGAGCTTGAAATTTCAAAAATTCTCCATGTCATCGAACTGACTTTGATGACATCGAAACTTGCCTTCGATCGAATCGAAGGGTATTTGATGGAATCGAACTTTGCACCCAATTGTCGAGCAACAAACTTGAATTTTCACTAAAATCTTGATGTGATCAATCGTTCTTCGATGGCATCATACACGTACTTCGATATAATCAAAGTGTGGTCAATGACATCGAATGGTCAAGTTCAGCAACTCTTGAAATTTTGTACTTTGTAAATTCGATTTTTTTCCTTCTTTACTTGGTTTTCTAGGATCTTGGACTCTTGAAATCTTCAATCTTGGCCTCTAAATATGTAATCCTTACTTTGGCAATTCTTGAGTATCAAATCTATGCTTTTAGCATCTGTTTCAACATAAGCTCTGGAAATCACCTGGCAAGACAAACGTGCATAAATATATCGATTAAGTGCTATTATGTTCATAAAACTAAGATATAGATAGGGGAAAATATGCAATATTTGACACTCAATAATACCACACAAACTGAAAGGAAATTTTTATAAGATACCTATAAGACTAACCATACTTTATGGAATAAGATGTTCCGTAGTTAAGGAACAACATGTCTATTTACTAAAAGCATTGGAAAGATTATTTTATTTTTATTGAGGAAAAAAATTGTAACAAATCATTAAAAGCATTAATTCATTTTAATGTTGTACTAAAAAATAACTTATAATGTAAGCTACGCTATATAGCGTATCCAAATTATCATGTAGCATAAGCTACATGCGACTTAAGCTATTTTTATGAGCCATGTAGCAATTAAGGCTAAGCTACTAGCTATATAATATAGCCATTTAAAACCTACCTGGGAGTAACACTAGTAGTTAACAAGATGAGAGAAAGTACACTTGAATGGACATAACTCAATGCACTCTACATTGTATTATGAGAACATTATATGATTGCATATTAAACACAATAATCTATTTTTCTTGTAAGCTATCATACTTTGGTAGGCTTCTCAGCCATCTATGAAATAGACATATGAAATAGACTAATTTAGTAGGACTCATGCATTTGATCAAAATACCTAAGTACACCTCACAACTTTGAAAGTTTTCATCAAGACAAATAAGCCATGATTCACTTTCAATGGATAAAATGATGGACAGTTAAAAGGTGCTTGGATCATAAGTTACTTTACATAAGCTACTTATGCCTCAAGTAGCTTATCTTATTTCTATTTATTCAGCATATAAGTACATTTAGTAAATAACATACTTATTAGCCAAAAAGTAGAAAAGTTTGTTTGATTTCCAACATCACATAAGTACTTAGTCCTCAAGTTTGTTAGGTCCAATCTTAACATCCACCGTCCATCATGTGGGCCCCACCTTTGATGTGAATGTTCATTATGTCGGGCCCACCTTGGACTTGCCTTTAATGTGAACCGTCCATCGTATGCACCCTACCTTCAGTATGGACCATCCACCTTGCGAGGCCCACCTTTTATGTGGGCTATCCATCAAGCAGGGCCCACCTTCAAGTAGGCCATCCATCATGCGGGCCCACCTTTAATGTGGACCGTCCATCATATAGAGCCCAAATTTGAAGTGGGTTGTCCATTAAACAATGCTCGCCTTGGATGTGGGTCATTTATCATTAGGGGCCAACTCTCGATGTAAACTGAATTGAACAACAAAATTCATTGGATTATGAAATTGCGAAGTATAAATTTTTTTTCAAGTTTGAGTATGTAAGATGAAGATGAAGATTTCAAGATGACAATAATAATCCAAATGATTTTATGCTCATATGAGATGTTTATTTTAATTTTCTGTCCTCATGTGCGGACCATTTTAATATGGGTCATGTATCATGTGAGGCCCACCATCAATGTTATTGTCAATCATGTGAGGCCCAACTTTAATATCCACCGCCCATCATGTGGAGCCCACTTTTGATGTGGACCGTCCATCATGTGGGGCTCACCTTGGTGTGGCTCATTCATCATCAATACCTTTGATGTGGACCGTCCATTATGTGGGGCCCACCATCAAAATAAATTGTCCATCGTGTGGGGCCCACCTTCAATGTCCACCACCTATCATGTAGAGCCCACGCTTGATGTGGACCTTCAGGGCACACCTTGGATGTGGGTCATTCATCATCAGGGGCCAACCTTTGATGTGGACCATCCATTATAGGGGCCCACCTTCAATGTTATTGTCCATAATGTAGGGCCACCTTAAATATCCACTTCGCCTTATGTGGAGCCCACCTTTGATATGGACCATCCATTGTGTGGCCCCACCTTTAATATGGGTCGTCCATTGTGTAGGGCCCCACTTTAGATGTGGATCATTCATCATTAAAGGCCTACCTTTGATGTAGACAATCCATTATGTGAGCGCCCCTTGACGTGGGTCATCCATAATGTGGAGCCCACCTTTGACGTGGACTGTCCATCATGTGCGCCCACCTTGAATCATGTGAGGCCTCCTTTGATATGGACCATCCATCACATGGGGGAGGGAGAGAGAGAGAGAGAGAGAGAGAGAGAGAGAGAGAGAGGATAAAAGAAACTGATGGAGATAACTTTCATCACGTTACTTTATTTGCTTACCAAACTAATTTAAATAAATAAATTAATTAAAAAAAAAAAAAAAAAAAAAAAAAAAAAGAGGGTTACTTATTAGGTGGTATTCAAACGGGGATTTGTGTAGTTTATGTCCATAGAAGGTGAGTCTTTGTTGGGCGTACAGCCCGAGCATAATTCCCCACAACATAATGCAACTTAATTCTTGAGTCACAATACTATTACGACCATATTTGTAGCCAGCGCCGCCCCCCCCCCCCCCCCACGTCGGTCCTTGTTGTATCAACTATGTCCTTCCGTGTCCCCAGCTCATTTACGAGGAAACAGCAGGGTTTAGCAACCGAGGCAACCGCTGGAACCTTCCTAGACCCCACCATCATGTTTGCATGCCACCCGTTCACAACGATGTAAAGAAAACACAACAAATATTCACCCTCATCTGAAACATGTTTCTTGTCGTCTGGCCCACTTGGCGATTTTTTACATCACTGCTGGCACAGCCATTGGACTCCTCCCCCAGGGCTTCTAGTTATGACCTTTCAACCAAACATTGTAGACTTAAAGCTTTTTAAGGGCCCCTTTGGTTACCACCAAATAAGTTAGTAGATAACTAACTTACTTGAGATAAGTAACTTTAGTTTATGATCAATAATAAGTTCCTTTTTTAAATAAATTTTTTTATTTAAAGTTACTTCAAGTAGAATTCAAGAAAAGCTACTTTAGGCTCAAGTAACTTACGGATCCAAACGCCCGTACGTTGGTAAAAGTACAACAACCGACCACCCATCAGGCAAAAGTCCTGTTCTCCCGGCTCTTGTAACCAGAAGCTGATTGCCTGGTGACCCTGCTACCACCTACCACCAGGTGGGTCCACCTGGATGTTTGTGTTTTATTCACACCATCCATCTGTTTTGCCAGCTCAATTCAAGTCATGAGCCCAAAATTGAAGCATTTCCAAAGCACAGGTGGACCAGACCACAGGAAACAGTGGGGCCGTTGAAACCTTCCTAGGGCTAACAGTGATGACTTCTGTAGCCTCAAAGAAGTTTTCAACAGTACGAGTTCAAATCTCCACTGTTTCCTGTGGCGTGGTCCACTTGAACTTCCGATATTCTTCAATATGGGGCTCATGACCTAAAATGAGCTGGCAAACCAGACATCATAGTAGGCCCTACAAAGCCCTGCCAACATGGATCATCCCTCATAACCCAGCTTTAGCAGAGGCTAATCACGTGCCAACACAGTCCCACCCAGAGTATTGATCCCCAACCCAAATCAGCAAGCAACCCATGTGATGCCACAGAGGAGCAATTGCTAGGCAAACAACTAAAGCATGAAGCATCAATCCAAGTAGTTGGTTACACCAAAATAACATGGAGCCACCATTACTAAGATGCAACTATCAGTGCTAAAACTTGCCAACATGCAAACCAATCTGTCCAAATTATTCTTACATGTACCAATGTTTAACACAAAAGGGAGCAACAAAGAGATAAAATGTCGATTGATCCTCAAAGTTTTGCAATCAAACCATTCTGTATAGGCTTCGTTATCACGCTGTCCTTGATATCTATCTCACTGGCACTGGGTGGAACATCCACTGCTGGGGAGCAGTTGAAGAAACCATGAGGCTGCACAACCAAAACCAAACATGTAACATGCACGTCTAGGTTGATGATGATGATAGTAGATTTTTCTCCATTTCAGTTCTTATGCATGTCCACATGTATAGCAGAGCATGTGATGTTCACGCATAAGTGAACAAGTGGAGATGATTGGTGTAGGAAGAGCACTAAGATGCAAACATCATGCCACATGACATACCGTGTACACTGAAATGTTGAAAACAGATATGCAAAGAAGAAAGATAAATGCTCTGCAGGCAGAGATAAATTGTGGGAGGAATGTCCACAAAAGGCTCACACACCATAATCAAGAAGCCTCTTGGATTGAAAATAGAAGCAAGTGCACCAGCAAGGGAATAAAGGCTAGAGAATAGTTGCTAGATTCTGGTCAACATTTGCCTCTTGGACAGATGGTTATGGGGTTCTTTTAAGGGTGTTAGCCTTTCCTCTCTGGGAATTAATCCAAATTATATTAAACTAATGCATTTTGAATATTTTCATTGAAAGAAATTTTGTTATGAATACATAAATAGAAGAACAAACAAGACAAACAAATCATATCAGCAAGATCATGGATTGACCATTAGCTGAAGGATTCTTCCATGTATTAAAATCTCCTGCTTCAGAATCATGGATTTGTATTTCAACTTGGATTCTTGTTGGATCCGTCATTCCCCCTCCAAAGATTCACACTTCCAAATCCTAGGAACCGCACCAGGGATTGGCATTGAGCCTATATCTTCTGGCATTCGTTATAGACAAGTTAAGGCATATACAAGAAGAGGTCCCTATTGCGTATGTTGTTTGCAGATATTAGTTTTGATTGACAGGATGAGGAAGGCATACATGCAACTAGAACTATGAAGGGATGCTTAAGAATCTAAAGGTTTTTTAATTAGTTGGACTAAAACAGAGTATATGGAATGCAATTATAGTAACAATGGGAGTAGAAACAAGGAATTAGTTGAGATGCTGACCAAGAACCCCAAAATGACCATTTTTATCTTGGGTCGGTAATTGATGAGAACGGAGAGATCGAGAAGGATGTTGCTCATAGTTGGGTGGAAAAAGTGAAGATGGGCCTCCGGAGGTTTATGTGACTGTCATGTATCAATCAAACTAAAGCAGAAGTTCTATAGGATAGCAGCTATAAGACCGTCCATGCTTTATGGAGCAGAATGTTGAGCACTTAGGAATAACATGTTCCTATAATGAGCATTGCTGAAACATGTTGAGAAGGATGAATGGCAAGACGAGGAAGGATAGACCTAGAAATGAATGCATAAGAGGGGACTTAGGAGTAGCATCTATAGCAGCAAGGGAAAGTAGATTCGGATGATTTGGTCATGTTCAACAGAGACCAGGAACTGTACTGGTTACAAGTGAGTGAGTTCAAGTTGAAGGTTCTAAAAGGTAGGAGGGAGGTCCAAAAGGATGTCGGTTGAGGTAGTAAGAAAAAACTTGATGACTTTTGATATGGTCCATGAAAGAGTGAAATGGTGGAACAGGATTCATGTTGTACCTGACCCCAATTAGTTGAGATAAGGCTTAAATGGTGAGGCGGTGGTGCCGTTACGGCCATTACAAAAAATTGATCTGTAAAAGTGGCCCCCGTAACGGCACGTTACGCCACTCGTAAAGGCATAATAGCCCCGTAATTGAATTACGGGGCCGGTATAGGTTTTTCGGATTTTTTTCATTGAAAAAAGAGGCTGTTACTTACAGCCCCCGTAACGGCTGTTATACCCCATATTGTAAAGGTAACGGTGGTGGCCATTACGGCCACCGTTACCGTTATGGAATACCTTAGATGAAGCCACACACCTCCTTCCTCCCTCCCTCTGTGTGGGCGCACGCGTGTGTGTGTCTGTGTGTATGTGCGTGTGAAGGTCTCAAGTCCAACCAGTTGGACTATAGGTTACAGTCCGGCCAGCAAATAACTTCCAACCTTTCATGGATGTACTACATCCAACTTGTCCAATAGGTTGGCCCCATCATAAGGATCACCTTTTGGAAAACTCAGCAATGGACACTTATTGAGTGGACAATATTTGTGTTTTTCTATTTAGCAATGGCTGGGAATTTTTTATATGGTGGGCCACTTATGGTCCCTCCCTCCATCCCTACACACATACACAAACCCACACAGTCGATTAGGTCAACCTCCTGGGAGTTCACACGAGGTCAAGCTCTGTGCTCTATGGGCCCCATAGCGATGTGTGTCAGACATCCACACCATGTATTTGGTAGGTCCCCTCTAGCCAATGTTTTAAGTATCAATGATATAGGCTGATATATCCCATGATATATCTTTTGTCCCACCTGTGCAAAACGAAACGCTCTAGTGGGATATATCCCACATGTTCGATCCAGTGAGCATTTTCAATTTTCAATTCTTTTTTTTTTTTTCTATAAATCATATGTTAAATCAATGTCAAATTGTTACAAAACCAGGGTTTTCATGTTTTGCATGAAAAATCATGGATTGGAAGCTTCGATTTCAAGATTTGGAGGAGATAGGCCGAGTTATAGAAAATTGAAAAAAAAAATCTAAATTTCTCAATTTTTCACAAATCGGTTGCAATTTGTGTCCAAACATAAAATCAAACATGTATATAACCTGATCTAGTGATTCTTCCTTTGCTTTTGAATATATTGTTTATGTTTTCACGTCTTCTCACATTTATAAATTATATGAATAGACTTTAAATATACTTGCATGAATTCAGTTAGACAACAAATAGATTAGGACCCCATACAAAGAAAACATATTATGTGCACTTGTTTTTTATAATGTTTTGATTTATAAGTGTGTATTGATTATTTTATTTTTTTAATAATCACTGAAGTTTCATTGAAAAATTCAACCAATTTCCCTATATTTCTAACAACAACGATCGACATAACTGATATATCCCATGTGATAACCGATACATATCCATATCCCAAGGGTACGATACATAACGCGATACCGATATTTCAAACATTGCCTCTAATTTATGGGATTACCCCAAAAATCAGCTGTATCTGGAACTCATGTGGGTCACTCCATCTAAAATCATGTAAAATCAAGCCTAAAACATCAAAAAGCACTTGGTGAGGCCCACCTGAGTTTTAGAATGGCCTGAAATTTAGTGACCACTTATACAAGTGGGACACACAACAGATGGGTTGGATGAATGAACCTCATCTCAGTGGGCCCTATAAACAATCAAGAAGGTTTCGATGGGTGGGCATCCAATCTCAACTTCTATTTGCAGTGTGACCCACCTAAGTCATGGATGGACCTGATTTTGAGGCCCATGGCCCAACATGGAAGAGTGCATCTGATTGATGGGGTGGATATCCGACACACATCACAAGGGCACACAAATCTAGACCTCATGGGAAGCTCCCATAAGATTGACTTCATAGTGCCTTTTTCCCTATATAGCGAAGGGGGGGGGGGGGGTTCTGCTGCAAACCAGATTGTTATTCATGTTATATGCAAGCAAACATGGTAGGTTGGGTGGGCCCCACCATAAAGTGTATGTGAAATCCACTCCAACCATCAGATGAGTCAGCCAACCTTAGGCCTATAGTCCAAAATTCAGCCACATCCATGATCCAGGTGGACCACATGAATGGAAATAGTATGCAGGGGGGAGACCCACCCTCCCAACTGTTTCCTTTGGTGTGGCCCACATAAATCACGGATAGGTCTAATTACGGTGATCCCAAGCATAACTTTTCACAAGGCAGCTGATGGTAGTGGATTTCACATAATCATTACAGTGGGCCTTGTACCTCTCCCAACTGTTTCCTTTGGTGTGCTGCACCTGAATCATGGGTCAGCCTGATTTTTGGTCCCTAGGCCTAACAATGGATGATGCAACTGATGGTCGGAGTGGATTGTACATACGCATCATGGTGGGCCCCATAAAAAACCAAGCCCTCAATTGTTTCCCTTGGTGTGGCCCACCTGAATCACAAATCTGCCTGGTTTTTTTAGTACAACCTAAAACGCGATTAAGCACCTGACGGTTAGAGTGGATTTTGGAAACACATCACGGCGGGACACACCCAAGCCACCACTCCTTTGCTCGCATAATCCCTATTTTTGCAGTCTCGCTCAGAGAAGACTGCTGGGCTATTTATGTCTACACACACGCACATCCACCATAACCAGCAGGTGTGCCCTACCCTCTGTGGGACCCACCATGCTGTACATGACATCCGTTCCAACCAGTATAGTGTTATGAAATTGACTGTGTTCTTTTTATCAATTATTAACATATGGATTTATTTGCTAAAACTTATGTAACCATTCATATAGAGCATATGAGTGAAATCCAGAAATGAAACTGAAGAGAGGAAAATACCATAAGCATAAATCCAATGCGCTCTACTGGCATGACCGGCCAGTCTTCCAAACGAGGAATGTGTGTAATTCCAAAGACATACCTGCAATGAAAGACAAGTCGTGAAGAACATAAACTTGCATGAAAGGGCACGAATTCCAAGCAGTAAAAGTCACTTTAGAGTGAATTCAATATTGCATGAACTTGAAAACAGATCTTTCTTGTTAATTTACAAATGCTATTAAAAGGTACAAGGAATTGCTAGATGCAGGAATCGCACAGCCCGAAAGCTCATAGAAGAGGATATGAAACTAACTTACAGAAAAACAGTAGCAGAAAATAGATTCTACAAGCCTGAGAATCAGCCTAGAATAGCAAGATAAGTACTGAAAATTTCATATTTCAACGTGCGCACACGTGTGTGTCTATAAAGGTTGGTCATCATGATGTCCTTAGAATGGTCATACAAATGCCGAAATTTTCTTTGGTCCCTCTCTTGATATTTTTTGTTCCTCTCAGTTATCCCTCCCTTTTGAAGGAAATTAAACCTCGAGTTCTTTATCACAATCCCAAGAATTAGTCTAGGTCACATAGGGCATCAATTGGCCAATATGGTCACTTTGCCATTGGACATTTACTCCATAATGACTGTTCTTGAGAGAAGACACAAACCCATCAATTAAAATAACAATACCAACTTCGTAAATTCATCACCATTCCATTACTTTATCTATTCTTTTTTTCCATTCCTTTTGTTCAAGAAGACGGTGAAAAGAAAAACGTTGTTGCAGAAACACAAAGCAACATACTGCACAACATCATTTGGATGATTTATGAACATATGGTGATTCCAACTACATTGATAATGTTAGAATGTGCAAAGTCGAACATTAAACACATCGATAATAGTCCCTGCAAGCTATAAAAAGTTTGCCTTGTCATGGAACAAACCTACATAGATAGGCCAAAAACCACCAGGGTACTATTCATAAGTTTCTCTTAATCGAAGAGTGACATTTGTGTTCCCAAATGGGATTATTCGAATTCACATCATGAACAACATCAAAGAAACAAGAATCAGAATTAAACTAAAATAAAAATAATAAAAATAAAACCAAGAATAAAAAAGACATAAATGTTGCAAACATCACGAGGCAATTGAGTGAAATAAATTAGAATCTGATAATAATTAATGGAAACAGAAAAGTGGAACTAACCAAAGAACAACATCAGATTCCTCAAGAGGCCGATTCTGCTTAACCCAGGTAGTGAGTCCCTCGTTGACCCGTGGATTTTGATTAGGAAACTCTCCTCCAGGAAACTTCTCATCACGTGAATACGCTGTGACCCAAAGATTGTGCTTCAGGAAGGCAGCTCTCCTCAGAAAAAAGGCCTCTGGACCAGCTAATGGCAAGCAATTTGAACCAGGAACAAGTTTATAGCCTGTTAGCTGACCGGTTCTATTGACAGCTCTTGTGTTCCTGATCTGAATATATAAATTCCAGGTATTTTGGATCAATCATTACACTCCAAATGTATAAAGTATAAAAGTCATAAAGATAGACATTCTCCATTTTAATTCACTGATGTCAAATAAAAGATTAAAAAGTACAAGATCAAGCATACTTTGAAGCATGAATATAATAATCATGAGCTAACAGAAAAATAAGGAACACCATACTGGTTTGAATGATGAAATAATACCAAAATTCAAGATGTGTAACTGACTAGAAATAGAGACTGACATTCCAATCATTGAACCAGTCTCACAAATATATACACACACACACACACACCCTTAACAAATGCATGCTAAGTGTCCATTTGTTTTCAAAACATAATTGTCCACTACTTTAGGACATTTCTACATTATTTATACTTGAAAAAACCTAAACATGGAACAAAAAAAAAATATTAATAGAATGAAGCATAGAACACTTTTGAGAGATACACAATAGTATACAGTAAGTTAACCAGTCACACACACACACACACGCACGCACGCACGCACGCACGCTCACACACGCACGCACGCACGCACAACACACACACACACACACACACACACACCACCCACCCTTAACAAATGCATGCAAAGTGTCCATTTGTTTTCAAAACATAATTGTCCACTACTTTGGGACATTTCTACATTATTTATGCTTGAAAATACCTAGAAATGGAACAAAAAAAATATTAATAGATTGAAGCATAGAACACTTTTGAGAGATACACGATAGTATACAGTAAGTTCACTCATCTTTTCTTTCAATGCACTCTTCATGATCTCTATTTTTTTTTTTCTTTCTTTTCAATCTCAGAAGTTTCAACTGAGGCTTTCCCCTGTACTGGGCTTGTGGTCAATATGGGCTAACAGAACAACAGAACTTTTCATGATGTGCCCAGTCATCCGACAGAGGTGTTTATGAGTGCTACTTTGAATTTGTTGCTTCGGCCAACACTTTATAGACCTTTGTACATTGTCCTCTTAAGCGTTTTGACCTTCTTGGAGAGTAGAGTCCTTGTATTGGGAGAGAGAATTCCTCATCATCACCCTCTTTGTAGTTTGTCTTTTTCTTTTCGGAAGGTCTCTCTGTGTAATTTCTTTTGGAGAGTAGAGTCATTGCTGTGAGCAGCTTGACCCCTCCTCCGTCAACTCACACATCCCAGCCATCTTTTTGCAGGCCTCTCCTCCCAGCATTCAGACTGTTCTGCCAATTATCCAGTCTCCCATGTCAGTCCAGAATCAGGCCTCCCTTCATCCTCTGCACTCTGAGACAATCCCTCTCTCAGCCAACCTGCTGCTGAACTCTCTCCCCAATGTTCAGCCTTATGAGTCACCTGCCCAGTCTCCTGCATCAGGCCTTCCCTCATTTTTCGCTGCAAGCTGGCACTGGCTCTTTTCTCAGCCTCCCCCCAGGTCAGCACATTGCTGCTGGCATCTCTCCTCTCTCCCAGCCCCTCCCCCTGCTATCAGACACTAGTGCTGCCCCTCCATCCACCCACGCTGCCAGCTGCAGTAGGCCCTTCCCTGGGACTGTTCCAACCCCATCGCCATATCTCCCCTCTCACGCATCCCCTGCTGCCACCTCTCCTCAGGCTTCCCTTCATCCAGATCCACAAGTCGAAGATTTAAATCATCTTTTATGCCACGGGAGCATTGCCACCTCAGTCTGGAGCCACTTTGCCCGTCTTTTTCGGATGCCCCTCAGGCAGGATCAATCTATTCAAGCCAGAATCCAGCAATGGACGCTAGCAGCCTCCTCATCTTCCCTTCGCCTTCTCCTTAGGGGCTTGATCCCTCCAATTTTAATTTGGGAAATCTGGATAGGCAGAAACGGGGCTAGGTTCGAGAACCGGATCTTCAGGGCAGCAAACACCATCCAGAGAATCGAGATTGGCTCTCTACTCCCAGACGTAGATCAATCGGTGTGGCATGATCTTGTTCATCGAGGCTTTGGCGCTACTCGTTATGCCCCCTCGCTTCCCGTCAAGGCCATCATTATCAGATGGGTAAGACCTCCAGATCATTGGGTCAAGCTGAATGTTGACGGTTCTGCTAAGGGCAACCCAGGTGCCGGTGGTGGAGGCGGCATATGCTAAGATAACTTAGGGAACATGCTCTTCGCATTTCACAACCAATACGGGGTGGTTTCCAACATGGTCACAGAAGCTCGAGCTATGGTTGGACTCCTCATTTGCAAAGATATGGGCCTATCGTCCATCATTGTTGAGACAGACTCCCGAGCTCTCTTCAACACAGCCTCCAGCCCTACCGCTACCTACGGCAGGAAACTTTGGTACTACCTGCATTTTATTCATCAGCTTTCAGGGGCCCTCAATCTTCGATTCTCCCACGTCTTCCACGAAGGAGACTCCGTCGCTGATGCCCTTGCCATTTTGGCCAGTAGCAGTGCCCCAGACATGAGGTTTCTCTCCCCCTCAGGCCTCCCCCGTCACATTAAAGGGTCCTTGGTTCTTGACAGAGCAGGTATGGGCCAGGTCAGACATTGTAAGGCTAAGAAAGGTGTGGGGTAACCTCGCACCTTTCCCGCTTGGTTCGCGCCTGCCTCCCTTCATGCGGGCTCCCCCTCCAGTCCCCTCTCGCGCGGGCAGCTCTTGTTGCTCTCTTTCTTCCCGCTTGGCCTCTCCTTTGTTTGGTTTTTCTGCTCTAGGTATATAATAGTCGAGGCCCAATTTATCTTTTTGTCCATCGTGGCCCCCGCCCGAATGGTTGTAAATTCATCCTCATCAATACAATGCAAGTGGCAAGTGCCCACCTTCCTTGAAAAAAAATAAAAAAATTAAATAGTAATAATTAAAAAAAGTCTCTCTGTGTAATTTCTCTCTTTTTCTTTGCGATAAAATTTCAGTAGTTTTTCAAAAGAATTGCCTTGTAGATAGGGAATATAGACTTTGAGAATATGCTTTATTTGTAAAAGGCAGGAATTGGTTCATTGCTTTATCATTTGTCGTATGAGAGTGAGGTGATAAAAATGGCAAACAACAGCAAAGGAAAAAACAGAAAAAGGAATATGCGAAATCCCTTCCACTAATAGAATGGTTAATCAATCCCCCTACAAAAGAACCATCCGATCAAACAGATTTGAGATAAGATTTTCCCACAGCAAAGCTTCGGCAGGAGCTAGAAATAACAGAATATGTTCAGAATATGTTTTCTTGTAGAAGGGAAAAGGTTGGAGAAGAAAAAGGAACTTTGTGGTGTAGTTGTGAACTTTTATCAGAAGCGCAAGGTGCAAAAATTTAGAGAACTGAACTTCACTGTCTATGTCATCAACCACCGGTCAATGACATCGAAGACAATGTTCGATGACATCGAAGCATCACATGAAAATCGAGTTTGGTTGTGGGACAAATTGGATGCAGTTCTCGATGACATCTAAATATCCGTGGGCCTTGATCATCTGCACTTTGATCGCCTTTCAGAAGTAGCAACTGGCCTGTTGGAAATGCCTACTTCCGATAAAGAGATTAAGGCTACAGTGGATAGCTTGGGGAGGGGATAAAGCCCCTGGACCAGTCGGTTATCCCCTTACCTTCTTCCAAATGTTTTGGAATGTGGTCAACATAGACGTTCTTGGGTTCATTAAGGAATTCTTCGAGAAGGACCAGATCCCAGCCAAACTTGGAGCTTCTTTTATCGCATTAATTCCTAAGATAGGAGCAGAAGGTTTGAAAGATTTCAGACCTATAAGCTTACTCGGAAACCCTTTTAAAATTTTGGCTAAGGTGCTTGCTTCGAGATTAAGAGGGGTGTTGGGAACTGATCCAAGGGGCTTCTATGGAGGGGAGACAAATTTTAGACAACACATTGATCGCCCATGAGTTCTTGGACTCACGTTTCAAGGAAAAGAAACCTAGAATCATTTGCAAGCTCGATGTAGAAGTTAATCATTCGGCCACATATGATGAAGAAATAGAAATAGAAGAAGATAAAGTACTTAGATGTGGATAAAGTACTCGTACGAACAGATTATGAAGAAATAGAAGATGATAAAGTATATGCCGAAGAAGGAAACGACTCTGATGATGATGGTGGTGTTGGTAATCACATGCCATAATAACAACTAGATCAATGTATATAGTACTACTGTATTACTATAGTAGCCTATGTTAGTATGTTTATTTTTTATATTTCATTATTTTGTAAGTTGTGTTTTCTTGTACATTATATATGCACATTAAGTTGTAGGTTGTAAGTTATAACTTCAAAATTTCATTTATCAATAAAATTTCGATATTCAAAGTTTTTAATAATTAATTCTCTTAATGTAGTTGGTTGATTGTTTTGTAAAAATTTATGTAAATATAATATAAGTAATTAAACATATAACTTAATGAAACACTCAAAGTCTCAAACGAACTTGAAACAAGTAAAATAAGTTATCTAATCCCCTTAGAAGTTTTCCCTAATTTTTTTACATTTTTTTTTTCCAATTTTCCCTTTTTTTTTTCTTTTTTAAATATATATGTGCAATCGCATATTAATTTTTTTCTGAATATATGTGTTCAATTGCATATGCCCATAGCATATGCTGGTCGCACGCAATCGCATACGCGATTTGACAACATTAGCAGCAAGCTAACCTTAATTAAGACAGCCTTCTCCAATATGTCGTTGCACTTCATGTCTTTATTCAAGTGCCCTCAATCGATGCATGTGAGATTGAACAAGTTGAGAACCTTTGGAGAGGTTCAGCAGAAGATAACACGTTCGACCTTCTAAGTTGGGACAAGGTATGTAGGCTATTGCCCACGGCGGTGCGAGTGCATGATCTCTCTGGCATGAACTTAGCTCTCCTCAGGAAGTGGTTATGGTAGTTTGGAACATAGGAAGGGGGCTTCTGGTGGGAAATTGTTGCTAGTAAATAAGGTCTTGAGGAAGGGGGTTGGGTGACTAGAAGATCATCCTTGTACAAAGCTTCTCATATATGGAAATAAATGGTCGACCTTCTAGGGGCGTTCGAGCACGATTTCTATCTTTCTGTTGGGGACGACTCTAGAATTAAGTTTTGGGAAGTCATTTGGTGTGGGGACTCCCCGTTTTGCATTGAATTCCATAACTTGGCTCACACCAAATGGGAACCTATGAGTGGTGGATTGCTTTTCCTTTAGTGGCTTATCCATATGTTGGTCCCCTCTTGTGTAGAAAAAACCTAACAGATCAAGTGAAGTTGACGAGTTTATCTCTCCTTTCTCGACCGCCTGAAGTTGGTTTACCCGGGGGGGGGGGGGGGGGGGTTTGCAATTATTTTAAAAGATGCTTTACTCCGGAGAAAGAGCAAACCAAGAGAGCCTACCACTTTTGATACGCCCCCAAAGGTTGCTGCTTTCACTTGGTTGGTGGGACTCAAAAGAGTTCTCACAATAGAAAACCTCTAGAAGAGATCGTTGGTCAATCCTAATATGTGTTGCCTTTGCGAGCAAGACACTGAAACCATTGATCATCTTTTCATTCTCTATCCTTTCACGATCAAAGTCTAGGAGCAATTTTTTAGCCGTTTTCGAGGAGCACTGGATTAAGACAAGTTCGATTAGGGACCTTCTTTGGGCATGGCATGGGGGAGGCAGGAGTAAGAGAGACATCTTTGTGGCACATTACGCCACCGGCTATATGGTGGGTCATTTGGGGTGAGAGAAACAAAATACAGGTTCGTAATTCTTCTTCTTCTTTCAATGCTATTGTAGAATCCATTAGATTGTTGGTCTCGAAGTGGCTTGCCACTTCCGCAGCTGTCTCTGTTTAATATCACTGCCTTTTTGTGCTATTAGCAGCTCTTGGCTTCTGTATTCTTTTCCCGCCAAGCTGTTGCTTGCGGGTTTCTTAATAAATTCCATCACCCTTCAAAAAAAAAAAAAAAAGAGAGACGATAAAAAGAAAACTGATTTCTTAAACTTCTCTTGGTGGCTTCAATGCATCCTCAAACATTGAAGGGGGGAAATCCCATAAAATCTTTCATAAAAATCTCAGCTAAACATGCTCTCCCAAATCAAATCGAGAATCTGCTGAAAACAATCAAAACAATGATCCATTGCTTAATTGAAGTGAATAGTGACATAAATGGTACTTCTCACCAGAAAAGAATCAGAAACTACCTTCAGATCTCAAAGTATCTAGGACCCTAGCTCTCATACCATGAAAACTTGAATATATTTCAAGAGTGGATACTACTATCATGTGAGCCCTAAGGCTCATGTGCATATGTGAAACAACAATCACAATTACCCTTACAACTTCAACATACAATATATCATGTAACGCTCTAAAGATCGCCCAACCATAAATTCCTAATCTTCATCATCCATCATCTTTTCTTTAAATAAGCACACTATTCATCTTCTTCTCTTCATTTCTTCTATCGTTTTCTTCTCCTTCATTTCCTTTTCTTCAATCTGCTCTTGGTTCCATTTAATGTTAATTTTTTTCACCTTTAAGGAAAATCTCGAAATCATCGAGGAATTGTGGGTAATAGCAGAAAGGGCCTTTGTTTATTTTTCATTTCTATTGAAAGGTAAAAGGGTTAATTGTCAATCCATTAGCTTCTTTAGAATTAAAGCTAATAGCTGACATGAATATATGAATGCATAGATTTCTATGAAGCACTAGACTCATAATAGCATTCTTCAAATCATAACTGACATAGGAGCATACGCAACAAATTCTCTGGCTAAAGTGATATTTGATCATGTTGCTCAGCAGGAAGATAATAACTCAATCAGAAAACTCATTTCTGGCTGAAAATAAATCAAAGAAAGATCAGTCTAGTGGCTGGCGACAAGGATAAAGCCAAAAGACCAATCCAGCTTTATTGAGGCAGGTAAGCACAAATTACCATGAATATTGAAGAAACAAAATATGGTAGATATACATTCAAAGGGTAAGATGAGATCTAACAATGTATGCATTTTTGCAGTATATGACATAAAATGATGCCTCATCATACAAATGGAAGGAAAAAAAAAATAGTAATTATTCATGTCACATAATCAACAATGCAGTTTCTCCAGAATAACCTCCACAAATAGGGTAGATATGCCTTACAATCCAGTGACGAGCAGATGAAGGATTACAGTCACGCATAGCTTGCAGCTCAGACCTGAGCAGCTTTTCTTCAGCATAGAAAGCGTTATTATGAATATTATTCTGCCCCGGTTCTTCAACTTTAACATTCACTTCAACCACCTATAAAAATGAGGGTGATATACATTCATCATGACGTTGACAACATAAAATGGTGTAAAGGAAGTACACAAATTAGGAAGGCTTAAACAATGCATGGGTAAAAACTAGTAAACACTGGAGGATTTATTCCAAAACATATTCAGGTATTTAAAAAAGAAAAAGAAAAGAGAGAGGGAGAGAGCTCTGGATATGGGCAGTCCTGTTTCAACAACAGATCCATCATATAGACCTCTAAGAAACCAAAATTTCTGTATACTTCGAAAGGACACATAACACATCAGAAGTAAACAACAGAACCCCATTTCTTCCAAAACGCTAATAAGCTAAACGAAATACAGGAACATAGAACAATACGTTCCTACATTCCGAGCAAAAATTTAAGTCCAATTTACTCCAAGATAACTGTAAGCTATAACCTATACCTAAAGACTGAAAAGGGCAAGGAAACCTCTTATAAGCATTTGCATCTCAAATTTCTTTAAAATAATAATAATAATCGCCCTTAGCCGAAATCTGCAAAGTCTGAGCCCAAGATGTAGGCAAGACAGCGACACAAATAGAAAGAATCTACAGGTTTTTATTCAGGCTTGCACAGAAATAATCGAAAAGAGCTCAGACACAAACATGCATGCATGCATACATAAGTTTTGAAATAACAAGTGGGATGACCTATCGCCATTTTTGAACAATTCACTCATTCATGCTAGGAGCAAAACATGGTTTAAAATCACGCCAATCAGATGATCCTTAACATCCGCTCAATGGCTTGGAAAATGGACAGTCAAGGTTGAGCGAAGAAACAAAATAGGTACAAACATCATCTTGAACATCTATTCAAGATTGAGTGGAGTGTTCGTTTGATGATTCTAACCATGTAAACAATGTTCCCAGGTCAGTGATATAGATATGGGGCGTAATATAACAATACATGGTATTGATCAATGTTATTGATAATACTACCAATATGACGATATCACAGAAATAATTTTTATAATCTTGGCGACTGCCCTTTCAAATAAATACACTATCATCAACGCATAGAATAGTATCAACATTACCAGCATTAACACCTGTGAAATTCCAGAAACTAAAAAAGATTCGGTTACAAGACTAGAACACCTCCATGGATAGACCAGATCAAATAACAATCAGAGATGGTTGGGACACACGAACTGAAGCTATATTTAGATATGGTATATCTGGTATCAAGTCAGTAGAGAATGGCAGCAGATGGCAGATCTGGCCACCTCAATAAAAACAGCATCAACAACAATACAGTTGTGGTAGTGTTCTCTATTTGCTCTGTGATGACCAGGAAACAGTACCAGATTTGAGGAAGCTGTTGCAGATCTTAAGTGGTGCCGCCAGAGATCATCTGAGTTGGCACAACAAATTGACAAGCAATGGCAGAACCAGTAAGAGACACAAATCCAGTAACAATAAATGAGTACTGGTGGTAAATGTGTCTGGGTAATGACTTAGTTGCATTGGATGGACCCAATGGATGAGTCGGAAGGCACATGTGGCCTGGCTAATACAGATGACCTGGTTTACTACAAGGGTCCTTTCTGGATGAGAGAATACTTTGTGGAAATTTGCACCTCTCACAATAAGGTGGGATCTTTTGAAGTAGAGAATAGAAAGATTTCCGATAATACAATGAATCCTTTGAAAAAACATTAGGGATATGATCATGAATTTTATTGTCCAGTAGCAGAGGAATTTCTTGGTGTGACTGCTTCCTTCTTAGGGATTGGATTACCATTATGGATACAAACAAAAGGAAGCTTGTGCTTAATTGGGTTCCTCATATTAGGTATCAGAAACTAAATTTAGATGGCGGTTCCTTTGATTTTGGGCATCACCATTGTGTGTGGGTGGGCAGGTGGAGGCAAAAATTGTAATTTGGATACCCTTTTGCAGTATGTGGGACTCCAAGATTTACAAATCAGAACCAAGAATTTTTCCTTTTCATTTCTTCTTCTAGGGGATTGTCAAAATAGTCCCCTAATGTTATTAATGAGGGCATCGTCAGTTTTAGAAACTTGGAGACCAATGCTGAACCAACTGATCATCAAATAAGGGACAAAAGGTGGTTATGAGTCTTGTATATGGAACTATGGCATACTATTCTACAAAATGCAAGTATCTTTGATTCCTATGATAGGAAACAAAACCCAAGAAGTGAGACTAAATTCTAGAAAGTTAGGGGTATGGCGCCTCTTGGTCTTCTCTCGTGGTGCAACTCCACATATATCTCTTCTTCCTTTCTTTCTTCTCCATCTTTCTCTATATCTCTGCAGTTATTAAAGTGATTATCAAACTTCATGGGAACTAAAGGTGAGGAACTGAAGGCCTAAACAGTGTACATAAGTTCCTTTCATTGCAATTAAATTTCTGTTGATTAGCCCATCACTCTACTTCATTCTTAAAGACATCAGCAACATTTCCTTTGAATGTCTCTTTTCATCATGTACAGAGAGAGGATAGAGAGGAGAACAACTCCATAGTAAAGACAGAGATGAGAGGGTCACTCATTCGTTTGGTAACGTGTTGCCTTTATATACTTTTTGCCCTGGATAAACATTCAGGTGTGTTTGGTTGCACCAAATATCATGAAATTTCATGATATTTTGCACCAAATTAGACAGATTAATCATGAAATATCTTGAGATTTCATTGCATCTGGTGCAACCAAATGCACCCTTAGTATTTTACTGGAAAACAAAAGGGCAAAAGAAGAAGAAGAAAGAAAGAAAGAGGCTGAAAATTCAGCTTCGAGCATATTGTGAAAATGTGCTACTTTCAATTTTATTATTGTCAGATTCATCCTACAAACTTCCTTGTTTCATTAGCTGGTAACCAAAACAGTTTTAAGAGCAAGAAACTAATCATCCGTTGACTGATAGGCAGAAGGTATGGTTTAGGGGTTAGACTTTTGAACAGTGGTTTTGAAGACAAGAACAATCAACATGATGATATGCACTGATTTTTTGAAGCTTACGAGAAATTGTTGAATGACAAATTCAAAATTTCAAAGCGAGACTTCTTGCAGAAATGAGCACACAAGCAACCATGTCAACTCAATGTAGTACTCCGTATGGGGGGTGGATAATGAGAAAACACTCAACTTTTGAGTTCCGCAACATGGTAGAGGCATAGAGCTAGTGAGCAAATGATTGAGCACGATATCTAGCTCAAGATTGATGTATTCGGAGTTCAAAGGGCAAGTCATAAAGAAAGGTTTCTCAATTAGATCTCCATGTTAAAAGTTCTTCAACCCTGTTGATTCAAAAGTCAAGCTTGTGGGAATGAAGCCTAAGAGTCACACGTCAACTTGGTGGCAATAACCACAAACATAAATAATCAGTCAATTAAAACAGATAATTAGAAAGTCGTAACTAGTAACGGATGTAAAAGGTTTTAAAGAAAAGCCTTTCCCCAACAAGGAAGTGACAACAGGAGACAGCAACAAGTAGCAAATTACAGCCTAGGAATGTAATGTTTGTTGCAATCTGAAAATTTTCACATATTTTGGTTCCTATTAGACCTTTAACTGGCCCAGGTTTGGGAATGTTGGTTGGTGCTACAGTATTAGTGCTTTGGGTCAGTCCTAAACTTACATGTGGGCTACTCTCCAAGGCATCTTTCGTTGCTCTCATTCCTCAAATACTTTATCAATGATGCAGTTAAAGATTAATGCTGATATGCAATCAGGCCACTTCAGTTCTAATCTGATTGCAAGAAACAATCCTGCAATGTCAAACTAAAGCGTAGCTAGAAAATCAATCCTTAGGCTTTACGAAGCAAGAACTAGTGTGTTCCTTTACTCAATGCAAAATCTCACTGAGGAGAAAGCTGACAAAATTTTGTAGTAGAAACTATCACATTATGATGGAACCAAAAACAGAATCACAAAATATGAGGAATATATCAAATTCCTTTTCGCATATATCAAACTATAGACAAATTGAGGAATATCCTATCAATTCATAGGAGCACACCTGATTGAATGTTTCACCAGGCCTATAATCGACGGCCATGTCCATACGAGCAACAAAGAAGTGTTGATGGACTGGTGCGTATAACCCAGGAGCAATAGTTGTACCATATTTTCTAGATTCCCCAGGTTGCAATGCTCCTAAGCTGAGTATTCCAGTGAGTTTAACTTCAGCTTCAATTTTGCCATCCTGTGAGCAAAGAGTACATAAGCATCCTCTTTAATTTTATATAACATGGATGGATAAAAACACAAGTAACATAAGTGAAAATAACTAGCATGAAGTGTATATAAACAACAAGAAATAAGTGCAAGTAACACCTAGTGAATGGAATCCAATTGGAAAAATCCATACATCCTACTACAAATATTTCTGATTCAATATGCAAATATTCTTTTGTTGCCATTGTATCTAATGCAAAAGGTGCAATCCATATCAATGAGCTTTTAAAAGCGTATGCTTTAAATATATAAGCGAAAAATTATGAAATTAAATAACGAAAAAGACTTTTCATTAAGGATATCTCCGCTGGTTACCAATGTACCAGCAGGCAGATCTAAAAGCCGACCCAGAGGTCAGATTAGTTCTGGCATTTGATCCAAGGTTAGATCTTCACAGTGGCAAGAAATAGGGCAAGTTCTTCAGATGGGAAAATCCAACAATCAGATCATTCAAAAAAACAGAGAGCATGATGATTGGCATAAGTGACAAGATGGATCAGCTGATGCAACTGATGTCACGTAGGGGAGGCAAATCAGGCAAGAGATTTACGTAGTAAAGTGATAGATGAAGCACAAGATCATGCTAGATCTTAGAGTGCTGATCGAAGATCAGACTGATCACCATTGATGATATCATCAATGCACAAATTCAACAATCGAGATGATGATCAAGGTGTGAAGGTCGAACTATCCAAATTCAATAGTCGATGCATATGGCGCAGTTCCCACACTAGATGACAAGTGTTGAGAAGTTCTTCAAGCAGAAAGATCACCCCAATCAAAACAAGGTCAAGTTGGTGGCAACAAAGTTGATATAACACAAAATTATCTAAGTTTCCACTTACACACCTTTCAGCATTTCTATCAGATCTCAACGCC
Organism: Magnolia changhungtana; assembly: GCA_030180095.1. NCBI lineage: Eukaryota > Viridiplantae > Streptophyta > Magnoliopsida > Magnoliales > Magnoliaceae > Magnolia > Magnolia changhungtana. The sequence goes on along the minus strand of JASAUF010000066.1, from coordinate 875,344 downwards.
AGTATGTCAAGAATATGTGCTATTTATCATGTTGGAAAGGTAACTTGAAGAGCTAACAAACAGTTTAGATTGGAGCTAAAATCCCAAATTATTTAAAAGATGAGGTTGGAACATCACCCTTCTTTTAAATCTCAATTTCTAACCTTCTCCATGCACCTTACCATTTTTTAAATCATCCCTTGATGCTTGGAGATTGGATTGGTTTGTATCAAGATTCATTTCACAGTTAACTTGTTGATCTAAACAGTGGTATAGGGATTTTAGAAAACTGTTAGCAAAGATGTGAGAAGATTACAAAAAAAGCAAATGGAATATGAAGACTACAAAAATGCAATTTTGTAGGGTGCAGAAATGATATCTCCGTGTCCCATAGATGTCATAAAAATGAAACATCCTCTCCTCTGGGACATGGAAATGGGATCTTCGTGCCCAGGTGTCTAGAAGATAAAAAGGGTGTGTACCCTAACTTAAGGGGTTCGTTGGTTCGACACCGTTTAGAGATGGTCTAGGGTTGAATATGAAACTCAAATGAGGTTCAAAAGGTCGTTTAACACTTATTCTTCTTTTTTTTTTTGTGTGTTGGGGTGGGGTTTTTTTTTTTTTTTTTTCCTTTTCTATGTTGGGTGGGTGTTTTTCTTCTCCTTTTCTTCCCTCTTTAATCTATAATTCTACAAACTCTAAACACCGAATGTTAGGATCGCCACTAAAGCGTGATTATGGGTCAGTAGCTTATTTATGGTGGTATCTTAAATATAGACAGTTCAAATTATTAGATCCTGCATGAGGGCCTGCAATGGGTGGTGAGTGGTGACACATGCTAGATCCAGTTCCTTTAGAAGTCTCTGAACTGTGGAATGAACTTATTAAATAAGGGTTGCGGGTGGAGCCCACCATGGTGTGTGTATGAAATTCAACACGTCCAACGGGTCACCCATTATTGAACTTGTATGCCCCAAAAATTGGGTTGATCCAGCCATTGAACAGGCCACTGGGATAATTTTGAGGTTGTTGGGTGGTTGTTCATTGTTTTCTATGGTGTAGCCCACCTAATAATCAGGCAGGCCTGAATTTGGATAATCCCATCATCATAGTCAGTCCCGATTAATGTGCATTTTAGATGGCATATGCACAACACGGTGGCCGTGCATAGGCAATAGTGTAAGCAAGTGAATAAGAAGATAAATAACTTTCACACATAGGTGAATAACTTTTTTGTAATTTTACTCAAAGGTGAATAAATTGTAGGGCTGTCAATGGGCCGGGCCAGAGGTTGGCTTAGGCCCAGATTTTGAATTGTTCGGGCTGGGCCTGACAGGCAGGCCCTATTCAAATTTTTTGCCTGGCCCAAGCACAACCCATTGACAGCCCTAATAACTTGTTGAATAAGCTTACCCTAGAAGGGTCATGCATGGGGTCAACTGTGGTGCGTGGATGACATCCAACCTATCCATCATGGTTTCCCCCATCATGCCCGAGCACAACCCATTGACAGCCCTAATAACTTGTAGAATAAGCTTACCCTAGAAGGGTCGTGCATGGGGTCAACTGCGATGCATGGATGACATCCAACCTATCCATCATGGTTTCCCCCATCATGAAATTAAGACGCCCCAAAAATCAAATTAATCCAACCATCAGGCTGCCATGTGAATTTGGAGGTTTTTGGTGGTTGCCCATTGTTTTCTATGGTGTGACCCACTTAATAATTGTATAAGTTTGATTTTTTAAGACATCCCGACATCGTGTTCAGGCTCACTTACATTTGATAATTTGGTTTGAACTTCCTCATAAAATAAATAAATAAATCTATGTTTTATAATTTCACAATTAGGCATTAACGACTGATGTCTACGTATGCATCCGAATTTTTGCTCTCAAACTTTTCAAATAAAACCATGTCATACCTGAACAACTGTCTCCAAGTTTTTGGTGTTTCCATATTTTAGGGCTGCCGTATTTTTTTGTGTCTACACTGAATAATACACAAACTTTTGTTGTACAAAATTTTTGCCATATGGCAAATTGCTAACTATGGGTAAGAATCTTCAACTATAGCCTCCTTGTCTACTGCAATGAGAAAGAGGTATTCTAACCTCTCACTCAGCAAAGAATCCTCGCACCACAGATTATTCCAAGAGCTAACATACGCATCATCGCCTACCAAAAATCTCATATTACTACCGCAGACTGGCTGCATAGTAGAGCTTGCCCCCCAAATCTCCGGCCCTTTCTTCTTAGAGCCACATACAACATCCCAGCCATTTTTGGACACCCCATATTTAGCCTCTAATATGCTCTCCTCCCCATTCCCAAATCATCATCAACATTTCCCCATCATCACAATATTTATGCATCTAATGTCTCCAACTCCTATTCCCCCCAAGCACCACTGGTTTGCATACCTCCTCCCACAGAACTAGATGGAATTGATGGTGCTCCAAATTATTCCATAATTTTTTATCTAGATGGATTCTAAACGCTTCATGCATCTGAAGATGGAGATCAAGTCTATAGAAATCCTGGCTAAAATTGCTTTCAGCATGGTAATTCAGCAAGCTTCATAAGGAATCTTTCTTGGACTTTTCCCCATCCAATGGCCTTTCTTTCCACCTTTCAACACAATATGAATACCCAAGAGCCCCATATCACCTTCAACACTGCATCTGATATTTGTTGCAACTTCCACAAGGGAGTCTTAGCCAAGATTTATGCCCACCTGTGAACTTTTAGCAATATTTACCTTCAAACACGATATTAATGAAGCATGTCAAAATATCCTTAAACATCTAAGCATCTTGAACCAAGCATCTCCAAATAGCCATGTACGATCAGCATAATGGACGTGTGTGATCTTCAGACTGATGTAACCCACCTGCATTCCTTTGACAAATCCCAGATTGCAAGCTCTTTGCAGAAGGAGAGACCTTCCCCAACAATAGCATACAGGAGGGGCAACAGCGGATCCCCTTGTCTAAGGCACCTCAACATTTGCAGAAGCTGTTAAGGGACCTATTGAATAGTACAGAGAAAAGCCGACTGAACACAAGCCGACATCCACCGGACCCACTTTTGACTGAAACCCATTTGCTGCAGGAGATCCAATAAAAAGGCCCAATAGAAACTGCCATATGCTTTTTCAGTGTCAATTTTAAGTACAAACCCTTTTATCTCCATGACCACGTTTGGAGAACTCATCTACTATCTCGTTGGCTACTTTAGAGTTCATGAAGTCCTTCAATATCACTTTCTATCACAAAAGTCATCTCCATGGCAGCTCCATCTCTTTTCCTTGTTACACACTCTTCTCAAATTATGTTTGTGCTGTGTTTGTGTTTCTGTGCATTTATTTTCACCTCTCCTAGTAAATTTTATGCCAATCAGTCCCTGGTGCAAGTAAGGAAGGGTTAATGTAAGGAGTGGCAGCTGATCATCAAATTTTCGCCGAGCAATCATGAGAATTGCTGTTTAAACGGGTCTTCATAAAATGGACCCAAATAATTGGGCTATGGCTATGGCTATGGCGATGATGTGTGTGCATGCGTGCGCACATATCAATTCCTTTTATAGGGATCTTCACTCTAGGACTACTACTGTTCCTAAATAGACCAAACTAATGGCTACTCGAAATATCCTAATCCTATAAAGCCATCAGGGTAATTTCAGATATGAAACAACATGAGTATGTGTATTAGATATGGCTCAACCATTCCCAAACATATCAAAGACATGATTAAAAATATAAAATCAGATTTAGAAACTGTGTACCAATATATAAAAAATAATTTAGCAATTACAAATACCAAAATAGCCCAAACCCAAATAGCTAGCTATAATGATGATTATGGTGACGAATTATAAGTACTAAGATATTAAAACACAATAATGATGATGATGGTGATGAAGTAGAAGCACTAAGATATTAAACACATGCACGCGAGCTCATTATAATGATGATGACAGTGACAAAGTAGAAGCACTCAGATATTAAATGCAGGCACGCTCACACACACACACACACACACACACACACACACACACACACACACACTATAAAGACGATGATGAGATGAAGTAATAATACTAAGATATCGCACACATGATGACAGCAACGAATTAGAAGAAATAAGATATCACACACGTAAGCAGATGCATGCACGTACAGTCGCAAAAGGGTATGGTGCTGATCATCATGATGAAACTTGCAATCTGGCTTTCTTTTTTACTCAGATTGGCAAATTCATCAGGTGATGGTTTAGCCGGAAGGATCACCTTCTTTCTCTTGTTATTGGGAACTCAGTTCCATTCTTGATGTTCATCTAGTTCTCAAATAAATTTTCTGGTGCTGATTCTAGAAAAATGATGATGAATGATGATGATGATGATGATGATGAGAGCAATATATACACCCATGACCCCTTACCCAGATAACAAAAACCATACACATAAACCAGGACTAACAATACAAGCAAATTCATTTAGTGCACTAAATTCAAAGGAGAAACTCCAGACTTGCCTGATAGAAATGCCAATAAAATCCATACTCATAATTAGCCACAGTACATATAAATGACACTGATAGCCGTCTGGACCGCCGTACTTCAGCTAAGCCAGTCCTCCAATCTTGATGCTTCCATAGGATTCCATGATCTTCTTCATGCAAACAAACACAATTCTCAATTGTCTCAACACCTCCGGTGAAATTTGTAAAATGGGCATCGAAATATTTGATGTAGCCTAAACAGTCACATCCCTGCAAAGCTAAAGTCATTTCAGAAAGGAAAGATATCGGACCACGAGTAGAAGGAACCAATTACTAATGGAAAGGACAAGATGTGCGGAATTTTGACCTTCTTTAAGGAATGTGCATTTTTACCCAGCCCATCCTCTCCCGCATCAAATGCATTCTTCCTGTAATGTGGCTCATTTGGATCTCCGTACGGCACCACCATCTCAACAAAGCTTAACCTGTGGGCCACGGATCTTCGACCCCGACTACCATCAATATATGCAACAGAGTAGATAATCAGGCCCTCCCTAGTATTGAAACCGATTCGGAAATTCCACTGTTCACAGGACATCCGATCATGAAAACCTTAGTAGGAGGTTCTTAATTACAATGTAATGCGGGTAATTAATCAGCTCGTCAAACTGCCAGGAAAACAATGTGTAAAAGGTACCTTCTGCCATTCCACAAAATGGCCATGGACACGAAAACTTGGACCTTCAGGCTGAATAATCTGCAGGGGTTTCACATCACTCCGGTCAACACCTCCTCGTGTTTCTCCTGCGGTATAGTTTCTTAAAGGATCAGCTGGAGGTAGAGGAACCAGTTTTCGATCCTCAAACTCGACCACCAGCATAGTTTGCATATCAACAAGTACATAGATGCCTTCAACTGGGCGTGCATAACCATTTTCCATTGGGCAGTCACTCTCAGTTCTACAGAAGATAAGCGGTTTAGCGAGTCTGCGACTAGGAGCATCAGCCTCACCATGATAACCAACACACCTGGGAAAAAGGTTTGAAGGAATCGTAAATAAGAAATCAAGACCTAAAATCCCATCAACATTTCTTCACAGAATAACAAGTAGAATTATCTTACCAGGCATCAACCATTACAAGATCCATATCCTCAATACCCCTCTTTTTCATCGCCTCTCTGAATGGAGGATAGTCCTTAACCACAGCTTCACATTCAGCATATTCCATGGCATCCTGTAGTTGAAAAACAAAGAGAAGAATAATGGATACTATACCTGATTATTGACAAACTAAGACCATTTCTGTGAACAAATCCTGTAGCCTATTTCTGTTTCTAAATGAAGTTTCCAAGAAAAAACAATCAACAAAAGTAATAAGAAAAATAATCATTTGCCCAAAACAAGTGAACAGTAGGGATGTATGCACAAGCAATATTTAATGTAGAAACCTGGTCATTAATTAGCCAGAAACTTGGGAATAAACAGACATCCAAAATGCCAAAAGTGATATACAGATATCAAGCCCATTTGTGTGTGCGCACACCAGCCTAGTCAAAGAATAGAACAATAATATACCATGCCTGTCTGTTCCATCTCGATGGTCTTGCCCCCAACTAAAATTGCTTCTTTGGATACTTATATTAGCAATTTATTAGGACCAGTGGGAATACAGGAATGGTGATGTAATCACAAATGAAAACGGCACTGATTACCAATATTTATCCAACAAGTCAACCAAATCCCCACTCCCCCACTGCTTGACATTAAAGGCATTAGTTGACTGCAACCCGATTTCCAAGAAAAATCATAACTATGTACTTGAAGAGGCATTACATGTCTTACCAGTTCTGCATGAGATAAAATATGCCAACCTGATTACTAAGAGACATCTCAGAGGTTAGCAAGCATCCAACAATTATCGGTTCTATTAATGAATAATGTATCCATGGTATCAGACGATATTAACCCATCACATATGGGTTAGCAAGTATTCGTAAAATTCCTATCTATCAATAATAACTCATCCATACATGCCAATATATCCCACTATTTGCAATATTTGACAAATAAATCATCAGATAGAAGATGCAGGCGAATCAAACGACGAGATGCTGACTACGCAGGCGAATCAAACGTCGGCAACAACAACCAATCAGCCCCTTTCTGGCCCCAAGTGAGACTCGTACTGTTGTGCCTGATGTCTCCAACATTGATGAAAAGGAATGGAACGTGGTCGGAACGAGAAGAAAGCCTCATTTTGCAGTGCCCTCTACTCGGAGGAAATATTCATCTCTCCCTACTATCTACGTTAAAGGGTATCCTCATGGCTGGGCTCCACTCAACCTAGAAAAAGTATTTGGACAGGCTGGGGCGGTGATGGATGTCATCATGCCCAGAGAAAGAGAGAACGGAGCTTATCAGGATTTCTCTCTTGTCCGGATGAGCAGTGAAGAGGAATTAGCCAGAGCGGCAGCCATGCTGCATGGTGATAGCTACGATGGGAAACGTATGTTGGTCCAAAGAGCTTGATTCGGCCCGGAGTCTGTCATTGCTCGTTCCAAGCAAAATCACCTCCCCCATCGAACCTCCAAACCTCTGGATCCTCTTGTTCCTCTCCCGAATTCAGATCCTTCTCCCCCTCTACGATCGGAGGATATGTCTTTCAGAGTAGCCCTTCTTCAAGGATCTAGAGATCCTTCTCCTTCTCATCGCTTGCAGGATGTCCGCCCAAGGGTCCACTCTACTCTCGCCAGTAACGATGATCCAAACCACCCGGCCGAGTTCACCGTCACGGTGGATCAGGAGATTTTCGCTAAAAACCGTTCTGAGCTCGTTAAATCTGTGGTGATTATAACTAGAGAGGATGCCTCTCTTCCTTCAGTTAGGGAGTGGATACGAGATTGCACTGGGTTCCATTACGGTAACTCAGATATCAAACCCATTGGTTATAATACCCTTTGGGTTAAGGTTTGTCATGGTCTTAACCCGGATATGCTAACTATGGCGGGTCATCTTCAAGCCTCTGGACCTGTCTTGAAAGTCATGGCGTGGGAAGATTTCTCCATGTTCGGCAAGGAAAACTTATGGGTTCTCATCTGGGATGTGCCAATGGAGTGTTGGTATGATGAGTTTCTTATTAAAGCAACGTCAAGGCTGGGATTCATTCTCGAAATCGACCAGAAGACGCAATTGGGGGTGGAGCTGGGAGTCATCAGAGCTCGGGTGAGAAGACCGAAAGGTTCCCCTCTCCCACCTCACATCCAGGTTAAGGTGGATAGTCGAACCATTTTGTTGTCGGTGCAGAAGGAACAACCAGACTCCTTTCATCCGAGATGGGGCGATGTCTGGTACACTAGGGAGGCCGAGCGTCACTATCCGGTGCAATCGCGCGATAGCGCAAGGGAAGACGGAGTTCAGCTCCCATACTCCAGCAGACCACGGGAGCCTTGGGTCGACCCCTCTGACGCTGTCATCATCACTCACTGCAACTCCCAATCCTCTTAGGGGACACGTGGTATCTCCCCCTCCGCTCTCATATCTCAACAACATTAGAAAGTCTCTGGCGTCGACGCTATGATCTCGAGGCCGTCAGAGCTTTTGCCACGTGGTGGCGATCCCGTTGACTCTGAGCGAATGTTGGACCCTTCTCCTCTTCGGACAATCTTCGCGCGGACACGTGGCCTCACTTCTCCACATAACATTAATGGCGACCACAAGCACGCCTCAGCATCTCGACACGTCTCTCCCGATCTCGAGCTCGATTGTACCAAACCTCAACACGTGGAAGACAGGGAGCGATCTCCCAAACTGACATCCCTCATCGAGCTCGGGCCTGTTAAACCGAGTCCGGTCCCTACCAAAATTCATCTACCGAATGCCACGTGGGCCACGATCTCAATACCTGACTCTATCCCCTCCAACCCCAACCCTTAGCCTCAGTCTCTCCTCATTTCCAGACCCGATCCTTCCAATATCCCTTCCCGCTCCCATAACCTCTATCCCGCCCTTGCTACCTACTCTCATGGGTTGGTCCTTGACGATGAAGCCAGCAAAGGAGATTTCTCAGATGATCTTCCAACTGTGTCAAGGTCCGTTTCTATCGTCCCTTCTTCTCCAGCTCCTTCAGGTTCTCAGAGTCGAGACTGGGCGAATCTGGGCCCTCTATCCTTATTCCAGGAAGATATATCCAGCAAAGTTATCGTGGCAAAACCCCTACAGGTGTGCGCTAACTTCCCCCAAAAATCGCAGGGTCACAATCCACCGGGCTCGTTGGAAGGCAAGACTAGAGAGGAATTATTCGAAGAAACCCAAAATAAAAAAAATGGATACGCGACGTTGTGGGGTGTGTAGGCCGATCATTGGGACTCTTTCGGCAACAGAAAAGAAGATTACAATGGGTTATTCTAGTTCATCGAGAACAGGGGTAGACCTCTTCCGACGACAAAGACTTCGGCTAAACAAGTAACCCGGTCAGTAAGCAACAGAGAGCTCGTCAGACTCCAATCATGTCCAACAACAGTCTCCACGTCATCCGCTACACGTGGTCGCAAGGGTATTCGGCGAAGCTCTGTTCCCCAATGATTGTTCTTTCTTGGAACGTGAGAGGGGTCGGCTCCAAGCAGAAGAGAAGCCTCATTAAACGGTCCATCAACAGAAAAAGTCTAGATGTCATTTGCCTTCAGGAAACCAAAGTTGCCTCCTTCTCTGATAGGCTCCTGGCCATGTTATGGGGAATTCCGAGTGAGAAGTTTATTTCCTTAGATGTTGTCGGTTCTTCAGGTGGCATCCTCATTGCTTGGAACTCCTCTAAGTGGGACTTGCAGTATTCGTTGTCGGGTTCTTTTTCGAAAGGGGTTGTCCTCAAAGATAAGTACTCTCCTTTCTCCTGTATCATTATTTCCATTTACGGTCCCAACGATGACGCCTCAAGGCCCATCTTCTGGGACGAGCTAATTGCCATCAAACAATCCTTTTCAAGTCCTTGTTGCTTTGCAGGAGACTTTAATGTCATCCGGTATGCAGAGGAGCATTCCCGATATCGGAGATCCAATCTCGCCATGCAATCCTTTTCGGATTGGATTCAGAACCTCGAGCTAGTGGATCTTCCTCTGTCGGGAGCCAAATATACTTGGTCCGATGGTCGCAAATCTCAAATTCAATCAAGAATAGATTGATTTCTCTTGTCCACAGATTAGATCGAGGAGTTCCCCACCGTCACTCAAACCGCTCTTCCCAGAACGACCTCTAATCACTGCCCCATTCTTCTTTCGGTGACTCAAGAGAACTGGGGCCCCAAACCCTTCAAATTCAACTCTGCCTGGCTCGGGGTCAATGGTCTTCGGCAGAATATTGCTCGGTGGTGGCAAGAGTCCTTCGTCGATGGTTTCGCTGGGCACAGATTGATCTGTAAGCTTCGATTCATCAAAGACAAGTTGAAAATATGGAAAGACGAAGAATATCGGACGAGAAATCTTGACACTGAAGCTCTTGTCATTGAATTACAACACATCGATTTGTCAGCCGAAGGACAAGATCTTTCTCTGGACTCCCTTTCTAGACGTATTTCGGTTATTCAGGCCTTATCGTCCCGTGCTCTTGAAGACGAGCAGTCCGGGAGGCTGAAATCTAGGACCAGATGGATTTCGGAAGGTGACAAGAACACGAAATATTTTCACAGCATCGCCAACATTAGAGCTAAAGCAAACGCCATCCACAGCATCTCTGTCGATGGATCGGAAGGTGGAAGATAAATGTGAGATAGCCGATCTATCTAGACGTATTTCGGTTATTCAGCTCTGTTCTTTCCGCTGAGGGTTGGATTCGGCCCCATCTGGACGGAATCCTCTTTCCCACCCTTCTCAGTTCGGCTGCGACTTCCCTAGAAGCCCCTTTCTCGGAACAGGAAGTTAAAGCGGCTATCGATGCAATGGAAGGTGATAAAGCCGATGGGCCTGACGGGTTCCCCATTTCTTTCTTTCAAGCGTTCTGGGATACTGTTCACCCTGACGTTATGTCCTTCCTTAACGAATTCCATTCTCGGGGTAAGTTGTCTAAAGGCATCGGTATGCCTCCTTCATAGCTCTCATCCCGAAAGTTGCCGGTGCGAATTCTTTCTCTGACTTCAGATCGATAAGCTTGATCAGCAGTCCCTACAAAATTCTGGCTAAAATCCTATCCATTAGGCTGTCGGCTGTCATGGATAAGCTGATTTCAAAGTATCAGAACGCTTTCGTTAGAGGTAGACAGATTATAGATGGGGCTTTGATTGCTAATGAAGTGTTGCACTCCTGTCATAAGACGGGGAAGAAATCTATTTTCTGTAAGCTCGACATTGAGAAGGCCTATGACCATGTCGACTGGGAATTTTTACTGTATATGTTGATTCGCATGGGGTTCGGTGTTAAATCGTGGCAATGGATTAAGTCATGCGTTCACTCAGCCCACTTCTCGATTATTCTCAATGGCTCGCTGAAAGGCTTCTTCCCCAGCTCTAGAGACCTCCGCCAAGGAGACTCGCTCTCCCCCCTCCTTTTTTATTATCGGTGAAGCCCTGTCCCAGATGCTCCGCAAGGGTCAAGGAGTTGGTCTCTTCAGCGGTATATCCATGTCAGGCATCTCAGCTCCTGTCTCCCATATCCAATTTGCAGACGACGCCCTCGTCATGGTCGAAGCGGAGGCCGAAGCTATCAGTAACCTTCACACGACTCTCAGGTGTTTCGAAGCTGTCTCCGGGTTGAGAATAAACATGTCTAAATCCAAGATTTTCGGGGTTCAAGTCTCCGACAGTGAGCTTTCTTGCCCTCGGATGTTCCTCCGCTCAGTTCCCGACAACATTTGTGGGGCTTCCGCTTGCCATTGGTTCCCCTCCAATTTCGATGTGGGACAAAGTGGTGGTCAAATTTCAGAAAATGCTGGTGAGTTGGAAGTGCCGATACTTGTCCATGGGGGGCAAGTTAACTCTCATTAAAGCTGCACTATCCAATATTTCTACTTATTTCATGTCCCTTTTTCACTGCCCGTCTTCAGTGCTCCATAGGATCGACAATCTACACAGAGACTTTCTTTGGTGCAGTAAAGACAATAAAAAGAAATTTCATCTCCTTGACTGGCAACATGTTTGTTGACATTTCCAGGAAGGGGGAGCAAGCATCAAGAAGCTGAGGATTATGAACAGGGCCCTTCTAGGTAAGTGGTCCTGGAGACTGGCCTCCGATCCGGACACCCTTTGGTGCTTAATCGTTAAAGGAAAATATGGAACTTCCCCAGGGGGGTGGTGGACGAAGGATTCTTCAGCTTATAGAGCTTCTCCAATTTGGAAAGCTATCCTGCGGTCCAAAAATGAAGTCGTCCAGAATTGCGGCTTCCAATTGGGAAGCGGCAACGTGATCCGATTCTGGGAAGATTGCTGGATAGGGGAGTCTAGCCTGAAGGTCAGATTTCCGACTATCTATCGTATTGCAGTTAACAAGGATCGTCCGGTTACCAATTTCTATGACACTTCCGACTCAGGCACTGTCTGGAATATCCCTTGCAGCAAAAACCTCCACGATTGGGAGATTGGTGAATACACGGATCTCCTTGATTGCTTATTCTTCGCCTCCCCGAATCAGCAGGAACCGGATAGGATCGTCTGGCCGCTGGAAAAATCATCCCTCTTCTCGATTAAATCTTTATACTCAATTCTTGATTCCACTCCTTCCCCTACCCCTTTGGCTTCTCCTTTTATCTAGAAATACGCAGCTCCCCCGAAGTATATTTGTTTTGCATGGCTCGCTTCTAGGAATCGGATCCTTACGATCGACAATCTCAAAAAGAGAAAGGTATGCGGCTCCCAAATATCTGCCTTTGTTGTATGGGAAATGAGAAATCTGTCGATCACTTGCTGGTCCACTGCCCCTTCATCTTGTCGATTTGTGTGGATTTCTTCGTCAGATTTCAAATAAGCGGTTGCGTGCCGGGTACCGCTCATCAGTTTTTGGCTTATTAGCATGGGTGTAAGTTGGGCAAAACCAAATCCAAGGTTTGGCGTATGGCTATTATTGCTATCTGGTGGACGGTCTGGAAGGAGAGGAAAGACAGATGTTTTAACAACTCTCAATCGACTATTCAGGCTGTGGGTTCGGTGGCTAAGAAGCTTCTAATTGAATGGGCAGCTAATGTCTCCTCCCTTAAGGATTTCAATTTCACGATTTTAGGCTTATAGCCTTTTCTTTCAGTTCGTCTTCTGCCATCTCGGCAGCCCTTTTGTTTTTTTCCTTTGTTTTTTATATATATCCGTTGCTTCTTATAAAAATATAAAAATAAAAAATAAAAATAAAAAAATTAGAGAGAAAAATTCTGCCCAAATACTTCTGGAGATTCTCTGTAGTTATCTTTTAACAACTTCACTAAAGTTGTTTAACATCAATACACAAAGGTGGTGGAAAAATCACAGTTGTTAATAGCTAATGTTGTCAAAATCGTGTGATTTATGACCCATAGGTTCAAAATGCAAATCCCAAAAAACTGTAACAGGATCATATGAATTATACGATTATCATATTGAATAGTACGAATCATAAGATAATTGTAGACTGTAAACGGGACCCAAAATTACATTTAAAAAATTCCTTTTTATACTTTTTTTTCTTGTTGTTGTTTACCCTTTTGCTTTTAAAACATGTATAAGGCCCTCCCCTACTAAAAATCCTCATTTTTGTCTTTTTAGAGAGAGAGAGAGAGAGAGAGAGCGAAGATTTGGATGCATGCATTCAAGGGAACATAGGAGTAGCATAAGATGAGGGAAAGTAGACTTGAGTGTTTGGTCATGTGCAATAGAGGGAGTGAGTGGGTGCAAGTTGAAGGCTCTAAAAGGGCAAGGGAAAGGCCCAAAGGACATAGCTGGAGGTAGTAAGGAGAAACTTGATGACCTATGGTCAAATTGAAGTTATGATTCTTGAAAAAGTGAAATTGTAGAAAATGATTTATGTGGCCGACCCCAATTAGTTTGAATAAGACTTGGATGATGATGATGATCAATGTTTTTCGTATCATTATCATGTAATGAATTGCACCCTTGGTATACAGATACATACCGGTTATCGCATGGGACATCAGTTGTATCACGTAATGTATCAATGATGTTGGAAAACATGGGGAAACATTAGGAAATTAGTCAAATTCTTCAATGAAACTTTAGGGACTGTTAAAAAAAACATCAATACACACTTAGAAATGAAAATATCACAAAAAACAACTGCACATAATAGGTTTCCTTTGTATAGGTCCCAATCTATGCATTGTCTGACTGACTTGATACAAGTCAATTCAAAGTCAATTCATATAATTTACAAATATAAGAAGACATGGAAACACAAGCAATACATTCAAAAAAGCAAAAGTAGAAAAGTAGAAATATACATATGAATGATGCGTGTGGTTGTGGTTTAGACCCACGTAGAGTTACGCATACATTAAGAGTTGAATTTTGAAGAAAAAAAATACTATGAAATGGGGGCAATTGACCACTAATCAAAGTGGATTTTTGAAATATATATATATATATACATTTTTATATTTTTAATTAAAAATTATTTTTCTTCCGAAAAAAATCTCAAATTATCAAGAATCACCAGATCAGGTTACATATTTGATTTCATGTTTGGACACTAAAATTGCAACCGATTTGAGAAATTTTGAATTTTTCCCAATTTTCCACAAATCAGCCAATCTTCCCCCAATAGCCCAAAATTAGTGTACATAGTGATGATTTCATCAAACATTCTTAAATACTCAGCAATGGGGGCCAATTGACCACTGATCAAAGTGAAATTAGAAAAAAAAAAAAAAACAAAAAACGACAAAGAAATTATATTTTTTATTTGAAATTTATTTTTTTCTGAAAAAATCTCAATTACCAATAATCACTAGATCAGGTTACATACATGTTTGACTTCATGTTTGGACACTAAAATTGCAACCAATTTGAGAAATTTTTGAGAATTTTTTATTTTTTCAAAATTTCCACAAATCAGTCAATCTTCCCCAAAATCCCGATATTAGAGTGTACGTAGTGATGATTTCATCAAACACTCCTAAATACCCAATTGACCATTGATCAAAGTGGAATTTAAAAATATATATATTTTTTCTTTTATTTTATTTTTTGAAAATCCCAAATTTACCAAGAATCACTAGATTACATATATGTTTGATTTTGTGTTTGGCCATTAAGATTACAACCAATTTAGAAGAAACTGGGAAATTTTCAAATTTTCCCCATTTTTCCGCATACCGTATACAATTCTTAGTTGCCAATATCATGACATGTATTAGTTTTTTGGTGCATATTGATGGGAAATGGATGGTTGATGAGTTTTTTTTTCCTTTATATTTTTCAGATTTTTTCAATATTTTAAGAAAATCAGAGATTACAATTTACGATACGATGCAATTTGCGATTTAACAAGACTCTAGAATTATTACACTTTGAGATACAATATCGATTTGGACACATTGCAATTCTATAAATATATATATATATATGATTTCTTGGATACGTTGGTGCTCATTTTAAATGTGCATTAACACCTCACCATGGATGGCACATGCACCAAAAATCCCCCAAATTGGAAATCCTAGTTTTATATTGGTCTCTTTTTCTTGGTTTGAACATTTACACTTGGCATAATACTCTCTTTCCCACCTATTTTTTTGACCACCTGTCTAAGGGTTAGGATTCTTTCCTCTTTCTTTTTTCTTTTTCTTTGTGGTATGCACCATCCATAATGGGGGCCCATAACATCAACTCTTTGGATCATTGAACCATGGGTCCCAATTGCCCCCACTTATACAAGCCTGTCTCAGGCATTGTATAATAGCTCATCCATAAGAACCAACAGAAAATTTTAGGAAGTAATATTTACTAGGCCATATTCTTCTTAGAAGATGTAGAATGAAGAATTCATCCTATTTAGAAGTCTTTATTTGCTAAAGTTGCTTCCATATGCACGCTTTATGCACTAGACACAGCAAGTTAGCACTGCTTCAGTTAGAATCAGGTGATCATAGCAAGTATTAAATATTGACCATATAGGAACCCATTTAAGAATGTTCAAATGACTAGCATGACCACAAAATTAGACCATGATCTCTAGAATTAGTTCTGGTTCTAGCTATCATAACTATTGGCATTGCCCAATGTTTCAGAAGAAGCACAGTTACGTATGTCTGCAAGTATTCTCTTGACCGGCATTTCAGATACTAATACCATCTACCACAATGAAGGTATGTTATACGACAGACATAAATAACCAATGACATGTTATTGTACAGATGATTTACTTTTGTTCCTTGCCATTTAGACATCCTTGGGTCTAAAAAGCAGAATGGCTTTTGCAAGGAGTTCAATGGTCAACAACTGCAAGCTCCAGGGAAAAAATACAGCAAATGCAGAGAGAGAGAGAGAGAGAGAGAGAGAGAGAGAGAGAGAGAGAGAGAGAGAGAGAGAGAGATCAGTTGAGCAAATGCAAAATTGATTAAAGAAGTTAAGCTTGAAAACAATTCCATGCAATGGCTGTAGAATAGCAAATACCATAGGTGGTTGAACATCTGGAACAACTTCTGATGAAATGACCTTCCCCCTGTGATGGCCGCCTCGAGTTGCTGCATGTACTTCTGATAGTTCAACAATCCAAACGCTCGTCTCATTTGATCGCTTGTTATAGACCACAAGTCTAGCCCGCCTTGCGGGAAGCTTGCTGGGAATCACAGGTCCCCCTTTTGTTCTGGGAAGTAGTGATGGCTGGAATGGAGGGAAAAAGTATGCATCTGCTAATGCAACAACATGTTTATCAGGTTCCCACAACACCACTTCAACAAACCGCATGCTATCTCTCACCTGAAAAAGGCAAAAAGGCCAAAGACTTCGGTCTTGATACTGATCATGAGCATAAAGAATAAATGTTGAACCAACTCCAGGTATTAATTCTTATGTGCAGTATCAAGAAAATCTACATATCAAATAAGAATAAAGTGCAGTTCATAACCTCGGGAGTGGCTCCGGCTGCCCTGACAGTTGCCACAGCCACTGAGATTTCTGCAGCGGATAAAGGATCCAAAGGATGGCTCGTCTGAGCTCTCAACATGATCGGAAGCCCTGTATGTGCATAATAATGAAGAAAAATCAATAAATGCAAGAAAAAATAAATCTTGAAAATGGTGTAATAAATCAATAATATGAGAAGCAGAAACAGGAAAGGCAGCTTGCAACCAAAACAGTGTCTCACTGCCTCTCAGGAAAGCACTTTCTTCACTGGAACCATATAAAACCATCTACCAACTAAAAATCATTGGAAATACTGCCACCCTTCTGCCACAAGCATTAATGAACTTGACAAAAAACTAAATATCAAGTAACTTCGGCAGCTATATTATCACTTTTTTGTGGAACTATGCTTTTAAAAATACAATCTATCAGAACTAAATATGTGTCCCATCTTGTAAGCAGCTTCTAATTAATGGGATAGCTTACAGACAAGAAAAAGTGATGAAAATTTGTATGTTATGCAGCATCAATGCATGAAAGAAGGAAAAAATTGGGGCGGGGGGGGGGACATCCCGAGTATGTTGCCAATGTAAATTAGCCATCTTTTGCACGAGTCAGATGAACTGAGATCCATTCTAAAGCAGTGAACAGAGCAGTTCTCTGTATCAGGAAATCCCTTTCCTTATTGTGAGTGTTGCATTTGTCAGAACTCAGAATGTTGCATTTTCTATATTTGACGCATCCATAAAGGACAAAAGAGTAGCTGCAAAATCACAAATATGTCATTATGCTAGTTACACAGAAAATAATCTAAACAAGGGGGGGAGGGAGGGGGGAGTGGCTACTTGCAACTTAAGTGTGAACGAGAGATGTAGCGGGAGTGGATTCAGGTGCAAAACACGAAAAGTAGCCATTCTCAAGCTGTGAAACAGTAGGGAGCCAGAGCATGACTGATATTTCAAGGTAGGAGCAGCAGGAGAAGTGGCACCTTCGTTAGAAGGTTCATGCAACGAGGCTTGTCATGTACATGGCTTATAACATTTGCCTAATATACGCCATAGCATTGAACAGTGTTCGCAATATCGATAATATCAGCCAATATTATCGATATCGCACGTCAACGATACAAAATTGGTGAGTAATAGCTAAGAAAAGCTTAGTTTCCTGAATATCGGTTATAGTATCAAAAGATAGTGCAAAGTATCAACGATATCGCGATATATCGTGCGATATCAACGTTTTTTTCTAAAGCCTTTTACAATGTATCAATGATATCTGTTGATATCGACAGATATTGTTAATACCTCGGAGGAAACGCACGCTGCCCTTCCCAAAACCCCAAAAACCGATTTTTTTTTTTTTCCCATTTTCTCTTCAGATTTCTCTCTTCTAATAGTAGGTGGATTACACTCAATACTTTGCTTGGATTTGGGAGAAAAAATTACATTCGAAATCATAATCAAGACTTTCTGGCATTTGAGGCCGTTTCTCATTTGGTGAGTAATTTTTCGTTTTGATCCTTTTTTTTCTTTAAATCATATAAAATGTGTAAAATCATTAAGAAACCCTTGATTCTTCATGTTTTGTATGGAAAATCAAGGATTTCAACCTTCGATATCGAGATTTGAGTGTAAGTGGCCTGATTTGGGGAAATTGGGGAAAATTCAAAATTTCCCCAATTTCTCTGAAATTGCTTGTAATATTGCACTCCAAACATGAAATCAATCATGTATGAGACCTGATCTATTGATTTGTTAACTTTTTTTAAATTTTGGAAAATAAAATTTATTTTTTAATTAAATTTAATTTTAAAAAATATTAAAATATTAATATCTTTTCAAAATCTCCATTCACCACTTGTCAAATGAGACTAATTTCTACGTATTTAGGAGTGTTTAATGAAATGATGATCATCACATACACTCTAATTTCGAAACCCGAGCGTAGGTAGCTCGATTTGGGGAATTTTAGAAAAAATTCAACCCCCAATTTCTCCCTAATTGCTTGCAATGTTGCACTCCAAACATGAAATCAAGCATGTATAAGGCCTTATCTACTGATTTGTTAACTTGTTTTCAAACTTTGAAAAATAAAAACACTTTTTTAATTAAAATTTAATAAAACGTTAAATTTTTTCTTTCAAAATTTCCCTTCAATCAGCTGTCAAATGAGACTAATTTCGAAGTATTTAGGAGTGTTTGATGAAATGATCATCACATACATTCTAATTTTGAAAGTCGGGTGTAGGTGGCCCGATTTGGGGAAATTGGGGAAAATTCAAATTTTCCCCAATTTCTCCCTATTTGCTTGTAATGTTGCACTCCAAACATGATACCAAATATGTATGAGAATTAATCTACTGATTTAATGGATTTTTGTCAATTTTCAAAATAAAAAATTATTTTTATTCAAAAAATAAATAAAATTTTAATTTTTTTCAAAATTTATTTAGGATGTAGTATCTTGCCTTTGTTAAGAGAATGTTCTTTTGCAGGTAAAATACGTCAGGAGGAAGAGGAGGGAGACAGTCTGATAAATGTTATGAATTCAATTTGAATATAGTTGTATTAGTTCAATTAGACACCACATAGCTTAAAACCCTATACAAAGGAAACCTATTATGTGCACTTTTTTTTAGATGTTGTGATTTAAAAGTGTGTATTAAGGTCTTTTTTAACAATTCCTAAATTTTTATTGAAAAATTCAACCAATTACCCAATGTTTCCCCATGTTTCCCAAAAAGTGGGATAAATTACCCGATACAAATGATATATCCCATGCGATAACCGATACATATCTATATCCCAAGGGTGCGATATGTAACGCGATACCGATATTTCGAACACTGGCATTGAATAGATAGGATTTGCACACATGTCATATTAAATTCTAAACTGCGTACAGTATGCATATTTTTACTGGACACATCAGGAATGAATAAGTCGATCACTCATCAACATTGCAATGTCAGCTAAATATTAAAATTTGGAACTTCGTCGGCATAGGCATACACTTACTAGAAGTAGAGGCTTTCTTTTTCTTCTTTTTCTTTTTTTCGAGAACTCCAAAAAGAGAGTGCATACAGTGAAACTCCAATATAATTGTTTCCTGTTGGTACATTTATGCATGCACAAAGCTAATGAAGTAAGAGCTACATTTGGTGGGACTTGTCCACCCATGAATGACTCGAGTATATTTTACTTCAATATAGCCAGAGTTCTTCCCCATTAAATAGTATAAATACTTAACCCAAATATTTCATCTTAAAGGGGATACTCATTAGTAAATGCAACAGGTTATGGATAAGAATATTTTGTCATGGCCAGCATGAGTTTATCAACGACTTCTTTCGAAATGACGATTTCCCAACATCGGCCATAATAAGCAACGTAAGGATCTTACACAACACGTGTGAAGAATATATTTTTCCTTCAGTCCATTCCTGCCGATCCACCTCATGAGGCATCATGATGATGTAGTCGTATCGAAAACCCTCACTGAGGTCAAGAGTGGCCAGGTTTTAGAAGCCCAAGCCCAATTATCATTAGGGCCTAGAGATCAAGCCTGAGAGAGAGAGAGAGAGAGAGAGAGAGAGAGAGAGCTCACCACGTCAAGGGTGGCAGGGTTGGAGATGACCTTGATGTAC
This sequence comes from Magnolia changhungtana, assembly GCA_030180095.1. Lineage (NCBI taxonomy): Eukaryota > Viridiplantae > Streptophyta > Magnoliopsida > Magnoliales > Magnoliaceae > Magnolia > Magnolia changhungtana. The sequence goes on along the minus strand of JASAUF010000066.1, from coordinate 855,192 downwards.
CCAAGCCTTACCCAATTATCAATCAGAGAGAGAGAGAGAGAGAGAGAGAGAGAGAGCTCACCAAGTCAAGGGTGGCAGGGTTGGAGATGGCCTTGATGTGCCCAAGCCTTACCTAGATATCAATGACTCTAACTTCCTTTTTTACTGAAAGGTAACACTACCAGGGATTGAACCCTAGAGGTTGGAGCATTCACACACTACATTGTCTCTGCCAGCTCATCTAACGAGCAAGAGACATCAATCTGATTTTGGGATGATGAAATTCAAAATTGGCTTCTGGATGGTTTAATTTGAGATAACGTACGTTTTCTAACTGCGTGCGCCTCTTCTTTTTTTAAGAGTTAACTGCATGTGCATTAACCACCAAACTCTGCCAAAGTATTAAATAACTCCCAACAATAAAAGAGAGATTCACGTGCAATCTCTTGTATGTGAACTTTTAAATACAATGCTTGCTTTCCCACCAACATGTAACATCCAAGCTGAATATGGGCCATACCATAAAGATCGTCGAGGGCGAAAACCAGGATTGTCCACTCATCATGCAAGATACACCGTTGAAATCAATGGAAAACCTATACTTTGACTCAGTTTGTGGTGGTTGCCCACCTAATGCGTCGATTGGTGTGATTTTTGCCACAATTTATCTTCATGGTATGGCCCACCTTTTGCATGGCCTGATTTTCCATACGAGTAGCATGTTCAACGGAAAGAAAGCGCCGTATCATGTATGTGCTATCAAAATCAATGGAAAACCTATGCTTTGATTCTGTTTATGGCTATGGCACACCTAATGAGTGGATAGTTATGATTTTCGCCACAGGTGATCTTTAAGGTATGATCCAACTTTTGCATGGCTCGGATGTCCCATACAAGTTACACGCTCTTCTTTTTCCACCATTGAGATGATGTTTCCAACCCTTCAGTCCTTTCTTGTCCAAAAATGGAATGAGGGTATCGGGCTTCTTCTTTCCTGCAAAAGAAATGAGGGAGGAAGGAAGCATGGTTGAGAAGGAAGAAAGAGGTGTCTGTGTGACACAGAAGAAGAAGGCGCTTGTTCAACCGCTGGCTGAAAAAAGGAGAACTTTTATGTTGCAGAATGCCAAAAACAACCTAATAAACCCAAAACCTATGCACATAGAGTTAGTGGTAGTTATGTCATTTAAGATCTAAAATAACTTTTCCAAGCATATTTGAACGATTGACAAGCCTAGGAGGATAGGGCCAGCCCCCCAACCATCTTTATCCCTTTGGGCCTTAGGAGCTAGCATGGACCCAATCTGCGGGCCAAGCGTTACTAAAGGACACAAGCCTAGAAAAGGTCAGGATGGACCAGCTGAACCAGATGAACTACCCAGGGCATTGCTAGCTGTATAGAAAATGCTTCTAACTTGGCACAGTTTATTGAATTTTAGAACCCTGGTCAGTAGACATTTCATGGTATTTTCTTAGTCGATTTCTTCAGCTGCATTATGGTGTTTGAATGGAATATGGACACTCAAAAGCTGCATAACCCAGTCCTCACTTGAGCACTTAATGGAACTAGCTCTGGTTCTAACTCCTTGCCAGGATTACCACTACATCAAACATTATGGAATTGGCAGCTGCATTATGGTGTTTGAATGGAATATGGACACTTGCAATGGAACTTAATGGAACTAGCTCTGGTTCTAACTCCTTGCCAGGATTACCACTACATCAAACATTATGGAATTGGCTTGTCGTCCATCCCTGTAACATGTGGAGTGTTGTGGGCAGCCCTACTAATATCATGGCTTCTGTTAGCATGATTAGTACCAAACTGTCGGGTTAAGGTCCTCTCAAGTTCTCCAGTAATGCAAATTAATGTGCTTCGTTGATACATTGAAAGGAATTCATCTTGTATTGGATTCATGTTTCTAGCCCACCAATGTAACATCAAGCTTTTTATGGCTAACATCAAGTTGTTTTGCTAATCCAATTCATCTAAACCAATATCCATGTAAAATTTATTGTTGTAACATCAGAAAACCTCCGGCCAGTACTACAACATGGCAATGTAGATGCATGCTTTTTTCTTTTACAATTGTGCATCCAACAGTACGATCAGTCCTCGAATCGGGCCTGAGCAGATAGATTTCGGGGGCCTAATAATCAACTGAATACGTAGGTAGCAGAGCCCATCCTTTGAACATTGGTAGAAAATCTTTGTGATCAGGGCATGGATAAACCAAGGTTGATGTCTGCCAAGAAGCCGATCATAGAATTTTTGCAACAAACCTGTTAAAAACTGGTTTTGAGAAGGCCAAGATGATAACGATGATGATCGTGTATTCTTCAATTATTTTATCCCAGTGCCAAAGTAAGAAGCAGTCCTACACAGTTCTACATTTTTTGGTACACAGTTCTAAATAATCAGCAGGTAGGAATATTCGAATGATTCCACCTCCATGTGCTCCTAATTGTATCATTTATTGGTTGTAGTGCACAGTATGTTTTGGCCAGATATCCACCACACCATGTATGTGAAAATCATCTTCTCCCCCTGGTGGAATATGAATGGGATTTGGTCAACTTTCTAACCAGACAGGACCATAGAGAATCCTTTCTCTATGCATCTCATGGAGAAGTCGCTTCCGATCCAATTCACCAAATCGAACATGTTTTGTGTGCTGGAACACGCATGCATGTGTGTGTGTGTATAACTTGTGTTGTGTATGGCTACGTGCATTAGAGACCAAGAACTGCGCCGGTCAGACAAAGTGTGTTTGTTCAAGTTGAAGGCCATAAAAGGGCAAGGGGAAGGCCCTGACAAACATTTTGGAGGTAGTAAGAAAAAATCTGACAACATGTAGTTTAACTGAGGATTATTATCATCATCATCATCATCATCATCATAATCATAATGCATATATTATTATTATTATCATCATCATCATACATATATATAGAGCATTGCTAAGAGCACACGGGTGTGCAACAAAGCTCATGTACACGCCCCATGTGCCAACATGGTAGATAGGTGCGAAATCCAATCCAATCCATCCATTGGGTTGGTCTGACCTTCTACGTGCTTTCCCAAAAATAAATCTGGTACACTCAGCATGCAAGCCCCAATATTGGAAATAGGTGGATGGGTTAGAAAACTTCAACCATTTTTCAAAGCCATACATTGTTTCGCAAACTGTGGCCCACCTGACCAGTGGATCAACCTGATTTTTGGGCTACGGCATCCATATAGTGGTTCCTTTATAATGGATGGATTAATCTTGGGCCTACAATGCCATGCTAGCACATGTGGTGTGCACATGAGCTTTATTGGCCATGCATGCACACTTAGCAAAGCTCGTGTATTTGTGAAACACTCAAATCCAACTGGTTGGACAATAAGCTACCGCCCACCAATGGATAAACTTCCAACATGTCAAGCGCATGAGACATCCACCTCGTCCAATAGGTTGGCCCCATGAGGATCACCTTGTGAAAAAATCAATCCCATCTACTAATCAAGTGGGCAACAACATAGAAAGTAATGTATTGCCACTGATCAATAACAAAATAAAAGTGTGGTCCACCTTATGAGTGGATGGGGCTGATTTTCAAACAAGATGATCCTTGTGCTGGGGCCAACCTGTTGGACAGGTTGGACGCCGCACACATGACATAATGAAAGTTATCCACTGGATGGACACACATGACATGGTATGTGTATGGCATGCAACCCATCCAAAAGGTGCACCCCACCAAGATGATTGGAAGCCCCAAAACTCAGGCCAAACTAACATCAAGGTGGATCACACCACTAGATGATGGGTAGGCCCTACCTTGCCATTGGGCAGAAAATGGAACAGAACAAACTATTATAACATAAATACACATATAAGAAAGGAAAAGGATGCAAAAGAAATATAGCAAAGAAGCTTGTAAATTGCCCGCAAGTCAAGTCATTGAAAGCACTTTAAAACTAATTTTGTTGAGCTTGACCATTTTGTAATCATTGGGCTAATTAGGTCTCTTTGAGACTCTTACATGCATTTTCCTTTTATCCTAATCACTGAGTAGTCACTCCATGTTGAGAAGTCACCTTCTTGTAGGAGTGTCCTATCTTTTGATTGGTATAACATGTTGTAGGAATGCTGATTGTTGGTGACCCACCTCATTCACAATCAGGGCTCAAGAAAGTAAAACACTAGCGTGGCTACGTTTTCCCTGCACCTAGAAGCTTCCTCGTTCTTTACCTTGGCAAGCTTTCCTTGTTCTTTACCTTGGCAGTTTCTTGGCATGCTGGTTCTAGTCTTGCTCTAAGGAGTGTATCCGTAGAGGTATAAAGATTTGAGTTTGGCATTATATACCATGCATGGTATCCAAAAACGGTTACATAAGAGCTGTTACATAACCGTACCGTTACCGAATACTTGATCCTGTGGCCAGAGTATCCACTGATTCCACACGCATTAATATTGCTATCTGAAGGATGCTATCGTTATTGAGAACTCATCCTTCATTCTTTCAATGTGTTTTCTAAATTCATCTTAACAAACTACAAACTACTCTCCTACAACAACTCGCACATTTCTGCTGCAACATACCAACTCAGACAAGTTTATATTCACCATATTTACCAAGAGAAATAGTAGACAGAGCATTAAACATCTTTAAGCAATATTTAAAAAAAAAAAAAAAAAAAAAAAAAAAAAAAAAAAAAAAAAGGAGAAGAAGAAGATTGCTGCAAGGCCGTATAAGCATCCATCCTATATAAAGAAGAAGGCAAAATAAAATAAAATTAATTCAAGATGAATATATTTTTTTCGAGGAATAATGACAAACTTTAATTTTCCGAACAAGATTTTATATATAGGAAAATTTCACCTAGGAACCGGTACTCATGAGAACCCATGACAATCTTTTCAGAACCCATCCCTTGTGCTGCATATATGCAACCCAGGCCATACAAACCCTTAACTTGGATGAAGGGGCATGCAAAAAATCAGGCTCTTTTGCATGTGTGTGTGTCAGACACTTCCACAAGAAACACATCTATCAGGGAATATTTGGCTTGGGTGGTCCCTCAACTTACCAGGGAAGCCAAAAGATTTGAAAAGACCCTACGATGTAATGTGCCAATGAAGATCGTCTCAATTGCATGACCTTCTCCTATTCCTATCTCATTTAAAAGCATCATCAACTTCAAAGCTAGGAATTCATCATTGCAGCATGGAAGACTGGCCAAACAATCAACAAATATCCAGATGAAATATGCGGCAGAAAAGAATTTCTGGACCAATAAATAATTCATCAACGGTTAGAATTGCAGAAACAGCAGTCGAGACAGCACAGGTATCTTTACCTTTGGGGGGTGGAGGGTTGGCAGACGGTTCAGGGAGGGCATCGACAGGGCGGATAATGGACGAGAGGGCGGCAGTGCGCTTATCATCACGGCGGCCCGTAGTGGCAACACTCCAGTCCTGCACGATGACATCGGTGGCCACGGCAGATGCAGCCTCACGGCGCACAGGAGGAGTGGGTTTGTCGATGCAGCAGGACGTCGTTTTTTCCGCAGTTGTGGCCATTGTAGGGGGTTTGCAAGCTCACTAAATCCGCCGTAGTAGCCCTCACTACAATCTGACATACAGCAAGAGTCTGTACGACGATCTCTCCCTTCCACCCTCACACACCTCTTTCTCTCTTTGAAACCCCAAATACAATGCCCTAGAAAAAAAACAAACAAGAAGGTTGGCGACAATCTCTCTCTCTCTCTCTCTCTCAACAAAACGAAGAATCAAGAACCACGAACTCCCATCTCTCTCTCTCAGCAAAAGGAAAAACCAAAACCCAACCGCAATGAAAAAAGTATCAGAGGAAGGGAGTGCGTGGTTTTCGGGTTTCAAGGGCTTCGTCGGCCTCTCTCTCAAATGCGTAAGCCGGCTGCTGCTGATTTTCTGCTTGGAAATCGGCTGGGCGAGTGCGTACCTTTTATAGCGAGGTGCTGGATTTCACGTGCATTTTTTTATTTAGGTAAAGAAACTTTTTATTATTAATTATTTAATAAAGAAAACATGTGATCTGATAAGCGATGACTCGCCCGGCTACTTTTCGATGTGTACTCGCCTTCCCACTTTGTATTTTTGTTAAGGACTGGGCCCAGGTTTGGTTCGGGTTATAATTTTATTAATAAGTTAACCGACGGACCTGACCCGACTACAACTTTTGGGGGCGTTATGAAAATGAGTCCGTTCATGACATCACCTTTTGATGACCGTCAAAATTCGGGTGTAGGCTGATTCGTGCCGGGTCTATCAACTTAGACCATGTTCTATTGAAGCAGGGTGCAGTTGAGGGTCGTTTGGCACCATTGACTTGGGACAGGGTTTGAGGGGATGAATCCCCCCCGAATGTTTAGCGTTATAAAAACTGGGGGTTTTAAATCCTCTAAAAGAGAGGGTTTGAAATTCAAGATGAAAGCTTGGATTGGATCTAAAATCCTTCCGAGAGTTGCGTGTATAACATGTGTATCACTAGGCTATTAATCTATTGGTTATGGCTCACTAATGATATCTCAAAACAATCAATTATCAATTACATTATTATAACTACTTTAATATGATGATCTACGCCATGCAAGCATTGTCCATGTAAATCAATGATTAAAAATCGTTGGTTAGTTACTCTGAAGTGATATTGTGCTTGTGGCCCATCCGAGACTTGGAATTTCATCATTTTTTGGCAAATTATATATTTCAATGGGCTTATTACAACCATTGTGTCAAACATTGCATAGGTACACTAATTATATATATTAAAATTGATTTAGTAATTAAATTCAAAGCCTTATAAATATACTATACATAGCTACTTTTTGAATTACAAGGGATTCTGAATTCAAAGTGCCCAACACAACCGAAGGTTCTGAATCCTAGGTGTTCCAAATGCACGCTCCCAAACGGGCCCAATTTTAATAGTAGTGTTATATATCAAGAGAAATGCTCCCATGGTGTTAGAGCATTATAATGCTCCTAGTTGCAACTGTTACTTAGGCAGTTTAATTGCATGATTGAAACTTTCTATTAAGTCTAGAATACATTTTATGGACTATTTTACAAAAATTACACCGATTGGATCATCCAAAGTGTTTATGATTTGTTCTTAATTTTATAGTTGTCCTTTTTTTTTCAAATCATTGTGGGATGGTTAGGATTTCCTAACAAAAGAATCATTGATTGATGAAATTATTGATTTGGCCTATTTTGTGTAAATGACCCAGACCATGCGAGTTAAAGGCTAATTAGCATATAGGTTAGCTTGTCAATATACCACATCATTTGCATGATAGCTCATAAAATCTATGTTGGACTTAACATATGAATGAATCAAGCAATTGAATAGTCTAAGTATCTCAATGCTACTAGGACCATTATAACATATATTGTTATCAGGATGCTACCTTACTTGATTCAAGAAATGCAATTGGAATTAAAATTTTATCTTATCCAAGTAGAAGATAAAACAATTAAATCAAATTTCTGAATTTTTCATTGATCTAGTCATCGATGAAGTAGTATTGTGATGATTGGAAGGGATTCCATCATCCTACCATGCCCGGGAGATGATGACAAACAACAGGATTTACCAATCTCACAATCTCAAAATAGGAAAGAAGATATTCAAAACCATCACAACATTTATTGTAATTTGAGTCACAATAAATCATAAAAAATTGAAAATATCCTTAAAATCAAACTACAAATCAATGAGGCTCAAGAAAAACAAGAATCAAAGTAAGAAAATCATCCTAACACACTACAAGCTTTACCTCTTAGCTATAGCCGTAAGACCCATATCCTAGCCCGTACCGTTTCGTAGGCCTCCGCGGTTCTCCCTGTCGAATTTCGGCGACCTGCAATCTGTTATCGGCAATTGTGCATGATCCTGAGTTGTGTCCCGTATTCCTGAGTCGGCTCAATCCGAGACTTGTACCCTTACAACTGCGGCGTTGCTGCAGTTCTAATGCTGCATCTCGCGGACCGAGGCGATACCCAGGCCAGGAGACGTGGGCCCGCATTCAGTTCAAGGAAAATGCTGCGCAATTGTAAAATTCAAGAAAACATCACATCAATTTCATCAATCAAGTACACATCACTCTCATCAATCACACCCATCCCTAAGTACAACCACCATCTCCAAAGTCAACTTTTTCTTACAACAAAGTACACCCATCACTCACTCACCCATCACACCCCATCCCTCTCTCTCTCTTACAACCTTTCGCTCTCTCTCATCTCTCTCTCATTCTCCAAGCAACCCACGTCCCAACCTCCATGAGAGAGCTTGGTGAGGCCCACCTTCCTACCTCCCATCTCTACCATTCAAGCTTCATCTCGACCGTTGAATCTCATCCATTGGAGCTCTAGAATGCGTTGATGGAAGGAGAAGTCCATAATCAACGGTGGGTGATTTTATTATTTAATTTTGTGATTTGAGGGCCCACATATGTGGGACCCATCTTGATGTATATATTATATAGGGAGGACACATAGTGGCAGGGTCCCTCCCCTCCTCACCGTCTCTCTCTCTCTCTCTCTCTCTCTCTCTCTCTCTCTCTCTCTCTCTCTCTCTCTCTCTCTCTGATGTGTAGCCCACCTTGATGAATTGAATAGATCCACACCATCATCAGTGGCAGCCATATTACTGTCCACCTGCTGGATGATTTTGGGCAGGCCGAATGATGGGAAAACATAAGTACAGTTGATCCAAAACCTTGGTGGGCCACCACGTGGACCCACCTTGGTGTATTTTCCACGCCGTCCAGGCATGGCATGGGAATGAGGCAGATGCAAATCTCAGGTGGAGCACACCGTGCTGTATCCTGCATGTGGGACCACCATGACGTGTGTGTTTTATCCTAGCGGTCCAGTCTACTGGACGTGGACACCAATTTGATGTATGTATCTGATCCACACCAACCATCCAATTTCCTAGCTCATTTTAGGCATTAAGCCAAAAAATGAAGCTGAACTGAATCTCTGGCATGCCATATTGTAGAGAACAGTAGTTTGGGTGATGTAAACTGTTAGGGCCCGCTGTGATGTTTTTGTGCTTCAAAACTTACCCAATATTGGGCTCATTGGACCTGTCCCGAGTCCGGGAACCCTGTAGGAGAATTGGATCTTCCTGATGTGGGCCCCACCTATGAAAATCCTTTGAAAAAAAAATTAAAAACAACATGCAGAGGCTGCCACTGCCAGCGTCTAGAGGACGCTGCAGCAAGCAACGTCCAGCGGCTTGGAATGAGGCAGGACGGTGGGCCCCCACCACAGGTCACGCCTTGATGTATTTCGAACATCTACACCATGCATTTGATGGGTCCCCTTTAAAGAATGGGTCGCCCCAAAAATCAGTTGTACACGAAGCTCAGGTGGTCCACACTACAGAAAACAGTGGTGAGTTGAACGTCTACCATTGAAACTTCTTTGGGTCTCAGAAGTTTTGGATAAATATGAAATTTATTTTTCCTCTTTTTTTAGGTCCATGTGACCTTATCAACAAATAGGATGGGAAATAAATGTTATGGTGGGCCCCACGTGGGACCCACCTATGAAGGGGATTAGATTGGCTGGTGTACCGCACACCAGCTCTATAGCTGTTGTTTGACGCAGCAGGTTCTGTGGAGCCCATCTTGGTGACTTGTGCACCCAGCATGTGGATCCTCTTTGATGTATGTGTTACATCCAAACCGTCCAACCAATTGGCAAGCCCGTGTTAGGCCTGAGACTAAAAATGAGGCACATCTATCAGGTGGACCACACTGCAGAAAATAGTGGGGAGATGAACGGCTACCATTGAAATCCTTTTTGGTACCACAGAAATTCTGGATCAATATGATATTTGTTTTTCCTCTTGATCCAGGTCTTTGTGACCTTATGAACAGAATGGATGGAAAATAAACGTTGTGGTGGGCCCTGTGATTTGTAAACAATGGAAATCATTATCTTCACTATTATTTATGGTATGATCCAAATGATCTTTCGATCATTATCCCCACTGTTATTTGTGGTATGGCCCAGATGATCTTTCGATATGATTCATTTTTTTTTTGGAAATGCTCTAAAATGATCTTTAAAATAGATGAATAAGTGTAGATGGTGCGACCCCCACTTGATGTATTTGTTAGGCCCATTGGTGTGGCCCATTAATGCGGCCCACTTGATGTATGTATGAGGCCCATTGGTGTGGCCCATTGATGCGGCCCATTTAATGTATATATTTGGCCCATTGATGCAGCCCACTTGATGTGTATGAGGCCCATTGGCGCGGCCTGTTAATGTGGCCCACTTGATGTTTATGAGGGCCATTGGTGTGGCCCACTTGATGTATTTGAGGCCCATAAGTTGTGGCCTATTGTGATGTATTGAGGCCTATGGGTTGTGGCCTATTGTGATATATTGAGGCCCATGGGTTATTGCCCATTATGACGCATTCGAGGCCTAAGTGGTATGGCCCAATGTGATGTATTCGAGGCCCATGGGACGTGGCCCATATGATATATTTCCAGCCCATATGGCGAGGCCCGACTTGATGTATATTAAGCCCGTGTGAGCAGCCCATTGCGATGTATATTAGAGCTGTGAGATGCAGCCCCACTTGATGTATATGTGGCCCGTGTGATGTGTCCCATTGTGATGTGTATTTGGCCCTTGTATGAGGCCCAAGTGATGTATATTAGGCCCTTGTGGGAGGCTATGGGCCCATAATACGTTTGGTTCTATGTGGGCCACTCTTTGAGAGCAATGTTGGTTAAATGTCCATATTGATGGGCAATGATGGTTAAATGTCCTCATTGTGACATTCCCTTAGGCCCTTTGTTAGGTCGATTCTGATTGTTGAGGCCAATTCTAATTGTCGAGGCTAATTCTGATTATTAAGGCTGTAAGTGCTATGGTCTCATGCTCCTTTGATTGTCAAATTTTGATGTGTCAAAACATCTATCTATGTCTTGTGTTTGTATGGTGATTTATATGTGTTCAAGACACTGCATCAACACTTCATGACATTGGATGTCTTCAAGAAATACAAAGTGTACTTCATCATCCTATCAATGTTCAAAGCTACAATGTTGAAGTTCAAGACTCAAGAAACAACTTCAAGACTCAAGAGCAACGCATGAAGTAGTTTTTAAACTGATGAAGATTTTAAGATTAAAGCTACAACAAGATCAAGATCTCAAGCATGATAAGGTTCAAATGTCTATATTCATTGAATGGTTGAAGTTCAATGTCCATACGACATGTTTTAGGTTTGAATGACCATTAGGTTGACCTTAGAGTAGGTCATTTTGGATATATAACTCAATTATATCTTTAATAGGTTTTTGGTCTGTTCTAAGACCAGTCCTAGCCCCTTTTCGACCAGTCCTGGCATTGACTCAACCAGTCTAATAAATTCCACGACCAGTCCTAAGTTATTGAGAATTTTTAGAATTTTTTGGTACACCTACGACCAGTCCTGGTGGTCCTTCGACCTGTCTTAGGAGTGACTTCGACTCGATCTCGACCAGTCGTAAGTCTACGACTTAAAATCTAGCAAGCAATTCTATGGTCCTACGACCAGTCGTAGAGAGCTACGACCAGTCATAGGTGACCCACGACCGGTCGTAGGTTCCCTAAGACCAGTTGTAGAACGACTTTCAAAAATTACGCTCCTTATTTCAAATATCTGTTAGAGCTACGACCAGTCGAAGGTTCCTAAGACCAGTCGTAGATGCGATTTCTGCTTCTATAAATTGAACACGAATTTCTGAGTTTTTCATTTAATTCATAATATTTTCAAGGCTCCACTCTGAGATAAGTTTGTGTTTGTTTTTAAGCTATTTTGTGCATAATTGCTTTCTCTTTTTGCTAGCTTATTTAATTTGATTTTGTTTCTATATTCCAATCTTATTTGAAAAGAGGAATTACCTTATTCCTTCTTCTTGGAATCAAAATCAAATATAGCTACGCCCAATTGGTTAAAATCTAAAATGTATTAGAACTTAGAACCATATTAAAGTGAGTATTGGAAATTGAACTTTGACATTCAATCATCTACTCCGATTGGTTCTACAGGGCTGCTACAAAAAGGAGAAATCCAGGTATTTTACAATTCTGTAAAATTTCATTTCTTTTGGTTTTGTTTGAAGTTAAGCCAGAAAAATCTCATTATATTGGTTATCTGAGGAGAGCCAGAAAACTCAAAAAAGAGGGGTTTTTGAATTGTGTAAGCCCAAGTAAAAAAGATACAATTGTAAAGGTTTTGGGTGAACCTGTGAAAACCTATTTGATAGTGAACTCTAATATCCCCTGTGTGAGGATATTAGGAGTGGAGTAGCATTCTGTGTGGCTATTGAAAGACAGTTGGTGTACACACAGGCAAACCACTATAACTCTTTGTCTTGTGGATTGAATGCTTGCTTAATTTTCATATCTTTTATCATTCAATTGTGTGGAATGTACTTGTGGATGTGAATGTTGTAACAATTTACATTTCAAGCAAGTGTGGGGATTGTTGTAATAAATTAGATCTATATTTCTGCATTTAATTTCAATTCTTTGCTATTCATTTATTTATATTAAAATTGAGTTCTTGATCCAAAAGACGTTCTAGAAATAAGGTTGTCCTACCATAAGCCCTTGTTTATTATGGTGTAAGGTTGTCCTTAGAACTGAATTTGTATCAATCTCTCAATACTTATTTATTAAGGTGATTTGATTTCAGCATTGTGAATTGATTTATAATTGTAAGGCTATTGATTTATTTTATTCCGCTGATTTTATTTTAATTTGGCATAGTCCTATTCACCCCCCTCTAGGACATATAGCTTGGCCTTTTCAGAGGTCGATTCGGATTATCGAGGCTGATTCTGATTATTAGGCCGATTATCAATGCCGATTATCAGTGCCGATTGTAGATATCAATTATGAGTACGTGACAGTATAACATCATGATACATGTCCATACGCATCATCTACATGTTTATTATGAGATGTGATTAACCATTGTATATGTTATAATACAGATGGTTTATGGGACTCCTTGATAGGTGGAGTTATCCCACAATGAGCACACGGTATGCGTAGGATTGATGTATGATTGGACTACATGACTCATGCATATTGTATTATGTGATCGTGATTACTGTACGGCCTAGCGACATCAGGGTTGTGACCTCCACAGGCATATCATGGATAGTCAGATGGGACACTGAAAATGTTTGGTTCGAGCATCTGGGAACTTTAGATGTCTGTGGATGAAAGTCCTTAAACCTCCGAGGCCAGGAGACGCCCCAACGTCTAGACCGAGTAGATACATGAGCAACTGAGTGCCGAATACCAGGAGGTCGTATCTCCCATTGTGTCATGGTCGGTTGGGAGGGGGTGTGGACTTATCCGCCCGAGTGAGGGAGTTGTAAGCTAAGCTAAGTTTGACCAGCTTCCAATGGGTCCGCTATCGACGAGCCGGGTAGGCATTGGTATACTACTGACAGCGGGTAGTGAGGTCTTTTCCACTCGCTGGGCTGCGCAGCTGGCGAGGCGGTAGCCAGCTTGGAGTGTACTTGACCCTGGTGATGATCCCAAAGATGTACGGACTGATATGTGGACTTATTGAGCAGGAGTTGCATACTCATTCATTCACTATTTACTCGGGCTGGTGGTGCGCAACTAATTATTATGTACCTTTGTAATTGCAAGGATTTTGGTTGGGACGTATGACTAACCTGAGATCAGAAGTCTACTAAATTGAGTCTGGCTATCTAAATTTAGGTATAGGTCTAGTTTGGATAGAAGTCTCTTATAATGGACCCCATAACCTACGATACTACGTACTATCATCCCGATTTCACTCCAGCTTGGTCATTTCATTCGCACCACATATTGTATTGCATTTGCAGCATTTAACATTCTGGGTTGATATGACCGTTAGCATTCATGCTTGCATTGCATAGCTTTGGTACGGCTGATGACACTCATAGACTTACCAGTATGTTTTCGCTTACTCTGATATTGTACGATTTATGAACTGCCAGTATTTCCGACATTGTATGATTATGGCGTTGTACTTGTATGCTTGACACTTATCTTGCGCACACACTTTCACTACCCTCTAAGCTTTCTATAAAGCTTATGCACGAAAGATGCGTGCAGGTGATGTTAGGTTGTAGCAGCATTGAGCTTGGAGCGTGCAGTAGACTCCTGGAGCTTTGATTATCGATATATGTATTTCCTTTTCAGCATTATATTCAAATGTTTATATTAGTAGATATGTGGTGATGATGTTACTTTTGTGATTTGGGTAAACTTGTGGTTATGCTTCTTATGAGACAAATGTATGTTGGAAAATCCTCTTTGTATGATCCAAGGATCGGAACCTGGTATATGGGCGCTGGAAGTTGAGAATGGGATACTACGGAGGCTGTCGGCACCGGATTCAGCGATCAGGAATTTTATAAGCCCGATTTCCGAGTTTGGAGCGTGACAATAGCTAAAGGTTTTGAAAGTGCCCTGGTTTGTTAAGTTACGTGAATGGTGGGTCGGACTGTCTATAGAGCTCGATAGGAAGATCAATTCAAGCGTCTGCCTCAACCGGATGTGTGGAAGCTCGCAATAGGTAAATTATAGCCTCACATCTCATGTTCTAAAACACCAGGTGATTAAAACTCTTAAAACAAGATAGACATCTATAAGTTTTATGGTGAGAAAACTTTTTCAAATAGGAAAATCTGTAAGTTTTTCTCGCCTTGTCGATTTTATCGATGCACCCTCAATATGATCGACCAGCACTGTCGATGTCCTCGATACCTTGACGATATTATCTATAAGAGGACCAAAAGTGTCCAGCAACTAAATATTCATCTGGACGGATTTATCGATGTATCAATACACTTATCGATATCATCGATAAAAGCACTAAATATGTCCAGCAACTTCACAACATAACTGGACAAATTATCGATGTATCGATACACATACCGATATCATCGATATTTAAATTTTGAGACCATCGAGAGTGTCTCGATAAGATCGACAGGCTGATTTCTGGCGCCCCTGTTTTTAATGAAAATCTCAAATTCATTCGATATATCGATGACCATTTGATATGATCTGAATTCAAATATCGATAAGATTAGAGGTCCATCGATATATCGATAGTGGGCGCACATTTCTTACAGCAGATATTTCAGGTATTTTTTTAAAACTATGATCGGGGGCCCTTCGATGGAATCGATATTCAGATATCGATGATATCGGCACCAGGTTGATTGCATCGAACAAGGACACAAATTGTCCAGCAAGCTCAAGATAAATCAGCTGGATTTATCGATGCATCGACTTTGATCTCGATATCATCGACATTCAAATTCCGATGATCTCGATGGTTCTCTCGATCATTCACGAAAACCTAAAATATCTCAAAGTCAAGTCTCTCTCATTTTTCAAGTGTCGATTAATCGATCCTGTCATCGATGGAATCGAAGTTCGAAATCCGATGACATCGACAATAACCTCGATTCATTGACCAATTGGGAAGAAGTTTCAAAAGTGTATGACATTGAGTCCGAGTCATCGAGCAGACCATCGATGCTATCGAGAGTATACGCTCGATGATATCGAACCTACTCGATGATATCGAAATCTGTCATAAATATAATCGTTTTATATCTGTTGGAACTTTTTGCCTATATATAGAGGACTTGTCTTTTATTGCTGTGAGAGAAAGAAGAGAGAGCTTTTGAGTGTTTCAATTTATATCTTATATCCAAAGCCCTTTCTCTCAAGGGAGTTCATCCTCCAATCCACCCTCATCATTGATATTCAAATGAGTGGATTGGGGAATGAACTTCCGCATTCAAGGATCCTCCACCAACTACCTTAATGGCAAATCATTATGCTGGGATGCCTTGAATGCATAAGATTAGAATCGCTCTACATTCCTGATAGGAAAATATTCTAAGAGTAAGATTCCATCTTCACCTTGACCAACCCGAAGCCTGGTATAGGTATATTATCTTGTGTTGCGGATCAAGGGAGCAGAAGACTCTTTATCAATAACGAGGAGGAGATCTTTGGCATTGTGTTAAACGGGACTCATTAGCTTATTTGTAAGTACCTAGAGTCCAAGAGGACACTTGTAATCATTCCTTTCTAGGATTGGGTCTTAAGTGGTTCTCACCCTTTGAAGTCCTCAAGGAGGCCTCTGGCGGGAGTGTACATGGTGGGTGCGTTGTGTGGACCCTTGCTCTGTGGAGAGCATAAACATTTGGTTAGGAGTGAACCAGTAAAACTCCTGGGTGCGTTGTGTGGACCCTTGCTCTATGGAGAGCATAAACATCTGGTTAGGAGTGAACTAGTAAAACTCCAGGGTTAGAGGTAAATCGAGTAGAAATCTCCGTGTAAAGGTTGAAGGTGAACCTGATTTAAAACCTTAGGTTTGAGGTGAACCCTGAGAAACCTCCTTAGTGAAATTCGGTACACTCAAGGGTTGAGTGCGGCAGTCGAGAGTGGAGTAGACAAGTAGTCGAACCACTATAAAAATGACTGCGTCTGTGATTGATTCATATGCTTGATCATTTGTGTAATTATGCTAACTAGATTCATATCTGCTCACACTTCACACACAGTCACATCCATCATAGACTATAACTGTCTCATGCTTATTATTTGAATAGTTCTGTGATTGGATCCTCAAATAGGCTTGGAAGCCGGTTGAGTTACATTTGAGCAATCTTGAAAATTGCATACTTGTTAGGATTAGAGTGATAGGATTTTTAATAACTCGTAAATCTTTTAAAAGTCATATTCATCCCCCTCTAGGACATATTGGTATATTCCTTCGTCAACTAGTGCGGTCTTTACTGCCATTTTAGGTTTAACTAACCATAGACATGATTAGATCTAAATCTCCTAAAGAAAATATTAAAAATAAACAAGGAAGAAAAACTCCTGAGAGGTTGCTCCACCCTTTGGTTCTGCTCCTTGAAACCTAATTCATGTCTAGAACTCCTTAAAAAACTCATATTTATAGCCTTTGTCCGACCGTCTTTGAAAACTGTCTCAAATTTACGCAATCTACGTAACGCCTTCAATGTCATTGAACGTAACTTGAATCTGAAAGTCGCACTTTTCACACTGTATAATGCCTTTCGCACTGCGTAACTATTCATGTCATTGAACATACCTTCGATGTCATCGAACAGTCATTTGATGTCATCGAACGGTGTTCGAGTAATCGAGAATGTGTCCAGAGTGTTCCAGCGAGTTGCTCTAAAAATCCATAAAAATCTCGATGTCATCGAACTATCTTCGATGTCATCAATCAGGTTTTCAAGCAATCGAACAAGGCTTTAATTTCATCGAGAACTGCATCCAATTTTTCTAGCAACCAAACTCAATTTTCATGTAATTCTTCGATGTTATCGAACGGCGGTCGATGACATGGACAGTGAAGTTCAGGTTCCATGAATTTTTGCACTTTGCACTTTCGACTTCTTTCCTTCTCCACTTGGTTTTCTTTAATTTTAGGGTTTTGAAATCTTTAATTTTGGTCTTCTAAAATCCATCCCTTGCCAGGTGATTCTTAAGCATCAAATCCATGCTTTTAACATTTTTTTTCAATCCAAGCTTTCAGATTCACCTTGCAATACAAAGATGTATAAAATATACCCATTAAGCATTATCACGTTCGTAAAACCAAGATATAAACTGGGAGAAATATGCAATATTTACTACTCAACACACCCCCCAACCAGCATTTTGCTAGTCCTAAGCAAAACATGCGTGATATAATCTTCAATTCTTAATGTTCAAACCTCTTTCCGAAAACAATCTTTTATGCAAATAAGTATAAATAAATGTAATTCAAATAAGCGAGAGTGAAAATTTAAAAACCTAGAACCGAATCACTTGAGCAATCAATCAAATAGGTTCTTTATCAATCACTTAGAAGCATAAGTTCATGAATCAAGTTTTTCCAATACTTAGTGAATTCCAACTTACTTTCCATAAAAGTACTATCATTTCATAATGTTAGCCATGCTCATTACCTCAAGATTGATTGAATAATCAAGTGTTAATTCCGAACTTATCCCATTTTTTTCTTCTTATTCCGGTTTTTTATTTTATATCAATAGTCACTTTTATTTATTCATTCTTTTTAGTCTTTTCATCTTACATTCTTTTCAAACTTTTTATTCTTTTCCAGTCTTTTCATCATACATGACATTTTTGTCGATCTCTCTGTTTTTTAAGTGGTTCTTTTTTAAAGTACTCTGGTTTGTCAATTAACATGAGTGTTGAGTCGATGAGTCAAGTGGGCCCCATATGAAGATTGTTCAAGATATTGCCTCAACCAGATGTGTGTTCAGAGCTCATCACAGGTAAACTTAGCCCCACATCCCATGTCCCAAAACACTCAGGTATATAAATCATTAAAAAGCTTAGAACAACATATGAGTATAAGTATGTGATTTTGCAAACAGGAAAATTCTCTAAGTTTTCATCTTTCTTCGATGTATCGAGCTTACATCGATGATATCAAATAATTGTTTTCGATGACATCGATACATCCTCGATGACATCGAATTGAGGTCTTTTATGTCCAGCAACCAACATGATATTTGGACAATATTCTCAATGAATCAATCAAGCTTCGATGACATCAGAATTCAAATTTCGATGACATCGAGCAAGGTTCGATGTCATAGAATATAGGCTAGTCTGTGTCCAGTAAGCGTAAAAGGTAAATCGAGAATTTCGTCGAGAACTTGAAATGAGCCTTGATGACATAAGAATTCAAATCCTAATGACATCGAGGGAGATTCGATGTCATCGAATTCAAACAAGTCATGACCAATAAGTTTATAGGAAAATCATCTGGATATGATCGAAGAATCGAGCTACCCTCGATAACATCAAAATTCAAATCTCGATCATATCAAAACTAGGTTGATGACATCGATTTCGGATAAAGGAATGTCCAGCAATCTCTTAAGGAGAATCTTCTGAAAAGATCGATGTATCGAACTAGGGTTCGATATCATCGACATTTGAAATCCGATTACATCAAAGTAGGCTCGAGGACATCGAAGCCAGCCTGTTCATGTCTAGTAAGCTTTCTTAAAATATTCATTAAAAAGATCGATATATCGAAACCACCGTCGATGAAATCGAAATTCAAAATTCGATAACATTGACAAATGTTCGATGACATCGATCTTCAGTAAAAAAGGTCCAGGTATATACTTCAGTTAAGTTCGTATCATCGAACCTTGATTCAATGGAATCGAAAGTATATGTTCGATGACGTCGAAGCAGGTCCGATGATATCGAACTTAGTCGGAAACTGACAGCTTTATTACCGTTGGATCTTTTTGCCTATATAAGGGGAGCTTGCCCTTGGTAGTTGGATTGAGAAAAAGGAGAGAGTGCTTTGAGAGTGTTATTGCCTATCATCTATCCTAAGCCCTTTTCTCAAAGGGAATTCATCCTTCAATCCACCCTCATCATTAATATTCAATAGAGTGGATTGGTGAATGAACTTCCTCATTCAAGGATCTTCCAGCTACCACCTTAATGGTAAATCATTGAGCTGGGATCCCTTGAATGCTTAACCACCTTGGAATCTCTCCATCGCTTTAATAGGTAATATTTATTAGAGTATATTCCAAGATAACCTTGACCCAACCCGTCGCCTTTATTAGAACATCATCAAGTGTTGCAGATCAAGGGAATTGAAGAATCTTTATCATCTAAGAGGAGATCTTCATCAACGTGCTTAACGGGGCTCACTTACTTATCTGTAAATCATTAGAGTCCAGAGACCCTGTTGATCATTCCTTGTGTAGGTTTGGGTTATAGGTGCTTCTCACCTCTTACAAGTCCTCATAGGAGGCCTCCAACAGGAGAGTGCGTGTGGGTGTTGTGTGTTGACCCTTGCTCTTGTGTAGGGCATAAAATCTAGGTTCCTTGTGTGGATTCTTGGCCTGTGTGACCTAAAACTTAGGTTCCTTGTTTGGATCCTTGGCCTGTGTGGCCTAAAACTTAGGTTCCTTGTGTGGATCCTTGGCATGTGTGGCCTAAAACTTAGGTTTCTTGTGTGGATTCTTGACCTTTGTGGCCTAAAACCCTAGGTTCCTTATGTGGATCCTTTACTCTTGTATAGGGCATAAAAGTGTTCCTTTATGTAGGCACGTTTAGGTACCTTATGTAGGTCCTAGAGTCCACCTTGTGTAGGTTGTAAAGGTTAGAGGTAAACCTGATTTAAAACCTCCGTTAGTGAAATCCGGTACACTCAAGGGTTGAGTGTGTCCGCTGGGAGTGGAGTAGGCATGTAGTCGAACCGTTATAAATGACTGTGCTTGGGATTGTGAAAAGGCCGAGCTAGATGTCCTAGAGGAGGGTGAATAGGACTATACCAAATAAAAATTAATAAGTAGAATATAAACAATAAGATAGCCAAATAAATTGTAAATAACCAAAGAAAATAACAACCTCAAAAATCTAGTATTGAGAAGTTAATATGAACTTGGTTCTAAAGACAACCTAACACCAAAAACCAAAGGTTTATGGCAGGACAACCTGACTAGAACTTAGGTGAGTATCAAAAACTCAAACTGAAGAGGATATGAAAGAAATAGAAACTAATCTATTACAACATTCACCAACACAATGCTGAAATATAAAGATTACAACATTCACATCCATAAATACATCCCACAATCTTATATCATAAAAGATAAAGAAAATAAACCACACATTTACCAAACACAAAGAATTATAGTGGTTCGCTTGTGTGTACACCAACTGTTAAACAATAGCCACACAACTACTCCACTCCTAATATCCTCACACAGTGGATGTTAACGTTCACTATGAGAATAGGTTTTTCAAGGTTCACCTAAAATCCTCACAATTATGTCTTTCAAGTGGGCTTACACAATTAAAAAAACCCCATACTCTAAGTTTTCTGAATCACCTCAGACAAAACAAAACAGAGATTTTTTGGCACAATCTCTATAAAACCAAAATAAAGAATTTACAAAGCTGTAAAACACTTAGATATTCTCCTTTTGATGCAGGCCGAAAGAACCAATTTGGAGTAGAAGTTCAACGTAGAAGTTCAATGTCCACACTCACTTATGAAATGGTTCTAGGTTCTTAATTGGTTTTAAATTTAAATTACCTTGGGCTAGCTTGATTTGATTTTGATTCCAAGAAATGGGAATACTTCAATCCCTCTTTCAAATAAAATTGGAATATAGAAATTCAAAATCAAATGTAAAAAAAGCTAATTAAAGAGAATATGAAATAAGAACAAAATAGCTTAAGAATATCACTAACTTATCTTTCAGAGTAGCGTATTGATTTAGCTTGAATTGAACATGAAACTCTGAAATTCATGCTTTATTTATAAGTGAAGAAATCGCACTCTTGATTATTCTTGAGGTCGGCACGACTGGTCATAGGATCAACAAACTTTTAAAATTTGGGCGAGATAAGATAAAACTGTTCCACGACTGGTCGTAGGACTTGCTCGACCGGTCGAGCGGCCTCCATGACCAGTCGAGTCCTGTCCACGACTGGTCATGTGGAACCCAATTTAGTTGCTGGACTTTGAGTCGAGCCTGCAGGACTGGTCGGGTACAGGTCGAGCACCGTTCACACGACCGGTCGAGCAGTCTCCGGGACTGGTTGAGGCTTTAACAAAAATTTCCAAAAATCAGTGACAAACTTAGGACTGGTCGAGGAATTCTTAGACTGGTCGAGCCAGTGCTAGGACTAGTCGAACATAGTCCAATACTAGTCGAGAAACAGTCTATGCACTTATAAAATAACCCAATTTAAATTATGTATCCAAAATGACCACCTTATGGTCAATCTAGGGTCATTCATACCTTATACATAATTTATGAACATTGAAACTTCTTTTCCTTTGGTTGATAAATGACCTTTGAAGTTCATAAAGCTTGAGATCTTTGACTTATATAAAAGCTTGAACTTTAGACCTTTTGAAGCTTGAAATTGTAATTGAAGCTTAAGCTTGAGGTTCAAAGTATAGGAACTTTGTCTTGACTTGAAGCTTGAACTATGAATCTTGAAACATTGAATTCACACTTGATGTTATACTCGAACATGAACATGTAATCTTGCATTTGAAGTTCTTGAAGTAAAGACCATTGTTCTTGCACTGTCTTGAATATATGATGCGCTACACTAGACACAGATTCCAAGAGGTTTTGGCACTACAAAATTTGACAATCATAGGAGCTAGAAACCGTAGCACTTACAATCTCCCCCTTTGTTAAATTTGTGATAAAACACACTTCATAATAACATAAGCATTATACGCACAAAGAATCATGCACCAGTTATCAAAAGAAACCAGTGATAATCTGGTTAAAGAATCATGCACCAGTTATAAATGGGTCAAAACAAATTGAATTCGTATCAATTCCACCAACAATACTCCCCCTTACTTACTCCTTACCACAAAAAAAAATTGCTATCCACAATCCATCCACAATTCACATGCCATATATCACAAGCATGACAAATTCTCTCCATTTTTGTCACATTATGACAAAGGAAGGAATCAATAAATAGAAGTGGAAGTAGATATATAATGAAGAATAAGAAGAGTAGTGGGGAATAAATGATCAAGATAGACAAGATATTAAATCCATAAGCAAGTCATGTACAAGCATAATCAACCAAATTAAACCAAGTTAAGCCAAGTACAACCTCATAAGACAAAAGAAATCCAAGTATCATTAAAGTTATTACAAACCATATGAGAAAATACTAATCAGAACCCGAAGAAGGAGCAGGTATGGTAGGATCAAGTTTATGAAGTCCCTTGCTAAGGCGCCTAAGATATTTGTGTATATATTTGAATTGCAAATCATGAGACACATTCATGTTTTTTACCTTCTCCTCTAGAGAGCGCAACCGCGCATCAAAGTCAGATGACTGATAATCAGGATCATCAGCTGAATCGGATTCGATCTCATCAAAAATATCGTCCATGTTAATGTCATTTGGAGGTAAATCACCTTCTTCTTCATTCACTGCAGCATCTCCTCCAGCACCCACATTGACTTGGCCTATGGCCAACCTCAGATTCATTTTGTTTATATTAAAGTTGTTGAAGATTAGGTGTTGAATGGGAGCCTCTCCAACAGGCATGGCCACTAAAATATGGGTGGCCAACACAGTCATAAGATAAGCAAAATGAATATCACTGTGTCCAGGATGGAGACGGAATTGAATGATGCAATGACAGATTAAAGAAGGAAGACATACATTGGTTTTAGAAACAATGGCATGAAGAATTCGAACCATGAACGTAGTGAGTTTGGTTTTGTTACCAGAACGGGGATAAACATTTGAAATAAATATCCTGTGAAGGACTCTGTATCTGGGTAACAAATACTTTGAAGCAAGCGCATTTCCATTAGTACTCCATTGCAAATCTATATTGCACAATTCTCTAGTAAGCATTCATTTTTCAGATTCAGATCGTTTAGCTACTAGAGTGCTAATGGGAATACTTTCATCATTGATAGGTATGTCCATTAGACTAGAGATCAGATGACGGTCTATTTCAACTGGGCCTTCTCTAGTTGTAATAATAAATGTAAGATTTTTAGTAGAAAAATCAGAGATACATGCATACATAGCTTGCACAATGGACCAGTATGCCGGCCCACTCCAATGTAGAATGTTATCCCATCCTACAAATTGAAGGAGAGGAAGGATTTCAAATGGAGCTTGATGTTCAACATGAACAGGTTGTTCAACTATACCATTGCGTAACCTAATATCCTGCACATAAGAGGGATCATCTTCGGGTGACCGAAGGTGGCGCACTGTGATAGTTGTCGATCTAAAAGATGAAGGACTATGAAAACTTTTCTTTTTACCTCTACCTTCCTTGTAACTAGAAAATCAAGGAACTAAGTGGTTGCAATAGAAGTAGAGTGGGTTTTCTCAAGATCAGATTTTGGAGAAGAAAACCCCAAAAACCACTATGAAATAAGAAATTAATCACACTAATGATGAAAAAGGAGTGATAAGAACTTGAATCTACAAGGAAAATGTAAATAAAGCACTAACCTTTAATAACTAGGAGATGGGTTCAACTGGTCAACCTAGGACCCGTTGAAGAAGAAATCTAAAATGAAGAAAAAGGGATTTTTCTCCCAAATAAAGCACCAACCCGCGTTACACGACTGGTCGAGTATATGCTCGACCGGTCGTGCCATGACTGGTCGAGTATGTACTCGACTGGTCATGCACAGCCAAAAATATGTAATTTTCTTGAAATTTGAAATTTAAAATATATAAAATAACAAATATATATATATATATACACAATATAATACAGAAATGCATGAATAATAAATTCAAATTGCACATACTAAGATCAAATTTGAATTTAGAAAACCTACTTTTGTCAAGCGGTTTTGTGAATATGTCAGCAAGTTGAGTCTCGGTCAGAATATATTCCAAAGAAATTATCTTGTCTTCTACTAATTCACGAATGTAGTGATATCTAATATCAATGTGCTTGGTTCGTGAATGTTGAATTGGATTTTTAGATATATTAATTGCACTGGAATTATCACAATATAAAACTATAGAATCTTGTACAATTTCGTAATCGCTTAACATTTTTTTCATCCATACATGCTGTGTACATGCATTACCTGCTGCAATATATTTATCCTCAGTAGTTGAGAGCAATACGGAACTTTGTTTCTTACTTTGCCAGGAAACTAAACAGTTTCCAACATAGAAACAATCACCACTGGTTGACTTTCAGTCATCAATGTTACCAGCCCAATAAGCATCTGTGTAACCAACTAATTGTACACTAGTATCATGTGAATACTAAAGACCCAGATTTACAGAATTTGTGATATATCGCATAATCCGTTTAACATCAGTTAAATGTGACTCTTTAGGGTCAGATTGATATCTAGTGCAAATTCCTACACTAAATGCAATATCAGGTCTACTTGCAGTTAAATAAAGCAAACTTCCAATCATACTACGATATAGTTTAAGATCCACACTCTTACCTGTAGAGTCCTTTGAGAGTTTTAAAGTCGTACTCATAGGAGTATCAAAATTTTTTTCATTCTCAAATTTGAACTTTTTAACTAAGTTCAGAGCATATTTGGTTTGAGAAATAAAGAAACCATCAGGTTGTGTTTAACTTGCAACCCAAGAAAATAATTCAATTCTCCAACCATGCTCATTTCGAACTTAGATTTCATAAGATCTGCAAACTCAATAATCATGTTAGCATAGGTAGATCCATAAATTATATCATCTATATAAATTTGCATTATTAAAATGTGATCATTATTTTTCTTAACAAACAGAGTCTTATTAACACTTCTTATTAGAAAATTATGACTTAGCAAAAACTTAGTCAACTTTTCACACCATGTCCTGGGAGCTTGTTTTAAACCGTAGAGTACCTTTTTCAGGTGATAGACATGATTCGCATTCTTAGGATCTTCAAAAGCTGTTGGTTGATCAACATACACTTCCTCATGCAAATCACCATTTAAGAAAGCACTCTTTACATCCATTTGGTATATTTTGAACTTTCTAAAGCATGCAATGGATATAAATAGTCTGATTGATTTAAGACGAGCTACTGGGGCAAAGGTCTCATCATAATCAATGCCTTCAATTTGAGTGTTCCCTTGTACAACTAGTCTAGCCTTATTTCTAATTATATTACCAAGTTCATTAGACTTATTTTTGAAATCCATTTAGTTCCGATAATGTGTTTATCTTTAGGTCTAGGAACTAAGTACCAAATATCATTTCTAACAAATTGATTGATCTCTTCTTGCATCGCAACTATTCAGTTTTCGTCAGTAACAACTTCTTTTACGTTAGGCGGTTCTATCTGAGATGTAAAGCACACGTAATTACACATATCTTCTAGTTGTCTACGAGTGCACACACCAGTGGGAGGGTTTCCAAGAATTTGATTAGTTGGATGATCTTTGACAGTCCTCAGTTCAGAGTTAATTTAACTTGATGAAGTATCTGGTTTATCAATTAGAAGGACTTTATCATTTTCTGAACATGAGACGGGTGTATTCAAGTGATTATCAATAACCACATTAATGGACTCTTAAATTGCACCGGTCCTCTTATTAAGAACCCGATATGCTCGACTATTCAGAGCATACCCTAAAAATACCCCTTCATCACTTTTGGTGTCAAACTTACCTAGATTTTTCCGGTCACGTAAAATGTAGCACTTGTTGCCAAAAACTTAAATGCATTTGATAGTAGGCTTCTTCTTAAACAATATTTCATAAGTTGTTTTACTATTTAATTTTCTAGTATAAACACAGTTAATTATATAACACGCAGTATTTACAGCTTCGGCCCAAAGATTTTTAGGGAGCTTCATACTATTTAACATTACATTTGCCATTTCTTGAAGCACTCTATTTTTTCTTTATACTATACCATTTTGTTGTGGTGTTTTGGGCGCAAAAAATTCATGTGATATTCTTTGATCACTGCAAAACTTCTCAAAACCGCTATTCTCAAATTTTGATCCACGATCACTATGGATCTGATAGACTTGAGACTCTTTTTCAGTTTGGATACGTCTAAGTACTACTTTTTACTTCATCGAGAGTTTCTGATTTGTCTCTTAAGAAGACTACCCAAGTATATCTGGTAAAGTCATAAACAATTACCAGTATATACTTCTTGCCACCTCGACTCTCCGTTCTAGTTGGTCCAATAAGATCCATATGGAGGAGTTCGAGCAGTTTAGATGTGGTATTGGAGTCCAACTTTTTGTGAGAACTCCTAGTTTGTTTGCCAATCTGGCATTCACCACATATTTTATCTATTTTCTATATTTTGGGTAAGCCTCTTATTAACTCTCTTTTGCTCAATCTATACAAGTTGTGGTAGTGAATATGTCCAAGGCGTTTATGCCATAACTCGGTCTCATCGGTATAGACCATGTAACACAATAATTTAGATGAGCTAGAATCACTTATAATGTAGCAGTTTTCAGAAGTTCTACGACCAGTTAATATTATAGAATCATTTTTATTTAAAATTTCATACCATAGGTTGGTAAATTTTACACTATGATTATTATAACATATTTGAGAAATGCTTAATAAGTTGTATTTTAACCATTCTACATATAAAACATTCTTAAATAAAGGGAGGTTAAAGAGTTGAACCGTACCTTGGTCAATAATCCTGCAGTTGCTACCATCACCGAATGTGATTGAACCATTAGTCATGTCTTTAAGATTGGTGAACAGACCCTTGTTGCGTCATATGTCTGGAGCAACCACTGTCTAGGTACCACTTTGAATGACTTGTAGCTTTGAAAGCAGTGTGGGCAACCAAGCAAGTAACCTTAGGAACCCATTTCATTATAGTCTTGGGTTTAGGAGTATAGTTAGTTTTCTTATGTTTGTAGTTGTTATAAGACTGAACTATTGAGTTAGATTTTAAGAGCTCCTTAAGTAAGTCAACAATTTTCTCAGCTAAAGGATTACGATTCTGATTTTTATAGTTGATATGATTGCTTTTAGGTTTTAAGGATTGAAAAGTTTTAGTATTTATAGACTAATTTTGATTTTGAAGACTCTCCTTTCACAAGTAGCCAACATACCTTTCTTATTAGGTTTATCCTTTTTAGGACACTTGTTTGCTAGATGCCTATATTCATGGCAGTTGTAACATTGATTGTCTTTTAAAGATTTCGAAGTTTTAGATTTAGATCTTTTTTTTTCATTAGGTTTTTGAAAATCAACCCTCTTTTTACTTTCGAAAATCTTGTAAAACTTTTTTACTAAAAGGGC
Source organism: Magnolia changhungtana (assembly GCA_030180095.1). Taxonomy (NCBI): domain Eukaryota; kingdom Viridiplantae; phylum Streptophyta; class Magnoliopsida; order Magnoliales; family Magnoliaceae; genus Magnolia; species Magnolia changhungtana. The sequence goes on along the minus strand of JASAUF010000066.1, from coordinate 827,315 downwards.
CATATCATCTTCAAAATTTTCTAAATGAGAATTACTATTATTATCTTGAGAAAAATATTTAGAAGATTTAAGGGCGATGGATTTACCTTTAGGAGCTTTAAAAGTTAACTCATAAGTCTGTAATGAGCCAACTAATTCTTCTACCCTCATTTTATCCGTATCACGAAGTTTCTAGATCGCAGTCACCTTTGAATTGAACCATTTAGGTAGTGAGTGTAGTATCTTTGCACAAACTTTATTTTCTGAGATTTTATCACCGAGACCCCACATAGAGTTGACAATGTCATTCAATCTAGTATAAAATTCCATGAAAGTTTCACTTTCCTCCATACATATTTCCTTAAATTTGGTTGTGAGGATTTGGACTTTAGATTTCTTGACAATTATTGTTCCCTAGTGGGTCATTTCTAAAATATCCTAGGCTTGTTTTGCAATATCACAGGATATAATTCTTTTGAATTCATCTGGTGATAGTGCGCAAGTGATTGCATTTAGTGCTTTTGCACTGGCACTACTCTCACTTTTCTGAAGAGTGGTCTAAGAGAAATAAGGTGTGATTTTCATAGTTGTGGATTCGTCGGTACCAGTTACTTCAGTAGTAGGAGGGGTCCAATCAGTCACTGTGGCTTGCCACATGCTCTCATCCATGGATTTTAAGAAAATTCTCATCCTGGCTTTCCAATAGGCATAATTGGAGCCATCAAATGGTGGAGGCCTGGTGACTGATAGGCTATCAAATTTTGACATCTTAAAAAGCTCAGATCGATTAGCTCAGGAAATTAATCCAAAAGAAATAACAATTAAAACAAGCTATTAGGCTCTGATATCACTTGAAAAGGCCGAGCTATATGTCCTAGAGGGGGGTGAATAGGACTATGCCAAATAAAAATTAATAAGCAGAATATAAACAATAAGATAGCCAAATAAATTGCAAATAACTAAAGGAAATAACAACCTTAAAAATCTAGTATTGAGAGGTTGATACAAACTTGGTTCTAAGGACAACCTGACACCAAAAACCAAAGGTTTATGGCAGGACAACCTTACTAGAACTTGGGTGAGTATCAAAAACTCAAACTGAAGAGGATATGAAAGAAATAGAAACTAATCTATTACAACATTCACCACACAATGCTGAAATGTAAAGATTACAACATTTGCATCTACAAATACATCCCACAATCTTAAATCATAAAAGAAAAAGAAAATAAACCACACATCCACAGAACATAAAGAATTATAGTGGTTCGCTTGTGTGTACACCAACAGTTAAACAATAGCCACACAACTACTCCACTCTTAATATCCTCACATAGTGGATATTAGCGTTCACTATGAAAATAGGTTTTTCAAGGTTCACCTAAAACCCTCACAATTGTATTTTTCAAGTGGGCTTACACAATTCAAAAAACCCCACACTCTGAGTTTTCTGGATCACCTCCGACAAACTAAAACAAAGAGATTTTTCTGGCATAATCTCTATGAAACCAAAATAAAGAATTTACAAAGCTGTAAAACACCTAGATATTTTCCTTTTGATGCAGGCCGAAAGAACCAATTTGGAGTAGAAGTTCAATGTAGAAGTTCAATATCTACACTCACTTATGAAATGGTTCTAGGTTCTAAATTGATTTTAAATTTAAATCACCTTGGGCTAACTTGATTTGATTTTGATTCCAAGAAATAGGAATACTTCAATCCCTCTTTCAAATAAAATTGGAATATAGAAATTCAAAATCAAATGCAAAAAAAGCTAATTAAAGAGAATATAAAAGAAGAACAAAATAGCTTAAGAATATCACTAACTTATCTTTCAGAGTGGCGTATTGATTTAACTTGAATTGAATATGAAACTCTGAAATTCGTGCTCTATTTATAAGTGAAGAAATTGAACTCTTGACTGTTCTTGAGGTCAGCACGACTGGTCGTAGGATCAACAAACTTTTAAAATTTGGGTGAGATAAGATAAAGCCATTCCATGACTGGTCGTACGACCTGCTCGACCGGTCGAGTGGCCTTCACGACCGGTCGAGTCTTGTCCACGACTGGTCATGTGGAACCCAATTTAGTTGTTGGACTTTGAGTCGAGCCTGCAGGACTGGTCGAGTACAGGTCGAGCACTGTTCACACAATCGATCGAGCAGTCTCCAGGACTGGTTGAGAATTTAACAAAAATTCATCAGTGACAAACTTAGGACTGGTCGAGGAATTCTTAGACTGGTCAAGCTAGTACTAGGGCTAGTCGAACATAGTCTAAGACTAGTCGAGAAACAGTCTATGCACTTATAAAATAATCTAATTTAAATTATGTATCCAAAATGACCTACTCTATGGTCAATCTAGGGTCATTCATACCTTATACATAATGTATGAAGATTGAACTTCTTTTCCTTCGGTTGATAAATGATCTTTGAAGTTCACGAAGCTTGAGATATTTGACTTATATAGAAGCTTGAACTTGAGACCTTTTAAAGCTTGAAATTGTAATTGAAGCTTGAGCTTGAGGTTCAAAGTATAGGAACTTTGTCTTGACTTGAAGCTTGAACTTTGAATCTTAAAACATTGAATTCACACTTGATGTTGTACTCAAACATGAACATGTAATCTTGCATTTGAAGTTCTTAAAGTAAAGACCATTGTTCTTGTACTGTTTTGAATATATCGATGCATTACACAAGACACAGATTTCAAGAGGTTTTGACACTACAAAATTTGACAATTATAGGAGTTAGAAACCATAACACTTACAGGTTGTTATTTGCATATTACTCTATTGTGCTTACTTTGAATGTTCTCATGAGGCATGTTAACATGATTATTTATAACTGATAAGAATCTCATCCCACACACAGTCACATAGTTCATCCATCATTGACTAAGTTTATATATTGGTTAAATATTGAATAGTCTTGTGATTAGATCTTCTATTTGGCCTGGAAGCCGTTAGAGTTAAATTGAAGATATCTTTGAAATTGCTCTGGTTTGTCAATTAGTATGAGTGTTGAGTCAACAAGACAAGTGAGCCCCATAGGAAGATCATTCAAATGTCTGCCTCAACTGGATATGGCTTCAGATCTCTATAAAGACAAACTTAGCCTCACATCCCATGTCCCCAAACACCAGGTATATAAAACCCTTAAAAATGGTTAGAACAACATAGGGTTTAAGGTATGAAAATTGTTTTGCAAAATCAGTAAAATCTCTAAGTTTTCAGCCTTTGTTGATTTATCAATAGTGCTTCGATGAAATCATACTCTATTATCGATGTCCTCGAAACTCACTCGATGTTATCGAAATGAGGACTTCAGATGTCCAGCAACCAAAATGAATCTTGGGCTGAATTCTCGATGAATCGATGACAAGATCGATATCATCGACTTTCGAATCTAGAGTTAATCGAAATGGCTTGATAAAATCGACATCTGGTCAGTTTGTGTCCAGTAAGCTGTTAAGGAAAATCATGTGATTTTTGATGACTCGAAGAGAGCCTCGATATCTTCGAATTTTAAATCTTGATGATATCGATGGAGTTTTGATGATATCGGATTGGGACACAAATCTGTCTAGCAAGCTTTCACGTAAATTCTTTTAAATGTTTGAGGTATTGAGAATTAGTCGATGATTTTGATATTCAAAGATCGATGATATCGAGACCAGGTTGATGTCATCAAATTGGGACATAAAATTGTCCAATGAGTTTATAGGAAAATTCCTTAAAAAAATTGATGAATCGAAACTGGTATCGATATCATGGATATTCAAAACTAGATGTTATCAAGGAATGCTCAATCATATCGATGCCTATTCAGTTCCTAAGGCAAGTTTGCTCTCATGTTTTTAAATGTCGAGGAATCTAACCGAAGTTCATTCCTCATTCCACCTTCATCATTGATATTCAATAGAGTTGATTGGTGAATGAACTTCTGCATTCAAGGATCCTTCAGCTACCACCTTAATAACAAATCATTTAACTGAGATTCCTTGAATGCATAGATCATGGTATTACTCTGTCACTCCAATGATTAATCATTTAATAAAGTAATTACCAACATAACCTTAACCAACTCGTCGCCTTACATTGGAGCATCGTAAGTGTTGCGGATCAAGGGAGCTGAAGATTCTTCATCATCAAAGGAGGAGATTTTCATCAACGTGCTTAATGGGGCTCATCTACTTATCTGTAAGTCATTAGAGTCCAAAGACCCTGCTGATCATTCCTTTATGTAGGATTGGGTCACAGGTGATTCTCACCCCTTTCAAGTCCTCATAAGAGGCCTCCGACGAGAGAATACATGTGGGTGTTGTGTGTTGACCCTTACTCTTCATCAACGTGCTTAATGGGGCTTATCTACTTATCTGCAAGTCATTAAAGTCCAAAGACCCTGCTGATCATTTCTTTATATAGGATTGGGTCACAGGTGAGGGTCACAGGTGATACTCACCCCTTTCAAGTCCTCATAGGAGGCCTCTAATGGGAGAATACATCTGGGTGTTATGTGTTGACCCTTGCTCTTGGTGAGCATAAACTTAGGTCCTTAGTGTAGGTCCTTAGCCTGTGTGGCCTAAAACCCTAGGTGCTGTGTGTTGACCTTTGCTCTTGTATAGGGTATAAACTCTAGGTTCCTTGTGTGGATCCTTGGCCTGTGTGGCCTAAAACCCTAGGTTCCTTATGTGGATCCTTTGCTCGTATGTAGAGCATAAAACCTGGGTGTTGTGTGTTGACCCTTGCTTCTGTGTGAGACATAAACTTGTGTCTCGTGGAGACACATCTAGGTTCCTTGTGTAGGTTCTAGAGTCAACCCTGTGTAGGTTGTGAAGGTTAGAGGTGAACCTGATTTAAAACCTCTATTAGTGAGATCTGGTACACTCAAGGGTTGAGTGCGTCCACCGGAAGTGGAGTAGGCATGTAGCCAAACCACTATAAAACGATTGTGTTTGGAATTGTTATTTGTGCATTACTCTTACATGTTTTCTCTGAATGTTTTCATAAAGCATGCTAACATGATTATTTAGAATTGATAAGAATCACATCTCACACACACTCACAGTTGTATTGTTTATTCATCATGGGCTAAGACTACATATTGTTCAAATTCTTAGAAGTCTTATGATTGGATCCTCTATTTGGCTTGGAAGCCATTAAAGTTAAATTAGAAATATCATAATAGGAGTTTGTTAAATCAGGGTTATGATAATAGGATTTAAAATCATCATAAAAAATTTTCTCCCTTTTAGGACACTTTGATCTATTCCCACTTCTACTAAAGTGGTCTTTACCGCAATTTCAATCTTGATAGTTCCATATTAGATCAAAATTAGGTTAATGGGATTTTAAATTGTCATAAAAAATTATAAAGTCTTATTCACCCCCCTCTAGGACACTTTGACCTATTCCTACTTCTATTAGAGCAGTCATTACTGCAATTTCACTTTTCATCTTTTTAAGGTGGATAAAATTCTTCAGACTTAATTCTCAACATTTATCAATGATTCACATACTAATAACCAAAAATTCTAGCACAATTTACAAAAAATAAATTGAATGTGTCTTGTGATTTAGGTCAACATAATATTCAAACTTCCTCTTAATCAATTAGATGAGAGAACTTAAGTGATAGCCTACTCAGTTGATTAAACTTCAACAATTAAAAATTCAATCTATATCTTATCATCATACTCAAAGCATTCTTAAGTACACAAACTTTTGTTTCCAAAAAGTTCTTTTACTTGAAAAATTGAAAATTTCCAAAGTTTTTGCTCAGAAACTAAGAAAACATTGATTAGTTTGATTAGTTTACCTAATTCACACCCCCAACCTAAAATCTACATTGTCCTCAATGTAAAAGATATGAGCATGCAATGCATATGAGACAACGAAAAGAACTGAGTAGTAATGGAAAGGTAGTACCTGGAGAAGTAGAATTGAAGCTTTTCCAAAGTTCTCAACATAAAAATGGGTTAGTATGAAGACTAAACAAACTAAACAAACAAACTATCCTAATCATAAATCCTATGAAAGCAATAAACATAGTTACACCTCCATCAAACTAGGAGGTCAATCCTGATACACAGAATCAATCAAAGGCATGGACATGTCCTCTGAATCAAACTTCTCAATAAATGGCTTGAGACGATGACTGTTCACTTTGAAAACATTATTATTCGTCAGATTCTTTATCTCAACGGCCCCATAAGGATAAACAATAGTAACAGTGAAAGGGCCGGTCCAACGAGATCGAAGTTTTCTGGAAAAAGATGTAACCGAGAATTGTATAGAAGGACTTTTTAACTGGTTATGAATGATTTCCGGACTCAAGTTCATTCAATTGAAGTTTGCGTAGCGAGCCAGCGTTATCTAAGTTAAAATTCAAATTTCTGATAGCCTAGTAGGCTTTATGTTCCAGCTCCACAGGCAAGTGGCAAGTTTTCCCATAAATGAGTTTAAAGGGAGACATTTCAATGGGGGTCTTAAAAGTTGTATGGTAAGCCCATAAAGCACCGGTCAAGTAAATTGACCAATCCTTATTGTCAGGGTTAACCGTTTTTTCTAGAATTTGTTTAATTTCTTTGTTGGAAATCTCAACTTGTCTACTTTTCTGTGGGTGGTATGGAGTTCTCACCTTATGAGAGATGCTATATTTCTTCATTAAGTTCTCAAATGGCCTATTACAAAAGTGTAAACCTCCATCACTAATGATGGCCCGAGGATTTCTGAACTGGGAAAGGATATTTTCTTTTAAGAATCTAATGACCGTTCGATAATCATTGTTCCAGCATGGGATCGCTTCAACCCACTTAGTGACATAGTCTACTGCCAATAAGATGTAATTATTATAAGAGGATTAGGGGAATGGTCCCATGAAATCGATGCCCCAGCAATCGAATGCTTCAATGATAAGAATTGGGTTTGATAGCATCATATTGCTACGGGACAATCCTCCCAATTTCTGACAACGCTCATGAGCTTTGCAAAACTCATGAGTATCTCTGAACATAGTGAGCTAGTAAAAGCTGCACCGCAGAATTTTTGTTATGGTCTTTTTAGCAGAAAAGTGACCACCACAGGCCTGTGAGTGATAAAAAGACATAATACTTTGATGTTCATTGTCTGGCATATATCTCCTTAAAATTTGATCTGGGCAATATTTAAATAGATATGGATTGTTCCAGAAAAACTTACGTACCTTGGCGAAGAATTTCTTCTTATCTTGCACAATCCAATATGTCGGCTTGAAACCTGTGGCAAGATAATTTGCAATGTTAGCAAACTAAGGTAATTGAGAGAGTTTAAATAATTATTTATTAGGGACCATGTCGTTTATCGGTGTTGGTTCAAGGGACTCGGGAATCCCCTAGAAAGATGGTCAGCCACTACATTCTCACCTCTATTTTTATCTCATATTTCTATAGCAAACACTTGGAGTAGAAGGATCCATCTTATCAAGCGAGGCATAGAATCATCTTAGAAAGAAGGTACTTCAACGCTGCATGATCAGTGTAAATGATGATCTTATAAGTGCTATATTTTCTGGCCCCTATGATTGTCAAATTTTGTAGTGCCAAAACCTCTTGGAATCTGTGTCTTGTGTAGCTCATCTACATATTCAAGATCATGCATCTCATATACAAGAACAAAGGTCTTTACCTCAAGAACTTCAAATGTAAGATCAAGAGATAGACAAGTTTAATTTCAAGTACAACACCAAGTGTTAATTCAATCTTTCAAGCTTCAATAGTTAAAGTTTCAAAGCTTCATCCATGTCAAGAAAAAGTTCTTTACTTTGAACCTCAAAGCTCAAGATGAAATACAATGTCAAGTACTTCAAGATCAAGCTTCAAAGTATATCAAGTTCAAGCTTCAACATACTTCAAGATGTTAAGCTTCATGTACTTCACGATCAACTATCAACTGAAGCAAAAGATGCTTTAATGTTCAAACATCACTTATAAGGTATGAATGACCCTATATTGACATAGGTTAGGTCATATTTATTGCATACTTTAATTGAGTCACTTTATAAGTGTATAGGCTGTTTCTCGACTAGTCTTAGCCTATGTTTGACTAGTCCTAGTACTGGCTCAACTAGTCTAAGAAATTCCTTGACCAGTCCAAGGTTTGTTACTAATTTTCGGGATTTTTTATTATAGCCTCAACCAGTCCTGGAGACTGCTCGACCAATCGAGTGAACAGTGCTCGACCAGTCGAGCAGGCTCGACTCAAAGTCCAGTAACTAAATTGGGTCCCACACGACCAGTCGTGGACAAGACTTGACCGGTCATGGAGGCCACTTAACTGGTCAAGCAGGCCCATCGACCAGTTGTGAAACGACTTTATTTTATCGCGCCCAAATTTTCAAAAGTTTGTTGGTCCTTCGACTAATCGAGCTGACCTTTGGGCCAGTTCAGTGAGCAGTTTCTGCACTTATAAATAGATCAAAATTTTTAGAGTTTGGTATCTAATTTAAGCAAAATCAAGACACCACTCTGAGAGATAAGTTAATGATATTCTTAAGCTATTTAGTGCTCATTTCATATTATCTTTAATTAGCTTTTTGCATTTAATTTTGTATTCTACATTCCAATCTTATTTGAAGAAGGGATTGAAATTTTCTCATTTATTGGAATCAAAATCAAATCAAGCTAGCCCAAGGTGATTTAATCTAAAATCCATTTAGAACTTAAAACCTTTTCATAAGTGTGAACATTGAACATCTACATTGAACTTCTACTTCGAATTGGTTCTACCGGGCTGCATCAAAGGAGAATATCCAGATAAGTATTTTATATTTTTGTAAATTTATTCTTTTGGTTTCTTTGAGATTGTGCTAGAAAAATCTCTTTCTTTTGGTTTGTCTGAGGTGATCCAGAAAACTCAGAGTGTGGGATTTTTGAATTGTGTAAGCCCACTTGAAAGACACAATTGTGAAGGTTTTAGGTGAACCTTGAAAAAACTATTTCATAGTGAACGCTAATATCCACACTGTGAGGATATTAGGAGTGGAGTAGTTGTGTAGCTGTTTTTCTAAATAGTTGGTGTACACACAAGTGAACCACTATAACTACTGGTCTTGTGGTGATTGGTTGATTATGGCATTGTGTGGATATTGTAATTTTCTTTTTTAAGCATTTGTGGAGAATGTTGTAATCTTTTTTATGCAAGTGTGGGAATGTTGTAATAGCTTAGTTATTTTCTTTGCTATTTTTATTCTTTATTCCTCTGTATCGGTTTGAGATTTTAATACACAAACTGTTCTACGAATCAGGTTGTCTTATCATAAGCCATTGGTTTTTGGTGTAAGGTTGTCCTTAGAACCACATCTGCATCAACCTTTCAATACTTGTACATTTGAGGTTGTTATTCATTTTTGCATTATGGGATTGTTTAAGTGCTATATTTATTTATATTTGTTTAAATTCTGCATTTAATTTTTTAATTTGGCATAGTCCTATTCGCCCCCCTCTAGGACTCTTAGCTCGGCCTTTTCAAGTGGTATCAGAGCCTAATAGCTCTCTTTAATTATTTTTAGATTAATTTCCTAAGCTAATCGATCTGAGCTTTTTAAGATGTCAAATTTTGATCGCCTTTCAGTTACTAGGCCTCCACCATTTGATGGCTCCAATTATGCCTATTGGAAAGCCGGAATGAGGATTTTCTTAAAATCCATAGATGAGAGCATGTGGCAAGCCACAGTGACCAATAGGACCCCTCCTACCACTGAAGTGACTGGTACCGATGGATCTGTAACTATAAAAGTAACACCTTATTTTACTTGGACCAGTCTTCAGAAAAGTGAAAGTACTGCCAATGCAAAGGCTCTAAATGCTATTACTTGTGCACTATCATCGGATGAATTCAAGAGAATTATATCCTGTGATACTGCAAAGTAAGCCTTTTGAAAACGACACACGAGGGAACAACAATTGTCAAGAAATCTAAAGTCCAAATTCTCACAACCAAATTTGAGGAAATACGTATGGAAGAAAGTGAAACTTTCATGGACTTCTATACAAGATTGAATGACATTGTCAACTCTATGTGGGGTCTCGGTGATAGAATCCCTGAAAGTAAAGTCTGTGCAAAGATACTACGATCATTGCATGAACGGTTCAATTCAAAGGTGACTGTGATCCAGGAACTTCGTGATACAGATAATATGAGGGTAGAAGAATTATTTGGTTCCTTACAGACCTATGAGTTAAACTTTAAAGCTCCTAAAGGTAAATCCATCGCCCTTAAATCTTCTAAACTTATTTCTCAAGAAAATAACAATTCTGATTTAGAAAATTCTGAAGATGATATGATCATTTTAGCTAAAAAGTTTTATAAGATTTTCAAAAGTAAAAAGAGGGTTAATTTACAAAAACCTAATGAAAAGAAAAGATCTAGATCTAAAACTTGAAAATCTTTAAAAGACAGCCAGTATTACAACTGCTATGAATATGGGCATCTAGCGAACAAGTGTCCTAAAAAAGACAAACTGAAAAAGAAAGGTATGTTGGCTACATGGGATGAATCTTCCTGTTATGTTGGCTACATGGGATGAATCTTCCTGTTCTGAAGCTTCTTTTGAGTTAGAAGATTCTGAAACCGAGTCGGGTAATGATATTAAAGCCCTAATGATTTTAGCCAAGTTCACTTTTTCAGATAATGATGATTCAACTAGTGAAGAAAATTTGAATAGTGATAATGAAAATGAAGAAGACCTTCAAGATGCTTATAATGCCCTATATAAGGAAAGTTGCAAAATTACTGTAAAACTATAACTTCAAAAAGAAAAGTTTTCAAAACTTAAAGAAAAATTTGATAATCTAGTCTTAGAAAAATTACACATCTCAGATTATTTTGAGAAAGCTAAATGCGATTTAGATTTCAAAACCTCCCTTGTTGAAAACCTAAAATCTAAAAATGAAAAGCTAAAACTAGAAGTCTCTTCACTTTTGAGTTTAAAAGACACTTGGAGGTATGCCTAAGGTGATCCTAAGTTAGAAAAACTCTTATCCGGATCTAGAAAATGTGGCGATCGATTTAGATTAGGTTACGACAAAAGTATTCCTCCCAAACATAAGAATACTCTACTCACATTTGTGAAAGGAGAGTCTTCAAACTCAAAAGGGAAAAGTCTAAATCAAAATTATTCTAAGAATGCTAAGACTTTTCAAACCTTAAAACCTAGAAGTAACCATATCAACTATAAAAATCAGAATCGTAATCCTTTAGCTGAGAAAATTGTTGACTTACTTAAGGAGCTCTTAAAATCTAACTCAGTGGGTTGGTCTTATAACAACTACAAGTATAAGAAGAGCAACTATACTCCTAAACCCAAAACTGTAATGAAATGGGTCCCTAAGGTTACTTGCTTGGTTGCCCACACTGCTTTCGAAGCTATAAGTCATTCAAAGTGGTACTTAGATAGTAGTTGCTCCAGACATCTGACAGGAGACAAGGGTCTGTTCACCAATCTTAAAGACATGACTGATGGTTCAGTCACATTCGGTGATGGTAGTAACTGCAGAATTGTTGGCCAAGGTACGGTTCAACTCTTTAACCTCCCTCTATTTGAGAATATTTTATATGTAGAAGGGTTAAAATACAACTTATTAAGCATCTCTCAAATATGCGACAATAATCATAGCGTAAAATTTACTAACCAAGGATGTGAAATTCTAAATAAAAATGGTTCTGTAATATTAATTGGTCACAGAACTTCTGGAAATTACTATATTATTTATGATTCAAGCTCATCTAATCTATCGTACTACATGGTCGATACCGATGAGACTGAATTATGACATAAGCGCCTCGGACATGTACACTACTGCAACTTGTATAGATTGATTAAAAGAGAGTTGGTAAGAGGCTTACCCGAAATACAGAAAATAGATAAAATATGTGGCAAATGCCAGATTGGCAAACAAACCAGGAGTACTCACAAAAAGGTGAACTTCAATGACACATCTAAACCACTCGAACTGCTTCACATGGATCTCATTGGACCAACGAGAACGGAGTACATACTGGTAATTATTGATGACTTTACCAGGTACTTTTTAAGAGACAAATCAGAAACTCTTGATGAAGTAAAAATGGTACTTAAATATATCCAAACGGAAAAAGGATCTCAAGTCTCTAAGATTCGTAGTGATCATGGATCAGAATTTGAGAATAGCGGTTTTGAGAAATTTTGCAGTGATCAGGGAATATCACATGAATTCTCTACACTCAAAACACCACAACAAAATGGTATAGTATAATGAAAAAATAGAGTGCTTCAAGAAATGGCAAATGTAATGTTAAATAGTATGAAGCTCCCTAAAAATCTTTGGGTCGAAGCCGTAAATACTACTTGTTCTATAATTAACCGTGTTTGTACTCGAAAATCAAATGGTAAAATGACTTATGAAATATGGTTTGATAAGAAGCCTACTGTCAAACACTTTCGTGTTTTTCGCAGCAAGTGCTACATTTTAAGTGATCGAGAAAATCTGGGTAAGTTTGACACCAAAAGTGATGAAGGGATATTTTTAGGGTATGCTCTGAATAGTCGAGCGTATCGGGTTCTTAATAAGAGGACTGGTGTAATTCAAGAGTCCATTATTGTGGTTATAAATGATCACTTGAATACACCTGTCTCAAGTTCAGAAAATGATGAAGATCTTTTAATTGATAAACTAGACTCTTCATCAAGTCAAAATAACATTGAACTGAGGACAGTTAAAGATCATCATTTTAATCAAATTCTTGGAAACCCTCTCACTGGTATGCGCACTCATAAACAACTTGAAGATATGTGTAACTACGTGTGCTTTACATCTCAGATAGAATCGACTAACGTAAAAGAAGCTCTTACTGACGAAAATTGGATTGTAGCGATGCAAGAAGAGCTCAATCAATTTGTCAGAAATGATGTTTAGTACTTAATTTCAAGATCGAAAGCTAAACACATTATCAGAACAAAGTGGATTTTCAAAAATAAGTCTCATGAACTTGGTAATATTATTAGAAACAAGGCTAGGTTAGTTGTACAAGGGTACACTCAAATTGAAGGTATTGATTATGATGAGACCTTTGCTCCAGTAGCTCGTTTGGAATCAATCAGACTATTTATATCTATTGCATGCTTTAGAAAGTTTAAAATATACCGAATAGATGTAAAGAGTGCATTCTTGAATGATGATTTGTATGAAGAGGTGTATGTTGAACAACCTTTAGGTTTTGAAGACCCTAAACATGATAATCATGTCTATCGCCTAAAAAAGACACTTTATGGTTTAAAACAAGCTCCTAGGGCATGGTACGAAAAGTTGACTAAGTTTCTACTAAGTCATAACTTTATAATGGGAAGTGTTGATAATACATTGTTTGTAAAGAAACATAATGATCACATTCTAATAGTGCAAATTTATGTTGATGATATTATTTATGGATCTATCTATGCTAACATGACTGTTGAGTTTGCAGATCTTATGAAGTCAAAATTTGAAATGAGCATGGTTGGAGAATTGAATTATTTCCTAGGGTTGCAAGTTAAACAGCTACCTGATGGGTTCTTTATTTCTCAAACTAAATATGCTCTGAACTTTGTTAAAAAGTTCGGATTTGAGAGTGGGAAAATTTTTGATACTCCAATAAGTACTACTTTAAAACTCTCAAAGGACTCTACAGATAAGAGTGTGGATCCTAAGTTGTATCGCAGTATGATAAGTAGTTTAGTTTATTTAACTGTGTGTAGACCTGATATTGCATTTAGTGTTGGAATTTACGCTAGATATCAATCTAACCTTAAAGAGTCACATTTAATTGCTGTTAAGCGCATTTTGCAATATGTCGCTAGTTCAGCTAATCTTGGTCTCTGGTATCCTCATGACACGACTGTGCAATTAACTGGTTACACGGATGCTGATTGGACTGGTAACATTGATGATTAAAAATCAACTAGTGGTGGTTGTTTCTATGTAGAGAACTGTTTAGTTTCTTAGCTAAGTAAGAAAGAAAGTTTTGTATCGCTCTCTACAGCTGAGGCTAAATACATTGTTGCAGGCAATGCATATACTTAGCTTGTATGGATGAAAAGAATGCTAAGCGATTACGTAATTGCACAAGATATTATTATTTTATATTATGATAATTCAAGTGCAATTAATATCTTTAAAAATCCAATCCAGCATTCACGAACCAAGCATATTGACATTAGATATCACTACATTCGTGAATTAGTGGAAGAGAAGACAATCTCTTTAGATTATATTCCGACCGAGACTCAACTTGTTGACATATTCACAAAATCGCTCGACAAAAGCAGGTTTGCTAAATTGAAATTTGATCTTGGTATGTGCAATATGAATTGATAATTCATGTCTTTCTGTATCATAATGTATATATTTATTATTTAAAAGTTTTAAATTTTAAATTCAATGAAAAATTGCATATTTTGGGCTGTGCATGACCAGTCGAGTACATTCTCGACCAGTCATGGCACGACTGGTCGAGCATGTACTTGACCAGTCGTGAAACTCGGGATTGCCCTTTTATTTTAGGGAAAATCACTTTTTCTTCATTTGAGTTGTCTTCTCCAACGAGCCCAACATCAACCGGTCGAACTCATCTTCGATTCCTCTATGATTAGTGCATTGTTTTCCTTTTTCTTGTAGATTCAAGTCCTTTGCACTTCCTTTTTATCATTTGTATGGTTTATTTCTTAATTTATGTTGGTTTTTGGAGTTTTCTACTGAAAAATTTGATCTACTAAAAACCCACTTTACCTCTTTTGTAATATTTTTATTCCTTGATTTCCTTATTGCAAATGTAAGGTAGAACCAAGGAGAAAAGATCTCCTCTTCCTCTCGTTCGGCTCCTATCATGGTGCGCCACCTTCGGTTGCCCAAGGATGATCCCGATTATGTGTGGTATATTCGATTGCACAATGTGATAGTAGAATGAACTGTTAATCTTGTTCATGTGGCACCATTTGATATTGTTTCTCTCCTTCAGTCTGTAGGATGAGATAACATACTACATTGGGGTGGGCCGGCATACCGCTCCATTGCGCAGGCTATGTATGTTGCATTACTGATTTTTCTACTGAAAATATGACATTTACTGTTGTGACCAGAGAAGGTCCAATTAATATGGATCGTCATCTTATCTCTTGATTAATGGATATGCCTGTCAATAACGAATGTATTCCCATTAGTAATCTAGTAGCTAAACCATATAAATCTGAGAAGCGAATGCTCACTAGAGATTTATGCAATATATACGCGGAATGGAATACTGAAAATGCACTTGCCTCAAAGTTTTTGTTACCCAGATATAGAATCCTTCATAGGATTTTTATTTTAAATGTCTATCCTCGATCTGGTAACAAAACCGAACTTACTACTTCATGGTTCGTATTCTACATTCCATCATTTATGGAGTATCCGTATGTCTTCCTTGCTTAATTTGTCATAGCATCATTCAGTTCCGTCTCCATCCAGGTCACATTGACATACCATTTACTTATCTTATGACTGTGTTAGCCACCCATAGTTTAGTGGCTATGCCTGTTGGAGAGGCTCCCATTACCCAACTACCATTCAACAACTCTAACATTAACAAGATGAATTTGAAGTTGGCCCCAGGCCAGGTTGATGTGGGGGTTGCTGGAGTTGCAGCTATAAATGAAGAGGATGGTGGTTTGCCTCCAGATGATGTGAATATAGATGACCTCTTTGATAAAATCGAATCCAATTCTGCTGCTGATCCTGACTATCAGCCATCTGACTTTAATGAGTGTTTGCGCTCTCTTGAGGAGAAGGTTGAAAGTATGAATGTGTCCCATGAAATGCAATTTAAATATATGCGCAAGCATCTGAAGCGCATTAACAAGGGACTTCATCAAATTGATCCTTCTATACTAGCTCCTTTGTCAGGTTCAGATTAGTATTTGAATATGTGGTTTGTAATAACTTTTAAGATACTTGAACTTCTTTTGTTTTATGTTTTTGGACATGTTTGCTTATGAACTTAGTTATCTTGACTATCTTGTTCATTTATTCTCTTATTCCTCATTACTCTTCTTTTACTCCCTTATTTATCTACTTCCATTATCATTTTATTGGTTCTTTCCTTTGTCGTATTGTGACAAAAAGGGGGAGAATTTGATCATGCTTGTGATATGTGGATGGTGGATAGGTAGAGCCATTATTTTTTTTTGTAAGGGGAAGTATTGTTGTTATATTGATGCGTATTTCTTTAACCTTTTTATAACTGGTGCATGATTCTTTAACCAGGTTGTAACTGGTGCATGATTCTTTATTGTGAGTGTTATGCTTATCTTATCTTAATGAAGTGTGTTTTGTCACAAATTTGACAAAGGGGGAGACTGTAAGTGCTATGTTTTCTAGTTCCTATGATTGTCAAATTTTGTAGTAGCAAAACCTCTTGGAATCTTTATCTTGCGTAGCTCATCTACATATTCAAGATCATGCATCTCATATACAAGAACAAAGGTCTTTACCTCAAGAACTTCAAATGTAAGATCAAGAGATAGACAAGTTCAAGTTCAAGTTTAACACCAAGTGTTAGTTCAATCTCTCAAGCTTCAATAGTTAAAGGTTTCAAAGCTTCATCCATGTCAAGACAAAGTTCTTTACTTTGAACCTCAAAGCTCAAGATGAAATACAAGTTTAAGTACTTTAAGATCAAGATTCAAAGTACATTAAGTTCAAGCTTCAACATACTTCAAGATGTCAAGCTTCATGTATGTCACGATCAACTATCGACCAAAGCAAAAGATGTTTCAATGTTTAAACATTGCTTATAAAGTATGAATGACCCTCGATTGACCATAAGTTAGGTCATATTGATTACATACTTTAATTGGGTCACTTTATAAGTGTATAGGCTGTTTCTCGACTAGTCTTAGCCTATGTTTGACTAGTTTTAGTATTGGCTTGACTAGTCCAAGAAATTCCTCGACCAGTCCAAGGTTTGTTACTAATTTTCAGGATTTTTTGTTATAGCCTTGACTAGTCCTAAAGACTACTCGACCAGTCGAGTGAACAGTACTCGACCAGTTGAGTAGGCTCAACTCAAAGTCCAGTAACTAAATTGGGTCCCACACGACCAGTCCTGGACATGACTTGACTGGTCGAGCAGGCCCTTCGACTAGTCGTGGAACGACTTTATCTTATCGCGCCCAAATTTTCAAAAGTTTGTTAGTCCTTCGACTAGTCGAGCTAACCTCTAGGCTAGTCGAGTAAGAAGTTTCTGCACTTATAAATAGAGCAGGATTTTCAGAATTTGGTATCTAATTCAAGCAAAACCAAGACACCACTTTGAGAGATAAGTTAGTGATATTCTTAAGCTATTTAGTGCTCATTTAATATTCTCTTTAATTAGCTTTTTGCATTTGATTTTGTATTCTACATTCTAATCTTATTTGAAGAAGGGATTGAAAATTTCCCATTTCTTGGAATTAAAATCAAATCAAGCTAGCCCAAGGTGATTTAATCTAAAATCCATTTAGAACTTGGAACCTTTTCATAAGTGAGTGTGAACATTGAACATCTACGTTGAACTTCTACTCCGAATTGGTTCTACCAGGCTGCATCAAAGGAGAATATCCTGATAAGTATTTTACATTTTTGTAAATCTATTCTTTTGGTTTCTTTGAGATTGTGCCAGAAAAATCTCTTTCTTTTGGTTTGTCTGAGGTGATCCAGAAAACTCAGAGTATGGGGTTTTTGAATTGTGTAAGCCCACTTGAAAGACACAATTGTAAAGGTTTTAGGTGAACATTAAAAAACCTATTTCATAGTGAACGCTAATATCCACTGTGTGAGGATATTAGGAGTGGAGTAGTTGTGTGGCTATTTTTCTAAATAGTTGGTGTATACACAAGCAAACCACTATAACTACTGATCTTGTGGTGATTGATTGATTATAGCATTGTGTGGATGTTGTAATTTCCTTTTTTAAGCATTTGTGGAGAATGTTGTAATCTTTTTTTATGCAAGTGTGGGAATGTTGTAATAACTTAGTTATTTTCTTTGCTATTTTTATTCTTTATTCCTCTGTATCGGTTTAAAATTTTGATACACAGACCATTCTAGGAATCATGTTGTCCTACCATAAGCCATTGGTTTTTGGTGTAAGGTTGTCCTTAGAACCACATCTGTATCAACCTCTCAATACTTGTTCATTTGAGGTTGTTATTCATTTTTGCATTGTAAGATTGTTTAAGTGCTATCTTTATTTATATTTGTTTAAATTCCGCATTTAATTTTTTAATTTGGCATAGTGCTATTCACCCCCTCTCTAGGACTCTTAGCTTGGCCTTTTAAGATCTTGGATCTAATCAAGTAGGAACTAAATTGGTTCAAAGTGAACACTACAGCTAAGAGCTCCTTCTCCACAGTGGAGTAGTTCACTTGGAAAGAATTTAGAGTTTTACCTACATAGTGGATCACATAGGGCTTCTTCTCTTTTCTCTAGCCTAATGCCGCCCCAATAGTATAGTCAGATGCGTTACAAATAATCTCAAAAGGGATGCTCCAATTGGGTGATTGCATGATAGGTGCAGTAGTCGACATAGCCTTGAGCTTAGTGAAAGCTTCTTGGCATTACTTAGTCCATTCGTATGGTGCATCCTTTTGAGGTAGATTATATAAAGGACGAGAGAGATGACTAAAGTCCTTTATGAATCGTCTATAAAATCTAGCGTGTCCTAAGAAAGATCGCACGTCATGTTTGGTCTTGGGTGGAGGTAGGTTAAAGATAAGGTTAATTTTAACCTTTTCTACCTCAATTCCCTTGGACGAAATTATATGTCTAATCACTATTCCCTTGGGAACCATGAAATGACATTTCTCCTAATTCAAAACCAAACTTTTCTCCTGACATCGCTTCAACACATTTTAAAGATTTTTCAGACACTCGTTGAAGGATGGACAAAAAATAGAGAAGTCGTCCTTGAAGACGTCTAAATATTACCCCACCTTGTCAAAAAATATGCTCAACATGCATCGTTGAAATGTGGTGGAGGCATTATATAGTCTGAATCGCATCCTTTGGTAAGCAAAGGTGCTAAAGGGTCATGTGAATGTCGTCTTTTCTTGATCTTCAAGGGCTATCTCTATTTGATTGTACCTCGAATACCCATTAAGGAAACAGTAGTAAGAGTGACCAGCTAGCCTTTCCAAAATCTAATCAATGAAGGATAAATGAAAGTGGTCATTCCTTGTAACGGTATTCAACTTCTTGTAGTCAATGTACATTTTTCAACTAGTAGTAACTCTAGTTGGTATGAGTTTATTGTCGGCATTGGCTATGATGGTGATTCTGGACTTTTTAAAAACTACCTGAGTTAGACTCACCCATTGACTGTCGAATATAGGGTATATGATACCCACATACAATAATTTAAGTACATCTTCTTTAACCACTTCCTTCATGTTTGGATTTAACCGATGTTATGGTCGTCGGGAGATCTTTGCATTATCCTCAAGATAAATGCAGTGAGTACAAATCAAAAGATTAATTCCCTTAAGGTCCGCAATCTACCATCCAAGGGCTCCTTTACGGTCAATGATAGTGGAGATAAGCACACTCTCTTGTTCTTTCTCAAGGTGGGAAGAAATCACTACCAGGTATTCTCGTCTTAACCTAAGTAGACATATTTAAGATTAGTGGGTAAAGGTTTTAGTTCAAGCTTCAGTGCTTTGAGGCTAGATGGTAGAGTCCTCGGTTTAGGGAAATTTCTCAAATTGTGGCCTCCACCACTTAACTTCAAGTATCGGTGTAGCATCAAGCAAGGCATCCATCTCTCTAATCATGTCATCATCTAAATCAGGAGAGTGAGCCAAGCATGTCTCTAGAGTGTCAGAGTATATAGTCAGAAGTGCTCTATCTTCTACGAAAGAATCGATCATATTAATGTTGTGGGTATCGTCATCATCCTCTGGCTATTTGTTCATATTGAAAAAGATGTTGAGCTCCAATGTCATATTTCTGAAAGATAAATTCATAATTCCATTCTTACATTTAATGATGGCATTTGATGTAGCAAGGAATGGGCGACCAAGAATGATGGGAATTTGAGTGCTCATGTTTGTGATGGGTTGAGTATCGAGGACAATAAAATCTACTGGATAGTAGAATTTGTCAACTTGATCCAACACATTCTCAATCATCCCTCTCGGTACATAAGTTAAGTGATCGACGAGTTGTAATGTGGTCTAAGTGAGTTTTAATTCACCTAGACCCAGTTGTTCGTATACCGAGAAAGGGATCAGATTTACACTCATCCCCAAGTAAAGAAGTGCGTGCTCAATCCGGTGGTTCCCAATTACATAAGTGATGGTTGGGCTACTGAGATCCTTGTATTTTGTGGTGCATCTTTTTTGAGGATGACACTCACTTTTTCTGTCAAAAAGATTTTCTTTTGTATCTTTTGCCGTCTTTTGGTAGTGTATAGATCTTTCAGAAATTTGGCATATGAATGGATTTGTTTAATGGCATCTAGTAGAGGAATGTTGACTTTTACTTGTTTTAGCACCTCTAGAATATCCTGTGAGTTAGTTAGAGGTTTTGGTGCAATTAACCTCTAAGGGAATGACACAATCGGCTTACACACTTTTTTCGGTTCTTCCTCTTGTGGAGTAATGCTAGGTCTATCATTCTTATATTCTTTTGGTTCCTTAGGCTTTTCAGCCCTCATCGAAATAGATTTGTTAATTGTCTTCCCACTCCTAAGAGTAGTGATAGACTTAGCTTGCTCCATTTGATTTGAAGAGCTTGGGTCACTAATTTCATATTACGATTTTGGATTGGGGAGTGGTTGGTCTGGAAGCATCTCTTTCTCCCCGCTCACTAAGTGTGACTCAATCCTTTAAATTGACAATGCAAGTATTCCCATTATTGTTTTGAGATCTTAGAATGCTTGCACCGTATTTTGATTGAATAGCTCTTGGTTTTGCATGAATTTTGAACCGTATCCTCTTGAGGCCTCTTTCGATTTAAAAATTGAGTAAGAGCCTCTTGTGGGTTAGCCATTTGTCCATTCCTCCAACTGAAATTTGGATGGCTCCTCCAGCTAGAGTTACATGTATTTAGGGTGGGTCCTTTGAAAGGTCTTTGGTAGTTGTTCACGACATCCAATTTCTCATTCGATGTCTCTTGAAAAACAGGAATTGTTGGACAATTTTCAGTTATATGTATGTTTTAAGCACAAATAACACAAACAACTTCCGAAACCTTTTCAGGTTCTGCCTTCTTAAGTTCCATGGCCTTGACTTTTCTTGTGAGATTGACCACCGCTGCACTCATATCACCTTCCTCTTTTAAAACATAAATTCCTCCCCTTTCCTTTGATTGAGTAGGCTTAGAAGTGGTGGGTCTTAGGGAGGTGTCCCTTGATTATGCGTTTTTTGCCAATTGATCAAGGTAATCCCACGCATTATTGTCCTCCTTATTCATAAATTCACCGTTACACATCATCTCTACGAACTGGTGCATTGGTGAAGTTAATCCATTATAGAAAAAGCTTATTATTCGCTATAGTTCGTAACCATGGTGTAATAGGAATTTGTGAGATCCTTAAACAGTTTCCAACATTGGAAGGTCTCTTCCTCTTTTTGGATGAAGTTTATGATTGCCTTCCTTAAAATGTTAGTTTTATGAAAAGGGAAAAACTTTTTGAGAAATTCTCGAGTCATCTCGGCCCATGTGCCGATAGATCGTGGCTTTAAGGAGTGCATCTACATCTTAGCTTTCTCCTTCAATGAGAAGGGAAGCAATTTAAATCACACTATATCTTCAGACATGTTTGTAAAGTATAATGTGGCGACTATCTCATCAAACTCTTTGATGTACAAGTATGGACTTTCAGATTCTAGTCCATGGAATTTAGGAAGTAGTTGTATAATTCCGGGTTTAACATCCATGGTCCCTGCATTCAATGAGAATATCATGTAGGAAGGTATACTCACCCCCACACCCTGATCCATAGCTCAAGTGGTAGACTGAGTGAAAGATACCTCGTTTTAACACTGAGGTCTTGGTATCGATCCCTAGTGGGGGTGGCTAACAATTAAGTGTGAACTGACCGTGGGGCGTACTAACAAGCTAAAAAAGAAGAAGAAAAAAAAAGGTATACTCACCCCCGCCGGTTGTAAATAAACTCGTACAGTACAAGGCGGGGGTGCAAGATGCATCTCGTTTTCATCTTGAACTTCCTCAACTGGGTGTTGAGGTTGATTTGCAGCCATAACTTCAATTAATTTAGAGGATCTCAAGTGGTGTATAATCCAGTGGTGGATAGACAATCCTTTGACTAATCCTCCTCCACTCAAGAGACAGAGGGTGTTATTACGAATCCACTTAGGCATGAAACACTCTCAGCCCTCAAGTAACTAAACAACTAAGCCAAAAAAGAAAACTAGAAACCTAAAAAAAAAAAAAGATTTAGAAAAGATAAGAGATAGGGTTGGAACAAAATTACTAGATAAGAGTTGTTATGTTAGGATTCTACAAAACAAAAAAACAATGGTAGTCTCTAAAAACAATTTCAGAAAAATCATAACATAAAAGCATAGTAGAAAAATAAACCATAATCTTAACCTAATTTCAAAACTAATTAATCTCAGAAAAACGTAGCTGTAGTCCCCGACAACGGCCCCAAAAAACTTGTTGACAACCTCAAGTGTAGGGTTGCGATGTAATAATAACTTAGTGAGACAAAAGTTGAATCCACATGGACTAAACTTGTACGCATTCTGAAAAAACTAAAACTAGAACTAGAAGAATATCTAACCTAAATCTAGAATAAAGAGAGTCATTGTGAATGATGTTGATTAAAACTATCAATTGAAAAGTGGGAACTAGGGTGCCAAGGATCCACTTGTAGCTATCAGGATGCTACCTTACTTGATTCAAGAAACACAATTGAAATTAGAGTCCTATCCAATCTAATTGGAAGATAAAACAATTAAATCAAATTTCTAAACTTTTCATTGATCTAGTCCTCGATGAAGTAGTATTGTGGTGATTGGAAGGGATTCCATCATCCTACCATGCCTAGGAGACGACGAACAACAGGATGTACCAATCTCACAATCTCAAAATAGGAAAGAAGATATTCAAAACCATCACAACATCTATTGTAATTTGAGTCATAATAAATCATAGAAAACTGAAAATATTCCTTAATCAAACTAGAAATCAATGAGGTTTAAGAAAAATAAGAATCAAAGCAAGAAAATCATCCTAACACGCTACAAGCTTCACCTCTTAGCCCTAGCTAAGAGGTTCAGCCAACCATAGACATGATTGGATCTAAATCTCCTAAAAAAATATTAAAAATAAACAAGGAAGAAAAACCCTTGGGAGGCTGCTCCACCCTTTGGCTTTGCTCCTTGAAACCTAATTTATGTCTATAACTCATCAAAGAACTCATATTTATAGCCTTTGTCAGACTGTCTTTGAAAACTGCCTCAAATTTAAGCAATTTGCATAATGCCTTCGATGTTATCGAACATAACTTAAATTCGAAAGTCGCACCTTTTCACACTGCATAACTATTCATATCATCGAACATACCTTCGTTGTCATTGAACAGTCCTTTGATGTCATCGAAGGGTGTTCGAGTAATCGAGAATGTGTCCAGAGTGTTCCAGCAAATTGATCCAAAAATCCATAAAAATCTCGATGTTATTGAATTCTCTTCAATGTCATCGATCAGGTTTTCGACCAATCGAATAGGGCTTCGATGTCATTGAGAACTGCATCCAATTTTTCCAGCAACCAAACTCAATTTTCATGTAATTCTTCGATGTCATCGACCCATGTTCGATATCATCAAGCACTTGCTTCGATGTTATCGAACGGTGCTCGATGACATAGACAGTGAAGTTCAGGTTCTGTGAATTTTTGCATTTTGCGCTTTCGACTTATTTCCTTCTCCACTTGGTTTCCTTCAATCTTAGGGTCTTAAAATCTTCAATCTTAGTCTCATAAGATCCATCCCTTGCCGTGGTGATTCTTGAGCATCAAATCCATACTTTTAACATTCTTTTCAATCCAAGCTCTCAGATTCACCTTGCAATATAAACATATATAAAATATACCCATTAAGCATTATCATGTTCATAAAACCAATATATAAACTAGGGGAAATATGCAATATTTACTACTCAAAACACCCCCCCCCCCAACCAGCATTTTGCTAGTCCCGAGCAAAACATACGTGACATAATCTTTAATTCTTAATGTTCAAATCTCTTTCTGAGATATAAGCCACAATGTCAGATAAGCCCTACACTTGGGGTTGTCATAACTTGATGTTGACTACTCAGGGTTGTATGTATTTGGTTGTGATATTTACTCTCATGTACCATCAGTTGGGAGAGATAAGCTAGACCAAAGAGTGAAGAAACTTACTTTTGTGGGCTATGATGATGGCGTGAAAGGGTATAAACTATACGATTGGGTCACTCAAAAAATCACATTAATCCACAATGTCAGATTTGATGATGATTCCTTATTTTGCAAGGATGAAAGCAATGAATTGGAAAAATTAGCAGTGATCAACGTTAAAATTGAAACTGGTGAGATATAGTTTGAAGTTGAGTCATAGACAAAGGTACAAGAGCAGGTAGAGCAGCCACCTCTCAGAAGAAATCCGTTAAGAGATCGCAAATTGCTAGTCAGATATAGGGATGACTTGAATGTTACATTTGCCCTCATTACGGATGAGAGTGATTTACCTTCCTTCCAAGAAGCATTAGATGGTTTTGATGCTGAGAAGTGGAGGCAGCCATGTATGATGTTGAGAGTGAAATATTACATATTTTACCTAGTTATACCTTGGTTTTGTAAACATGAATATGCTTAATCGATCTAATTATACATGTTTTCTCTTACGAGGTGATTTTGAGAGCTAAAGAGAAAAGGATACTTAAAGCATGGATTTGATGCTCAAAAGAATTGCCAAAGTGAATATTGAATCTATTGAGGTCAAGATTGAAGATTTCAAGAGTTCAAGATCCAAGGAAACTAAGTGAAGAAGGAAGAAAATCAATATTGAAAAGTGTAGAAAATCAGATTTCTGAAATCAACAGTTCGATGCCATCGATGACACTTTCGATTTTGATGACATCGAAGGTAGTTCGATCCCATTGTAAAAATTAGAAAAATTCAATTTACTTTTTGGACATATTTAAGCACCCTTCGATTCCATCGAAGGAGTGTTCGATGCCATCGAAGCCAGTCCGATTTCATTGTTAAAATCATGAATTTTTGGTTTTGGTTGTTGGATGTTGAGTGTTAAATATTACATATTTTCTCCTATTTATATCTTGGTTTTATGAACATGATACTGCTTAATGTTATATTTTATACATGTTTGTGTTACAAGGTGAATCTGAGAGCTTGGAATGAAAAGAATGATAAAAGCATGAATTTAACGTTCAAGAATCACTAAAGTCAAGGATAAATCTTATGAGACTAAGAACAGAGAATTCTCATGCCAAAGATCCAAGGAAACCAAGTACAAAGAATGAAAAAAAGATTGGCAAAAATGTAAGTGCTATGGTTTATTGCTCCTTTGATTATCAAATTTTGTAGTGCCAAAACCATAATCTGTGTCTTGTGTAGCACATTGATATATATGTTCAAGGCGATGCATCACATGTACAAGGACAATGTTTCAAGTCAAGAACAAAGATCTACTTCAAGAAATGCAAGATCAAGTACATTGTTCACTCCTTTAAGCTTCAAAGTTCAATGTTTAAAAGTGACATTGAAAGACAAGTCAACTGTTCATACTCAAGACTCAAAGTGAAGTATAACTCAAGTACTACAAATTCGAACTTCAAAAGATCCCGAGTTCAAGCTTCATCATGTGTCGAGATCTTAAGCTTCATGAACTTCAAAGATCATCTATCATCTGAAGAAAAGAAGGTTTAATGTTCATACTTCTTGTTTAAGGTAAGAAAGACCTTAGATTGACCTTAGGGTAGGTCATTTTGAATACATAATTTAAATTGAATCATTTTATATGTGTTTAGTCTATTCTTCGACTAGTCCTAGACTCTGTTCGACTAGTCCTAGACTCTGTTCAACTAGTCCTAGCACTAGCTCGACCAGTCTAAGAAATTCTAAGACCAGTCCTAAGTTTGTTGCAAAATTTCAGAATTTTTTGGTTAAGCTACGACCAGTCTTGGAGACTGCTCGACCGGTCGAGTGAACAGTGCACGATTCGTTCACGACCAGTCATGCAGCTACGACTCAAACTCCAACGAGTAAATCTGGCTCCTCACGACCAGTCATGGACAGGTCACGACCAGTCATGGAGGCCTCACAACCAGTCGTGAAGGTTCTACGACCAGTCGTGGAACGACTTTCTCTTATCGCGCTCAAAATTTCAAAAATTCGTTGGTCCTACGACCAGTTGTGAAGACCTCAGGACCAGTCGTGAACGCGATTTGTTCAGCTATAAATATATGACGAATTTCAGAGTTATTCATTCAATTCAAGCTAAATCAATACGATACTCTGAGAGATAAGTTAGTTATGATTTTAAGCTATATTGTGCATATTTAATATTCTCTTTTATTAACTTTGTTATATTTGATTTTGTATTCTATATTCCATTCATATTTAAAAAAGGGATTGAGATTTACCCTATTCTTGGAATCAAAATCAAATAGAGCTAGCCCAACT
This sequence comes from Magnolia changhungtana, assembly GCA_030180095.1. NCBI lineage: Eukaryota > Viridiplantae > Streptophyta > Magnoliopsida > Magnoliales > Magnoliaceae > Magnolia > Magnolia changhungtana. Next base: position 800,611 of record JASAUF010000066.1, on the reverse strand, counting down.
TGATTTAATTTAAAATCAATTTAGAACTTAGAACCATTTCATAAGTGAGTTTAGACATTGAACTTCTACGTTGAAATTCTATTCTGACTTAGTTCTTCCAGGCTGCATCAAAGAGAATATCCAGGTATTTAACAGTTTTTAAAAATTCCATTGTTTTGGTTTTCATTGAGATTGAGCCAAAAAAATCTCATTATTTTAGTTTAACTGAGGTGATTCAGAAAACTCAGAGTGTGGGGTTTTTGAATTGTGTAAGCCCACTTGAAAGACACAATTGTGAGGGTTTTAGGTGAACCTGAAAAAACTTATTTTCATAGTGAACGCTAATATCCACTATGTGAGGATATTAAGAGTGGAGTAGTTGTGTGGCTGTTGTTTAACAGTTGGTGTACACACAAGCGAACCACTATAATTCTTTGTGTCTTGTGATTTGAATGTTTGTTTATTTTCTATATCTTTTATCATTCAAGATTGTGGGATGTATTTGTGGATGTGAATGTTGTAATCTTTACATTTCAAGCATTGTAGGAAATGTTGTAATAGCTTAGATTTCCTTTCTTGCTATTTCCTTTTTATTCCTCTTCAGTATGAGTTTTTGATACACAAATCGTTCTAGTAAGGTTGTCTTGCCATAAACCCTTAGTTTTTATGGTGTAAGGTTGTCCCTAGAACAACATTTGTATCAATTTCTCAATACTAGAATTTTGAGGTTGTTTCTTCCTTTATTTATTTACAATTAATTTGGCTATCTTATTGTTTAATTCTGAAGTTATTTTTTAAATTTGGCATAATCCTATTCACCCCCTCTCTAGGACTATAACTTGGCCTTTTCAAGTGGTATCAAAGCCTAATAGCTCATTTTTAATTATTCTATTTAGATTTATTTCCTGAGCTAATCGATCTGAGCTATTTAAGATGTCAAATTTTAATCGCCTTTCAGTCACTAGGCCCCCACCATTTGATGGCACCAATTATGCCAATTGGAAAGCTAGAATGAAGATTTTCTTGAAATCCATGGATGAGAGTGTGTGGCTAGCCACAGTGACTGAATGGACCCCTTCCAGCACTGAAGTAACTGGTATCGATGGATCCAAATCTATGAGAGTAACACCTTATTTTTCTTAGACCACACTTCAGAAAAGTGAGAGTAGTGCCAATGCAAAAGTACTAAATGCAATAACTTGCGTACTATCACCGGATGAATTCAAAAGAATTATATCCTATGATTATGCAAAGCAAGCCTAAGATATTTTAGAAATGACACTCAAGGGAACATCAATTGTCAAGAAATCTAAAGTCCAAATCCTCACAACCAAATTTGAGAAAATACGTATGGAAGAAAATGAAATGTTCATGGACTTCTATACAAGATTAAATGACATTGTGAACTCTATGTGGGGTCTTGGTAATAAAATCCCAGAAAGTAAAGTCTGAGCAAAGATACTACGCTCACTTCCTGAACGGTTCAATTCTAAGGTAACTACGATCCAGGAACTTCATGATACAGATAATTTGAGGGTAAAAGAATTAGTTGGCTCTTTACAGAGTTATGAGTTAAACTTTAAAACTCCTAAAGGTAAATCTATCACCCTAAAATCTTTTAAATGTTTTTCTCAAGAAAATTGTAGTAATTCTGATTTAGAAAATTCTGAAGATGATATGGCCCTTTAAGCTAAAAAGTTTTACAAAAATTTCAAAAGTAAAAAGAGGGTTGATTTTTAAAAATCTAATGATAAGAAAAGATTTAAATCTAAAACTTGAAAATCTTTAAAAGATAGTCAATGTTACAACTGCCATGAATATGGGCATTTAGTGAACAAGTGTCCTAAAAAGGACTAACCTAAAAAGAAAGGTATGTTGGCTACTTAGGATAAATCTTTTGGCACTGAAGCCTCTTCTGAATCAGAAGATTCTAAAACTGAGTCGGGCAATGAAGTTAAGGCCCTTATGACTCTAGCAAAGTTCACTTTTTCAGATCATGATGATTCAACTAGTGAAGAAAATTTAAATAATGATTATGATTTAGGATCACCTTGAGTTTGAAAGATACTTGGAGGTATGCCCAAGGTGATCCTAAGCTAGAAAAACTCTTATCCGGATCCCGAAAATGTGGTGATCGATCCGGTTTGGGCTACGACAAAAATGTTCCTCCTAAACAAAAGAATATTCCTCCTAAGTTTGTGAAAGGAGAGTCTTCAAACTCAAAAGGGAATAGTTCAAATCAAAATTTTTCTAAAAATTTTAAAACTTTTCAATCTTTTAAACCTAAAAGCAACCATATCAACTATAAAAATCAGAACCGAAACCCTTTAGCTGAAAAGATAGTTGATTTACTTAAGGAGTTCTTAAAATCTAACTCAGTAGGTCATTCTTGCATCAACTACAAATACAAGAAGACCAACTATACTCCTAAACCCAAAACATTTATGAAATGGGTTCCTAAGGTTACTAGCTTGGTTGCCCACACCACTTTCAAAGCTTCAAGCCATTCAAAGTGGTACCTAGACAGTGGTTGCTCTAGGCATATGACAGGCGACAAGGGTCTGTTCACCAATCTTAAAGATATGACTAATGGTTCAGTCACATTTGGTGATGGTAGCAACTGTGAGATTGTTGGCCAAGGTACTGTTCAACTCTTTAACCTCACTTTATTTGAGAATGTTTTATATGTCGAAGGGTAAAACACAACTTGTTAAGCATATCTCAAATATGCGATAACAATCATAGCATAAAATTTACTAATCAAGGTTGTGAAATTTTAAACAAAAAAGGTTCTGTAATATTAACTGGTCGTAGAACTTCTGAAAACTACTACATTGTAAGTGATTTTAGCTCATCTAATCAATCGTGTTACATGGTCCATACTGATGAGACTGTATTATGGCATAAACGCCTTGGACATGTACACTATCCCAATTTGTATAGATTGAGCCAAAGAGAACTGATAAGAGGTTTACCTAAATTACAGAAAGTAGATAAAATATGTGGCGAATGCCAGATTGACAAACCAACTAGGAGTGCTCACAAAAAGGTGGACTTCAATGCTACATCCAAACCGCTCGAACTTCTCCACATGGATCTTATAGGACCAACTAAGATGAAGAGTCGAGGTGACAAAAAATACATACTGGTAATCGTGGATGATTTTATCAGATTCACTTGGGCAGCCTTCTTAAAGGATAAATTAGAAACCCTTGATGAAGTAAACAGAGTTCTCAAACGGATCCAAACGGAAAAAGGTTCTTATGTCTGTAAGATCCGTAGTGATCATAGATCAGAATTTGAGAATAGTAGTTTTGAGAAATTCTGTTGCGATCAGGGAATATCATATGAATTCTTTGCGCCCAAAACATCACAACAAAATGAAATTGTTGAAAGAAAAAATAGAGTACTTCAAGAAACGAAAAATTTAATGTTGAATAGTATGAAGCTCTCTAAATATCTTTGGGCTGAAGTCGTAAATATTACCTGCTATATAATCAACCGAGTTTATACAAGTAAGTCAAATAATAAAACCGCTTATGAAATATGGTTTGATAAGAAGCCTACTGTCAAATACTTTTGAGTTTTTGGCAGAAGTACTATATTTTACGTGACCGTGAAAATCTGGGTAAGTTTGACATCAAAAGTGATGAAGGGATCTTTTTAGGATATGCTTTAAACAATCGAGCATATTGAGTACTGAATAAGAGGACCAGTGTAATTCAAGAGCCCATTAATGTGGTCATTTCATGATCACTTGAATACACCTGCCTCAAGTTCAGATAATGATGAAGTTCTTCTAATTGACAAACCAGATACTTCATCAAGTCAAAATAACTCTGAACTTAGGACTGTTAAAGATCACCAACCACTCAGATTCTTGGAAACCCTCTCATTGGTGTGCGCACTCGTAGACAACTAGAAGATATATGTAATTACGTATGCTTTACATCTTAGATAGAACCGGTTAACGTAAAAGAAGCTCTTACTGACGAAAACTAGATAGTAGCGATGCAAGAAGAGCCTAATCAATTTGTTAGAAATGATGTTTGGTATCTTGTTCCTAGACCTAAAGATAAACATATTATCGAAACTAAGTGGATTTTCAAAAATAAGTCTGATGAACTTAGTAATATAATTTGAAACAAGGCTAGACTGGTTGTACAAGGGTATACTCAAATTGAAGGCATTGATTATGATGAAACCTTTACCCTAGTAGCTCGTCTTGAATCAATCTGACTATTTATATCCATTGCTTGCTTTAGAAAGTTCAAAATATATCAAATGGATGTAAAGAGTGCTTTTTTCAATGGCGATCTGCATGAAGAAGTGTATGTTGAATGACCAACGGGTTTTGAAGACCCTAAAAATACTGATCATGTTTATCTCTTAAAAAAAGCTCTCTACGGTTTGAAACAAGCTCCCAGGGCATGGTACGAAAAATTGACTAAGTTTCTACTCAGTCATAATTTTCAAATAGGAAGTGTTAATAAGACTCTTTTTGTTAAGAAACATAACAATCATATCTTAATTGTGTAGATCTATGTTAATGATATTATTTATGGATCTACCTGTACTAACTTGACTGTTGAGTTTGCAGATCTCATGAAATCTAAGTTCGAAATGAGCATGGTTGGGGAATTGAATTATTTCTTAGGGTTATAAGTTAAACAGCAACCTGATGGTATCTTTATTTCTCAAACCAAATATGCTTTGAACTTAGTTAAAAAGTTCGGATTTGAGAATGGGAAAATTTTTGATACTCCTATGAGTACTACATTAAGACTCTCAAAGGACTCTACAGGTAAAAGTATAGATCCTAAATTATATCTTAGTATGATTGGCAGTTTACTTTATTTAATTGTAAGTCGACCTGATATTCATTTAGCGTAGAGATTTACGCTAGATATCAATCTGACCCTAAAGAATCTCATTTAACTGTAGTTAAGAAGATTATGCGATATGTCGCAAGTACAACAAATTTGGGTCTTTGGTATCCACATGATACTAGTGTTTAATTGGCTGGTTACACAAATGCTGATTGGGCTGGTAATATTGATGATAGGAAATCAACCAGTGGTGGTTGTTTCTATATTGGAAAATGTTTAGTTTCTTAGTTTAGCAAGAAGCAAAGTTCGGTATCGCTCTCAACTGCTGAGGCTGAATACATTGCATCTGGAAATGCATGTACTTAGCTTATATAGATGAATAGAGTGTTAAACGATTACGAAATTGCACAGGATTCAATGGTTTTATATTGTGATAATTCCAGTGCAATAAATATATCTAAAAATCCAATCCAGCATTCACGAACCAAACACATTGACATTAAATATCACTACATTCATGAATTAGTGGAAGAAAAGACAATTTCTTTGGAATACATTCCAACCGAGACTCAACTTGCTAATATTTTCACTAAACTGCTCAACAAAAGCAGGTTTAATAAATTGGAATTTGATCTTGGTATGTGCAATTTGAATTGATTATTCATGCTTGTATGTATCATAGTGTGTATATTTGTTAAATTATAATTTTAAATTTCAAAATTATGTGCAAAATGCATATTTTTTTGCTGTGTACGACTGGTTGAGGACGTACTTGACTAGTCGTGTAGGGCGTCTGGTACTTTTAATTTGGGGAAAAACCCTTTTCTTCCTCATTTGTTCTTCCTCTTCAATGAGTCTAAGCTCGACTTGTTGTACATACCTTCCTAGATCTTCAAGGTTAGTACATTATTTCAGTTTTTCTTGTAGATTTAAGTGTATATCACTTCATTTTCCTACTTGGAGTGATTTATTTCTTGTTTCCTTGAAGTTTTTGGGGTTTTCTTCTCTAAAATCTGATTTTGAGAAAACCCACTCTACATCTTTTGCAACCTCTTGATTTCTTAAATTCTAAGTTGCAAATGGATGCTAGAGGCAAAAAGAAAAGTTCTCGTGGTCCTTCAACATCCAGATCGACAACTTTAACAAGGCACCACCTTCGGTCACCTGAAGATGATCCCTCTTATGTGCGGGATTTAAGGTTGCACAATGTTATTGTTGAGCGACCTGTGCATGTTGAACATATTGCTCCTTTTGAACTCCTTCCTCTTCTCTAATATGTAGGATGGGCTAATATTCTACATTGGGGTGGGCCGGCATACCGGTCTATTGCTCAAGCTATGTTTGCATGTATTTCTAATTTTTTGACTGAGAATTTAATGTTTATAATAGTAACTAGAAAAGGTCCATTTGAAATAGACCATCATCTGATCTCTGCTCTAATAGACATACCTATTAATGATGAGGGTATTCCTATTCACACTCTAGTTGACAAACCTTCGAAATTAGAAAAATGTATACTTACTAGAGCATTATGCAACATAGATGCGCAATGGAGTCAAAATGGTAATGCGCTTACTTCAAAGTACTTGTTACCCAGATACAGGGTTCTTCACAGGATATTTATTTCAAATCTTTATCCTCGTTCTGGTAACAAAACCAAACTCACCTCATTCATGGTTCGGATTTTTCATTCCAACATCTCTTGTACAAAAATATGCCTTTCTTCCTTAATCTGTCATTCAATTATACAATTCCGTCTCTATCCCGGACACAGTGACATCCCTTTTGCATATCTTATGACTGTGTTAGCCACTCATATGTTAGTTGCTATGCCTGTTGGAGAGGCTCCTATTCAACACCTTATCTTCAACAACTTAAATATAAACAAAATGAATTTGAGGTTGGCTGATGGCCAAGTGAATGTGGGTGGTAGTGGAGCTGAAGCAGTGAATGAAGAAGAAGGTGGCGATTTACCTCCAGATGATATAAATATGGATGATATCTTTAATAAGATCGAATCAGATTCTGAGGCTGACCCTGACTATCAGCCTTCTGATTTTACTGAGAGGTTACATACTATTGAGGAACAGGTGGCTCAGATTCTTGTAACCCAAGATTCTCAATTTTCTTATATGCGCAAATATATGACGCGCATTAATAAGGGTTTATACCAAATTGATCCATCTATTCCTACTCCTTCTTCAGGATCTGATTAAATGTTTTCTCATATGGCCTGTAATAACTCTTATGTTACTTTGCTTTCTTTCAGTTTGTGGGACTGACTTTGGATGAACTTGGTTCATGTTGGTTACTTATATGTGAACATTATTTGCTTATATCTTTCATATCTTGACTAGTTTGCTCCCTTATTCCTCTTTTATTTATTTTCCTCTTCCATATCTTAGTTGCTTCCTTTGTCATATTGTGACAAAAAGGGGGAGAAAATGCTTGCTTATGGCTATAGATATGGATTGTGTTTTGTTTTCTTCTTATGTGTGCTATTCAGGGGGAGTAAGTAAAAAGGTGTTTTGAATATTTCATGATAGTGTGTTCTGGTTATTGTAACTGGTGCATGATTCTTTATTGAACATGTAATGCTTCTCTTATTTTTAATGGAGTGTGTTTTGTCATAAATTTGACAGAGGGGGGTTTTGTAAGTGCCATGGTTTCTTGCTCCTTTGATTGTCAAATTTTGTAGTGCAAAAACCACGATCTGTGTCTTGTGTAGCACATTGATATATATGTTTAAGGCAATGCATCACATGTACAAGGACAATGCTTTAAGTCAAGAATAAAGATCTACTTTAAGAAATGCAAGATCAAGTACATTGTTCACTCCTTTAAGCTTCAAAGTTCAATGTTTAAAAGCGACATTGAAAGACAAGTCAACTGTTCATACTCAAGACTCAAAGTGAAGTACAACTCAAGTACTACAAATTCAAGCTTCAAAAGATCCCAAGTTCAACCTTTATCATGTGTTGAGATCTCAAGCTTCATGAACTTCAAAGATCATCTATCATCTGAAGAAAAGAAGGTTCAATGTTCATACTTCTTGTTTAAGGTAAGAAAGACCTTAGATTGACCTTAGGGTAGGTCATTTTGAATATATAATTCAAATTAAATCATTTTATAAGTATTTGGTCTATTCTTCGACTAGTCCTGGACTCTGTTCGACTAGTCCTAGCACTGGCTTGACCAATCCAAGAAATTCTAAGACCAGTCCTAAGTTTATTACAAAATTTAAGAATTTTTTGGTTAAGCTACGACTAGTCTTGGAGACTGCTCGACCAGTCGTGTGAACAGTGCACGACTCATTCACGACCAGTCCTGCAGCTACGACTCAAACTCCAGCGACTAAATTTGGCTCCTCACAACCAGTCGTGGAGGCCTCACGACCGGTCGTGAAGGTCGTATGACCAGTCGTGGAACAACTTTCTCTTATCGCGCTTAAAATTTCAAAAATCCGTTGGTCTTACGACCAGTCATGGAGACCTTAGGACTAGTCGTGAACGTGATTTGTTCAGCTATAAATAGATGATGAATTTTAGAGTTATTCATTCAATTCAAGCTAAATCAATACGATACTCTAAGAGATAAGTTAGTCATTAATTATTTTAAGCTATATTGTGCATATTTAATATTCTCTTTTATTAGCTTTCTTATATTTGATTTTTTATTCTATATTCCATTCATATTTGAAAAAGGGATTGAGATTTACCCTATTCTTGGAATCAAAATCAAATAGAGCTAGCCCAACTTGATTTAATTTAACATCAATTTAGAACTTAGAACCATTTCAAAAGTGAGTTTGGACATTGAACTTCTACGTTTAAATTCTACTTCAACTTAGTTCTTTCGGGCTACATCAAAGAGAATATCTAGGTATTTTACAGTTTTTGTAAATTCCTTTGTTTTGGTTTTCATTGAGATTGAGCCAGAAAATTTTCATTATTTTAGTTTAACTGAGGTGATCCAGAAAACTCAGAGTGTGGGGTTTTTGAATTGTGTAATCCCACTTGAAAGACACAATTGTGAGAGTTTTAGGTGAACCTGGAAAAGCTTATTTTCATAGTGAACGCTAATATCCACTGTGTGAGGATATTAAGAGTGGAGTAGTTGTGTGGCTGTTGTTTAACAGTTGCTGTACACACAAGTGAACCACTATAATTCTTTGTGTATTGTGATTTGAATGTTTGTTTATTTTCTATATCTTTTATCATTCAAGATTGTGGGATGTATTTGTGGATGTGAATATTGTAATCTTTACATTTAAAGCATTATGGGGAATGCTGTAATAGCTTAGATTTTCTTTCTTACTATTTCCTTTTTATTCCTCTTCAGTTTGAGTTTTTGATACATAAATCGTTCTAGTAAGGTTGTCCTACCATAAACCCTTGGTTTTTATAGTGTAAGGTTGTCCTTAGAACAACATTTGTATCAACCTCTCAATACTAGGATTTTGAGGCTGTTGCTTCCTTTATTTATTTTCAATTCATTTGGCTATCTTATTATTTAATTTCGCTGTTATTTTTTAAATTTGGCATATTCCTATTCACCCGCCCTCTAGGACATATAGCTTGACCTTTTCAAAAAACATAAGTTAAACAAAAGAAAAATCAGATAGTTCGGTCCCACCTAAGCCAACTTTGGTCCGACCGAAATTGAACAAAATAGTCCAGCAAGAAATCATGACTTTTAGGCTTAATTCAGTCCCACCTAAGCTAACTTTGGTCCCACCAAAGCCAACTTTGGTCCAACCTAAGCCAATTTCAGTCCCACCTAAGTACTCTACATATAAATTTCAGATGCGATTTCGGTACGATCGAAACAAACTTCGGTTTGACCAAAATTGCGCAGAATAGTCTAGCGAGAAAGTGTGATTTTCAACCTTAATTCGGTTCGACCGAACCCCACTTCAGTCCCACCGATGTTCACAACCACTAGTGTAGGGTCGCAATATAGTAATAATCTCGGTAAGACTGAGGTTGAATCCACAGAGACTAATCTCATGAGTATTCTGAAAGTAACTAGAAGTAGAACTAGAAAAAGATGTAAAACTAATTCTGAAGTGATTGAGAGTAATTGTGAGAGGTTTAACGGAAAAGTTAAGAAAATCAAAGATGGGAAATTAGGGTTTCTAAGGATCCACTTGTAGGTTCTCAGGATGCTACCTTGCTTGATTCAAGGATGAAGAGATTTGTTAGATCTCTGAACTTCTCATAGATCTAATCATCAATGGATGAGAGCTGTGATGATTTGGAAGTGATTCTATCACCTAACCATGGCCAGGAGACAAGGCAAACAACAGGATCTACCAATCACACAACCAATCATACGAGAATTGTAAAGGTTAGGAAGGATTCTATCATCCTACCATGCCCAAGTGACGATGGTGAACAACAACATCTTCTAATTTCACAATCTTAATTTAGGAAAAGAAGATATCTCAAGCTATCGCAGATCTATTGTAATTTGTCACAACAAACCATTAACAACTAAAAATATTCCTTCATAATCAAACTAGAATCCAAGAGAGTTCAATAAAACATGAATCAAAACAAAGAAAACATCCCAATCACGCTACAAGCTTCACCCCTTAACCCTAGCTAAGGGGTTTAGCCAACTATAGACATGATTGAACTAAAAACTCTTAAGAAAAGCATGAAAACAACTAAGAAAAGGAGAGAAAAACTCTTGGCTATGGCTTCTCCACGCTTTTGCTCCATAAACCTTAGATGATGACTAGGGACGTCTTAGGGACTCCTATTTATAATTTAGCAGCACCTCTTTTTACACCGACTAGGAAAAATCTAGAAACTGCCTCAAATTTACGCAGTTTTCCAAAATAGACTTCACTCTGCGCAATTTCATAGAGTGACCCAGAGTTTCAGAATATACTTCTTTAGGACGCTTTTAGGAATATGTTTGTTTTCAGGACAATTTCAGAATTCCTTTTCTTCACTTCAATATTTGATTATCTTCATTCCTCACTTGGTTTTCTTGGATCTTTAGCATGTGAATTATTTAATCTTAGCCTTCTAAGATTCATCCCTTGCCTTGGTGATTTTTAAGCATCAAATCCATGCTTTTAACACCCTTTTCAATTCAAGTTCTTAAATTCACATTACAACACAAACATGAGTAAAATAGAACATTAAGCATTATCATGTTTATAAAAGTAAAATATAAATGGGGGATAATATGCAATATTTAACCCTCAACACAATCCCCAACCAATAGTTGCTAGTCCCGAGTAAAATATGTGTGAAATGAACTTTAATGCGCAATGTTTAAACCTTTTTCAGAAAACAATCTTTTGTGTAATCAAGTATGAATGAGTAGACTCAATGATGAGAAAGTGAGATTTTGAAAACCTAGAGTCGAATCATATAAGAAATCAATCAAATAAGTTCTTTATCCATTAATTCAAAGCATAGTTCGCATATCAAGTTTTTCAATATGCGTAGTGAAGTTCAACTTACTTTTTATAAGGATACTATCATTACATCATGTTAGCCCTGCCATCACTTTAAGATTGGTTGAAAACTCGAGTATTGATTCCGAACTTATCCCCTTTTCCTTCTTTTTCCAGTTTTTGATTTTATATTGGCGGTCATTTATACTCATTCAGTCTTTTCTCTTTTCTTTCAGATTTTTTTCATTTTTTTTCAAACTTTTTTTTAATCTTTTCATCACACATGACCTTTTTTTGTCTATCTCTTATTTTTTAACTGGTTCTTTTCATCTTTTAAGGTAGATAAAATTCTCCAGACTTGATTCTCACAATCTATCAATGATTCACATACTAACAATCAGAAATTCTAGCATTATTTATAGAAAATAATTTGAACGTGTCTTGTGATTTAGATTAACATGATATTCAAACTTCCTCTTAATCAATTGAGCGCAAGAACTTAGGTGATAAATTACTTAGATGACTAGAGTTCAGTAATTCAAAATTTAATTTCTATCTTATCATCATACTTAAAACATTCTTAAATACACAACTTATCACTTTTCAAATAGATAAACATTGAAAAATTTTCAAAATTTTTATAAATTTTACTCAAAACTGAAAAAACACTGATTAGTTTACCTAATCTCTCACCCCTAACCTAAAATCTACATTGTCCTCAATGTAAAAGAAATAAGCATGATTTGCAAAAGAGAACGTAATTGAAAGAGAAGTGATGGAAAGATAGTACCTGATGAAGGAATTTTGAAGCTTTTTCCAAAGGAACTTAGCGTGAAGGTGAATTAGCACAAGAGTTAAACCAACAAAAAACAAACTATTCTAAAATAGCGGAAAGCAAACTATCCTATTCCAATAAAAGCGATAAACCTACCTATACCTCCATTAGACTAGGAGATCAATCTGTGTATACATGATCATTCAGAGGTATGGATATGTTCTCTGAATTAAATTTCTCAATAATTGGCTTTAATCGATGTCCATTTACTTTAAATTCATTGTCATTATTTGGATTTCGAATCTCGATAGCTCCATGAGGATAAACATTGGTAATAGTGAATGGGTCGGTCCAATAAGATCGGAGTTTACCCGGAAAGAGATGTAATCGAAAATTATACAAAAGGACCTTCTGACCGGGTGTGAATGATTTCTGAAGAATGTGTTGGTCATGAAACACCTTCATCCTGTCCTTGTAAATTCTTGAGTTCTCGTATGCATCGTTTTGGATTTCTTCAAGTTCATTTAACTAAAGTTTGCGTAGTAAGCCAGCATTGCTCAAGTTGAAATTTAGCTTTTTAATAGCCCAGTAGGCTTTATGTTCTAACTCTACAGGTAAGTGGCAAGCCTTCCCATAGACAAGTCTAAAGGGAGACATTATAATAGGGGTCTTAAATGCGGTACAGTAAGCCTATAAAGTATCAGTCAATCAGATTGACCAATCCTTTCGATTAGGGTTAACCATTTTTTCCAAAATGTGTTTGATCTCCCTATTGAAAATCTTAGCTTGCCCACTTGTTTGTGAGTGGTATGGAGTGCTCACCTTGTGAGAGATGCCATATTTCTTCATTAAGTTCGCGAATGGCCTATTATAAAAATGTGAGTCCCCATCACTAATGATGGCTCGAGGCATTTGACATTTGATGGTCATTGTTACGGCACGGAATCGCTTCAACCCATTTAGTGACATAGTCTACGGTAAGCAAAATGTATAAATTCCCAAAGGATTGGGTGAATGGTCTCATGAAATCAATGCCCCAACAATCAAATGCTTCAATGATCAGAATGTGGTTCAGAGGCATCATATTTCGACAGGACAATGCTCCCAACTTCTAACAATGCTCACAAGCTTTGCAAAACTCATGAGTGTCCTTGAACATAGTGGGCCAGTAAAAACTACACTACAAGATTTTGGCCGTGGTCTTTTTAGCAAAAAAGTGACCACCACAGGCTTGAGAGTGATAAATGAAGATGACACTTTAGTGTTCATTATCTAGCACACATCTCCTTAAGATTTGGTCTGGGCAATATTCAAACAAATATGGATCATCTTAGAAGAACTTACGAACCTCAACGAAGAATTTTTTCTTATCTTACGCAGTCCAATGTGTAGGCGTGAAACCTGTGGCAAGATAATTAGAAATATTAGCAAACCAAGGTGAATGAGAGACTTTAAACAATTGTTCATCAGGGAATATGTCATTTATATGTGTCGTCTCAAGGGAATCAGAGAGATCAAGGGGAGAAAGATGGTCAGCCACTACGTTCTCTACTCCTTTTTTATCTTTTATTTCCAAATCAAAGTCTTGGAGTATGAGGATCCATCTTATCAGGCGGGGCTTGATATCATTCTTAGAAAGAAGATACTTGATCTGTATAAATGATGATCTTGGATCCGATCAAGTAGGAGCTAAATTTGTCCAAAGTGAATACTACGGTTAAAAGTTCTTTTTTCGTAGTTGAGTAATACACTTGGGTAGGATTTAGAGTTCTACTTGCGTAATGAATAACGTAGGGCTTCTTTTCTTTTCTCTAGCCTAAAACCGCTCCAAGAGCCTAGTCAGACGTGTCGCATATAAGTTCAAAAGGAAGGCTCTAGTCAGGTGGTTGCATGATACGTGCAGTGGTTAACATGTCCTTAAGCTTAGTAAAAGCTTCTTGGCATTGCTCAGTCCACTTATATGGTGTATCCTTTTGAAGTAGATTACATAGAGGACGAGAGAGGTGACTAAAGTCCTTTATGAATCTTCTGTAAAATCCGACGTGTCCTAGGAAGGATCTCACGTCTCATATGTTCTTGGGTTGAGGTTAGAGATAAGATCCATTTTAGCCTTATCTACCTCAATTCCCTTAGACGAGATGATGTGTCCAATGACAATTCCCTTACCAACCATGAAATGATACTTCTTCCAATTCAGTACCAAATTCTTTTCCTCGCATCGCTTCAACACATTTTTTAAAATTTCCAAACATTTACTAAAGGATAGACCAAAGACCGAGAAATTGTCCATGAAGACCTCTAAATATTGCCCCACCATGTCAGAAAAAATACTCAACATGCATCGCTAAAAAGTGGCGGGGGCATTACATAGCCCAAATGGATCCTTCGGTAAGCAAAGGTGCCGTAAGGACATGTAAAATTGGTCTTTTCCTGATCTTCAAGGGCTATCTCGATCTGATTGTAGCCCGAATAACCGTCGAGGAAGCAATAGTAAGAGTGACCAACTAGCCTTTCCAAAATTTGATCGATAAAGGGTAAAGGAAAGTGGTCCTTCCTTATGACGATATTCAACTTCCTATAGTCAATGCACATTATCCAACCAGTAGTGATCCTAGTTGGCACGAGTTTATTGTTGGCATTGACTAAAATGGTGATTCCGGACTTCTTAGGAACCACCTGAGTTGGACTCACCCATTGACTATCGGATATAGGGTATATGATACCCACATCCAATAGTTTAAAAACCTCGGCCTTAACCACTTCTTTCATGTTTGGATTTAATCTACGTTGTGGTTGTTGTGAGGTCTTCGCATTATCCTCTAGATGAATGCGGTGAGTACAAATCAAAGGGTCGATTCCCTTGAGGTCCGCAATTGACCATCGAAGGGCTTCTTTATGCTTAACGAGAGTAAAGATGAGCATACTTTCCTGTTCTTGCTCAAGGTGGGAAGAAATCACCATCGGGTATGTCTCACCTTAACCTAAATAGACATATTTCAAATCAGAGGGCAAAGGTTTTAGGTCAAGCTTCGGTGCCTTGAGGTTAGACGGTAAAGGCACTACATTAGTTTGGGGCAATTCTTCGAAATGTGGCCTCCACCAGTTAACTTCAATTTTCGGCACAGTATTTAGTATGGTCCCCATCTCCCTAATCATATCATCATCAAAATCATGGTAGTGGGCCAGGCACGTCTCTAGAGGGTTAGAGGATAAGGTCGAAAGTGTTCTATCTTTCACGAAAGAGTCAATCATGTTAATGTCATGGAAATCGTCATCATCCTCTAACTGTTTACTTGTGTTGAAAAAGATATTCAAATCCAATGTCATATTCTTGAAAGACATACTCATGACTCCATTCCTATAAATAATGATTGCGTTTGAAGTTGTGAGGAATGGACGACCAAGAATAACGGGAATTTGAGTGCTCATGTTACTGATGGGTTGCGTATTCAGGACGATAAAATCTGTCGGGTAGTAGAATCTGTCAACCCAGACTAACACATCCTCAATTACCCCTCTCGGTATACAAATTGAGCGATCAACAAGTTGTAATGTGGTTAGGGTGTGTTTTAATTCACCCAAACCTAACTGTTTGTAAATCGAGTAAGGAATCAGATTTACGCTCGCTCCTAAGTCGAGAAGTGTGTGCTTAATTCGATAGTTTCCAATTACACAAGGTATGATTGGGCTACCCAGATCTTTGTATTTCTGTGGCACATCTTGCTTTAGAATGACACTCACTTTTTCAGTTAAAAATATTTTCTTTTGAATATTTTGCCGTCTTTTGGTCGTACACAAGTCTTTCAAAAATTTGGCATATGAAGGTATTTGTTTAACCGCATCTAGTAAAGGAATATTGACCTTTACTTATTTCAACACCTCAAGAATGTCTTGAGAGTTAGAGAGAGATTTTGGTGCAACCAACTGTTGGGGGAATGGGGCAATCGGTTTTCCTTGAAGTTCCAGTTCCAATTCTTGTGGAGCAGTGCTAGATCTATCATCGTTGTCTTCTTCTCGGTCCTTAGGCTTTTCAACACTAACTAAAATGGTTTTGTCAATGGTCTTCCCACTCTTAAGAGTGGTGATGATTTAGCTTGCTCAATCTGATTTGAAGAACTTGGATCACTTATCTCATGTTGCGGTTTAGGATTAAGGAGAGGTTGAGCAGGAAGCATCCCCCTTTCTATAACCGTAACATGTGAATCCATCTTTTGCATTAATTTTGTAAGTTCTTGTATTGCTTGAGTAATCTCCTGAGTTTGTGTGGAATTTTGAACCGGTTCTTCTTGAGGTTTCCCATGATTTGGAATTTGATTGAAGAAACCTTGAGAGGTAGCAGTTTGTCCATTCCTCCAACTGAAATTTAGATGATTTCTCCAACTAGGATTGTATGTATTGGAGGTAGGTCCATTGAAAGTCTTTGGTAATTGTTTAAAGCATTAGATTCCTCATTCAGCACCTCTCGAAAGGCAGGTATTGTTGGACAATTTTCAGTTGTGTGAACATTACAAGTACAAATACTGCAAATAGTTTCCTTAACCTTATCCTTCTTCAGTTCCATGGCCTTGAATTTCCTTATGAGATTAGCCACTTTAACATTGATATCATTATCCTCTTTCAGAAGATATAATCCGCCCTTTTCCTTTAAGTGAGTGGGCTAGAAGTGGTACTTGATTTTGGGTATGTGTCCCATGATTGTGTGTTTTCAGTAAGTCTATCCAAGTAGTCCCACACATCATTGACATTTTTATTCATAAATTCCCCATTGCACATTATTTCAACCAATTGGCGCATGGAAGATGTCAGACCATCATAGAAAAAGTGTATAATGTGCCATGTTTCAAAACCGTGTTGTGGGCATGAACTAATAAGATCCTTGAACTGCTCCCAACATTGGAAGAATGTTTCATCCTCCTTTGGGTGAAGTTCATGATTGACTTTCTAAGGGTGTTTATTTTATGATGTGGAAAAAATTTCTTTATGAACTCCCTTATCATGTCATTCCATGTGCCAATAGATCGGGACATAGTGAGTGCAACCATGTCTTAGCTCTCTCTTTCAAAGAAAAAGGAAAGAGTTTTAGTCTGACCGTGTCCTCAGGCACATTAGGAAAATATAAAGTGGCTATAATCTCGTCAAACTCTTTCAAGTGTAGATATAGACTTTTAGATTTAAGTCCATGAAATTTTGGAAGGAGTTGGATCACCCCTGGCTTAATATCCATATGTCTTGTATTTTCTAGAAAAACCATGCATGAGGGCATGCTCACCCCCGCCGGTTGTAGATAACTCATAAGGTACGAGGTGGGAGTTCTTGAGGCACCTCATTCTCATCCTGGACTTCCTTAACCCCAGGTTGAGGTTGTCTTCCTGGTTGATTGACTAGTTGATTGACAGCCATAACCTTAATTAACTCTAAGGATCTCAAGTGGTGTCTAATCCTGTGATGGATAAGTAACCCCTCACCTAATCCTCCTTCACTCAAGAGACGTAGAGTGTTGTCACGGACCCACTTGGGCATGAAACACTCTCAGCCCTCAATTTCAGATTCTAACCTAAACCTAAAAGAAAGAAAGGAAATAGTAATCTAGAAATAGAGAGAGAGAGAGAGGGAATTAGAAAGAAGTTACCAAATTAGAACTTCCTAAATTAAGATCTTGCAAAAAATAAGTCAGTTTCTAAAAAAAAACAAGCAGAAATTCTAAAATTAGAAAGTTTCTATAAACAAATTAGGAAAGTAAACTAGTTTCTAAAAATGAAAGTTTCTAAAAATAGAAAATTAGAAAGTTTCTAAAAACAAAAAATAGAAAGTTTCTAAAAAGAGAAAAGGAAAGTTTCTAAAAAGAGAAAAGGAAAGTAGATCAAAGAAAGTTTCTAAAAAAAAAATTAGTTTCTAAAAACAAATTAGGAAAGTTTCTAAACCTAGAAATAGAAAGCTAAGTTAGTTTCTAAAATAATTAAGAAAACCCTAATCCTAAAAATAGAAAGTTTCTAAAAAAAAGTTAGGTTCTAAAAACAAATTAGGAAAGTTTCTAATCCTAAAAATAGAAACTAGAAAAACCCTAATCTTAACCTAATTCCAAAACTAGGTATTCCTAGAAAAACATAATTGTTAGTCCCCGACAATGGCGCCAAAAACTTGTTCACAACCCCAAGTGTAGGGTCGCGATATAGTAATAATCTCGGTAAGACCAAGGTCGAATCCACAGGGACTAATCTCGTGAGTATTCTGAAAGCAACTAGAAGTAGAACTAGAAAAAGATGTAAAACTAATTCTGAAGTGATTGAGAGTAATTGTGAGAGATTTAATGAAAAACTTGAGAAAATCAAAGGTGGGAAATTAGGGTTTCCAAGGATCCACTTGTAGGTTCTCAGGATGCTACCTTGCTTGATTTAAGGACGAAGAGATTTGTCAGATCTCTAAACTTCTCATGGATCTAATCATCAATGGATGAGAGCTATAATGATTTGGAAGTGATTCCATCACCTAACCATGCCCAGGAGATAAGGTAAACAACAGGATCTGCGAATCACATAATCAATCATAAGAGAATTGTGAAGGTTAGGAAGGATTCCATCATCTTACCATGCCCAAGAGACGATGATGAACAACAAGATCTCCTAATTTCATAATCTCAATTCAGGAAAAGAAGATATCTCAAGCTATCGCATATCTATTGTAATTTGTTACAACAAACCATTAAAAACTAAAAATTTTCCTTAATAATCAAACTAGAATCCAAGAGAGTTCAATAAAACATGAATCAAAACAAAGAAAACATCCCAATCACGCTACAAGCTTCACCCCTTAGCCCTAGCTAAGAGGTTTAGCCAACCATAAACATGATTGAACTAAAAACTCTTAAGAAAAGTATGAAAGTAGCTAAGGAAAGGGGAGAAAAACTCTTAACAACAACTTCTCCACAATTTTGTTCCACTCCACAAACCCTGGATGATGACTAAGGAAGTTCTAGGGACTCCTATTTATAGTTTTGTAGCACCTCCTTTTGCATCGACTAGGAAAAATCTAGAAACCCCTCAAATTTGCACAGTTTTCCAAAATAGACTTCACTCTGCGCAATTCCACAGAATGACCCAGAGTTTCAGAATATGCTTCTTCAGGACACTTTCAGAAATATGTTTGTTTTCAGGACAATTTCACGATTCCTTTTCTCTACTTCAAATATTTGATTCTCTTTATTCCTCACTTGGTTTTCTTAAATCTTTAGCATGTGAATTATTTAGTCTTAGCCTTCTAAGATCCATCCCTTGCCTTGGGGATTCTTGAGCATCAAATCCATGCTTTTAGCACCCTTTTCAATCCAAGTTTTTAAACTCACCTTGCAACACAAACATGAGTAAAATAGAACATTAAGCATTATTATGTTTATAAAACCAAGATATAAATGGGGGATAATATGTAATATTCGACCCTCAACAACCGATGTGTAATGTAGGGTCGATGCAGATTGCGTAACTTGAGGCGGTTTGCAAAAATTCCAAGGCGGTGCGTAAGGAGGGGTTTCACAACTATAAATAAGAGTCCTTAAGATGTTCCTAGGGATCATCTAGGGTTTAAGGAGTGGAGCAAAAGAATGGAGAGCGGATGCCAAGAGTTTTTCTTCTTCTTCCTTAGTTGTTTTTATGCTTTTCTTAAGAGTTCTTAATTCAATCAGGTCTATGGTTGGCTAAACCTCTTAGCTAGAGCTAAGAGGTAAACCTTGTAGCGTGATTGAGATGTTTACTTTGTTTTAATTTATGTTTATGTTGAACTTCATTAATTTCTAGTTGATTTAAATGAATATTTTCAGTTTTCAATGGTTTGTTGTAACTTAAATTACAGTAGATCTGCGATAGCTTTGAATATCTTCTTTTTCTATTTGAGATTGTGGGATTGGTAAATCCTGTTGTTCACCATCGTCTCCATAGCATGGTTGGGTGATGGAATCCCTTCCAAATCTCCACAATCATCTTTTATTGAGGTTTGATCAATGAGAAGTTCAGAGATTTGACCATCTCTCTTTCCAATTGGATAAGATAGGACTCCAATTCTAATTGGATCTCTTGAATCAAGTAAGGTAGCATCCCAAGGGCTACAAGTGGATCCTTGGCACCCTAGTTCCCACCTTTAAATTTATCAGTTTTAATTACCTTATTCAAAATTATTCTCTCTAATACTTCAAATTTAGTTTCACATATTCTTCTAGTTTTAATTCTAGTTACCTTTAGAAATGTACGAGTTTAGTCCCTGTGGATTGAAACTCGGTCTCACTGAGATTATTACTACATTGCGACCCTACACTTGGGGTTGTGAATAAGTTTTTGGCACCGTTGCCGGGGACTAATGGCTATGTTTTTCTAAATTTAATTGGTTTTAAAATCAGGTTAAGATTAGGACTAACTTTTTATTTTATTTTTAGGTTAGAATTTTTCTGCTTTATTTTTAGAAACTAACTTGCTTTTCTGTTTTGTAGGATCCTAACATAGAGATCTCCAATCTGGTAACCTCTTTCTAATTTTCTCTCTTCCTTTTCTAGATTTCTTATTGCTTTTTATTTTCTTTCCTCTTAGGGTTAGGTTAGGTCCTGAACTTGAGGGTTGAAAGTGTTTCATGCCTAGGTGGGTCCGTGACAACACTCTACATCTCTTGAGTGAAGGAGGATTAGTCGAATGGTTGCCTAGCCATCACAAGATTAGACATCACTTAAGATCCTCTGAGTTAGTGGAAGTTATGGTTGTTAATTAACCTCAACCTCCAGTTGAGGAAGCTTAGGATGAGAATGAGGTGCATCATGCACCCCCGCCTTGTACTATACGAGACTATTTACAACCGACGGGGGTGAGCCCACCTTCATGCATGGTTTTTCCAGAAAAGACAAGAAATATTGATATCAAGACAGGGGTGATCCAACTCCTTCCAAAATTTCATGGACTTGATTTGAAAATCCATATTTACACTTGAAAGAGTTTGATGAGATCATAACACTACCAAAAAAATGGGTAAAGGCTACGGATAAAATCCGTAGCCATAGACCTATAGCTATAGTTTTAGTCCGTAGCATGACTGTAGTCGTAGGTGCCGTAACAATAGGTCTTAAAACTATGGCTACAGATCTAATCCGTAGCAGTTTCATCTATGGCTACAGATCTAATCCGTAGCAGTTATACTTATGGCTACGGATTAGATCCGTAGCAGTTATACCTATAGCTACGGATCTAATCCGTAGCAGCTACATCTATCGCTATAGTTCTACTCAATAGCTACGGATTATATCCATAGCTATAGGTTACAACAGCCACGGATTTACTCCGTTGCAATTATTTATGTAGCTATAGGTACAACAGCTATGATTTAATTACAAGAGCTATGGATTTACTCCGTAGCTATTTCTTGCAACCACTACTGACATGATCCGTAGCAATTATATCTGTAACTATATGTTACAACAGCTACAGATTTAATCCGTAGCTATAGTTACCACAGCTACGGATTCAATCCGTAGCAATTCCTACATTGAAAAATATGATTATTCGTTCAGTCAATTACCACCTGCGTAATCATTCATTCGTTCCATTACAATCAATTACAATCATTCATTCATTCCATTACAATTAATTACAATCACTCATTCATTCAATTACAATCATTCATTCATTCAATTACAATTACAATTACAATTACAATTAATTACAATCCTTCATTCAATCAATTACAATTACAATTACAATAATGCTGAAAATACAAATCTTTGGATTCATTAGAGAAATTTGCTCGACTTTACCCTGAAATTTTAATAATAAAGAATTGAAAGAGAAGATATATTTTAACGGTATGATAATTTTTTCACAAGTAAATAGGCCTTTTTCAGCCATCACCCATCTGAAGAATCAAAAACCGATTGTTGTCCAAGTCCACTCCTTTTCCTTTCAATTTCTTAGTGACCTCTGTAAAATTACTTCCACAGTAATTTATGTAGTACTTTGAAGAGTTGTCTCGAAATGCAACTCTAGTAATGACAAAATCACTTCCTGCAACAGCTTCATATATTCCATCATCCTACAAATAGCCATGGCATTCATAAATCAAAATGACCATTGGGGGAAAGAAAAACAAAGTAAAAGAAGTGCATCATGTATAACAATTTTTTTTCTTAACGAATTAATAAAAACTCAAAGAGAAATGAAATTGACACAAAAGGAATGGTCTCACCATATGGTTTGTAGGGCAAAAATAAACGTCAGGAAATCAGGTTTGGGTTCGGGATCGGGTTTTCAAGTTTAGGTTTAGGATTAGGTGTAGGTTTAAGTTTAGGGATTTGAGAATAGGTTAAGGTTTAGGTTTAGGAAATCGTGTTCGGGATCGGGTTTAGGTTTGGGTTTTCAAGTTTAGGTTTAGGTTTAGGTTTAGGTTAGGGAGTTGAGATTAGGATTAGGTTTAGGTTTAGGAAATCGGGTTCGGGATCGGGTTTAGGTTTGGGTTTTCAAGTTTAGCTTTACGTTTAGGCTACAGAGTTGAGATTAGGATTAGGTGTAGGTTTGGGTTTAGGGATTTGAGAAAAAATTTAGGTTTTAGGTCATAGGCATAGGTTTTAGGCTTAAGTTTAGGTTATAAGTTTAGGTTTAGGTTTTAAGTGTAGGTTATAGGTTTAGGTATATGTTAGGTTGTAGGTTAAGGTTTAGGGAATTGAGAATAGGTAAAGGTTTAGGTTTAGGAAATCGGGTTCGGGTTCGGGATCGGGTTTAAGTTTGGGTGTTCAAGTTTAGGTTTAGGTTTAAGTTAGGGAGTTGAGATTGGGATTACTTGTAGGTTTAGGTTTAGGGATTTGAGAGTAGGTTAAGGTTTAGGTTTAGGAAATCGGGTTCGGGTTCGGATCGGGTTTAAGTTTGGATTTTTAAGTTTAGGTTTAGGTTTAGGTTAGGGAGTTGAGATTAGGATTAAGTGTAGGTGTAGGTTTACTGATTTGAGAATAGGTTAAGGTTTAGGTTTAGGAAATCGGGTTCGGGTTCAAGATCGGGTTTAAGTTTGGGTTTTCAAGTTTAAGTTTAGGTTTAGGTTAGGCAGTTGAGATTAGGATTAGGTGTAGGTTTAGGTTTAGGGATTTGAGAATAGGTTAAGGTTTAGGTTTAGGAAATCGGGTTCGAGTTCGGGTTCAGGATCGGGTTTAAGTTTAGGTTTTCAAGTTTAGGTTTAGGTTTAGGTTAGGGAGTTAAGATTAGGATTAGGTGTAGGTTTAGGTTTAGGGATTTGAGAATAGGTTAAGGTTTAGGTTTAGAAATCGTGTTCGGTGTTTGGGATCGAGTTTAAGTTTGGGTTTTCGTGTTTAGGTTTAGGTTTAGGTTAGGTAGTTGAGATTAGGATTAGGTGTATGTTTAGGTTTAGGGATTTGAGAAAATGTTTAGGTTTTAGGTGATAGCTTTAGGTTTTAGGCTTAGGTTTAGGTTATAAGTTTAGGTTTAGGTTTTAAGTGTAGGTTATAGGTTTAGGTTTAGGTTAGGTTGTAGGTCAAGGTTTAGGGAATTGAGAATAGGTAAAGGTTTAGGTTTAGAAAATCGGGTTCAGGTTCGGGATCGGGTTTAAGTTTAGGTTTTTCAAGTTTAGGTTTAGGTTTAGGTTAGGGAATTGAGATTAGGATTAGTTGTAGGTTTAGGTTTAGGGATTTGAGAATAGGTTAAGGTTTAGGTTTAGGAAATCGGGTTCGGGTTTGGGATCGGGTTTAAGTTTGGGTTTTCAAGTTTAGGTTTAGGTTTAGGTTAGGGAGTTGAGATTAGGATTAGGTGTAGGTTTAGGTTTAGGGATTTGAGAATAGGTTAAGGTTTCGATTTAGGAAATCGGGTTTGGGTTCGGGATCGGGTTTAAGTTTGGGTTTTCAAGTTTAGGTTTAGGTTTAGGTTAGGTAGTTGAGATTAGGATTAGGTGTAGGTTAAGGTTTAGGGATTTCGAAATAGGTTAAGGTTTAGGGATTTGAGAATAGGCTAAGGTTTAGACTTAAGGATTTGAGAATAGGTTAAGGTTTAGGTTTAGAAATTGGGTTCGTGGATCGGGTTTAGGTTTGGGTTTTCGTGTTTAGGTTTAGGTTTAGGTTAGGGAGTTGAGATTAGGATTAGGTGTAGGTTTAGGTTTAGGAATTTGAGAATAGGTTAAGGTTTAGGTTTAGGAAATCGTGTTCGGGATTGGGTTTAGGTTTGAGTTTTCAAGTTTAGGTTTAGGTTTAGGTTACGGAGTTGAGATTAGGATTAGTTGTAGGTTTGGTTTAGGGATTTGAGAATAGGTAAAGGTTTAGGTTTAGAAAATTGGGTTCGGGTTCGGGATCGGGTTTAGGTTTGGGTTTTCAAGTTTAGTTTAGGTTTATGTTACTGGAGTTGAGATTAGGATTAGGTGTAGGTTTAGGTTTAGGGATTTAAGAATAGGTTAAGGTTTAGGTTTAGGAAATCGGGTTTGGGTTCGGGATCGGGTTTAGGTTTGGATTTTCAAGTTTAGGTTTAGGTTTAGGTTAGGGAGTTTAGATTAGGATTAGGTGTAGGTGTAGGTGTAGGTTTAGGGATTTGAGAATATGTTAAGGTTTAGGTTTATGTAATCGGGTTCGGGTTCGAGATCGGGTTTATGTTTGGGTTTTCAAGTTTAAGTTTAGGTTTAGGTTAGGCGATTGAGATTAGGATTAGGTGTAGGTTTAGGTTTAGGGATTTGAGAATAGGTAAAGGTTTAGGTTTAGGATATTAGGTTCGGGTTCGGATCGGGTTTAAGTTTGGGTTTTCAAGTTTAGGTTTAGGTTTAGGTTATTGAGTTGGGATTAGGATTAGGTGTAGGTTTAGGTTTAGGGATTTGAGAATAGGTTAAGGTTTAGGTTTAAGAAATCAGGTTCGGGTTCGGGATCGGGTTTAAGTTTGGGTTTTCAAGTTTAGATTTAGGTTTAGGTTATAGGTTATATGTTATAGTTTTTGTGAATTGAAAATTAGTTAAGGTTTAGGTTTAGGAAATCAAGTTCGGGTTCAGGATTGGGTTTAAGTTTGGGTTTTCAAGTTTAGGTTTAGATTAAGGTTAGGGAGTTGAGATTAGGATTAGGTGTAGGTTTAGGTTTAGGGATTTGAGAATAGGTTAAGGATAACGTTTAGGAAATCGGGTTCGGGTTCGGGTTCGGGATCGGGTTTAATTTTGGGTTTTCAAGTTTAGGTTTAGGTTTAGGTTAGGTAGTTGAGATTAGGATTAGGTGTAGGTTTGGGTTTAGGGATTTGAGAAAATGTTTAGGTTTTAGGTCATAAGTTTAGGTTTAGGCTTAGGTTTAGGTTTAGGTTTTAAGTGTAGGTTATAGGTTTAGGTTTAGGTTAGGTTGTAGGTTAAGGTTTAGGGAATTGAGAATAGGTAAAGGTTTAGGTTTAGGAAATCGGGTTCAGGTTCGTGATCGGGTTTAAGTTTGGGTTTTCAAGTTTAGGTTTACGTTTAGGTTTAGGAGTTGAGATTAGGATTAGTTGTAGGTTTAGGTTTAGGGATTTGAGAATAGGTTAACGTTTTGGTTTAGGAAATCGGGTTCGTGTTCGGATCGGGTTTAGGTTTGGGTTTTCAAGTTTAGGTTTAGGTTTAGGTTAGGGAGTTGAGATTAGGATTAGGTGTAAGTTTAGGTTTAGGGATTTGAGAGTAGGTTAAGGTTTAGGTTTAGGAAATCGGGTTTGGGTTTGGGATTGGGTTTAAGTTTGGGTTTTCAAGTTTAGGTTTAGATTTAGGTTAGGTAGTTGAGGTTAGGATTAGGTGTAGGTTAAGGTTTTGGGATTTGAGAATAGGTTAAGTTTAGATTTAGGATTTGAGAATAGGTTAAGGTTTAGGTTTAGGAAATTGGGTTCAGAACGGGTTTAGGTTTGGGTTTTTAAGTTTAGGCTTCGGTTTAGGTTAGGGAGTTGAGATTAGGATTAAGTGTAGGTTTAGGTTCAGGAATTTGAGAATAGGTTAAGGTTTAGGTTTAGGAAATCGGGTTCGGGATCGAGTTTAGGTTTGGGTTTTCAAGTTTAGGTTACGGAGTTAAGATTAAGATTTGGTGTAGGTTTAGGTTTAAGGATTTGAGAATAGGTTAAGGTTTAGGTTTAGGAAATCGGGTTCGGGTTCGGGATCGGGTTTAGGTTTGGGTTTTCAAGTTTAGCTTTAGGTTTAGGTTACGGAGTTGAGATTAGGATTAGGTGTAGGTTTAGGTTTAGGGATTTGAGAATAGGTTAAGGTTTAGGTTTAGGAAATCGGGTTTGGATTTTCAAGTTTAGGTTTAGGTTTAGGTTAGGGAGTTGAGATTAGGGTTAGGTGTAGGTGTAGGTTTAGGGATTTGAGAATATGTTAAGGTATATGTTTAGAAATCGTGTTCGGGTTCGAGATTGGGTTTATGTTTGGGTTTTCAAGTTTAAGTTTAGTTTTAGGTTAGGCGGTTGAGATTAGGATTAGGTGTAGGTTTAGGTTTAGGGATTTGAGAATAGGTAAAGGTTTAGGTTTAAGAAATCGGGTTCGGGTTCGGGATCGGGTTTAAGTTTGGGTTTTGGAGTTTAGGTTTAGGTTTAGGTTAAGGAGTTGAGATTAGGATTAGGTGTAGGTTTAGGTTTAGGGATTTGAGAATAGGTTAAGGTTTAGGTTTAGGAAATCGGAGTTCGGGTTCGGGATTGGGTTTAAGTTTGGGTTTTCAAGTTTAGGTTTTGGTTTAGGTTAGGTTTAGGTTTAGGTTTAGGTTATAGGTTATATGTTATAGTTTTTGGGAATTGAGAATTGGTTAAGGTTTAGGTTTAGGATATCGGGTTCGGGTTCGTGATCGGGTTTAAGTTTGGGTTTTCAAGTTTAGGTTTAGGTTTAGGTTAGGGAGTTGAGATTAGGATTAGGTGTAGGTTTAGGTTTAGGGATTTAAGAATAGGTTAAGGTTTAGGTTTAGGAAATCGGGTTCGGGTTCGGATCGGGTTTAAGTTTGGGTTTTCAAGTTTAGGTTTAGGTTTAGGTTAGGTAGTTGAGATTAGGATTAGGCATAGGTTTGGGTTTAGGGATTTGAGAAAATGTTTAGGTTTTAAGTCATAGGTTTAGGTTTTAGGCTTAGGTTTAGGTTATAAGTTTTGGTTTAGGTTTTAAGTTTAGGTTATAGGTTTAGGTTTAGGTTAGGTTGTAGGTTAAGGTTTAGGGAATTGAGAATAGGTAAAGGTTTAGTTTTAGGAAATCGGGTTCAAGTTCGGGATCGAGTTTATGTTCGGGTTTTCAAGTTTAGGTTTAGGTTTAGGTTAGGGAGTTGAGATTAGGATTAATTGTAGGTTTAGGTTTAGGGATTTGAGAATAGGTTAAGGTTTAGGTTTTGAAAATCGGGTTTGGGTTCGGATTGGGTTTTCAAGTTTTGGTTTAGGTATAGGTTAGGGAGTTGAGATTATGATTAGGTTTCGGTTTAGGTTTAGGGATTTGAGAATAGGTTAAGGTTTAGGTTTAGGAAATCGGGTTCGGGTTCGGGATCGGGTTTAAGTTTGGGTTTTCAAGTTTAGGTTAGGTAGTTGAGATTAGGATTAGGTGTAGGTTAAGGTTTAGGGATTTGAGAATAGGTTAAGGTTTAGATTTAGGGATTTGAGAATAGGTTAAGGTTTAGGTTTAAGAAATCGGTTCGGGATTGGGTTTAGGTTTGGGTTTTCAAGTTTAGTTTTAGGTTTAGGTTAGGGAGTTAAGATTAGGATTAGGTGTAGGTTTAGGTTTAGGGATTTGAGAATAGGTTAAGGTTTAGGTTTTGAAAATCGGGTTTGGGAACGGGTTTAGGTTTGGGTTTTCAAGTCAAGGTTTAGGTTTAGGTTTAGGTTATGGATTTGAGATTAGGATTAGGTGTAGGTTTAGGTTTAGGGATTTGAGAATAGGTTAAGGTTTAGGTTTAGGAAATCGGGTTCGGGTTCGGGTTCCTGGATCGGGTTTAGGTTTTGGTTTTCAAGTTTAGGTTTAGGTTTAGGTTACGGAGTTGAGATTAGGATTAGGTGTAGGTTTAAGTTTAGGGATTTGAGAATAGGTTAAGGTTTAGGTTTAAGAAATCTGGTTTGGGTTCGGGATCGGGTTTAGGTTTGGATTTTCAATTTTAGGTTTAGGTTTAGTTTAGGGAGTTGAGATATCGGTTAGGTGTAGGTTTAGGTTTAGGGATTTGAGAATAGGTTAAGGTTTAGGTTTAGGAAATCGGTTCGGGTTCGGGATCGGGTTTAAGTTTGGGTTTTCAAGTTTAGGTTTAACTTTAGGTTCGGTAGTTGAGATTAGGATTAGGTGTAGGTTTGGGTTTAGGGATTTAAGAAAATGTTTAGGTTTTAGGTCATAGGTTTAAGTTTTAGGCTTAGGTTTAGGTTATAAGTTTAGGTTTCGGTTTTAAGTGTAGGTTATAGGTTTAGGTTTAGGTTAGGTTGTAGGTTAAAGTTAGGGAATTGAGAATAGGTAAAGGTTTAGATTTAGGAAATCGGGTTCAGGTTGAGATTGGGTTTAAGTTTGGGTTTTCAAGTTTAGGTTTAGGTTTAGGTTAGGGAGTTGAGATTAGGATTAGTTATAGGTTTAGGTTTAGGGATTTGAGAATAGGTTAACGTTTAGGATTAGGAAATCGAGTTAGGTTCGAATCGGGTTTTGGTTTTGGTTTTCAAGTTTTGGTTTAGGTTTAGGTTAGGGAGTTGAGATTAGGATTAGGTGTAGGTTTAGGTTTAGGGATTTGAGAATAGGTTAAGGTTTAGGTTTAGGAAATCGGGTTCTGGTTCGGGATTGGGTTTAAGTTTGGGTTTTCAAGTTTAGGTTTAGGTTTAGGTTAGGTAGTTGAGATTAGGATTAGGTGTAGGTCTAGGTTTAGGGATTTGAGAATAGGTTAAGGTTTAGATTTAGCGATTTGAGAATAAGTTAAGGTTTAGGTTTAGGAAATCGGGTTCGGGATCGTGTTTAGTTTGGGTTTTCAAGTTTAGGTTTAGGTTTAGGTTACGGAGTTGAGATTAGGATTAAGTGTAGGTTTAGGTTAAGGGATTTGAGAATAGGTTATGGTTTAGGTTTAGGAAATCGGGTTCGGGATCGAGTTTAGGTTTAGGTTTTCAAGTTTAGGTTTAGGTTTAGGTTACGGAGTTGAGATTATGATTAGGTGTAGGTTTAGGTTTAGGGATTTGTGAATAAGTTAAGGTTTAGGTTTAGGAGATCGGGTTCGGGTTCGGGATCGGGTTTACGTTTTGGTTTTCAAGTTTAGGTTTAGGTTTAGGTTACGGAGTTGAGATCGAGATTAGGTGTAGGTTTAGGTTTAGGAATTTGAGAATAGGTTAAGGTTTAGGTTTAGAAAATTGGGTTTGGGTTCGGGATCGGGTTTAAATTTGGATTTTCAAGTTTAGGTTTAGGTTTAGGTTAGGGAGTTGAGATTAGTATTAGGTGTAGGTGTAGGTTTAGGGATTTGAGAATATGTTAAGGTTTAGGTTTGGGAAATCGGGTTCGGGATCGGGATCGGGTTTATGGATTTTCAAGTTTAAGTTTAGTTTTAGGTTAGGTAGTTGAGATTAGGATTAGGTGTAGGTTTAGGTTTAGGGATTTGAGAATAGGTAAAGGTTTAGGTTTAGGAAATCGGGTTCGGGTTCGGGATCGGAGTTTAAGTTTGGGTTTTCAAGTTTAGGTTTAGGTTTAGGTTAAGGAGTTGAGATTAGGATTAGGTGTAGGTTTAGGTTTAGGGATTTGAGAATAGGTTAAGGTTTAGGTTTAGGAAATCGTGTTCGGGTTCGGGATCGGGTTTAAGTTTGGGTTTTCAAGTTTAGGTTTAGGTTTAGGTTAGGTTTAGGTTTAGGTTATAGGTTATATGTTATATGTTATAGTTTTGGGAATTGAGAATTGGTTAAGGTTTAGGTTTAGGAAATCGGGTTCGTGTTCGGGATCGGGTTTAAGTTTGGGTTTTCAAGTTTAGGTTTAGGTTTAGGTTAGGGAGTTAAGATTAGGATTAGGTGTAGGTTTTGGTTTAGGGATTTGAGAATAGGTTAAGGTTTAAGTTTAAGAAATCGGGTTCGGGTTCGGGATCGTGTTTAAGTTTGGGTTTTCAAGTTTAGGTTTAGGTTTAGGTTAGGTAGTTGAGATTAGGATTAGGGGTAGGTTTGGGTTTAGGGATTTGAGAAAACGTTTAGGTTTTAGGTCATAGGTTTAGGTTTTAGGCTTAGGTTTAGGTTATAAGTTTAGGTTTAGGTTTTAAGTGTAGGTTATAGGTTTAGGTTTAGGTTAGGTTATAGGTTAAGGTTTAAGGAATTGAGAATAGGTAAAGGTTTATGTTTAGGAAATCGGGTTCAGGTTCGTGATCGGGTTTAAGTTTGGGTTTTCAAATTTAGGTTTAGGTTTAGGTTAGGGAGTTGAGATTAGGATTAGTTGTAGGTTTAGGTTTAGTGATTTTAGAATAGGTTAAGTTTTAGGTTTAGGAAATCGGGTTCGGGTTCGGGATCGGGTTAAGGTTTGGGTTTTCAAGTTTAGGTTTAGGTTTAGGTTATGGAGTTGAGATTAGGATTAGGTGTAGGTTTAGGTTTATGGATTTGAGAATAGGTTAAGGTTTAGGTTTAGGAAATCGGGTTCAGGTTCGAGATCGGGTTTAAGTTTGGGTTTTCAAGTTTAGGTTTAGGTTTAGGTTAGGTAGTTGAGATTAGGATTAGGTGTAGGTTATGGTTTAGGGATTTGAGAATAGGTTATGGTTTAGATTTAGGGATTTGAGAATAGGTTAAGGTTTAGGTTTAGGAAATCGGGTTCAGGATCAGGTTTAAGTTTGGGTTTTCAAGTTTAGTTTTAGGTTTAGGTTAGGGAGTTGAGATTAGGATTAGGTGTAGGTTTAGGTTTAGGGATTTGAGAATAGGTTAAGGTTTATGTTTAGGAAATCGGGTTCTGGAACGGGTTTAGGTTTGAGTTTTCAAGTTTAGGTTTAGGTTTAGGTTATGGAGTTGAGATTAGGATTAGGTGTAGGTTTAGGTTTTGGGATTTGAGAATAGGTTAAGGTTTAGGTTTAGGAAATCGGGTTCGGGTTAGGGATTGGGATCGGGTTTTGGTTTGGGTTTTCAAGTTTAGGTTTAGGTTTAGGTTACGGAGTTGAGATTAGGATTAGGTGTAGGTTTAGGTTTAGGGATTTGAGAATAGGTTAAGGTTTAGGTTTAGGAAATCGGGTTTGGGTTTGGATTTTCTCGGTTTAGGTTTAGGTTTAGGTTAGGGAGTTGAGATTAGGATTAGGTGTAGGTGTAGGTTTTGGGATCCGAGAATATGTTAAGGTTTAGGTTTAGAAAATCCGGTTCGGGTTCGGGAGATCGGGTTTATGTTTGGGTTTTCTACTTTAAGTTTAGGTTTAGGTTAGGTTTAGGTTTAGGTTATAGGTTATATGTTATATGTTATAGTTTTTGGGAATTGAGAATTGGTTAAGGTTTAGGTTTAGGAAATCGGGTTCGGGTTTAGGATCGGGTTTGAGTTTGGGTTTTCAAGTTTAGGTTTAGGTTTAGGTTAGGGAGTTGAGATTAGGAATAGGTGTTGGTTTAGGTTTAAGGAATTGAGTTTAGGTTATAGGTTTAGGGAAAGGTTAGGTTTAGGTTATAGGTTTTGGGATTTGGGAATAGTTTTAGGTTATAAATATAAGTTTAGGTTAGGTTATAGGTTATGGTTTAGGGATTTGAGTTTAGGTTATTAGTTTAGGTTTAGGTCTAGGTTTAGGTTTAGGGATTTGAGTTTAAGTTATAGGTTTAGGTTTAGGTTTAGGTTTGGGTTTTGGATTTGAGAATGGGTTCGAGTTTTAGGTTATAGGTTTTGGTTTCGGTTTAGGTTATAGGTTTTGGGATTTGATAATGGGTTTGGGTTTAGGTTATAGGTTTTGGTTTTAGTTTAGGTTTAGGTTATAGATTTTTGGATTTGAGAATGGGTTATGGTTTAGGTTTAGGAAATTGGGTTCAGGTTCGGGATTGGGTTTAAGTTTGGGCTTTCAAGTTTAGGTTTAGGTTTAGGTTAGGGAGTTGAGATTGTTTTTTCTCAGAATCCATTTCAGTCTTGTACCTAGAAAATACCTAAACACCTTCCTAGGTCTTCGAGATTATTTTTTCTCAGAATCCATTTTAGTCTTGTACCTAGAAGTTATACAATTTGGACAAATGGTTTTCATCTTGTTCTCTCTCTAGTATAAGATGCAGTCATTTGGACAAGCATGGATTTTCACATAATCAAGACCCAACTTTGTAATGATCTTCTTCGCTTGGTAGCTATTAGTTGGGGCCTTGTTACCGTAAGGTAACACCTTCTTTAGTAGTTAAAGGAGCTCTGTAAAGCTTTTTTCACTTCATCCATGATTCACCTTTAATTTGAAAAGCTGTACAATGAAAGTCAGCACGGTGAAATCTTGGGCCCCAGGGTATAGCTCAGTCATTGGGTCTCGCAGATTTGCTTCAAACTCATTAGTTTCATTTTCTCCAAAGACGCCTTCAACTATATGGGTCACATTGTGCTCATCCTGTACAACTTCATCTAGCTTATTACCACCAAGTTCTTAAACGATCGCGTTATGAACCTCGTTTAAGTTTGGGACACTATGGTATTGTTGGAAACTTGATTCACGTACAGTACACTTAGGTGATACATGCTCCCCATGCATGTTCCAAACCCTATAGCTTGGGTCGAATCCATTTTTCATTAGATGTATTTCCATATCATCATAAGAAACCGGAAAACGTGCACATCTGTAAGTGGTGCATGAACAAGGAACGGATTCTCTACCAAGAAGGTTTTCTTGTGCAAACTTTGAAAAACTTCTGATTCCAGAAAGAAAACGTGGGTCTGGGAAACTTAGTGTCATCCACTCCCTATTCATTACAGCCAGATCTCGATTAAATAAGGGGTTCATTTTCAACCTGCACCTTACCAAAAATTAAAGTTGGAAATTAGCCTCATGCACCATCTTCCTCAAAAGTTAGGGATTTGAGAAGTGTTATCAGATGATTGAACCCATATAGATATTATCTACCAAATACAATGTATTAAGAAGTTTGCAATCATTGTATTTTTACAATAAATTAATAATGTTGCTAACATTTTTCTCTACCCAATGTGGTTTCTGTGAAACCACTACAATGAGATATTTCATAAAAAGTTTCAGAAGAAAGATACTTTCAGTTTTGAGATGGTTAAGAAAACAAATACAGCAACAGTACACATTCAACTAGAAAGAGGCTAAAGATTGGATGGTTTGGATCATCCAATCTTGGAGATTTTTTTAAAAATATGCAAGTGTTCCATACAAAATGTGATCCACTAAATCAAGGGCTGCATCAGTAAACCATGGGCCCAACTTGCATATACAAGTATTCACACTAAATATGCTTATTTCTTTAAGTCTAAATCCTTGTACTTATTCTTGCATAAGATGATATAAGGACTATTAATATGAAGCATGCTTCTGGCCCATCACTTGCAGACCAATGGCCCAAGTTGGCCCGTGCCGACCGGGCGTAGAGATGGGTTAGTCTCATCAGCCTCAAACACAGCAAGTCTACCAGCTTTCACAGACTCCATTGACGTTCAAAAGAAGAAGTTCGCTGATAAAGGCCTTGATACTCAGGACCTCGTCACCCTTGTCGGTATGCAACTAGACGTTAGGGCCTGTTCATTGTTCAGCATTCATTCCCTTGTTTTTATGTTTCTTGGAAAATGATTAAATTTTATTTGGTCAATACATAAGGTTTTTTTGAGAAAATTACCTGTAAAAGTTTAAAAATCAGTTTTAATTTCTCAAGAGAATTGGAGAAATTACTTAATTAGTCAAGAAATATAAAAACTAGCAAAATACCACCTTAACCAACCTAAAATTTTCTAATTTTCTATACTATTATATGTAATCAAGTATTATTAAGAGTCTAAGACATTGTTAATCTCAACCATCATAGTGTTTTAGAATAAGGAAACATTGAAAAAATTAGCATTTATGTTATGTTCCTTTCATAATATTAAGATATGATTATGATATTTTTACTAGGTGGGCACACTCTCGGAATGTCTGCATGCCAGTTCTTTGTATATCGACTCTATAACTTCACTTCGATAGGAAATGGTGCTGATCCGACCATTATAAAAGAATGAATCATCCAGATAGTATTTTATAAAAATAATGAACAACATTCCCTCAGAAATCTGTATAAACTCAAAACAAAAAATAAAAATAAAATCCTATACTTCCTAAATAAGGGCACTACCACCACCAGCAAAATTTATGCCTAAAAATCAATATATTAGTTTACAATTAAGGCTATAGGGAATCAGTAGGAATTGCGATATTTATAACTCTGAACATTTTAAATGTCAGAATCGGCATGATATTAGGACATGTGAAATCCAAAGATGTGCCAATTGTGCTGCAACAATTTGGTGTGAGATTCATGACTACTGAATGTGTTGAATATAAATCTCACAACATTTTCTAATTTATTTTATTCTTGCCAACTTGAAAATGAGTTCAAGCTGGCCCTATAAAACACTTACATCATGGTGGGGTCCACATAACACCGACCACTAGCCACCTGGCTGATGGCAGCGTCACTAGTCAAACCACGTCTGAGTTCTTCTAAACCGTCCATTCTTTTACAAGGTTACCCCACTTGATGAGTGTACCACACTGATTTTTGTGTATGTTCATCTTCACCGTTGGCACCACCTTATGTTCTGTCCAGACGTTCCACATGGGCCTGTCACGTTCACACACGTGCTAAACGTACGTGTGGAGTGGGTGCATCCTGGTAGAGCTAGCAAACCTTGCAGAAGAAATGGTACGATTTTGTTCTTCGCAGCAATGGTTTGAGTCCGTACTACATTTTAGTGATCTAAGTCGTTCATCTTGTAGACCTCATTATTAGATGTGCCATGATTAAGTTATTTGCCTATTAGATGATCTCACAACCGATTGGTCAGAGTTAACTGGGCCCATTAGAATCAACTAATGGGAGATATGTTGGGGCATCTTTCATCAGCAAGGTGGCCCAGGATATGAAAAGTTGAAGTTTGATGAGATCTCTAGGATGTGGAGTGTTGTCAGTCCAAATGTGATCACACGTGCCATTGCAGCACACATGCAAGATTTCAGATTTCCATCAGGTCAGTTGGACCGTTGGATTTTCTAGTTTGTAAATTCATCACATTTCACTCCTCTAGTTGGTAAAAAATTATAAACTAAATAGATGGTAGTGTACAAATAATTATATGGGAACAAAAATAAAAATAAAAAATTCTGTGGCTGGAAATCAGTTTCTACAAATAATTTATTTGAAAATGTTGTTTGCATGTTTTTCTTTTTTGATTTTTCTTACAATGTTGTTTAAAAATCTAATGTTCATGTTTGAAAAAAAATTATTTTATCAAAATCAATATACCATGTATCAGTAAGGGTGCACATCGAGTTGAACTGAGTCAAGCTGGCGGCTCAGCCACTAGCTGACCTCAGCTCGAGCTCGTCTCGGCTTGGTTTGGTCAGCAACTCGGGCTGAGTTTGAGCCAAGATCAAGTCGAGTTCGCCATTGAGGCATTTTTACAAACACCTGGACTACAACTTCAAAATCCCACTATAAGTAAAATAAAAGCAATGGTTTTACATTACAGATATTTTATCAAACACCTTCTATGCAACATAAAAACTAAGAAAAAAAGAGTATTTATTTCATGTACATACTTTCCTTGCCACCAGCCACACTTGGTGAGCAACATCAATAGCATGGTAACCGAGTCACCGAAAATCCTCAACTAATTTCTAAAACAGAGAGAGAGAGAGAGAGAGAGAGAGAGAGACTAACCTTCAAACCAGTTGAGACCGTACCAGCGAAAACTCTCGACTGATCTCGGCGAAAGTGGGTTTTGAAAACGCTAGCGAGAGAGAGAGAGAGAGGGGTTGGGAAATAGAGAAAGGGGAATGCGGCCGAGAGACGGGGAGAGGGTGAGGGAGAGCAGAGATCGAGAGATGGCGAGGGAGAGGCCGAGTGCAAGAGAGAGAGAGAGAGAGAGAGAGAGAGAGAGAGAGAGAGAGAGAGAGAGAGAGAGAGAGAGAGAGAGAGAGGCGGAAATGGAAATGGGGTTTTAGGAGTGCGGGCGGGAGAAATTGGGGATTGGATTTTTTATTTGGGGGTGGGGCGCGTGACGGACGGCCCATTAGGACCGTGGGGCCCACCATGATGTATGTTATTTATCCACTCCGTCCAATAATTTTAAAATATTATTTTAAGAGCTGTTGCAAAAAATGAGTCAGATCAGAGTTGTAAGAAAACCACACAACAAATTAACAATAGAAATTTAATTTTTATGATTTCTTATTATGTGGTCCACTTATACCTTTAATCTACAAATTTTTTGGCTTAATCCACTGAAATTATATATCTGAATTTATAGACGGGTTAGATCAAACACATATATTTCAGTGAGCCTCATGGAGCCCCTTAAGCACCATTAATAGCTAATACGGTAGGATGAGGAGGAAGGGTTTAGCTACGGATCAATTAGGCTTTTGGCTACAGTTTAGATCCGTAGCAAAATTGGTACGAATTTAATTCGTAGCAAAAAGCCTTCACATTCCATAGCCTTTGCTCGATTTTTTGGTAGTGTAGCCACTTTATACTTTCCTAATGTGTCTGAAGACATGATCAGACTGAAACTCTTTCCATTCTCCTTAAAAGAAAAGGCTAAGATGTGGTTGCACTCACTACGTCCATGATCGATTGGCAGATGAAATGACATGATAAGAGAGTTCATTAAGAAATTCTTCCCATATCATAAAACAAACACCCTCAGAAAATTAATCATGAACTTTGCCCAAGGAAGATAAAACATTCTTCCAATGTTAGGAACAGTTAAAGGATCTTATCAGTTCATGCCCACAACACGATTTTGAAATGCAGCACATCACAAATTTCTTCTATGATGGACTAACATCTTTCATATGCCAATTGGTCGAGACAATGTGCAATGGGGAATTCATAAACAAAGATGTTGATGATGTGTGGGACTATTCTGACAGATTTGTTAAAAACGCACAATCATGGGAAATCTCCCCAAGATCTAACCACTTCTAAGCCAGCTCAATTAAAGGAGAGGGGCGAAATATATCTTTTGAAAGATAAAGATGATATAAATGCTAAAGTGGCTAATCTCACAAGGAAACTCAAGGCCATGGAACTTAAGAAGGATAAGACTAAGGAAGTTATTTGCGGTATTTACACTTGCAATATACATACAACTAAAAATTGTCCAACAATACCTGCTTTTCAAGAAATATAAAATGAGCAGTCAAATGTCGTGAACAACTACTAAAGGCCTTTCAAAGGACCCACCTTCAATACATACAATCTTAGTTGGAGAAATCATCTAAACTTTAGTTGGAGGAATGGACAAACTGCTACTCCTTAAGGATTCCCTAATCAATTTCTAAATGAAGGGAAACCTCAAGAGGATCTAGTCGTAAAACATCTTCAAAATCAAGAACTTTTTAATTAAGGTATGTTACAAGACTTTCAAGACCTTACAAAGGCCATAAAAGGGATTGAGATAAAAAATGTGATTGGGGAGAAAGGAAGCCTTCCGGCTCAACCCCTTCCCAATCTAAAACAGTAATATGAAGTCAACGAATCAAGCTCTTTAAATCAAATGGAACAAGCCAAGTCTATCACTACTCTTAGGAGTGAAAAAAAATTTGACAAATATATTCCGGTAAGGGCTGAAAAGTCTAAGGACCTAGAAGAAGGCATGGATGATAGACCTAGAATTGCTCCACATGGGTTAAAACTGGAACCTCAAATCAAGCCAATTGCTCCATTCACCCAGCGGTTGATCACACTAAAACCTCTAGCTGACTCACAGGATATTCTAGAGGTGTTGAAACAAGTGAAGGTCAACATCTCTCTTCTGGATGCTGTGAAATAAATTCCTTCATATGCCAAATTTCTGAAAGAGCTATGCACAACCAAGAGGTGGCAAAGTATCAAAAAGAAAATTTTTCTGATAGAAAAAGTGAGTGCCATCCTCAAGTAAGATGTGTGTAAGACCCGTATCATAGACCATACCGTTCCGTAGGCTTCCGCGGTCCTCCCGGTTGAATTTCGGTGACCTGCAATCTGTTATCGACGTTTGTACCCTTGCGACCACGCCGTCGCTGCAGTTCCAACACTACGTCTCGTGCGCCAAGGTAGTCCCGGGCCAGGAGATGTGGGCTTGCGTTCAGTTTGAGGAAAACACCGCGCGTTGCAATCCTAAGAGAATCCATCACGTCAAATGTCAAGTACACATCCCATCACTCCTATCACTCACACCCATCCCCAAGTAAAATCACCCATCCCTAAAGTCAACTCTCTCCCTTACACAAGTACTCCATCACTCACCTTTTCACCCATCACCATCTTACATCACCTCTCTCTCTCTCTCATCTCCCTCATTTTTTCAAAACTCCATCTCCCGCAACTCCAACGTCCATGGCTTTCATGGAAAAGCTAGTGTGGCCCACCTTCCTATCTCCCATCCCCACCCTCCAAAACTAATCTCGACCGTTGAATCTCATCCATTGGAGCTCTAGAATGTGTTGATGAAAGGAGAAGTCCAAGAAGATCAAAGGTGGGTGTTTCTATAGGCCTAGATTTCATCCTTTTGATGATGGGCCAAGTGGGGCCTACCGATTGATGGTATGGATCCCACTTTGGACCCTAGGTGTGGCCGATAGCCCACCATGATTCTCATGATCATTCCATTATGGGGCCATTCTCCATGGACCCCACCATGATGTTTATATTCCTTGTATGAATGAAGGTCATCTAGACCTTAGTTTTGGTGGAGAAGGGATCTCTACCATTGATTTTGATCGGTGGGCCCACATGTAATGGGACCCACTTGATGTATGTTGTAAAACATGGAAGGGAGGGCCCATAGTGTCGGGGTCCCTCCATCACTTGCTTCTCTCTCTCTCTCTCTCTTTTTCCCTTGTTGATAGCCCCATGATGTATGTAACTTATCCATGTTGTCCACCTTTGTGGGACCCACTTGATGGATGTGTTGGATCTACACTGTCCAATTCATGTGGGCCCTACCTTAATGTGTGATGGGAAAAACATAAATATAAGCTTGATCCCTAAATGGGTGGGCCACACTGGCGTGGACCCACCGTGATGATATGATGTATCCACACGTGGGACCCACCTTGATGAAATATATATCCACGCCATCGAAGATGCTGGACATGGCCAGCAATGAAGTGTGAACTGACAGTGGGGATGTACTAGCCAGCTGTAACAACAAAAAATATATTATATTATATGGGGAGGGTGGCCCATCACATGGGACCCACCTCTGCCTTTTTTTAAAGCTGCAACGTACAACAACTATATAGCTGCTCTATTAAAGTCAATAGGGTCTGTGGGACCGCATCCACATCATCCATCCATTTGGATGGGCCACACCATAATGCATGTGTTGCATCCACCGTCCTTGGACGGTGGCACCCACCCCATGTGTGGGGCTACACCTTATTGTATGCGTCTGTCCAGGCCGTCTAGGGCCTAAATGTTATTATATATATTAATATAATATTATATAGATATATATATATATTATATTTATATATAAATGTGGTGGTGGGCCCTACGTGGGACCCACCTGTACCACGCGAAGCAGCAGCAGCCGCATCATACGCAGCTGCCTAGTTGCTGTACTGACGATAACAATTTCTATGGGTCCCACCTGTTTCATCCACGCTGTCTATCCATGGAACCCACCATGATGCATGTGTTGTATCCAAACTGTCCAACCATTTTGAAATATCATTTTATGGCATGAGCGAAAGAATGGGTCAAATATAAAGTTTAAGCGGACCTCACCATTGAAAATTAATGGGGACAGTGGCATCCTCCGTTTAAACTTCTTAGGATCCACAGTAGTTTCCAATAAAGCTGATATTTGGTTTTCACTTCATTTACGTCTATGTTAACTCATGAATAGGTTGGATCTCAAAATTACATAAGGGTGGGCCTAACTTGATGTATATGGGCTCAATGGCGCAGCCCGTGGATGCGGTCCACCTGATGTATATGAGGCCCACTGGTGCGGCCCATGTGATAAGGCCCACTTGATATGTATGAGGCCCATATGATGCAGCCCACTTGTTATATATAAGGCCCAACATCGAGGCCCAATGTGATGTATTCGAGGCCCATGGGTGAGGCCCAATGTGATGTATTCGAGGCCCGTGGGTGGGACCCATTGTGATGTATTCAAGGCCCATGGGTGAGGCCCATCGTGATGTATTCGAAGCCCAAGGGTGTGGCCCGTTGTAATGTATTTATGGCCCCAGTGATGAGGCCCGATATGTAGTATATGAGGCCCATTGATGCGGCCTACTTGTTGTGTTCGAGGCCATTGGTGCGGCCCATTGATGTGGCCCACTTGTTATGTTTAAGGCCCATTGGTGCAGCCCATTGATACTGCCCACTTGATGTGTCTGAGGCCCATTGGTGAGGCCCATGTGATGTGGTCCACTTGAGGCAATGCGGCCCGTTATGATGTAGCCCATGTGATGTGACCCCATTGAGATGTATATTGAGGCCCATATGTGAGGCCCAATGTGGTATATTTGTGGCCCATTGATGAGGCCCAAAGTGATGTATTCATGGTCCATGTGTGAGGCCCATTATGATGTATTTCTGGCCCATTTGGTAAGGCTCATTGAGATGTATTTTCGGCCCATATGACGTGGCCCATTGTGATGTATTTCTGACCCATTTGGTAAGGTCCAATGAGACGTATTTCCAGTCCATACGGCGTGGCCATTGTGATGTTTTTGTAGCCCTTGTATGAGGCCCATTGCGATGTATATTAGGCCTTTGTGTGACCCCATGGGCCCACTTTATGTTTGTCTTTATGTGGGCCACTGCTTGGGAGCGATGTTGGCTGAATGTCCACATTGATGGGCAATGATGGTTAAATGTCCACATTGTGACCTTCCCTTAGGCCTGGTTAGGCTCATTTCATAATTCTCTAGTGGGTTAACCCAAACGAATGGGCCCCATTGATATTTCTTGGTTCATCATCGGCTGTCCATTCATGGATCCCGCCTTGTGTAGAGGCCGATTCCGATTATTTAGGCCAATTCTGATTGTTGAGGCCGATTCTGATTATTAAGGCCGATTCTAATTGTCGAGGCCGATTCTAATTGTTGAGGTTGATCATCGCGGCCGATTCCGATTATTGAGGCCGATTCTGATTGTTGAGGCTGATCATCGAGGCCGATTCTGATTATTAAGGCCGATTCTAATTATCGAGGCCAATTCCGATTATTGAGGCCGATTCTGATTATCGAGGCTGATTTTGATTGTCGATGGTCGATTGTCGATATCGATTCCGATTGTCGAGGACGATTCTGATTATCGAGGCTGATTCCGATTATTAAGGTCGATTGTTAAGGCTGATTCCAATTGAAGAGGCCGATTCCGATTGTCAAGGCCGATTCCGATTGTCGAGGCCGAATTCGAGACCCATACGATGTATATGCAGCCCGTAGTTGAGACCCATTATGATGTGTAATCAGCCTATGTTTGAGGCCCAATGTGATGCATATGCGGCCCGTAGTTGAGGCCCATTGTGATGTGTATTCAGCCTGTGTTTGAGGCCTAATGTGATGTGTATTCATCTCGTGTTTAAGGCTCAATGTGATATATATGAGGCCTATGTGATGAGGCCCATTGTGGTGCATTTGAGGGCCAGACAATGGAGCTAATTGTGATGTATATTAGGCCCATGTGAGAGGCCCATCGTGATGTGTATTAAGCTCTTGAGTAAGGCCCATGGTGTTGTATATTAGGCCCTTGTGTGAGGCAATGGGTCCATTATATGTTAGACTCAATATGGGCCATTCCTTGGGGGTAATGTTAGTTAAATGTCCACATTGTCGATGCCGATTGTTGATGCCAGTTATTGATACCGATTATGAGTATGAGACAGCATAGCATCATGATACATGCCTATATGCATTATCTACATGTTTATTATAAGATGTGATTGACCATTGCATATGCCATAGTACAGATGGTTTATGAGACTCCTTGATAGGTGGAGTTATCCCACACGAGCACATGGTATGTGCAGGATTGATGCATGATTGGACTACGTGACCCATGTATCTTGCATTGTGTGATTATGATTACTATACGCCCTAGCGACATCAAGGGTGTGACCTCTACAGACATGCCGTGGATGGCTAGATGGGACACCGAAAATGTTAGGTTCAAGCATCTGGGCACTTTGGATATCTGTGGGTGGAAGTCCCTAAACCTCCGAGGCCAGAAGACACCCCAACATCGATACCGAGTGGATACATGAGCGCCCGAGTGCCGAATACCAGGAGGCCGTGTCTCCCACTGTGTCGTGGTCGGTTGGGAGGGGGTGTGGCCTTACCTGCCTGAGCGTAGAGGGCATAGCTAGGTTAAGTTTGACCAGCTCGTGAATGGGTCCGCTATCAATGTGTTGGGTAGATATTGGCTAACTACTGGCCAGGCGGATAGTGAGGTCTCTTCCCCTTGTATGGTCGATTTGCATGTAGAGTGTACTAGACCTCGGTGATGATCCTAGAGATGAATAGTACTGGTATGTGGACTTATTGGACAGGAGTTGCATACTCATTCATTCACTATCCACTCAGGCTGGTGGTACGCAACTATTTGTTACTTGTGCCTTTTGCAATGGCTAGGATTTCGGTTGGGGTGCGCGACTAACCTGAGATCAGGAGTCTACTATATTGAGTTTGGCTATCCAAATTTAGGTATGAGACTAGTTTGGATAGAAGTCCCTTGTAATGGACCCCATAGCCTTCGATACTACGTACTATCATCCCGACTTCACACTCTAGCATGGTCATTCAATTCACACCGCATATTGCATAACATCTGCGGTATATAACATCTTGGGTTATTGTGTTTCTGCATTTATATGGCCTAAATACAGCTGACGGTATTCGTGAACTCATCAGGAATTATATATTGCATTGCATCCTCGACATCTGACATTTAACTCTTTATGACTCCTCATTTGCATAGCTAATCTGTATTGCGTACTCTAATATTGTTGACTCATGGACTTCTCAGTATTTCCTCTTTACTCTGATGTCATATGATTCATGGACTTACCACTATGTTTCCTCTTATTCCGATATTGTATGATTATGACATTGTGTTGAATACTTGACACTTACCTACACTTACACCACTCTCTAAGTGTAACATCCCAGATTTTTGCCAACCTGGAATTAGACGTCCTTAGGCAATGGGTCGCTCCTGACACCTTATTAACTTGTCAGAACTCAATCCCACAGTCTAAAATCGCTTCTTAACCCATTTCCTTCACAAATCTCACCTTTCACCACCTCCTTCTTTAAATCCTTCTAAGTACTTTCACATTGAACAATCTTAAAGTTAAGTGATGAAGAACAATACTTAAACTAAACATTACTACAAAGGACTAAGTACCACCTCAGATAGAAATCATACAGAACTAAATCCTTTAGAAATTAGGCGAGAATTAGCTAGTGTTAAACTAGAGTACCTGTGAAATTAGCACCAATCACTTTAAATACGATCTGCGAGACTCGAAACTTGTAGAATCATTGACGCTAGATTACCCTAAAATCTAGGATTAAACTCATTACCCGACTGCTCTCAGGAGCACATTGAAACTCCGTATTAGGTCTGGATCGCACATCGGGAGTCTGAATAATACGATATTAAGGACTTGGGACCGCCTCGCTGGGCTTGACAACCATCTCGAAAATCAAATCCAGACAGTGTCCCACGGCTGTTCGCTTGAGTCCGGAGTGAGAGAGTGTGAGAACACTTGTTTTCTTTACAAAATAAATATCTCAAATAGTAATCTGAGACTTGTTACTTGCGGACATTTTGTAAGCAACCAGACCGTCAGAATTACACACTCGGATCAGGAAAAATTTCATGAACATTTCCATGTACTTGGAATTTTAGATCGAGATCCGCTGGCTGTTGAACTGAAACTGGTCCGCTACGTGTGATTTGGGATTTCGATGGAAACAAAAACTTAACTCCACTTGGATCCAGTGT
This sequence comes from Magnolia changhungtana, assembly GCA_030180095.1. NCBI lineage: Eukaryota > Viridiplantae > Streptophyta > Magnoliopsida > Magnoliales > Magnoliaceae > Magnolia > Magnolia changhungtana. Next base: position 756,568 of record JASAUF010000066.1, on the reverse strand, counting down.
CTGTGAGCTTAAATTCGACTTTTGGCTCAAGGAGGCCTGCCAGAAATCCTCCGTTGAGCTGAAACTAGCTCGCTTTGGTTATAACCTAAGTATACCTTGACCTTAAGTCTATTTTAGTGTATTTTTAGGCTATATAAGGACTTTAGAACCCTCTCTCTCACAACCATATGAATTTGAGAGAAACCCTAGAGAGAGAAGAGAGAAAAGAGAGAAAGAGTGAGAGAAGTGGGAGAAACTCCCTACTACTATCCCTTGCCGCTACACAAGCTTCACCACCCCATTCTCATCGCTTTTCCGACGATACTGACATCGTTTCTAGGTAAGAAACCCTAACCTTAATCTGTTTTGGAGTTGTAAGGATTGTAGGTTATGAAATAGCTAACCTATTTCATTCTATAGGTTACCAAACTACCGAATATGGAAGCTTAGCAAACCTATCGTATTCGTTACGATTCTACGGAAAGAGGTGAGGACTTTAGGTGTATAGGTTATGGTTTTTAATGCTTTCAATGTCAGATAATGATAGATTCATAATCTGCATGCAATTGCACTGTACAAAGTACTGTCTATTTTCTGTTTCGATTAAAGACGTAGAATATGGAAATTTACATATTGTAGGTATTCGTAGAAAATACCGTATACGTATAAATTTTGAAAATACATTTGCCATGATTATTTGTTGTATGAATATAATATATATGGATAAAATACTTAGTTGGCGAATGGACTCGCCATAATACATGATTTGCTAATATACACTATGTATGTAGAAATAGTGTATTCTAGAAAGTACCGTATACGTATAAATTTTGGAGATGTGTTTGCCATGATTATTTTCTATATGAATATATTATATATGTGTAAAATACTTGCTTAGCGAAAGGACTTGCCCTAATACATGTTTTGCTAATATATACTATGTATGTTGTAATAGTGTATTCCAAGTGTTTGTGAAAATGCTTGTGAGAGTAGGTGTTTGGATGATGGTGTCTTAGGTAGGTGTTGAGATGGGATTCTCAACTACCTTAGAGACATGTATGATTTCTTTCATGTGGTTGTTTACTTTAACTGCTTACTTATGAAATATATGTGTTTGTATTCCTGTTTATAACATGCTTTATAAGATACTTTATAACATGCTTTATGGCATGCTTATTAACATGCTGGAATTACTTTGTTTAATATGCTTTACTCTACATGCTCTAAATAAGAATTGATTGAGTTTGGGACTATGTTTATAGTCCAGACAGTCGGTACCTGACTTGAGATCGTGGTTGAGATTCATTTCGCCACGTAAGATGTGTTTTACGAACCCGAGTCGTACTTCAGTTGGCGACAGTGGTTAGGCCACACGAAGTGCTTACGCACTTCATGTTGTTCAGTTGATTGTGCGATCGAGATAGTCAGGCTTGTCAAGTAACCCGATGAGTCTAATGTATGTTCACCATATTTGGTCGCTACTGCTTGAACCTAGGATACCAAACTTACCAGTGAAATCCCGTTAACCATGGTACCTCGATCCGCTAAGACTCATGAGTCGGGCATGGTGGTATGGGACACCGTGGTCGAGCTGTCGGCCTACGCTGGGGCCACGTGCCTCCCCGTAGTGACCAGTGAGCAACCAGACTCGTGAGTCGATTATGGGGGTATGGGACACTATATTCGTACTGTCGGCCTACATTGATAAGGTGATGGGGGAGTGGTGCAACCATTGTGCGTAACAGCCCTGACAGCCCTTTGTAGTGACCTCGAGCATACTCTGAATTTGCGGTGAGGCGACGAGTTTTGCCGTAGTGTATAGAGTATTAACTAGGCTTGTATTTGTATAGTGATGAATCGTTAAAGAGGTGATGGGGGAGTGGTGTAACCATTGTGCGTAACAGCCCTGGCAGCCTCTGCAGCGACCTAGAAACACACTATCATATGAGATTAACTAGGACTGACGACCCTAGAATGGATCATGTTTGGGAATGATACAAGGGAGGTACCTTAGTTTCCCAATCCTGTTGTTTGAAATGGACTAATAACAACTCGGTAATCATGCTCATCATAGCATTGCATGTGCCTGAAAGATGTGGAGCACTGAGGAATGCAAGCATGCCGTGAATGTAAGATGGTGTCTCACGAGGGAGTATGTCGGTGAGGGCATCCATCATGACTGCATTCATACTTGCATTAATAAGAGTAGTTAGAAGTGTTTGATTATACTGCTTTATCATTACTGCTTGACTGAGTTGATAACATGTTAACCTATGCTTTATTGTTCCACTGAGTTGATCACTCACTCTCACGTTACGGGACGGTGTTGTACACATGAACTAGACTTGTTGAGTTTCAGATGATGGCGATGCTGCGAAGCGGAGCCAGACTTTTATGGGAATGAGGAGGATTCTTCCTTTATGCAGTTTCGGGTGGCTTCATGTGAGCCATGTCTTGATCGACGGGATTACTGAGATGTCTAGATGACACTACACCTTTGGTATATTCTAAAATTGTACTTGTAATTCATTAACCTAGTAACCTTATCACACTCTAGAGATTTACTATAAATTATATATTTTTCTATCTATCACAGTCTTCCACTTACAATTTAACTGTCTCTGGAGTATGATATGCTGTTTTGGCTTAATCTCACTCATGTTCAATGCACTAATACAGACAACATTCAATCATCATTCATTTTGTTGCATAAGTGATGCGTTGGAACTCGGGAGTTGAGTTTATGCTCGACCCCCGATTTTCAGGGCGTTACACTAAGCTTTCTATAAGCTTTTGCACAATAGATGCGTGCAGGTGATGTTAGGTTGCAGCAGCATGGAGTTTTGAGCATGTAGCTGACTTTTGGAGCTTTGATTTCGATACATATGTATTTCCCTTTCAGCATTATATTCAAATGTTTATATTAGTGGATATGTGAATATGATGTTGCTTTTGCGATTTGGGTAAACTTGTGGTTATGCTTCTTATGAGATAAATGTATGTTGAAAAATCCTCCTTGTAGGATCCCAGGATTGAAATCTGGCATATGCATGTTGGGATCCGAGAATGGGGTACTACAGAGGTTGGCACCGGATTCAGCCATCGGGAATTTTATGAGCCCATTTTCCGAGTTTGGGGCGTGACAATGTGCCACAAAAATACAAAGACCCTAGTAGCCCAACTCGGTACTGCACTTCTTGACTTAGGGGCAAGCATAAATTTGATCCTTTACTCGGTCTATGAACAATTAGGTTTAAGTGAATTAAAACCCATTTGGACCACATTACAACTTGCTGATCTCTCACTTCGCGTACCAAGAGGGATGATTGAGGATGTATTGGTCCAAGTTGATAAATTTTATTATCTAGTAGATTTTATCGTATTAGACACTCAGCCCATCGCAGACATGAGTACTCAAATCCCTGTCATACTTGGCCGCCCATTCCTTGCTACATCTAATGCTATCATCAATTGCATAAATGAGGTTATGAATCTATCCTTTGGAAATATGATATTGGAGCTCAATATATTTTTCAACATGAGTAGACAGGCAGGGGATGATGTCGAGGCCTATGACATTAATATGATAGACTCTTTCTTGGAAGATAGAGCTCTGATGACCTTATCCTTTGACCCTTTAGAGACATGCTTGGTACACTCCCCCAATTTTAATGATGATATAATTAGGGAGATGGATGCCACGCTTGATGCTACGTCGGTACTTGAAGTTAAAAGGTGGAGACCCCAATTTGAAAGTTGCCCTAAACTGATGTAGTGTCTTTACCTTCTAGCTTCAAAGCACCAAAGCTTGACCTGAAACCTTTACCCTGTAATTTAAAATATGTCTAATTTGGTCAAGATGAGACATACCCGGTGGTGATCTCTTCCCTCCTTGAGTAAGAACAAGAAAGTATGCTTATCTTTACTCTCATTAAGCACAAAGAAGCCCTTGGATGGTCAATTGTGGACCTCAAGGGAATTGACCCCTTGATTTGTACTCACCTCATTCATCTTGAGGATAATGCGAAGACCTCCTGTTAACCACAATGTAGACTAAATCCAAACATGAAGAAAGTGGTTAAGGTCAAGGTTATTAAGCTATTGGATGTTGGTATCATATACCCTATATCCAATAGTCACTGGGTGAGTCCAACTTAAGTGGTTTCTAAGAAGTTCGGAATCACCAACGTAGCCAATGCCAACAATGAACTCATACCAACTAGAGTCACTACTAGTTAGAGAATGTGATTGACTACAGAAAGTTGAATACCGTCACTAGGAAGGGCCACTTCCCTTTGCCTTTCATCGATCAAATTTTGGAAAGGCTAGCTGGTCACTCTTATTACCATTTTCTTGACGGGTATTCGGGCTATAATCAGATAGAAATAGCCCCTGAAGACCAATAGAAAATTACATTCACATACCCCTATGGCACCGTTGTTTACCAAAGGATGCCATTCGGGTTGTGTAATGCCCTTGCCACTTTCCAGCGATGCATGTTGAGTATTTTTTTTGACATGGTAGGGCAATATTTAGATGTCTTCATGGACGACTTCTCTATCTTTGGTCCATCTTCTGTAAATGTTTGGAAAATTTTAAAAACGTGTTGAAGTGATGCGAGGAAAAGAATTTGGTACTAAATCGGGAGAAGTGTCATTTCATGGTTCGTAAGGGAATTGTTCTTGGACATATAATCTCGTCCAAGGGAATTGAGATAGACAAGGATAAAATTGACCTTATTTCCAACCTACCTTCACCTAAGAGCATACAAGACGTACGATCCTTCTTAGGACACGCGAGATTTTATAGGCGATTATAAAGGACTTTAGTCATCTCTCTCATCCTTTATGCAATCTACTTCAAAAGGACGTACCATACGAGTGGACTGAGCAATGCCAAGAAGCTTTCACTAAGCTTAAGGGCATGTTGACTACCGCACCTATCATGTAGCCACCCGACTGGAGCGTCCCTTTTGAAATTATGTGCGACGCGTTTGACTATTCTATTGGGGCGGTGTTAGGTTAGAGAAAAAAGAAGAAGCCCTACGTTATTCATTATGCAAGTAGAAATCTTAATCCTGCCCTAGTGAATTACTTTACTACAGAGAAGGAACTCTTAGCCATAGTGTTTGCTTTGGACAAATTTAGGTCTTACTTGATTGGATCCAAGATCATCATCTACACTGATCATGCGGCATTGAAGTACTTTCTTTCTAAGAATGATGCTAAGCCCCGCTTGATAAGATGGATCAAGAATTTGATTTGGAAATAAAGGATAAAAAAGGAGTAGAGAACATAGTGCCTGACCATCTTTCAAGACTTAATCTCCTTGATTCCCTTGAAACAACACCCATAAATGACATTTCCCTAATGAACAACTTTTTAAACTCTCCCACCTACCTTGGTTTACTGATATTACAAATTATCTTGCTATATGTTTCATGCCGACATACTGGATTGCGCAAGATAAGAAAAAGTTCTTCGCTGAGGTACGTAAATTCTTCTGAGATGATCCATACTTATTTAAGTATTTCCCAAACCAAATTCTAAGGAGATGTGTGCCAGACACCGAACACCAAAGTGTCATCTCCTTTTGTCACTCTCAGGCCCGTGGTGGTCACTTTTTTGCTAAAAAGACCACGGCTAAAATGTTGCAGTGCGGCTTTTACTGGCCCACTATGTTCAAGGACACTCATGAGTTCTGCAAAGCTTGTAAGCATTGTCAGAAATTGGGGGCATTGTCCCATCGAAATATGATGCCTCTGAACCATATTTTGATCATTGAAGCATTTGACTACTGGGGCATCGATTTCATGGGGCCATTCCCCCAATCCTTTGGGAATTTATACATTTTGCTAGCAGTAGATTATGTCTCTAAATGGGTCGAGGTGATCCCGTGTTAGAAGAATGACCATCGTACAGTTGTTTACAACCCCAAGTGTAGGGTCACGATGTAGTAATAATCTCAGTAAGACTGAGGTCGAATTCATAGGGACTAATCTTGTGTGTATTCTAAAGGTAAATAGAATTAGAACTAGAGAAAGATCTAAATTAGAAATCTAAAAATAAAGGAAGTAATTGTGAAAGGAATTTCAATAATTTAAAGGGAATAAGAGTTCCAAGGATCCACTTGTAGCTATCAGGATGTTTCCTTATTTGATTCAGGGAACACAATTGGAATTGGAGCCCTATCCTATCAAATAGGAAGATATATCAATAGAATCAAATCTGAACTTTCAATAACCTAATTCCCAATGAAGGAGAATTGTGAGGGTTGGAAGGGATTCCATCACCAAACCATGCCCTGGAGACAATGGCTAACAACAGGATTTACCAATCCCACAATTCCAAAATAAGAGAAAGAAGATACTTAAGGCTATTGTAGATCTATTGTAATTTGAGTCACAACGGACCATTAAAAACTAAAAGTATTCCTTAAATATCAAATTAAAATTAAGAAATTCAACAAGAATAAGAATTAAATAAGAAAAACATCCTAAAAATGCTACAAGCTTCACCTCTTAGCCCTAGTAAGAGGTTTAGCCAACCATAGACATGATTGGAATCAAAACCCTAAAAGAAAGCATTAAAAACGAGGAAGAAAGGAAGAAGAAACTCTTGGATGATGGCTCCACCCCTTTGCTCTGCTCCTCAAAACCCTACATATCCCAAAAAGATCATAGGAAACTCATATTTATAGCCTAGTTTGTGTAAGATCGCAAAACTGCCTCAATTTATGCAGTCTATGTAACGCATTCGATGACATCAAACATCCTTCGATGTCATCGAACGTACTTTAAATTCCGGAAGTAGCGCCTTTACACGCTGCATAACTTTTTCGTATTGTGTAAGTCCTTGTGTCATCGAACCTTCCTTTGATGTCATTGAACGGGACTTCGATGTTATCGATCAGTCTTCGAGTAATCGAAAAAGTGTCCAAAAAAGTCGAGCGAGTTGTTTTAAAATTCTTCAATAAATTCGATGCCATCGAACAGACTTCGATGTCATCGAGCATCTCTTTATGCCATCGAGAATTGCATCCAATATGTCCAGCAACCAACTTGATTTTCATGTAAAAATTCGATGTCATCAACCTATGTTCGATGTCATTGAATGATGGTTTTGATGTCATTAAACTGTGATCGATGACATAGATAATGAAGTGAATTTCAGCCCTTTGTCCTTTCGACTTCCTTCCTTCTCCACTTAGTTTTCTTGGATCTTGGGGTCTTGAAATCTTTAATCTTGGTCTCCAAAGATCCATTCTTTGCTTTGGCAATTCTTGAGCCTTAAATCCATGCTTTTAGCATTCTTTTCAATCCAAGCTCTTAAACTCACCTTGTAACATAAACATGTATAAAAATACCATTAAGTATTATTATGTTCACAAAACCCAGATATAAATGGGGAAAATATGCAATATTTGAGTCTCAACAACAGTCATTAGATTCTTAAAAGAACCCATCCTTTCTCGGTTCGGAATGCCTCGGGCCATCATTAGTGATGGAGGTTCACACTTCTGTAATAGGCCATTTAAGAACTTAATGAAGAAATATGACATCTCTCATAAGGTGAGCACTCCATATCACCCGCAGACAAGTGGGCAAGCTGAGATTTCCAACAAGAAAATTAAACACATTTTAAAAAACAGTTTACCCTGACCGTAAGGATTGGTCAATTCGCTTGACCGATGCTTTATGGGCTTACCGTATTGCCTTTAAGACCCCCATTGAAATGTCTCCCTTTAGACTTGTTTATGGGAAAACTTGCCATTTACTTGTGGAATTAGAACATAGACCCTACTGGGCTATCAAAAATATGAATTTTAATCTAAACAACGCTAGCTCGCTACACAAACTTCAGTTGAATGAACTCAAGGAAATCCGGAACAACGCATACGAGAACTCGATAATTTATAAGGACAGGATGAAGGTGTTCCATGACTGGAACATTCTTAACCGGCCAAAAAGTCCTTTTATACAACTCTTAGTTACATCTTTTTCCAAGTAAACTCCGATCTTGTTGGACCAGCCCTTTCACTGTTACTAATGTCTATCCTCATGGGGCCGTCAAGATTCAGAATCCAACGAATGACAATGTTTTTAAAGTGAATGGACTTCGTTTAAAGCCATTTGTTGAGAAATTTGATTCAGAAGACATGTCTATACCTCTGATTAATCTTATTTACCAGGATTGACCTCCTAGTCTGATGGAGGTGTAGTTAAGTTTATTGCTTTTATAGGAATTTGGACTAGGATAGTTTGCTTTCCATTGTTTAGTCTGTGTTCTAGCCCATCTTCGTGTTGGGATCCTTGGAAAAGCTGCAATTTGCCTTCTTCAGGTACTACCTTTCCTTCACTTCTCCTTTCCTTTTGTTGCCTCATATGCATTACATGCTTATATTTTTTTACATTGAGGACAATATAGATTTTAGGTTGGGGGGTGTGGATTAGGTAAACTAATTAGCGTTTTCTTAGTTTTGAACAAAATTTGTAGAAACTTTTTCAAGATGAAACCTATATGGAAATGATAATTTGTGTATTTAAGAATGCTTTGAGTATGATGATAAGATAGAAATTGAATTTTGAATTGTTGGATTTTGATCAACTAAGTAATCTATCACTTATAGTTCTTGCACTCAATTGATTAACACTACAAGAAATTTCACTTTTACCTACGAAATTTTTCGTAGGTAAATGATATTATTTCGTAGGCAAAGAGTTTTACCTACGAAAAATTTCATCGGTAAATTCGTTGGTAAAAAGCCGTGGCTAAAGACTTTTACCAACGAAAAAATGTCATCGTAGGCAATGGTAAGACTTTTACCTACGAACTTTTTCGTAGGTAAAAACTGTGTTAAGACTTTTACCTACAAACGTTTTCGTAGCTACAAACTTTGTTAAAACTTTTACCTACGACATGTTTCGTAGGTACAAATTGTATTAAGACTTTTACCTACGAACGTTTTTGTAGCTTAAAAAAATTGTTAAAACTTTTACCTACCAATGTTTTTGTAGGTACAAACGGTATTAAGACTTTTACCTACGAACGTTTTTGTAGCTACAAACTTTGTTTAAACTTTTACCTACGACATGTTTCGTAGGTACAAACTGTATTAAGACTTTTACCTATGAACATTTTTCGTAGCTAATAACTGTGTTAATACTTATACCTACGAAAGTTTGCGTAGGTGAAAATGGTGTTAAGACCTTTACCTATGAAATTTTTCGTAGGCATAAACTATGTTAAGACTTTTACCTACGAAATTGTTCGTAGGTACAAATGGTGATGCCACTAATAAGACTTTTTACCTACGAAATTGGACGTAGGTAAAAGCTGTTGATGAAACGTTTACAAATGTTTACCTACGAATCATAAGCCTTTAGCTACGGTCAATATCCGTAGTTATTGCTTACATTTAAAAAAAAAAATTTATAATCATTCATTCATTCATTCATTTAATTACCACCTGCATAATCATTCATTCATTCAATTACAATCATTCATTCATTCAATAATGAATCAATTACAATTACAATCATTCATTCATTCAATAATGAATCAATTACAATTACAATCCTTCATTCAATCAAAGAAAATCATGAAATAGTTTCAAAACAGCTTATTAGAACAATTAAGACACCATTACTAGAACAACTGCTCAACCCAGTGCAGTCCAGTCATGGATCATGGTTCTCGAATTCTACTTCGAGTCTTAAAGAACATCCAATGAAAATAATGTATTGAATCCACTATGACTTACTTCTTGTACTAAGCCTTGTGCCTTCATCAGATTACCAAGGTTGCTATATGCATCAACCTGCCAATAAGGGGAAGATATGCAAATAGTAATTTCAATGCATCTATAATAAAAGAAGGAAACTAAATGATAAAACAAAACAAGGATTTCACTAAGCGAGGGTTCAATGCAAGAGCCTGGCGACAACACTAGGCTGCCTCATTAAGTCTTCCTTTCCTCGTATATGCACTAGCTAAATTTGACCATGCATCACAAAAATTGGGGCAAAGCTGCAAATCTTAAAGAATAAACAATATATATATATATATATATATATATATATATATATATATATATATATATATAACACCAAGCAGATAAGAAAGGCAGTCTTGTCCTCTAATCAGTGGTAAAGATCAACAAAAAAGGGAAACGGCAGAATTTTTTAAAAAATGTCTCCATGTGAACTTTCATTACAGCCATTTCTTTCCGACCAATGTGTCAAATGTGCAGAAGATCTGATCCATGAAAGAATGTGGGCCAGACAATAACGATCAATTTTAGATACATTCGCTACAGATGTAGTTGCAGGGTATTAGTCGACGTTCTCCAAAATTGCATTCCCTGCCATGCTGAAAAATTAACACCGCTTCCTGTAATGATTGTAATTGTAATTGTAATTGCCATGCTGAAAAATTAATGACTTCAGGTTCCATTCCCTCCATCTTTCCTTGAAACTGGTCTACCCAATTAAGACAGAATTTCGTCTTCATTGGGTAGTTGAATTCAACCTCTATGTTGATGTAGCCGAATTCATAGAATTTCTAGAATTCTAATAGAAGCTTCATAGATTTTCCAAATTTATATAGTTTTGCGAACCTGGTGGAAACATAACAAGGAAGAGAAGAAGCAGAGAGCCATCTAATCCTGGTGGCCAGTTTACCTCCGCTACTGTACACAAATTCAATGATCAAGACCGTTGATCTTGATCTTTCATGCAAGAGATAGAGACCCATTTCAAGTTTTTGACCGTTGGGAAACAGAGGCAGAATGTAAAGTTTAGAATTGTCCATAGACCTGAAAAATAGTGATATTACTTTTGTATGATAGTGGTATTGGTGTGGCTTTGGGAAGGCTAGCAAATGCAAACTAAGACCAGTGTATATTAACATTGCAATAGACATTTCGAGTAACATTTGTTAGCTATAACTCTAACCACATTTCACTGGAAGAAATCATTATCCTTCATGTCTATCTTATTGGTTGGGTTCAAATCTTCCATTTGCATTAAGGGCCTACCATTGGCGAAAAAGGGATAGCATTTGATGGAAAAAATGGAAGGGCCATGATGCATTCGGATGCGACAATGTCCTGTTGCAGCATGTCCATGCCAGTGGGCCCACAGTTGTAATTGTCACATGATGCATTCTGATGTCTGCTACAGAACACTTCTTTATAACCCAAACATTGATCCATAGTTTTTGACAAAATCAGCATGTGAAATACCCAGTATCTGTTGGGTCCATCGCCAACCAATCCAAGCTCAGCCATATGAGGCCTGGCACAAGCATTGGAGCATCCAGATTACCACTATTACTACTTGACTCATTGTACTTGAGGCCAACCTATAACAACAAAACACCATTTTCAAGCGTCTGGGCGACCCTATGGAAAAACAGGTTTGATGCCTATTTCTGCTCATTTTGAATTACATGATAATATTTACATCTAAGTTAAACACACCCACATGCTACACCAAGGATTGACTACAAGGCCTCTAACCCCATTGGAAGAATTCAACAATGCATAGTTAAATAGTTAAAAGAAACAAATGAAACAATCAAAGAAGATCCAGATTTTACCTGTGGAGCTTTATCCAATCCTTGATGACCACTGAGCGATTGCTATTTCAAAACTGTGTTACTTTCACACAACAATGCTTGTGAGGCCCTCGCCATTTCCTCATCATCATTGACAACAATATTATATATAAAAAGGTCATTAATCACAACAACCAAGGAGTAATAACAGACTGTCTCTAATAAAAGAATTCTTGGGTATTTTCAGATCTCTATTTTTATAGGGTCATTGGTATAACCACCTATATGCAGCCTGTAAATCAGATGGATATGATAGTATGATAGTCTGGTGATAGCATCTCATAACCTCACTCACTCTGTGGACTGTCATGCAACTTACTAATTTTGGATTGGAGGTTCACATGAGACATCGTGATCTTCCACCATCATTGAGTTTTGGATTTCCAGCAACTCAACATACGTTTGAGAAAGCCTCCATATAAGATAAACTGAGAAATATAAACCCAAAGCTGGAAAAGAGAAGAAAAGAAAACCAACATCAAAAAATTATATAGAAAAGAAATTAAATAAATACCAAGAACGAAACTAGAAGGACAGAAAAATTAACTTTAAAAAAAAAAACGAATATAAATAGAAGAGGCATTGATGAGACAGAGATTAAGATTCAGAAAAATAACCCAAAGGATTCTGATGAATTGAATTTATTAGACCGAAATAAATGCTACGTACATCAATGGGCAACTACCCTTGTTGGCTAATCGTATTCCATCCTTGATGATTTCCTTCACGACCATACCCTATGAAGTGGCAATTCATACACAATCCAGAAACCCCCAAGAGAAGTGATGGCCAAATGAGGTAGTACATCTGACGAGGAACAAAAAATGGATAGTAAACAAAGTTACAAGGGTAACCAATAAGCATTTAGAATTCCAAACAAAGAAACAATGGTTTACTACCGCATAAATATCTTTTTCAGCTCGAGAAGGCAACCATTACTAACTTTCTAGCCAACAACTTTTCAAAGCATTACCGCTTTGAACTGGGATAGGTAGTGGTTGAGCAATGCATGATCCCCAGCGTTCTTTGCAGCCACGGTGCTAAGGGCGCACACACCAGCCCGACCACACATGAATGTCACATGTCTGCATATACAAAGATGCACACAGTAAGCAGCAAGATGATAATAGTGCAATACCCATCAAGGTCCACATTAAAACAAAATGCTCCTTCTAGAGGCTCCTTTCACGCACAATCCACAGCATATCCCAAGATCGTTTGTAACAGGGCCTTAATCAAATGGACAGATGCACACATGAGTACAAGAAACTTGCAGCAAATACTAAACCTGATCAAATTTTGATAGTTGATCCACAACATCATTTCCCACCAGCGCCTCTCCAACAAAAAAACCAGATGTGGGTTGTTCATATAAATGAGCTTGGAAAGTGCTCTCATCAGTGGTTCATTGTCCTGAAATGTAACATTCAATTACGCAACTGAGTATACAAATGCACACCAGTGAAGAAATGCAAGACTCATGGAAGATACTCAGCTTGCAAAAGAGCAAAAGAGAAGGAAAACAAATTTACCCCAAAGATATATTAGATAACAGTTACCTGCATCCGCCCAGCTGTATCTACAAGAACAACATCTGATTTATTGCGAGTAGCCTCTTGGATAGCTTCCTTTGCTACGATTGATGGATCTTTTTTGTACCCTTTCTCAAATATAGGAATCTGAAAGGTAGTTTCAACAACAGTTGATCAACTCAGAGAAACAACACTTTTTCTATTCATTTAGAGGCTTGATATGATTTAAGAACGATCATGTAACTGGCTCTCTCCTATTTTACAGAAATGAGTATAAAAAATTAAATTAAAAAAAAAAACACTATCGCACGCCTGTGAACAGAACACCAGCAGCTGCAAGCAAACTGTAAAATCCATTTTGAATTCTATATCATTGAATAAAAATGACCTTGGGGCCTGCTCATTCCTGGAAGGCATATTGCAGTTCTTCAGAGACTGCTTATATTCCTTTCAGCTGAACAGGGTGGATGTGGCAAACAACATTTTTATTTTATTTTATTATTATTTCTTTCTTTTTTTCTTTCTTTCTTTTTAAAGATCAAGAACAGAATGCAATTACTTTTTTGGTAAAAAAACTTCACTAAAGTAAAATATAAGAAAATAGCAAGGAATGGAAAACTGCTCACCCGTAGAGAGAGTGCATGTTCTATAAATCTCAGTATTGGAACAGCCATAAGAGTACACTGCTGCTTCAGAGTTCTATCTGGAAAGTTGAGCTCCTTCATCAAATGATGGTGATAGGTTGCGTGTGTGCGTGCATGCATGCATGCATTCTTTACCTCTCTACTCTACTTTATTAGAAGAAACATAACTTCAACCCCACATAATCTGCTCTTCATTTTTCCCCATTGCATGTCAATTTTAAAATAGTTGCCTTGATAATAAATTCTACTTTTCCTTTCAAAAAAAGAGAGATTCTACTCTTCTTCTTTTTTCAGAGAGCCTTTGTTACTATAGTTAAACATGTTTTGGGCTTCTCTTTGCGTTCACTACATTCTTCAAAAGGCCACATTCCAATTCATACTACCATTTGCTTACCAGCTCTTTCTAATAATGTTGCATCGAGGAATGCTAGCATGCTACCAAGACTCGCATGCATCATGGAGTTCCATGATGTGGGTTGATGCAGTGCAAAGCAAAAACTGAACATGAAAGTGAATTAGATTGCGTATACTAGATTTTAGAGAAGGAATTCGACTTCAATGATGTGGAAATGTATCACGCGTACATAAATAGGGACTGTTAAGAGGACTCAACAACCTGATAGTGGAAAAACCACTACAAAAAGCTATAAAACTAGCACTAAAGAAAACTTCCCTTGGGCCACATTTATAACACCTAAACAGCTCCACAAACCCCAACTTACAAGGCCTAAGACGCTACTAATTCAACTTAGGGCCTGTTTATTAAATCTGAAGTCTGAAGCCTGAATCTGAATCTGAAGTATGAATTTGAAGTCCGAAAACCTGTTTGGTAACTATTTGAAAGAAGTGATGAGATGTTTGGATGATCATCTGTATTTGTAACTCAAGGATTTACGTACTTTTTGTTTGAGATATTTCAATATGGAACCATGCACTAATATTCGTTACATCAACGAGCTCATCAGAAGGATGAACTAACCCTTTATGCGAAATTTTCCTACATACAAAAAATACAGCTCAACCTGAAAGTCAGGTGGGCCACAGCACAGGGAACAAGTTGGGAGGGGAGGCCCAACCTTGATTTTCAATGGGGCCAACCTTAGTTGAAAACATCTTAGTTATTGGCCTGACCATTCTATGTCAGATGAAGGGTCTAAATGGCATGGATTCCATATATATAATATGTTGCGCGACTTGTTCCATGTGTTGTGGCCCACCTGAGTTTCTGATCGACCAGAATTTGATCCCGAGTGTAAAATGGGGTGACGCATCTGATGGACAGGTTGGATTCTGTGCACACAAAATGTGAGCCCAATTCATCCCGGGATCACCTTATGGGCCAAAATCATCCCTGTACCACTGTAGCTTACAGTGGTACCCATACCACAACCACTGGAGCACAAACCTTCAGAAATGGCATAATTCCTTTTCAATAGCAGACATGAAGAAAGCAATGTTCTCATTTTACTTTGTTCTATTGCATTCTACTGTTATTATACACTTAGTAGCACAAAAAGTCTTATCTGCATCATACAATTAAAAAGCCAACAAGAAGGCCATTTTGCTGGAAGATATAAACAAAGGGAATTGTGAAAATTCATTTACCAAGTCCATTACATAACCTACAAGGAGACAAATGATGTAACCAATAGGGAGCTAAGACCCTAACGGCATCAACTTAAGATGATAAACTGAGCAACTAAACATGGCAGGTTCATCTAATAATGTATCGTCATTATCATCATCAAAGCCTTGTACCAGCGATTTGGGGTCGGGTTTTTTTTTTTTTTTTTGAAAAGTATTTGGGATCGCCTTTACATTCTTTATCATTACAATTTAAACTAATATATATCCGTAAGTGATACATGGAATGGAACAACGTTAAAATATTAAAATTATAGACAGAAAAAGCCAACATAGTCTGTGGACAAGCACCGATGCCACTGTTCAATTAAATATAAATTTATTAACAAAAGAGAAAATAAACAAGAATGATTTTAGAACATACGAATGGTCAGAATATCTCCCCAAAATAGGTACTTTATAGTCTAACAACCAAACCTTACATATAGAGCACCTTTAACCGCAACACAACAGCAAAATGATTGTGGGAGTTCTCCTTGCCCATAAATGGGATAAATGAATGCCCCACAATAAACTTAAAGGAATTTACAAAGCATATTAGAGACCAAGCCCCACAATAAACAAACAAACTATTCTATTGCCCACTGCCATTGTCAAACACTGAGATTCTGGGCACTCAACTACAAGAAAAATTCTTTATGTTAGTGATGCTGTAAGAATAACATCCCACTGGGAGACAAGCATAAAATTGCAAATGTCAAGGATGTTATGAATGCCTATGCATTAGCAACCATTCTGCAGCCCACAACCATTTTATTAGATTAAGTACAAGGACAGTGCACTACATACTAAGCATCACTAAACAGCAGGAAAGCATGTAGTACCTCCAGTAATAAAACGAACATGGTTCAATACATGGGGAGATTTCCAATTCAAAGCAGTGGCATTTCTACTGCACATCTCCAGCAGTTATTTGGTTAACTCCCATATCACAGTCACAGAAGTTCATGAAAATAAAATAAAAACAGACAGATTGAGACTTTGTTATAAATTTGTGGACAAACCAAAAATGGAAAACTAGGTCTCCTTCAACTCCAAATCATAAGATATGAGTCACTCGAACTCAAAACTCCCTTTTGCAGCTTCTACATCCATCAATGAATATAACATATCAAAATATTTCACATATTTTACAGCAACACAGGCAAAGAGCTGAATATAGGGATACTCATATACAAGAGCTCATTCTTCAAATTACTTGAAGTTAATGTGGAAAACAATTGAGGCAATGCAGGAAAGCTTCTTTGGGTTGAAAACAACACTATTACTAGTATGGAAAAAATCCGAAAAAAGAGGCAATGCAGGAAAGCTTCTTTGGGTTGAAAATGAAAGTATGGATGGGCTCGAGCACATCACTCATGTGTGAAGAGATGATGAGGAATCTATAATTATAATATTCTTCTAAACATCTTAAAAGATCTAATTTAACTCAAAGTGGACCCTACACAATAAAAGTGAATTTTGCATATTATTCATATGAAAAATTGTTGTTTCTCTTATGTTTGCACCACAGGGGCAAGAAAAAATGCCAGGAACAGGATAACAGTTCCCTGCAGCCCCAATCCACAAAATTTTGAAGACCAATAGTATAAAAAGTACTAGAAACATTGAAGCAAATGAAAATTGAAACACAGGAAAAAACCGCCTGGGGCATGGCTTTAGAGTTTTCTACAGTATGCCTAGCTTAAACATAAAGTTTAAATCATTCATCAATCGGTGGGGTTTTCAGTTTGTTAACCCATGATTCAGCAACCCAGACCATGGATGTCATGGACCATTACATCTCATCTTCACTGCTGGAAGATCTTCTCCATCCAAGAAATAACAAATCGTTGAAAATCTGGATTGTATACACTACAATGATTTCAGCAAATTGCCATAAAAGCCATGTATCCATCCAACACATTCAAAGCCCAACAGTTGCAGAAAGAAGATTTTCATTCTGGCACAATCTCTCACGTGAGTTCAGGTGTTCCACCTTTATATGACGATTCATACCGTTGGCATCATTGGACCCACTTCAGGTGGCCCATGAACGAAAAGTGCTCCCACCAGATGAGAAAACTCATCACCTGAACATTTCGGATGGCCTTGTTGGAAAGAAAATACAGCAACGATCAAATGGATGGATTTAATGGTTGGAGTCTTCCAACCTGCGGCAAGTTACGCATATATCATTACCTAAAGTGGGTTCCGTCATATCAACTGCTTGGACCGCTGAACAAACTGAGAAGTTAGGCATACTGTAGAAACTCTAATGCCAATGATCAGGATAATCCCTCAACCCCGTCTGTATTTTCATACCAAAATAAAAATTGAAAACTGTTAAAACAGAGACATTTCATCAAACACATGTTGTGCACACCTTAAACATTCACAACATATGATGAATGGCAAGACTATTCTATATCTACATCCACTGTATAAAGGGCATGCATACATCTATACAAACCCAAACCATCTAGAACATTGATCACATTGTTTACCAGACATGGCCGGGGAAGAGGTGAAGGGTGGGAGCTGGTGAAGATGATGCGTCGTTGCTGTAGACAATGTACTCAGAGAGAGAGGGAGATGTAAACGTAGATCGAGAGAGAGATAGAGAGGGAGAAGAGAGGCAGATCGAAAGAGAGAGAGAGAGAGAGAGAGAGAGAGAGAGAGAGAGAGATAGTGAGATTGAGAGAGATAGAGGGAGAGGGAGATGAGTGTTTGGGGCGCACATAGAGGGAAAGGGAGATCAAGAGAGACAGAGGGAGAGGGAGAGTGAGACGGAGAGTGGGCGGAGGGGGAGAGAGAGGGAGGAAGAGGGAGAGCGCTTGAGAGGGAGAGGGAGAGGGAGAGAGAGAGGGCAGAGGGAGAGCGGCGAGAGAGGGCAAAGGGCAGCGGTGAGAGAGAGAGAGAGAGAGAGAGAGAGAGAGGGCAGAGGGATTGGGCGCGGCTATGTTTTGAGCTCGCGCCCAATTTTGGGCGGGACCTGGACGATGCTTTGTGGGCCCTACCATGATGTATGTGTTTCATCCATTCCGTTCATCCATTTTTTAAGATCATTTTAGAGCTTTATGCCAAAAATTAGAGGAATGTAAATCTCAGGTGGTTTTAATGGTGGATATCCAATCACTATTGTTTTCATGTGGTGTGGTCCACTTGAGATTTATATCCTTTGCGTCAAGCCCTAATATAGATAGACGACATGGATGAAACACATACATCATGGTAGGACCCATAGAGCACCGACCAACATCTACCAAGTTTTATGGGCCCCACTATGGTGTATTTGTTATATCCACATCGTCCATCCATTTTAAGATATCATTTAACATCATGAGTTAAACAATGAGGTTCAATCAGCTTGATCCAAAAATATATGAATGAATAGAAAACACAAACATCAGCTTGATCCAAAACTTCTACGGCTTCCAAGAAATTTTAAATGGTATAGGTTCAATCACACTATTTCCTGTGGTGTGGTCCACTTGAGCTTTGGATATGCTTCCTTTTTGTTCTTTAGACCTCAAATTATCTGTTAACATGGATGAATGGAGTGGATAAAATAAATAAATAACGGTGGACCTCACAGAGTTTACTCTGGTAAAGGTAACTCAAATGTAGTGGAGAAAGGTTTCCTTACAACATTTGTAATCATATATTGGGCCTGCCTAAATGTGATTCACATATCCAACCCACTCATTATGTGTGTCCCACTTGGATGAGGGGTCAGACCAAGTTTCAACCCCATCCAAAACTCATGTGGGCCCCACCAAGTGCTTTTATATTTTTTAGAATATCTTCACACAGTTTTAAATGGTATGGCCCACTTGAGTTTCATTTACCGATGATTTTTGAGATATCTCATAACCTAAAGGGGACACATCAATTCCACAGTGTTGATGTTCGACAGACATTATAATGGGGCCCACAAAACTTACTAACATCAATTCTTAGGTTCTCACGAGGGCAGTAAGTTGAGTCACAATTTTAACCAGAATATTTGGCCCATTTTACATGTCTAATGCATTCACTCTATTTTACTAATCAATACTCTCAATTTGACTAGTTACTCACCTCAATCAGGCTACATATGAGAAAGATATTGGGCATACAAGATTGATCAACAATTTCAGTGAAATTTGATTTAAACATCTAAAGTTATTTACTCTTTAATTTAAACTGAATAGATTGTCCAAAAATGATTAAAGGTTCAATTAATGGGTGTGCCTAATAATTTAGTAATTTTATTTTTCACAAATAAATTTAACATTTTTTTTTCAAAAGGTATATTTTTTTTTTACTCTTTTAGATAAATATCATTTTTATTATAAAATATTTCAAAAATATTTAAAATACAAAATTTGAATTTTTATTTGCAAAATCTCAAAATTTTTCTCATATTTTAATTTTTTCTTGAAAATTTCAAAATGCCAATTTTTATCTTCAAAAGCATTATTTTGTTCTCAAAATTTTTCATAAACCTTTTTAAAATTTCGTAACTTTTCAATATTCTTTTTCATGTGATATTACAAATTATTTAAATATTACCTTTTAATTTATATATATATATATATATATATATATATATACACACACACACACATTTAGGTTATAAACACAAATTTTTAAAAATTAAAACATTTTTACATTATTATCGACAGTTTTTAGTCATCGGAAAATATATTTAGGAAAAACACTTTTACCGACAAACATTTTCGTCGGTAAAAGTCTTACCGCCAACATTTCCAACACCCCGTGAAAATTTGCAAAAATTCAAAAGACCCTTCAGCTATGAATATTTTTGTAGGTAAATATGAGTTTTACCTACGAAATTATAATTCGTAGGAAAAAGTAAGCTTTTGGACCCTTTAGCTACGAATATTTTCGTAGGTAAATACGGTTTTCACCTACATTTTTTATTTTTGAAATTCAAAAGACCGTTCAACTACGAATAATTTCATAGGTAAACATGGGTTTTGCCTACAAACTTAAAATTCGTAGGTAAAAGTAAGGTGTTTTGGATTTTCTAAATTTCATGGACTCTTCAGCTACGAATAATTTCGTAGGCAAAGATGGGTTTTCCCTACGAATTTACAATTCGTAGGAAAAAAGTAAGGTTTTCGATTTTTGGGTAAAAATTTAACAGACCCTTTAGCTACGAATATTTTCATAGGGAAAGATGGGCTGTAAAAGTAAGGTTATTGATTTTAGAAATTCAAAAGACCCTTCAGCTACGAATAGTTTCGTAGGTAAACATGGTTTTGCCTACAAACTTAAAATTCGTAGGTAAAAGTAAGGTGTTTTGGATTTTCTAAATTTCATGGACTCTTCAGCTACGAATAGTTTCGTAGGCAAAGATGGGTTTTCCCTACGAATTTACAATTCGTAGGAAAAAGGTAAGGTTTTCGATTTTTGGGTAAAAATTTAACAGACCCTTTAGCTACGAATATTTTCATAGGGAAAGATGGGTTGTAAAAGTAAGGTTATTGATTTTTGAAATTCAAAAGACCCTTCAGCTACAAATAGTTTCGTAGGTAAAGATAAGTTTTACCTACTAATTCGTAGGTAAAAGCAAGGTTTTCGATTTTCTTAAAATTTAAAATTTTAGCAGACCCTTTAGCTCGATTTTCTAAAAATTTAAAATTTTAGCAGACCCTTTAGCTACGAATATTTTCGTAGGGAAAGATTGGTTTCGCCTACGAAATTTTATTTAGGAGATAAAAGGAAGGTTTTGGATTTTTAGCTACGAATATTTTCGTAGGCAAAGATGGGTTTTCTGTTCAAAAGATCCTTTAGCTACGAATATTTTCGTAGGTAAATATGGATTTTTCCCTAAGAAAGGTTTTGGATTTTCTATTTTTTTGAAAACTTTGATAGACCCTTTAGTTACGAATAATTTTGTATGTAAAGATGGGTTTTACCTATAAACTTAGAATTCATAGGTAAAAGCAAGGTTTTGAATTTTTTATTTCCTCAAAAAATTTTAAAAATTTAGCAGACCCTTTAGCTACGAATATTTTCGTAGGAAAAGATAGGTTTTGCTTACGAAATTTTATTTCGTAGGTTAAAGGAAGGTTTTGGATTTTCTAAAAAATTTCACAGACCCTTCAGCTACGAATAGTTTCGTAGGCAAAGATGGGTTTTCCCTACGAAATTTGATTTCGTAGATAAAAGTAACATTTTTGATTTTTTGTTTTTTAAATTGTTCAAAAAACCCTTTTGCTACGAATATTTTCATAGGTAAATAAGGGTTTTCCCTACGAAATTAAATTTCGTAGGTAAAAGAAAGGTTTTGGATTTTTTGTTCTTTTCAAAACTTTGACAGATCCTTCAACTACGAATATTTTCGTAGGAAAATATGGGTTTTCCCTACGAAATTATAATTCGTAGGGAAAAGAATGGCTTTCAATTTTTGGTGTTTTTGAAAAATTTTAATAGACCCTTTAGCTACGAATATTTTCGTAGCTAAATATGGGTTTTCCCTACGAAATTCTATTTCGTAGGTAAAAGTAAAGATGTCGATGGCGAAAAATACAAAAGACCCTATAGCTACGAATATTTTCATAGGTAAAGATAAGTTTCACCTACAAACACCAATTTCGTAGGTAAAAAAGTCAAAACACCCTTTACCTACGAAAATTTTCGTAGGTAAAGATAGTTTTTACCTACGAAATTAAATTTCGTTGGTAAAAGTATGCTTTTACGGTAAAAGTCATCTTTACCTACGAAAATTATTTTCGTAGGTAAAAGTTTCGTAGGTAAAAACCATATTTCTTGTAGTGTAAGAGGAAGTTTGAATATCATGTTAATCTAAATCACAAGACACGTTCAATTTGCTTTCTGTGAATGATATTAGAATTTTTTTTATTGTTAGTATGATGATAATTGAAAGATATTGAGAATCGAGTTTGGAGAATTATATCAACCTTAAAAGATGAAAAGAACCAGTTAAAAAATAGGAGATCGATAAAAATGTCATGTATGGCGAAAAGACTGGAAAAGAATGAAAAATCTGAAAAAAGAAGATAAAATGACTGAAAAGACTGAATGAATAGAAGTGACCATCGATATAAAATAAAAAAATAAAAAAAGAAGGAAAAAAGGATAAGTTTGGAATGAGTACTTGAGTTCTCGACTAGTCTTGAAGTGATGAGCATAGCTAACATTATGAAAAGATAGTACTTTTATGGTAAGTAAGTTGATTCGCTCTGAGCACATTGAAAGACTTGATATATGAACTTATGCACTAAAAGAATTGATAAAGAACCATTTTGATTGATTGCTTATGTGATTTGGCTCTAGGTTTTTAAAATCCTGCTTTCTCATCTTAATTCTACTCACTCATACTTAATTGCACAAAGGATTAATTTATAAAAAAGGCTTGAACATTAAGAATCGAAGATTTTTTCACACATGTTTTGCTCGGGACTACCAAAATGCTGGTTGAGGAGTGTGTTGAGTGTCAAATATTGCATATTTTCCCTTATTTATATCTTGGTTTTATGAAATGATACTGCTTAATGTTATATTTTATACATGTTTATGTTGCAAGGGGAATCTGAGAACTTGGAATGAAAAGAATGCTAAAAGTATAAATTTAACGTTTAAGAATCACCAAATCCAAGGATAGATCTTATGAGACCAAGAACAGAGAATTCTAATGCCAAAGATCCAAGAAAACCAAGTACAAAGGATGAAAAGAAGACTGGCAAAAGCACAAGTTAAATAGAAGAAAAATCTGATAGTTCGGTCCCACCTAAGCCAACTTCGGTCCAATTGAAATCACACAAAATAGTCCAGCAAGAAATCAATATTTTCAGGCTTAATTTGGTCCCACCTAAGCCAACCTTGGTCCCACCGAAGCTAACTTCGCTCTCACCTAAGCCAATTTCGGTCCCACCTAAGTAATCTGCACAAAAATTTCAGAGGCGATTTCGGTGCGACTGAAACCCACTTTGGTCCGACCAAAATTGCATAGAATTGTCCAGAAAGAAAGTGTGATTTTCAACCTTAATTCGGTCTGACTAAACCCACTTCGGTCCGACCAATGTGTAGCTCAGGGCCGATGCGTATTGCATAACTTGAGGCGGTTTGCGAAAATTCTAAGGCGATGAGTAAGGAGGGGTTTCACAACTATAAATTAGAGTCCTTAGGACATTCCTAGGAATCATCTAGGATGTAAGGAGTGGAGCAAAAGAGTGGAGAGTGGCTACCAAGAGTTTTTTTTCCTTCTCCCTCAGTTGTTTTTATACTTTTCTTAAGAGTTCTTAGTTCAATCATGTCTATGGTTGGCTAAACCTCTTAGCTAGGGCTAAGAGGTGAAGCTTGTAGCGTGATTGGGATGTTTACTTTGCTTTGATTCATGTTTATGTTGAACTTCATTAATTTTTAGTTAATTTTAAGGAATATTTTTAGTTTTCAATGGTTTGTTGTGACTTAAATTATAGTATATCTGCGATAGCTTTGAAGTTCTTCTTTTTCTATTTGAGATTGTGGAATTAGTAAATCCGGTTGTTCGCCATCATCTCCAGGGCATGGTTGGGTGATGGAATCCCTTTCAAATCTCCACAATCCTCTTTCATTGAGGCTAGATAAATTAGAAGTTCAGAGATTTGACCATCTCTCTTTCTAATTAGATAAGATAGGACTCCGATTCTAGTTGGATCTCTTGAATCAAGTAAGGTAGCATCCAAGGGATACAAGTGGATCCTTGACACCCTAATTCCCACCTTTAAATTTATGAGTTTTAATTACCTTATTCAAAATTACTCTCTCAAATATTTCAGATTTAGTTTCACATATTCTTCTAGTTCTAATTCTAGTTACTTTTAGAAACGTACGAGTTTAGTCCCTATGGATTCGACCTCGGTTTTACTGAGATTATTACTACATCACGACCCTACACTTGGAGTTGTGAACATTGGACACTTTGGAGCATTCTTCAATGCCATCAAGGAGAGGTTCAATGCCATTAAAGCCAAGTTTGATGCCATTAAAGGATGTGTGATAACATTGAGATTTTACGCAGATTCAAAAATCGATTGTTGGAGAGTTTCCCAATTCAATTCAAATCCTTCGATGTGACTTCAATGCCATCTAAGCTGACATCAAAGCTGCGATAATTGCATAAATTTAAGGCATTTTTGAAATCGGTGCGAATCAAGTCAATTTAAAGGGATGTTTTAGGAGTTTCTATACATGAATTAGGGTAAAAGAAGTAGAGCGAGGAGTTGTGGTGCTTTAAGGAGTTCTTCCTCCTCTTCAATCATTGAATTATAGTTAGTTTTTATATTTTTCTTTAAGAGTTTTAGTTTAATCATATCTTTAGTTGGCTAATCTCTTAGCTAGAGTTAAGAGGTGAGGCTTGTAGTTTGTTTTGATGTTATTTTACTTTGATTCAAGTTAGTTGATCTATATGTTGAACAATTCATTATTTTTGGTGTGAACATATGACCAGATGGATTCTTTGCATAAAAATGAGACACGAGAGCTGGTGGAGATTCTAATGGTCCATAAATTGATCGATTGTAAGTGGATTTACAAGAAAAAGCAGGATAGATACAAAACTAGATTGGTCGTGAAAGGGTATCCACAAAAGGAGGGTGTCGACTTAATGAGATCTTCATGCCCATGGTCAAGTAGGTGTCTATCAGATTTGTATTGGCACTGGTTGCCCAATACAATATAGAATTTAAATAAATGGATGTGAGGACTGCTTTCCTACATGGGGAGTTGGAGGAGTAAATTTATAGGAAGCAGCCAGAAGAGTTCGAAGTAAAATGGGCCGAGAATAAAGTTTATAGGTTGAGGAGGTCATTGTACGGATTGAAATAGTCAGCTAAGTAGTGGTATAGAAGATTTGATATTTTTATGATGGGTCAGTGATTTACCAGGAGTGAGTATAATCATTGTGTTTATTTCAAGACACTTGATGATGGATAGTTCGTTGTACTAGTATTGTACATAGATGACATGCTTATCGCCAACTATAATATGTCTGAGATTAATACATTGAAGGCTTAGTTGTTAGGGACATTTAAAATGAAAGATCTGGGAGTTGCTAAGAAGATTCTCGATATAAATATTCAAAGAGACAAACAAAAGAGCAGGCTAAAGTTATCGCAATCAGAATACCTTGAGAATGTATCGGTTAAGTTTGCTATGGACAATACGAAACCAGTAAGCACACTGCATGCTGCTCACTTAAAACTTTTTTCTGAATAATATCCTACTATAGGTAAAGAAAAGCAAGTGATGTCTCGTGTGCCATATTCGAATGCCATTAATAGTTTGATGTATGCCATGGTTTCTCCAAGATAATATATTTGATGTGCAATAGGTATTGTAAGCAGATACATGGCTAACCCTGACATGCATCACTGGGAAGTAGTGAAATGGTTACTTCGGTATATTGGAGGTACATGGACTACGTCTTAATGTTTGAACAATCAGAGGACAGGTTGATAGACTTTATCGATTCAGACTACATAGGCAGTGTGGATAGTAGAAGGTCGACTTCAGGTTACTCATTTGTGTTAGCGGGTATAATGATTAGTTAGTTATCGAAGCTTCAGTTTGTGGTGGCTCTTTCCACAACTGAAGCTGAGTATATGGCAGTGACAAAAACATTCAAGGAAACAGTTTGGTTTAAAGGAATGATAAATCAGTTAGGGCTTCAGTAGAAGGCTATGCCAATTAATTGTGACAACGAAAGTATATAAATAGCTCTATTTATCACTCATGTACTACAAGTATTGATGTTTGTCATCATTTTATCTAACAGGTGCTTAAGGAATGAGGCGTGACTCTAGAGAAGATCCGCACAAGCTTGAATCCTACTGATATGCTTATGAAGGTGGTTCCTACAGAGAAGTTCAAGTTCTATGCAACTTCTTTAGGCTTAACGAAGGATTAATAAAGACGGAGTGTGCACGAGAAGAGATGATAAAGCTATGATGGAAGGTAATTAGAGATGGTGGTGACAAAGGAGCAATGGAGTGCGAAGATTGAAAGCATGGTGGAGATTGTTATTAGTATCTTAAATATATCTGTAACAGAGCCTGTTAATGTCATTGACAAACCACTCAGTTCCATCAAGCAGATGTTGATGCTATCGATAGGTGCTTAATCCCATTGAGAGAATTCAAACAAATCCTAGTTGATTGTTGGACAGTTTTGGAGTTGCTACTCGATGGCATGAAAGGTAGCTTCGATGTCATAAACTGGTCCTCGATGGCTGTCGATGCCATCAAAGGTCCCATCGAAGGCGTGCGCAGAACTGTATAAGTGCACAATTTTTTACTTCTTTTGGTTGTGGTATTATATATATCGGGTGTAATCGGTAATAGGGTAAGGTTAGGGTTTTTTAAGAAGTTCATAAGGGTTTAAGAGCATAGCTAGGGATTTCAAGGAGTTTTTTTGAATTGTTCGGATCAATAAGTCTATTGATCTCTTGTAATATTACTTTCATAGTAGATTGCTTATCGCTTTGTACTGTGGTATTTCCTCATGAGGGTTTTTCTATATAAAACTTGTATGTTCTCGATGCATTTTTCTTTCGTTTTCTTTCGTCTAATTAGTTTGACTTCGAGTTTGCTACTGTATGACCCCCAGCAATAGATTCAGTCAAGAGAAAGAAACTTACAATATTGTTGTTGCTCATGGTTAATTTAGCCTATTTATCTTCCAATATGCTATTTTAAGTCATTCTCATTCCATACATTTCTTTCAAGCTACTTAGCCTATGGTAGGTATCTAGTTTATTACTTCAGGTATCAACACCATGTCTTTCAACCTCAATTGTTTCAATTTCGACAAATTCATAGATAATAGGTGAGGTAGTCTTATTAACACGTGGGTTGATATCATCAATCATTGTTTCGACAAGAAACAAATGTATTTCGATTTGAGAGATTATCTTATTCAATCATAACAGAGAGAGTGTATAGAGAACAATTATCATATTTATTCAGACCGAGTTCATTTACATCCTTTGATTTCCCTTGATTCTAAGATAGATTATTAAAAGCACAAAAATGGCAAGAGTTCGAATATCGAATCTGGATATCATATCTAACAGCATTTCAGCTTGTAATTTGATCATCTCATTGAGAGGAATGTTGTGCGGATCTGATAATTTGATCTTTCTTTCTTGAGCTCATGTTCCTACATGAAAGGAAGATCGAAAACTGCGAAGATTGAACCAGAAATTTTGGCACCATTTTGACTCTCCAACCCTGATGGCCACGCAACAGCATGCTGTTACGCGACTTGGCACAAAACCTTCTCTCTCTCCTTCTTTCCTTCTCTTCCTGATACCTTCGAACTTCTCTTCTCTGGAGCTCTAACCTTCTTCAAAATCTTTAATGTGTACAAATGAGAGGGGAAGTGGGGTATTTATAGGCCTCCACACGTACGAACCCTCAAAATCTGTGTCGTGGGCCTACCTTTCATCAAATCTGAGCCATCCACATCAGCATACCCGAATCGTCCCTTGAGCCTGTCCGCGCAACACCCAACCCCTTTTACACAGGTCCGCACAACACTATGGTGTTGCGCGGTCCGGCACAAAGGTCTCAACACACTTTAGTTAGTCTTTCTTTTGTGCAGGAGCGCACAACCAAAAAGGGTATTTACGCTGACCTGCGTAAATAATGTGCTTTGCGCGAGTCTGTGCAACAGAATGAGTCTGCACCTTCCTTCTTTACTTTCTTCAATCTTTTTCTCCTTTTTTCATAGTTTTCCCTTCTTTGATTTATTCTTGGTCCTTTATTTTTATGCCTCAACAGATGCCCCCTTGATCCTTTTTGTTTATCCCTTCTTAGATAAAGAAATATGATTAATCACTTGAAAACACCATTGTGTGCATCCATGTAACGACCAATCGGGTCCCATAATTAGTTCCAACTTCCCCTATAAATACTAGAGTCAACTCTTCATTTTCCATTCCTTCTGCTCCTTGCGGAAGCCCTGCCTCATTACTTCTTGCCCGCGCAACCACTTACTCTTGCGCGTCCCTGCACAATGCGCATACTCTCTTTCAGTGAATATACCTTTTGAGCATCCCCATGCAAGAACTCGTCCTTGTACATCCCTGCATAAGATTTTTTTCAAAGTTTTTCTCCTAGACTTGCGTAATACCCCACAACTGTCCCCTATTGCGCATCTGCGCGTAAACATTCCTCAGAGAATTTTCTCAAAGTCTGAGAATTTTCAGATTTTGAAATCCTTGAATCCTTTATTCTTCAAAATCTTTCATCTTTAACCCAACGACTCTTGATTTAAAAGCATGCATCGCTCTTCGACATCCTCTTCAAGAAGAAAGAATCATCCATCTTCTTTAGGATCCAAACAGCCTCTCCATCATTCTTAGAAATATGTAGAACGAAGAAACTTTGGAGCTTCACCAGCCCTTTACCAATGGATTGACCATTATTCCCATTAACTTGCGGCGTCACTGGTCAATTTTACACAGTGAACTGTTTGATCGACGAAATATCTTTGTTTCTATGGACAATCGGATCATGAAGGAATAAAGAATTCTGACAGGATATTTGAAAGAGAACGGGCCCCACCAAAGAGCTGTAGGATTCATAAGATGAGATTTTTGCGTCCATGCCACAATCCTTTGCAGCCTTTCCCAGCCCACTATTTTAAAACTGCTCAAAAGGTCTTGTTTTCTGAGAGATTACCTTAGAACACAGAAAAATTCTTAGCAATAGGCCTCCTATCTCTTCGAAATTTCTACAATGCTTGGGCTCGAGCCGTTATTTGAAGACACTTCACCATTCTACAGTAGATCAACCTTTCTGATGCAATCATAACTACATCAGAGCACTTTCATGAGGATGCTACTATCTTCAAAGGCTTCCTCAATCATTGGTCTCCAATCACCAATTCATTTCATCTCCCTTCAGGTGAAATGAGTATCACTTTATGGGATCTTCTTTGTATAGTAGGTCTTCCTATCATGGGCAACATCTTTGATGCATATGTGCCTTCTAATGGAGAACTTGCTCTAACATCCACGGGAGGAGGCACATCCGAGATTTTAAAGACCACGCTTGAACTCTTCAGTGCACTAACTAACTTCCCTCACCCTAATCGCATTACTTCTCTCGAATGACTTGTTCACTTTTCTCGAAAACTACAGTATATTTTCTCCCTTCTGCTTTTTATTTTCACAATTTTGATATTGGATGGTTTGGTTTAATAATCGTATCTTCATCTTGACAGCTTTGCAGGCCATAACCATCAAGATCTCAAGGCCATTCGCAAGAACACTAAGAATACTGTTGAATACAGTTCTTCCTGCGTACTAGTTGCCTTCTTAGTTTACTGGTTAAACTTGGTGTTATTCCCGGATTCTGAGCAGATGGACATCATCAGGCCATCCTTCTTTTTGGCCATAGGCACAATGGTGGAAGGCCAAAAATTTCACTAGCTCCTCCGGTCTTGTGTTCTTTGTACCGTGCCTTCAGAGATGTTATCTTTGGCTCCAAAGATCCTTCTTCCAAATCTTTTCCTGTCTGTGTTCCCTGGCATTTCTTTGTAGGTCGGCTTGGAGTATATTTTCCTTGGACATTTGCTGACTCCAAAGGAGCATATTCGCATCTTGATCACCTTTATCACCTTCCTCTGCAACATTATCATTTGAGAAAGATGATTAAGAAGTCAAATAGATGGGTTACTTGAAAAATAGAAAATAATGATCCTATCGACTTTTATCAATTCCCTTTCTTTAGCTATCCTGATGACATGGCAGTCGTTGATGATGATTCTATTTCATTTGGCGAACATTCATTCCTTGTCTCCATTAAGTCCAACACCCTTCCTTGGAGAGAAGGTAGTGTATTCTAGCGCGAACCGTACTATCCTAGCAATTTACCCACCAATCTGGATTTGATCAGACTATTCCGGAGACTTGCGATATTATTACCAGAGCAATGAGAAGTTATGACATTGGGCCATATAATTGGACTTTGATATGGAAGCGGCTCTTGAACGTTTATACCTATTCACAACCCCAAGTGTAGGGTCGCGATGTAACAATAATCTCGATAAGACTGAGGTCGAATCCACAGGGACTAATCTTGTGTATCTTCTGAGAGCAACTAGAACTAGAACTAGAAGAATATGAAAATCTAAATCTGGAAATTTTAAGAGAGTTATTGTGAATTATTTAACTAAAACTTGTAAATTCAAAGGTGGGAAACTAGGGTTTCCAAGGATCCACTTGTAAAGATCAGGGAGATCTATGCTTGATTCATAAACACAACTGGAATTCGAGTCCCATCTTCATCCAATTAGAAGATATCTCGTAAAAAATCAAATCTGAACTTCCTTTGATCTAGTTGTTAATGGATGAAAGGTATTAGAACTAGAAGTGATTCCATCACAAAACCATGCCCATGAGACAAAGCAAATAACATAATTTCCTAATCCACAACCAATCTGAGAGAATTGTAAGAGTTAGGGAGGATTCCATCATCCAACCATGCCCAGGGGACAATGGTGAACAATAGGATTTCCTAAATTCACAATCTCAATAATGAAAAGACATACTCAAAGCTATCGCAGATTCATTGTAATTCAAGTCACAACAAACCATTGAATACTAAAAGTATTTCTTAAATATCGAACTAGAATCAAAGAGAGTTCATTAACATGAATCAAAGCAATATGAAACCATCGATCACGCTACAAGCTTCACCTCTTAGCCCTAGCTAAGAGGTTTAGCCAATCATAGACATGATTGAACTAGAATCTCTTAGAAAAGAATATAAACAGAACAATAAAAAAAGGGGAGAAAAAAAACTCAGGCAATGGCTTCTCCACGCTGTCCTCGTGCGTCTGGCTAGGGATGGCCGGCCGTTTCTCTCTCTCTCTCTCTCTCTCTCTCTCTCTCTCTTTCTCCTCTTTTTCCTCTTGCTCCCGTCCACATGTCCACCCCTTTATAGGTGTGTCGTCCGTAGGTCAGTTTGCGTTTGACGCAACCAACTTGCTTCATAAAGCCGTTGCAGAGAATGGAAAGTGCGTAAACAGGTTGCGCAATGAAATGCAAAAACAGACCTGCGTCAGATCGACCTTGAGATGACTGCTCATCCTGACCTCCTGATTTGGCTTTGTGGATGGGGTCAGGACCCACCTCCACTGAATTTGGATGGTCAGGATCATTGATCTGATCCTGACCATGATCGCACAACAGCCTAGAACCTTCGGTTTTCTCAAATGCTATTACGTGTGTAGTGTATGCGGAAAACTGAGTTTGCATTAATAGTGGGGCCCGCATTCCATGATTTTTATAGAATCAGCTCCATCCATCAGGTTCGTGATGAAATTTCAATTCGGGAGGGACGGTTTTAACTCGCCGTTGATGAGGCCCACCCGATTGGTCTTCCTTCCTTCATGTCATTCCATCTTACTGCGTCCACCGTTTCCTGAATGTGCCAACCCACAAGAATCAACAATGAACCAGGGGCTGGTCGGTTTGACCTCCTGGACACGATAACGGCTTGGATCATTCACATGGGTCGTGATGGTGGCCTACAGCCTTTCGCTAACGAATGTAGCCCATTCATTTCGCAGCCGGAGAAAAATGGAAGGAATCTGTTTGCAAATAGAAGTCGGGTCAGCGTGCGCTGACCCACTTCCTATTTTGGGTGTGAGGCTGGAGCATGTACAAGTTGCACACGTGCTTCCCATGTGGGGCCCACCGAGATGTCCTTGGGAAATCCACACCATTCATTCATCTTCCCATCTAACTTAAAGGCTTGAGCCCAAATTTGAAGCATACCCATGGATCAAATAGGCCCTAGGATTAAGGGGTTATGGCTGATCTTTCCGTTGGACCACTTTCACAAAGATCTAAGGGTTAAAATTTTATGTGTATGGTTACTTTATGATCCTCAGACTGGATGTAAGGTTTCGTGCCAAACGGATGATGGGAACCCTGTGATCTTGAATTCAGGATGATTTTCAGGCTTCCTTATCTTCAATTCTTCGATTCTCTTCCTTCATCACTTGGTTTCCTTGGATCTTTGGTATGTGAATTCTTCAATCTTGGTCTCCTAAGATCCATCCCTTGCATTGGTGATTCTTGGGCATCAAATCCATGCTTTTAGTATCCTTTTCAATCCAAGCTCCTAAATTCACCTTGCAACACAAACATGATTAAAATAGAATGTTAAGCATTATCATGTACATAAAATTAAGTAATAACTAGGGTCTAATATGCAATATTTGACCCTTAACAATACCGGCTCGCATTTCATAATTCCTGGCTATAATTATTTGTTTAGCGCTTCTTACTGCTGGATGCGCTGGTGGGTTCATCAGTATTACTTAGTGAAACATTATTATCGAGTAGATCATGCCATATGGATTCTTCCTCCTCGCTTAAGAGATTTCTAGAAAGACTAAGGCATTAGCTACTTCGAAGAAATAGATCGTGCCCCCTCTTCAGGCCAACTTTGCATAAAAATTTCTTCTACAAATAATATTTCTGAAATAAAACCTACTAATACTCTCGAGGGATGGATAACCTTTGGTACACCTTTGAAGAATACCCATGTATTTCCTGCAGAAAATAATGATTCTTTGTAATTCTATCCTCCTCCTTTGCAGATTTTAAGATATAATACTCCTTTGGCATCAGAAAGGTAGGAAACAGAAAGACATCGTCATCCACCTTAGAAGGATAAACATAATATCATTGAAGACTCATCCTCTTCAGAAGAATAAACATATTTTGAAGCACTTAGCTTAAGGATAGAAAATATCGAATATTTTGATCAAACTTGATGTAATTGTAATTTATACCTATTTCAAAAGAAACACATTTTGTATATTTGTTCATTCTAAACATGAAATTTTCAAGATTTATATCATATCAAGCAATTTGCATCTTTGGGCATATTTCAAGTAAATAGATGATCATGTATTTTTGCAGCATTTGGATGCTACGCATAGTTTAAGCTCTTGAATAATGGAGTGCACTTTTTTTTTTCTTGGGTTAGCTTGTTAGTACACACCCATGTCAGTACACACACTCCATGTTAGCTACCCCCGCTAGGGATCGATACCAAGACCTCAAGTGTTGAAACGAGGTATCTCCACTCAGTTTGCTAGTTGAGCTATGGATCTGGACAAGACTGGACTTGAGTTGACTAGACTGGACTAAACTGGACACGATTTGACTGGACAAGACTTGGGCTCAAAGAGCGGACAAGACTTGGGCTCAAAGAGCAATTATAGATTACCGCCGATTTCAGGCTGGGCTTAAAGAGCAATTATAGATTACCGCTGATTTCAGGCTGGGCTTAAAGAGCAATTATAGATTACCACCGATTTTGGGCTCTTTAAGTCATTGAAGCTTTATATATAGACCTGCTCAGGCACCCACTGCTGCCATATATAGATGATAATGATAGGCCTTATGCGTAGTTGGCCGTATAAGGTTTGGCTAGGTTGCCTTAAATGATAAGTTATCATCGCTATTGTCAACTTTTTATGTGGTTGACCATATAGTTTTATTCCACTGCCAAAATTGGTGAATCGATAATTGATATTTTTCCACTGCTAATAATGTCCTAAGAACATTCCTGTTATATTTTAAATATTGCATCAGCTCAGCGATGATAGAAATTTCGATAAGATGAGTTTGTATAAGAGATTTATGATGACAGCAATAGTTGCTAATTTTGGAGATAATCATCGACGTTTGGCGATTTTGGCAATAATCATCGACGTTGGCGCAAATTGATAATGACAATCATTGACGTTAGTGGCAATCATTGATGCTTTGTAACAACATCAACGCTTGACCTTGATATGCCTGATATGCTTGAGAAGCTTTGCTTGAAAATTTGGGCCTTTTATTCATTCGCATGAAGAGAAGTACATGACTTTTGTCTTTTGCAGCCGTTGATCTTTCTATTTATCATGCCCCCTTTTGATTGGATAAGATTTTCTCTAAGAATCTTTACAATCAAAACTTCATTATCTTTCGAGAACAATAATTTTGATAGAATAAATATTCGCAAGCATTCTGATGTCTTATTTATTCTGATCCATGGTCCTTCAATAAACTGCAGTATATCGCATTTCTTGAATATTAAATCCCTTTATGTCTTGATTAACATTATAAGCCTGATAATTGCCGATAACCAGGATATAATTGTCTCTTCATAAATCTTTGCAGATAGATGACCAGAAATGATCTTGCAATGGCCTCCTTTTCATAATATATATAGTTTTGGAGCCACTTTCACCGGCCGTAGTAATAAGCCAATTACAATAACAATCTTGGGCTTGAGCTTTAATATATAATAATTCAATCGTGGTAATGATTCTTGCCCCAATTTTGACTTGTAAAAATTGATATCGACAATTATCATCTCAGGGAATCAACAATTACTTCCTTTAGGATTAGGTGGATTGAGAATTTCGTCTCACTACTTAAAAGTATATGGATGGATTTTAGAAATTGTATTTCTTTGACTCTTCCATTTGCTAATCAATCTTCATCTTTGCTTTGCTGAGAGATGAAAAACCATGAACATATATGACTGAAGATCACTCTGTATCAGGATTTTCTATCTATTATGTTATTACATAGCTCTTCTTCTTTTCTTCTTGCGCATAAGCACGATGAACCATACTAACACTAAAATCCCATTCCCTTTCTCGAAAGATTATCAATATTTTTGAATCACCATTCTTCTTTTTCTGTCATATTCTTCCATCACAATTCTCCCTTATCAATAATTTTCTGTAGCTTTTTCCTAAGGGCATTACAATTTTCTGTATGATGTCCAAATGTACGGTGATAATAACAATAATCCATTCCTCTTGTATTTTCAATTTCTTCGAGGTGTTTTAGCCGAGGTAATTCAATACTCTTCATAGCCAATAATTGTTTCAGCATAGGAAGTGTGTCTTTTCTTGGGAACGTATGCTTCATATATTCTTTATTTTGCTTGGACCTTTTATATATCATTATAACCGCACGACCATTTTTATCTTCTTTATCACTGTCTCTTTTAATATCCTGATAATCTTCTTTATTTTCTTTTTTTCGAGTGATGTGGGCTGATGTTGGCTGAAAAGCAAACACTCTTCCAATAATCTTTTCAAGAGCATAAGCCTTCGTAGCAAGATCACGAAAGGTTTTCTAATCTTTATTAATTAGGTTGCATACCAGTTCTGGTCTCATGCCTTCTAAACATAGTTTTACTTATTCTGATTCCTGCAGAGGATATCGACATGATGCCCCCAAGTCTTTCCATCGACTGATGAATTCTTCGACTGGTTCATTTTCTTCTTGGCGAATAGAGGTTAGTTCAGTCAAACTAACTTCTCTGTCAGAAGAGAGAAAGTTTGACATAAAAAGCATCTTGCATATGTTCCCAAGTATGAATAGATCCTGTGATTAAACCTGAATACCATCTGAAAGCTCTTCCCGTCAGAGAAGATTCGAATAATCGTAGACAATATTGAGGAACTCTAGAGAAATTTCTCATCCTTGTTATGAAATACATTATATGCTCTTCTGGTGATCCGTCCCCATTAAATTTCTGAAAGTCTGGGTGTTTGAAATCAGCGGGAAACGACATTTCTTCTGTTTCATGAGGATACGGTGTCTGGTATTGAAATTTTTTATTCTGACCTCGCTTCTTCTTTAGATGAATGGTTTTAATGACCATCTGTTAGATTTCTTCCTGCGTTATGTTCTGAATAACATTAGGCGTCGGTTCTTGAAATCTAACCGCTTGCAGTTGTAGCCTTTCTACTTGTGGTTCGATGTTGTCACAACAGTCATAGTTAGAAAATTAGGGACTCCTTCAGCTACGTGCTTATCTGGTGAAAGTTGATTAAGTTGATTGATGTCTGCCGATAAAAGTTCTGTTTTCTTATTCTTCGATCATCTTGATATTGAAGGAGGAAGTGAGTGCTACACTGCTGATGCTGTTGAAGAAGATGAACTATTGTTTGATTCGAGACCAGCGTACTGTCACTTTGAAGGACTAGCTTGCGCAGATTATGGCATTCTTAATGCATCAGTTTGCTCAAAATCTTTTGCAAGAGGTACTGTGAGCAAACATTCGCTAGTTGAGATGGCTTTCCTTTTATTCTTCTGAACTCGTAATGATTCTATGGAAGATGTCTTTATGGCTGTAGCTAACGGTACTGGAAGACCTTTTGGAGTGACGAGCTTTTTTATTTCTCTCGAATGAGATGATCGCATGACCAAGGCAGGACTGCATCTCACGACACTTCGCATAATCGACCCTGTACTTGGCAGGATGATGCTTCTTGTGGAGGTAGATCGAACTTTTCATCTTTTGGATGTTACTATCCTCCATCCTCCTTTGTCTTGTTGAGCTACTGGTGAAATAGAGATCATTTCGGCCATTACATGACATTCCCTACTCCTGATCACAGTGGATTTTGATTTCTCTGATACTTTTTTTTTCTTTGTTTAGGTTTGCCGTCAATCGTAACTTGCGGTTTACCTTAAGGCAAAATATAAAATCACAATTAGTATTCGAAGGGTAAAATATTCTATCTTAGAGATGACGGGGAGGATGTTCCCACTGAGAGTCGCCATTTTGGCGTCCAGAAGACGCCAAACTATGACAAATGTTCCTATAACCTTCTCAATGTTAATCTTAAATAAGAAAAGTCCCCAGCAGAGTCGCCATTTTGTTTCGACAAGAAACAAATGCATTTTAATTTGGGGGATTATCTTATTCAATCATAACAAAGAGAGTGTATAGAGAACAATTATTATATTTATTCATACCGAATTCATTTACATCCTTTGATTTTCCTTGATTCTAAGATAGATTATTTAAAACACAAAAATTGCAAGAGTTTGAATGTCGAATCTGGATATCAAATCTGGTAGCATTTCAACTTGTAATTTGATCATCTCATTGAGAAGAATGTTGTGCGGATCTGATCATATGATCTCTCTTTCTTGAGCTCATGTTCCTACGCGAAAGGAAGATCAAAAACTGCGAAGATTAAACCAGAAAATTTGGCAGCATTTTGACTCTTAAACCCTGATGGCCATGCAACAGCATGCTGTTGCGTGGCCTGGCATAAAACCTTCTCTCTCTCTCTCTCCTTCTTTCCTTCTCTTCCTGATAACTTCGGATTTCTCCTCTTCTCTGGAGCTCTGACCCTCTTTAAAATCTTTAATGTGTGTAAATGAGAGGGGGAGTGGGGTATTTATAGGCCTCCACATGTGTGAACCCTTAAAATCCGTGCCGTAGGCCCACCTTTCATCAAATCTGAGCCATCCACGTTAGCATACCTGAATCGTCCCTTGAGCCTGTCCGCACAACACCCAACCCCTTTTGCGCAGGTCTGCACAACACTATGGTGTTGCACGGTCCGGAACAAAGGTCTCAACACACCTTAGTCAGTCTTTCTTTTGTGCAGGAGCGCACAACCAAAAAGGGGATTTACGCCGACCCGCGTAAAAAATGTGCTTTGCGCGAGTCTGCGCAATAGCATGAGTCTGCACCTCCTTCTTTACTTTCTTCATTCTTTTTCTCATATTTTTATAGTTTTCCGTTTTTTGATTCATTCTCGGTCCTTTATTTTTATGCCTCAACAATCATGCTAACCTTGGTATGGAAGTTCTGCATTAACATAATGCTCACCACTTTCCTCTAAATCTAGTTATTGTCGAAGCTCCAACTACAAATGGATAATACTTTGATGAGTACCTATCAGGTACCCAAGCCTAATCATATTTAAGTATGGGTCTTTAAAATAAGGATTAGACTCATAAAGATACAACAATGATTGAATGCTACCGTAAAAAACTTCCTAAGGTCCACTATAATGTTTATTTTCCATCTAACTTGTTGATAAGGCCACGCACTTGGATGAAGGAAGCAACACATATTAGTTTTATCCAAAGCTTTTATAGCCCACAAGAAGTGGTTTATCACCACAGTTTCTTGTGCTATGGTCCACTGAGATTTGGATCTCCTTCACTTTTGGGCTCATGTAGTAAAATGAGCTGGAAAATAGATTTATAATGAATGCGGATCGTCTGTGTTGAAGGCATAAGAAAATTATAGGCCGGCATTTCTCATTGGTGTATGTCATCGAGGATGACAACATCTCACAACATACACCAATTTTCTATCTCCCGAATAAATTGCATCTTACACAACACAAATTTTAATGCATGGAACTTCTTTGGGCCCACCATGTTTTATGTGTTAGATCCACATTGTCCATCAATTTTTTAGATCATTCTAGAGCATGAGCTCAAAAATAACACACATTAAAGCTATGGGGATTGAATGACTGCCGTGGAAATCTTCATAGGGTCCACCATGAGGTTTATTTGCCGTCTAGCTTTACCATTAGGTCACAAAGACCTGGATGAAGGGAAATCACAAGTATTAGCTTGATTAGAGCCTTATGTGGCTCAAGAAGTTTTCAACAGTATACATCCAATTTTCCATTATTTCAAGTAGTGTGGTCTACTTAAGCCTTGGATTTGCCTCATTTTTAGTCTCATTCCCTAAGATGATATGGAAAAATGGATGAATAGTGTAGATCAAATACATAAATCATGATGAGCCCATGGAAATTCCACATGTTAACACTTCCTGTTTTCTTCTCTCCCAGTAATGTGCCGCACCACAGCAAGAAAGGAATTTCTTGAGGTGTGAAATTTTCATGGCGCCGTGATGATGCATTTCTTAGATTTAACCATCCATCCATCTTTTTCAGATAATTTTAGTATATGAGCCCTGTTCCCTCTTTAGACCTTCGAGTACCTGCATAGGAAGAAGACAAAGAAGACCCTGGCTAGAGAAGGGGACCCTCCGATGCTAAAGTCAGGCTAGGAATCTGAGTCTTATTGCATAGAGGGGTTTTGCGAGAGAGTTTTTGCGTACCTTTTACCATGGAAGTCTCCTGTATTTATAAGAATGGGAGGATCCTAGCATATAGGGATTCTTCTCTTGATTTTTTTGAGATTTGATGGTGATATGATTTTTGGACTTCATCCGATCCCGAGATCTTCGGAACTGGAGATCCTTCTACAGGATTCTCGGAACGGTATATTTGCTTACACCGTCTCCTCCTTGCTTGACTCGGCCTAACTGACCCTGATGATATGGGTCTTGGTTGGCTACAAGGAGAGGGCATTTGGCCTTCTGTCGGATGAGACGGAATCAGTTTTGGACTGATATCTTCCTTTAATCCTATAGCCAACCTCATAACCGACCTTATGTGGATCAGTTTTATGGCCGGACATGGGGCTTCTAGCATTCGAACCTTAATCGATCCCTTTATACAATGCTGCCTCGTCAACCAAGCCAACTTTATATGTCTTACGTCTTTAGCCTATGGCTTCTGACTTACGTGACTCGGGTGGAATTTACTTCTCACAACCCGAGTTAACTCTCTCCTTTCGGCTGTGTTGTCTTACCTCGGGCGGTGTCGGCAGAATTGGTCCATTCCATAACCGAGTCTCCGGACCCGTCATATTTTCCCCTAACAGTAAGCCCCCTTACTCCTTGTGTCGACCGTATCAACGTCAAGGAGTAACGAATCACTCAATCGGTTTATACTGGAGACCGAGGTTATGATGGATCATTTAATGCATCTTATGTCGTCTTTAACGGCCGTTGTTTCAATGTTCGAGGTCGCACGAGTGGACAGCTGTCGGACCATTTCGTCCGCTTATGAGCATCGGACGTGTGGTAAGAGCGTTACTTGTGTCAGTCGGCGTGTGCCATGTGTCGGGCAGGGGAGTCGAAATGGGCGTCGATTCGGTTCCTCCTTAAATGCCTCTGCCATGTGGTAGGGTTATAAAAGGAGGAGCGGACGCCGCTCCTTCATTTTTTCTTGCTCTATTTCCTCTTCCTTTTTCGATTGTGCGATTTTTCCTCCCTTGTTGTCGCCATTTTTCTCACCATTTTCATCCTCC
Organism: Magnolia changhungtana; assembly: GCA_030180095.1. Taxonomy (NCBI): domain Eukaryota; kingdom Viridiplantae; phylum Streptophyta; class Magnoliopsida; order Magnoliales; family Magnoliaceae; genus Magnolia; species Magnolia changhungtana. Next base: position 716,196 of record JASAUF010000066.1, on the reverse strand, counting down.
TTTCCTCCTTTTTCTTCCCCGTCAGTGCGCTTTTCGCCTCTCCGGTGAGTTCTCTTCATCCCTTTCCTTTTCTCCTTATGGCAATGCATTCTTCAAGTCCTCAGGAAGGGATTTTCGGTGATGAGGACGAAACAAGAGATTTCTGGGATCTCTCGGAATCGTACACATTGCTAACGGAGATGGCGATTAATGCCAATGAAGCATTCCAGTTCTCTGAATAAATATCTGGGGCTTCAGCAGAGCGTCCTGTACAAGTGGGTCCTTCTGGTCTGGTCACTACTCGTGGCAGGCCTACCCCTCATTTTCCTGGGGATGACCTAGAAGAAGAGGATGAGGAGTTTGAACCACCTGCTGAATCGGTTCCTCTTAGAGGGTTGGCTATGACCGTTGAATCGGCAGAAGAAGAGAAAGATTCTGCCAAGGGAGGAGAGGTTAGAGATGATCAGAGGGGTCCGGTCCCTTCAGTTTTAACTGAAGCGGATTTAGGTAGATTCTGAGTTGCATACCACGTCCCCAACTCAATTATCATTCGTCTCCCCCTCTTGAGTGAACTGCTCGACCATCCTCCTCCTGGGATGGTTGCGATCTTCCAAGTCGCCATGCAATGTGGCTTGCGCCTGTCCCTTTAACCCGTTGCTTGAGATTTTCTTTCCCGACTTCAAGTATCTCCCGGGTAAATAGTTTCAAATGGATGGAGGAACTTATTCGGATGTTCGGTGTTGTGGGCTGAGGCAAAACAACTCCCACTGACCATTGATGAGTTCCTCTTTTACCAAGTATGTCCAACTTAGTAGCCCGACTGGTATTTTTTGAGCGCTTGGTGGAACAAGGGTGGCTCTTTGATAATCGACCATTCTACCTCTAATAAACATTGGAGAGAGAGGTGGTTTTGGGCGTGCAGTCGCTGGGAGACTACCGAGTCTGGACTCTTTGAACCTCGTGTTTATCAGACATTTTGTGAAGCAGGTGACTCAGTGTGTCCTTTTTATGTGATTTCTCACTATGATTCTTCTGAGTCTGACTTAATGCGTTTTGCAAATCTCCCTAAGAAAAGGTCGAAGTTAGGGGCCAACACCATAACTTAGATCAAGGAACTGAGGGCGCTAAGTCCTGAAGATTGGTCTTGGAAGAATCTTCTTTAGCCAGAGCGTCTTCTTCTCTTAGGTTTAGATTCGGCTATGACAGGTATTTTGTGGCTGTTCTGATACATTTCCCTTTGAATACGTTTAATTCTGTGCCTCTTCCGATGCAGATATGGCTGAAGCTTGGCCCCTTCTGAAGCCCGCGTCCAAGATGAAGGCTCCTCCAAGGTCGGTGCTCTTGTCAGAGTCTCAACCTTTAAAGAAGGCGAAGACGGTTCCAATGGCTAAGGAGCCATCCGCCCCTGTCGCCTCTGCCTCGGTCATCCCGACCGTCGTCGTACTCTCTGACCCCAAGGAGAGGGCAAAAGAGGTGGATACGGCTCCTACCGAGCCCCATGTGGTTCCTAAATTAGGACTCATTGCGGAGCGGGTCTCGGAACCAAGAGAGGAGCATAGAGGGGAGACTTCGAGGGGGGAGATAGCTCGGCTGGAGACATCAGCCTTTTGGTGGGCCGTGTCTAAGATGGTCCCTTGGACTATTTCTCATGGGAGCGAGAAGAATTTTTCTACTCTTTTCGAAGTCTTCGGGAATCGGATACTCTCCCTATAAGACCCGTATCTTTGACCGTATCGTTACGTAGACTCTGCAGTTTTTCCGGTCGAATTTCGGCAACCTTCGACCCTTAACCGGCATTTGCGCATGACCCTGATTCACATGCTGTCAACCCGAGTTGACTCAAACTGAGACTTGTACCATTGCGACCGCACCATCACCGCGGTTTCGATGCCGCGACTCGTGCGCCAATCCAATTCTCTGGCCAGGAGATGTGGGCCAGCATTCGGTTCGAGGGAAAACGCAACACGTACGAATTTCGAGAGAATCTCTACGAGATATCACATCCATCATCCATCAATCAATCCCATCATGTTAAGTATACATCACTTCATACTCTTCCCCAAGCAACCCCCCCAAAGTCAAAAAGTTCTTACACCACCCATGCTTTTCTTACACCATTTGCCACAAAAGTCAAAAAGTGGCTCTTACACTCATCACCACCACATCAAACATCACCCATCTCTCTCTCCCTTTATAAGTCTCTCTCTCTCTCATTTCCAAAAGACACTCTCAAGCAAGAGAAATCCCCATATGTCTAAGCCCTCCCGTGGAGAGAAAAGTGCATGTGTGAGGCACACCTTTCCATCCCAAGATCTCTCATCCTAGCCTCCATTTCTCATCTTCACCCATCAAAGAGAAGCACAAGGAGACCGACGTTCCATCAGACCGAGAAGAAGCCGGTGGGTGATCGTAGATCTTTGTTTTTCATGCATTTTGTTTGATTAAGGGTCCACATATGTGGGACCCACCTTGACGTATATTTGTATGCAAGATGGGCCCACAATGGCGGGGTCCCTCCATCCTCACCGATCTCTCTCTCTCTGTAATATCCCGAAAATCGGGGGTTGAGCATAAACTCAACTCCCGAGTTCCGGAACATCACTTATGCAACAAAATGAATGATGATTGAATGTTGACTGTATTTGTGCATTGAACATGATGAGATTAAGCCAAAACAACATATCATACTCCAGAGACAATTAAATTGCAAGCGGAAGACTGTGATAGATATATATAATACAAAAAAATAGTGGTGAGTCTCCAGAGTGTGATAAAGTTACCAGGTTAGTTAATTACAAGTACAGTTCTAAAATATACCTAATGTGAGGAAGTGTAATGTCTCCTATCCCAAATATCATAGCCCCGTCAATACAATACCAGGTCTTCATAGACCTGCTAGAGAGATATAGATAGGAGAACTCCTCATCATCATAGAAGTAGTCTGACTCTGCTTCATAAGCATCGCCATCACCTGAAACTCAACAAATCTGGTTGGTGTTGCAAACACCGTCCCGTAACGTGGGAGTGAGTAGCTAACTCAGTGAAACAATAAAGCATAGGTTAACATGTTATCAACTCAGTCAAGCAGTAATGATAAAGCAGTAAAATCAAACACTCCTAGCTACTCTTATTAATGCAAGTATGAATGCAGGTATGATGGATGCCCTCACCGACATACTCCCTCATGCGACACCATCTCACGCTCACGGCATGCTTTCATCCCATAGTGCTCCACATCTTTCAGGCACATGCAATGCATGATGAACATGATTACCGAGTTTTTAATTAGTCCATTTCAAACAGCAGGATTGGGAAACTAAGGTACCTCCCTTGTATCATTCCCAAACATGATCCATTCTAGGGTCGTCAGTCCTAGTTAATATCAGACGATGGTGTGTTTTCTAGGTCACTGCAGAGGCTACCAGGGCTGTTACGCACAAAGGTTACACCACTCCCCCATCACCCCTTAAACGATTCATCACAATATAGAAACAGGCATAGTTCATACTCTGTTACTACAGGAAGCTAGTCGCCTCACCACAGATTTAGAGTATGCTCGAGGTCACTCCATTGACACCCTACCAACTGGCAGTCTATTTTCGAAGCCCGACCGGTCCGCTTATTGAGAATGGAATCTAGATGCAACCTGACTGGGGACCACAGCCAGGCTGTGCCAGCGTAGGTCGATAGCTAGAATATAGTGTCCCATGCCACCATAATCGGCCCACGACTTTGGTTGCTCACTGGTCACTACGGGGAGGCACGTGGCCCCAGCGTAGGCCGACAGCTCGACCACGGTGTCCCATACCACCATGCCCAGCTCATGAGTCTTAGCGGATCGAGGTACCATAGTTAAAAGGGATTTCACTGGTAAGTTTGGTATCCTAGGTTCAAGCATTAGCGACCGAACATGGTAAACATACATAAGACACACGGGTTACTTGACGTGCTCGGCTAGCTCGAGCGCACAACAAGTTGAGCGATATGAAGCGCAGAAGCACCTCGTGTGGCCAACCACTATCGCCAACCGAAGTACGACACGGGTTCGCCAAACACATCATGTGTGGCGAGATGAATCTCAACCACAATTTCAAGTCTAGTACCGGATGTCTGGACTATGGACATAGTCCCAAGCCCAATCAGTTCCCAACCATAGCATGTGAAGTAAAGCATGATAAATAAAGTAATTCAAGCACACTAGCAATCATGTCATAAAGCATATTATAAAGCATGTTATGAAACAAGTTACAAAGCATATTAAAAGGCATGTTATGGAGCGCAATACAAAGGGGGATGTAAATACATATGTTTCATAAGTGAGTGGTTAGAGTAAACCACCACATGGGGGGTATCATACGTGACTCTAAGGTAGTTGAGAACCCCATCTCAGCACCTACCTAAGGCACTAACACTTAAGCACTTATACTCACAAGCAATTTCACAAACACTTAGAGTGCACTATTTCAACATACATGACGTATGTTAGAGGAATGTGTATTAGGGCTGTTCTTTTACCAAACTAATATTTTATACGTATATATCATATTCATACAGCAAATAATCATGACAATCACATCACCAAAATTTATACGTATGGGGTATTTTCTAGGATACACAATTTCAACATACATAGTGTATACAAGGGAACATGTATTACAGCGATTCCTTTCACCAAACAGGTATTTTATTCATATACTATATAATCATACAACAATTAATCATGACAAACACATCGCTAAATTATACATGTATACGGTACTTCTTACAATACCGTATTTCTACATACATAGTGTATATTAGTAAACATGTATTTAGGCGAATCCTTTCGCCAAATAAGTATTTTATCCATATATCGTATATCCATACGACAAATAAACATGTCAACCACATTTTTTAAAAAAATACGTATACGGTATTTTATACGAATACCTAGAATATGTGAAATTCCATATTCTACAATTTTAATCGAAACAGAAAACGGAAAGCACTTTGTACATGTGCAATTGCATGCAGATCATGAATCTATCATTATCTGACATTGAAAGCATTGAAAACCGTAACCTATACACCTAAAGTCCTCACCTTTTGTCGTAGAATCGTAACGGAGTCGATAGGTTCGCTAAGCTTCCGTATACGGGAGTTTGGCGACCTAAAGAATGAAATAGGTTAACTATTTCATAACCTACAACCTATACAACCCTAAAACAGGTTAGGGTTAGGGTTTCTTACCTAGAAACGACGCCGGAATCACCGGGAAAGCGATGAGAATCAGGCGGTGGAGCCCGAATAGCGGCAGGGAACAGCAGCAGGGAGTTCCTCCCACATCTCCCACACTTTCTCTCTCTTTTCTCTCTCTCAAATCCAAATTCGTATGGCTGAAATGGGAGAGGGTTTAAGGTCCTTATATAGTCTAAAACTTTACCAAAATAGACTTCTAGACAAGGTTCACCTAGGTTATAACCAAAGCAAAACTTTTTCAGCTCAACGGAGGACTTCTGGCGGGCCTCCTTGAGCCAAAGGTCGGACTTAAGATCACTAACGCTGGATCTACGTTTACTTAAGTTTTCGTTTTAGTGGGATTTCCAGATCACGCGTGGCGGACCAGTTTCAGTTCAACGGTCAGCCGATCTCGATCGGAGATTCCGAGTACATGTAAATGTGTATGAAATTTCTCCTGATCCGAGGGTGTAATTTGGTCTGATTCTGAAGGTCTGATTGCTTAAAACTGTTCCGCAAACGAGAGATGCCAGATTACTATTCAAGATATTTATTTTTAAAGAAAACAAATATTTTCACATACTCTCGCTCTGGACTCAAGCGAACAGCCGTGGGACACTGGCTGGATTTGATTTCCGAGATGGTTGTCAATCCCAATGAGGCAGTCTTAAGTCCTTAGCCTCATATTATTCAGACTCCCGATGTGCGGTCCAGATCAGATACGGAGTTTCAACGTGCTCCCGAGAGCAGTCGGGTAATGAGTTTGATCCTAGATTTTTGGGTAACCTAGCGTCAATAATTCTACAAGTTTTGGGTCTTGCAGATCGTATTTAAAGCGATTCAAATGGATTTCATGGCTAATCTAGTTTAGCACTTAGTTAACTTTGTCAAATTTCTAAAGGATTTAATCCTAAGTGATTTCCGTCTGAGGTAGTATTTAGTCCTTTGCAGTTTGTATCTAAAGTAATCCAAGTGATACTACTTAGCTAGTTTAAGATAGTATCTAGGGCGAAAGTGCTTTGAAAAATTGAAAGAACAAGGTAGTGAAGCGTGGGATTTGTGAAGGAAATGGGTTAAGGAGCGATTTTAGACTGTGGGATTCAGTTCTGACAAGTTAATAAGGTGTTAAGATCGACCCATCGCCTAAGGATGTCTAATCCCAGGTTGGAAAAAATCTGGGATGTTACAATCTACCCCCCTTAAAACAAAATTTCGTCCTCGAAATTGGCTAAGGGTAATAAGGGAAGAGTTCTATTATTTTATTTATCTAAGACTTATTGGTTCCAAGTTTCTACGCGTGGTAGGGTATGTACTAGTTGGTTCATTTTAGTGTACCCCCCTTAAAACTTATTTCTTTATCCATTTCTCATACCCTGATGGTTTGCTACAATTTATTTCTTTACCTATTTGGAGTCTTGACGACAACTCCCAACAATTTAGAGTAAGATAGCTGTTTTCATTGTTTGACCAACACGGAGAGACGGTAATAGTTGGCTTGATCCTGATACATCAATCACCCACCTGACCAGGGTAGAAGGCTCATCGTATCCCTTCCGAATCCTGGTGAATCCTGGTCTTCTGCTCGGTCAAGCAGTGAGTCCGTTGGTAGTCGCTCAGGATTGAGAATTGGGTCAAGCTGCGAATATTTCGCAGTTGTATATTTCAGTAACTCCGTAGTCCGATCACTCTAAAAACGTAGGGAATGTCCATCATTGAAAAGCTCAAATTGTCTATGTCTAAGGTTACCCTTTAGGTCTTAGTCTAAGAGAAGCCGTGATATGATCTATGTCCAAGGAAGTGGTGAATCAAATCTTACTAGATGATCCTAAAATGGTTTCTCATAGCAGAACTTGCTAGGGCTTCTATAATGTTCATATTCAACGAACACAGTTTCGATCCTTGGCCAGTGGAGTAGGGTCCACCACGCTTTCGCTGCGCCACCCAGATCAAAGAGATGCAATAGGTGACCTAAACAGATTAGGCTCATAATGTTCTACCCCCTTTAAAAATTTATTTTCACCCTCAAGGCTCAAGATTTATGTCCTGCTCCATACATCGGAACAAGGTGTAATTTAGGACCTATCCTTGACACGAAAGGGTCTCGCTCCAACTGACTTAAGCCGACTAACTAAGTCTATCATTTAATTGGCTTAGCATAATTAATTTGTCTTTCCTTAGCCTAACCAGTAGTCTAGTCTTAATTTAGGAGTAGCGATATCCTCTAGGTGTAATCCAAAGTCTATGCTTATACATTAGATGATTTTATACCCTTTCTAATAAAGAAAATTGTTTGTTTGTTTGGAATTGAGTTGCCCGAACATGAATGTAGCTACGCTTGAGCACTTCACGTATGCTCAAACCAACTAAGGGGGTTCTAGAGTTCACGTTCTTAATTGGTTGGATTTCCTATACTGTTAGGTCTGTCGAAGCACTGCTCTAGGTCCAAACTCTATGGGCCTATTTGTCAAACAACCCTTTACTATAAAAGCTTAAACTGTCAGAGTGTGGTGGGTTAATGTGTATCAAGGGACTTTATCATTTCAACACTATTTGGCCAGTGGGCTTAAGTTGTACTAAATGGGATTGCATTACTAATCCTACCTCGGTATTGAGAGTGGCATGGTTGGTAGGAGGGTGGAAGGGGATTAAAATTAATGGTATAGGCTTTGGGAAATGAGCCTTGTGTCGGAAAGTGTGAGATGGGAGTTCCAAATCCCAGCATGATAAATTTCTAAGTGTAATTGAAAGGAAAACTTGGAATATTCTTTTAATTACATACATTTTAAACATGGTGTTGGAGAGACACAAATGACAAGAAATGAAGAAGGAACAAGGGAAAAACGGGATGGGTTCGAAGGTTGCACGATTTTGAGCTTCAAGTGAGGGGGGTGGGAGCTCAAATGTGAAAGAGAGGGGAAGGATAGGAGGTTAGGGCTGCTGTGATCGATGGGAGTACGTGAATCATGGCCGAATATGGTGGAATGAAAGATTGGAGGAAAGATTTGAGGGAGAAAATCGGAAATAGAAGGGGAGGGCGTTTGGAAGGGAAGATGTGAGAGAGAGGGGGTTCTAGACCTAAAAATTGGAAACCCCAGCACATTCCACACACACCACATGCATGATGAGGTCAGGCCGACCAAGACCAGCACTGGCCCGACCAGCCCGGCCCAACCTGACCGCGGCACGCCGGGGTGACCGCGGTTCCACCACGGTCCACTTTGGTCGGTGTGCTGCCGCCGCAGTTGGGTAATGTTCCCCAACCTCCCAAGGTGCCAAATGCACCCTGGGTCTACTTGGTTCCCCTCCGGATCGACGCGTGTGGCCTCCGACTCCGTTTCGAGTCATTTCAATTCAAATCGGACGTATCTTGCAATCTGGAATGAGTTTTCTGACGTAAAATATATGAATTTGGGGTAGAACGAGCTAATGAAACCAACCAACCCAGCTATGCCAGGTTGCGAAGCCCGGAATTATGAAAAACCCCTCCGATTGATGGTCGTTTCCCCGTTTCAATTTCATTTTACTAAAAATAGTAGTTTTGGTTTGATTACTCTTACTCCGTTGGGTTTTAGGAGTTGCGCTCATTGTGTAAAGGGCTTAGAATAATTAGGAGAACGGTTTGGTGAAGTCAAATAAGACACTTACTATTTTTGGCCGAAAACCTTGCACACTAGTAGACATCACAACCTAGGAGTTTTAATTGTAGCTTGTTTCTGATTTCCTTCCCATTACTTGGTATCCCTATTTAAAAGGTTGTGAACTCATTTTTCTTTTGTCATTCATTAATCAATTTCAAATTTATTAGAATTTATTTTTACTTTCTGCTTTCTTTTCTCGTAGACTCGAGAAGTCTTTGTGAGGAGTCCAGAGAAGCTCCGAGGATTCGGAATAGTTACATCATCACTCTTATTATCGATTTTCAACGGTTGGGGTGAGATGGATTGTAATCTAGAATTATCTATAGACGGCCTAAGAATATTTTAAGGTCGACCAGTGCGACCAATGGTTAATACGGACTCGATTTCGGCGTTTGTTTTCAGCGAACTTCGCCAATTGGTGAAGTCGGGATACCTATGACTGTTTCTACATTCCGTCGCTCCCTCCTAAGTCAGAGTGCATCAGTGTGCGTCGTGTGACCATAACCGAGGTCCGGTTTAATCCAAATCATGCTCTGATACCATCTGTAATATCCCAAAAATTGGAGGTCGAGCATAAACTCAACTCCCGAGTTCCGGAACATCACTTATGTAACAAAATGAATGATGATTGAATGTTGACTGTATTTGTGCATTGAACAAGATGAGATTAAGCCAAAACATCATATCATACTCCAGAGACAATTAAATTGCAAGCGGAAGACTGTGATAGATATATATAATACAAAAAAAAATAGTGGTGAGTCTCCAGAGTATGATAAAGTTACCAGGTTAGTTAATTACAAGTACAGTTCTAAAATATACCTAATGTGAGGAAGTGTAATGTCTCTTATCCCAAATATCATAGCCCCGTCAATACAATACCAGGTCTTCATAGACCTGCTAGAGAGATACAGATAGGAGAGCTCCTCCTCATCATCATAGAAGTAGTCCGGCTCTGCTTCATAAGCATCACCATCACCTGAAACTCAACAAATCTAGTTGGTGTTGCAAACACCGTCCCGTAACGTGGGAGTGAGTAGCTAACTCAGTGGAACAATAAAGCATAGGTTAACATGTTATCGACTCAGTCAAGCAGTAATGATAAAGCAGTAAAATCAAACACTCCTAGCTACTCTTATTAATGCAAGTATGAATGCAGGTATGATGGATGCCCTCACCGACATACTCCCTCATGCGACACTATCTCACGCTCACGGGATGCTTTTATCCCACAGTGCGCCACATCTTTCAGGCACATGCAATGCATGATGAACATGATTACTGAGTTTTTAATTAGTCCATTTCAAACAGCAGGATTGGGAAACTAAGGTACCTCCCTTGTATCATTCCCAAACATGATCCATTCTAGGGTCGTCAGTCCTAGTTAATATCAGACGATGGTGTATTTTCTAGGTCACTGCAGAAGCTACCAGGGCTGTTACACACAAAGGTTACACCACTCCCCCATCACCCTTTAAACGATTCATCACAATATAGAAACAGGCCTAGTTCATACTCTGTTACTACAGGAAGGCTAGTCGCCTCACCGCAGATTTAGAGTATGCTCGAGGTCACTCCACTGACACCCTACCAACTGGCAGTCTATTTTCGAAGCCCGACCAGTCCGCTTATTAAGAATGGAACCCGGATGCAACCCGATTGGGGACCACATCCAGGCTGTGCCAGCGTAGGCCGACAAGTTGAATATAGTGTCCCATACCACCATAATCGGCCCACGAGTTTGGTTGCTCACTGGTTACTACGGGGAGGCACGTGGCCCCAGCGTAGGCCGACAGCTCGACCACGGTGTCCCATACCACCATGCCCGGCTCATGAGTCTTAGCGGATCGAGGTACCATGGTTAAAAGGGATTTCACTGGTAAGTTTGGTACCCTAGGTTCAAGCATTAGCGACCGAACATGGTGAACATACATAAGACACACGAGTTACTTGACGTGCTCGGCTAGCTCGAGCGCACAACAAGTTGAGCGATATGAAGCGCAGAAGCACCTCGTGTGGCCAACCACTATCGCCAACCGAAGTACGACACGGGTTCGCCAAACACATCATGTGTGGCGAGATGAATCTCAACCACAATTTCAAGTCTAGTACCGGATGTCTGGACTATGGACATAGTCCCAAGCCCAATCAGTTCCCAACCATATCATGTGAAGTAAAGCATGATAAACAAAGTAATTCAAGCACACTGGCAATCATGTCATAAAGCATATTATAAAGCATGTTATGAAACAAGTTACAAAGCATATTAAAAGGCATGTTATGGAGCGCAATACAAAGGGGGATGTAAATACATATGTTTCATAAGTGAGTGGTTAGAGTAAACCACCACATGGGGGGTATCATACGTGACTCTAAGGTAGTTGAGAACCCCATCTCAGCACCTACCTAAGGCACTAACACTTAAGCACTTATACTCACAAGCAATTTCACAAACACTTAGAGTGCACTATTTCAACATACATGACGTATGTTAGAGGAATGTGTATTAGGGCTGTTCTTTTACCAAAATAATATTTTATACATATATATCATATTCATACAGCAAATAATCATGACAATCACATCACCAAAATTTATACGTATGGGGTATTTTCTAGGATACACAATTTCAACTACATAGTGTATACAAGGGAACATGTATTACAACGATTCCTTTCGCCAAACAGGTATTTTATTCATATACTATATAATTATACAACAATTAATCATGACAAACACATCGCTAAATTATACATGTATACGGTACTTCTTACAATACCGTATTTCTACATACATAGTATATATTAGTAAACATGTATTTAGGCGAATCCTTTCGCCAAATAAGTATTTTATCCATATATCGTATATCCATACGACAAATAAACATGTCAACCACATTTCAAACAAAAATACGTATACGGTATTTTATACGAATACCTAGAATATGTGAAATTCCATATTCTACAATTTTAATCGAAACAGAAAATGGAAAGCACTTTGTACATGTGCAATTGCATGCAGATCATGAATCTATCATTATCTGACATTGAAAGCATTGAAAATCGTAACCTATACACCTAAAGTCCTTACCTTTTGTCGTAGAATCGTAACGGAGTCGATAGGTTCGCTAAGCTTCCGTATACGGGAGTTTGGCGACCTAGAGAATGAAATAGGTTAGCTATTTCATAACCTACAACCTATACAACCCTAAAACAGATTAGGGTTAGAGTTTCTTACCTAGAAACGACGCCAGAATCGCCGGGAAAGCGATGAGAATCAGGCGGTGGAGCCTGAATAGCGCCAGGGAACAGCAGCAGGGAGTTCCTCCCACATCTCCCACACTTTCTCTCTCTTTTCTCTCTCTCAAATCCAAATTCGTATGGCTGAAATGGGAGAGGGTTTAAGGTCCTTATATAGTCTAAAACTTCACCAAAATAGACTTCTAGACAAGGTTCACCTAGGTTATAACCAAAGCGGAACTTTTTCAGCTCAACGGAGGACTTCTGGCGGGCCTCCTTGAGCCAAAGGTCGGACTTAAGCTCACTAACGCTGGATCTACGTTTACTTAAGTTTTCATTTTAGTGGGATTTCCAGATCACGCGTGGCGGACCAGTTTCAGTTCAACGGTCAGCGGATCTCGATCGGAGATTCCGAGTACATGTAAATGTGTATGAAATTTCTCCTGATCCGAGGGTGTAATTTGGTCTGATTCGACGGTGACGGCCCGTTGCTTAAAACTGTTCCACAAATGAGAGATGCCAGATTACTATTCAAGATATTTATTTTTAAAGAAAACAAGTGTTTTCACACACTCTCGCTCTGGACTCAAGCGAACAGCCGTGGGACACTGGCTGGATTTGATTTCGGAGATGGTTGTCAAGCCCAATGAGGCAGTCCTAAGTCCTTAGCCTCATATTATTTGGACTCCCGATATGCGGTCCAGATCAGATACGGAGTTTTAACGTGCTCCTAAGAGTAGTCGGGTAATGAGTTTGATCCTAGATTTTTGGGTAACCTAGCGTCAATGATTCTACAAGTTTTGGGTCTTGCAGATCGTATTTAAAGCGATTCAAATGGATTTCATGGCCAATCTAGTTTAGCACTTAGTTAACTTTGTCAAATTTCTAAAGGATTTAATCCTAAGTGATTTCCGTCTGAGGTAGTATTTAGTCCTTTGCAGTTTATATCTAAAGTAATCTAAGTTATACTACTTAGCTAGTTTAAGATAGTGTCTAGGGCGAAAGTGCTTTGAAAAATTGAAAGAACAAGGTAGTGAAGGGTGGGTGGGATTTGTGAAGGAAATGGGTTAAGGAGCGATTTTAGACTGTGAGATTCAGTTCTGACAAGTTAATAAGGTGTTAGGATCGACCTATCGCCTAAGGACATCTAATCCCAAGTTGAAAAAAATCCGGGATGTTACAATTGATCTTGGGACCTGTGGGTTATGTTACATTAGGTATATTTTAGAACTGTACTTGTAATTAACTAACCTGGTAACTTTATCACACTCTGGAGACTCACCACTATTTTTTTTTGTATTATATATATCTATCACAGTCTTCCGCTTGCAATTTAATTGTCTCTGGAGTATGATATGCTGTTTTGGCTTAATCTCATCATGTTCAATGCACAAATACAATCAACATTCAATCATCATTCATTTTGTTGCATAAGTGATGTTCCGGAACTCGAGAGTTGAGTTTATGCTCGACCCCCGATTTTCGGGATGTTACACTCTCCCTTTTCCTTTGTGTATGATGGCTTGTGGCCCACTTGATGTATGATCTTATCCATGCTGCATGCCGGTGGACCCCATCCATGTGGGACGCACCATGATGTTTATATGCTATCCCAACTGTCCATAGGGGCCCACTTGATGTGGCTAACGGTGGGGCATGGCCGTCAGTGATGTGTGATCTGTCGTGGGCCCCATAGCTCACATGGTGGACTGAGTGAGGATGCCTCGTTGCAGCACCTGAGGTCTTGGTATTGAGCCAGTGGAGGTGACTAAACAGTGAAGTGTGAACTGACATGGGTGTATGAACTAACGTGGAGTGTGTACTGACATGGGTGTGTGTATTAACATAGTGTGTACTAACATGGTGTGTGTACTGACAAGGGTGTGGGACCCACTCCATCCACACCGTCCATTCATTTGGAGTGGGCCACACCACCACGCGGTGTGGGGTCCACATTCTCTGGACGGTGGGACCCACGTCCGTGTGGGCCCTCCTGACGCCAGATCTAAAGCTCAACTGGCAGGCAGAGTAGAAACACCTCGTTTCAGCACAGAGGTCTTGGCCTCGATTTCCCTAGTGAGGGTGGTCTGTGTAGGACCCACCTAAGTTTGGTGTGGCTGAAACTTGGGCTGACCCTTCATTCAAGTGGGACACCCACGATGGGTGGGCTGGATTTGTGGACCTCATCTCGGTGGGCCCGATAACTGATTATGAATGTTTTAAATGGAGGAAAGCCATCTCAACCGTTGTATCTGATGTGGCCCACACAAGTCACGGCTTGACTTGATTTTTGAGACCTAGGCCCATGCTGAAGTGGTGTATCCAACTGATGGGTTAGATGTTGCCAAACATCAACGGTGGGGCCCACACTGCTCGACCTCATTGGACCCACATCCGTGGTGTCTCTGCTTGTGTTAGAGAAGGAAAAGGAAAAAGAAAAGAAAAAGGAAAGAAATGGAGGAGAGGCAGCCACGTGCTGCCCCCCTCTCTCTCTACGTCTCTCTTTGTCTCTCTCTCTCTCTAACTCTCTCTCTATCTCTCTCCCTCCCTGTGAATGTCAGTGGGCTGTAGGCCCCACATGATGTATGTGTTTGCACATACCATCCATCTGTTTTGATTGTGGGGCCCACTGCCATCTGGCGATGGGGAGTTCTGTGGGTCCCACCGCTATATAATATATTATATTATATATTATATATTGTATACTATATATTATATAATATGTTTATGGTGGTGGGCCCTATGTGGGACCCACCTTTGCCCTCCTAGTGCAACCGCTTGTACAGCAACTACCTAGCTGCTCCTTTGTTGGCGGCAGGCCCCACATTAATGTATATCGACACCGTCCACTATTTGAGCTGTAACACCCCGGATTTTTACCAACCTGGAATTAGACATCCTTAGGCAATGGGTCGATCCTAACACTTTATTAACTTGTCAGAACTGAATCCCACAGTCTAAAATCGCTCCTTAACCCATTTCCTTCACAAATCCCACCCTTCACTACCTTATTCTTTCAATTTTTTAAAGCACTTTCACCCTAGACACTATCTTAAACTAGCTAAGTAGTATAACTTGGATCACTTTAGATACAAACTGCAAAGGACTAAATACTACCTCAGACGGAAATCACTTAGGATTAAATCCTTTAGAAATTTGACAAAGTTAACTAAGTGCTAAACTAGATTAACTACGAAATCTATTTGAATTACTTTAAATACGATCTGCAAGACCCAAAACTTGTAAAATCATTGACGCTAGGTTACCTTGAAATCTAGGATCAATCTCATTACCCAGCTGCTCTCGGGAGCATCTCGAAACTCCGTATCGGATCTGGACCGCACGTCGGGAGTCCGAATAATACGAAGTTAAGGAATTAGGACCGCCTCGCTGGGCTTGACAACCATCTCGGAAATCAAATCCAGATAGTGTCCCACTACATTCGCTTGAGTCCGAGCGAGAGAGTGTGAAAACACTTTTTCTTTCCAAAATAAATATCTTGAATAGTAATCCGAGACTCGTCGCTATGCGATCGGTTTTAAGCAACCTGCACCGTCGAATCGGACCAAATTACACCCTCGGATCAGGAAAAATTTCATAAACATTTACATGTACTCGGAATCTCCGATCGAGATCCACTGACCGTTGAACTGAAACTGGTCCGCCACGCGTGATCTGTAAATCTGACTGAAACGAAAACTTAATAGAATATAGATCCGGTGTTGGTGAGCTTAAGTCCGACCTTTGGCTCAAGGAGGCCCGCCAGAAGTCCTTCGTTGAGCTGAAAAAGTTCCGCTTTGGTTATAACCTAGGTGAACCTTGTCTAGAAGTCTATTTTGGTGAAGTTTTAGACTATATAAGGACCTTAAACCCTCTCCCATTTCAGCCATACGAATTTGGATTTGAGAGAGAGAAAAGAGAGAAAGTGTGGGAGATGTGGGAGGAACTCCCTGCCGCTGTTCCCTGCCGCTATTCGGGCTCCACCGCCTGATTCTTATCGCTTTCCCGGCGATTCCGGCGTCGTTTCTAGGTAAGAAACCCTAACCCTAACCTATTTTAGGGTTGTATAGGTTGTAGGTTATGAAATAACTAACCTGTTTCGTTCTCTAGGTTGCCAAACTCCCGTATACGGAAGCTTAGCAAACCTATCGACTCCGTTACGATTCTACGACAAAAGGTGAGGACTTTAGGTGTATAGGTTGCGGTTTTCAACGCTTTCAATATTAGATAATGGTAGATTCATGATCTGCATGCAATTGCACATGTACAAAGTGCTTTCCGTTTTCTGTTTCGATTAAAATTGTAGAATTTGGAATTTCACATACTCTAGGTATTCGTATAAAATATCGTATACGTATTTTTTATGGAAATGTGTTTGACATGTTTATTTGTCGTATGGATGTATGACGTATGGATAAAATACTTATTTGGCGAAAGGATTCGCCTAAATACATGTTTACTAATAAACACTATGTATGTAGAAATACGGTATTGTAAGAAGTACCGTATACATGTATATTTTAGCGAGGTGTTTGTCATGATTAATTGTTGTATAAATATATTATGTGCGCATAAAATAATTGCTTGGCGAAAGGAATCGCCGTAATACAAGTTCCCTTGTAAATGCTATGTATGTCGAAATTGGGTATCCTAGAAAATACCCCATGCGTATAAATTTTGCTGATGTAATTATCATGATTATTTGCTGTATGAATATGATATATACGTATAAAATACTAGTTTGGTAAAGGGACAACCCTAGTGCACTTTCCTCTAACATACGTCATGTATGTTGAATTAGTGCATTCCAAGTGTTGGTGAAATTGCTTGTGAGTGTAAGTGCTTAAGTGTTAGTGCCTTAGGTAGGTGCTGAGATGGGGTTCTCAACTATCTTAGAGTCATGTATGATACCCTCCATGTGGTTGTTTACTCTAACCACTCACTTATGAAATATATGTATTTGTATCCCTATTTGTATAGTGCTTTACAACATGCTTTTGAACATGCTTTGTAACTTGTTTATTAACATGCTTTATGACATGCTTTATAACATGATTGCTAGTGTTCTTGAATTACCATGTTATCATGCTGTACTTCACATGCTATGGTTAGGAATTGATTGTGTTTGGGGCTATGATTATAGTCCAGACAATCGGTACCAGAATTGGATTTGTGGCTATGATCCATTTGCCACGTGAGATGTGTTCGACGAACCCGAGTCGTACTGCGGTTGACGATAGTGGTTGGCCACACGAAGTGCTTATGCGCTTCATATCGTTCAACTTGTTGTGCGCTCGAGCTAGCCGAGCTCGTCAAGCAACCCGATCTGTCTTATGTATGTTCACCATGTTTGGACGCTACCGCTTGAACCTAGGGTACCAAACTTACCAGTGAAATCCCGTTAACCATGGTACCTCGATCCGCTAAGACTCATGAGCCGGGCATGGTGGTATGGGACACCGTGGTCGAGCTGTCGGCCTACGCTGGGGCCATGTGCCTCCCCGTAGTGACCAGTGAGCAACCAGACTCGTGAGCCGATTATGGTGGTATGGGACACTATATTCGAGCTGTCGACACCTACGGCGAGAGCCAAGTACGGTGAGACCTGTATTCGTGCTGACAGGCGACGAGTCCTCCGTAGTGTCTTCGAGTATACTCTAAGGTCTGTGATTGGCGACGAGCCCTTCACAGCAACTAGAGCATGAGTTGAGCCGAGTACGGTGAGATCTGTATTCGAGCTGACGGCTAGCGATTGAGCCGAGTACGGTGAGACCTGTATTCGAGCTGACGGCCAGCAATTGAGCCGCATACGGTGAGATCTGTATCTGTGCTGATGGGTGACGAGCCCTTTGTGATGCCTTCGCTACGCCTCTCAAACCATAATATCGTATGAGATTAACTAGGACTGACGACCCTAGAATGGATCATGTTAGGGAATGATGCAAGGGAGGTACCTTAGTTTCCCAATCTTCTTGTTTGAAATGAACTAATAATTACTCGGTAATCATGCTCATCATCGCCGCATGTGCCCGGTAGATGTGGAGCACTGAGGGATGGACGCATTCGCGAATGTAAGATGATGTCGCATGAGGGTGGTTTGGCAAGGGCATACATCATGTCATTTCATACTTGCATTAAATAAGAGTAGTTAAAATTGTTTGATTGTACTGCTTTATCATTACTGCTTGACTGAATTGATAACATGTTAACCTATGCTTTATTGTTCCACCGAGTTGATCACTCACTCCCACGATACGGAGACGGTGTTCGAACACCCACCGGACTTTGTCCGATTGCGGATGGCGACGCTACTCGAGGCGGAGCTGGACTTCTATGATGACAGAATGCTTTCTCGTATATCTTGTTTTCTGGCGCGCCTTCGTGAGAGCCGTGCCTTGATTGTCGGGGCTACAGGAATGTTGACTAGATCACACTACACAACTTGGTATAATTTAAAATTGTACTTGTAATTATTTAACCTAGTAATGTTATCACAATCTGGAGACTCACCACAGTTTATATATTTTACATATCTATCATAGTCTTCCGCTCGCAAATTTAACTGTCTCTGGAGTATGATATGCTATTTTGGCTTAATCTCACTCATGTTCACTACTCTAATACAGACAACATTCAATCATCATTCATTTTGTTGCATAAGTAATGCGTTGGAACTCGGGAGTTGAGTTTATGCTCGACCCCCGATTTTCAGGGCGTTACATGAGCGATGGGGCCCACCATGATGCAAGTGTTGTATCCATGCTGTCCAACCATTTGCGAGATCATTTTATAGCATGGGAAGATAGTGGTGAGTCAAATCTAAAGTTCGGGTGGACCCCACTACTAAATAGTGGACAGTGACACCCACCGTTCAAACTTCTAGGGCCATGGTGGTTTCCAATTAAGCTGATATTATTTTTACTTCATTTATCTCTATGTTAACTTATGAATAGGTCGGATCTCAAATATACACGAGGTTGGTCCCGATTTGATATAAATGAGGCCCATCGGTGTAGCCTATTTGATATACTTGAAGCCCATTGGTGTGGCCCATATAATGCGGCCCATGTAATGTGGTCCGTTTGACATATGAGGCCCATTGTGATATATTTGAGGCCCAGGTGCGAGGCCCACCTGATGTGTATTTGGGACCCGATGCGATGTATATGAGGCCTATAAGCGAGGCCCAATGTAATGAATGTGTGTAACCGTTACAGTGTAAGTCGTGTCTTGGGAGCAATGTTGGTTTGACGTCCACATTATGCAAATAATGTTGGTTAGATGTCCGCATTATAATTCTCCCTAGAGCCCATTGTTAGGCCCATACTTGTAGCCAGTCTAGGCCCATCTTTGTTATGAACAGCATCCATCACCGTATAACATGTTTAGTATAGTTCCATGATTCATGATCATATGCATCATATATATGCTTGATATGAGAAGTGACTGATCATAGCATATGCCTTCGGACAGATTGTTTTGGGGCTCCTGGTTAGGCGGTGTTGCCCCACATGAGAGCACGATACGCGCAGGATTACCGCATGACTGGATAGTGTGATTCATGCATTTCACATTGAGTGATATGGTACTGTACGCCCTAACAACATCAAGGCCATAGCCTCCACAGGCATATCGTGGTTGGCAGGATTGGATACCAGAAATCTTGTTCTACATGGGGTACTATAGATATCCCTGGGTGAAAGTCCCTAAACCCTTATGGTACCAAGAGGTTGCTCCAACGTCTAGACCGAGTGGGTGCAGGAGCGCCGAGTGCCGATTATCAGACGGCTGCGCTTTTCACTGTGTCATGGTCGGTTGGAAGGGGGTGCGGCCTTACCCGCCTGAGAGGAGGGGGCAAAGATAGGCTGAGTCTGACCAGCTCAAGGAATGAGTCTGCTATCGACGAGCCGAGCTCGATATTGGTAGGCGGGTAGTGAGGTTTCTTCCACTTACCTTATTGTGCGCGATGGGGCGGCAATCTGGTTTAGAGTGTATTAAACCCCGGTGATATTCCAGATTTGATGTAACGCCCCGGATTTTTGCCAACCTGGGATTAGATGACCTTAGGCAATGGGTCGATCGTAATACCTCATTAACTTGTCAGAACTGAATCCCAAAGTCTAAAGCCGCCTTTGAACTCATTTCCTTCACAAACCTCACCCTTCATCACCTTGATCTTTCAATTTTTCTAATAACTTTCACCCTAGACACTATCTTAAACTAGCTAAGTAGTATAACTTGGATCACTTTATATACAAACTCCAAAGGCCTGAGTACCACCTCGACCAGAATTCACTTAGGACTAAATCCTTTAGAAATGAGACAAAGTAACTAGGTGTGAAACCGATTAGCTACGAAATCTGTTCGAATTGCTTTAAATACGTTCGCAAGACCCAAAACTTATAGAATCATTGGCGCTAGGTTACCCTAAAGTTTAGAACCAAACTCATTTCCGTCTGCTCTCGGAATGAAACGAAACTTCATATTAGGTCTAGATCGCACATCGGGAGTCCGATTAACCCGAAGCTAAGGAACTAGGACCGCCCACTGGGCTTAACAATCATCTCAAAAATCAGCTCCATCCGATGTTCCATGGCCATTCGTTTCGATTCGGAGCGAGGAGTGTGAAAAACACTATTCCCATCCAAAATAAATATCTGGAATAGTGATCTGCATCATTCGTTGACGCGTCGAGATAAGCAACCCGACCGTCAGAATCAGACCAAATTACACCCTCGGATTAAGAAAAATTTCAGGAACATTTACATGTACTTGGAATTTCTGATCGTGGCCCACTGACCGTCGAACTGAAAGTGGTCCGCCACGTGTGATCTGGGAATCCGATCGAGTCAAAAACGTAATCCCACATAGATCCATAGATGGTGAGCTTAAGTTTGACGTTTGGTTCAAGGAGGGCCACCAGAACTTCCCTTTTGAGCTGGAAAAGCGACGAATATCCTATATTAGCAGTACCCCTTGAACCTGAGTCTAATTTCGAAATGTTTTTGGCTATAAAAGGAGCTTAGAACAGCCCCTCTCACAGCCATACGAATTTTGAAGAAAACCCTAGAGGGAGAGAGAGAAAAGAGAGAGAAAGACTTGGAGATTGTTGCCGATTTCCCTCCTCCTGCTTTGGCTTGTTACACGGCCTACACCGCCCTATTCTAGGCGTTTTCCCGGTGTTTTCCGTCCCATTTGAAGGTAAGAAACTCTAACCCTAGGTCTGATTTAAGGTAGGACCGTTGTGGGTTATGAAAAAGCTAACCGATTCCGCTCTTTAGGCTAGAAATCTCCCGTATACGGAAGTTCTTCTACCCTTGCTGATTCGTTTCGTTTCCAAAGGCAAAGGTGAGGACTTTAAGTGTATAAGTTGCGGTTTTCAACGCTTTCAATGTCAGATAATGGTAGATTCATGATCTGCATGCAATTGCACATGTACAAAGTGCCTTCCGTTTTCTGTTTCGATTAGAATTGTAGAATTTGGAATTTCACATACTCTAGGTATTCGTATAAAATATCGTATACGTATTTTTTATGGAAATGTGTTTGACATGTTTATTTGTCGTATGGATATATGACGTATGGATAAAATACTTATTTGGCGAAAGGATTCGCCTAAATACATGTTTACTAATAAACACTACGTATGTAGAAATACGGTATTGTAAGAAGTACCGTATATATGTATATTTTAACGATGTGTTTGTCATGATTAATTGTCGTATAAATATATTATGTGCGTATAAAATATTTTCTTGGAGAAGGGAATCGACGTAATACACGTTTGCTTGTATACACTATGTATGTTAAAAATGCGTATTCTAGAAAATACTGTATACGTATAAATTTTGGAGAAGTATTTATCATGATTATTTGTTGTAGTAATACATTATACATGGATAAAATACTCACTTGGCTAAAGGATAGCCCTAATACATGTTTTGCTAACATACACCATGTATGTTGTAATAGTGTATTCTAAGTGTTGTGAAAATGACTGAATGAGTATAGAATTCTCATTCGTGCTCGCCATGACTAATTGTCATGGATAATTGATTGTTGTATTGGCAATACCCCTTTGATGAAAGGATTTACCCTAAATCACGCCACGGCCAATACACACTATATATGCTAATATGTGTGGCCCAAGTGTTTGTGGAAATGACTGAATGAATATGGAACTTGGTTTCCTGCTTGCCATGACTATCCGTCATGGGTGTATGCGTGTTATGTTTGGGGTAACTCCCTAGTGAAAGGATTTGGCTTTATACCTCTGTGATCAACATATGTCATGTATGTTGATTCCTGTATTTTAAAGTGTTTGTTGAAATGTCTGAATGAGTAGTAGTTAGTAAATTGTAACGTTTAAGGGTGTTGAGATTGGATTCTCGACTATCCTAGCGACGTGCATGATTACCTCCATGAGGTTGATCACCTAAACCACTTACTTACAATACATGTGTTTGTTTTCCTATTAATGTAGTGTTTTACAACATGCTTTATATCATGCTTTACAATATGCTTATAACATGCCTGCTAGCATGTTTGAATTACTTTATTTATCATGCTCGAGTTACTTTATCTATCATGCTTTACTCCACATGCTATGGATGACAATTGATTGTGCTTGGGGCTATGATTATAGTCCAGACAATCGGTACTAGATTGGAGATCGTGGTTGAGTTTCATGTCGCCACGTGTGATGTGTTCGACGAACTCGAGTCGTACTTCGGTTGGCGATAGTGGTTGGCCACGCGAAGTGCTTATGTACTTCATGTCGTTCAACTTGTTGTGCGCTCGAGCTAGCCGAGCTCGTTATGTAACCCGATTTGTCTAATGTATGTTCACCATGTTTGGTCGCTAGTGCTTGAACCTAGGGTACCAAACTTACCAGTGAAAATCCCGTTAACCATGGTACCTCGATCCGCAAAGACTCATGAGCCGGGCATGGTGGTATGGGACACCGTGGTCGAGCTGTCGGCCAATGCTGGGGCCACGTGCCTCCCGTAGTGACCATGAGCAACTTAACTCGTGAGCCGATTATGGTGGTATGGGACACTATATTCGCCGTCGGCCTACATTGATAAAGTGATGGGGAGTGGTGCAACCTTTGTGCGTAACGTTCAGCGCACCCTTTGTAGTGACCGCGAGCATATTCTCAAGTTGTAGCGTGCCTTAGGGTTCGCCGCGATATATAGAGTATGAACTAGGCTGTTTACGTATAGTGATGAATCGTTTAAGGGTGATGGGGAGTGGTGCAACCTTTGTGCGTAATGCCACAGCGGCCTCTGCGGTGACCTAGAAAACACACCATCGTTTGATATTAACTAGGACTGACGACCCTAGATTGGATCATGTTTGTAAATGATATAAGGGAGGTACCTTAGTTTCCCAATCCTGCTGTTTGAAATGGATTAATTAAAAACTCGGTAATCATGCTCATCATGCATCGCATGTGCCTGGAAGATGTGGAGCAACGTGGGATGTAAGCATGCCGCGAACGTGAGATGGTGTCGCATGAGGGAGTATGTCGGTGAGGGGGCATCCATCATACCTGCATTCATACTTGCATTAATCAGAGTAACTAGGAGTGTTTGATTTCCTGCTTTATCATTACTGCTTGACTGCTTTGATGAACATGTTAACCTATGCCTTATTGTTCCACTGAGTTAGCTACTCACTCCCACGTTACGGGACGGTGTTGTACACACCAACCAGTTTGTTGAATTTCAGATGATGGCGATGCTTATGGAGCGAGCCGGACTACTTCTATGGTGATGAAGAGAAGTTCTCCTATCATGTAACTCTCGACGGGTCTCTCGAAGACCCGATCTTGTATTGACGGGGTTATGGTACTTGGGATAGAAGACATTAAACTTACACATTTGGTATATTTTAGAACTGTACTTGTAATTATTTAACCTGGTAATGTTATCACACTCTGGAGACTCACCATAGTTTATATATTTTATCTATCTATCATAGTCTTCCGCTTGCAAATTTAACTGTCTCTGGAGTATGATATGCTGTTTTGGCTTAATCTCACTCATGTTCAATGCACGAATACAGTCAACATTCAATAATCATTCATTTTGTTGCATAAGTGATGTTCTGGAACTCGGGAGTTGAGTCTATGCTCGACCCCCGATTTTTAGGGCGTTACATTTGAGCTTTATTAATATGTGGATATAGATGAGGATTTGTATGCTTGAGTTGCATCTCGCATCGCATGGCCTTGGTATGGTCGACATCATTCATGTCTTGCATTATATAACCTTGGTACGGCTAGTGGTATTCATGGATTCACCAGCATGTTCTGCATTACTTTGATATTTCATAACTGCATTATTACCTTGCGCACACACTTTCACCACCCTCTAAGCTTTCTATAAGCTTATGCATGACCGTTGCGTGCAGGTGACGTTGGATCGCAGCAGCGCTCAGGGCTGATAATTTTGGAGCTTTTGTCTATCATCATTATATTTCCCTTTATGCTCATTCTACTTGTAAAGTTTTTGATCATAGTGAAAATGTAATGGAGTTTTTGGTTGTTGTTTGTGGGTTATGCCTTTGGTTATACTTATTACGAATCAAACTGATATTGGAAATCCTCCTTGTAGCATCCCAGGATCAGAACTTGGCGAATGGGCGCTGGGAGCTGAGAATGGGGTTCTACGGAGGCTGTCGGCGCCGGATTTGGCGATCTGGAATTTATTGAGCCCGGTTTTTGAGTTTGGGGTGTGACACTCCCATGCTGCGAAGATCTTGCCCAAGGTAGAATTCGAACTTCTCTTAACCGGTTGCCTTCCTGTTGCGATCTAACATTATCATTTTTTACAGCTTGCCCCTTGCCTGCTGAGGGCCAACACCGATTTGATCGAGGCCTAGAGAAGTGTGGCGGATGTCGAAGCGGCTCGAAAACGGACAACAGAGGCGGAGGCACAACTCGAAATTACTACGATCCAGGTTGGCCGACTGACTGGGGAGCTGGGGCTTGCTCGGAAATCAATTAGAGACGCTAAGGCTGAGTGTGCTCGCGTAGTTTTACTGCTGAAGGAGGCTCAAGGGGAGAGCCGGCGGGCGACTCAAGCCCATGCTTCCTGCGGAGACAACCTAGCTCGGACCAAGGCTGAGTCTGAAACGGCTATTCAGAGGGCCATTGATGAGGCCAAGGAGGCCAGGGATCGGGTTATACAGGCCTTTCTCGAATCTCAAGAGTTTGAGGAAGAGATGGATCGCTTGTATCAGGGTGGATACCCAGCTTGTATTCATCAGATGAAGCAGTCTTTTCCCGACCTTGATCTTTCGGGATTTGATGAAGACGCTTCTGGATCCGAGTGCTGAGGCTGCCGAGTCTGTGGATGCTGCGGTTGGTATCAAGGTCGAGGCAGCTCCTGAGGCTGCTGAGATCGCTCCGAGAGATGGTGACCAAGTCTGAACTACTTAGCTCCTGGTGAACCTTAGAGCTGGATTTCTGGTACCATCATCAGCTCCGCTTTTGTCACTCACACCAGCTCTTCAAGCAGACCGAGCTCTAGTGCAAATTCGAGAGTATCTTCAGAAGCTCATTTAGTACAACTAACCTTTTCTCTTACTCTATCAATATAATGTCGAAGCAAGATGTAGCTCAATATAACGAACGCACTGATAAATGAATATATTCAGTTTTCTTTTATTCATCTTAATTCAGTTTACATGCTCGTCATTTTTGAGTTTTTTTTTAAACGCTCTACTAGGCCGACTCAGGGATAGTAGATCTTCAAATGCTCGACATTCTAAGGATGAGGTAGCAACTATCCGGTCAAGTCTTCCAATCGGTACGTTCCTAGTCAGATGGTGTTCGAAACGATATAAGGTCCCTCCTAATTAGGTCCTAATGTGCCTGCACCTAATTCCTTTATATTTAAGAATGTTTTCCGGAGAACCATGTCCCCGGCTCGAAATCGCCTGATCTTGACTCGAGTATTGTAGAACTGTGCTACTTGTTGTTGTCGAGCCATAATCCATAATTGAGCTTTTTCTCTTTGTTCGTCCACTAGATTGAGTCCGAGGGCTAAGAGTTCTTCGTTATCTTCTTCATTGAATGAACTGACTCGAGTTGAAGGTAATCCGATCTCGACTAGGGTAATGCCTTCCGAGCCATAAGCAAGGGAGAAGGGAGTCTCTCCTGTGACAGTTCGAGCTGTAGTTCGGTTTGCCCATAATATCGTCGGGAGTTCTTCAACCCAAGCTCCCTTAGCTCGGTCGAGCTTAATTTGGAGGTGCTGTTTAATGATCTTATTGATTGCCTCAACCTGTCCATTCGTCTGAGGATGGTAGGGCGATGAATACACATTTCTGATTTCGAGATTGTCGCACATCTTTCGAAAGTTCCTATTTTCGAACTGCTTTCCATTGTCAGTAATAATAGTCTGGGGGATACCGAATCGATAAACAATGTTTTTTCATACAAAGTCCGTAATCTTTTGTTCGGTTATCTTTGCCAAAGGCTCTGCCTCGGCTCACTTTGTAAAGTAGTCCACCGCCACGATAACAAACTTAGTCTGGCCTTTCCCCATATGGAGTGAGCCTAATAAGAACGATGTGGTTAAGCACGGATAACAGCAGGGTAAAGTAGCAGGGAGATGCTCCCACAACTCTCAACCTTTCTCTCACTTTTCTCTCTTCTCTCTCCTAGGTTTTCTCAAATTCGTATGGGATGGATATGAGAGAGTTTAAGGTCCTTATATAGGCTAAAAACTCACCAAATTAGACTTCGGGTCAATGTATACTTAAGTTATAACCAAAGGGAGTCTGTTTCGCCTCAACGGAGCACTTCTGGCGGCCCCTTTTCTGCGTGCGGTCAGACTTAAGCTCACCAACCTTGGATCCAAGTGGAGTTAAGTTTTCGTTCCAGTCGGATTCTCAGATCACACGTGGCGGACCAGTTTCAGTTCAACGGTCACCGAATCTCGATCAGGGTTACCAGTACACAGACATGTGCTGGGAAATATCCCTGATCCGAGGGTGTATTTGGGTCAGATTCTGACGGTCTGATTACTTATATTTGGCCTGCAAACATCAAGTCTCAGATTACTTAAATTTGATTTAATTTCTAAAGAAAACCCGATTTTCTCACACTCCTCGCTCCGACTCAAGCGAATAGCCGTGAGGCACTATCTGGATTTGATTTTCGAGATGGTTATCAAGCCCAGCGAGGCAATCCTAATTCTATAACCTCGTATCATTCGGACTTTCGATGTGTGGTTCAGATCTGATACAGAGATTCAATGTACTCCCAAGAGTAGTCGGGTAATGAGTTTGATCCTAGATTTTAGGGTAACCTAGCGTCAATGATTCTACAAGTTTTGGGTCTTGCAGATCGTATTTAAAGTGATTCAAATGGATTTCATGGCTAATCTAGTTTAGCACTTAGTTAACTATGTCTAATTTCTAAAGGATTTGATCCTAAGTGATTTCTGCCTGAGGTGGTACTCGAGTCTTTGTACGAGATTTTTCAAGTCGTTACACCGAGTCAACTTCCTTTTTGGCTGACTCTTTAGCCGGGGGTTTTGCATTTTGAGCGGCCTCACGCAAATTCCTTGTTTCCTCGACGTCTGTGTACTTATCTGACCGAGTCATGGATTCAGCCAAGGTCTCAGGTGGATTCTTATCTAAGGACGCCAGAAATGGCTTGTCCCTAATGCCCTGCATGATAGAATTGAGTGCCGTTTCTTCCGAGTGCTTTCGGACTTAGAGTGACTCAAAATTGAAGCATTTGATGTAATCTTTCAGCAGTTCTCAATCCTTTTGAACTATGTTATTCAGATGTGACGGGAGCTTCAATTTCTTCTTTCCGCCAATAAAATTGGTGAGGAAGGCATCACTGAGTTCTGTGAACGTGTTGATAGACTTTGGTTTCAGCTACTTGAACCAAAGTCGGGCTACGTCGGCTAAGGTGAGAGAGAAAGCTTGGCACATTACGGCATCCGAGGTGTCATGCAGTTCCATATATGTTCGAAAGCATTCGATATGATCTGTTGGGTCAGTTTTGCCTGTGAAAGGGGTAATCTGCGGGAGGCGAAACCTCTCCGGTAGCCGAGCTTGCATTATTTCCTCAATGAACGGAGACGCTTTTGTTTCGGTCCTGGTTGAGTGTGTATCCCCACTGTTCCTCATGTTCGCCATCTCTTCTAGGACCTCTTTTTTAAAGTCTTGAAGGTCGGCTTCAATTGAAGGCCGGCTACGCCTTCTCCAATCTATCTCGTGTCGGAGATCAGAGGGAGGTAGCTCGGCAGTTGCAGAATGAGTTGGCGCTGACTCAGCTGTGCTAGCGACTGCAGGGCAGTGGGCTGCGGGTCGGTAACTTATTGCGAAACGTTCATCGCCTGTCCTTGTTGAAGCTGCTGAGTTTATTGACAGTGCACTGCTCCAACATTTGTTTCATAATATTTATATCGGCTCTGAGCTCCTGGACCTCCCGATCCAATTGTCCACTTCCTCGATTCCGCTGGGTATTCTTAGTTGTCACAGACGCTGCTGGATGAGCCGCGGAACCTTGTTGATCGTCGGGTTGGTTTTGAGCTCCCTGAGTTCCATCTGGGCCTGATGGTCCAGCATTATCAACTTCATTTGGTTCGCTAGGACCAGTTTTTCTGGCTCTTACATTTACGCTCACTTGAAACTTTTGGATAGAGCTTGGCAAACGGCTTTTTGTGTCGTTTCCCACAGACGACGCCAAACTGTTGATGCAAATATCTAGTCCACCCTCTTTAGACCTTCGAGTACCTACATAGGAAGAAGACAAAGGAGACCCTGGCTAGAGCAGGGGACCCTCCGATGCCAAAGTCAAGATAGGAATCTGAGTCTTATTGTATTGAGAGGTTCTGGGAGAGAGTTTTTGCATACCTTTTACCATGGAAGTCTCTTGTATTTATAGGAATGTGACGATCCTTGCGTACAGGGATTCTCCTCCTGATTTTTTTTTTAAAAGATTTGATGGTGATATGATTTTTAGACTTCATCCGATCCGGAGATCTTCGGAACTGGAAATCCTTCTACCGGATTCTCGGAACGGTATATTTGCTTACACCGTCTCCTCCTTGCTTGACTCGGCCTTAGCTGACCCTGATGATATGGGTCTCGGCTAGCTACAAGGAGAGGGCTATTTGGCCTTCTGTCAGATGAGGCGAAATCGGTTTTGAATCGATATCTTCCTTCAATCCGATAGCCGACCTGATAACCAACCTTACGTGGATCGGTTTTATGGCCGGACATGGGGCTTCTAGCATTCAAACCTTAATCGGTTCCTTTATACAATACTGCCTCGTCGACCGAGCCAACTTTATATGTCTTACGTCTTTAGCCTATGGCTTCTGACTTACGTGACTCGGGTGGAATTTACTTCTCACAACTCGAGTTAACTCTCTCCTTTTGGCTGTGTTGTCTTGCCTCGGGAGGTGTCGACAAAGTTGTTCCATTCTAAAACTGAGTCTCCGGACCCGTCATATTTTCTCCTAACAAGCCCAAAAACAAATAGATCCCAAACTCAAGTGGACCACATGCCAGGAAATAGTGGAATTGATGCCTACAACCTACCATTGAAACCTTTTTGGGCCACAGACCGATGAAGCTGATATTTGTGTTTTACCTTCATTCAGGTTTGTGTGACCTCATGAACAGGTTAGATGGAAAATAAACCTCATGGTTGACCCTAGAAATGTTTCAACTGTAATTCGTTTAATCCTACCATTTTCTTTGGTGTGGTTCATTTGAGCTTTGAATGTGTCTCTGTTTTGGGCTCATGCTCTAAAATGATCTAGAAAAATTGATGGATGATATGGATCTAACACATAAATCATGGCCGGACTCATAGAGGATTCCTACATGAAAAGTTATGTTGTGTAACAGTCTGTTGAGAGAGAGAACTTGGCGTGTTTTGTGAGTTCGTCTAATTGGCAATGACTTAACCTAATGAGAAGCGACCCCGTAGGGAACAACGGTGCCTTCAACACCGACGATCCGTACTTTATAATGCATACGTCAAAGTGGGTCCCACGGTTATGGCGGCAATTAATACCCTTTCCACGCATGCAAAGTCGATTCCAGTGGTTTTACTTTGGATTTATCTGGAAACCTGGCGCTCGGCAGAAAACGACGTCCGTAAGCATGTACTCCCACATTGTTTTTTTTTTTTTTTTTTTTTTACGGTAGGCATGTACGTACATCGTTCCAGACTGTCGGAGTCACGGGTCGCATCATAGCTCGGAGGGCCGTAGCAATTTCAAGTTTTTGGACAATCCTAGACAAATGTCGGTGGCACGTGGACTATCAGCGCCACTTCTTTTCGGCCCATGTGTAGCACGTCGAATCTCCTATCCACGCAAAGATGGGCCACTTCAACTCATTGGGCGGGCCATAATCTGATGCGGCCCTCTTAACGAGTGAATTGGCCTGATTTTTTTAATTTATTATTATTATTATTTTTTTTAACAGATGATTATTGTGGTGAGGCCCACCTCTTTTGGTGATCGTATAACCTGACTCATTGGGAAAAAAAGTTAAATGGCTCTGTTCATTTTTCATCTTGATCTCCGCACTTGCGTGGCAGGTTGGCGAGATTGGACGGTTGAACACTTTCAAATTGAACCGTCTATTTGATAGACACTGGAAGGCAGTTCACCCCGACCATTCAATCCGAGAAATGGTTCCAACTACCAAGTTCTGGCCATCCAAATGGGAGCCGTTCTTGGGTTATGTGCGGCCCTAGACATGAGGCCCACCTTGATGTTTGTACTGTATATGCATCAAGTCCATTCATTTTGCCAGCTTATTTCGGTGCTCTCAATTCATCTGGCCAATGTCACCCGTGATTGAAGGCCTGGGTAGCTCTCAATTCATCCGGCTAATGTCACATGTGATTGAAGGCCTGGATAAGAAGTATGTATGCGTGTATGGTTTCGCGGGTATGCTAGACTCCACTTTGACTCAAGAATGTTGTCTGAAATGGCTGGTACCTATGCACTGAGATCGACATATTAAAGACTCAATCAGAACCCAAAGGCTTCTCGATCACCGAATACGCGCCGTACTCAGGCAATTTGAGTAAGGGAAGGGCCCTCATGAGTGAGTTCTTTTTGACTTGTCCAGGTGATTACGGAATCCGATAGTTTAATAATTTTCTATTTCACAAGTGTTTTAACATGGTATTCCTCAATTATAGTAGAAGATTTGCACGGAACAAAATAAATAGTAGCATAACACGATCGATCTTTATTAATGTACTGGCCCTGTTACAATTGTTGTGCTTTATAATCTAATTAAAGCAAGAAATAAGATAAATACCTAATATGCCTATCGAAACAGACGTTAGAGGTTGATGGTCAATAGAATGTGATCGGGATATGAACAACTGAATCAGAACTCAGAAGGATATGGGGATTTAGCAACTTAAGGTTGCAGACATTTAATCTACTACTAAGATAAACTTACTACAGCAGGAGCTGTTGGGCAATGATGAACTAGGTTAGGCTAAGAAAGATAAAATAGACGTGAATATAAAGTAGATATGTAGATAAGTATGTTTGGCATGGGACCTCAAGCTCTTATTCATGTACTCCTTTTATAGCCTTCTCGAGGCTGTAAAAATCCATCGCTGGGCTTCTGGATCCTTCAGGATTCTTCGTGTCGGCTTTTTAGACACGCAATCTCTTCCTTTGCAGATCTGAAAGATCTCAGCCAAAAAGATCTCTGAAACATTAGTAGCTGCTAGATCTCATATTTCCACTCTCTTAATTCGATCAAGGGAGCAACTTTCATTTAATCACAGCCATTTACTATGATGATCTGATGTTGTAACGTCTCGGAAAAATCCGTACAAAGACCCGAGTACCACCTCAGGCAGATATCCCTAAGGACCGTATTCTGTAGTAATTTAAACGAAAATTAATTAAGTGCTAAATTGAATTAATCGGTGGATTTAGCTTGAACCACCATTTACAGAAATGGCAAGACCCAAAACCATCAATATCGCTAACTCATCATTACTTAAAAACCTAGGAAAAATCCCAAGAGCCTATCGCTCTTGGGAGCACATTGAAACTCCGTATTGGACCTGTATAGCACGTCGAAAGTCCGATGACTGCGAAACTATAAGGTTATATCCGTCCTATTGGGCTTGACAACAATTGCGGGAATCGAGCCCAAATGGTGTCCAGAAACGCATAACTTGAGTCTTGAGTAAAGTGTATGAGAAACTCGAATATCTTTAGAAAACGTAATGAAACTTAAGTAAATTGGGCTGTTCGCTTACGTGTGAAATTGAAGATTTTAGACTGTCAGTTTCTGACCAAACTTCACCCATGGGAAAAGTAAATTTCCCTGCTCATATCCATATACTCGTGGCCCTGATCGAGCAAGTTCGACCGTTGATATGTCATGAGTCCTTTACGGCCGATCGGCCTATCCAATCGCGCCGAAATCACATCCTAGCATAGATCCATTGTCAGGAAACTTACCCTATGATGTAGGTGAGTAATGGACCTCCCGATGAGCCTGTTCGTCAGAAACAGTCGCCCTTTAGATATAACATAAGTATACCAGGGCCCTAGGGCCATTTGCATCAGTTCTGGGCCTATATAAAGCCCTTAAACCACCCCATCTCTCCCTCATACGAATTTTCTCCAAACCCTATGAGAGAGAAGAGAGAAAAGAAGAGAAAAGAGTGAGGAGAGAAGAGAAAGTTTAGGAGATCGTTGCTGTGGTTCCTTCCCACGACTTCATACACTGAATTGCCTTCCTGTTACGTTACACGATCCATCTCAGCTACGATTTGGGTAAGAAATCCAAACCCTAACGCCGTAATTAAGATCTAAAATAGTTGTTTGTTAATCTAGCTAACAGATTTCACCATTTAGGTACTCAACGTTCTGTTTTCAGGAACGTAGAATTCAAACTAAGTCCAAATCGTGTATTCCGATGAAAGGTACGGACTATAAACGTTTAGGTTATGGTTGTCAATGCTTTCAATGTCAGCTAATGACTTATGTCTGACTTGATTGCTACCATATTGTCTTAGATATGATATTTTCGACATATTATACATGTGTGAACTATGTTGAATACAAGATGCATCCCATGTGTTTGTTGAATTGTTGGAATGAACATGCAATTGTGATTTGTGCTTGCCATTACTGTTAATCTAGGATTCATATTTGTCGAATGCATGATTGATCTCCTTGTGTAAGGAATTGCCATAATATATGTCGTAACTAATCTAGTCTATGTATTTGGTGAAGTGTAACTTAGGTGTTTGATAAAATGTCTAAATGAGAAAAAAAAGGTTGATGAAGTGTATTTATTAAGTATATTAATATCGGATTCTCATTACCTTAATCATATGTATAGTTTCTTGCATATAATCATATCTGCCGCTACACAATTTTGGATAAAATGCAAGTGTTTGGTGACATGTTCAATGTGTTTGATGAAATGCTCAAATGAGGAATTTATTTGGATTGTTTGTTAAATATTGATTCTATTATTACATGTGTTTACTTATCGCATCTGAGTAAGATTGGGACTACAACCTAGCCCAGGCAATTGGTATAATAGTTCCTGTTTGGGTGGCCGAATTAGTTTCGCCACATTTGATTTTTCGACGAATCCAGGTCGCATGACAATTACCGATAGTGGTTAGGCCACGAGGGGTGCTTATGCACTCCATGTCGATTAAGTCAGCATGTGCTCATACCATCGAACTTGTCTAATAAATCGATTGACCCATTACATGTTCACCATGTATGGACATCACTGCTTGAATCTAAGGTACCCCTTACCGATGTAAAGGCCCATTTTAACCATGGTACCACGATCCGCTAAGACTCATGAGCCGAGCATGGTGGTATGGGACACCGTGTTCGAGCTGTCGGTATACGCCGAGGTGATCAACCACCCTGTAGTGACCAGTGAACAAACTCAGACGCGTGAGCCGAGCTTGGTGGTATGAGACACCGTACTCGAGCTGTCGGCCTACGCTGAGGTGATTAGCCACCCCGTAATGACCACGAGTATAAACTTATAAATTTACCTATCCACTACTTTTCATTGGGAGTGATGACCCCATAACTTGCCTATTGTATGTGCTTGATAGGAGTTACTAACCTAGATGGATCCTTTGGTTCGGGTTAATGATATAAAGAGAGGTACCCTAGCTTCTCAAATCTGCTGTATGAATAAACTAAATTAATTACTGGGCTAACATGACCATGCATAACACTGCATTAGTTAGGACGTGCTTTAAAGGCGTTGAAGTCGCACGGGAGGCAGTGTAGTCATATGCGATATGGTGTCGGCATCGCTCGTTGAGGGAGCTTTGATGTGAGGGCATGCATCATTACTTGCACTCCATTCCTGTATTAATAAGAGTAATTAGGAAGTGATTGTTATGCTGCTTTATCGTTACTACTTGATTAAATTGATAACATGTTAACCTTTGCCTTATAGTACCACTGAGTTGATCACTCACTCTCACTCTGGGATGATGTTTTAAAACACCAACAAAACACTGGTCTAGATGCAGATGATGATGAGGTTTACGCGACGGAGCAGGATTTCATAGACGAAGAGGAGGAGTTCTCCTACTGTCAGCTTTCATGCAGGCCTAGAGCTGCTTCGCAGGGATACTGGGATACTTGTCTAGTTGGACATTTTACATTTTTCCCATTTTGTCTATTTTGCAACAAATTTTGTATATATTAAACCCTGTTACATTATCATACTCTGGAGGTTGAGAACTTCTTACTTACTTTAATACATATATGTCAGACTTCCGTTTATTTAATTACATTGTCTCTGGAGTATGATATGCTGTTTTAGTATAATCTCACTCATGTTTAATGCATGCACTAGTATGGACGACATCTAAACATCATTATCCGTGTTGCATAAGTGATGTGCTGAATCTTGGGAGTAGAGCTTTGCTCGACCCTCAAAATTCAGGCGTTACAGATGTAGATCACCCAATCCCTGATGAGAATAAGATTTGACACTCGATATTGATTTTTATCGAATCAGGCTGATCTAGTTTTCCCATTCTTTTGATCCTGACGGGGTCATGATTGCGGACCCAACCTATACCCTTCATTTAATGGGCACGTTAATTGTGGCCACGTATCACACAACGATTTGTCCCCTTAAAAGGCTTGATAAGAATCTGTATCATCGCATTAACGATAGAACGCGTAGCACCAAATGAAGATCAGACACAAATTTTCTTTGGGTGTGAGTACGATTTTGACTGTGCCAAACACGTAACGTCTTCACATGACATCTTCTTATTGGTCTATGTCTAGGGCACGGAAAATGGTTATAAACAAGCCAAAAAATGAAGCATATCTAAATCTCATGTGGACAATAGGATTGGAAACAATGGTGATGGAAAGCTCCCAATTAAATTTTTGCTAAGGGCCACTATAATGTTTATTGGCCATCCAACCGCTAATGAGGTCTATAAAGGGAAAAACCAATATCATCTTTATCCAAAACTTTTGTAGTCCATGGGAAGTTTTTAATGATTAATCACCACTATTTCCTATGGCGTGATACTTGTGAGAATAAGATATGCTTCATTTACGAAATCATGCACTAAAATGAGTTGGTAAAATAAATGGAGAGTGGAAATATAGTACACACATCAAGGTGGGCGGTTAGGCTGCAACGTGTTAGGTGAGGCCATGGCCCCACCTAATCTCCTCTTTCTTAGATGCCCTATGTAGAGGAACATGTGATAAACAATCAAGGTGTACCCGTACATGCACGTGTGGACTGTTATTATGCAAAGTTTTTGTGGTCAACCAGACTCTTCATCGTGTTCAAACCCGAAGACGCCTTTTATCCGCGTGGTGTGTGTGTGTGTCCCGCACTCTGAACTGAAAAAAACAGAGGAAAGGACATAGTACAGCAAGTGCTACAAGCCAAGCGGTGTTGATAAGCCCATGATCTAAAGACTCGCTAACTTGGACTGACTTCTTCAGTCCTCAGTTGAGTCGACTGGGCTGAGTCAGGTGCGAGGCCATGATTTAGTTTGAAGACCCACCGACTCAGATGACTGTCTCCTCCTTAGGTAGGGTTAGAAACTAGTATATTAAAAAATTGGTAGAGGAAAGGTTATAATTAATTTGGTCTTTGTTATCAAAATTGCTGTATAAAATTCAATAACAAAACTAAAAAACCGGCACAAATTCGGAGAATAAAAAGTTTGTATTTAATATAGTTTATAAAGCAAAAATATGGACCAAATAAAAGGGTATATTTATACATGTATGTATATATATTACATACAAACAAGGTTAAACTAGAAAACTTTAGTCAAAATGATAAAAAAAAAATCTCTATGTATGAATAATAACATATATAAAACTTCTATATGTATGAAAAATAACATATATAAATAGTCAAATGATTCTATTTATCTCTCACAAATTCTTCCTTTTGAAGAAATCTTTATATAGATTAAAAAATCTCAATTTAAAAATTTCGTATTCTACTCCTTTTTATCAAGGGAAAAACTGAACCGACCTGTTATATAAGACGTGCAACCAATCATAGAAGGGGTATCTTGGAGAGTTCCGACTAGGAATGACCTGAACAGACTCCTTAAGCTATTGATGCATCAACTGTGGAATGAGCTGTCCTCGGAAGATCAACACTAACCTAAATCTCAAGGGCAGAAATTAGTAGCATGACTCACCTATCAAGTTGATTTGATCAATCTCGACTTTTGAAGTGGGATATACGGAGAGAATCCCGCCTTGTGCTAAGATATGAAGGTTTCATAAGATCATAACTGAAGATCATGCCAACCGAGATGGTCTTAGCGATACTTTCGGAAGCAGATCCCTACTAAAAAATGGACCTCTTATCATATCCAACGTATCCCATTAGGATACACAAATCTGGTGTATTTCGACAAGATACGCTATCTTAGAAGCTGCTAAGCATCCTATAAATACACCTGTTGCCATTAAAAAGGGGTAAGCACAAAAATCTTATCTCAAGTCCCGTTTAGATTATTCAATCTGCCTGACTTAGGCATTAGAGGGTCCTCGGCCATAAGCGACACCCCCGTTGTCCCTTGCATGCTACTGTTGCAGGTACTCTTGCATATAAAGGTGTAGTCCATGTTCATCCAAATTCAAGCAATAACATTTTTACGCCATCAGTGGGAACGACAACAAAGCCATTAAAATTCCCTAATCTTAGCGTGACACGCCATTCTTCCCCTCTCCTACCTTAATGGCCAAGAAGAAGGCAAGGGAGCTGGCCACTACTGAGCACGCATAGGAGGAACAACCTGAAAATTCTCAAGCTTCACAGTTGGCTTGTCACACCCTAAACTCAGAAACCGGACTCACAAAATTCTCAATCGCTGAATCTGACGCCGATAGCCTCTGTAATACCTCATTCTTGGCTCCCGGCACCCATTACCAGGTTCCGATCTTGGGATGCTACAAGGAGGATTTTCAAAGTGAATTTAATTCGTAATAAGCATAACTATAAGCATAACCTACGGACAATAACGAGAACACCATCATAAAAATCCACTATGATCGAAACTTGAGTACAATACGCATAAAGGGAAATACAATGATAATAATGACAAAACTCCAGAAACTTTGTGGCACGCTCCTGCTCCTGCTCAGCTACGGCCTAGCGTCACCTGCATGCAACGGTCATGTATAAGCTTATAGAAAGCTTAGAGGGTGGTGAAAGTGTGCGCGCACGGTAAAAATACAAATATGCAATATCAGAGTAATGCAGAAATGCTGGTAAGTCCATGAATGCTATTAGCCATACCAAGGTTATGCGATGCAATGCATGAATGCTATCAGCCATACCAAGGCCATGCGATGCAAGGCCTACAGGGCCAATGTCATATGCGAGATACAACTCAAGCATACTGAATCTCATCTGAATCCTCATATCAATATAGTTTATCACTGGAATGTATATATCACCGGGGTCTAGTACACTATACACTAAATTGCCGCCCACTGGATGCGCAACCATACAAGTGGAAGAGACCTCACTATCCGCCTACCAATATTAGCCCGGCACGTCGATACCGGACCCATTTATGAGCTGGTTAAACTCAGCCTAGTTATGGCCCCTACCCTCAGTCGGATAAGGCCACACCCCCTTCCAACTGACCACGACACAGTGGGAAACGCTGCCTACTGGCATATGGCCCTCGTGCGCTCATGTATCCACTCTGTCTCGACGTTGGAGTCATCCTCTGGTACCATCGGGTTTAGAGATTTTCACCCAGGGACATCTATGGTGCCCCGATGCTAGTAATAGTATTTTCGGTGTCCAATCTTTCAATTCACAATATGCTTGTGGAGGCTATGGCCTTGATATTGTTAGGGTGTACAGAAATCATATCACACAAATGTGAGATACATGAATTATATTATCCAGTCATGTAGCAATCCTGCACGTACCGCGCGCTCATATGGGCAACTCTTCCTATCAGTGAGTCTCATAATAATCTGCCCAATGGCATGTGCTATGATCAATCACTCCTCATATCAAGCATGTTATGTCCCGAACTCGAAAACTGGGCTCTCAAAATTTTCAATCACCGAATTCGATGCTAACAGCCTCCGTAGTACCCCATTCTCGGCTCATAGCACCCATACGCTAGGTTTCGATCTTGGGATCTTACAAAGTGGATTTTTCAATGTACATTTAACTCATAATAAGCATAACCACAAGTTTACCCAAATCATAAAGGCAACATCATCATTACATATCCACTAATATAAACAATTGAATACAGTGCTAAAAGGAAAAAATATATATATAAAATCAAAGCTCCAGAAGACAGCATCACGCTTCAAGCTCAACGCTGCTACAACCTAAAGCCACCTACATGCATCTATCATGCATAAGCTTATAGAAAGCTTAGAGGGTGGTGTAAGTGTGTGCGATGCACGTGCCAAGCATATAAATATCAGAGTAAGTGGAAATACTGGCAATCCATAAATCGTACAATATCAGAGTAATGCGGAAACATGCTAGTAAGTCTATAAATACCATCAGCCTTATCTAAGCTATGTGATGCAAAACATAATAAACTAATATCATATACCGAGGAAGCAACATAGATCAGCTATGCAATACGGAGACATAGTAAGCCAAATATCCTATATTGAGACTGCAATGCAATATGCAAATCTTGATGAGTCCACAAATACTGTCAGGATCATCTAGGCCATATAAATGCAGAAACATAGCAACCCAAAATGCCATATGCTGCGAATGTAATGCAATATACGGTGTGAATGAAATGACTAAGCTGGAGTATGAAGTCGAGATGATAGTACGTAGTATCACAGCCTATGGGGTCCATTACAAGAGACTTCTATCCAAACCCATCCCATACCTAAATTTGGATTATCAGACTCAATGTGGTAGACTCCTAATCTCAGGTTAGTCACGCACCCCAACCGAAATCCTGGCCATTGCGAAGGTACACAACAATTAGTAGCGCACCACTAACCCGAGTGGATAGTGAATGAATGATTGAATGAGTAAAATGCTAAGTATACAACTCCTGCTTAATAAGTCCACATATCAATACCGTACATCTCTGGGATCATTACCGGGGTCTGGTACATTCTACATGTGATCGCCGCCCACTGAATGCACAACTATGCAAGTGAAAGAGACCTCACTATTCGCATGGGGAGTAGTCAACCAATATCTACCCAGCATGTCGATAGCAGACCTATTTACGAGTTGGTCAAACTCAGCCAGCTATGCCCCCTACCTTTGGGTAGGTAAGGCCACACCTCATTCCAACCGACCATGACACAGTGGGAGATGCGGCCTATTGGTATTCGGCACTCTGGCGCTCATATATCCATTCGGTCTAGACGTTGGAGTGTCTCATGGCCACGGAGGTTTAGGGACTTTCACCCAGGGACATCTATGACACCTTATATAGAAAAAGATTTCTGGTGTCCCATCTGGCCATCCATGATATGCTTGTGGAGGCCACAACCCTGATGTCGCTAGGGCGTACAGTAGTCATATAACAAAATGCAAGATGCATGAATCACACAGTCTAATCATGCATCAATCTTGCGCATACCGTGCACTCATGGGGGACGACTCCGCCTATCAGGGAGTCCCATAAACAACCTGCCCTATGGTACATGCAATGGTCAACCACATCTCATAACAAACATGTAGATGATGCTTATGAGCATATATCATGATGCTATGCTGTCACATAGTCATAATCGGTATCGATAACTGACACAGATAATCAACATCGATAATCGGCCTATATAATCGGCCCCGATGAGAATAGGCTAACAAGGCCTAAGGGAAGGTCACGATGTGGACATTCAACCATCATTGCCCATCAATATGGATATTTAACCAATATTGTGCCCAAGGAGTGGCCCATATAGAGCCTAACATAATATATAGTGGGCCCATGGCCTCACACAAGGGCCTAATATACATGACCATGGGCCACATACAATCTCAATGGGCCTCATACAATCATAATAGGCCTTATATACATCACCATGGGCCGCATCACATGGGCCTCATATACATCAAGTCGGCTGCATCTACGAACCACGCCAATGGGCCTCATATACATCAAGTGGGCTGTATCAATGGGCCGCACCAATCTATACCATTCATCTATTATTAGAGATTAGTTTAGAGCATTACCCATAAAAATGAATCATATCGGAAGATCATCTGGACCATACCACAAATAGCAGTGGTGATGATGATTTCCACTATTAAAACTCCACAGGGCCCATCATAGCGTTTATTTTCCATCCAATCTGATCATAAGGTCACAGGGACCTGGATTAAGAGGAAAACAAAACAAATTCCATATTGGTCCAAAACTTCCATGACCCCAAAAGGTTTTCAATGGTAGACGTTCAATCCCCACTGTTTTTGGCAGGGTGGTCCACTAGATAGATGGACGGTGTGAATCACAAATGCATCATGGTGCGCCCCACATAGCCCATCAGATGAACGACTGATATAACATGCATTAGGGTGGTCCCCACTTGGACGGTTTGGATGCAACACATACCTGTGATCGGGCCCACAGAGCTTGCTGATGTCAATACCCCAACTATATAGCTAGTGTGAGGTACACCAGCTAATCCGTCCAGCAGGTGCGTCCCACATGGGGCCCACCGCTAATCGTACATACAGATATATATATATCACATATATATAATACACTATTATATTATATTTTACTATAATTTTTTTTTTTGAAAATGTCTAGCATCCAGACCCTAGACGCTGGATGAATGGTGTGATAAAAATACAAACATCAAGGTGAGCCCCACCCCCCACACGTGCAGGGTGGGTCTCACATATGCCATAAAGGATCTCTTCAAATGGCTGGACGACACGGATTCAGCGCATACCACATGTGCGTCCCACAGGACTGTCTAGGTACGGACGACCTGAATATATTACATGTTAGGTGGGCCCCACCCCACATGTATTGCACATGTGAGATGGGCCTCACACGAGCCAATGGGCGGATGGTTGGGATATAATACATACATCATGTGGGACGCCAGAACTTACTGACGTTATGCAGCAGCTGGAGCTGCTGCGTGGGGTCCCCAAATGGATGGTTTGGATGAAACGATGGACGACATGGGATGAAACATATACATCAC
Organism: Magnolia changhungtana; assembly: GCA_030180095.1. NCBI lineage: Eukaryota > Viridiplantae > Streptophyta > Magnoliopsida > Magnoliales > Magnoliaceae > Magnolia > Magnolia changhungtana. The sequence continues at coordinate 674,406 of JASAUF010000066.1, read as the reverse complement.
GTCGGGCTCCCACCTGTCCAGTCCATGGACGGTGTAGATGGTGGGACCCACAGCACATGCTGTCGTCACAACACTGGGACCCACAGAGCTTGGTGGCGTCAATACAACAGCTATATAACTAGTGTGAGGTACCCAACCAATCCGTTTTCAAGGTGGGGTCCATCTCGTGAACGGTGTGGATCAAGTGGGCCATACAATCATCATCATTATCAAGAACAAAAGAAAGAGAGAGAGAGAGAGAGAGAGAGAGAGAGAGGTGTAGTGGAGGGACCCCACCACTATGGCCCCTCTTATGATTACAACATAGAGATCAAATTGGGTCCCATTACAAGTGAGCCATCAAATTGAAAATCCACGGTATATCTCCCACCTATATCACTCCTTCATTATCTCCTTGGACTCCTAAATTCCATGGCTTCAACTTTGATGGAAGATGATGGAGATTGAATGGCTAGGATGAGAGATGAGAGGGGTAGGAAGTGGGCTACACACAAAGCTCTTCTCCCCTTAGGAAGCTTGGACGTTTCCCTCCTTTTGGGTTGCTTGGAAAGAGTGAGAAATGAGAGAGAGGAGTGATGGGTAATGGGTGTAAGGAAGGGATGGGTAGAGAGAGAGAGTGTTAATTTTGAGGATGGGTTGTGTACTTGGGGATGGGATAGAGTACTTGACTTGATGGGTTGTGTACTTTGATTGATTAATTGATGTTTGGTAGAGATTCTCTCGAATTTCGTAATGTATGGCATTTTCTTCGAGATGAACGCAAGCCCACAACTCCTGGCCCAGGTATCACATCGGCGCATGAGACGAGGGCGTTAGAACCGCGACAACGGTGCGGTCGCAAGGGTACAAGTTTTAGGTTGAGCTGACTCAGATCTTCGGGATGCGACTTAGGGTTGAGCGTAAATGCCGATTACAGGTCGCAGTTTGCCAGAATTCGATCGGAAGGACCGCGGGAGTCTACGGAACAGTACGGACTAGGATACGGGCCTTACAAAGTATACATATGATGCGCATGGGCATGGATCGTGAAGCTATACTAAGCATGTTATATGATGATGATGTACTCTCCTTATATCATGGATGGGCCTAGATGGCCTACTCATATCAAGAATGGGCCTAATGATCATGGGGGCCCAACGGTTTGGGTTAGCCCACTAAGGGGAGGTGAGAATGGGCCTAGCAATGGGCCCTAGGGAGAGTTATAATGTGGATATTTAACCATCATTGCTCCTAAGGCATCACCCATCATAAACATTATTACATACATCATAGTGGAATCACACATCACATCGGTCCTCATATACACGCCATGGGCCTCACACACGGGTCTCACATACATTACATTGGGCCTCACTCATGGGCCTCACATGCATCACATTGGGCCTCATACAAGGGACTCATATACATCGCATTGGGCCGCAACAGTGGGCCTCATATACATCAAGTGGGCCGCATCACATCAGCCTCATATACATCAAGCGGGCTGCATCACATGGGCCTCATATACATCAAGTGGACCGCATCACATGGGCCTCAATAATGGGCCTCATATACATCAAGTGGGCTCACCGTCTTAACTGGACTATCTGTGCCATTCATCTATATTTAGAGATCATTTTAGAGCATTACCCAAAAAATGAATCATATTGAAAGAGCATCTGGATCATACCACAAATAGTAGTGGAGATAATGATTTTCACTGTTAACAATTCACTGGTCCCACCATAATGTTTATTTTCTATCAAATCTATTCACAAGGTCACAAAGACCTGAATTAAGAGGGAAAGCAAATTCCATATTGATCCAGAACTTCTATGACCTCAAATGGGTTTCAATGGTAGACGTTCAATCCTCCACTGATTTTTGCAGTGTGGTCCACTTGATAGACAGATCTGTCTTATTTTCTATCTCAAGCCTTAACATGAGCTCACAAAGTGGACGGTCCGTTTGGATAAAACAGATACATCAGAGGTGGGTCCCACCATCCAGCAGCTACTGGATGGTGCAGGATAAGACCCATACATTAAATTAGGCCTCACATGGCACCGTCCAGATGGACAATGCTGATATACAGTACATGCATTAAAGGTGGGTCTCACCCGTCAAGCGAATGGATGGTGGGGATGAAACCCATAGAACTTCTGACGCCAATATAACAGCCATATGGCTGGGCTGCTTGCCCACCAGCAGATGGATGGTGTGGATACAAACACATACATTAGGGTACACCCCATACCGCACTATCCAGATGGGTGGTGTGGATACAAACACATACATTAGGGTGCGCCCCACTCAGCACACCGTCTAGATGGACAGTGTGGATACAAAATACATAAATCAAGGTGGGTCTCACCTACCCACATGTGTCACACGTGTGGGGTGGGCCTACACCTCAAAACAAATGGGCGGTGTGTATAAAATACATACGTCATGTGGGGCGGTCCACGCCCCCAAACGGACGGACGGATTGGATATAACACAACCTCATGATCAGACCCATAACTGCTGACGTCAATACTGCAGCTATGGCTGCTGGGCCCACTGTCCCTACTAGACGGTGTGAGTCCAGCACACCATCAAGGTGGGCCACGTCCAGGCAGTGGATGGTTGGGACCCACTAGTATTGAATGAAGATGATATTGGTGTGTTCACTTCATCCAGGGTTGATGGATGTCCAGCAGTCGGACGACCCTGAATATTCAATGCATGCATCATGGCGCGTACCAGTGGTAGCCCACTAAACGTTGGATCAGCTGATATTTATGATTTCCTTCAATCAGACCCGTCCAAACGGACTGCCAGGTGGGCCCACTAGGTGGATGGCATGGATATAATACATTCATCATCAAGGCGGGCCATAAATAGGAAAGAAAAGAGAGAGAGAGAGAGAGAGAGAGAGAGAGAGAGAGAGAGAGAGAGAGACGTGTGTTAAATAGTAGTGAAGACCTCTTGAGTTGAAGTAGGAATATGCCAATATGTCCTAGAGGGGGGTGAATAGGACTTTTAAAGTTTTTTATGGTTTATTTAAAATCCTATTTCACTAATCCTTATATATATATATGCAATTATTAGGATTACTCAAATGTAACTTTACTGGCTTCTAAGCTCAGTAAAGGGTCCAATCATAAACTACTCAAGAAGTAATAATGCAGATATAGTTCACGATGGATATGGCTGTGTAGGTGTGTGAGAGGTGATCGGATAATCAGATATGAAAGTATTTAAGTAAATCACACAATCAAAATAACAATCTCAAACACAATCATTTTATAGTGGTTCGACGATAAGTCTACTCCACTCCCGGCTGTCGCACTCAACCCTTGAGTGTACCAGATTTCACTAAGGAGGTTTCCCAGGGTTCACCTCAAACCTAAGGTTTTAAATCAGGTTCACCTTCAACCTTTATAGAGGTTTTATGCGGTTCACCTCAAACCTAGAGTTTTATTGATTCACTCCTAACCAGATGTTTATGCTCTCCATAGAGCAAGGGTCCACACAACGCACCCAGATTTTAGACCGCACAGGTCAAGGACTTAACAGTTTATGCCCTACACAAGAGCAAGGTTCCACACTATGCACCCAGATTTTAGACCACATAGGTCAAGGACCTACACATGGACCTAACAGTTTATGCCCTACACAAGAGCAAGGGTCCACACTATGTACCCACACGTACACTCCCGCTGGAGGCCTCCTTCGAGGGCTTCAAAGGGTGAGAACCACTTAAGACCAAATCCTAGAAAGGAATGATCACAAGTGTCCTCTTGGACTCTAGATACTTATAGATAAGTTGATGAGTCTCGTTAAGCACAACGCCGAAGATCTACTCCTCCTTGTTGAGAAAGAGTCTTCTGCTCCCTTAATCCGCAACACAAAAGATATACCAGGACTAGGCTTGAGGTTGGGTCAAGGTGAAGATGGAATCCTACTCTCTAAAGGTTTTCCTATAAGTAAGGTAGAGTAGTTCTAATCTCATGCATTCAAGGCATCGCAACATAATGATTTGCCATTAAGGTAGTAGTTGGAGGATCCTTGAATGCGGAAGTTCATTCCCCAATCCACTCGATTGAATATTAATGGAGAGGGTGGATTGGAGGATGAACTCCCTTGAGAGAAAGGGCTTTAGGTAATGAATATAAGTTGAAACACTCAAATGCTCTCTCTACTTTCTCTCACAGCAACAAAAGATAAGTCCTCTATAAATAGGCAACGAGTTCCAATGGATATAAAACGGTCACATTTATGATAGAATTCGATATCATCGAGCAGGTTCGATATCATCGAGCGTATACTCTCAATGACATCGATGGTCTGCTCGATGACTCAGACTCGATGTCATACGCTTTTGAAACTCTTTGCTAATTGGTCGATGAATCGAAGCTATTGTCGATGTCATCAAATTTCGAACTCCGATTCCATCGATGCCAGGTTCGATCCATCGACACTTGAAAAATAAGAGAGACTTGACTTTAAGATATTTCAGGTTTTTATGAATGATCGAGGGAACCGTCGTGGTTATCGGAATTTGAATGTCGATGATATCGAGATCAGAGTTGAGGCCTCGATAAATCCAGCTGATTTATCTTTAAACTTGCTGGACAGATTATGGCTTAGTTCGATGCAATCGATCTGGTGTCGATATCATCGATATTTGAATATCGATTAAATCGAAGGGCCCCCGATCATAGTTAAAAATAACCTGAAATAACTGCTGTAAGAAATGCGCACCCACTATCGATATCATCGATCGACCTCCGATCTTATCGATACTTGAATTTAGATCGTATCGGATAATCATTGATATATCGAAGGAATTTGAGATTTTCATTAAAAAATAGGGGCACCGAAAATCAGCCTGTCGATCTTATTAAGCCACTCTCGATGGTCTCGAGTTTTGAATATCGATGATATCGATATGTGTATCGATACATCGATAATTCGTCCAGATAGGCTGTGAAGTTGCTGGACATTTTTAGTGCTTTTATCGATGATATCGATAGGTGTATTGATATATCGATAAATCCATCCAGATGAATATATAGTTGCTAGACATTTTGGTCCTTTTATCGATAGTATCGTTAAGGTATCAAGGACATTGACAGTGCAGGTCGATCATATCGAGGGTGCTTCAATAGAATCGATAGGGCGAGAAAAACTTAAAGATTTTCCTATTTTGTAAAAAGTTTTCTCACCATAAAACCCTAAGATGTCTATCTTGTTTTAACGGTTTTAATCACCTGGTGTTTTAGGACATGGGATGTGAAGCTATGATTTACCTATTGTGAGCTTCCACACATCCGGTTGAGGTAGACGCTTGAAATAATCTTCCTATCGAGTTCTACAGCCAGTCTGACTCACCACACACATAACTTGACAAACCAGGGCACTAGCAGGTGCCCTTTCAATCTCCCCCTTTGTCAATTACGTGACAAAATATCCAAAACACCCTAAAGATACTTCTAGACAATCATACCCTAAATTGTGTGTACATGTTTTTACACAATTTTACAATATTTCTACCCCATGTACACGGCCAGTGGTATCTGCTCCCCCTTACTTCAAAACTCCCCCTTTCTTGCAGCTGCTCCCCTTAACACCTACATTAACATAGATAGATACACAATTTTCTGCTTGGGGTGTTTTGAATTGTTCTCCCCCTTTTTGTCAGTTATTGGCAAAGGTATAGCATGTGATATTGACTGAAGAGTGAATTGCATGGGAGAGCTAAGCAGTTAGAGACGTATAAAGATAAAATCATTTCAAAACATACATCATTTTTAGAAGATATGAATGCATATAGAATAAGCAATAAAGTCATATGTAATTCATATCAGAAACCTTGATAAACCAGGGGGAACTTAAAACATAATCATGGCAGTAAAGATAAGAATTATACTTAGCTATATCCAAAAATTATTCAACTATCCAAAACACATACTGCCACAGACAGTAGTAGATTAACAGTTATCCCTCAATAGAACCAAGCCAAAAAAAAAAAAAAAAAAAAAAAAAAAAAGATGTTCAGTTCAACCATGGGCATTAAAAAAAACATAGACAATCAGACGCTAGAGTATGCCAATTAAGGAATAGGGAGACCTTTAAGAAGCGATTGCAATGTTCATGACTGGACACACTTACCCTTTAAAGTAATCATCTTTTAAAGCAAAGGAGAACTGTCAGTTGCTAGCACCTCCAGAATTTGTTGCATTGAGAGTTGGAGGGCTTCTATCTTGTCCTCTATCCCTGACAATCATCGTTCACAGTTATGAAGCCACTCGTCAATTCCAGCGAGACTGTTTAGTAGTTGACATTCAAGTATATAACGTCGACGATTAGTGACAAAACTAGGGCTATAAAGAGGTGTCTGATTAGATCCCCAAGGTGTTTCTTCATTAGGTTGTTGACTGCTCTCTCCAACCGGTGGAGGATTCTTAGTATGAGATGAGACTGAGGCATACACTTGTCGAACCGCATTATGGTCGAACCATACTTTGGGATATACCAGGTCTGTTGTTTCCGGTAGTCCTACCCAGTGTGCGAGCTTGTAAATAAGGGATGGAAATGGAAGTAATTCAAGATGGTTTCCCTTGACTACCCTAATCAGTTGATCTAGAATAAGATTTGGCAGACACACAGGGACCTCTTGATATACATCATACAAGACATTGAGTAGAAAGGGACTTAGGTCAATGTTGTTAGCATCACATGGGTATACATTTGTACTGAAGATTCTGTGGAGAATTCTGAACAAGATTCCTAGATGTTTTACCAGAAGGACATTTTTCTTATTTCTAGGAATTGTTGCACCCTGACATAGTGCTCGACTGATTTCCCTCACCTTCCTAATTTGTTTAGACATCTACCAGTGACTGGGATCTGAGTCACACCAATGTTTAGAACACGACCAAGGACTGTTGGAGTTGTTTGGTGTGTTGCATGAATTCCAGACGAATACATGGTGGATAATCCCGAACAACATGACAACAGTTGAAGAACTGCTGAATCATTTTAAACTGGTATGGACCGCCCGTGTTAAGCATATTCTGCCAGCCAATAGTCTCTAACAAGAGATCTACCCCATAGGATTCAACAGCACTATTGAGAACAATACAATCGATGATTGCAACTTGTTTCCAATCGGAATTGTTTTGAGGTGATCCAACATTTTCCCTTTTCTTAGCCTTGGGAGAGAGTTCCTTACCTTTCCCTTTAACCATCTTCGTAGCTCAATTGTTAAGTAGTTAAACCATGTTTCCATGTTTCACAAATTCATTTGTTTTCTAATTTAGTTCAACCACTTGATTTAATAGCTACTTCATTCTCTCAATCATCCTAGGTGGTGATGGATGTGTATTACTTCTAGCCATATTCCTAGGTGGACTCTTGACATTTTGTATTGTTCTTCTGATTGGTCTGTATTTATCAGTATGATTTAGACCAGAAATGAGTTGAGTCCACTAGGTGACAAGCATTCAAATTTATAATGACCAGAGTCTTCACATGAATGACAAATAGAAGTGGCTTTTGTTTTACTTCCAGATGCAGCTAATTTCTCAAACATTGGTGCTGCATTTTTGGATATTGATTTGAATTTGTCATATCCTAATCCACTCTGATCTTTCCCAGGTCTTCCCATCCCTAAGAGTTTTTCTAGTTTTTCACTATTCTGGGAATATTTATAATTTACTTCAGCAGATTTTCTATATTTCTCTACATCAAACATGAGTGTGTGATTTTCATCCTTTATATGCTCATTTTCATCTTTCAATAGTTCAATCTGTTTAGTAAGTTTCAATGATTCAGATTTAAGGGACAAATTGATTCTTTCCAGTTTATCATTTTCAGAGTGGTATTGTTGTAGATCATTAATCAAGTGTGTATTTATTTCAAATGTTTTGCCTAGATCTAATTACAGCAATTTATTTTTGTTTTCATTTATTCCAAGTCTTCTAAGGATATTGATGCTATGGATATAGAGTTGATTATAGGCATCATGCAGTTTATCCTTTTCTTCTTCTTCTTTCTCTATTTCCTCATTATCAGATGGAAATGATTCAGTGGCTTGAGGATCTTTAGTTTTCTCAGTTTCCATGGGAATGATGAAGGCTATGGAGACCATAAGAATTTTCAAGGATTTTCTATCTCCACTCTTTGAGTCACTACATTCAGAATTTGACTCTCCAGTATCGTCCCATGTGGCTACCATTGCCTTTCCCTTGTTTTTTCTATTTAGGCATTCAATAGTCAGATTTCCAAGCTTTCGACAGGTATAACATTGTGGTTCCTTAGTCTTTTTACCAGATTTACCTGTAGAATGTTTGTTGTCCAGCTATCTTCTGTTAAATGGTCGGCCATGATTTCTAAATCGTTGAGTCAACAAAGCCACTTCCTCATCTTCATTTTCCCTTTCACTTTCATCTTCTTCATTTAAAGTATTCTTTGAAGTTTTGAGGATATTATTTTTTGGATTTAGGAATTTGTTTTAAGTGTAGTTCAAAAGTTTATAGGGAACCATTAAGTTCTTCTACTTTCATTTCATCCATTTTCCTACACATTTTTAAACCAGAACTTTCTTTCCTAATCCACCCATGGAATTACAAGTGATCTTCAGTTTTTTTTTTTTTAATTCTATAAAGGTCTCATCATCCTCCATTCTGATGTGTTCAAATTGAGATGTTAAGAGTTGTATCTAGGACCTTTTTACTGTGCTTGCTCCCTCATGGGTTGTTTCCAGTAGACCCCATGCCTCTTTAGATGTGTCGCACAAATACTTCTTGGGACACAACACAGTAGATAGCATTCATTGCTTTTGCTTTAGACGTTTGTTATTCTTTCTCGAATGCAGTCTACATTTCGTTGGATTTAGGTTTGGGGATAATTGTGCCATTTTTAAGAATAACTTGATCACTTGGTGGCACATATCCGGTTTCAATTATGTCCAAATATCATGATCCAACTAGTGCAACCTAGACTTCCAATAAGCATAATTTAATCCATCAAATACAGGAGGTCTAGTGACTAATGAGCCCTCTCCGTTGGCCATATTTCCAACTTCAGTCAAGATCACTCTCTAGGCGGCGAAGCCCTTAAAGAGAGACCTGCTCTGATACCAATTGAAATAGCGGTGAAGATCGCTTGAGTTGAAGTAGGAATATGCCAATATGTCCTAGAGGGGGGTGAATAGGACTTTTAAAGTTTTTATGGTTTATTTAAAATCCTATTTCACTAATCCATATATATATATATATGTAATCATCAGGATTACTCAAATGTAACTTTATTGGCTTCCAAGCTCAGTAAAGGGTCAAATCATAAACTACTCAAGAAGTAATAATACAGACATAGTTCATGATGGATATGACTGTGTAGGTGTGTGAGAGGTGATCAGATAATCAGATATGGAAGTATTTAAGCAAATCACACAATCAAAATAACAATCTCAAACACAGTCATTTTATAGTAGTTCAACGATAAGTCTACTCCACTCCCGGTTGTCGCACTCAACCCTTGAGTGTACCGGATTTCACTAAGGAGGTTTCCCAGGGTTCACCTCAAACCTAAGATTTTAAATCAGGTTCACCTTCAACCTTTACAGAGGTTTTACGTGGTTCACCTCAAACCCAGAGTTTTACTGGTTCACTCTTAACCAGATGTTTATGCTCTCCATAGAGCAAGGGTCCACACAACGCACCCAGATTTTAGACCACACAGGTCAAGGACCTAACAGTTTATGCTCTACACAAGAGCAAGGGTCCACACTATGCACCCAGATTTTAGACCACATAGGTCAAGGACCAACATAAGGACCTAACAGTTTATGCCCTATACAAGAGCAAGGGTCCACACTATGCACCCACATGTACACTCCCCTCGGAGGCCTCCTACGAGGGCTTCAAAGGGTGAGAACCACTTAAGACCAAATCCTAAAAAGGAATGATCACAAGTGTCCTCTTGGACTCTAGATACTTACAGATAAGTTGATGAGTCTTGTTAAGCACAACGCCAAAGATCTCCTCCTCCTTGTTGACGAAGAGTCTTCTGCTTCCTTGATCTGCAACACAAAAGATATACCAGGACTAGGCTTGAGGTTGGGTCAAGGTGAAGATGGAATCCTACTCTCTAAAGGTTTTCCTATAAAGAAGGTAGAGTAGTTCCAATCTCATGCATTCAAGGCATCTCAGCATAATGATTTGCCATTATGGTAGTAGCTGGAGGATCCTTGAATGAGGAAGTTCATTCCCCAATCCACTTTATTGAATATCGATGGTGAGGGTGGATTGGAGGATGAACTCCCTTGAGAGAAAGGGCTTTAGGTATAAGGTATAAGTTGAAACACTCAAAAGCTCTCTCTACTTTCCCTCACAACAACAAAAGACAAGTCCTTTATAAATAGGCAAAGAGTTCAACGGATATAAAACGGTCACATTTATGACAGAGTTCGATATCATCGAGTAGGTTCGATATCATTAAGCGTATACTCTCGATGACATCGATGGTCTGCTTGATGACTCAGACTCGATGTCATACGCTTTTGAAACTCTTTGCCAATTGGTGGATGAATCGAAGCTATTGTCGATGTCATCGAATTTCGAACTCCGATTCCATCGATGACAGGTTCGATCCATCGACACTTGAGAAATGAGAGAGACTTAACTTTGAGATATTTCAGGTTTTTATGAATGCTTGGGGGAACCGTCGAGGTCATCGGAATTTGAATGTCGATGATATCAAGATCAGAGTCGAGGCATCGATAAATCCAGCTGATTTATCTTTGAACTTGCTGGACAGATTATGGCTTAGTTCGATGCAATCGATCTGGTGTCAATATCATCGATATTTGAATATCGATTAAATCGAAGGGCCCCCAATCATAGTTAAAAATAACATGAAATAACTGCTGTAAGAAATGTGCACCCACTGTGGATATCATCGATCGACCTCCGATCTTATCAATACTTGAATTTAGATCATATCGGACGGTTATCGATATATCGAAAGAATTTGAGATTTTCATTAAAAAACAAGGGCGTCGGAAATCAGCCTGTCGATCTTATCGAGCCACTCTCGATGGTCTCGAGTTTTGAATATTGATGATATCGATATATGTATCGATACATCGATAATTCGTCCAGATAGGTTGTGAAGTTGCTGGACATTTTTAGTGCTTTTATCGATGATATCGATAGGTGTATCGATATATCGATAAATCCGTCTAGATGAATATATAGTTACTGGACATTTTGGTCCTCTTATCGATAGTATTGTTAAGGTATCGAGGACATCGACAGTGCAGGTCGATTATATCGAGGGTGCTTCGATAGAATCGACAGGGCGAGAAAAACTTAGAGATTTTTCTATTTTATAAAAAGTTTTCTCACCATAAAATCCTAAGATGTCTATCTTATTTTAAGGGTTTTAATCACCTGATGTTTTGGGACATGGGATGTGAGGCTATGATTTACCTATTGCGAGCTTCCACACATCCGGTTGAGGTAGACGCTTGAAATAATCTTCCTATCGAGTTCTGCAGCCAGTCTGACTCGCCACACACGTAACTTGACAAACCAGGGCATTAGTAGGTGCACTTTCAGCGTGTGTGAGGGAGGAGCTCCGCCTCTATGAGCTCCTCCATGTATATGCATACATCGAGATGGGTCCCACCACATGTGGGCCCTCAAATAGAGATTAATGATGAAAATCTTAAGATCACCCACCGATTCCACTTCTTCTTTAACTCCTTGGACTCCTTAGCTCCTAGGCTTCTTCTTTAAGGGTGGATGATGAAGATTGAAGGGTTGGATGGTGAGATGTGAGGGTAGGAAGTGGGCCTTGATCTTTTCTCTCCTTAGAGCTTTACTCTCATAGAAGCTTGGGAAATGGTAGAGAGAATGAGAGAGGAATTTAGTAAAATGGTGTTGTAAGAAGGATGAGTTGTGTAAGAGAGGGATGGGTGGAGAGAGAGAGAGAGAGTTGACTGTTGGGGATGGGAGAGAGATGAGTGTCATGCTATATTGGTAAGAGAGGGATAGGTTGTGTACTTGACTTATGATTGATTGATTGATGTGATGAATGATAGAGATTCTCTCAGGATTTGCAACGTGCGGCATTTTCTCGAAATATACACGGGCCCACAACTCCTAACCTAGGTATCGCATCGGCATGCGAGATGCGGCAATAGAACTATAGCGACGGTGCGGTCGCAAGGGTACAAGTCTAAGGTCGAGTCGACTCGGGTTGATAGGGTATGACTCAGGGTCACGCGCAAATGCTATCTATGCATCGCGGGTTGCTGAAATTTGATCGGGAGGACCGAGGGATCCTAAGGAACGATACGGACTAGGTTACGGGCCTTACATGGCCCCACCGATCTCGGCCACCTTTGTCTGTAATTGCACAAAGATCTCGAAACTGGGGAAGGTGGCTCACCTCCCTTGAAAACTATATAGGAGCTTTGATCGCCTACATCGACCGCATTATGAGGTTGCTAGAGGGACAACATGTAATCCTTGCTAAACAGCATGTGAAGTTGGAAGCAATAACCAAACAATCTCACCCAGTACCTGTGCGACTTAAACCACACGCCGCGAAGGCTCGACTAGGAGAGAGTATGCACACCCCAACATAAACTTTGGGAATCTCCAAGTCGGACTTGCGCGAAGACACCCCTAAAAGTCAAGGGAGAAAATGAGGTTCCCTAGAGGGCAGAGATGAAAGAAATTCAAGATCAGCTCGGGGACATTCAACAAGCCTGTTGTTTTAAGGCCCTGATCTCTGTTGACACCCTACTCGAACAGATTGAACCACCATTCATAAACGACATCATGCAGACCCAATTACCATCCAGATTCTGGATGCCCCATATAACTCCATATTCGGGTCTGGGGGGATCCTACTAAGCATCTAGAATCCTTTAGAGGATGGATGGAGCTCCATGGTGCTTTCAGACCTATGATGTGTAGGGCGTTCTCCCTAACACTGGCTGAAGTTGCTCATAAGTGGTATATGCATCTAAAAAAAAACCCATTGGCTCATTTGCACAACTCAGTAGGGCATTTGCTACCTAGTTCATTCGGGGCCCCACCTCCTCAACATAACACAGAAAGCGTAACATCCCGAATTTTCGTAGCTCGAGTACATACTCATGCCCAAGAATTCTGGGTGTTAATAATGTAAAAATTGGATGCTTCAAAATCACATCTCGTTATATATATATATATATATATATATATATATATATATTTATCACATCTAGTTACATTTACGAAGGTAACCATTCACGAGAATAAAATCGACTATATTTATTATTCCATTAGAGTAAAACGTGTACAAATAATTCTTTAATACTTTCTCAATGTGAGCTTATTACACTATCAAAGTTTGCAGTGGAAAATAAATAAAACAATTCGTGGTATTATCCTTCTTCTTTTCTTTTAGAAAGAATCTTTCATAGAATGATTTTCGGCCATATCATCAACCTGTAATTCACCTGTAATATTTGTATGGTTGGAGAGGATCAATGCACTACTCATAGTGATGATTATCTTTTAAGATTAACAATAATTCAAGAGATTCATAGGAATAATGTGAGGGTTCTGATGTCTCGTAGTCCACCACTACGAGTTGTATTAGTATGCGCAACCAATCTACATGAATGCATGCCTAACATAGTGTGTGAGGTCCATCATACGTAGTGGTTATCACAATGTTGAATATAGTTCATAGAAAACCCAGCTTACCTGACATCCCATACTACGAAGATTCATCGGCGTGTCCAGCGTTAACATGGATTTATGTGAACATCTCAAGGCGACACAACAACGCGATTAGGAGATTTACGTGACAAGATGTGTTCATGGAGTGACTATTTACGACATCCAATCCTGAGAAGTGATGTAACATACATGACAATTTACTTACATCGATCGTACACCACTCACCAACCCACGGGATTATATGTCGTCTAAGAGGACCGCTACCTAAAACGCATTACGTCCACAATAATGTATATGAATCACTATATATGAGACCTATAACACATCACTTGCATCAATAGAGAAATAAGTCGAACCATGAGAGTTTTGGAATTCCAAGACACATGCCAAAGCCATAAAGGGAGGTAGCACAAGGTTAACCTAATAAAGGAAAAGAGTAGCAATAAGCTAACTCAATAAAAGAAAAGATAGCAAATAGGCTAAACTCAACAAAAATAAGGAAAGATGAGCAAAAGGTCATCTCAATATAGAGTAGAAGCACACGTTGCTCTCAAAATTGGCAAAGGAAAAGGTTGTATTCATTACCCCACATAAATTAATAAAAATCACGCATAATTAAAATTATACCTTAACCATAATTCCCAAAAGGATAAATAATTGATGATGGTAAATAAATCAATTGCATGAAAAATTACAGTAATATGAAAGTATGCAAAAATAAGATAAATAATATCAACTCAAATTAGTATAAGCTTTAAAGGAATCCCTCACCTTAGCATTAGATCTAAACTCTAGATAGATATCCATGTAGGAAAGCTTCTACATGAACCACAACATTGCTTGAGAAAGAGGGAGACATCACACATGTGGAGAAGGAATGAGAAGATGATGTCTAAGCTTTCTCTTTTTCTTTCTCTCTCTCTCTCTCTCTCTCTCTCTCTCTCTCTTCCTTGGGTGTTGGGAAGATTGGGCATGTGAGTGGAGAAAGGATGCACACCCCTTTTAAAAAGGAGTGGGCGTGTGAGAGGGGTGTGTTTCACATTTCACTTGGATTAGGTTTCTCTAATTTTTCCTTTTTTGACGATCATTCTTTAAATCTAATTCATCCATTGTGTCAAGGTCATCAAATAGATCCGGGGTATATGATTTTCTTAGTGATCCGAAATTTAGATTGACCTATCTTAAAATTTTTCCTAATGGGTGCCAAAATAAACTTGATCTCAATTAACGGTCCACACTTAATGATCAGGGCACGATTTTGGGAGAAAGGTGCAGTCAGGATAGGCAAATGGTTGGACAAAATTTGGTAGTTGATCGATGGTGAAAAAAGCCTAAATATAAAACTTCATCTTTTGTACCAAAATGAAGCAACTGGCTTCAACATTCAATGGTGTAGGATCATAGATCGGGGTCTAAATTTTATATGACCTCATAGTCATATAAGACCAAAGTTTGGTCCAAATTTAAGTTGTGATGGACGACATGAAGTGGTTAAATCGGAAGATCTAGATTTATAAGGAGTTAATAAGCCTCAAAAGGATAACTTCGCGCCTAAGAAAAAACCTATTAAAGTGGGGTCTTCATATTTCACACTTGGTCTATATGATGATCAATCCAAGTCATTCATATGAAGGGAAATATCCTACTACGACTACCTGTGAGGTTTCTTCACTCGATGACACCAAAATCAATGGTTAAGGGGCTGATTTGTCAATTGGGTCACTTTTACAATGATCTAAGGGCCGAAATTTGACATATATGGTTAATTTATGATACATAGGCATGATATAAAATTTTACATCAAACAGATCGTGGAAATCATGTGATCTAGAATTCAGGAGTATAGGTTAATGACTTTTTTTTTGTAATTATTGCTGTTATGAGAG
This sequence comes from Magnolia changhungtana, assembly GCA_030180095.1. Lineage (NCBI taxonomy): Eukaryota > Viridiplantae > Streptophyta > Magnoliopsida > Magnoliales > Magnoliaceae > Magnolia > Magnolia changhungtana. Next base: position 658,808 of record JASAUF010000066.1, on the reverse strand, counting down.
TTTTGGGAAATCTAACGGTTTTACATGATTATAGGCACTTTTCTAAGTAATTCTTGTAAAAGAACTTATATCTAAATCATTATGAATAAAGAATTATTCACCAAACTAATTAAGGGAATATACACATATCAACCAACATAATGGATGGTCAGATGACATGTTAAAAATAGAAAAACTTTATGGTTAGTAATCTGATCATGTATGCAAGTGGGTGTATGGTCGGTTTTGTAAATAGATGATCAAAAGTGAGTTTTGGAGTGATCAAGAGGTAGAACATGTATACCGTTAGATTCAAGTAACTTGTTCACATGCGTCAGATTGTAGTTTTGATGGTGAGTTAAGCATATTCATAGGTGGTGAACAAGATGAACGGATTAAAATCTCAATTTGATGTGTACAAGTGGATTTTGAGATCAAGTAGCTAGTTTACTATGATCAATTGGTCCAAACTTAGAGTGGACGGGCAGATATCTTTACCTAGCGGTGACAAGTTGACTAAATGGTTGGTTATGATAGACAAGTAAGAATACTTGAGTATATGATGATCTTATCTCAAAATCAACGGTCAGATGGCTTGATCTATGCATGAAGATTATTCCCAACAGTCAGATTCGTGTTGGAGAATGGATGTAAGGTTAGGATAGCTAGATTGGTATCATACACATATACATAATAAGTTAAATTTCATGGTAACACTCGAGAACTTTTAATACTCGGGTATTGAAAAGTTAGGGGTGTTACAGAAAGATGATGAACTCTTGAAAGATTATATTATGAGGTTTAATGCTGAGGACGTTCACGTAGATGACTACTCTGATCAGGTCACCCTCATAGCCATGATGGCTGGTCTTAAATGAGGAAATTTCATTTTCTTGATTGGGAAGAACCCCCCGACAACTCTTACCGACCTCCTTAATCAAACTAAAAAATATTCTAACGTTGAGGAGTTATTCAGTGTGCGGAGCCACTCATGGTGAAAGTAGCTTGACAAGAGACAAGAAAAGAAAGGAAGGGAAGGAGGCGCTCAACACGAGCTCCAAGAGGAGGAAGGACGATGACCAAAGTAGTGTCCATCGATCTAGTTGGCCCCAGAAAGTCAGTTCCTCAGATACCACTAGAACGAATACTCATGGATATCAAAGATAAAAGAATCCTAAGGTGGCCAAACAACATGAGAGCTGATCTGAAAAAGAGGGACAAGAAGCAATATTGTCACTTTCACCAAAATCATCGTCACAACACAACTGAGTGTTTCAACCTCAAGGAGGGGATCAAATCTCTTATTCGAAAGGGATACTTACACGAATTCATCAACATAGGTAGAGAAGATCGACCAGCGAGACAACAAGTACGACATGATGAGAAAGTCAACAATGAAGTAATATGAGAAATACGCACTATCTTTAGAGGACACTGCAGGGGTGGAGAGTCAAACTGGGTGCGCTGAGCTCACGCGCGAAGAGAGCTTCATGTTTACTTCATAGGGTGGCCCAACACGGAACTTATAATGGATTCATGCAACATCAGCTTCATCGAAGAAGACGGGTGCGATATTCATCACCCACATGACGCCCTAGTGATCACCATGACCGTCGCTAACCACAAGGTGTACCGAATATTGGTCGACACCAGAGCTATGTGGATGCCCTGTTTGCAACCACATTCGATAAAATGAGGGTCATGAGTATTTGTACTCACTCTGACTGAGCCCTATTTTTGACAAAGTAGGGTCATTCACGTGTGATCTGTACGGATATGTACGGTTATGTCTTGGAAAGCGTAACCGCAATGTATCAATTATGACTGAGTGTTATTAAAGTGGTCGAGGAGGGAGGTGACCAAGCTTAAACGATTAAATGATAGGTGCTAAGCGATCGATTTCGCACGGTTACTTAATAGGTGGCTAAATGAGAAATAAGAAAAGCAGAACGTGGGAAACATCCAGAAGCCAAGTAGTGGAGAACGGTTACCATAATTGTCGGACGTGAGAAAGATTTAGAATGGCTGGATTAAAGCTATAAATAGAAGAAGATTGCAGCAAAATAATTTATCTCATACTAAACCAATCAAACCAAATAAATTATCTTTCGGTTATATTTCAATTACTAGTTTCTTTACATTCCATAGTGTAATCCTTTACTTTTCTTGTCAAGTAAATTACATTCCCTAGTGTAACCATTTACTTTCCGAACATGCTATTTACATTCCATAGTGTAATCAGTAGCGCTAATCAAGTAGCTGATAACTTAGCTGTGATATTGGGTCTATGCTCATATGTTGGATTTAGTTTTACATCGGAGAGGCGTTCTTCAACAGTTTTCAATGATATACTATCAGGATTTCTTTCCTATTTCATTCAATCTGTATAAAAAAGTCCTTTCGTATGGAAGGCAAAAGATTAACCCATCTTTAGAGGACGAACCTCACCCTCTGAACATCACTTGATCCATTTACACATTGAGCGAGTGGCTGAATAAGCGGTCGATATCTCCAGATCTTGCTCATACTCTGTGTCTTCCTAACTTGGTGCTCGGGGTCATTATTGTTCGTTCGAATTGGAGTCGTAATTCCAGTTCTGGCATGCCCGCTCATAGTTTGAGAAAACAACAGTCGAACAAATTTTTGGCACGCTCGATGGGACCATGTCTATTAACGACCAGTTTACTTGTTGCCAAAAATGCAAAGAAGAAGTGCCCGAATTGCTGGGGCTGAACCCTCAACACTGACTGCACCTCCTCCGGGTGATGATGTGCAGGTCCAGGCGCTCCCAAAGGTGTCTAGTTTGAATGCTAACCCAATTGAAAGTCAGGTTGGACCATCCACATCACAAGTTGTACTCCCGGATGAGTTATCTATCGTGCTTCGAGATGTTCAAATGAGCATCCAGATGGTGAAGGAATATGGAAGGGCCCATGCAGAGCAATTCCATGTCTAGGCTGAGACCACCAATCATTATATGGCCAGCCAGATTGAAGCTATGTAACAATTGTTGGCCATGATAATAGAACGGACGCTGCCAGCGTTGCAACATAACAGAAGTTCAGTCGGTAATGCAAGGCCTTAAATTTCAAGATAATCTTAATTTATTTGGGCCAAATCAACTGCAGGTTCTAGAACTGCAGTGAGTTGATCTGGACTAGATCATACAACTCGTTCAAGAGGTGGCTTGCCAAGTGTTGGGCCACAACATCATCCCCATGTATTAAAAACCATACCCTGAGTGGGGGTAGATCGACAACATCAATTGCCGAGGAATTATCGATTGAATTTTGCTCCATTTTCTGGTGAACCCGGTCAGTTGACTATCGAACACATCGGTCGATTCACCATGTAATGTGGTAAGTTAGATATTAATGATTATTATAAGTTGCATTTATTCTGTCACTCATTAACTGCCACGACCTTCACATGGTATTCAAACTTACCACCAGATTCAATACATAACTAGAAGGAATTGGAAGAGAAGTTCCATGCTCAAATTTTCTCCAGAAACAGGGAAATAACCATGGCCGATCTCGCGCAGTTCTAACAGTTTCTTAGGGAACCATGCAAGAGCTATATTATGCGATTCAAGCTAGCGAAAAGTTGCTGTAAAGTAGTCATGATTGAGGCTGAATTCGTGTGACTTACACAAGATGGCTTGGAGTACAATCTCCACAAAAAGTTTCTTGCTATCAGGAATTGTTCCAAGAAGGATCTAGACAAATAAATTCATCATTAGGGATGTATTACAATGACCCTAACTATGAAATTACGATTGCTGAAGTAGTGGCCAAGAAGCCATTGGTATGCTTAGCATTGGTCAAGGTGGAATTGACTGCCTCGACGATGAAAAAGGCTCAGAAGGTGTATACTTTTGACATCACTTGAGTCAAAGAGATATTTGATATACTGTTGGCAGGGAAGTTCATTAAGGTTCCTATCAGTCATAAGTTACCTCCAGTTGACTAATTTCAAAAGATTGAATATTGCATATGGCATGGATTCGGTCCTACTCCACTAACAAGTGTGTTGTTTTCAAGAACGTCATCCAGTACCACATCGACCATGGGCTACCGAAATTCCTGGAGAGGCAGTGTTGATCGGTACCGATCCATTGCTAGCTAATATGTAAGTGAACATGGTCACGACCAGTCTGAGGGATTGACCAAAGCTAAAGATTGATCTCAGCCCGAGTGATCCACAAGGAATGACTGATTGGCCTGCACGTGGGCGTCACTGGACTCCTCATCCCTGAAATGATCGGTTAGTCGTTGTCCAAGGTAGGCACCAAGGTTCTTAGATCTGTGATCGATGTGCAAGAAAAATCATGTCTTGATCGAAAGACCCTTCTAAAAAGGAGAGAGAATACTGTAACAATGATCAAGATAACTATCAGTCGACACACTCGACCTCCAATTGCCGTTCACGTTGGGATCGCCCCGATAAGGATGGTTAAGCCTTACACCACACAAGAGGGGGGGGGGTATGAAACTGAGTTATTTACCCAAAGTTTCTAGTAATATCAGAAGCTCTGACAAAGACTTAGAAGCGCCAGTGGCAAAGGCATAGAGCTGCTACAAGAAGAGTATGGGAAGAGGAAGAAATGTTCCCTCGACTGAAAATTAAACTTCCCTTGATGAGAAAGTGGCAATAAATGCGGTCGAAGTTGTGATACCAATCGTGATGCAAAAAAGCCAAGATGCATGTGATAACATGGCTCCATCGGGAGATCTCAAAGAGGAGGATAGTTGTGGTAACCTGTCGGACTACCTCAGTGAAGATTACTTTCCGACAGAGGAGTGGCTAGCCAACGAACTCTCATCGACCGTAGATGCTTGGGAGAGTTCCCTAACTGTTGACCTCTCAGTCGAACTCATGGCCGAAAAACACCCTTGTTAGATTGAAGAAATCGAATACGAAACACTAGGGGCAAGGTTTGAGTGGTAAGGTTGTGTTTAGTTCGTTGTTGCTAGTGACATTCCATTGTAATATGGTTTTCACATTGCCATCCAGCTTCCAGGCATGACCCACTGTAAGTGTTATGGTCTCATACTTCTTGGTTGTCAAATTTGTGATGTGTCAAAACATCTATCTATGTAAACATCTATCTATGTCCTGTGCGTGTATGATGATTTATATGAATTCAAGACACTGCATAAATACTTCACAAGACACTGCATAAATACTTCAAGAAGCTACATGTTGAAGTATCCTGAAGCTACAATGTTGATGTTCAAGTCTCATGACTTCAAGACTAATAAGCAATGCATGAAGTAGTTGTTATGCTGTTGAAGATCTCAAGTTTGAAGCTACAACAAGTTCAAGATCTCAAGCCTGATATGGTTCAAACAAACTACATTCGTTGAATGGTTGAAGTTCAATGTCCATACGACATGATTCAGGTTTGAATGACCTTAGGTTGACCCTTTAAGTAGGTCATTTTAGATACATAAATCAAATGTTTATTTTACTTAAGTTTGGTCTATTCCAAGACCAGTCCTAGCTCTTGTCGACCAGTCCTGGCATTGGTTCGACTAGTCCAAGAAATTCCACGACCAGTCCTAAGTTGTTGAAGATTTTTTCGGAATTTTTGGAACGCCCACGACCAGTCCTGGAGGTCCTTCGACCGGTCGTAGGTGTGGCTTCGACTTCGTCCATGACCGTGTTTCTACGACTCAAAATCCAAAGAATGTTATCCTGGTCCTACGACCAGTCGTAGGGATCTACGACCAGTCGTAGGTGACCCACGACCAGTCGTAGGGTACTCACGACCAGATCGTAGGAACGACTTTCAAAGATCGCGCTCAATATTTCAAAAATTGTTTGAGCTACGACCAGTCCAAGGTTTCCAAGACCAGTCGTAGGAACGATTTTTGCTTCTATAAATTGAACACAAAATTCAGAGTTTTCTCACTTCAACTCCATTCAATTCAAGAATTTTCAAGTGATCACTCTGAGATAAGTCTGTGTTTATTTTAAGCTACATTGTGCTTATTTAATATTCCTTTTTGCTAGCTTATTTAATTTGATTTTGTTTCTATATTCCAATCTTATTTGAAAAGAGGAATTATCTTATTCCTTCTTCTTGGAATCAAAATCAAATATAGCTACGCCCAACGAGTTAAATCTAAAATCTATTAGAATTTAGAACCTTATGAATGTGAGTATTGGAAATTGAACTTTGACATTCAATCATCTACTCCGATTGGTTCTACCGGGCGCTAAGAAAAGGTGAAATTCGGTATTTTACAATTACAGAAAATTTATTTACTTTTGGTTTTATTTGAGATTAAGCCAGAAAAATCTCATTGTATTGGTTGTCTGAGGAAAACCAGAAAACTCAAAAAAAGAGGGGTTTTTGAATTGTGTAAGCCCTAGTGAAAAAGACACAATTGTAAAGGTTTTTGGTGAACCTGTGAAAACCTATTTGATAGTGAACGCTAATATCCCCTGTGTGAGGATATTAGGAGTGGAGTAGCATTCTCAGTGTGGTCATGTTGGAAAACAGTTGGTGTACACACAGGCGAACCACTATAACTCTTTGTCTTGTGGATTGAATGCTTGCTTAATTTTCATATCTTTTATCATTCGATTGTGTGGAATGTACAAGTGGATGTGAATGTTGTAATTATTTACATTTCAAGCAAGTGTGGGGATTCTTGTAATAATTTAGATTTATACTTCTGCATTTAATTTCAATTCCTTGCTATTTCATTTACTTATATTAAAATTGAGTCCTTGATCCAAAAGAGGTTCTAGAAATAAGGTTGTCCTACCATAAGCCCTTGTTGATTATGGTGTAAGGTTGTCCTTAGAACTAAATTTGTATCAATCTCTCAATACTTATTTATCAAGGTGATTTAAAATTTAGTATTGTGAATTGATTTATATTATAAGGCTATTGGTTTACTTTATTTCCGCTGATTTATTTTAAATTTGGCATAGTCCTATTCACCCCCCCCCCTCTAGGACATATAGTTTGGCCTTTTCAAGTGGTATCAAAGCCTAATAGCTCATTTTTATTGCTTATTATTTGGATTTATTTCCTGAGCTAACGTTCTAAGCTATATAAAAAGATGTCAAATTTTGATAGCCTTTCAGTTACTAGGCCTCCACCTTTTGATGGTTCCAACTATGCCTATTGGAAAGCCAGAATGAGGATCTTCCTCAAATCAATGGATGAAAGTGTGTGGCAAGCCACGATGATCGAATGGAAACCTCCTACCATGGAAGTAACTGCGGTGTTGATGGTTCAAAATCTATGAAAATTACACCGTATTACCAATGGACCACACTTGAAAAATGAGAGTAGTGCTAATGCTAAAGCACTAAATGCATCACTTGCGCACTATCATCGGATGAGTTCAAAAGAATCATATCCTGTGATACTTTATAAAGCAAGCTTTGAGATATTTTAGAAATGACACACGAAGGTACATCAATTGTCAAGAAATCTAAAGTCCAACTCCTCACAACTAAATTTGAAGAAATTCATATGGAGGAAAATGAAATGTTTATGGTCTTTTCACTAGATTGAATGACATTGTTAACTCAATGTGGTCTTGGCGATAAGATCCCAAAAAGTAAAGTGTGTGAAAAAATACTACGATCTCTTCCTGAACGGTTCAATTCTAAGGTAACCGCAATCCAGGAACTTCGTGATACAGACAATATGAAGGTAGAAGAATTAGTTGGTTCTTTACAAACCTATGAATTAAGTTTTAAAGCTCCTAAAGGTAAATATATTGCCTTGAAGTCATCTAAAAGTATTATTCAAGAAAATTCAGATTCAGAAAAGTCTGAAGATGATATGGCCCTTTTGGCGAAAAAGTTTTATAAGATTTTCAAAAGTAAGAAAAGAGTCGACTTTCAAAAGGCAAATGAAAAGAAACGTACTAAACCTAAGTCTAAAACTTGGAAATCATTGAAAGATAGTCAATGCTACAAGTATCAAGAATATGGGCATTTAGCAAACAAATGTCCTAAAAGGACAGATCCAAAAGGAAAGGTATGTTGGCTACTTGGGATGAATCATCTGATTCTGAAGCTTCTTCTGAATCAGAAAATTCAGAAACCGAGTCGGGTAGTGAATTAAAGGCCCTTATGACTCTAGCCAAGTTTACCTTTTCTGATCACGATGATTCAACAAGTGAAGAAAATTTGGATAGTGATCATGAAAATGATGAAGATCTTCAAGATGCTTACAATGCCTTATATAAGGAAAGTTGTAAAATTGCTGTCAAACTTAAATTCAAAAAGAAAAGTTTTTAAACTTAAAGAATGTTTTGAAACCCTTGTTTTAGAAAAATCTCAAATTTCAGATTGTTTTGAAAAATCAAAGTGTGATCTAGAATTCAAAACCTCCCTAATTGAAAATTTGAAATCTGAAAATGAGAAACTTAAAAATGAAGTATCTTCTCTTCTGAGTTTGAAGGACACATGGAGATATGCCCAAGGTGATCCAAAATTAGAAAAATTATTATCCGGATCAAGAAAATGTGGCGATCGATCCGGGTTGGGCTTTGATAAAAACACATCTCCTAAACAGAAGAATACCCCTCCCAATTTTGTGAAAGGAGAGACTTCTAACTCAAAAGGAAAAGGTACTAGTTATGTTTTTTTCTAAAAATACAAAAACTTTTCAAAAACACAAAAACAGCTATATAAATTTCAAAAATCAGATTCGAAACCCACTAGCTGAAAAAATTGTTGATTTACTTAAGGAGCTATTAAAATCTAACTCAGTAGGTCACTCTTATAACTATAAACAAAAGAAGACCAATTATTCTCCTAAACCAAAAACAGTACTGAAATGGGTTCCTAAGGTTGCTTGTTTGGTTGCTCACACTGCTTTCAAAGCTACAAGCCATTCAAAATGGTACTTAGACAGTGGATGCTCCAGACATATGACAGGCGACAAAGCTTTATTCACCGATCTTAAAGATATGACTGATGGATCAGTCACATTTGGTGATGGTAGCAACTGCAAGATAATTGGCAAAGGTACAGTTCAACTCTATAACCTTCCCTTATTTAAAAATGTTTTATATGTTGAGGGTTTAAAACACAACCTGTTGAGCATATCTCAAATATGCGATAACAACCATAATGTTAAATTTTCTAATCAAGGTTGTGAAATTATAAATGAAAAAGGTTCTGTAATATTAACTGGTCGCAGAACTTCTGAAAACTGCTATATAGTAAGCAATGGTAGCTCATCTGAACAAACGTGCTACATGGTCCATACCGATGAGACAGAATTATGGCATAAACGCCTTGGACATGTACACTACCGAAATCTATACAAATTGAGCAAAAGTGAACTAGTTAGAGGTCTACCTAAGATGCAAAAAGTAGACAAGATTTGTGGTGAATGCCAGTATGGTAAACAAACTAGGAGCTCTCACAAAAAGGTAAACTCCAAAATCACCACAAGACCACTCGAGCTTCTCCACATGGATCTTATAGGACCAACAAGAATGGAAAGTCGAGGTGGCAAAAAGTACATCTTAGTTATTGTAGATGATTACACAAGATACACTTGGGTTTCATTCTTGAGAGATAAATCAGAAACCCTTGATGGAGTTAAAAAGATTATAAAACGGATTCAAACTGAAAAATATTCTCAAGTCAGCAAGATCCGTAGTGATCATGGATCCGAGTTCGAAAATAGCGGTTTTGAGAAATTTTGTAGCGATCAGGGAATATCGCATGAATTCTCTGCACCTAAAACTCCTTAACAAAATGGAATTGTCGAGGGGAAGAATAGAGTGCTTCAAGAAATGAGAAATGTTATGTTAAATAGCATGAAGCTCCCTAGGAACCTCTGGGCTGAAGCAGTGAATACAGCCTGCTACATTATTAACCGTGTTTATATTTGTAAATCTAATAATAAAACGGCTTATGAAATGTGGTTTGAGAAAAAGCCTTCTGTCAAATACTTTCGAGTTTTTGGCAAAGAAGTGCTATATTTTGCGTGACCGTGAAAATTTGGGAAAGTTCGACACTAAAAGTGATGAAGGGATCTTTTTAGGATATTCTTTGAACAGTCGTGCATATCGTGTTCTGAACAACAGGACCGGTGTGATTCAAGAGTCAATAAATGTTGTGATTGACGATCTTTTGAATACACTGTCCCTAGTTCAAATAATGATGAAGTTCTTATACTTGAAAAATAAGAAATTCCATCAAGTGAAACTAATCGAGAATTAAGGATCATTAAAGATCATCCAACTTCTCAAATACTTGGAAACCCTCTCACTTTGGTGTGCGCACTCGTAGACAATTAGAGGACATATGTAACTACGTATGCTTTACATCCCAGTTGAACCTAAGTTAATGTAAAAGAAGCACTTTCGGATGAAAATTGGATTCTTGCGATGCAAGAAGAACTTAATCAGTTGTCGAAATGATGTCTGGCACCTTGTTCCTAGACCTAAAGATAAACATATTATTAGAACAAAATGGATTTTCAAAAACAAATCTGATGAACTTGGAAATATTATTCGAAATAAAGCAAGACTAGTTGTACAGGGGTATACACAAATTGAAGGTATTGACTATAATGAAACATTTGCTCCTGTAGCTCGTCTTGAATCAATCAGACTTTTTATCTCCATTGCATGTTTTAGGAAGATTAAAATTTACCAAATGGATGTAAAGAGTGCCTTTCTGAATGGTGATTTACATGAAGAGGTATATGTTGAACAACCTACAGGGTTTGAAGATCCTAAATTTACTGATCATGTGTATCATCTTAAGAAGGCTCTCTATGGTCTGAAACAAGCTCCCAGAGCATGGTACGAAAAACTGACTAAGTTTTTACTGAGTCATAATTTTCAATGGGATGTGTTGATAAGACGCTCTTTGTTAAGAAACATAACGATGATATTCTAATGGTTCAAATATATGTTGACGATATTATTTATGGATCAACCTGTACTAACATGACTGTTGAGTTTGCAGATTTGATGAAGTCTAAATTCGAAATGAGCATGGTTGGAGAATTAAACTATTTTCTAGGGTTGCAAGTAAAACAACAACCTGATGGAATTTTTATCTCTCAAACCAAATATGCTCAGAGTTTAATTAAGAAATTTGGATTTGAGAAAGGTAAAAATTATGATACTCCTATGAGTACAACTTTGAGACTCTCAAAAGACTCTACAGGTAATAATGTGGATCCTAAATTGTATCGTAGTTTGATTGGTAGTTTGCTTTATCTGACTGCTAGTAGACCAGATATTGCTTTGAGTGTTGGTATTTGTGCTCGTTATCAATCAAATCCTAAAGAATCTCACTTAACTGCTGTTAAGCGGATTATGCGATATGTCGCAAGTTCTACTAAACTGGGTCTCTGGTATCCACATGAGACTAATGTTCAATTAGCCGGGTACACAGATGCTGACTGGGCTGGAAACATTGATGATAGGAAATCAACCAGTGGTGGTTGTTTCTACATTGGAAATTGTCTTGTTTCTTGGTTTAGCAAGAAGCAAAGTTCTATATCGCTATCAACAGCTGAGGCTGAATACATTGCTGCTGGAAATGCATGTACTCAACTTGTTTGGATGAAACGAATGTTAAGCGATTATGGAATTACTCAGGATTCTATGATTTTATTTTGTGATAATTTCAGTGCAATAAATATCTCTAAAAATCCAGTTCAGCATTCACGTACTAAACATATTGACATTAGATTTCACTACATTCGTGAATTAGTGGAAGAAAAATTAATATATCTGGATTACATTTCAACCGAGACTCAACTTGCGGACATTTTCACTAAACCGCTCGACAAAAACAGGTTTAATAAATTAAAGTTTGACCTCGATATGTGCAATTTAAATTGAATTTGCATGATTTGGTGTATCATAATGTACATAAATTGATGTTTTATTTGCATAAATTTGAATATTATTTAAAAAATTGCAAATTTTATGTCGTACTCGACCAGTCGTGAGTATACACGACCGGTCGTGCCACGACCGGTCGAGCACTTACACGACCAGTCGTGAAACTCAGAATTTCACTTTAATTTGGAGATTTTGACTCTTCTTCTTCATTTCTTTTTATCCTCCAACGGCTCTAGCTACGACCGGTCGAACCCACCTTCATAGTTCTTCAAGGTTAGTAGTTCTTTTGCATTTTCTTTGTAGATTCTTGCTTCTAGTGTTTCAAATCTCATTCTTGTGGAATCTATTTGGTTGTTCATTGCAATTTTGGGGTTTTATCTTGAAAAATCTGTTCTATCTAAACCTCATTTTTTTTCTATCTTGCATCCTGTTGTTTCCTTGAAATCCTTCTTAGAAAATGGATGTTAGAGGTAAAAAGAAAACTACTCGAGGTCCATCTTCATCTAGATCAGCCTCTATTGTACAACGTCATCTTCGCTCTCCCGAAAATGATTCTTCTGATGCTCGGGATTTGCGTATGCGCAATGTTATTGTTGAACGTCATGTTAATATTAATCATATTGTTTCTTTCGGTATCCTTCCTCTGTTGGAATCTGTGGGATGGGAGAACATCTTACATTGGGGTGGAGCTGCATACCAGTCCATTGCCCAATCCATGTTTGCATGTATCTGTGATTTTTCTCTTGAGGATTTTACTTTTAAAGTTGAAACTCAAGAAGGAATGTTTTTAGTGGATCGACATTTGATTGCTGACATTATGGAAATACCTGTCAATGATGAGAGCATTCCAATTAATATTTTACATGACAATCTCTCAGAATCTGAACGAAAAATGCTTACTAGAGATTTATGTCATTTGGATGTTCATTGGACTCATAAAGGTCATGTACTTCCCTCCAGGTATTTGTTACCCAGACACAGAGTACTTCATCGGATATTCATCTCAAATCTTTATCCACGATCTGGTAATAAAACCGAACTCACTGCTTTCATGGTTCGTGTTTTGCATTCTGTTGTCTCTGGTGCAAAAATATGTCTACCGTCTTTGATTTGTCATTCCATTATTCTGTCTCGTCACCATCCTGGCCACAGTGATATACCCTTTGGTTATTTATTGACTATGCTGGCAAATCATATGCTCGTGGCTATGCCTACTAGAGAAAAACCCATCCATAATCTTCCTTTTAATAATTCCAATCTTAACAAGATGAATTTAGAATTGGCTGAAGGCCAAGTGGATGCTGGTAGCAGTGGTGCTGAAGCAGGAAATGCTGATGCTAGTGATCTTCCTGAAGATGTGAATATGGATGATTTATTTGAAGAACTTGAATCGGACTTCCGATGATCCTGATTTTCAGCCTTCTGATTTTGATGAAAGATTGAATTCACTTCAAGAGCAGGTGGCTCAAATTCGTGTTACCCAAGACACACAATTTTCCTATTTACGCAAATATATGAGGCGGATTGCTAAGGGTTTACATAAAATTGATCCATCTAATCCTGCACCTTCTTCTGGTTCTGACTGAATTTCTAATGGGTCTGTAATATTTTTCTTGAACTTTACATGCTTACTGACTTTTTGGATTATGCACTATGTTTTCTTGAATCAACTCCTATTGCTGCTTTTCTTCCTTTGTCATTTTGTGTCAAAAAGGGGGAGAAGTTTTGGTCTTTGATGATTTAATGATTTATTTATTACTCAAGCTATTACTCAAGGGGAGTTAAGCTTCTCAGGGGTTGTTATAGGAGAATGATGCTTGTTATTACTTAACATATCTATGTATGTTTCTCTATTGTGAACTTGTTTATACTTCTCTTATGTCTATTGGAAGTATTATTATTACTTGGGTGTTTTGTCACAAATTTGACAAAGGGGGAGATTGTAAGTGTTATGGTCTCATACTTCTTGGTTGTCAAATTTGTGATGTGTCAAAACATCTATCTATGTAAACATCTATCTATGTCCTGTGCGTGTATGATGATTTATATGAATTCAAGACACTGCATAAATACTTCACAAGACACTGCATAAATACTTCAAGAAGCTACATGTTGAAGTATCCTGAAGCTACAATGTTGATGTTCAAGTCTCATGACTTCAAGACTAATAAGCAATGCATGAAGTAGTTGTTATGCTGTTGAAGATCTCAAGTTTGAAGCTACAACAAGTTCAAGATCTCAAGCCTGATATGGTTCAAACAAACTACATTCGTTGAATGGTTGAAGTTCAATGTCCATACGACATGATTCAGGTTTGAATGACCTTAGGTTGACCCTTTAAGTAGGTCATTTTGGATACATAAATCAAATGTTTATTTTACTTAAGTTTGGTCTATTCCAAGACCAGTCCTAGCTCTTGTCGACCAGTCCTGGCATTGGTTCGACTAGTCCAAGAAATTCCACGACCAGTCCTAAGTTGTTGAAGATTTTTTCGGAATTTTTGGAACGCCCACGACCAGTCCTGGAGGTCCTTCGACCGGTCGTAGGTGTGGCTTCGACTCGTCCATGACCAGTCGTGTTTCTACGACTCAAAATCCAGCAATGTTATCCTGGTCCTACGACCAGTCGTAGGGATCTACGACCAGTCGTAGGTGACCCACGACCAGTCGTAGGGTACTCACGACCAGTCGTAGGAACGACTTTCAAAGATCGCGCTCAATATTTCAAAAATCTGTTTGAGCTACGACCAGTCCAAGGTTTCCAAGACCAGTCGTAGGAACGATTTTTGCTTCTATAAATTGAACACGAAATTCAGAGTTTTCTCACTTCAACTCCATTCAATTCAAGAATTTTCAAGTGATCACTCTGAGATAAGTCTGTGTTTATTTTAAGCTACATTGTGCTTATTTAATATTCCTTTTTGCTAGCTTATTTAATTTGATTTTGTTTCTATATTCCAATCTTATTTGAAAAGAGGAATTATCTTATTCCTTCTTCTTAGAATCAAAATCAAATATAGCTACGCCCAACGAGTTAAATCTAAAATCTATTAGAATTTAGAACCTTATGAATGTGAGTATTGGAAATTGAACTTTGACATTCAATCATCTACTCCGATTGGTTCTACCGGGCTGCTAAGAAAAGGTGAAATTCAGGTATTTTACAATTCTGTAAAATTTATTTACTTTTGGTTTTATTTGAGATTAAGCCAGAAAAATCTCATTGTATTGGTTGTCTGAGGAAAACCAGAAAACTCAGAAAAGAGGGGTTTTTGAATTGTGTAAGCCCTAGTGAAAAAGACACAATTGTAAAGGTTTTTGGTGAACCTGTGAAAACCTATTTGATAGTGAACGCTAATATCCCCTGTGTGAGGATATTAGGAGTGGAGTAGCATTCTGTGTGTGTTTGTCATGGAAAACAGCTTGGTGTACACACAAAGCGAACCACTATAACTCTTTGTCTTGTGGATTGAATGCTTGCTTAATTTTCATATCTTTTATCATTCGATTGTGTGGAATGTACAAGTGGATGTGAATGTTGTAATTATTTACATTTCAAGCAAGTGTGGGGATTCTTGTAATAATTTAGATTTATACTTCTGCATTTAATTTCAATTCCTTGCTATTTCATTTACTTATATTAAAATTGAGTCCTTGATCCAAAAGAGGTTCTAGAAATAAGGTTGTCCTACCATAAGCCCTTGTTGATTATGGTGTAAGGTTGTCCTTAGAACTAAATTTGTATCAATCTCTCAATACTTATTTATCAAGGTGATTTAAAATTTAGTATTGTGAATTGATTTATATTATAAGGCTATTGGTTTACTTTATTTCCGCTGATTTATTTTAAATTTGGCATAGTCCTATTCACCCCCCCCTCTAGGACATATAGTTTGGCCTTTTCACCCACTCAACCAAACATAATGCTAGGGGATGTAGAAGATTATGCTCCCCTAATAATCATACAACACACTTCTTTCCCATTTGAAGAAGACAAGGAAAATAAGTCAAGACGTCACATGTTAACACAGTCACCATTGCGACCGACGATGCATCCGAAAGGGTAATTATCGACAAACCCACCATTGATATGACTCAACACCTTAAGCCGCTGTATATATCAGCCCACTTAGGTGGATGTCCTCTTATCAGAATTTTGGTGGGTAATGGGGCCACAGTGAATTTGTTACCAAAGAGGATGATGGCTAAGTTAAGAAAGACTACTGATGATCTAATCCCATCATAAGTGACTGTTAGAAATTTTGCTAACCATGTCACGAACACACATGGTGTCTTACCAGTCGATTTGACTGTAGGCCCTAAGATAGTTCTGGCATAATTTTTCATAATGGACACCTCATCGAGCTATAACGCAACATTAGGAAGGGATTGGATCCATTACTTTGCATGTATCCCATCTTCCCTCCACCAATTTGTGATTTTTTGGAATCAGGACAAGGTCGATCTGGTCTTGGCTAATAATAAGCCCTTCTTGGCCACATTGAATGGCAATGAAGCTTATTATTATGGTGAGGAAGTGGGACCCATTAGATTTACTGGGTGGAACAAGCTTGGTCATCCTATTGGGATCGCAATAAAAAAGAATCCAGATAGTATTGTGCAAGCTATGTTGGAAGTGACCCGGACTAACGATGCTTAGCCGAAGGACATCATCCCTTATTGGTTGGCCGCTCGTTGTATCATCAAGGAGATCCCGTGATTAGGACATTAAGTAGAGAAGTCCATAGGGCCAACTTCATGGCCAAAATAAAGAGGCTTGAGGAAAGCCTAAAGGTCACCAATGAAGGAAGTTTTGTGAATTTGTCCGAGACAGATGAATTAGTTGAAGAAGACAACATTAAGCTTGAAGACCCCTCTGAAGAAAAAGAAGATAGTCGACTGCAGATCTAAGACCCCCTAGTTGAAATCAACTTGGGGACAGATTAGGATCCATAACTAATGTTCACAAGCAACTTGTTGCAACCAGCCAAGAAGGAAATGTTTATAAATCTACACTTAGAGTTCACTGAATATTTCGTGTGGGATTACCATGATATGTTAGGGCTTGATAGATCCCTGGTCGAACATTGATTGCCCACGAAAGAAGGTTATCAGTCGTATAAGCAGCCATTAAGGCGGATAATGGCCAAAGTCACCATCAAGATCAAGGAAAAGATCGAGCGACTCCTAAAGGCCAGTTTCATTCCAATGATCAAATATGTAGAGTGGATATCAAATGTAATTTTGGTAATGAAGAAGAGTGGTAAGTTAAGAGTATGCATCAATTATAGAAGCTTGAATCTGGCTACACTGAAAGATGAATATCCCATGCTTGTGGCCGATTAGCTTATCGATCGAGCTGCTGGACATGGGATTATGTCTTTCTTGGACTGAAATTCTTAATACAATCAAATCTATATAACATTGGATGATGTCCAGAAATTGGCATTCAAATGTCCAGAACCTTTGGAGATATATTACTCGGTGGTGATGCCCTTTGGGTTGAAAAATGCAGGGGCTACATACCAAAGGGCAATGAATGTAATCTTTCATGATATGATCGGTCACTTTATGAAAGTTTACATAGATGATTTGGTAGTCAAGTTGACCGATATAAATGAGCATCTGGCCCACTTCTGCAAATCCTTTGAGCGAATAAGGCTCCACAAATTAAAGATGATCCCATTAAAATGTACTTTTGGCGTCTCGACCAGTAATTTCTTAAGATTTTTGGTGCACCAAAGAGGGATTGAAGTTGACTAGAACAAGGCCCATGCTGTGATTAATGAGTGGCGCCAGGAAACAAAGTTGAACTGCAAAAGTTCTTGGGCCATGTCAATTTTTTGAGGTGGTTTATATCTAACTATGTAGGTAAAACTAATATTTTCTCTCCATTATTAAAATTGAAACTGGTGACCGAATTCGTGTGGGAAGCAGAGCCCGAACTGGCCTTCGATGGGATTAAGAAATATCTAATGAAGCTACCTATGTTGTTGCCCCCAATCAAATATTGATTGATGAAGCTATATGTTTCAGTCTCGGTAGAGTCGATCAGAATTCTTCTATCACAAGATGACGATGCAAGAAAGGAAAGGGTAGTCTATTACTTGAGTCAAACGTTGCTTGATGCAAAGAGGCAGTATTCGGCTATAGAGAAATTGTGCTTATTATTGTACTTCGGGGCCACCAAGTTGAGGCATTATTTATTGGCCGAGAGAGTAAATGTAACATCTATGACCGATTTAGTAAAATATTTACTAAATCGGCTGATTTTAAGCATCTAAATTGGTAAATGGGTGTTGGCTTTATCTGAGTTTGATTTGGATTATGTATCACATAAAGCAGTAAAAGGTCGGGCCATAGTAGATTTTTTGGCCGATCATCCTTCAGATCCCGAGGAGTAAATTCCCCCGGGTATGTTAGATCTAAATTATGTGTAACTAATGTAAGACCCATATCCTTGACTGTACCGTTACATAGACTTCCGCGGTCTTTCCAGTTGAATTCCGGCAACCTTCGACCCTTAACCGGTGTTGTGCACGACCCTGATTCACACGCTGTCAACCTGAGTCGACTCAACCCGAGACTTTACCCTTGTGACCGCATTGTCACCGCGATTTCGATGCCACGACTCGTGCGCCGAGGCGATACTCTGGCCAGGAGATGTAGACCAACGTTCGGTGCGAGAAGAATGCCGTGCATTGCGAATTCCAAGAGAATCTCTACAAGTTGTCACACCAATCTATCAATTCATCAATCCATCAATCTCAACATGTTAAGTACATGTCAATTACACATCAACTTTTCACCTTTTCCCAAGAAAGCTTCAAAGTCAAAAAGTCCTTACACAAGCCATGCCTTTCTTACACAATGGCCAACAAAGTCAAAAAGGTGCTCTTACACCCATCACCACCACATCCATCACTCCATCAAACATCACCCATCTCTCTCTCCCTTTACAAGTCTCTCTTTCTCATTTTTCAAAACACTTTCCAAACAACCCCAAAACCCTCCATATGTATGAGCCTCTCCCTCTTTCAAAGCTCCAAGTGTGGCCCACCTTTCCATCCTAAGATCTCCCATCCTAGCCATCCATTCCTCATCTCCTCCATTGGAATTGAAGCTAAGGAGCTAAGGAACCTATAGGAACAAGAAGATCGAACGGTGGGTGCTTGATAAGAGTAGTTTTTTCATGTTTTAAGATGGGCCAAGTGAGGCCAACCGATCAATGGTTTGGATCTCACTTGGGACCCTAAGATGTGGCCGATGGCCCGCTTTGATCATCATGATCATTCCATGATGGGGCCATTCCCCATGGCCCCCATCATGTTGTTTATTTCCTTGCTTTAGATAGGTCATCTAGACCGTCCATATTGGTGGGGAAAGGATCTCCATCGTTGAGTTTCGATTTTTTTCTTATGGGCCCACATGCTTTAGGGCCCACTTGATGTATGATTTATTGCAAGGGAGGGCCCATAGTGGCGGGGTCCCTCCATCCTCACCGATCTCTCTTTCTCTCTCTCTCTCTCTCTCCCTCTTTTTCTTCTTCCTTTTATGTGATGAAATGGCCTTGTGGCCCACCCTGTTGGACCCCACCATGAAGTATGTAGTTTATCCAAGCCATCGGTAGGTGGGGCCCACCTTATGTGTGTGTTGAACCGTACCATCCTCCATTTGGTGGCCCACCTCAGCAGGGCCCACCTTATGTAAGGTCAGACAGTACAGTCCAGGGTTCAGGGACGTTGGATGTGAGTGAAAACACAAATTTCAGCTTTGTTTTCAAAGCTTTTGGGAGGGTTACCTATGTAGGCCCCACTTGGATGTATGGTTCTAATCTAAGCCGTTCATTCCATTCTCCAGATTATTTTAGGCGTTGAGCCGAAAAATGGGGTCCATCCGATCTTCAGGCGGACCATAGCTGGTTAAATAGTAGTTTATACCGTTGAAAGTCACCCGGACAGTTTTATGTGCCGGAAAACACCAGATATTGGACTTGTTTGGACGGTCTTAAGCCACAGAGTGCAATGGACCGGTTGGATTTACTTGATGTGGGGCCTACCTGTGAAAAACTACAGGAAACAATATTAAAAAAAAGGTAATGTAGCAGCCGCTGCTGCTGTGTCAGACGGCAGCAGGCGCTGCCAGTGCCAGTCGGTGGGTGGGCGGGTAACAGCAACCCACGACTCCTGCTGTGGGCCCCACCATGATGCTTATTTTTCATCCAAACTGTTTATTTGGTGGGCCACCTCCTGAGGTGGGCCCCCTCCAAAGATCAGGCCGATCTGAGTTTTAGATGGCCCACACCAAAGAAAACAATATGAATTGAAGGTCTGCCCTTGATACCCTTTTTGGGCCCACAGAAGTTTCGGATCAAGCTGAAATTTGTTTTTACCTTTCATCTAGGTCCGCGGGACCTTATGAACGGCTTGGATGGGGGGTAAGTGGGTCCCACCTGGAGCCCACATGATGTATGTATTTTACCTCCTGTATTTATTAAATCCCCACCATCCACGGACGGTGGGGGTGTGTACGTGGGTGCGTACGTGGGTGCATGCGTGTGTCTGCGTGGTGCGTGCGTGGGTGCATGCGTTTGTGTGTGTGGGTGTGTGCGTGTGTGTGTATATATACATGTATATATATATATATTATTGTATATATATTTACATACATATATTATTGTATATATATATATATATATATTACTGTATATATGTATATATATTATTGTGTATATATACAAATATATTATATTATATTATATTATATTAGGTAATATACCGGATGGTGGGCTTTTATGGGCCCCACCATGGTACGTGGGTTGTATCCAATCCGTCCAACCATCTTAGAAGTTTATTGTTGTTGGCATGAGCTAAAGAGTGTGTAAGATCTATAGTTCAAGTGGGCCCACTTTGATACATGTTATGAGGCCCATCTTGGTTTATTTGTGGCTTATCAGTTGAGGCCCACCTTGATGTGAATGAAAGGCTCATGAGACTAGGTCCATTCGATACATTATAAGGCCCATGGGTTATGACCCATTGCAATGTACATAAGGCCCATTGGTGAGGCCCATTAATGCAGCCCATTTGATGAATGTAAGGCCCATGTGATACGGCCCATTTAATGTATTTAAGGCCCAATGGGATGTACCTAAGGTCCATTACAATGTGTGATCCCAATATGATTTACGTAATGATGTTTACGACGGGCAATGCCTTGGGAGCAATGTTGGTTTGACGTCCACATTGTAGAATAATGTTGGTTAAATGTCCACATTATGATTCTCCCTAGGGCCCATTGTTAGGCCCGTACTTGTAGGTCGTCTAGGCCCATCTCCTTATGAATAGCATCCCATATAACATGTTTAGTATAGTCCCATGATTCATGATCATGCGCATCATATGTATGCTTGATATGAGAAGTGACTGATCATAGCATATGCCTTTGGGCAAATTGTTTAGGGGCTCCCGGTTCGGTGGGGTTGCCCCACATGAGCGCACGAGACGCACAGGATTGTTGCATGACTGGATAGTGTGATTCATGCATTCGTATCGTGTGATATGGTTACTATACACCCTAGCGACATCAGGGCCGTAGCCTCCACAGACATATCGTGGTTGGCAGGATTGGATACCGAAAATCTTATTCTACATGGAGTGCTATAGATATCCCTGGGTGAAAGTCCCTAAACCCTTATGTACCAAGAGGTTGCTCTAACGTCTAGACCGAGTGGGTACATGAGCACCGATGGCCAATTACCAGGAGGCTGCACTTTCCACTGTGTCGTGGTCGGTTGGAAGGGGGTACGGCCTTATCCGCCAGAGAGGAGGGAGCAATGTTAGGCTGAGTTTGACCAGCTCGAGGAATGGGTCCGCAATCGACGAGCCGCGCCCGATATTGGCAGGCGGGTAGTGAGGTCTCTTCCACTTACCTTATTGCGCGCGATGAGGCGGCAATCTGGTTTAGAGTGTACCAGACCCTAGTGATATCCCAGATTTGAGTTGTATTGACATGTGGACTTAGATGAGGATTTGTATGCTTGAGTTGCATTTCGCATCGCATGGCCTTGGTATGGCCGACATCTTTCATGCCTTGCATCGCATAGCCTTGGTACGGCTAGTAGTACTCATGGATTCATCAGCATGTTCCGCATTACTCTGATACTGTATGTCTGCATTACTACCTTGCGCACACACTTTCACCACCCTCTAAGCTTTCTATAAGATTATGCACGACCATTGCGTACAGGTGACGCGAGGACGCAGCAGCGCTGAGGTAGGAGTGCAAAGAAGATCATTTTGGAGCTTTTGTCTATCATCATTGTATTTCCCTTTATGCTCATTGTACTTGTAA
This sequence comes from Magnolia changhungtana, assembly GCA_030180095.1. NCBI lineage: Eukaryota > Viridiplantae > Streptophyta > Magnoliopsida > Magnoliales > Magnoliaceae > Magnolia > Magnolia changhungtana. The sequence continues at coordinate 636,619 of JASAUF010000066.1, read as the reverse complement.
AGTTTTTGATCATAGTAAAAATGTGATGGAGTTTTTGGTTGTTGTTTGTGGGTTATGCCTTTGGTTATGCTTATTACAAACTAAACCGATGTTGAAAATCTTCCTTGTAGCATCCCAGGATCGGAACCTGGCGTATGGGCGCTGGGAGCCGAGAATGGGGTTCTACGGAGGCTGTCGGCACCGGATTCGGCAATCGGGAATTTTGTGAGCCCGGTTTCCGAGTTTGGGGCATGACAACTAACAATGTGGAAATTAATTTTTGATAGGTTAAGGACACATGAGATGTCTGGAACCGAAATCATATTGATCACCCCTAATGGGAATCGACATGAATTTGCATTCCAATTGTAATTTGAATGTACTAACAATCAGGCTGAATATGAAGCTATGATAATTGGCCTAGAGTTATTATTGGAACTGTGAGTAAAAAAACGTGATGATAATTGGAGATTCACAGTTGGTGATAAATCAGATGGCAAGATTGTTTAAGTGCACCAGCCAGTTGTTGTTACCATATTATGCTGTAGTGATACAATTACTCGACCAGCTTGAGGAGGTTGAAATAATGCACGTTACTAGGGAATATAACGTAGATGCTAATGAAATGGCACAATTAGTTGTAGATTTGGAAGCCTAGAAGGGATCGACCGGCTGGTCAATTATGGTCCAGAGAAGATCTTTACCTTCTATTTTTCAGAGGGAGATCGTAATGGAAATATGCCAAATAGAAGTGGAAGTGGATGATTGAGGACTCCTCTTATGGGCTATCTACAAAGCCCACGCACTAAGAATGACAGGAGCGTATGGAGATCGGCTGTAAATTATGTGATGATCGATAATGAATGTTTACAACCCCAAGTGTAGGGTCGCGATGTAGTAATAACTCGGTGAGACCGAGGTCGAATCCACAATGACTAAACTTATACATATTCTGATAATAAATAAATGTAGAACTATAAGAAGATCTAAACATAAATCTAGAATAAAAGAGAGTAATTGTGAATGATGTTGATTAAAACTATCAATTGAAAGGTGGGAACTAGGGTGCCAAGGATCCACTTGTAGCTATCAAGATGCTACCTTACTTGATTCAAGAAACACAATTGGAATTGGAGTTGTTGGAGCATAAAATGATCATTATCAAAAGAAAGAAGATCAGAGAAACAAATTGCATATAGTGTAAAGGAGCTGCACAGAAAGAATTAAGTAGCGCGGAATCAACGAGTAGCGCGGATCCACGCAACTCATAATAGTTGCATGGTCCGTACAACTCATTATTTGAAATGGTTGGCAACTTAACAAGGAGTTGTGCAGATGACTTAAGAGCAATGCATATATATGTTATTTTAAGGAGTTTTCTTTAGGATATTACGATATCCCTTCATATTATTCGTGAAGACATATATGTGAAAGAAGACCTGCACAACTCTTATCTTATGGAGACTTGAATGATATGAGTCAAAATGCTGGTGAAATCTACATTTGAATTCATTCAATACTTTTACTTTTAGTCATAAAGACTTTATCTTAGAATCAAAGGATAAAAAGGATATAAATAAATTCATAATGAATAAAATGTGATGATTATTTTCTTCATCTTTTTTCCTTGTTATTATTAAGTGAGATAATCCCCCAAATCAAATACTTTTCGTTTTTGGTAGAAATAAAATGGCGAATCCACTGGGGATCGAACTTTCTTTTTATCTCACTCAATAATAACTTAGAAACTATTTATAGAATTTCATCATAGTTTGGCATTATATAGACGCCAAAATGGGGACTCTCAATGGGAACATCTTCCCTTTCATCTCCAAGATAAAGTATACCTTTAAGTAAATACTAATTAGTATCATTTCGTATTCTCTTACAGAATTATAATACGTTCAAACTACAACCAATGGCAACCATTACAGCCAAGACAATATTTTATTTTATGCCGACAGGATTTGTGGTAGAACATGCTCGTGGTCAATTTTTAACTCATAAGGAGCAGCCTGCGTCGGTTAGAAACAATAAGTCTCAAGTCACGGCAGGAGTCATAATTGTCTTGCAACTGGCACAAGATAACAGTAATGACTGGATTGTCGTGTCACACTGAAGACCTAGAGTTCAAAACACCGTGACTACTAGGATGAGTCCATCGCCACAGAAAATCAGAGGACCGGTAACACGGAATGCAGCCAGAAAGAACCTTGAACTTGCTCCTCCAACATTATATCCAGGAAAATCCCCTCCTTTGACATCGCGGGATTTTTTGGCTCTGCCAGTGGCGAACACTCGATGGACAAGAAAAGAGAAAGACAAGTCACTGATGAAGAGTCTATCAGTCCTCGTATCACCCCAAAATACACCTCCACAGGTTATATTATAATCAGCTGAATTCTGTGGAAGTACAGAAGAGTTAATTAAGATCCCTTTCTCAATAAGTCCTATTGTACTAATGAATTCTTGCTCCACTCCAATGACCACTTTGTCAGGAAATGGAGAAGCCACCGTATGTATGACAAGGACAAGTCATGGTCCACCTCCGACTATTAAAGACCGCATAACTTAAATGGCCCAAGTGCAGAGAACATTAATAGAGGAATGCAGGAATCTCTGGGAAGCCTTAGCACCTATCGCACATAACATAGCTCAAATCGTAGCTCCTCCAAGGATGGTGACTGTGAATGAGTGAGAACAACAACCTGAAGGCTCTCAACCACCGAGAACAGGATCACCCAGATCCGCCCCTATGGCAAGGGTGATAACCCGAGAAGTGTGACAGGTGGTTGTAGAAGCTATCAGAACAGAAAGGGAACGCGAGAATATTGGAGATTTTGTTATAGAATGCCGTATCCAAGGGAAGTAGAAAATATATCATTTTCGGTCAATTTCAAGTATCCCGACTTCCAAAAAATCAACAAGGATGGGTCGCCAGATGAACATCTCATGAACTTCATTACAACCATGGGTAACTTCTCTATTGTCTCCTAGTACTGCTTGTGACCGTTTGGGTCTTCTTTGATAGAGAAGGCATTCTAATGGTACTCTAGCCTAGCATTAGAGTCGATACGAACTTAGGAATAAATGCAAGATGCCTTTATCTCAAACTTCTTTTCATCAGATCGTGATGTTAGCATTATAGAACTAGCTTCTGTACGACAAAGAGAAGGTGAACTTGTAGAGAAATTCATAGACAGATGGAAGATGTTGGGAGCTTCATGCAGTCAGTTACCCGAAGAAAGGGAGCAAGTAAAAATGTGCCTAAATTCTATGAAGACCAGAATTGCATCGGCCTCACCAGCATCGACTTAAGAACCTTCTGTGACTTGGCCACAAAAGCCCATGCATTGGAACTAATGACGAAGAAGATGCCAACATTTCATTACGAAACATGCAAAAGAGGACATAGTAGATTGATGGAAAATGTTGTAGATCGAGAAAAGAAAAATGATGTTCCTCGTGACAGAAGAAGGACAGAAAAGTAAGAAGAACCAGGTCATTACAGAGGTAGAATCATTGACAAAAGACCAAGACCCGTTGATTCCCATGAAGGATTTACATTCAACAAGGAAGATGTCGTCCCTATGATGAACAACTATTGAGTGTTGGAAAGATAGAACTACCCCCATCCAACTGTCCCGAAGAATAATAAATGACGAAAGAAAGAAATTTCTGCCATTATCATCGTCTGTTAGGACATCCTAAAGAAAATTGTTTCACACTGAAATGCATTATATAGAAAATGATAAACAGAGGTGAGATTGTGATAGACAAAGAGAAATAAAGGAGCAAAAAGCAGCGATAAACCTGATCTCTAGCCAAAAGATTATATATAAGAAGACAAACAAATTGAAAAAGAAAGAAAATTGCATTACAAGTACCGATGGCTCTACAGAATGGCAAAGTAAAGCTACAGTGATTACATTATGAAATAGTAGTGAAGATCACTTTAGTTGAAGCAGGAATATGTTAATATGTCCTAGAGGGGGGTGAATAGGACTTTTTAAAGTTTTTATGGTTTATTTAAAATCCTTTTACACTAATCCTAACAACATGCACATATTAGGATTACTCAAAAGTAACTCTACTGGCTTCCAAGCCTAGTAGAGGATCCAATCACAAACTATTAATTAAGAAGTGAACGATATGCAAACCAGTTTATGTTGGATATGACTGTGTATGTGTGTGAAGTGTGATCTCAGATACTTAGATATGAAAATATTAAAGTAAATCACACAAACAGAAGAATAACAATCTCAAACACAGTCATTTTTATAGTGGTTCGACTACTTGTCTACTCCACTCCTGGTAACCGCACTCAACCCTTAAGTCTACCGGATTTCACTAAGGAGGTTTCACAGCGGTTCACCTCAAACCTAAGGTTTTAAATCAGGTTCACCTTCAACCTTTACAACTTACACTGAGGCTGACTGTTTATGCTCTCACGAGTAAGGGTCAACACAACACACCCACTTTTAGGCACACTGTCCAAGGATCTTCCATAAGACCCTAACGGAGGTTTCACTCGGATCACCTCAAACCTAAGGTTTTAAACAGGTTCACCTTCAACCGGATGTTTATGTTCTCCACAGAGCAAGGGTTCACACAACGCACCCATTACGTACACTCCCGTCGGAGGCCTCCTACGAGGGCTTGCAAGGGTGAGAAACACCTAAGACCCAATCCTATAAAGGAATGATCACAAGTGTCCTCTGGACTCTAGTAAGTTACAGATAACAGATAAGAAGATGAGACTCATTCAGCACGTTGACGAAGATCTCCTCCTTGTTGATGAAGATTCTTCGGCTTCCTTGATCCACAACACAAATGATGTACCAATGCGAGGCTTCGGGTTGGGTCAAGGTTAAGACGGAATCCTACTCTATAAAATATTTTCATATAAGGAAGATAAAGTGATTCTGATTATGCATTCAAGGCATCTCAGCTCGATGATTTTCCATTAAGGTAGTAGCTGGAGGATCCTGGAATGCGGAAGTTCATTCCCCAATCCACTCTATTGAATGTCAATGATGAGGGTGGATTGGAGGATGAACTTCCTGAGAGAAAGGGCTTTAGGTATATGATCTAAGGTAAAACACACAAAAGCACTCTCTTCTTTCTCTCCCAGCAACAATAGATAAGCCCTCTATATATAGGTAAAAGATTCCAACGGATATAAAATGGTCACATTTATGACAGAGTTTGATATCATTGAGCATATACTCTCGATTGCATCGACTAGCTGCTCGATGACACAAACTCAATGTCATACGCTTTTGAAACCTCTTGCCAGCTGGTCGATGGAATCGAAACAGGTGTCGATATCATCAGATTTCGAACTCCAATTCTATCGATACTAGTGTCGATTTATCGACATTTGAAAATGAGAGAGACTTAACTGAACATATTTTAGGTTTACAAGAATGATTGAGGGACCTTCGAGATCATCGAAATTTGAATGTCGATGATATCGATACCCATGTCGATGTATCGATAAATCCAACAAATTTTACTTTAAGCTTGCTGGATAGTTTATGTCCTTGTTCAATGCAATCGAGACCGTACCGATATTATCGACATATGAATATCGATTCTATTGAGTGACCCCCGATCATAGATAAACAATCCTAAAATATTTTACTGGAAGAACTTGACACCCAAGACCGATATCATCGAGAGCCCTCCGATATTATAGAGATTTGAACTTCGATGGTATCGAGGAGGCTTGGATATATTGATGCATATATGATATTCTTAAGAAGAAATAGGGGCACCAGAGATCTACCTGTCGATATTATCGAGTCACCTTCGATGGACTCAATATTTAAATATCGATGATATCAATAGGTATATCGATACATCGATAAATCCGTCCAGATATATATATATATATATATATATATGTGGTTGCTGGACACTTTTATCCTCATTCCGATGATATCGTTTAGGTATCGAGGACATCGATAGCGCAGGTCGATCATATCGAGATGTGTATCGATAAAATCGATAAAGCAAGAAAACTTAGAGGATTTTCCTATTTTGAAAAAAAGTTTTCTTAACTTAAAACCCTAAGATGTTCTAGTTTATTTTAAGGGTTTTATGTACCTGGTGTTTTGCGACAAGGGATGTGAGGCTTAAATTTACCTGTGGCGAGCTTGCACACATCCTGGTTAAGAAAAAAAGTTTTCTTAACTTAAAACCCTAAGATGTTCTAGTTTATTTTAAAGGCTTTATGTACCTGGTGTTTTGAGACAAGGGATGTGAGACTTAAATTTACCTGTGGTGAGCTTACACACATCCCGATTTAGGCAGACGCTTTAATTTATCTTCATATGAGGCTCTGCAGTCTGACTGACTCAACACTCACGCTATTTGACAAACCAGGGCATTTTCACATTACGCTCAGGAAAAAGAGTAACAAATCCTCTCCAAAAACAAAAACCCAAAATAACACGAGAAAGAATATCCGGGATGCACATTGATAACGACAGAAAGGAAGAAAAGGACAAAGCTGAAAAGGTAACTTATGATGTAGTGAATCATCTGAAAGCTATACCGGCTCGATTAAGCGTATACGACGCACTGCGGTTGTTAGAAGAATGTGGATACACTCTAATACAAGCTTTATTTGATAATGATGTTAGAAAAGCATTACTTGTTGAGATGGAAAGTACAGAATAAGAGGTACAAAAGAGTTGCATGCTTGTCGTCTCTTTCTCCAACGACGATTGGACATGTGACAAAGAACATAACAGGCCATTGATGATCATGGGACATATTCACGGTAAATAGGTTAAGCGAATTATATTGGATAATGGATCTGTTGTGAATTTGCTGCCATTAATAGTGTTAAATAAACTTGGATATCGTCGCTCCCATTTACGCCCTAGTGGAATCATGATATAGGGCTTTAAACAAGACGGACAACGCGCACTGGGCAAGATTACGTTAACCTTGGAAATAGGAGAGTTAATGACAAATGTTATTTATCATGTTATTAATGCGTTGACAACATATTACCTCCTTCTGGGCAGGCCATGGATGCATCAATACAACATTATACCATCTACCTTACACCAATGTTTCAAAAATTGCAAAGATGAAATTTAATACAAGGTAATAGCCGATGCAAGACCATATACAAAAGCAAAGTCTTTCTTCACCGATGCTAGCTATTATGATGGATTTGCAATAGAAGATAGAAAAGGGAATGACGAGAATAAAATTTCAGGAAGTGGTTGGGCAGAAATAATAGAAAATGAAATCACAAAGATAGAATTGTCTGGGAAGGTGAACACAAAGAAGAAATTTTATTTCGTGCCAAAACACCTGAGACAACCAGGACAGCCTTAGTTAACGTTGTTATCACCTGAACAACTAGAAATTCTGCAGTCAAATTATACAGTGTCGCTGCTATATGCTGAAAGAAATAAACCATTCTCGGTTATACTAAAGAGATTTCACGTCAAATCCAATTCAAAGTATCCTGAGCCCATTGAATTTTATGCACCTGTGGAAATAAAAACAGAAGAAAGGATCGATAATAGAATAAGCTGTGAAAGATTAACATCTGAAGACCTGAAAAGATATAGTCATACCAGCAAAAAAATCATGAAGAACATGGGTTTTGATTATGAAGAACCGACTGGTCTGAACTACGGAAAGGGAATCCAAATTTTGATCGGAGTAAATGAAAAGAAACGAGAAAAATTCGGCAGATTAGGGGTAAAATCCTTAGTAAATATGGTCACAGTAGATCCAACAGTCAAAGAGGAGACATATTCGAAGACAATTAAGCATCCTAAGACAACTTCAAAATAGATAGAGGATGGGGGCCAACTGGCAATCGATAGTTTGCGAGAAATAAATCTAGGCATAGAAGAAGAGCCACGGAATACATTCATAAGTGCTAGTCTCTTTGAACAAGAAGCTGATTAATATATAAGGCTCCTGAAAGAAAACAAAGATGTGTTCGCTTGGACATATGTAGAAATGCCAGGCCTGGAACCATCAGTACCAATGCATCGACTGAACATCTCTAAGAACAAGAGGCCAATCAAACAGACACAAAGATGATTCCATCCACACCTAATTCCTCTAATAGAAGAAGAAGTAAACAAACTGATTAAGGCCAATTTCATTAGAGAAATCAAATATCCTAAATAGATATCAAATATTGTCCCGGTGAAAAAGAAAATTGGTTAGATCAGGGTCTGTGTCGATTTCAGGGACCTAAATGAGGTTTGCCCAAAGGATGACTTCCCGATATTGATAACAAAACTACTAATCAATAGCACGATGAAATATGTTGTTATGTACTTCATGGATGGCTACACCAAATATAATCAGATAAGAATGGTTCCAAAAGACTAAGAAGCTACAACCTTCAGGACTTCCCTCAGAATTTATTGTTATAAGGTTATGCCATTTGGCCTCATGAATGCCGGCGCAACATATCAGAGAGCAATGCAGAACATATTCTAAGACATGATGCATAAACATGTAGAATGATGTGGATGATTTAGTCGTCAGATTTAATAAACATAAAGAGCACCGCAAACATCTGACCTCAATCTTTTGTCATCTTAGAAAGAAATAATTTAAGATGAATACAGCTAAATGTGCCTTCGGAGTTTCATCAGGAAAATTCCTCGGTTTTGTTATTAGACACAAAAGAATCAAAATCGACTCTGAAAAAATCAAAGCTATCCAGAACATGCCATCGCCAAAAACATTGAAAGAATTAAAAAGCCTGCAATGAAAGTTAGCGTACATTCATCGCTTTATTTCTAACTTGGCTGGAAGATGTTAGTTATTTGCTCATTTAATGAAGAAAGGAACAAAGTTCGTATAGGATTAGTCATGTCAAAACGCATTTGACTCCATCAAGGAGTTATTAAAGCAGGCTCCAGTATTAGCAGGCCCTGTGAAAGGCAAGCCTCTCATTTTATATATCTTTGCAGCCGTGAATTCTTTAGGAGCTTTATTAGCGCAAGTGAATGAGCAAGGAAAAGAAATCGCGCTCTATTATTTGAGTCGAACACTCATAGGTGCAGAATGCAATTACTCGCCCATCGAAAAAGTATGCTTAGTGCTAATATTTGCAGTATAAAAGTTAAGACATTATGTCTCTCTCATGATATAATCCTAATTTCACGAGCGGATTCTGTAAAGTTTTTAATGACAAGGCCGATGTTATTGGGAAGATTAGCTAAATGGATGTTGTTACTTTTAGAGCACATACCTATGAGCTAGCAAAAGTGGTAAAAGGATAAGAGGTGGTGGATTTCTTGGCAGCCCATCATGTAGTAGACAGCGAAATTATTAGTGTTGATTTCTCAGATGAACAAGTAATGATGATTGAATCGCCTAATTCTTGGCAAATGTACTTTGATGGTGCCTTTAGGTCTTCGGGAGCAGGTGCCAAGGTGATATTCATCAGCCCTCAGGGTGTTTTGCTGTCGTACTCTTTCATGTTAGGTACTGCATGTACGAATAATGAGGTCGAGTATAAAGCTCTCATCATAGGAATGGAAATAGCACAAGAGATGAGAATAAAAATGCTACAGATCTTCAGAGATTCTAAGTTGGTCATAAACCAGCTGACAACTGAGTTCGAAATAAGAAAGCAAGAACTCCTACCATACTTTCGGCAAGCGCAACAATTATTGGAGCAATTCCATAATGTCGAAATCAAGCATATTCTGCGATGCAAAAATGCAAGGGCAGATGCTTTGCTAGCTTGGTCGCAGCTTTATCCTGTCCTGATCGGAGTCCTCTTTAGGTCACCATCGAAGAACTGAGGTTTTTACCATCACCCGAAATTATTAATGCAGCTACTGAAGCACTTCCTATATCATGTTTAAGATCACCATAAATGATTGGCGCCAACCTTTTATAGATTATCTCAAATATGATATTCTGCCCGAGGATCCAACATAAAATTGTAGATTAAGTCGAGATCGAAGAAATTCATCATATGTGGCGAGGTACTGTACAAGAGGTCCAATAATGAGGTGCTATTGCAGTGTCTGGATATAGAAGAAGCCAATAAAAAATTACAAGAAGCCCATTCTCAAAATTTATTCCATCAGGTGCATCGAATGGGATATTATTGGTCCACAATGTTCAAGGACGGTATCGATTATGCAAAATGATGTCATGAATGGCAAATACATGGCGATGTCATATATATTTCCCCCTAAAGGCCTTCATTAATTGATAGCCTCTTAGCCTTTCGCCGCCTGGCGACTTGATGTCATCAGTCCCATAAATCCGCCTTCATTTAAAGGACGACACTATATCTTGGCAGCAACAAACTACTTTTTCAAATGGATCGAAGCGATCGCATTACGAAATGTCAAAGAGAAAGATGTCGTGAACTTTATCTGACAAGTGATATTATATCGCCACGGCATTTCGAAAAGAATCATCACTGATAATGGTACCCCTTTCAACAATAGGGGCATGGAGAAATTATGCCAAAAATTTGGCATTTAGCATTCATTTTCAACAACTTACTACCTGTCGGCCAACGGGTTAGCAGATGGCTTCAATAAAACGATCGTGAAAATATTGAAGAAAACTGTAATAGGAAATAAGCGTGATTGGGACGAAAAGTTGCAAGAGGCTTTATGGGCTTACAGAATACTCATCGCATTGCGATAAAAGCCACACTGTATTCATTGGTTTATGGTGTTGAAGCCATCATCCCAATAGAAATGCAAGTCACGTCACTCGAAGTAGCAGTACATCAGTCAATGAAAGATGATAAAAATGCAAGAATAAGACTGATCTAGTTAGATTTACTCGATGAAAAACGGCTAGCAGCCCAGCAGCGATTAAAATTGTATCAAGCAAGAATCTCTGCCACCTTTGATAAGAAAGTAAAGCATCGCTCTTTCCAGAAAGGTGATTTGGTTCTAATGTTGAATAGACCTATAGTGGTCACTCGCAGAACAGGGGGCAAGTTTAACCCTAAATGAGATGGTCCATATGTAATAATAGAAGTATACTCGAACGAAGCCTATCGAGTTATGGGCAAGGTATCGGTATACCTGTCAATGTTCAATTTATCAAAATACACCATCCCTAAAGATAGTCGGGGTTTTAATTCAAAAGATTATCTAAATAATACTTCCCAATCAAAAGGGGGCAAGACAAGCAGAAGGATGAAAAAGCCTTAAAAGGCAATGCCATTTATTATTCTTCTTCTCTTATGAATGAATAAAAGGCATATTCTTAAGTTATCAAGCGCATACCAAGCATATTAAATTTATCACCGATTATCACCAAATGCCTATGATTATCGCTAAACACCGGAATTATCGTAAAATTGATATTATTGCTATTGCTAATCACTATTGACCACTATTATAAAAAGCCATTATCGTCAAACTAATATTATTGCTAAGTTGATACACTATTCTAAACGTAAATATTATCAAGAATACTATTATCAGCAATGACAATATATCATTTAGTGATTTATCATCTATGACAACGGAGTGCTACGCATAAGTCCTACAATAGCGAGGATGATTTAACATATACGGCAGCAGAATGCTACGCATAAGACCTACCATAATCGGCAATATATGAAATATTATGTGGGCAGTAGTGAGAAGCCAGTGACCCTAAAAAGTCAGCAAAGGCTATCACATGCTTAGACCCATGCGAGCAACAGAGAGAGCTAGCGACTAAAAGCCCTAAGTGACTAAAAGTCCATAACGGCCAATCGTGCATGAGACCAATGCCATTTGTACAGCTTCCGACAGCGTCACGGGGGAAGGTAAGAGAAAATGCCCTCTCGTGAATGGGTTCGACCTAGCAGATGAAGAAAAAGTGGGCTGTAGTGTGTGCTCTTTGGCTCATCCATAGATAGGCCAACCATGCATAAGACCCCCCAGATTCCTGGTTTGATTCCAGTAGAACTTCATGAGGACAGGTCTTTAAAATGGATTACCTCCTCATTGATGGACTGATGACCTTGAATTTGGTACCCCTAAGGTAGCCTTGCGAGCCCCGTGAACTCTAGAGAGTTACTACTGAAAGTGCTATGGTTTGTCAATTAGCGTGAGTGTTGAGTCAACAAGACAAGTGAGCCCCATAGGAAGATCATTCAAGCATCTGCCTCAATTGGATGTGGCTTCAGATCTCTACAAAGGTAAACTTAGCCTCACATCCCATGTCCTAAAACACTAGGTATATAAAACTCTTAAAAATGGTTAGAATAACATAGGGTTTAAAGTGTGAAAACTGTTTTACAAAATCAGGAAAATCTCTAAGTTTTCAGCCTTTGTCGATTTATCGATAGTGCTTTGATGAAATCGGACTTTGTTATCGATGTCCTCAAAAATCACTCGATGTTATCGAAATGAGGACTTCAGATGTCCAGCAACCAAAATGAAACTTGGACTGAATTCTCGATGAATAGATGACAGGATTGATATCATCGACTTTCAAATCTCGAGTTCATCGAACCGGCTCGATAAAATCGACATCTGGTCAGTTTGTCTAGTAAGAAGTCAAGGAAAATCATGTGATTTTTGACGACTCGAAGAGAGTCTCAATATCTTCGAATTTCAAATCTTGATGATATCGATGGACCTTCGATGATATTGGATTGGGACACAAATCTGTCCAGCAAGCTTTAAGGTAAACTCTTTTAAATGTTCAAGGTATCGAGAATCACTCGATGATATCGATATTCAAAGATTAATCATATCAAGACCAGGTCAATATCATCGAATTGGGACACAAAACTATCGAGCAAGTTTATAAGAAAATTCCTTGAAAAGATCGATGAAGCGAAATTGGTATCGATATCATCGATATTCAAAACCAAATGATATCGAGGAATGCTTGATCATATCGATGCCTGTTTAGTTCCAAAGGCAAGTCTACTCTCATGTTTTTCAATGTTGAGGAATCGAACCATGGGTAGATGAAATCGGAGTTCAAAATCTGATAACATCGAAGCATGTTCGATATCATCGTTCAGTTGGTAAAAAAGTTCAAAAGCGTTTGACAGATTGAGTTTGTGTCATTGAGCGGCCATTCGATATTATCGAGAGTATACACTTAATGATATCGAAGCTTGCTCGATGATATCGAACTCTGTAAAAAAATATGACTATTTTATATCCGTTGGAACTTTTTGCCTATTTAATGAGAGCTTGCCTTAGGTTGTTTTTAAGAGAAAATAGATAGAGCTTTTGAGTGTTTAATTCAGATCACCTACCCTAAGCACTTTTCTCTCGTGGGAGTTCATTCCTCAATCCACCCTCATCATTGATATTCAATAGAGTGTATTGGTGAATGAACTTTCACATTCAAGGATCTTTCAGCTACCACCTTAATGGAAAATCATTGAGCTAAGATTCCTTGAATGCATAGATTGTGGTATTACTCTGTCACTCCAATGATTAATCATTTAATAGAGTAATTACCAACGTAACCTTGACCCAGCCCATCGCCTTACATTGGAACATCATAAGTGTTGTGGATTAAGGGAGCTGAAGATTCTTCATCAACAAAGGAGGAGATCTTCATCAACGTGCTTAATGGGGCTCATCTACTTATCTGTAAGTCATTAGAGTACATTGACCCTGCTGATCATTTCTTTGTGTAGGATTGGGTCACAAGTGATTCTTACCCCTTTCAAGTCCTCATAGGAGGCTTCCGAAGGGAGAATACGTGTGGGTGCTGTGTGTTGGCCCTTGCTCTTGGTGAGCATAAACTTAGGTGCTGTGTGTTGACTTTTGGTCTTGTGTAGGGCATAGTTCCTTGTGTGGATCCTTTGCTCGTGTGTAGAGTATAAAACTTGGGTGTTGTGTGTTGACCTTTGCACCTGTGTGGAGCATAAACTTATGTCTCATGGAGACATGTCTAAGTTCCTTGTGTAGGTCCTAGAGTCAACCTTGTGTAGTTTGTGAAGGTTAGATGTGAACCTGATTTAAAACCTCTGTTAGTGAGATCCGATAACTCAAGGGTTGAGTGCGTCCGCCAGAAGTGGAGTAGGCATATAGCTGAACTACAATAAAATGACTGTGTTTGAGATTGTTATTTGCATACTCTATTATCATGTATACTTAGAATGATCACATGATGCATGATTATTTAGAACTGATAAGTATCACATCTCAGACACAGTCACTCTGTCCATCCATCATAGACTAAATTTATGCATTGCTTAGATTGAATAGTCTTGTGATTGGATCCTCTATTTGGCTTGGAAGCCATTAGAGTTACATTGAAGAAATCTTAATATTTGCATATTAATTCAGGATAGGGTTGATAGGTTTTAAATCATCATAAAAGTTTAAAAAATCCTATTCACCCCCCTATAGGACACCTTAGCATATTCCTACTTCTACTAAAGTGGTCATCGCTGTAATTTCATTTGGTATCAGAGTGGGTCTCTCTTAAGGGCTTCATCGCCTAAAGAGTGATCTTGACTGAAGTTGGTAATATGGCCAAATGAGAGGGCTCATCTATAACTAGACCTCCTGTATTTGATGGTTCAAATTATGCGTACCGGAAGGCTAGGATGCATTACTTTCTAAGGTCTTTGGATCATGATGTTTGAGACATTGTTGAAAAAGATATGTGCCGCCAACTGAACAAATAGTACTTAAAAATGGCACAACTATCACCAAACAAAAATATAAAGAAATGTGGACAACATTCGATAAAGAAAAACAAACTTCTGAAGCTAAAGCAATGAATGTTATCTATTGTGCTATGTCCCAAGAAGTCTTTAATCAAATCAGTATGTGTGGAACAGCTAAAGAAGCATGAGACTTGTTGGAAACAACTCGTGAGGGAACCAGCATAGTGAAAAGATCCAAACTGCAACTCCTAACATCACAGTTTGAAAGTCTCAGAATGGAAGAGCATGAGACCTTAATGGAGTTCTTCACAAAACTGAACATCATCTGCAAGTCCATGGGTGGATTAGGAGAAAAAGTTTCAGTCCCAAAAATCTGCAGGAAAATTCTAAGATCCTTACCGGAACAGTTTAACTCAAAAGTTACAACCATTGAAGAATGTAGAAACATGGATGAAATGAAAGTAGAAGAACTAGTAGGTTCCCTACAAACATTTGAATTACACTTTAAGCAAACTCCTAAAACCAAGAATACTGTTCTCAAAACCTCAAAACATACTACTAATGAGGAAGAGGAAAGTGAAAAGATAATGAGGATGAGGAAGTGGCTCTCTTAGCTCAAAGGTTCAAAAGATTTTTCAACAAAAATTGTGGTCGGCTATTCAGAGGCAAATAGATGGACAACAAGCACAATATAGGCAAACCTTCCAAAAAGTCCAGAGAACCTCAGTGTTACAATTGTAGAAAATTTAGACATTTGTCCACAGAATGCCCCAACAGAAAAATCAAAGGAAAGGCCATGGCTACACTTGGGATAACACTAAAGATTCAAACTCTGACCTCAGTGATTCAAAAAGTGATGGAGACCAAAAGTCCTTGAAAATACTCATGGCCTCCACAGCTACAGACATTCCAGTGATACTTGAGGAAATTAATGAACCTCGGATTGAAGAGACATTTCCATCAGATGATAAGAAAGAAGAAGAAGAGGAAGAGAAGGATAAATTACAGGATGCCTATAATCAGCTTTATATACATAGCGTCTAGATCCTTAAAAGACTTGGGATGAATGAAACTAAAAATAAATTATTGCAAATGGATCTGGATAAAACTTCAGAAATCAATACTCACCTGATTAATGATCTTCAACAATACCACTCTGAAAATGATAAGATGGAAATAATCAATTTATCCCTCAAATCTGAATCCTTAAAATTGACTAAATAGATTGAACTATTGGAAGATAAAAATATGCATCTTAAGAATGAAAACCGCACACTTAGGTTTGATGCAGAACAATCTAGGAAGTTTGTTGAACTAAATTACAAATTCTCCCAAAGTAGTGAAAATTTAGAAAAACTCTTAGGGATGGGAAGACCTGGAAAAGACAAGAGTGGATTAGGATATGAAAAATTCAAACTAAGTTCCAAAAATGCAACCCCAATGATTAAGAAATTAGCTGCATCAGGAAGTAAAAGAAAAGCTACTTCTATTTGTCATTCATGTGGAGACTCAGGCCACTTTAAATTTGAACGTATTGTCCCTAGGTGGACTCACTCTAATTCCGGTCCAAATCATATTGGTAAATACAGACAAACCAGAAAAACAGTACAGAATGCCAAGAGTCCACTAAACAATATGGCAAAAGGTGCAACACATCCATCTCCACCCAGAATGACCAAGAGAATGAAGGAGCTATTAAATAAAGTGGCTAACCTGAATCAGAAAACAAATGATCTAATGGAACAAGGGAAAATGATTCAGTTACATAATGTACCTAGACAAGTTCCTAACAGAGTAAATGAAACATCCTCAAGAAAATTTGTCACAACATGGGTAGTGAAAGAAAAGAAAATTTGTCTAGTTACTCATTCAAATCATTCAACAAACAATAGTACTAAATGAGAATGCTTGCTGATCATTCCTTTGTGTAGGATTGGGGTCACAGGTGATTCTCACCCCTTTCAAGTACTCATAGGAGGCCTCTGACAAGAGAATACGTGTGGGTGTTGTGTGTTGACCCTTGCTCTTGGTGAGCATAAACTTAGGTCCTTAGTGTAGGTCCTTGGCCTGTGTGGCCTAAAACCCTAGGTGTTGTGTGTTGACCGTTGCTCCTGTGTATGGCATAAACTTTAGGTTCCTTATGTGGATCCTTGGCCTGTGTGACCTAAAACCCTAGGTTCCTTGTGTGGATCATTTGTTCTTGTGTAGAGTATAAAACTTGGGTGTTGTGTGTTGACCCTTGCTCCTGTGTTTGGCATAAACTTGTGTCTCATGGAAACACATCTAAGTTCCTTGTGTAGGTCCTAGAGTTGACCTTGTGTAGGTTGTGAAGGTTAGAGGTGAACCTGATTTAAAACCTTTGTCAGTGAGATCCGATACACTCAAGGGTTGAGTACATCCGTCGGAAGTGGAGTAGGCATATAGTCGAACCACTATAAAATGACTGTGTTTAAGATTGTTATTTGCCTACTCTGTTATCGTGTATACTTAGAATGATCACATAATGCATGATTATTTAGAATTGATAAGTATCACATCTCACACACAGTCACTTTGTCCATCCATCATAGACTAAATTTATACATTGCTTAGATATTAAATAGTCTTGTGATTGGATCCTCTATTTGACTTGGAAGCCATTAAAGTTACATTGAAGAAATCTCGATATTTGCATATTAATTCAGGATAGGGTTGATAGGTTTTACATCATCATAAAAGTTTAAAAAGTCCTATTCACCCCCTTCTAGGACACCTTGGCACATTCCCACTTCTACTAAAGTGGTTATCGCCGCAATTTCAACTACGGCCAACCCTGTGCATAAAGCCTACCGAGTTCACTGCCCCGGTGGCTTCACTGGGCCCCTTTGATGGATTGCGGTTTGTGAACTCCCTGATCGCAATAAGTCTAGCAAACTCATAAGAGTTACAGATACCATTCGTGTAAGACCCGACTCTAACTACTCAAGAGTCTAAAAACTATGATTGCTCCACTACTCAAGAGCTTAAACTGTGTGGACTAATTAAGACTGAAAACTAGCTCCGCCAATAAAAAAGAATACCATATAGGCACCATCATACTAACAATCATGAATAGGTTGTTACTTTAATAGCACATATTATCAAAATATGCTTGCAAGAACTGATAAAGCAAATAGTATGCAAACATATGCCTAATCATTTCTTACACATTCACAAAAGAAAACCTTTCATTCACAAAATATCAAAGTATAAGCATGAAATTATATTAGAAGCAAAAGAAAATTCATAAGTCTTCTGATATTCCTAATGCAACCATATATCTTTAGAAATCCTTCTTTAATTGAACTTCTGTTGCCGCATTGTCTAATTTCGCATCAACAATAAGTCTAGCCTGATCAGGAACATTGGATAGTTCCTGTGTCAAGGAACCTATGGCTGCTTCATCTTTCGAGATCTCTGACTGCTCAAGATTGGTTATGCGCATGATATCTTCAATATCGGTTTCAAGCTTGCTGGTCTTTAAATCCACTTCATGTTGTTGAGCCTTAAGGTTAGAAATCTACTGTTTAAGACTCAGAATCTTCTCACTTATAACTGCTGAAGAATGTTTAGAAGCCTTTATTTATTCATGGAGGGAGTGAAATTCTTTATTGTATCCAGAAATCATTGCCATCGCCTTCGAAAACTCATCTTTGAGCTGTAATAATTCCTTCTAGCAAGCAAGTATTTCGAGAGCAATGTTCATGTCTTGAGCAGATTCAAGCTTACGAAGTGTGGCACAAAAGTGTGAGGGAGATTCGTGCAAGGGAAAGATATTGATCTTCACCATCCTTGCAGCATTGTCTAAAGATGTCAATGCTATGTCCAAATCCGGCCACTGTGTTTGATCTTTAAAAATATATACGGCTGCTAACAAGGAACCTTTTAGTAAGAACAACGCGTGAGTAGGAATATTCTCCAAGGATATTATATTTGAAACAGTGGCTTTGGAATTGGGGCTTGCAGAGCCACTCGAAGCTGGAAAAACTGAAAATAGATAATAGAGGAAATTCGAGTTAGAATGGAATTTATAAAATATAATCAAATATTAAAAAAATATACCCGCGGTTGAAACCATTGGAATCAGAGCTAGCATCTCCATAGATTGTACACTCTCGGGAAGAGACAAAGGAGCAAGCATGTCCAAAGCCATATCCGCAAAAGATGGTGCCCTAGCTTCAGTACTAGAAGTGACTATAGTTGGAGTTGTGGTATCAGCTGGCTCCTTTGGGAAGATTATTTCACATGCCTCTGTGCTGACTTTGACTAAAGGTGCAAAAGATGTTCTAACCCTTTTAGTGGAATGTGTGTCAGAACCAAGAACAACTGTCATAGTTTGAACCACGCCTGTGGAAATCGGAAGAGTCTCTGGGGCTATCGCAGTGTCAGTTGTTGGAATTGAAAAATATTGTACACAAAAGAGGAGAATAATTATTACTGAATGACATAGTCAAGTCAACTCCCGATACCTCTTCATATTCTCCATAATCAAGAGGCTCTTCCTCTTTAGCAACTTCTGTAGTCATTATCTGAGGAGCAGTGGCATGTTGAGGCATTTCTTCATCCACTTCAGTAGTTGCAACGACTTGCTCCTCCTCGTTGATGTCCACTTCCCCTTCTTCCTCTTCATCTATATTCAATTTTCCCTCCTCTTTCGAATTGTCAGAGGATAATTCGTTCTCATCAGAAGAAGTGCTACCAGAGGAAGATTCTCCATCTTCATCCTCTAATGATGATGACAATGAGGATGATGATAAATCTAAATTTGGTTCTTCAATGACCACTTGCTTGCCTTTCCTTGGATATCTTACCTTATCAACAGGAATAGGTTCTTCTGTGGCAGCGGTTGTAGGGGAGACCGAAGATCTAGCTTGGGTTTACGATCTTGTGACTGGAGAAGATGAATCTCTATGAGCAAATATTGGTCAGGGAATGGATGGAGATACTGCTAAGGTTCGGAAGGTCCAGCAGCTTCTAGAGTTGGGGATGGAATAATGGACTCGGGAACTTGAGAAGCTTCTGTAACACCTGCAATATCTTCTTGGCCGATGTGTCTCCTGCGAGCTTTTAGATGCTCTAAAGGAAACCCATGAGCAATCTAACCTTCAAGGGTGTTTGTAGGTGTAATTTCATGAATCGGCTCTTCTAAAGAAATCTTTACACAAGCCTCATTGGGGGCAAGAGCATGATCCCATTCGACAGAATGTCCCTCTCCATCTACAAGATTGCGCTTTCTGATTCTAGGAGCAGGTATTCATATAGGGGAATCTACTGCCATGGAGCGATGTATTAGGAGAGATTGATGTGCCCACCATCTCATCTAAGGATACATAGTACGAACAAAATGTTTGAAACCAGGAATGATGAATCTTGAGTTGATATGCGCAGCAAGTAATTATCTTCAGACCAATCCCCAGTAGTAAGGTCCAACACCGTAGCTTGTCATAGTGCAGGTTACTACTTCAAGATGCTTAGGCACTGTTTGGTCATAGCCGAATTAGCGAGCGAATCTGCTCGGATAATGTGACTCTCTCCAGAATTCACTGCCCTCCCTCAATGGTAGACTGTTAAAGCCCGCTCATTCAGAGGAAGATCTTCATTATCGTCTGCTTCGTGATCATCAACGTATTTAGAAAAGGAGAACTGATAAAAATCAATGGCATGTGTTGATTCGATCTTATCAATCACCCATTCGTATGTTCTTCTCGGCATCGATCGCCTTTGATAATGCCATAATGACAAGCGTGAAGGGTTGGCATAAGCTTTTTTTGGGTCGTCATATGTCCATGGAAAATAGACACTAAGCTACCCCGAGAAGTAATGCCAATGTGTAAATGCAGAATTGGCTCCGACGGATGGGTTTTAATAATGAGTTGCTACATCGCCAATAGCTCTGTACAACGAGCAGAGAAAGGGGGTGCTAATGAATATTTTTGACCTTTTGCTAACCCTCCCACAATGGCAAACACAGTAGGTCTAATTACATCAACCCATTTAGAGCTGGGAAGTACTAATATACTGAGCCAGTATGCGAGAAAGGCAACGAGCTCGCCCTTAGAAGTGTACTCCAGAGCACTCTTTATCCTCTATCGTGCATTTTCCAGATAATTAGAATTACTATTCTTGAAGCTACAACAAAGAGGGAAGGAAGAAAATAAGATGAATGCTGATAAAATTCATGAATATACGATATAATAAGTTGGAAATTATACCGTAACCCTTGAGAGAAATGAACTAGCCAAAGAAATTGGGGAATTTTTCGAATATCAGGAAATTTAGACATTTCCCTGAACAGTTCAACTGAAGCATCAAACAGTAATGCTTATCTCTTAGAAGGTGAAAAATGTGAGAACTCTTCGTTAGTGGGGATATATTCGTCATAAAAACAACCTGTTATTGGGAGCCCTACCATCTTATGCAAATCCCAAAGGGTAATGCTGACTTCGTCTAGAGGTAAGTGAAAAGAATTAGTGGTGGGACACCAGTAACTAAGGAATCCCTTGTAAATCATAGGGTCTTTGTAGAAGTATTCAGAAGTGGCTTTTATTACACCATAAAGACTGACTTCTGTCAGTATGGCGAAATGCTTGCTGAGAATTGCCTTCGTCCAGTCGGTATACTAGTTACATGAAGATCAGAAACCGCACATGCAAAATTCTTCAGTTCCCCATAAAGAAGCCCTATCCCTGAAACGTTGACGTACTATTTCATAAAAGGTTGTAGGAAACAATTCATGGGGATTGTAGCAAGGGATGAGGAATCGCATAGGGTGAGTGTCACCAATCTGTTACTTTGACCCCCGCTCTGACAAAATACCCTCCAACATTCTTGATTCCTTTATAGACTAGTTTACGTGTAACACCCCGGTTCCCAAAACCCGAGTACACTACTCGTGTTCCAAAAACCCGAGTGTTAACCTTTAACGGTGGCTTAAATTCTACGTACTTTTTTTTCTTTAGTTGGTAAATTAATGGAATAAAAATAAATTAAGTATAAGAGAGAGTCAAAATATAAATAACCAAGATTTCAAGTAGTTACCCGAAAACTTATACAAATCAATGTCTTAAGTTTTTACAATACATAACAGTACAAATTAAATAAAAATGAAGTCGGGAATAGAGAGTCGCAAGGTAATTTGGCTCCTCCTATTCCACATAAACACCAATGTGCGCATCCTCTACGTCACCTGCACACTGATTACGGTTTGATAGCATCAATGGCTATCCCAGTGAGGTATAACCCCCAAGATTTATCGTATCATCAAGATAATTAGCATAGTTATTAGGAGCAGTCTAACATGAACATTTCATAATGACCATCATATTAATAAGACAGAGTTTATCATATACACATATATTGAGTAAATTTTATAAAGATATTCTTGTTTAAATGCATGAATGCATGCACATGCTCACAGACCTGGGGATGCACATCCAGCTAGTAAAAGGTCACCCAACGAGAACTAGCCACCTAGAAAAGTACTCAAAGGTACGCCCTAGGAGAACTAGCCACCCGGAAAAGACTATGCAAAGAGAACACCCAAGGTGACCTAGCTTCCTAGAAGAGTATTCTATGATACGTCCAAGGAAAACTAGATACCCGAAAAAGCCCATGTGAAAAGGATAGCCCAAGGTAGTCGAATGCACGCAATGAAAACTTAGGATCACCAGGTAAAATACTCTACGGTACAGCCCATAGTGACCCAAGAAAACCCCGAGTCATGTATCGACCACCCAGTAAAGCCCGCATGCCATGAAATGTATGCTTAAGCCAACCATTATTAATCTAGTTGCAACCAGCTAATCTATGTAAACTTAAGGCCACTATAAGAGTTTGACATCCAGTATAGGCTAACAACTCAGTGGAATCTAACAAGTATGATGTTTCAAAGGGAATCACTCTAACTAGTGGCCAATCATTGTCCAAAAAGTGGAACTTGCCATTGCAAAGACGTATAAAAATGGTCCGTCAAAGCTAGCAAGTATGGACTTTCAGATTCTAGTCCATGAAACTTAGGGAGGAGTTGAATTACCCCTGGTTTAATATCCACAATTCCTGTATTCAATAGAAATATCATGGAGGAAGGTGTACTCACCCCCGCTGGTTGTAAATAATCTCGTAGATTATGAGGCAGGGGTGTATTATGAACCTCATTTTCATCTTGAACTTCCTTAACTAGTTGTTGAGGTTGATTTGTAGACATAACTTCGATTGACTTAGAGGATCTTAAGTGGTGTCTAATCCAGTGATGGTTAAGCAACCCTTCGACTAATCCTCCTTCACTCAAGAGATGGAGGGCGTTGTCACTTAAATTGCGGTAAGGACCACTTTAGTTGAAGTAGGAATAGGTTAAAGTGTCCTAGAGGAAGGTGAATAGGACTTTATAAAATTTTATGATAGTTTAAAATCCTATCATCATTATCTTGATCTAATATAATAATTTATCAAGATATCTGTATCTTAACTCTAATGGCTTCCAAGCCAAATAGAGGATCCAATCATAAGACTATTCAATATCTAAGCAATACATAAATTTAGTCTATGATGGATGGACAGAGTGACTGTGTGTGAGATGTGATACTTATCAGTTCTAAATAATCATGCACCATGTGATCATTCAAAGTATACACAATAACAGAATATGTAAATAACAATATCAAACACAGTCATTTTATAGTGGTTCAGCTATATGCCTACTCCACTTCCGGCAGACACACTCAACCCTTGAGTGTACCGGATTTCACTAACGAAGGTTTTAAATCAGGTTTACCTCAAACCAGTACAACCTACACAAGGCTGACTCTAGGACCTACACAAGGTACCTAACATGTCTCCACGAGACACAAGTTTATGTCCCACACAGGAGTAAGGGTAAACACACAGCACCCTGGTTTTATGCTATACACAAGAGCAAAGGATCCGCACAAGGAACCTAGGGTTTTAGGCCACACAAACCAAGGATCCACATAAGGAACCTAGAGTTTATTCCCGACACAGCAAAGGTCAACACACAGCACCTAGGTTTTAGGCCACATAGGCCAAGGACCTACACTAAGGACCTAAGTTTATGCTCACTAAGAGCAAGGGTCAACACACAACACCCACACGTATTCTCTTGTCGGTGGCCTCCTATGAGGACTTAAAAGGGGTGAGAATCACCTGTGACCCAATCCTATACAAAGGAATGATCAGCAGGGTCTTTGGACTCTAATGACTTACAGATAAGTAGATGAGCCTCATTAAGTATGTTGAAGAAGATCTCCTCCTTTGATGATGAAGAATCTTCAGCTCCCTTGAACCGCAATACAGATGATGCTCCAATGTAAGGCGACGGGTTGGGTCAAGGTTATGTTGGAATCCTACTCTATTAAATATTTTCCTATTTTAGAGATGGAGTGATTCTAAGCATTTAAGCATTCAAGGTATCCCAGCTCAATGATTTGCCATTAAGGTGGTAGCTGGATGATCCTTGAATGTGGAAGTTCATTCCCCAATTCACTCTATTGAATATCAATGATGAGGGTGGGTTGGAGGATGAACTCCCATGAGAAAAAGAGCTTAGAGTAAATAGTATGTAGGACTCTCTCAAGGCTCTCTCAATTTTTCTCACTGCAGCAACCAATAACAAGCTCTCCTTAAATAGGCAAAGAGATCCAATGGTAATAAAATAGTCAGATTTTTTACAGAGTTCGATATCATCGATCCATCTTCGATATCATCGAATGCATACTTTCGAAGACATCGATGGACATATCGATGATATGAACTCTTCTGACAATCACCTTTGAAACTGTTATACACAGATCGATCATATCGAATATGCTTTGATTTCATCGGATTTCGAACTCTGATGTCATCGACCCATGGTTCGATTCCTTGACAATGAAAAAAAAGAGAGCAAGCTAAGAATTGAGACATTAGGCTTTGATATTATCGATCCTCCCACGATGTCATTGATATTCAAATGTCGATGATATCAATACCTAGTTCGAGTCATCGATCATTTATAGCAAATTTTCCTATAAGCTTGCTAGACACTCCATTGTCGAAATTCGATGACAACGACCTAGGTTCAATACGCTCGATATTTGAATATCGATATTATCGAAGGAGTCTCGATACCTCAAACCATTTACAGAAGATTTTCCTAAAATGTTTACTGGATGGATTTGGTCTGGAATTGATAACATCGAAGGTCCGTTGATATCATCAGAGTTTGAATTTCGAGGATATCGAGGCTTCCTTCGAGTCATCGATAAATGTATGATTTGCCTTAGAAGCTTGCTGGACACAAACAGACCAGGATTTGATTATATCGAGCTGTCTCGATGATCTTGAAATTTGAATGTCGATGATATCGAATGTTCCATCGAGTCATCGATAATTTAGTCCAGAGATCAGTTTGGTTGCTGGACACAAGTAGTCCTCAATTCGATGATATCGATTGTATTCTAATGACATCGATAATTGGTGTTTGATCTCATCGAGGTGGTCTCGATATATCGATAAAAGCAGAAAACTTAGAGATTTTCCTGATTTTGTAAAATAGTTTTCATACTTTAAAACCTATGTTGTTCTATCATCTTTTAGGAAATTTATATACCTGAGTGTTTTGGGACATGGGATGTGAGGCTAAGTTTACTTTTGACGAGTTCAGGACATGGGAGGTTGAATCCATAGGGATTAAACTCGTACGTAATCTGAAAATAACTAGAACTAGAACTAGAAAAAGATCTAAATTGAATTCTGGAATAGTTGAGAGGAATTGTGAATAATGTTGATTTAAACTATCAATTGAAAGGTGGGAACTAGGGTGCCAAGGATCCACTTGTAGTATTAGGATGCTACCTCAATTGATTCAAGGAACATAGTTGGAATTGGAGTCCTATCCTTTCCAATTGGAAGATAAAACAATTTAAATCAAATCTAAACTTTTCATTGACCTAATTCTCAATGGAGGAGAATTATGATGATTGGAAGGGATTCCATCACCTTACCATGACTAGGAGACGATGGTTAACAATAGGATTTACCAATGTCACATTCTCAAAATAGGAAAAGAAGATATCCAAAGCTATTACAACATCGATTGTAATTTGAGTCATAATAAATCATAGAAAATTAAAAATATTCCTTTAATATTAAACAAAACATGATAATCATCCAAACACACTACAAGCTTCACCTCTTAGCCCTAGTTAAGGGGTTTAGTTAATGATATACATGATTGAACTAAAAAAATCTTAAACAAAACATAAAAATAAACTAAGGAAGAGGAAGAAAAACTCTTGGGAGGTTGCTCCACCCTTTGGCTCCACTCCTTGAACCCTAGAAGATGATTTGGGATGTCCTAAGGACTCCTATTTATAGTTGTGAAATACTATCTTTTATACCTCCTTGAAATTTTTGTGAACTGATCTTAAAACCACCTTAAATTTACGCAGTCACGTTACACATCGGTCAGACAGAAGTCAAGTTCGAATCATGATGGGATTATGTTTCAGCTGTTGCCCAATTTCAGTCACACAGAGCTTGGGTTCGGTCAGACCGAACTTAAGTTTTGGTCGAATCGAATTAATCCAAAATTCATCGTTCTTCGTTGGAGCATTTTGTGCACTTTCGGTCGCACCGAGTACTTCCTTCGGTTAGAGCGAACTTGGGTTCAGTCGCACTGAATTATCCTTCAGTCGAACCAAATTAGCTCTGAATTTCATCGTTGGTTGTTAGACTGTTTTCTGCAATTTCGGTCAGACAGAAGTTATCTTCGGTTAGACCTAACCTGTCTGTTTTCTGCTGCAGATTAAATAATCTTCTCCATTCTTTTCTTAATCCTTTCTACTTGATTTCCTTAGATCTTTGGCATATGAATTCTTCATTCTTGGTCTCCAAAGATCCATCTTTGCCTTGGTGATTCTTGAGCATCAAATCCATGATTTTAACATTCTTTTCAATCTAAGCTGACAAATTCACCTTGCAATACAAACATGTATAAAATATACCCATTAAGCATTATCATGTTCATAAAACCAAGATATAAGCAGGGGAAAATATGCAGTATTTGACACTCAACAATGGACACCATTCGAAACGCCAGGGTCGGGTCAAAATTCTCTCCCAAATGTGATGGATAGTTTAAATCTTCAATTTGATTTAAGATGGTGGCCCACCGATCATGGCAGTGGACGCTGTTTGTTTAAATGATGGTCTGGGCAGTAAAGAGGAGAGAAAATCTCCTTTTTCTTGTTTTTAACGGGTCAAAGCTCATTTAACCGACTCTCTGGTTTGGTGTACTGCAGGTGCACCATCTCTTGTGTACACACAACTCTTATGTGGGGTCCACTGTGATGTATTTTGCAGATCCAAACCATTCATTCGCTTTTGAAGCCCCATTCAAGGTCTGTGACCAAAGGTTAGACATATTCAAAGCTGAGGTGGGCCACAATAAGTGGTTTTATTTTAACTTTTGGATTCTTGTTGATATGCCGGTCTGATCACCCTAAACCTGAACACCAATAGTTATGAAGGTTCCTAGGTCCTACCTAAATGAATTTCAAGGGTATATCTGGTTACCAGAAGCTAGGATAAGGATGATCGAGTAGTGGTTTGTGTGTTGAAGTGTTGTAGGCCTAGTAACAGTGGATCTCGTGAACCAAACTGCTAAATCTAAGATGGATGGTTAGATTCATTTATCTCAGAGATGGAAGTCTTAAAAATATGTTCCTTCGTTAATGTGAAGGTTCATCTTAAAAATCAATCGGTTGGATGACCTGAACTATGGATGAGAATTACTCATATCAGTCTGATTTATGCTAGTATGTAGGTGAACATTCAATTAAGTTACGTTGATATTTCATACTAAGTTTGGTTACACGGTAATACCTGAGTAATGAAAGTACAGGGTGTTATAGTAGACTTGTTAACATTTCTTTTTCAGGTAGACGTGATAAATTGCTTATGAAAGTCGAGCTTGGATTATGATTTGTTCGCAAGTTAATTTCGATCTGCGGATCTTGGACTTGCGGTCGAACATCTTCTTTTTCTTCAGAGATATCCTAGAGTTTCAAGCCTCCCTCTTCATTTGATTTACTTATCTCTGCCAAATTCATAAAATGGCCTTCATCAGCCTTCTTCAAGCTTTCTTCAAGCCTTTTTATTCTCACCATGAAGTCGGCCCCGAATGCTTCATTTTTTGATATCCTTGTCATGAGATTTCTTCAATGACACAGCTAGACATCAGCCGATATAGGACAATGTCCTTCGGCTGGCCATTAGTCCGGGTTACCTCCTGAATATCTTACATGACACTATCTGGGTTCTTTTTTCACAGTGATCCCGGTAGGTCGATAAAACTTGTTCCTTCCGGTAAACCTAATGAGTCCCACTTCTTGGATGCAATAATAAGCATCATTGGCATTTGACGAGGCTAAGAAAGGTTTATTATCAGCCAAAAATAGCTCGACCTTGTCCTAATTCCAAAAAATGATGAATTGATGGAGGGAGGACAGGATACATGCAAAGGAATGCATCCAATCCCTTCCCAGTAATGCATTATAAATTGAAGAAGTGTCTACCATAAAAAAATGGTGGCAGAACTGTTTTGGTGCCTATGATCAAATCGACTAGTAAGACACCGTACGTATTTATGACATGGGTGGCAAAATTGCTAACGGTTACTTCTGACAAGATTAAATTGGCCATAATCTTTCCTAATTTGGCCATCATTCTTTTTTGCAATAGATTCACTGCGGCCCCACTATCTACTAAAATCGTGGTGGTGGGGCACCCATCAAGGTGGGCTAAAATGTACAATGGTTTAAGGTGTGTCATGTCATTGGTGGGTTTGTCGATAATTACTTTCTTAGATGCATCATCGACCATAACAGTGATTGTATTAACATGTGGCATTTCATTGACCTTGTCTTCAGTTTTCTTACCTTCCTTAAAGGGAAATAAGCATGTTGTATGATTATTAGGGGAGAATATTCTTCTACATCCCCGGGCATTGCATTTGGTAGCATAGGTTGTGCCTGGAAACCCGCCGTCAACGTAAAGACCATATTGCAATGGAAAGTCACCGGTGACAATGAACCAAACACAATTTTGCTGCTCAAACCTTGCCCCCTAGTATTCCAGGCCTAGTTTCTTTGGCCTGCACAGGGTGTTCCTTGGTTATAGGCTCGCCGAGAAGTCGAAGGTCGAAGAGTTATTCTTCACTTTAGCGGTCGACAAAAGTTTGTTGGTTAACCATTCTTCTATCGGAAAACAATCTTCGCTGTGGTAATCTGACACATTACCATAACTATCTTCATCTTTAAAATCTTTCATGCCGACCATGTTGTTGAGCACATCGGCACTCTTTTACACCATAACTGGTAGAACGGCTTCGATCGCATTTACAACCACTTTCTCCTCCAGTGTAGGTATTTTCCAAAATGAGCTAGGGAGTTTAACTCTAGATTGAAGGAGTCTTCCTTCCCTTTCCATTTCTCTCCTTGCTGAGGCCTTCTGCCTTTGCCATCAATGCTTTTGAGTTTTTGTCATAGCTTCTGGTGCTACTGGAAACTTTAGGTGAACAACTTGTTCCATACCCCCTCTCGTGTGTTATGAGGTTTGACCATCCATGTCAGGGGTGATCCCCAGCTTGAATGACAATTGTAGACTGATTCTATCGGTCGCTAGTAACCATGCTTGCCGTCACGGCACTCTCTTCTCCTTTAGGGAGGGATTCCTGATCATGACACGATTTCTTATGCACATTAGCCACAAATTTGAGAGCTTCGGTCTTTATTTTTGATAGCAGTTGGTTGATCATTCTATGGACGAGGAGTCCAACGATATCTTTTTCCGTGTCGGACAACCCTCCCTCATGAATCATTTGAGCTGAGGTCAATCTTTGGCCTTGTATGATCTCTCAAATTAGTCGTGACCATATTTACCTCCATGTTTGCTAGGAATGGATCGGTGTCAATTAACATTGCCTACTTATCCTTTTTCAGGAAACTTCAATAGGCCATGGTTGATACGGTCTTGGATGATGTTCCTGAAAATAATACGTTTGTTAGTAGAATGTGACAGAGAGTCATGCCATTTGCAATAATTGGTCTTTTGTAATTCATCGACCGAGGGTGTTTTATGATTGATAGGAACCTTAATGAATTTCCCAACCAGCAGAATATCAAATATTTCTTCGGCTTGAGTGATATCAAAGGTATATCCTTTTTTAGCCTTTTGCGTGGCCAGGGCCATTGATTCTGCTTTGATCAGTGCTGAATACACCAATGGCTTCTTATCCATTACCTCGATAATCACAATTTCATAGTTAGGGTCATTGTAATATGATCCTAATGTTGAATTCGCATGCCTAACTCCTTCCTGTAGGAGCTCTTCATAGCGCACAACTTTTTAGTTATAAATTTGCAAACTTTGTACCAATGAATTTTTTTACGGAGTTTGTATTCCCCCGTTTAAACCCCAAGTAACTAGTAGAACCGTGCATGATCAGCAATTGTTATTTCCCTATTTCGTAAAAAGAACTGAGCATGAACTTTCTCTTCCAATTCTTTCCAAGTGTGTACTGAATCTGGTAGTAAATTTGAATACCATGTAAAAGTTGTGGAAGTCAAAGAATGACTAAACAACTGTAATTTATGGTAATTGTTGTTGGCTAACTCATCATGTTGCATGGTGAATCGGATGACATGCTCAATAGTCGACTAACCGGGTTCATCGGAGAATAAGGCAAAATCCGGTCGATAATTCCTTAACAATGGATGTTTTTTATTTACCCATTTAGAGTATGGCTCGTGATACATAGGAATAGTGTTGCGACCAAACACTTGGCCAGCAACCTCTTAGATGAGTTTTACGATCTAATCTCGATCAATTCACGGAGGTTCTCCAACTGGTGGTTGGGTCAGGCCAAATCAATTAAGACTATCATACTTAAAGCCCAGTTGCGGATTGAACCCGATTGGTGGCCCATGGTTCCTAATTTCAGGCATGAAATCCCTAACCTCCCATTCAAGTTGCCTAACTTCCATAGGAGGTGGCACGTTCCTGAATTCTAGGGAAGGAGTCGAAGGTGGGTTACATTGTAATAGTGGCAATGGCGGCACTGGAGTTGCATTGCTGACCGAGCTGCCATTCTGTAATGACGTTGGTTGTGTCTGTTCCGTTATTACGGCTAACAATTGCTACAGATCTTCAGTCTGGCTAGCCATGAAATGATTAGTGCCTTTGTCCTAAAGACGGAACTGCTTGGCTTAAGCTTTTCCATATTCTTGTACCATCTAAATGCTCATTTGGATATCTCAAAGCACAAGAGACACCTCATCCAAAAGCACGGCTAGAGACATAGACAATCCAACCTGATTTTTGGTTGGGTTGGGACTCAAATTAGGTGCCTCTGGGGGCACCCGGACCTACACATCCTTGTCAATAGGTGGTACAATTAGTGTTGCAAGTTCAACCCCAGAAGCGCAAGTCCACCTCAATTTTGGTACAATCGAACTTGTGATTAATAAAACAACAAGGTCCCACCAGGCGTGCTAGAAAAATTTTCAACCGTTGTCTTTCCCAATAATGGTGGTTACTTGTAGGCATGGCAGAATTGAAATCATGGCTTCAAATCAAGTTGAATAACAGTGACCTCGAGTGCCAATATAGGCAGATACAAGGTATGAGCGAGATCTAAAGAGATCAGTCACCTACTCGGCCACTTGCTCAATGTAAGAATAGGTCAGGCGATATTTAGAGGGTGGGGTTTGTCCTCTGAAATTGAGTTACTCTTTTGCCTTCTGTACGAAAGGACTTTTCAACATGAAACAAAATGAAATAGGAAAGAAAGCTTATGGTCGATTTAGTAGAAGGATGGAAGAACGCCTTTCCAATGATGAAACTGAATTCAGCACACAAGCTTAGATTCAAATCACAACTAAAGATTACCAGCTACTTGCTTACATCTACAGATTATGCTAAAAAATTTAAAACAGCTAGTTCAAAAGTAAAGATTACACTATGAAATGTAATTTTCTTAATAAGGAAAGAAATGATTACACTAAGGACTATAAATTGACAAGATAATGTAAAGATAGACTTGGTTTGATTGGGTTGGTATGAGATGACTTGTTTTGTTACAATCTTCTTCTGTTTATAGCCTTAATTTAGCCATTTTATATTTTTACCACGTCCTCACGATTATAGTAACCATTTGCAATTACTCTATTTCTGGATTATTCTCACATTCTTTGCTTTCTTTACTTTTCCTTTAGCCACTTGTTAAGTGATCGCACGACTTTAATCATTGCACACCTATCGTTTATTTATGTAAACTCGATCGCTAGCCCTATCGACCACTTTAATAATGTCCGGTTGTGATTACTACTCTGCAACTCTGTTTTCTGAGCTATAACCATGCATATCTCAGAAAATCGCTCCACCATACCACACGTACCCGTATAGATCACATGTAAATGAACTTGATTGTCTAAGACAGGGTTCGGGTGAAACGAGTACAAACACCATCGAGAAAATCTGTGAAATTGAAAGTTCATTTCTGGACAGTTTTTTGTTTTCATCTAAATCCTTCGATGGGAGTTCAATGCATGCCATCGAAAATGTGAAAGCTGCATAAATTCAAGATCATTTAAAAGTCAGTGCGAATCAAAGCTATATTAAGGGATGTTTCTTGCTTTCCTATATACGAATTAGGGTAGGAGTAGAGAAAGGAGTTGCAGAGCTTCAAGTAGTCCTCCCTCCTCTTCAATCCGTTGGTTCTAGTTAGTTTTTATGTTTTTCTATTTGAGTTTTAGTTCAATCATGTCTATGGTTGGCTAATTTCTTAACTAAAGTTAAGAAGTGAAACTTGTAATTTTTCTTAATGTTTATTTTACTTTGATTTAAGTTATTTGGTTTTCATGTTGAACAATTCATTGATATTGGTTTGAATGAAGAAATATTTCTAGTTTATTTTGATCCATAGTTGACTACAGGAACATTGGATGCTTAGGAAGACTATAAATATTTTCTTACCTATTTTATAAGGGATTAATCTGTATAATCTATTAATTTATCATTGACTCCTGGTACGATAGATTCTTTGAATACTACAGTCAAGTCGCTGATGCTTTATGAGAGAACCAATTCAATGAAAGTTCAAATTTATTTTAATGCATGGATGATGATTTAATTGCTTTATTATCCGGCTAGATAGAATATGACTTCAATTCCAGTTGTGCGATCTAATTGAATCAAGTAAATTAACATTGAGATGACTATAAGTTGATCCTTAGCACTCTAGTATTTTATCTCTGAAAGTTTCTTCCATTTAAACCAAATTTTAGTAGTTAGTTTGGATTCTAGTTCTAATTCTAATGTATTATAAAAATCACACAATAGCAAGTCCCTATGGGTACGACCTCGCCCTCACCGAGTTATTACTACATTGCAAACCTGCACTTGGCATTGTCATAACAGAGATCAAACCCCAATTTTTCACCCTGAATATTTCACTTGTTCCTAGTCGAGTTAGATCAAAAGGTAAGGTAAGTCGATCTCTTGGAGATTTCTAGTTCGATTCAAGCCCTAAATTGATCTAATTTCATAAAACCTTAAGATCTAATCCCTTGTTTGAATCTAATTAAAATAAATAATGTAATATATTAATCTTAACCATACCTTTTTACTATTCTAAGCTAGGACTTATTTATAGGGCTTGTATTTGCATTCTAGCTACTCAAGAGGTCAATCCAAAATATAAGATGAGGATCACCCTTCAAGCTTTTTTACATCATGATAGTTAGCTTAGTTCATTATCATATTAATTGCTAAATATAGTATTTAGTAGAAATGATGATAAATGTACTTTATATTTTAGTAATTCTTCATAAATGATTGATTATTGGATTTAAATTCAAGTATTTGAACATGTTATGGATATCAAATAACTATATTCTAGTTTAAGATGAGCACTTTATATGTGTAAGTGCATCGATATTGTACATGGCTTATTTTACCACTTCTGATTACTTGATGGTGTTTTGAAGGTCCTCATGGTATTTTAAAGGTCCTCCAACTAGTGACCATTTGTGTAATGGATTAAATGAAATTAGGTTATTGCCTTACCATCTTGTCGATCATTTGTACTTATGTGGCTTTTGGGGATAATTCATTTTTATCACATCCTTGGATGGACTATTTGCCTTATGAGGCTTCGATGGAATATTTGCCCAATGCGGATTTGATGGACTATTTTTCCTATGTGGCTTTGATGGAGCATTTTTATATAACCTCGCGATGGTAAGTTCCATTTATTGAACTATGATTAGCCACTAGATGAAGAAGTTATCATTGAACATTCTACTTGTTGGAGTCTCATGAGTTGGGGATGGTGGTATGTGACACTACGCCCGAGCTGGCGGCCTATGCTGGGTGACGAGCCCCCCCAATAACATTTAAGCCTTCTTAAAATGACTATTTATACTTGGACTAATAACGGTTGGGTTAATCATGTGTTTCATGGCACATGGGCGTTCCCGGGTGCTTAGACGATTAATTGGAAAGACTAGTTCATTGTACGAACATCTAAATTTGTGTGAACTTGTCACTTAGGCACGAACTTGATGTACTTTCGTTGGTGACTAGCCACTTTGAGGTTGCATATAGGTTTCACCCCATTCGTGGGTTACTTACCAATTTTATGTGAGTTGTCAGTTGAGCATGTAATTATTATACTTTCGCTGATGACAAACTACTTTGAGGTTACATGTGGGTTTCGCCCCACTCATGGGTTACTTGTCAATTTTGTGTAACATGTTACTTTAACATGTACTTGATGTATTTTCGCAGGTGACTAGCCACTTGCATATAGGTTTCATCCCACTCCTGGGTTTTGCCTAAAAGCAAGCTAGATGAGCATCCCCAAGCTAATGTGCATTCACACATCCATCTATTTAAATAGGAATATTGCATCGTGAATTGTTTTGTATGATTCTTATTTATAACTATGTTCACAACCCCAAGTGTAGGGTCACAATGTAGTAATAACTCGATAAGACCGATGTCAAATCCGTAAGGACTAAACTTGTACGTATTCTGAAATAACTAGAACTAGAACTAGAAGAAGATCTAAATCTAAAATCTGGAATAAAGGAGAGTAATTGTGAATAAAGTTGATTAAAAATTATGAATTTAAAGGTGGTAACTAGGGTGCTAAGGATCCACTTGTAACTATCAAGATGCTACCTTTCTTGATTCAAAGAACACAATTGGAATTGGAGTCTTATCCTATCCAATTGGAAGATAACGCAATTAAATCAAATATGAACTTTCATTGACCTAATTCTCAATGGAAGAGAATTGTGATGAGTGGAAGGGATTCCATCACCCTACCATACCTAAGAGACGATGCTGAACAACAAGATTTACCAATCTCATAATCTCATAATGGAGAAAAATATACTTAAAGCTATCACAGCATCTATTGTAATTTGAGTCACAACGAACCATAGAAAACTGAAAAAATTTCTTAAATTCAAACTAGAAGTTAATGAAGTTTAATAAGAACAAGAATCAAATAAAAGTAAACATCCGAACACGCTACAAGCTTCA
The DNA here is from genome assembly GCA_030180095.1 of Magnolia changhungtana. NCBI lineage: Eukaryota > Viridiplantae > Streptophyta > Magnoliopsida > Magnoliales > Magnoliaceae > Magnolia > Magnolia changhungtana. The sequence continues at coordinate 601,395 of JASAUF010000066.1, read as the reverse complement.
CCTCTTAGCCCTAGCTAAGAGGTTTAGCCAACCATAGACATGATTGAAACCAAATATCTAAAACAAAGCATGAAAAATAAACTAGGGAAGAAGAAAAACTCTTTGGCGGCTGCTCCACCCTTGTGTATGCTCTTTGAGACTTTTTCAAACTCTAGAAGATGCTTTGAAGCATCATAGGGAGTCCTATTTATAGTTGTGAAGTGCCAACTTTCGTACTGAGTTGGAAAAATCTAGAAACCGCTTCAAAATTACGCACTCTGTACGGTTTCCCAAAATATACTTGGAGTTTAAACCATCTCAAATTTATGCACTCTGCACAGTTTTCCAAAATAGAGTCTTAGTTTCAGAATATACTTTTTAATGATAATTTCAGGAATATATTTGTTTTCAGGATAATTTCAGGATTCCTTTTTTTCACTTCAAATCTTTGATTCTGTTCATTCCTCACTCAGTTTTCTTAGATCTTTGGCATGTGAATTTTTCATTAATGACTTCCAAATCTTCATTAATCTTTTCAGTATAAATCTTCCTATTGACATTAATTTCACCTTACGCTCTCAAAATCAACTCGCACATGAAACATACATAATTAAATCGATTAAGCACTATCATGTTTTATAAAACAAATGTATAAATAGGGGGATATATGTAATATTTCACACTCAACACACCCCAACCAGCATTTTCTTGGTCCTGAGCAAAACATGCATGAAGTGATCTTCAATCTTCAATGTTTAAATCACTTTCAGAAAATGATCTTTTGTATAATCAAGTATGAATGAGTACAATCTAAAGAAGTGAGAGTGAAAATTTAAAAACCTAGAGCCGAATCACATGAGCAATCAATAAAAAAGTTTCTTTATCAATAATTTAAGAGCATAAGTTCATATATCAAGTTTTTCTAATATGCTTAGTGAATTCTATTTACTTTCCATAACATATTACTATTTCATACCGTTAGCCATGCTCGTCACCTCATGTTTTATTGAATAAGCAAGTATTGATTCCGAACTTATCACATTTTCCTTCCTTTTCTAGTTTTTTTATTTTATATCAATGGTCTCTTTTATTTATTCATTCTTTTCAAACTTTTCATTCCTTTCCAGTCTTTTCATCATACATGACCTTTTTGTTGATCTCTCTATTTTTTAACCGGTTCTTTTCATCTTTTTAAGGTGGATAAAATTCTCTAGACTTAATTCTCAATATCTATCAATGATATACATACTAACAATGAGAAATTCTTGTATAATTCATAGAAAGAAATTTGAATGTGGCTAGTGACTTAGATTAACATGATATTTAAACTTCCTCTTAATCAATTAAATGCAAGAATTTAGACGATAGTCTACTCGGTTGATCAAACTCTGACAATTCAAAGTTCAATCTCCATCTTATCATCATACTCAAAGCATTCTTAATTCCACAAATTATCATTTCCCAAATATGTTTTTAACTTGAAAATTTAAAAATTTTCAAGATTTTTGCTCAAAATTAAGAAAACACTAATTAGTTTACCTAATCCACACCCCAACCTAAAACCTACATTGTCCTCAATGTAAAAGATATAAGCATGTAATGCGCATGAGACAACGAAAAGAAAGGAGAAGTGATGGAAAGGTAGTACCTGAAGAAGGATAATTGAAGCTTTTCCAAAGTTCTCAACATCAAATGGGTTAGCATGAAGACTAAACAAACTGAAAGCAAATTATCCTAATCCTAAATTATTTGAAAATAATAAACCTAACTATACCTCCATCAGACTAGGAGGTTAATCCTGATACACAGGATCAATCAGAGGTATGGACATATCCTCTAAATCAAACTTCTCAACAAATGACTTGAGACGATGCCCATTCACTTTGAAAACATTGTCATTTGTTAGATTCTTTATCTTGATGACCCCATGAGGATAGACATTAGTAACAATGAAAGGGCCGGTCCAACGAGATCGAAGTTTTTTCAGAAAAATATGTAACCGAGAAGTGTACAGAAGGACTTTTTGACCGGTTATAAATGATTTCTGAAGGATGTTCCGAGTATGAAACACCTTCATCCTGTCCTTGTAAATTCTTGAGTTCTTGTATGCATCATTCTGAATTTTTTTGAGTTCATTTAATTGAAGTTTACATAGTGAGCCAGTGTTGTCAAAGTTAAAATTTAGATTTTTGAAAGCCCGGTAGGCTCTATGTTCCAACTCTACAAGCAAGTGACAAGCTTTACCATAGACGATTCTAAAGGGAGATATTCTAACGGGGGTCTTAAAAGCTATATGGTAAACCTATAAAGTATCGGTCAAGTGGATTGACCAATCCTTACGGTCAGGGTTAACTGTTTTTTCTAGAATTTGCTTAATTTTCCTATATAAAATCTCAGCTTGCCCGTTTGTCTGCGAGTGGTATGGAGTGCTCACCTTATCAGATATGCCATATTTCTTCATTAAGTTCTCAAATCGCCTATTATAAAAGTGTGAACCTCCATCACTAATGATGGCCCTAGGTGTTCCGAATTGGGAAAGGGTATTTTCTTTTAAAAATCTAATCACTATTCCGGAATGGGATCGCTTCGACCCACTTAATGACATAGTCTACAGCCGATAAAATGTAAATATTTTCAAAGGATTAGGGGAATGGCCCCATGAAATCGATGCCCCAACAATCGAATGCTTCAATAATAAGAATTGGGTTTAGTAGCATCATATTTCTACGGGACAATCCTCCCACCTTTTTACAACGCTCACAAACTTTGCAAGACTCATGAGTATCTTTGAACATAAGGGGCCAGTAAAAACCACACTGCAGAATTATGGCCGTGGTCTTTTTAGCAGAAAAGTGACCACCACAGGCCTGAGAGTGACAAAAGGAGATGACACTTTGATGTTCATTGTCTGACACAAATCTCCTTAGAATTTTTTCTTTGATGTTCATCTTAGAAAAACTTGAGTACCTCGGCGAAGAATTTTTTCTTATCTTGCATAGTCCAATATGTTGGCGTGAATCATGTAGCAAGATAATTTGTAATGTCCTCAAACCAAGGTAATTGGGAGAGTTTAAATAATTGTTCATCAGGGAACATATCCTTTATAGGTGTCAGGTCAAACGAATCAGGGAGATCAAGCTTTGAGAGATGGTCAGCCACTACGTTTTCTACTCCCTTTTTGTCTTGTATTTTTGTATCAAATTCCTAGAGTAGAAGGATTCATCTTATAAAGGGAGGCTTAGCATTGTTCTTAGAAAGAAGATATTTCAACACCGCATGATCAATGTAGATGATGATCTTGGATCTAATCAAGTAGGACCTAAATTTGTCCAAAGCGAACACTATGGCTAAGAGTTCCTTTTCTGTAGTAGAATAGGTCACTTGGGAAGAATTTAGAGTTCTACTCGCATAGTAAATCACATAGGGCTTCTTTTCTTTTCTCTGGCCTAACACCGCCCCAATAACATAGTCAGATGCATCGCACATAACTTCAAAAGGGATGCTCCAATCAGGTGGCTGCATTATAGGTGTGGTAGTCAACATCGCCTTGAGCTTGGTGAAAGCTTCTTGGCATTACTCAGTCCACTCTTATGGTGCATCCTTTTGAAGTAGATTACATAAAGGATAAAAAAGATAACTAAAGTCTTTTATGAATCACCTATAAAATCCGACATTGCTTAAGAAGGATCATACGTCACGTATGCTCTTAGGTAAAGTTAGGTTAGAGATAGGATCAATTTTTGCCTTGTCTACATCAATTCCCTTGGACAAAATTATATGTCCAAGAACAATTCCCTTGGGAACCATAAAAAGAAAATTTTCCCAATTAAGAACCAAATTCTTTTCTTCACATCGCTTCAGCACATTTTTAAGATTTTCCAAATACTCTTTGAAGGATGGACCAAAGATAGAGAAGTCATCCATGAAAACCTCTAAATATTGCCCCACCATGTCAGAAAAAATACTCAACATGCATCACTGAAAGGTGGCAGGGGAATTGCACAGTCCAAATGACATCCTTCGGTAAGAAAAGGTGTCAAAGGGACATGTGAATGTTGTCTTTTTCTTGATCTTTAAGAGCTATCTCTATCTAATCGTAGCTTGAATATCTGTCAAGGAAAGAATAGTAAGAGTGACCAGTTAGCCTTTCCAAATTTTGATCAATGAAGGGCAAAGGAAAGTGGTCCTTCCTTGTGACGGTATTTAACTTTCTGTAGTCAATGCACATTCTCTAACCAGTAGCGACTCTAGTTGGAACTAGTTCAAAGTCGACATTGGCTACGATGGTGATTCTAGACTAATTGGGAACTACTTAATTTAGATTCACCCATTGACTATCGAATATAGGGTATATGATACCCACATCCAATAATTTAAGTACCCCAGCCTTAACCACTTCCTTCATGTTTCGATTTAATTAACTTTGTGGTTTTCGATAGGTTTTCACATTATGCTCGAGATGAATGCAGTAAGTATAAATCAAGGAGTCAATTCCATTGAGGTTCGCAATTGACCATCCAAGGGCTCCTTTATGCTCAATGAGAGTGGAAATAAGCACACTCACATGTTCTTTCTCAAGGTGGGATGAAATCACCATTGGCTATATCTCATCTTAACATAAATAGATATATTTAAGATCAGCGGATAAGGGTTTTAAGTCAAGCTTCAGTGCCTTGAGGCTAGATGGTAGAGGCACTACATCGGTTTGGGGTAAGGTTTTAAATTGTGGCCTCCACCGGTTAACTTCAAGTACTGGCGTAGCATCAAGCATGACATCCATCTCCCTAATCATGTCATCATCTAAATCAAGAGAGTGGACTAGACACATCTCTAGAGTGTCAGAGTATAGAGTCAAAAGTGTTTTATCTTCCACGAAAGAATCCATCAAGTTAATGTCATGGATATCATCAACATCCTCTAACTATTTGCTCATGTTGAAAAAGATATTGAGTTCCACTTTCATATTTTTGAAATATAAATTCGTTATTCGATTCTTGAAATTAATAATTGCATTTGATGTAGCAAGGAATGGGCGACCAAGAATGACGAGAATTTGGGTGCTCATATCTACGATGGGTTGAGTATCCTATACAATAAAGTATATTAGATAGTAGAATTTATCAACATAGACTAACACATCCTCAATCATTTCTTTCGGTACATGAACTGAGCGATTGGCAAGTTATAATGTGGTCCGGGTGGGTTTTAATTCACATATATCCAATTGTTTGTAAACCGAATAAGGGATTAGATTTGCACTTGCCCCCAAGTTAAAATGTGCATACTCAATCTGGTGATTCCCAATTATACAAGTGATAGTTGGGCTACCAGAATATTTATATTTTTGTAGCACATCTTGCTTGAGGATGGCACTCACTTTTCCTGTTAGAAAAATTTTCTTTTGTATGTTTTGCCGTATTTTGGTAGTGTATAGATCTTTAAAAAATTTGGCATATAAAGGGATTTGTTTAATGGCATCTACTAAAGGAATGTTGACCTTCACTTGTTTTAGCACCTCTAAAATATCCTGATAATTAGATAGAGGTTTTGGTGCAATCAACCGTTGAGGGAATGGCGCAATCAGTCTACTTTGAGGTTCCGGTTCTAACCCATGTGGAGCATTGCCAGGTCTATCATTATCATCTATTTCTGAGTCCTTAGGTTTTTCAACCCTCACCGGAATTGATTTTCTAATTGTCTTCCCACTCCTAAGAGTGGTGATAGATTTAGCTTGCTTCATCTGATTTGAAGAGCTTGGGTTACTGATTTAATATTGCTATTTTGTGTTGGGGAGAGGCCGAGCCGGAAGGATCCCTTTCCCCAATTGAATTTTTTGTCTCAAGCCCTTGTATGGCCTTTGTTAAGTCTTGAAAGTCTTGTAGCATACCCTGATTAAAAATCTCTTGATTTTTAATATGTTTTAAGACCGGATCCTCTTGGGGTTTCCTTTGATTCAGAAATTGGTTAAGGATCCCTTGAGGAGTAGCAGTTTGTCCATTCCTCCAATTAAATTTTAGATGGTTTCTCCAACTTGAGTTATATGTGTTTGAGGTAGGTCCGCTGAAAGGTCTTTGGTAATTGTTCAAGGCATCCGATTGCTCATTCAATATCTCTTAGAAAGTAGGAATTATTAGACAATTCTCAGTTGTATGTATGTTACAAGCACAAATACCATAAACAACTTTCGCAGCCTTTTTGGGTTCTACCTTCTTAAGTTCCATGGCCTTAACTTTTCTTGTGAATTGGGCCAATCTTGCATTTACGTCATCTTCCTCTATTAAGACAGATTCCTCCCATTTCCTTTGATTGAGTGGGCTTAGAAGTAGTGGTTCTTGATAAGGTATCTCATGATTGCGCATTTTCAGCAAGTTTATTAAAATAATCCCACGCATCATCGGCTTCCTTGTTCATAAATTCCCTATTACACATCATCTCCAAAAATTGGTTCATGACTGAGGTCAATCCCTCATGGAAAAGCTCGTTATCCTCCATGTTTCATAGCCATGTTGTGGACATGAATTTATGAGATCCTTAAATCGCTCCCAACATTAGAAGAAGGTCTCATCCTCTTTTTGCGCAAAAGTCATGATTACTTTCCTTAAGGTATTCATTTTATAATAAGGGAAGAACTTTTTAAGGAATTCCCTTGTCATCTCAGCCCATGTACCAATGGACCATGGTCATAAGGAATGTAACCATGGCTTAGCCTTTTCTTTCAAAGAGAAAGGAAACAATTTCAGTCTTACTGTGTCCTTAGACAAATTTGGGAAGTGCAATGTAGATATGATCTCATCAAACTCTTTCATATACAAGTATGGACTTTCAAATTCTAGTCCATGAAACTTAGGGAGTTGAATTACCCCTGGTTTAATATCCACAGTTCCTACATTCAATGGAAATATCATGTAGGAAGGTGTGTTCTTACTCCTGCCGATTGTAAATAATCTCATAGAGTACGAGGCAGGGTGCATTATGCACCTCCTTCTTATACTGAACTTCCTCAACTGCAGGTTGAGGTTGATTTGGACCCATAACTTCGATTAATTCAGAAGATCTCAAGTGGTGTCTAATCCGGTGATGGATAAGCAACCTTTTAACTAATCCTCCTTCACTCAAGAGACGGTGGGTGTTGTCACGAACTTACTTAGGCATGAAACACTTTTACCCCTTAAGTAATTAAACAACTAACCTAAAAAAGAAAACTCAATAATAATAATAATAATAATAAGAGATCTAGAAAAAATAAGAGAGATTGGAGAGAAGTTACCTGAATAAGGTTACTATGTTAGGATCCTAAAAAAACAAAAAACAATGTTAGTTTCTAAAAGCAATTTCACAAAAATTCCTTACCTAAAAATGTAGCAGAAAAATAAACACTAATCTTAACCTAATTCTAATACTAATTAATCTTAGAAAAATGCAGTCGTAATCCCCGGCAATGGCCTTAAAAACTTGTTCACAACCCCAAGTGTAAGGTCACGATGTAGTAATAACTCGATAAGATCGAAGTTGAATCCACAGGGACTAAACTTATATGTATTCTGAAATAACTAGAACTAGAACTAGAACTAGAAGAAGATCTAAATCTGAAATCTGGAATAAAGGAGAGTAATTGTAAATAATGTTGATTAAAACTTGTGAATTTAAAGGTGGGAACTAGGGTGCCAAGGATCCACTTGTAGCTATCAAGATTCTAACTTACTTGATTAAAAGAATATAATTGGAATTGGAGTCCTCTCTTATCCAATTAGAAGATAAAGCAATTAAATCAAATCTTAACTTTCATTGACCTAATTCTCAATGGAAGAGAATTGTGATGAGTGGAAGGGATTTCATGTGAACAACAGGATTTACCAATCTCATAATCTCAGAATAGAAAAGAAGATACTCAAAGCTATCACAACATCTATTGTAATTTGAGTCACAACAAACCATAGAAAACTGAAAATATTTCTTAAATTTAAACTAGAAGTCAATGAAGTTCAATAAGAACATGAATCTAAGCAAAATAAACATCCAAACATGTTACAAGCTTCACCTCTTAGCCCTAGTTAAGAGGTTTAGCCAACCATGGATATAATTAAAACCAAATCTCTTAAACAAAGCATGAAAAATAAACTAGGGAAGAAGAAAAACTCTTCGGTGGCTACTCCACCCTTATGTATACTCCTTGAGACATTTCCAAACCCTAGAAGATCCTTTAGAGTATCCTAGGGAGTCCTATTTATAGTTATAGAATTCCAACTTTTGCACTGAGTTGGAAAAATCTAGAAACTGTCTCAAATTTACACACTCTGCGCAGTTTCCCAAAATAGATTCTGAGTTTTAGAATAGCGTTTTCAGGACAATTCAAGAATATGTTTGTTTTCAGGACAATTTCAATATTCCTTTACTTCACTTCAAATCTTTGATTCTCTTCATTCCTCACTTGGTTTTCTTGGATCTTTGGCATGTGAATTCTACATTAAGGACTTCTAAATCTCCAAATCTCATTTAGTAATCTTTTGAGTATAAATCTTTCTTTTGGCATCGATTTCACCTTAAGCTCTTCAAATCACCTCACAAATAAAAACATGCATAATTAAATCAATTAAGCACTAGATCTGACAGACTCGGTGGGGTGTGACACATCTCCAAACGAGGAAGATGTCGGGCGTTAATGGCAAATGTCGACCCGGTGCTCGTTTCTTCAAGGCGAAGCTTTTGGACGACCTGAATGTATCCCACAAAGCTTGAGGGAGAAGAAAAATGGAGCTCTGTTGCAGTTATCATGGTGGGTTCAAGGTTTGAAGGTGACATTCGGTTTCCTCTCGAGTTGCTATAAAAGGTGGAGAGCGGCTGTGGCTACACGATCCTCCTTTCTTTATAGAGAACCCTAGTTCTCTGGGGCCATTAGATGAAGCATGGGTGGTCCAGATCACACTAGTTTTGAAGTCGTTTTCAGATACCGTTCCTAGGACTGAAACCGGCCACGGTTTTAGTTATTGGTTTTCTCAGAAAACCATGATCCTTGTAAACAGCAATGGACGGTCGAGATATGTCCAAATAGAGGGCTGAGATTGGAGGATCTCTCCTCGTGCGGATTGCCAGCCTGGCAGTTTCCATTTTTGGAAAGTGGTGTGCATGCAAGACCTAATTTCACCAAGAAATGTGTTCATGCGCCTGTTCTTTCAGTGGGAGGTGGGGTTTTGTCAGAACTTCCATCCGCATCAGATGGATGGTTCAAATCAGGGAATGGGACATGATGGTGGGTCAGCTGGTGATCGCACGGTGATGGTATGTTTTAACTGTCATAAGCGGGAAAGGGTAGGAGAAAATCTCTTCTTTCTGGGCGAGCATGGGTCAGCGCTCATCTGACTGTGCTGGATATCTGGTGCACTGCGGGTGCTTTAGCACTAGTGTACATGCACACCAATGTGGGGCCCATGGTGGTGCTTGTAGGAAATCCACTCCGTCCATTAGGTTCCACAAGTTCAGTTAGTGCCCTCGACCAAGGATGGGGTAGATCCAAGGCTCAGGTGGGCCCCATGACTTGATTTGGGCTACATTTATGGATTTGTCTCGATCCGATGGCCAGATTATAGCTAAACTTATCATCAATGGTATAGAGGGTCTACGGGATTATCTAACTAGAATTTAAGGGCTGGGTTACAGATCAGATGGCCTGATACACATTATAGCTAATTATAATGTTTTCAATATCGTTATTATTATTATTACTATTATTTTATTTTATTTTTAAGTTGTTCACGTGGGTCTCATCTTAATCGGCACCATCTATTTACTCCCTCGGCCCCTATAGGGCTTTAATCAGAAAGATTAAATTATTTTAATTTGTAAGTGGGCCATACTTGTGATCTCACGGATAACTAATGATTCACGCTAATCCAATGGTTGGATTCCTTCTAGATCTAATCACCACCGGTCAAAAGGGTTTTAAGGGCCCAAGGGCTATCCATACTGCGATTATTAGTGGGATTCAAGGCTTGTAAATCTCGGTTATGTTCGTTCCCAACTTAATCTTAAAGCTGGTGAATAATGGGCTTGGTGGTTCAGGACTTTCAAATGATGTTCTTTTGAGATCCACGCCATCTAGGAAGTTCTATACTTTCAAGTAGCAGACCCAGCCAAAGGTGGGGTGGATCCAATGCTTAGGCGGGCCATACAATTGAATTTTTTTAATCCTACTTGTGGATTCTCATAAATCCGACAGTCAGATCATCTTCAGATTTGACCCTCATGGTTCCTAGCGGTCCTTAGTTGATCCTAGGAGAAATTAACAATTATTATCCTAATCAGATGGTCAAATCATGGACTCTGTACTCTATTGATTAAGGTTCAGTGGTGGGTAGTGATTTATCGAATGATGGTTACTAATGCTAAGGTTATTATGTGTCTTCACACCATTATGCAAAAATTTGGATTAATGGTAACACCCGAGTATGCAAAAGTGTGGGGTGTTACAGTATACTTCACTGGGATATCCATTGAACTTTTATGATGGTTTAGTAAATCAGGTTAGTGCTCATATGGAGCATGAAGAGTTAGATGATCATGCGTCTCTAGATTCTAGATTTCACTTATAATAATTTTGTACTTTCCTAAAATTATAAATCTTGAGGCATTGGTATATTTAAGTCCTATGGACAGCCACTCGTATATCTTGAATGTGTATGCAACTTACCTTTATACTTGATTAGTTTCTCTTCTGCTGAAGTGCTCACTTTTGAAAGAAAAAAAAATATAGGTGAAATTTGGGCTATCATTAAATATTAATACTCATTATTTTAGAAAATGAGTATTAAACTTGAGTTATGAAAACCAGGGCATTACAAAGTTATTTACTCGATTCCATCGAGTGGTCTTCGATTCCATCGAAGACCACTCGAGGTCTACTCGATGGGATCGGGCAACACTCAAAATCTATTATTTTCGTCGTATAATTTCACAGCAACTTCGCAACTCTTCTAGCCTTATTTATCATGTTCCAATTAGGTTTCTAAGGCTAATGGATGATCAACAAGGTTTACCTATTAAGTCAAAATTATCTAGAGGTTCAAGGGTTGTTTTAGGTCAAGGGTTAGGGTCACTAATGCACCTCATTTACCTGTTCTTTGCTCCTTGATGCTCTTGTCATCTTGTGTCTTTAGTCTTCAACTTCGAGAGACTCAACTGACTATATGACACATGGACTCACATTATTGACAAACAAGGTTCATAAATCACTGCACTAACAGAAACTTGATGTTTAGATGCATTTTATTTGTCAATTGATGATTGAGAATTTGGTTTAATTATTTAAAAGTCATATTAGGTTTTTTTACTAACAATATCTTATTCTTATATCTCTGAATTCCATCTACATATGCATCAAATTGCACAAAACATTGCTCATGATAAAAATATTTGAAGTTTGGGATTTGGATTTACTTTTTGCTTGTTTTGCTCGAGACTAGCAAAATGTTGGTTGGGGGTGTGTTGAGTATGAAATATTGCATATTTACCCTCAATTGTGAATTAGTTTTATAAGCATGAATATGCTAAATTAATCTCATTACATGTGTTTTGCTATGCAAAGTGATTTGCAAAGCTAAGATGGAAAAGATTATTAAAAGCTAAGATTTAATGTTCAAAGAATGGCCAAGTAGAGAATTGCATCAATGGAGGACAATATTAAAGAATTAAAGCACCAAATATCAAAGAAAACCAAGCTTTTAAGATGGAGAAAAGTTTGAATAAAGTTTCAGTTTTAGTTTACTTTAATTCATTATTGACTCCAAGCATATTGGATGCATAGGAAAGCTAAGATTAATTGCTTATCTATTTTGCAAGGGAATGATCTATAAAGTTCATTGATCTATCATAAACTAAGGGCACAACAGGTGCTTTGAATTCCCTACTATCAATACTTTGGTGCCTTATATGGGAACTAAATCAATTGAAGTTCATATCTCTTTTGGTTTATGAATAATGATTTAACCACTCTATTATTTGGTTGGATAGGATATAACTTCGATTCTAGTTGAGTTATCTAATTGAATCAAGTGAATTAAACATTAAGAATGACCATAAGTGAATCCTTAGCGCTATAGTATTTTTCTGTATTGATTCTAAATTTTAATCATTATTTGTTCTGATCCAATTCCATAGTTAGTTTTAGTTATAGTTCTAGTTTTAAAGTATCCTAGAGAATACATAAATATAAGTTCCTATGGATTCGATTTCGGTCTCACTGAGTAAAACTACATCGCAGCCCTACACTTGGGGTTGCCATTCTTTTGGTTAGATCATTACTGCATTTGAAGAAAAAAAAAATGTTCAGTTCTCTCATGAAGTCTTTTTTATCAATAAGCTGGAGCATAAGAAGAAGAAGCGGACATGGCATATTATAGAAAATTTGAAAAAGAAATTAAAAATGTGAAGAGCAAGTGTCTTAGAAAGGTAAAAATTATTTGAAATTGCATATATATATATATATATATATATATATATATATATATATATATATATATATATATATATATATATATATATCGGTTAAGAATGTGTGCATTAATAAGAGAATGATCATGACTCTTGTACAACATCATTGCATGCAACATGTCATAATGACAACTCTAGAAAAGGAACAAAGCTGTCATTTAGTTTTCATCTCGGTCAAGTAGAAGCAATGGAGGGCTGACACATGAAAAGAAAGGCGGTTGTATTTAACGCATCGGACAATGAGCCAAATGTCGCTCTCACCTTTTCAACTAAATGCAAGGTGACATGGGAGGCAATGTTGTACATTATTTTTGACCGTTCTTGAGACAAACAATTAGAAATGGACACGTGTAATTGCACGAGAAATGTGTAGAGTGTGAAAGATCTTTAAAGATAATTTAAGTATTTTTCACATAATTATAGTTGGCGTTGATATGATGATACATGTCATATGATGATAGAGCACGTTAGAGGCATTTAGAAAGTAGAAAGCAATCGAGCGAAAAAAATGGTTAGAAGGACACGTGTCAAGAAGAGAAGGATTTAGAAGACCAACGTGGTGATGAATCAATTTCCATAATAGTTACGTAAAGAAAGAAATGCCCGAGAGAGCCACATAAGAGATTTATGAATAGTAAGGAAATCAACGAAGCAAGTTGTCTCACACCAAACCAATAAAACCAATGAAATTATCTTTCCTTATCATAATTTCTCTCTATCCTATGAGCAACGTTAATACAGTAGTTGTAATCTTTAGTCGTAATCCATTAGAGGTAATCTTTAACTGTAATCCATATCTACACTCATACGCTGAACTGCTTTCAATTTCAATACAAGCAATTTATCTTTTAAAAAGACACATCTTGCGGTTGCTCCTTATGACTGACTGTAAGTGTGTCCTTTTTATTTAACTATTTTCACTTATAAAAGTCCTCTCATTTGGAAGGCAAGGTGAAACCCATCTTAGGAGGAAGAACCTTACCCTTCAATAGTCGCCTGATTATCCTATAACTCACCTTTCGATAGTCGCTTGATTATCCTATAACTATCTTTTGAGTGGTTGAATAAGTGACCAATCTTCTTAGGTCTCAGTCATATGCTTATTTTGGCACGTATCTGTCTATTTTGGTGTTTGGATTTAAGTTGTTTGGTTTGTATCGAGTGGCACAATCGATTGAGTCACACCCGCACACATCCTATGTGATTTAAATAAATAAATAAATAAATAAAAAACCCGGCATCCAACAATCATGGTTTTAAGTATTCCACACACATGATGATCATTGCTCAGATATTCCATACGTGGATCACATTAGCTTCGAGGTCCGTGTAAGCCCTGGGCTCATGAGGTTGGTTTTGTGGTTGCCCTGGGTGCCAATAAAGCCGTGTTTTGATTTATTTATTTTTCCTTTTTTATGAGAGGCACGCTTGTAACTAGGATAAGCCATGGGCCCGTTTGGATGCACCCTAATAAGACGCGTTTGATGCCGAACGGCATTTCGAGCAAAACCGCAGTTGATGTTGTGTTTGGATGCACTTTTGTGAAACACATCATTTGCCGCTCTGCAAAATACCCAAAAAGCAAGGGTGAAAGCCCCTCTTATGCAGAAGTGTACCTAAACAGGCTTGATATTGTGTTCTATTGAGATATCTGACTACCCTAAATTCTCATTGGGATTTTTTTTTTTTTTTTCATTTTATGTGATGGTGAGTCCAGTAAGTGATTTAGATATTTGAGCATGTGGTACATATTAGCATGTATGTCTGAGGCAGTTAATCAACACCTCACCGCCCACATTAAACAGAACCAAAACGAAGCAACATTCCAAACAGATGGATGCTTACTATCTAATGAAAATGTATGGCATCCAAACACAAATTATTTAGAGGCACATAACAGTGTTAGTAGGCCAGGATTACCGTCGAAATCCACTATGGTGGGTCCAATGTACTGAGAGTTTTAATAATGCTTTTTGAGACGTGAAAAATGAGTCACGCGAGGGGGATGTGCAAGTGGCTGATCAGGCCATTTACCATCCCTGGATGTTAAATATGGAGAGAGGAAAACTCAAGAAAGTAAGGTCGTCAGGAGGGCCACGTGTACATAAGTCAGTGGTCACCGTAAAGAAAGTTTCGATAAAAGCAATGTAATCAATCCACACAGTTTTCTTCCAATCTTTTTGTCCTTTTTTCATGCGTTGAAACTGTATGGATGTTAAAGTCCAAACTGCGAAGAGAGAAAATGGACCACGCGCTGTTTATTTCTTCAACGTTTAAATGTGGCTTTGGAAAAGTAAGAATAGACATTTATTTTTATTTTTTTGAAAAAGTAAGAAATTGAAATGTCTGCTAAATTCCTATATGTCATTATTAGATATGTGAGGAGTAAAACTTTTCATTGTTAAATTTGCAAAATGTATATTCTTTATAAATTGATTTATTTATTTATTTATTTATTTATTTTTTATGCTAAGGTGTAACTAATATTTTAAGGCCTAGGATGCTGACCCATTTCTATAAGGCAACCATGACAGTGTTTTATTACAAGTTTTTTTTTTTTTTTTTTGGTCTACTATCTAACTATTCAACTATGTACACAATAAAAGAAAAGTGATTAGCTTTCTTACTTTGCAACCAAATACATATAAGTATACATGGGACTCTTCTTTAACAACTCTCACAACTTAATCTCTATTTAATATAAAACATATGTATATGATACTCTTATCCTACAACTCTCCTGATATAGCTTAGACCTTATTTAAGATAATACGGATTTATATAAAACTCTTATCCAACAATTCTTCTAACATAGATTAGACTCTAAGGAATTTTTTTATACATAGAGATCATTATTGGCAGCTAAGAAAATATAAGAGCACTAACCCGTGGCGTTGGGCATTGTAACAAGACACTCCTCCTTGAATGACAACTTGTTCTCAGGTTTGAAAACTGAGCAACAAAATAGATGTACATTTTCCACTGACATCTTCCTCAGACAAACCTTCACTTTGCACAAGGACCTTGGTAACAACTTGATTTTTATGTTTGAAAATTCCTGGTATAATTATCATGCATGGGTTTTATGTAGTAACTGTAAATGTATAAGTTTATCAATTATATATATCAAGTCCAGATGAACTTCATGAAGAACAAAGACTTGAAGACTTAAAGAAACCAGAGTGCCAAGAGATGTAAGATAGGTGTGCCATGGTGCTAAACCTCGAAAACTCAAAAAAGCTTTAAAACCCTATAGAAAAACATTAGGAACATATCTCCCAAAGACTAAGGAAGAAACGAATAAAAGGAATCCATTTCAGGGGTATTCGGTTGCACCGAACTTATATTCGGTGCCACCAAAGTATGCTTAAACTACACAACAAGCAGAGTGCAAAATTCAGCTGCAACCGAATGCCAACTTCGATCCCACTAAGTGCACCTTCGGTGCCACCGAAGGCAACACCCAGTGCAACCGAACTAAGCCTTAATGCGACAACAGCCGAATGCCAAATTCAGTGCCACCAGTTACACCGAACTTTGCAAAATTGGGACAAAGTGCAAATGTTCAAATTCTTCTACAATTCAACTCTAATTTTGTCCAAATGAAAGGCACCTTCGATGACATCGAAGGACACCTTTGGTGTGACCGAAGGTGTTGACAATTGTCTAGCGGCTAGAGTTGATTTTCAAACTTATTTCGATGCCACTGAAGATTAATTCGATCTGACTAACAAATAGCCATTTTAAAGCCATTTCACATGTTTCAATCATTTTATAAATCCAATTGTTAGGATTCAAAACAAAGTGGTGAGAAATAAAGAAAGCCTTGTGAATGTGTGATTCCCTTGCTAAAAACATTTCTCTCCGGCTCTTTCCCTCATAGAGTTCATCATTCAATCATTGTGATAAAGCACATTTATTGAGCATATGCATTCAAAGCTCGGATTGAAATATGAACTCCAACATTCATTAATGCCCTCACACTTATCTTTAATGGAAAATTCTATTCTAAAGGGCATTGAATGCTAGTCCTTAGGAATCCTAACCCTATCCTTAAATATCCCTCATCTTGAGTTAGGATCCACTTACCCTTCTTCCATACTTTAGCACTAGTAAATGCACATCGATTTCAAGGTTGCGGTTTAAGGGAGTTGAAGATGCTTTCATGATTAAGGAATATCTATAACAAAGGTACTTCAAGGGGGCTTATCTACTTTAGGTAAGAAAGTTACTTTGAGTCCATTTTTAAAAAAATGATCCTTGTGTAGGATTGAATTTCAGAATTTGACCAACCAAACTCTCCAAGTCCTTGTATATGCCTCCAATGGGAGCATACATTTTTCATCCTTATGTAGGGCGTCTTGATTGAGTTTGATATCCAAACTCGTTAAGACCTTTTATATGACATCGATAAATGTAAAATGTGTAAACCTTGTGTAGGTTGTAAAGGTTTATGGTAAAATTGATTTGAAACCATTTATATAGTAAAATTTGGTACACTTTAGGAGAGAGTGAGACAGCCAGGCATGGAGTAGGCATGTAACCGAACAACTATACATCATGTGCAATGGGCTGAATAATTTCTATTTATAACTGTTCTATTTTACTGAAAAATGTGAATAACTATCTTAACTGCACCAAATATGCTTGATTGAATGCCTACATGATATTTTACCATTGTAGATTTAATATAAACACTCTTTATTTTTATTGGTTTGTTTGAGTAATTATAAGTAAGTGATTGTTGTTTACTTAATTATAAGTAAGTGATTGTTGTTTACTTAATTATAAGTAAGTGATTGTTTGTTTGAGTAATTACAAGTAAGTGATTGTTGTTTGAGTAAAATTTTATGGCTTCTCCCCTTACCTTCCTTGTGACCCACCTTACTGGGACCCACCAGTCATTGGTAGAATATCCAGGTTGTTCATCTATGGCACACCATAGCTAGGCCAGCATCCCACCTGCTGGACGCCCCAACTGGGCTAACGTCCAGTAGGAGGGTTGACTGTCCACCCTCCTTTATGGCCCACCTTGATGAGATGTTAAATCCCAACCATCCTCCATTGTGTGGCCCACCTGGACGTGGCCCACCCCTGGTGGAACATCCAGAGTTGGGGCTCACCTTGTATGTATTTTGCCAGGCCATTCAGGCCCCTTTGGAACGTCTAGGTTGGGTTGGGCGCTGCTGGACTTACGGTCCAGTGGCAGGCCCACCCTGATTTATGAGTTATTTCGTACCTTCCATCTGGTGGGGCCCATTGTATCATGTATGGGCTACCATTGAGTGTTTATTTTATCTAGATAATCTATTTTACTAGACTCCAGCAGACCCAGGAAGTTAGGTGGGCTAGATTTCCACTAAGGCCCCGAAATTGTTGCATATAGCTATATGTTTTGGAGTTGTGAGGCCCACCAAATTGATGGTGTTATGTATACACACCATGCTTGTATTATTCTGAGGTTTTGGGCCCCATTTGTGTCTTGTATGACCCACTACCCATTTGATTGAATTTAGACCTTACTACCCAGATTTTTTTTTTTTTTTTTTTTTTTTTACGTCTAGGCAGGCCCAGAAGGGCCTGGACGTCTAGCCTTAGTACTTTTCCAATGCAAGTGTTGTCCATCCATTGTGTTGGGCCATGTGGGCTAGTTGTAAGCCCACTATGGTGTATGTGATTATATCTTTATGGCCCATCCAATTTATAACTTTTGGGCTGACCTATAAGGTCCACAAAGTGAATGTTTAGAGTACCTTAGCCATTTGTTTTAAGGCATATGAGTTGCCCATGAGACCCATTATAATGTATTTATTCGTTGATACTTGGGCCATGGTTTGCCCCATTGAGCCCACATTGATGTATCTAGGCTTTGGGCCATTTCTTGAGGCCCATCATGTGGTATGAGATGTTATGGATTGCCAGCCATTTTATTTTCATGGTTGTATTCGGGCCTTCAGCCTTGTTTTAGTTAGGTTCCTTATGGGGCCGCCTTCTAGGGAACAATGGTGGTTAAATGTCCACATTATGAACCCCTCTAGGCCCTTTGACCAGCCCATTCTCATCTATTGGGCCTGTAGTATTGCTTACCTAGACTTTGTAGGCTACCCCAAATCGTTGGGCCCCCACTATTGGTTATACTTCTTCCATACCATGTAGAATCGTCTAAGTACCTAGACCCGACCTTGTTAAGAGGAGAGTACAACACCAACGCATATTATGCTTAGTTATCTTCATGATTCATTCCCATGTGCATCATATGTATACTTGATTGAGGAGTGATTGATCATGGTATGTACCATTGGGTAGGTTATTTATGAGACTCCCTAAGTGATGGAGTTGCCCCACATGAGCGTGCTGTATGCGTAGGGCTGATGCATGGTTGATTGGTATGATTCATGCATCTCGCATTTTGTATGGCATGGTTATTATTTATCCTACATCATCAGGGTCATAGCCTCCACAGGCACATCATGGATGGCCAGATTTGGACTTCAAAAATGTTTAGTTCTAGCACTGTGGGCACATAGATTGTCCTTGGGTGAAAGTCTCAGAACCTTTTTGGTACCAGGTGATGCTCCAACGTATAGACCGAGTGAAAATATGAGTGTTGGTGCCGAATACCATTAGGCCGCATCTCTCACTATGTCGTGGTCAGCTAAAAGTTCAAGTAAGGGGGCTATAAGTTAGGTTGAGTTTGACCAATTCACAAATGGGTCTGCTATCGATGAGCCGAGTATGTATTAGCAAACTATAGGCGAATAGTGAGGTCTCTTTCGCTCGTTGGGCTACGCGACTAGGGAGGCGACAGTCAGTGTGGAGTGTATTTGACCCCGGTGATTTTCCAGAGAGGAGCTGTACTGATATGTGGACTTGATATGAGGACTGGGATGATTACATTGCATTTTGCATATGGCATTTGGCTATATAAGTCCCGCATTGCATAACCCTGGTATGGCTGATAGCATTCATGCGTGGTGTAGCATAGCCTTGGGATGACTGATGGTACTCCTGCCTTGTATCGCATAGCT
Organism: Magnolia changhungtana; assembly: GCA_030180095.1. Taxonomy (NCBI): domain Eukaryota; kingdom Viridiplantae; phylum Streptophyta; class Magnoliopsida; order Magnoliales; family Magnoliaceae; genus Magnolia; species Magnolia changhungtana. The sequence goes on along the minus strand of JASAUF010000066.1, from coordinate 581,905 downwards.
TTGGGATGGCTAATAGCATTTCTGCCTTGCATTGCATAGCCTTGTTACGGCTGGTGGTATTCATGGTCATGCCAGCATATTCTGCATACTCTGATATTGCATACTTGGCACCTATCCTACACACACTTACACCACCCTCTAAGCTTTCTATAAGCTTATGCACAATTGATGCATGCAGGTGACACTAGGCAGTAGCTGAGTAGGAGCAGGGGCGTGCCGCGTAGCTTTCTTTTGGAGTTTTGTTATAGCCATTGTATCTTTCCCTTTATGTGCCTTGTATTATAAAAGTTTTTATTCTTAGTGATTTTGTGATGATGCTCATGTGGTTATTATATGTGGGTTATGATCTTGGTTATACTGATTATGAATAGAATTATGTTATAGAAATCCTTCTTGTAGGATCCCAAGGTCGGAACCTGGTGTATGGGTGCCAAGAGTCGAGAATGGGGTACTATGGAGGCTATCGGCACCGGATTCGGCGATCTGGAATTTTGTGAGCCTGGTTTCTGAGTTTGGGGAGTGACAAGAGTTGGCATCAGAGCATAACCTGGAAATAACTTAAGACAACATCACATAGCTGCTTCAAGCTTAAGACACTATTATGCGTACTCTTTTGATTTGGTTTTATAACATCCATCAACTTTGGACGCCTTTGTTCTTTCTATAGACCATGCCGCTTAGATGAGGCACGAGAGGCACCCGTGGTACCCGAACGACCTGAGCACGTCCCGCTCCACCTCTTGAGGATCCCATTCCCGAGGCTCTCATTCCACCTCCAGTTGCTCTTATTCCCCCGCCTGAGCCTGCTGTACTTATGTCAGAGGCCCCGCAGTTCTTGCGCCTCAACCTGAGGCTAGTGCAGCCCTTACATTCCCTACCATACCCGTTAGAGCAAAGTAGTTGCAGCAGATGTTGCAGGCTGTCACAACTGCTCTGCATGAACAAGGTAGACATCCAATAGAGACTCCAGAGTAGACAGAGCAGGTGTGCGCAAGCACTCTTCTACGAGACTTCCGTCAGCATGATCCTCCGCGTTTCCGGGGTGAGTCAGACCTTGCAGCAGCTGAGTTATGGCGCTCCGAGGTGGAGAAGATTTTCAACACCATGTAATGTGCGACTCAGCAGCGAGTCCCGTTGGCGGTATTCCTTCTTCAAGGAGAGACTCAGCATTGGTGGGCATCTGTTTCCCGAGTGGCTGGGCCAAGTTTTGTGTGTACTTGGGAGGACTTCATGGATCGGTTCGACCAGAAGTTCTTCCCCGAGCATGTTCAGCAGCAGCGTGCATTAGAGTTTGAGATACTTGTTCAAGGGGACATGACCGTGTCACAGTATGAGGCACGCTTCGTCGCATTGTCCAGATTTGTGACTTATCTTATAGATGATGAGAGGCAGAAGGATCGCTGTTTCATGAACAGCTTGCCTCCCGCTCTCAGGAGTCGTGTGGTCGGACACCTGCTTGTGACGTTCGATCAGGTTGTTCAGATAACCTTGGTCTATGAGGATGATTAGGCCACCTTACAAAGGACTCGTGACCAGGGAGGAAACCGGAAGAGGAAGGCACCATCCGGTAGCTCCCGTCAGCAGCAGCACCATCGGTGTACGGCTCGCCCAGGATTTCAACCACCAGCAGCGCATCCATCATCATTTTTGAGACCATTCATAGGTGTTTTCTTTGGTTATGGTAAGATGGGACATCGTAGCCACGAGTGTTCCCATCCTCAGCAGCATCAGCCCCCGCATCAGCCTCCACAGCAGCAGCAGCAGTGACCACAACACTAGCCTCTGAGGCCTTCCCCGCAGTAGTAGAGACAACAGATTAGGCCACCGCAGCAGTAGCGACCGTAGAGGGGACAGGCACCTCCCCCGCAGGCCCAGGGCAGATTTTATGATGCTCAGTAGGACCCTCAATCATTAGGAGCGGTAGTCGATGGTATTCTTCCTGTTTTCGCTTGCATTGCACGTGCGTTGTTTGATTATAGAGCATCTCATTCTTTTGTGGCCGAGGAGTTCTACCGATCGACTGTTCTACCATTGGAGTCCACTCATGAGGCTTTGTCAGTATCGACTCCTTAGTATTAGGCCGATTTTGCTCATCTTACCCCGTTCTGATTGGGGATATGTTTCTGCCTGTGGATTTATTTGTGTTGTCGATGTCCGATTTTGATATTATCCTGGGCATGGATTGGCTTACTGAGTTCTACGCCGTATTGGACTGCTCCGCAAGGATAATCATGTTCTGTATACTCGGCTTGTCGTTGTTCCAGTTCGTTACCGAGCCCAGAAGAGAGTCGTTGTCTAGTTTGATGGCATGTGCAGAAGAGGAGTTAGTGGCTGTGAGCATCGATCAGTTGCCGATTGACTGTGATTTCCCCGACGTGTTCTAGGAGATTCCGGGGTTGCCGCCGCGCCGGCAGATTGAGTTCCATATTGATCTTGTGCCTGGTACCATGCCTATCTCGAAGGCCCAGTATCGTATGGCACCGATGGAGTTACGAGAACTGCAGGAGCAGTTGGACGAGTTACGAGAGTTAGGCTTTATCTGTCCGAGCAGTTCGTCGTGGGGAGCCCCGGTACTATTCGTGAAGAAGAAGGATGGCTCGTTGAGGCTCTGCGTGGATTACCACGAGCTCAACAAGGTCATGATTAAGAACAAATACCCACTCCCGAAGATCGATGATTTATTTGATCAGCTACAGGGTGCACAGTTCTTTTTGAAGATTGACCTACGGTCTGGCTATCATCAGATTTGGGTCAGAGAGGAGGACATCCCAAAGACAGCCTTTTGGACACCCTACGGTCATTTTGAGTTTCAGGTCATGTCCTTCGGACTGACTAATGCGCCCGCCTCCTTTATATAGTTGATGAACGAGGTCTTCCGGCCTTACCTTGATAAGTTTATTATGGTCTTCATTTATGACATCCTGATCTATTCGAGGACCCGTGAGGACCACAAGCAGCATTTGTAGATTATTTTACAGACGCTCAGTACCGACTAGCTCTATGCAAAGCTGAAGAAGTGTTAGTTCTGACAGGAGGAGGTGAAGTTCCTCGGTCACGTAGTGACGAGGGAGGGTGTCACTATAGACTCATTGAAAGTTGATATAGTGCGTCAGTGGGACCAGCCCACGAACGCGTTCGAGATCTGCAGTTTCTTAGTTTAATGAGATATTATCGATGATTTATTGAGGGATTCTCCCGCATTGCAGTACCACTGACCAGGTTGACTCGGAAGGGTGCCGAGTTCATCTGAAGTGACGCCTGTGAGCAGGCATTTATGAAGCTGAAGGACCGCCTCACGTCTACTCCTGTCCTCACTCTTCCCTCTAAGAGTGATGGATTTTTATTTTTACTGATGCCTTGAGAGTTGGATTGGGTGTTGTCCTGATGCAGCACAGGAAACTAGTGGCTTATGCATCACGCTAGCTCAAGGTTATGATCTGAACTACCTCACGCATGATCTGGAGTTGGCAGCAGTTGTCTTCGCACTAAAGGTCTAGAGACACTATCTTTATGGGGTTAAGTTCGAGATCTTCTCTGACCACAAGAGCTTAAAGTATCTACTTTCTCAGTTATAGCTAAATATGAGACAGAGGCGCTGGATGGAGCTCCTGAAGGACCATGATTTTGATCTTCAGTATCACCCAGGCAAGGTGAACATGGTGGCGGATGCGCTCAGCCGTCAGCCACAAGGTTTGGTGGCACAGATGATGGTTCGGGAGTGAAAGATGCTCAAGGATGTAGCAGAGTATGACTTCGAGTTTATTCTTCAGTCTTCTATTGTTCAGCTATCGAGCATGTCGATTCAACCCTCTCTTGTCGCAAGGGTAATTGAGGCTCAGCAGACAGACGAGTTGTTACAGGGTTACCAAGCAGAGGCCGCATCCATGGAGCAGTCAGACTGGCAGATTGGTTCCAATGGTGGACTTCATTTCAGAGACCGATTGTGTGTTCCGCACGTGCTAGAGTTGCATAGAGATATGATGACTGAGGCACACCGATCATGACTTACTATCCACCTGGGCTCCACGAAGATGTATCATAACATGAGGAGGCAATATTTTTTATCGAGGATGGAGTGCCAGATTGCCAGCTTTGTGACCGAGTGTGACACATGCTAGCGTGTCAAAGCCGATCATCAGAGACCCTTTGGTCCCTTACAGCCATTGAGCATTCCGCTGTGGAAGTGGAGCACTTATCCACTGATTTTATCATTAGCTTGCTGAGGACTCAGCGTGGTCACAATGCCGTCTGGGTTGTCGTCGATAGTCTGACGAAGTCAGCATATTTTATTCTGAATCATGCAACGTCGACATTAGATCGGCTTGCAAGGATATTCATCAAGGAGATTGTGAGACTGCACGATATTTCTGTTTCGATCATTTCTGACTAAGAACCGAGATTCATGTCTCAGTTTTGGAGGAGCTTCTAGCCAGCTATGGGGTCCATTTTGTAACTCAGTACCGCCTATCATCAGCAGACCGATGGGCATACCGAGAGGGTCAACCAAATTCTTGAGGATATACTCAGAGCTTGCGTGATCGACTTCGCAGGTAGCTGGGATGAGCATCTGCACCTTGCCGAGTTCGTGTACAACAACAGCTATCAGGTGACCATTTGCATGGTTTCTTTTGAGGCATTATATGACAAACTGTGTAGATCTCCTAGTTATTGGATTGAGGTTGGAGAGCGATGTCTCCTAGTTCCTAAACTTGTGTAGCAGTCATCAGAGGTAATCGACATCATCAGGTAGAGGATGTGCATAGCTCAGAGCCGGCAAAAGAGTTTTGTTGATCGTCGTCATCGTGCCCTAGAGTTTACAGTTGGGGACAGGGCGTATCTCAAGGTCTTGCCCATGAAGGGCGTGGTTCGATTTAGAGCGAAGGAAAAGCTCTCCCTGAGATTCATACTACCTTTCGAGATCACTGGGCAGGTGGGCGCCGTGGCCTACAGGATTGCCTAACCATCTGAGTTGTCCGGTATCCATAACGTTTTCCATGTTTCGATGTTGCGGAAGTGTGGATCAGACATTATTCTTGTGATTGATTGTCAGCCTCTTGAGGTCTATGAGGATGCTTCTTATATTGAGCAGCCGATTCGTATCCTTGATCAAAAGGAGCAGGTTCTCCGAACCAAGGTCATTCCTCTAGTGAAGGTTCAGTGGGGTCACCATTCTGAAGCAGAGGAGTCTTAGGAGCGCCAAGCTGAGATTAGAGAGCGCTATCCCCATTTGTTTGTTGAGTGATTGTTTATATTATGTCATGTATTGACTTGTATTGATTGCAATATATGTGATGATGTTTTGTCTTCTTCCTTTGTTTTGTCTAGGTTATAGTAAATTTTGAGGACAAAATTTTTTGTTTGGAGGGTAGAGTTGTCTGACCCATAACCTAGTATCCATTCCATTCCGTTAAGTCCTGTGGTCCTTCCGATTGAATTCCGGGGACCCGCGACCTATGGGTTGCATTTACAATCATCCCTAAGTTCCGCCCTATGAACCCGAACCAATTCGACCCGAAACCTATGTCATTGCGACCGCATCGTCACTGTGGTTCCAACTCCGCATCTCATGTGCCAATACGAGGTGTAGATCAAGAGATATGACCGCGCATAATCTCGACCATAGACTGCACGTTGCAGGGCCATAGGATTCCAGGTAGAGAGAGATCTCTACATAACCTCCAATGCATGACATCATCTCCATAGCCCATCTAGACTAGGATGATGACATCATCCCTATAAGTATGCCTTACATGTAATGAGTACAAGCATGCTTTCTTCTCTTCCCTATGCTCTTACAAACCCATCATTACCCTCTTACAACCCATCACTTCCCTTCTCTCTCATTTCCCTCATTTCTCTCTTCTAGCAAACCAAGAGAGAGACCTTGGATGTCCATGAGAACCCATCCCTCCAGTCCCTTCCAAGCTAGATCTCTCCCAATCCAACCTTCTAAAACCCATCCCCACCATTGAAACTACCCCATTGGAGCTAGAGAACACAAGTATAAAAGAAGAAGGATAAGCTTTGAGGTGGGTACTCTTCTAGGTTTAGTTATTTCATTTTTCTTGCATGGATCCTTCTTTCCTTTGCTTGGGAGTGTGTAGGACCCAACAATCAATGGTGGAGACCCTACATGACTCCATGAGTGTGGCCAATGACCCAGTTTGTGCGTGCATGTTGCCATGATGGGGCCATTCTCCATGGACCCCATCATGAGGTTTTTCCTTTGATCTATAGTTTGTTGGGTCATCTAGACCCTAGATCCATGGTGGGGATGGTATCCCTACCTCAGATTTTTTATTGTAGGCCCCATGCATGCATGAGATCCATATGTATTTGTTCAGATGGTTGTGATTGCTTGAGGACTCATAGTGGCAGAGTCCTCCCTATGGCCAAGATCTTCTTTCTCTCTCCTTCTCTCTCTCCTCTTTCTTTAGTTTTCTGATGTATGTGGTCCACCTGATGTGTCCATGCTTCCAGACCATCCAGCTGTTGGGGCATCCAGGCCCATCATGGTTTTTATGGTTTGGATGGCCATTAAGCCTGATTATATAGTCGTATTGAAAGGGGGCATTGGTCTGGAGTATGTGTGACCCATCTAGGTGGACCCCACCTTGATAAATTTGAGATAAATCCCCCAATCTATTGCACATTAGGTTGGAATGGACGGCAACATGTTGCTATCCAGATTTCTAGCCCATTGTTGTATGGTTTTGTATAAAGCTTAAGCCCTGTTTATAGCTCTTCTTTCTCCTTGATTTTTAGGTATTCCTCTGAGGTGTGGACTTTACCGTGATGTGTGATGAAACCTCTTGCATCCACCCTTGATTGTAGCCCCATGGAGCAGGCCTAAGAGGGCTGGACAGTCCAAGTTTCTGGACCGTCCAATAGTCCTGCATGATGGAAAAACATACATATCAGCTTAGTTTTGGGGATGGTGGGCCACTCGTGTGGACCCCACTTGTTGTTCATTCATGGGTGCATGTAATCCACCCATTTTCCTCTTTATTGGGCAGGCCTAGGCCCTCTCCATTTGGTGTACAAGATGGGGACAGCAACATTCTAGCACCAGATTTTTATTTAAAAACCTTATTGTCAAGATTTTTATTTCTGTTTATATGCATATATGGCTTCTCCCCTTACCTTCCTTGTGACCCACCTTATTGGGACCCACCTTAGTCATTGGTAGAATATCCAGGGTGTCCATTTATGGGACACCACAGCTAGGCCAGCAGCCCACCTGCTGGACGCCCCAACTGGGCTAATGTCCAGCAGGAGGGTTGACCGTCCACCCTCCTTTGTGGCCCACCTTAATAATGTGTTAAATCCCAACTGTCCTCCATTGCGTGGCCCACCCCTAGTGGAATGTCCAGAGTTGGGGCCCACCTTGTTTGTATTTTTCCAGGCCGTCCAGGCCCCCTTGGAACGTCCAGGCTGGGTTGGGCGCAGGTGGACTTGCGGTCCAACGACAAGCCCACCCTGATTTATGAGTTGTATTCGTACCTTCCATCTGGTGGGGCCCATTATATCATGTATGAGATACCATGGAGTTTTTATTTTATCCAGATAATCTATTTTACTGGACTCCAGCAGGCCTAGGAAGTTAGGTGGGCTGGATTTCTTGCAAGGGCCCGAAATTGCTGCATATAGTTGTATGTTTTGGAGTTGTGAGGCCCACCAGATTGAGGGTGTTATGTATATATACCATGCTTATATTATTCTGAGGTTTTGGGCCCCATTTATGTCTTGTATGGCCCACTACCCATTTGATTGAATTCAAACCTTACTGCCTAGATTTTTTTTTTTTTTTTTATACGTCCAGGCAGGCCTAGAAGGGCTGGACGTCCAGCCTTAGTACTTATCCAACACAAGTGCTGCCCATCCATTGTGTTGGGCCTTGTGGGCTGGTTGTAAGCCCACTATGGTGTGTGTGATTGTATCTTTATGACCCATCCAATTTACCAACTTTTGGGCTGACCTATAAGGCCCACAAAGGGAATGTGAAGAGTACCTTAGCCATTTGTTTTGGGGCAAATGAGCTGCCCATGAGACCTATTATAATGTATGTATTCGTTGATACTTGGGCCATAGTTTGCCCCATTGATCCCACATTGATGTCTCTAGGCTTTGGGCTGTTTCTTAGGGCCCATTATATGGTATGAGATGTTATGGATTGCTACCCATTTTCTTTTCATGGTTGCATCTAAGCCTTAGGCCTTGTTTTAGCTAGGTTCCTTGTGGGGCTGCCTTCTAGGGAACAATGGTGGTTAAATGTCCACATTATGAACCCCTTAGGTCCTTTGACAGGCCCATTCTCATTTATTGGGCCCGTAGTATTGCTTACCTAGACTTTGTGGGCTACTCCAAATCGTTGGGCCCCCACTATTGGTTATACTTCTTCCATACCATGTCGAATCATCTAAGTACCTAGACCCGACCTTGTTAAGAGGAGAGTATAACATCAATGCATATTATGCTTAGTTATCTTCATGATTCATTCTCATATGCATCATATGCATGCTTGGTTGAGGAGTGATTGATCATGGTATGTGTTATTAGGCAGGTTGTTTATGGGACTCCTTGAGTGATGGAGTTGCCCCCACATGAGCGCGCTGTATGCGCAGGGCTGATGCATGGTTGATTGGTATGATTCATGCATCTCACTTTTTGCATGTCACGGTTATTATTTTCCCTAGCATCATCAGGGCCATAGCCTCCATAGGCACATCGTGGATGGCCAGATTTGGATACCGGAAATACTTAGTTCTAGCACTGTGGGCGCGTAGGATGTCCTTGGGTGAAAGTCCCAGAACCTTTTTGGTACTAAGAGATGCTCCAATGTCTAGAGTGAGTGAAAACATGAGCATTGATGTCAAATACCATTAGGCCGCGCCTCCCACTGTGTCGTGGTCATTTGAAAGGGGGTGTGGCCTTACCCACTCGAGTGAGGGGGCTATAAGCTAAGCTGTATTTAACCACCTCGCAAATGGGTCTGCTATCAACGAGTTGAATAGGTATTAGCAGACTACAGGTGTATAGTAAGGTCTCTTCCGCTCGCTGGGCTGCACAGCTAGGGAGGCGACAGTTAGTGTGGAGTGTATTTAACCCCGGTGATTTCCCAGAGAGGAATTGTACTGATATATGGACTTGATATGAGGACTGGGATGATCGCATTGCATATTGCATATGGAATTTGGCTATATAGGCCCCGCATTGCATAGCCCTAGTATGGCTAATAGCATTCATGCTTGGTGTAGCATAGCCATGGGATGGCTGATGGCACTCCTACCTCGTATTGCATAGCCTTGGGATGGCTGATTGCATTTCTATCTTGCATTGCATAGCCTTATTACGGCTGGTGGTATTCATGGTCTTGCCAGCATATTCCACATACTCTGATATTGCATCCTTGGCACCTGTCCTGCACACACTTACACCAGCCTCTAAGCTTTCTACAAGCTTATACACGATTGATACATGTAGGTGACGCTAAGCAATAGCTGAGCAGAAGTAGGGGTGTGACGCGAAGCTTTCTTTTGAAGTTTTGTTATAGCCATTGCATCTTTCCTTATATGTGCCTTGTATTGTAAAAGTTTTTATTCTTAGTGGATTTTGTGATGATACTCCTGTGGTTATTATCTGTGGGTTATGATCTTGGTTATGCTGATTATGAACAGACTTATGTTATAGAAATCTTTCTTGTAGGATCCCAGGATTGAAACCTGGTGTAGCCAGATTCGTCGATCGGGAATTTTACGAGCGCCGCCCCCCCCCCCCCCCAAGGACATCAGTCATATATCAAAGCTTCAGTTGTAGTGGTAAAACTGCAATTTCAATTGGTATTAGAGAGAGGTTCTCTTGTAGGGCTTAACAATATAGAGGGAGATCCTAGTTGAAGCTTAAAAATATGTCTCAGACTGAGGGGAAGTCAGTCTCAAGACCACCAATTTTTTATGGATCTAACTATGCATATTGGAAAGTAAGAATGCGTATCTTTCTTAGATCTTTAAATCATGCTATCTGAGACATTGTTGAAAACAGGTGGCAAGCAGTAATGGAACAAATAATATATGATGATAATGCTACCACTGTTCATAACCCCAAGTGTAGGGTCGCGATGTAGTAATAACTTGTGAGAACGACGTCGAATCCACATGAACTAAACTTGTACGTATTCTGAAAAGAACTAGAACTAGAACTAGAAGAAGATCTAAATCTGAATTCTAAAATAAAAGAGAGTAATTGTGAATAATGTTTAAACAATTAATTAAAGGTGGGAACTAGGGTGCCAAGGATCCACTTATAACTATTAAGATGCTACCATACTTGATTCAATACACAATTAGAATTAAAGTCCTATCCTATCCAATTAGAAGATAAAGCAATTTAAATCGAACCAGAACTTTCATTGACCTAATTTTCAATAGAGGAGAATTGTGAAGATTGGAAGGGATTGCATCACCCTACCATGCCCAGGAGACGATGGTGAATAATGAGATTTACCAATCTCACTATCTTAAAATAAGAAAAGAAGATATCCAAAGCTATCACAACATCTATTATAATTTGAGTCACAATAAATCATTGAAAATTGAAAATATTCCTTTAATATCAAACTAAAAATCAATGAAGTTCAATAAAAACAAGAATCAAAGTAAAATAAACATCCCAACATGTTACAAGCTTCACCTCTTAGCTCTAGCTAAGAGGTTTAACCAACCATAGGCATGATTGAAACCAAATCTCTTAAACAAAGCATGAAAAATAAACTAAGGAAGAAGAAAAACTCTTTAGCGGCTGCTCCACCCTTGTGCTATGCTCCTTGAGACCTTTCTAAACTCTAGAAGATGCTTTCGAGCATCCTAGGGAGTCCTATGTATAGTTGTGGAACTCCAACTTTTACACCGAGTTGGAAAAATCTAGAAACTGCCTTAAATTTACACACTTTGCACAGTTTTTCAAAATAGACTCAGGATTTAAACTACCTCAAATTTAGCACTCTATGCAATTTTTCAAAATATACTCAGAGTTTCAAAATATGCTTTTTAGGACAATTTCAGGGATACGTTTGTTTTCGGGACAATTTCAGGATTCCTTTTCTTCACTTCAAATCTTTGATTCTCTTCATTCCTCACTTGGTTTTCTTGTATCTTTGGTATGTGAATTCTTCATTAATGACTTTTAAATCTCCAAATCTTCATTTAGTAATCTTTTGAGCATAAATCTTCCTTTTGACATCAATTTCACCTTAAGCTCTCGAAATCACTCGCACATGAAAACATGCACAATTAAATCAATTAAGCACCATCATGTTTATAAAATCAAGGTATAAATGGGGAGAAATATGCAATATTTTACACTCAACACACCCCCAAACCAGTATTTTTCTAGTCCCAAGCAAAGCATGGTGAAATAATTCTCAATTCTCAATGTTCAAACTCTTTTTCAAAAATTAATCTTTTACGCAATCAAGTATGGATGAGTAGAATTAAGACGAGAAAGTGGGAGTTTGAAAACCTAGAGTCAAATCATATAAGCAATCCATCAAATAGGTTCTTTATCGATTAAATCAGAGCATAAGTTCATATATCAAGTTTTTCTAACATGCTTAGTGAATTCCAACTTACTTTTCACAAACATATATTATCATTAGATAATATTATCCATGATCATCACCTTAAGATTAATTAAATAATCAAGTACTGATTCCAAACTTATCCCATTTTCTTTCTTTTTTTCAGTTTTTGATTTTATATCGACGGTCTCTTTTTATTTATTCATTCTTTTCACACTTTCCATTCTTTTTCATTCTTTTTATAGTCTTTTTATTCTTTTCCAGTCTTTTCATCATATATGACCTTTTTGTCGATCTCACTGTTTTTTAACTGATTTTTTTTTCATCTTTTAAGGTGGATAAAATTCTCCAGACTTAATTCACAATCATCTATCAATGCTTCACATACTAACAATAAAAAATTCTAGCATAATTCACAGAAAGCAACTTGAACATGTCTTGTAAAAGTAGATTAACATGATATTCAAACTTCCTCTTAATCAATTGAGTGCAAGAACTGTAGGTGATAGACTACTTAGTTGATCAAACTCTGACAATTCAAAATTCAATCTCAATCTTATTATCATACTCAAAACATTTTTTACATACACAATTTATCATTTTCAAACAGAATTCAACTTAAAACATTGAAATTTTCAAAAATAAATTGCTCAGAACTAAGAAAACACTGATTAGTTTACCTAATCCACACCTCCAACCTAAAATCTACATTATCCTCAATATAAACAAAATATAAGCATTGAATGCATATGAGATAACGAAAAGAAATGAGAAGCGATGAAAAGGTAGTACCTGAAGAAAGGGGATTGAAGCTTTTCCAAGGTTCTCAATGTGAAGATGGGTTAACACAAACACTCAAACAAACTGAAAGCAAACTATCCTAATCCTAAATCCTACGAAAGGAATAAAACTTAACTATACCTCCATCATACTAGGAGATCAATCCTGGTACATAGGATCAGTCAGAGGCATGGACATATCCTCTGAGTCAAATTTCTCAATAAATGGCCTTAAACGATATCCGTTCACTTTAAAAACATGGTCATTCGTTGGATTCTTTATCTCAACGGCCCCATGTGGATAGACATTAGTAAGAGTGAAAGGGCCAGTCCATTGAGATCGGAGTTTACTTGGAAAAAGGTGTAACCAAGAATTGTACAGAAAGACTTTTTAACCAGTTATGAATGATTTTCGAAGGATGTTCCTATCGCGGAACACCTTTATCCTGTCCTTGTAAATTCTCAAGTTCTCGTATGTTTTGTTCTGGATTTCTTCAAGTTCATTCAACTGTAGTTTGCGCAGTGAACCAGCGTTGTCCAAATTGAAGTTCAAATTTTTTATAGCCCATTGGGCTCTATGTTCCAACTCCACAGGCAAGTGCAAGCTTTCCCATAGACGAATCTAAAGGAAGACATTCCAATGGGGGTCTTATTCACAACCCCAAGTGTAGGGTCGCGTTGTAGTAATAATCTCGGTGAGACCGAGGTCGAATCCACAGGTAATCTTGTACGCTTCTGAATTTAACTAGAATTAAAACTATGAGAAGAGATATCTAGAATAACATGAATAATTGTGATTAAGGTGAAAACTATCAATTAAAAGGAATTACGGTGCTAAGGATCCACTTGTAGCTTCTCAGGAAATCCAACTAGAATCAGAGTCTTATCCTATCCAATTGAAAAAGAGAGATAATCAAATCTCTGAACTTCTCATGACCCTAATCTCAACGGATGAGACTTGTGAGGATTAAAAGTGATTCCATCATCCAACCATGCCCAGTAGACAATGGCAAACAACAGAATATACTAATCTTACAACCAATCATAGGAGAATTGTGAAGATTAAGAAGGATTTCATCACCCTACCATGCCGAAGGGACGATGATGAAACAACAGGACTTACTAATTTCACAATTTCAAATCAGGAAAAGAAGATATTCAAAGCAATTGCAGATCTAATGTAATTTGTCACAACAAACCATTAAAAACTAAAAATATTCCGTAATAAAGAATTAGAATCCATAAGGTTCAATAAAAACATGAATTAAAGCAAAGAAAACATCCGAATCACGCTACAAGCTTCACCTTGTATCCCTAGCTAAGAGGTTTAGCCAACCATATACATGTTTGAACTAAAATCTCTTAAAAAAAGTATAAAAATAACTAAGGAATAAGAAGAAAGACTCTTGACAGCTGCTCTCCACACTTTTGCTCAGAAGATGCCTAAAAACATCCTAAGGAATCCTATTTATAGTTGGGGAATTTTCTCTTGCGAACCAACCTTGAAAATTCGCAAACTGACCTTTAAACCGCCTCAAATTTACACAGTCTGTGTGCTTTCTGCGTAACCTTTGATGATTTGAAGTAGATCTTCAACGAGTCGAGGATCACGGGAATTTAAAAGTTCATGTTACTGGAGTTCGAGCTGAAGTTTCTTCGACTAGTCGAGTAGAGCTTAGACTAGTCGAATGAGGGCTTAGACTAGTCGAAGCAGGAAAATTGTTAGGATTCCTTTTCTTCACTTCAAGTCTTCAATTCTCTTCATTCCTTACTTGGTTTTCTTGGATCTTTGGCATGTGAATTCTTCATTTTTGGTCTTCTAAGATCTAACCTTTGGCTTGATGATTCTTGAGCATTATATTCATGCTTTTAACATTCTTTTCAATCCAAGCTCTCAGATTCACCTTGTAACACAAACATGTATAAAATAGACCATTAAGTATTATCATGTTCATAAAACCAAGATATACATAGGGAAAAATATGCAATATTTGATACTCAACACACTCCCCAACCAGCATTTTGCTAATCCTGAGCAAAACATGCGTGAAATAATCTTCCATCTTTAAAGTTCAAAACCTTTTTTAGAAATTAATCTTTTGTATAATCAAGTATGAATGAGTATAGTCAAGATGAGAAAGTGAGATTTTGAAAACCTAGAGCCGAATCACATAAGCAATCAATCAAATAGGTTCTTTATCAATTGTTTAAGATCATAAGTTCATATATCACGTTTTTCCAATGTGCTTAGTGAATATCAACTTACTTCCCATAAACATACTACATTTCATAATGTTAGCCATGTTCATCATATCAGGATTAGTTTAAGAATTCAAGTACTGATTCCAAACTTATCCCCTTCTCCTTCTTTTTCCAGTTTCAACCATTACATCCTTTTCAAAGGCCTTTTTCATTCTCCTTAAAGATGTTGTCATTCTTCATTCTTTTCATGACCTTTTTGTCGATCTCCTATTTTTTAACTGGTTTTTCATCTTTTAAGGTGGATAAAATTATCCAGACTTGATCCTTCAACATCTATTCATGATTCACATACTAACAATTAGAAATTCTAGCATATCCCAAGGAAGCAACTTGAGCGTGTTTTGTAATTTAGATTAACATGATATACAAATTTCCCCTTAATCATTCAAGAACCTTATGTGATAGTTTACTCAGGTGATCAAACTCTAACAATTCAAGATTCAATCTTTATCTTATTATCCTACTCAATGCATTCTTAATTACACAAACTATTACTTCCAAACAAGTTTTAGTTTGAAATTTTCAAAAATTACATAATTTCTCCTCAAAAGTAAACAAAATACTGATTAGTTTACCTAATCTACACCCCCAACGTAAAATCTACATTGTCTTCAATGTAAAAGAAATACACATATGCACATGAGACAATGAAAGGAAAGGGAGTAGTGATGAAAAGATAATACCTGGACGAATGAAATTTGAGGCCTTTCCACGAATCTTAGCATAAAATGGGTTAGCACAAAATAAAACTAAACAATTTGAAAGAAAACTATCCCAGTCCTAAATTATATGAAAGTAATAAACCTAAAGTAGGAAAATAGGGGAAAGCTACTCTGTCATGCAGCACGATTTCTCCTCCGGCCAGTATCTTGATATATTTCTCAGTAGCTTTCTCAACAAGATCATCCAAAAGCTCCTTTTGCAATAAGCTCGAATGCCTTGGACCATGAATTTCTAGAGAAATTTATGGACCTCAGCATAAGATTTCCATTTAATATCCTGAGGTATCCAAAGTATATATGATTCACCTGTGACAGAAAAAGTTTCAATGTTAGTACACCATGCTGAATCAGAGACTACAAGTAGATGGAATTTAGAAAAAGTTTCTGTAAGTGGTGTAGTCTCAATACATTCTGAAGTTTCAGACTTCAGTTCAATTGTCAGATCTCCCTCCTTTAATAGTAAACATTCAAGACTTGTAGAAGGAGTGACTCCAGAATAAGGGTTCTCTCAGTCAGTAACAACTACCGAGGTATAGTCTTGCAAGGCATCCACTATGTCTTATATCATGGGATCGTTTAAATCTGTAAAGTGTGCCGAAAAATCTTTTAAAGAGTTGAGAGATTCAGTTGAGATTGACTCATTCTCCACATTGAAGTCTGTGATGATTTGTCCAAGGATTCCACTGTCTTTGAAAATAGATGGAAGCATGCTCTCTTGCTCATGCCCTACAGAGACAGATTAAGGATCAGTAGGTGAAGCATTAATATGAAGACTTTGTTCATTAATACTACTCAGTGGAGGCATTGAATCATCAAGAGTGTACATCTCAGATGGTGGCCTCAACTGGGTGGTTTCAAGTTCCAGAGTCATATTGGGCAAATCGTCCATCTCCCTAATCCAATCATCATTTAATTCAGATGAGTGGTCTAAATACGCCTCACAAGAGTTGGAAGGGTCAGTTGAAAGGGGTTCATCTTCCGTATTTAAATCAGACATGTCAGATGGGTGGAGTAAATCCTTATGGCCGACCACTTCCTGATCATTGACATGAGCCAATCTTGAGATTGATTCCAGGGGGATTTGGGTGTACATTCATGATTGTCATCCCAATACTCATCATCTTCCAATTCAGTGTAGTGCACAAGTGGAATGGGATCGCTTTCCTCACATTCTGTTTCTAGATTAGGTTGAGTTTGAATAAACTACCATCTTCCTCATTGAAACTGTAAGTGTTGTGCACACTTTTGTTTGTCAAATTTCAATGAGATGAAACATCTTAAGTGATGGAAAGTTCACCTTCAAATGAACCTTCAAATAGATCTTCAAATTAATCTTCAAGAGAATCTTCAAGAGAAGCAAGATGGAAAGTTCACCTTCAAGAACAAACCATGAAGTTGGATACTGCAAGCACAAGTTCAAGTCATGGATAATTCAAGCTAAAGAGTATTCAAGTTTTACTACTTTTCTAGTAGAAGATCAAGCTCCACCTTCAAGTAACAGATTCATCCTATACACTTCGATGTCCAGTTTTCTCAGGTATAAATGACCCTAGAAAAACCTTAGACTTAGGTGCTTTCAAATGTTAAACTTATATGGGTTTTTATACTTTGGTTAGGCTTTAGTTAGACTAGTTTAAGCCTTAGTTCGACTAGTATAAGCTATGGCTCGACCAGTCTAAGTATATCTTTGACCAGTCCAAGATTCAAACTCAAAAAATAGATATTTCTGATGGTTTCTTGACCTGTCGAAGAGACACCTTCGACCAGTCGAAGGATGCTCGACTCGAAGTCCAGCAACTAAATTTTAGCACCCACGACCAGTCGTAGAACTATTTTAACCGATTGCACCCAAATTTAAAATTTGGTTGGATCTTAGACGAGTAGAAGGAGACCTTAGACGAGTTGAAGCAACAACATTTCAGCCTATAAATAGAGGCCTTCTCTCATCCAAAATTACCAATCTAAGCTAAGAAAAGCCTTCATTTAGAAAGAGAGAAGTCCCCACTATCATCAAGCTATTGCACGGTATTTTATATTTCTGTTTATATAGATTTTGTTTTGATTCTTTGATCTCTCATTTATAAATCTTACTTTTTAAAAAAGAGAGTAATCACTCTTCTTTTGAGATCTAAAGGATTCAAACAAGTAGCCTGAGGTTTGAATTAATATAAAATCTATTTAGAACCTAGAACCCTTGATTGTATTAATGGACATTGAACATTCTACCTCAAACAAAGCGGTTTTACGAGCTACATCAAGAACGTCGTCAAGAAGAAGATAAATATCATTCTGTACTTTTGTTTTTTGATTTCTTTGAGACATCTAAATAATCTCAAGTATTGGTTTTGACTAAGATAACCAAAAACTCTTAACATGGGGTTTTGTTTGTGATAACCCATCTAAAAACATAACCGTATAGGTTTTAAGGTGAACCTATGAAAACCTTGTTTATTAGTGAATGCCAATATCAAGTGGGTTGTGATTATTGGGAGTGGAGTAGGTGTAGCTGTTTGAGAACAGTTGGTATACACACTGAACTACTATAACTCCTGGTGTTTGTGGTGAATGGTTTAAGTTGTGTATCTATGGTTAATGATTGTAATTTGTTTATAATAATGTGGTGAATGCTTGTAATAGATAGCTCTCTCTTGTCTCTTGCTTAGTTTGTGATCTTGATCCTTACTACTTTCATGAAATCAAGTTGTCCTAACTAAAACTTTGTTTTTGGTGTAAGGTTGTCCTATGAACAAAGTTTGAATCAATTTCTCAATACTACTACTATTGAGATTAATGATTTATTCTAATTTATTTATTAATTCAATACCTTAAAAATTTTATTAGGCATAGTCCTATTCACCCCCCCCCCCCCCCTCTCTAGGACTGTTAGCTCGCCTCTTTTAGAAACCAAGTGTGTCAGTATCATTATATTCGAAAACTAATAGTGTCTCTTGATCATTCCTTTGGATAGTCATTGAGATCGACTCTTTGAGAAATTGAACCGTGTACTCATTAATGGAATTTAACTCCTCATTCTCAATTTTAATATCTTCCACAAGTGAGTTAGGATCACTCTCCTCACATTGTGTTTCCGAATTGGGTTGAGCCTAGTATGACCTAACCTCTTCCTCCTTATTGAGGGGCGGCTGAATTCTTTGCATTGAATATATGAGTGATTCGCATGATGTTCTGATGGCAGTGAATGCTTGTGCGACATATTCGTTGAATTGTTCTTAAGCATCTATGTATTTCTGAATTGACTCCTCTTGGATTGTTTCTGGTTTAATCGCATAAGTAGGGAATCCAAGGGAGTAGTCATTAAAATCAATTGGTGGTTCATTTCTCCAATGCTGATGTTTCCACTGATCAAGTCATACGGGTCATAGGTGGGAGAATTTGATGGTTGTTGGTACATATTATCACCCGTAATGTAATTTTGCATTGTTTTCTTCTTATGTGATGGGTGATAATAGTTCTCATCCCAATAATCACTTACTATTCTCTTAATCGATGGAGTATGATTATTCTTTCGCCTATAATCTCCGAAGGACTTCTTAACCGGTGGAGCATCATATTCCGGTCGGTTCTCGATGATGGTCTCAAAAAAATTTTGAGACATAGGTTGTTTTCTAACATAATTATTTGACAGCCCTTCACAATTTCTCACATTCTCTAGAACTAGCTCAGCGTGCTAACGTTCCCACTCTTGCATATACATGGTGAAACCCTAATTCTGAATCTACTTCTAAAAGAAAATCCTACAGCAATATGGAGAGTAAATAGAGGGAAGAAGTTACCATAAGAGAATACTATAATTGAAGATCCTACAAGATCAGAAAACAAAGTTAGTTCCTAAAAACAAAACTCTAAAATTAGAAAGTTCTAAAAACCATAGATTAAAAAATTTTAGAAAATAAGAAAAATCTAACTAGAAGGAAAACTAGATGAA
Source organism: Magnolia changhungtana (assembly GCA_030180095.1). Lineage (NCBI taxonomy): Eukaryota > Viridiplantae > Streptophyta > Magnoliopsida > Magnoliales > Magnoliaceae > Magnolia > Magnolia changhungtana. The sequence goes on along the minus strand of JASAUF010000066.1, from coordinate 562,621 downwards.
TTGTAACAAAGAAGAGATCTAAAATAGATAAGGGGGAACTTTGGAAGAAAATTACCGAATAAAAGTTGCTATGTTAAAATCCTACAAAACAGAAAAGCAAGTTAGTTTCTAAAAACAAATTAGGAAAGTTCCTAACTTAAATATAGAAAGATAAGTTAGTTTCTAGAAATAATTCAGAAAAACCCTAACCTAAAAATAGAAAGTAAATAAACCATAATCTTAACCTAATTCTAAAACTAGTTAACCTCAGAAAAACGCAACCGTTAGTCCCCGGCAACGGCGCTAAAAACTTGTTCACAACCCCAAGTATAGGGTCGCGATGTAGTAATAATCTCGGTAAGACCGAGGTCGCATCCATAGAGAATAATCTTGTACGCTTCTGAATTTAACTAAAATTAAAACTAGGAGGAGAAATCTAGAATAACGTGAATAATTGTGATTAAGGTGAAAATTAAAAGGAACTAGGGTGCCAAGGATCCACTTGTAGCTTCTCAGGATGCTACCTTGCTTGATTAAGAAAATCTAACAGGAATTGGAGTCTTATCCTATTCAATTGGAAAAGAGAGATAATTGAATCTCTGAACTCCTCATGACCCTAATCTCAACGGATGAGACTTATGAGGATTGGAAGTGATTCCATCATCCAACCATGCCCAGGAGACAATGGCAAACAACAGGATATACCAATCCCACATCCACTCATAGGAGAATTGTGAAGATTAGGAAGGATTTCATCACCCTACCATGCCCAAGGGATGATGGTGAACAACAGGACTTACTAATTTCACAATCTCAAATCAGAAAAAGAAGATATTCAAAGTAATTGCAGATCTATTGTAATTTGTCACAACAAACCATTAAAAACTAAAAATATTCCTTAATAAAGAACTAGAATCCATAAGGTTCAATAAAAACATGAATCAAAGCAAAGCAAACATTCCAATCACACTACAAGCTTCATCTCTTAGCCCTAGCTAAGAGGTTTAGCCAACCATAGACATGTTTAAAATAAAATCTCTTAAGAAAAACATAAAAACAACTAAGGAAGAAAAAGAAAGACTGTCACGCCCCAAACCCGAAAATCGGATTCACAGGAATCCCGATCACCGAATCCAGTTCCGACAACCTCCGTAGTACCCCATTCTCGGCTCCCAGTGCTCATATGCCAGGTTCCGATCCTGGAATTCTACAAGGAGGATTTTTCCAACCTACATTTCTCTCGTAAGAAGCATAACTACAACTTTACCCAAATCACAAAAGCAACATCATCATCACATATCCACTCATATAAACTTTGAATACAATGCTAAAAGGGAAATACATATATCAAAAGTCAAAGCTCCAGAAGACGGCTACACCCTCCAAGCTTAACGTTGTTGCGACCTAACGCCACCTGCACGCATCTATCGTACATAAGCTTATAGAAAGCTTAGAGGGTGGTGAAAGTGTGTGCACAAGGTAAGTGTCAAACATATAGATATCAAAGTAAGCGGAAATACTAGTAAGATCATGAATCATACGATATCAGAATATGCAATGCGGATTGACTATACAAATGCGGAATCAAAGAGAGCTAAATATCAGATGCCGATGATGCAATGCAATATGTAAATCCTGAAGAGCCATAAATACCATCAACCTTATCTAGGCCATATATCAAACTTATGTATATCGCACGATCATGTGGGGATAACTCCATCTCACAAGGAGTCCCATAAACATCTCGGCCCAATGACATCTGCTTTAATCAATCATCCATAACATGCAAACGAACGATGGGTGTCCACAGAAGGATGGTGGATCTAGTCCAAATAACAAGATAAGCTCACTGATTTAAAATGCATAACGATAGTTAAGGAAAGAATCCAACTTATCGCCACCACAACATCAGATGATGCTCCCGATGTGGGACAAAGTTCTGCCTTCACTGTGCGCACAGTAGCCTTCCAATAACTGGTAGCTCGGTCTGGTCCTCATACCCCGCCCACTTAGTGTCCGCCCACGTGCGCCCGCGCACATGTGATCATAGTGATGGAGCATCACAATATCCCCCATCGAGGGCAGATCCGAGTCTAAGTGCAATAAGTGGGCTTCCCTACCCTCTCTATCATGTAATAAACTAGACTTTCCTGTGGGACCCGATATATACATAAGGTGGGCTCTAAGGTATACGTATCATGATGCTATGTTGTCATATACTCATAATCGGTATCGATCACCGGCCTCGACAATCGTCCTCGACAATCGGCCTCAACAATCGGCCTCAATAATTGGCCTCGTCAATCGGAATTGGTCTCAACAATCGGAATCAGCCTCGATAATCGGCATTGACAATCGGAATCGGGATTGATAATCGGAATTAACCTCGACAATCAGAATTAGTCGAACAAGGCCTAAGGGAAGGTCACAATGTGGACATTCAACCATCATCGCCCATCAATGTGGACATTTAACCATCATTGCTCCCAAGGAGTGGCCCACATAGGGCCAAACATATAGTGGGCCCATGGCCTCACACAAAGGCCTAATATACATCGTAATGGGCCTCATACAAGGGCTACATACACGTCACTATGGGCTACATCACATGGTCCTAATACACGTCACTATGGGCCGTATCACATGGGCCTAATACATATCACAATGGGCCTCATCATATGGCCATAAATGCATCACATCAGGCCTTGCCATGGGCCTCGAATACATCACAATGGGCCACAACCCATGGGCTTCAAATACATAATAGATGGGCCCTACACATGGGCCTAATATACATCACAGGTGGCCCTGCACATGGGCCTCGTACACATCAAGTGGGTTACATCAACGGGCCACACTAATGGGCCTCATACACATCAAGTAGGTTGCATCAACGGGCCACACTAATGGGCCTCATACACCTCAAGTAGGTTGCATCAACGGGCCACACTAATGGGCCTCATACACATTAAGTGGGCTATATCAATGGGCCGCACTAATGGTCCTAATAGATATCACAATGGGCCTTGCCCATAGGCCATGAGTACATCACAATGGGCCTCGCCCATGTGCCTCATCACTGGGCCACACCAATGGGCTTCATGTATATCAAATAGGCCGCACCGATGGGTCTCATGTATATCAAATCGGGCCCTCCCATATGTATTTTTGAGATCCGACCTATTCATAAGTTAACATAGAGATAAATGGAGTGAAAACCAAACATCAGCTTGATTGGAAACTACTGTGACTCCTAAGAAGGTTGAACAGTGGATGTCACTGTCCACTATTTAAATGGTGGGGTCCACTTGAACTTTGGATCTGACTCACTCATTTTCCCATGCCATAAAATGATCTCATAAAAGGTTGGACGATATGGATACAACACATGCATCATGGTGGGTCCCACTGTCCAAGGGCTAGACGGTGTGAATGAAACACACTCCACGGTGGGCCCCACACTGCTGACTTCACCATAGCAGTTATATAGCTGTTGTACGGTACCCAACCAATCAACTCCCATGGCTGGTGGGTCCCACCATCCTGCTGTGTGGACGGTGGATGCAACACATGCATCATGGCGTGGCCCATCCCAATGGATGGACAACGTGGATGGGTCCCACAGACCCTGCTGATGTTGGTACGGTAGTGGCATAACTGGCTGCTATACATTGCAACCTAAAAAAAAAAAGAGATTGGTCCCACGTACTAGGCTATCCCCATTATATATATATATATATATATATTGCTAGCCAGTACACCCACTGTCAGTTTACACTACATTGTTAGCCACCCCACTGTCTATTCACACTTTACTAAACGTACAGCATCTAGGGATGCTGGACGGATGTCGTGAATATATTCCATCAAGGTGGGTCCCACATGGACGTGGCCCACCTAATTGGTCTGGTATTTGTGTTTTCTCATCATCCAGGCCCGCTAGATGGACGACATTGATAAAATACATAAATCATGGTGGGCCACACCGTTTTGGATGGATGAATGGTAGTGGATTGGAATAAATACATCAAGGAGGGCCGCACCCACAAGTTTGGGGTGGGCCACATCCTAGATGGACGGTTGGTATGTCATATAAACATCACGTTATGTCCCACATGAATGGGGTCCACCGGTAGATGGCATGGATGTAAACATCATGGTGGACCACACACCTCATCATCATCATTACCATACAAAAAGGAAAAAAGAGAGAGAGAAAAAGAAAAAGGAGAGATTGGATGGTGATGGAGGGACCCCGCCACTATGGGCCCTCCATGATTAGAATACATACATAAAAATGGGTCCCATCACAAGTGGGCCTTCTAATAGAAAATCAACGGTAGATCACCTACCTATTGGCCTCCTTCTTGATCCGATGGAACGCCGAACTCCTTGGCTCCTTATCTTCAATCTTGATGGAGGTTGATGTTGAATGAATGGTTGAGATGGGAGATGAGAGGGTGGGAAAGTGGGCCACAGTTATTGTTTTGGGAGAGCTTGGGCGTGTGATATTTTGTTGGTTAGGAGTGAAGAGAGAAAATGAGAAGGAGAGAGAAGTGATGGGTGAAAAGGGATGGGATGATGGATGATGGGTGATGGGAGGAGTGATAGAGTTATAAGAAAGGGATGGGTGGAGAGAGAGAGAGAGAGTGAGAGAGAGAGTTGACTTTGGGAATGGGAGAGAGATGGGTTGCATGTACTTGACTTATACTTATGATAGGATATATACTTGACATTGATTGATTGATTGATGGGATAGGTTGTAGAGATTCTTTCGAAATTCGCAACATGCAGCGTTTCTTCGGAATGAACGCGGGCCCACATCTCCTGGCCTGGGTATCGGATTGGTGCACGAGTCGCGGCGTTGGAACCACGGCGACGACATGGTCGCTAGGATACAAGTTTCGAGTCGAGCTGACTTTAGTATGCAAGACTCGGCTTAGGATCGCGCACAAATGTTGGATACAGTTCGAGAGTTGCCGGAATTCGACCGGGAGGACCGCAAAAGCCTACGGAACGGTACGGTCTAGGATATGGGCCTCACAAAGACTCTTAGTGGCGGCTCTTCATACTTTTACTCCACTCCTTAAACCTTAGAAGATGTGTAGAAACATCCTACGAACTCCTATTTATAGTTGGGGAACTCCCTCTTGCGAACCGACCTTGGAACCGCCCCAAATTTATCCAGTCAGTGTGCTGTCAGCGTAACCTTCAACGAGTCGAAGCAGATCTTGGACGAGTCGAAGGGCACCATCAACGAGTCGAAGCAAATCTTCGACGAGTCGAGGATCATGGGAATTTAAAAGTTCATGTTGCTGGAGTTCAAGCCAAAGTTTCTTCGACTAGTCGAGGCAGAGCTTAGATTGGTCGAAGGAGGGCTTAGACTAGTCGAAGCAGACAAATTTTTAAGATTCCTTTTCTTCACTTCAAGTCTTCGATTCTCTTCATTCCTCACTTAGTTTTCTTGGATCTTTGGCATGTGAATTCTTCATTTTTGGTCTTCTAAGATCGAACCTTTGACTTGGTGATTCTTGAGCATTAAATCCATGCTTTTAACATTCTTTTCAATCCAAGCTCTCAGATTCACCTTGCAACATAAACATGTATAAAATAAACCATCAATCATTATCATGTTCCTAAAACTAAGATATACATAGGGGAAAATATGTAATATTTGACACTTGACATGTCTTAAAACATGTACGGTATGCCCATAAAGCATCGGTCAAATAAATTGACCAATCCTTATGGTCAGGGGTAACCGTTTTCTCCAAAATGTATTTAATTTTCCTATTGAAAATCTGAGCTTGCCCACTTGTTTGCAGGTGATATGGAGTGCTCACCTTATGAGAGATGCCATATTTCTTCATTAATTTTTCAAATAGCCTATTACAGAAGTGTGAACCTCCATCACTAATGATGGCCCTAGGCGTTCCAAATCGGGAAAGGATATTTTCTTTTAAAAATTGAATGATTGTACGATGGTAATTGTTTCGGTATGGGATCGCTTTGACCCACATAGTGACATAGTCTACTGCTAGCAAAATGTACAAATTCCCAAAGGATTGGAGGAATAGCCCAATGGAATCGATGCCCCAACAATCAAATGCTTCAATGATAAGAATGAGGTTCAGAGGCATCATATTTCGACAAGACAATGCACCCAATTCCTAACAATGCACCCAATTTCTAACAAAACTCATGAATGTCCTTGAACATAGTCAGCCAGTAAAAGCCACACTGTAGAATTCTGGTCATGGTTTTTTTATCAAAAAAGTGACCACTATAGGCTTGCAAATGATAGAAGGAGATGACACTTTAGTGTTCATTGTCTGGCACACATCGCCTTAGAATTTGATCTGGACAATATTTGAATAAATATGAGTCATCCCAGAAGAACTTATGAACCTCGGTGAAGATTTTTTTTTATCTAGCGCATTTCAATGAGTCGGCATGAAACCTGTGGCAAGATAATTAGCAATGTTAGCAAACTTAGGTAATTGGGAGAGTTTAAACAATTGTTCGTCAAGTAATATATTGTTTATATGTGGTGTTTCAAGGGAATCAGGGAGATCAAGTCTCGAAAGATGGTCAACCACCACGTTCTCTACTCCCTTTTTGTCTTGTATTTCCAAATCAAATTCTTGGAGTATCCATCTTATCAAGCAGGGCTTAGCATTATTCTTAGAGAGAAGGTACTTCAACGCCGCATGATTAGTGTAAATGATGATCTTGGATCCGATCAAGTAGGACCTAAATTTGTCCAAAACGAACACTACAGCTAAGAGTTCCTTCTCCGTAGTATAGTAGTTCACTTGGGTAGGATTTAAAGTTTTACTTGCATAGTAAATAACATAGGGCTTCTTTTCTTTTCTCTGGCATAACACCACCCCAATAGAATAGTCAGACGTATCACACATAATCTCAAAAGGAATGCTCTAATCAAGTGGCTGCATGATAGGTGTAGTAGTCAACATGCCCTTGAGCTCAATGAAAGCTTCTTGGCGTTGCTCAGTCCACTCGTATGGTACATCCTTTTGAAGTAGATTGCATAAAAAATGAGAGAGGAAACTAAATTCCTTTATAAATCGTCTGTAAAATTCAGCATGTCCTAAGAAGGATCGCATGTTTCATATGCTCTTGGGTGGATGTAGGTTAGAGATAAGAGCAATTTTAGCCTTATCTACCTCAATTCCCTTGGACGAGATGATATATCCAAGAACAATTCCCTTACGATCCATGAAATGACACTTCTCCCAATTTAGTACCAAATTCTTTTCCTCACATCGCTTCAGCACATTTTTCAGATTTTCCAAACACTCACTGAAGGATGGACCAAAGACAGAGAAGTCGTCTACGAAGACCTCTAAATATTATCCTATCATATTAGAAAATATACTCAACATGCATCGCTGGAAAGTGACAGGGGCATTACACAATCCGAATGGCATCTTTCGATAAGCAAAGGTGCCAAAGGGGCATGTGAAAATGGTCTTTTCTTGATCTTTAAGGGCTATCTCTATCTAATTGTAGCTCGAATATCCGCCAAGGAAGCAATAGTAACAGTGACCAGCTAGCCTTTCCAAGATTTGATCAATAAAAGGCAAAGGAAAGTGGTCCTTCCTCGTGATGGTATTCAAATTTCTTTAGTCAATGCACATTCTTTAACTAGTAGTAACTCTAGTTGGCATGAGTTTATTATCGGCATTGGCTACGATTGTGATTCTAGACTTTTTAGGAACCACCTGAGTTGGACTTACCCATTGGCTATAGGATATGGGGTATATAATACACACATCCAACAACTTAAGTACCTCGGCCTTAAGCACTTCCTTTATGTTTAGAGTTAATCGGCGTTGTAGTTGTTGGAAGGTCTTCACATTATCCTCAAGATGAATGTCGTGAGTACAAATTAAAGGGTTAATTCCCTTGAGGTCTGCAATTAACCATGCAAGGGCTCTTTTATACTCAATGAGAATAGAAATAAGCATACTCTCCAGTTCTTGCTCAAGGTGGGAAAGAATCACCACCGAGTATGTCTCATCTTGACCTAAATAGACATATTTAAGATTAGAGGGCAAATGTTTTAGGTCAAGCTTCGGCGCTTTGAGGTTAGACGGTAGAGGCACTACATTAGTTTGGGGTAATTCTTCAAATTGTGACCTCCTCCGGTTAACTTCAAGTACCGGCGTAGCATCAAGCATGGCATCCATCTCCCTAATCATGTCATCATCCAAATAAGGGAAGTGAGCCAATCACGTCTTTAGAGTGTCAGAGTATGGAGTCAGGATTGTTCTATCTTCCACAAAAGAATCTATCAATTTAATGTCATGGATATCATCAATATCCTCTGACTATTTGCTCATGTTGAAAAAGATGTTGAGCTCCAATGTCATATTTCCGAAAGATAAATTCATAATTTCATTCCTGCAATTAATGATTACATTTAATGTAGCAAGGAATGGGCGACCAAGAATAACGGGAATTTAAGTTCTCACTTCTATGATGGGTTGAGTATCCAAGACAATAAAATCTACTGGAGAGTAAAATTTATCAACTTGGACAAACACAACCTCAATCATCCCTCTCAGTACACGAACTGAGCGATCAACAAGTTATAATGTAGTCCGGGTGGGTTTTAATTTACTTAGACCCAATGTTCATAAACCGAGTAAGGGATCAAGTTCACACTTGCCCCCAAGTCAAAAAATGTGTGCTCAATGCGATAGTTCCCAATTACACAAGTGATGGTCGGGCAATTCGGATCTTTATATTTTTGTGGCACATCTTGCTTGAGGATGACACTCACTTTTTCTATCAAAAAGATTTTCTTTTGTATGTTTTGTTGTCTTTTAGTAGTGCATAGATCTTTCAAAAATTTGGCATATGAAGGGATTTATTTAATGGCTTCCAGTAGAGGGATGTTGACCTTCACTTGTTTAAGCACCTCTAGAATATCTTGAGAATTAGATAGAGGTTTTGGTGCAATCAACCATTGAGGGAATGGCGCAATCGGTTTACTTTGAGGTACCGATTCTAACCCATGTGGAGTAATGTTAGGTCTATCATTCTTATCTTATTCAGGGTCCTTAGGCTTTTCAACCCTGACCGGAATAGATTTGTCAATTTTCTTTCCACTCCTAGGAGTAGTGATAGACTTGGCTTTCTGTATTTGATTTGAAGAGCTTGGGTCACTAATTCCACATTATGGCTTTGGATTAGGGAAAGGTTGGGCTAAAAGCATCCTTTTCTTCCCACTCGCTAAATGTGACTCAATCCTTTGAATGGACGATGCAAACATTCTCATTATTGTTTTGATATCCTGGAATGCTTGTACCGTATTCTAGTTGAATAGCTCTTGGTTTTGTATGAATTTTTGAACTGTATCCTCTTGTGGCCTCTTCTGATTTAAAAATTGAGTAAGGGCATCTCATGGGTTAGCCATTTGTCCATTCCTCCAACTGAAATTTGGATGGTTTCTCCAGCTAGAATTGTATGTATTTGAGGTGGGTCCTCTTAAAGGTCTTTGGTAGTTGTTCACGACATTCGATTGCTTATTCAATATCTCTTGAAAAGTAAGAATTGTTGAGCAATTCTTAGTTATATGTATGTTACAAGCACAAATACAACAAACAACTTCCCCAGCCTTAACAGATTTGATAGGTTCTGCCTTCTTAAGTCCCATGGCATCGACTTTTCTTATGAGATTGGACACTCTTGCACTCATATGATCTTCCTCTTTTAGAATATAAATTTTTGCCCTTTCCTTTGATTGAGTAGGCTTAAAAGTGGTGAGTCTTGGAGAGGTGTCCCATAATTGTGATTTTTCTGCCAATTAATCAAGGTAACCTCACGTATCATCGGCCTCTTCATTCATGAATTCACCATTACACATCATCTCTACAAACTGGCGCATTGGTGAAGTTAATCCGTTATAGAAAAAGCTTACTATTCGCCATACTTCGTAGCCATGATGTGGACAGGAATTCGTGAGATCTTTGAACCTTTTCCAGCATTGGAAAAAGGTCTCTTCCTCTTTTTGGGCAAAATTCATGATTGCCTTCCTTAAAGTGTTAGTTTTATGAAACAGGAAAAACTTTTTAAGAAATTCCCAGGTCATCTCGGCCTATATGCCGATGGATCTTGGCTTTAAGGAGTGCATCCACGTCTTAGCCTTCTCTTTCAATGAAAAAGGAAACAATTTAAGCCGCATCGTGTCCTCAGACATGTTTGGAAAGTGTAATCTAGTGACTATCTAATCAAACTCCTTAATATGCAAATATGGACTTTCAAAATATAGTCCATGAAACTTAGGAAGGAATTGTATCACTCAAGGTTTGATATCCACGTTTCCTGCATTAAGTGGAAAGACCATGCAGGAAGGTGTCACCTCCGCTGGTTGTAAATAATCTTGTAGAGTACGAGGCGGGGGTGCATTATGCACATTATTTTCATCTTGAACTTCCTCAACTGGTGGTTGAGGTTGAGGTTGAGGTTGTGTTCACAACCCTAAGTGTAAGGTTGCGATGCAGTAATAATCTCGGTGAGACCGAGGTCGAATCCACAGGGACTAATCTCGTGAGTATTCTAAAAGCAACTAGAAGTAGAACTAGCAGAAGATGAAAACCTAAATCTTAAAGTGTAGAGAGTAATGTGAGAGATTTAATGAAAAACTTAAGAAATTTAAAGGTGGTAACTAGGGTTTTCAAGGATCCACTTATAGTAATTAGGGATATCTATACTTGATTCAAAGACACAACTAGAATCAGAGTCTCATCTTATCCAGTTGGAAGATATCATAGTAAAACCAAATCTGAACTTCCTTTGACCTAATTCTCAATGGATGAGAGTTGTGAGAACTAGAAGAGATTCCATCACAAAAACATGCCCAAGAGACAATGGCTCACAATAGGATATACTAATCTCATAGCCAATTATAAGAGAATTATGAAGATTAGAAGGGATTCCATCACCCAACCATGCCTAAGGGATGATGGTGAACAATAGGATTTCCTAATTTCACAATCTCAATACATGAAAAGAACATACTCAAATCTATCGCAGATCTATTGTAATTTGAGTCACAACAAACCATTAAAAACTGAAAGTATTCCTTAATAATCAAACTAGAATCAAAGAGAGTTCAACATAAATATGAATCAAAGCAATAGAAAACATCCCATCACACTACACGTTCACCTCTTAGCCCTAGCTAAGAGGTTTGGCCCACCATAGACATGATTGGAACTAAAACCCTAGAATAAAACATGAAAAACTAAGGAAGAAAGAAGAAAAATGCTTGGCGACGACTCTTCGCCCTTGTGCTTCGCTCCTCCAAACCCTAGATTGATTAGATAGATCCCCAAAGATGCCGTGGGGACACCTATTTATAGTTGTGCAACACCTCTTTTACATCGACTTGGAAAAATCCAGAAACTGCCTCAAATTTACGCACTCTACATAACTTCAAACAATTCGTTTGATGACATCGAACAGACTTCGATGTCATCGAAGGTATCTTTTATACGTGCTTTTTTCTGCACTGTTGTAGTTACATCTGAACTTTGTATCCTTTCATGTCATCAAACCTACCTTCGATGTCATCGAAGAGGCCTTCGATGTTATCGAGCATTGTACGAGAAATCGATGATGTATCAAAAATAGTCCAGAGAGTTATTCTAATTTTTTCAATAAATTCGATGTTAGCGAAGAGACTTTTGATGTCATCGTGCAGATCTTCAATGTCATCAAGGAGTGCTTTGAGTAATAAAAAATGGTGCCCAATTTGTCCAGCGAGTTTTGCCGAAATTCGAGAAAATTCGATGTCATCGAGCAGGTCATTGATGTCATCGAGCAAAGCTTCGAGTCATCGAATAAGTTATCGAGTCATCAAAAAATGTCTTCAATTTGTCCAGCGACTAACTCGATTTTCCTTCATAAATTCAATATCATCGACCTGTGTTCGATGTCATCGAACTTGTCCTCGATGTCATCGAATGTATTTTGCACTTGTTCTTTTGGCTTCGTTCCTTCTCCACTTAGTTTTCTTGAATCTTGAGACCTTGAAATCTTCAATCTTTGTCTCCTAAGATCCATTCTTTGCCTTGGTGATCTTTGAGTGTCAAATCCATACTTTTAGCACCTTTTCCAATCCAAGCTCTTAAATTCACCTTATAACACAAACAAGAGTAAAATAGGACATTAAACAACATCATGTTCGTAAAACTAAGATATAAATGGGGTCCAATATGCAATATTTAACCCTCAACAGGTTGATTTGCAGCCATCACTTCAATTAACTGAAAGGATCTCAAGTGGTGTCTAATCCTTTGATGGATAGGTAACGCTTCGACTAATCCTTTTTCACTTAAGAGACATTGAGTGTTCTCACGAACCCACTTGGGCATGAAATATGCATAACCCTCAAGTAACTAAACAATTAAACCTAAAAAGAAAACTAAAAAAACTAAAAATAAATAAGAGATCTAAAAAAAAATAAGAGAGAGGGTTGGAACAAAATTACCGAAAGAGTTGCTATATTAGGAATCCTATAAAATAAAAAACAATGTTAGTTTCTAAAAATAATTTCAGAAAAAATCATAACCTAAAAACATAGCAGAAAAATTAATCCTAATTTTAACCTAATTCTAATGCCGATTAATTCTAAAAAAACGTAGCCGTAGTCCCCAGCAATGGTGCCAAAAACTTGTTCACAACCCTAAGTGAAGGGTTGCGATGTAGTAATAACTAGTGAGAATGAGGTCGAATCCAGAGAGACTAAACTTGTACATATTTTTAAAAGAACTAGAACTAGAACTAGATGAAGCTATAAATCTGAATTCTGAAATAAAAGAGAGTAATTATGAATAATGTTTAAACCATCAATTAAAGGTGGGAACTAGGGTGCCAAGGATCCACTTATAGCTATTAAGATGCTACCTTGCTTGATTCAATACACACAATTGGAATTAGAGTCCTATTATATCTAATTAGAAGATAAAACAATTTAAATCAAACCAGAACTTTTTATTTACCTAATTCTCAATGGAAGAGAATTGTGAAGATTGGAAGGGATTCCATCACCCTACTATGCCTAGGAGACAATGGTGAACAAATTTATCAATCTCACTATCTTAAAACAAGAAAAGAAGATATCCAAAGTTATCATGACATCTATTATAATTTGAGTCACAATAAATCATAGAAAACTGAAAATATTCATTTAATATCAAACTAGAAATCAATGAAGTTCAATAAGAATAAGAATCAAAACAAAATAAACATCCCAACATGCTACAAGCTTTACCTCTTAGCCCTAGCTAAGAGGTTTAACCAACCATAGACATGATTGAAAACAAATCTCTTAAACAAAGCATGAAAAATAAACTAGGGAATAAGAAAAACTCTTTGGTAGCTGCTCAAACCTTGTGCTATTCTCCTTGAGACCTTTCCAAACCTTAGAAGATGCTTTGGAGCATCCCAAGGAATCATATTTATAGTTATGGAACTCTAACTTTCGCGCCGAGTTGGAAAAATCTAGAAACCATCTCAAATTTACGCACTCTATACAGTTTTCTAAAATAGACTCGGGGTTTAAACCATCTCAAATTTAGCACTCTGTGTAGTTTTCCAAAATATACTTGGAGCTCCAGAATATGCTTTTCAGGACAATTTCAAGAATATGTTTGTTTTCAGAACAATTTCATGATTCATTTTCTTCACTTCATATCTTTAATTTTCTTTATTCCTCACTTGGTTTTCTAGAATCTTTGGTATGTGAATTCTTCATTAATGACTTTCAAATCTCCAAATCTTCATTTAGTAATCTTTTGAGCATAAATCTTTCTTTTGGCATCAATTTCACCTTAAGCTCTCAAAATCACCTTGCACATGAAAACATGCATAATTAAATCGATTAAGCACTATCATGTTTATAAAACCAATATATAAATAGGGAGAAATATGCAATATTTCACACTCAACAACCACCTCAAGACCCAAACCTCAAACTCTTTGGACAAGACCAGGTCCAGCTTTGATGCGAAAGCACTGAATGCAATTTACTATGTTATCTCCCAAGAAGAATTCAAATGCAAATGCATGTGTGAAACAACTAAACAAGCATGGAATTTGTTAAAAACTATCCATGAAGGGACTAGCATAGTCAAGTGCTCGAAACTTCAGCTCCTTATAACTTAGTTTTAAAACATTAAGATGGGGGAACATGATACATTCATGGAGATTTACACCAAATTAAGTGACATGTGTAACTTCATGTGGATAAAATGTCTCGGTACCGCACATTTGTAGGAAAATTCTGAGATCACTACCACAATGATTCTCCTCCAAAGTTATAGCCATAGAGGAATGTAGGAACATTGATGAAATGAAAGTAGAAGAACTATTAGGTTCCCTACAGACATATGAACTACATTTCAAGACTCTCACTAAATCCAAAAATATTATCTTAAAAGCCTCACAAAAGAAACATGAATCTCAGGAAGACAATGATAATGATGAGGACGATGAAGAAATGACATTCTTAGCCAAAAGGTTCAAAAAATTCATCAATAAAAACCAAGGAAAAGACTTCTACAAAATGGGAAGAAATGTGACCCAGAGCGCAAAATAAGTAAATAATGTGGAGTGGGTCGTGGACACTTTCATGTCTAAGATGGACCAGATAAGGCCCGATCGGAGGCAAAAGTCATTAAGACCATCAGAACCTTAAAACAGGCATATCTCGCAAACCAGAATGAGTTACTCGACATACCATATATAATTTTGGGGTAGAATGAGCTACTTTAGACAACCAACCCAACAATGCTGGTTTGCCCACGCCGAATTTTCGAGATTCCATCGGATTGACAGTCAAATTCCATGTTTATTTACGTTTTTACTATTTTTAATAAGTTTTGGTTATATTGTAACTCTTCATCTGTTGGGCTTTAGGAGTTGTGTCCAACATGAAAAGTTCTTAGAATAATTAGGAGAATAACGTGGTTAAGCCACATAGGACACTTATAATAAAAAGTAAATTTACTATTTATAGTAAGTTACGAATTTTAAGGAGATTTAGTTATAGTTTAATTCCATAACTTCTTCCAAGGCTTGATATCCCTATTTAAAGGGTTGTAGACTCGTTTATTTCGATCATTAATCTATTTACGATTTTTCATGAATGCTATATCTATTTTCTTTCTTTTCCCTCGTGGATTTAAGAAGTCTTTGTGAGGAGTTCAAAGAAGCTTCGTGGATTCGAAGTAGTTATCCTTGAGGAAGATGGTGATCAACCTCATCACACTCGTCCCTGCGTAAATTGGTATCAGAGCAAGGACTTCCCTTGGGCCGATGACAAATAACAAAGGTATGGGCCAAAATCCTGTGGACAATGATCCAAGGATTCATTATCTTTCGAAAAGAATGAAAACTTTCCAACAGGAGAGTCAGTTGACCACACAAGGGCTATAGGAAACCCTTGATCATCTTACGGATGCGCTAATTCCGCCCTGAGCCCTAGGTGATGCTCAACCACCCGTGGTTGTTATACGGCACAACCCCAATTTCCAAAGAGCACTACCGGTGGTGAATGTGGGGCTACACCAGATATGTGAGTTCTAGCGACAAGGACCTTGACGATGGCTTTGCCCGACGACCGGTCCATGGAGGCGATCGTTTAGATTATGTTGAAAGAGATTATCAAGGTAAGGATGAACTTCCAATTTTCAATGGATTATTACGTTTGGAAGATTTCCTTGACTGGCTTGCCAAAGTAGAATGATATTTTGATTATATGGATGTGTCAAATCATAAAAAGGTGAAATTGGTAGCCTTCAAATTAAAATATGATGCTTCTGCATAGTGGGAGAATTACAACTCTCATGTGCCCGACAAAACAAGGGGCCCATGTCATCATGGTCATGGATGAGACACCTTCTTCGATCGCGGCTCCTCCGTAGTAATGATGAGCAAGTATTGTTCCAACAATACAAAAATTATCGATAGGGTAATTAAACCATTATATATTACACTGAAGAATTTCAGCGGTTGGCAACATAAAATGACCTGTCAGAAACTAAATCGCATGCCACCACTTTGATCATTAAGAAGCCGTTATACATGCCAAAGGTATAGATAAATTTACAACAATACAATATCTTTCAAACAAGGTGCACAATAAACTAAAAAGTCTGTAATGTGATCATCAATGCCAGGAGCAGTGAGAATCTCATGTCGAAAACAATGGTGGAAAAGCTACAACTGAAAACAGAAAGGCACCCATCTCCATACACGATTGGATTGATCAATGAGGTCAACAAAACAAAGGTAACCAAACGATGTCGTATATCCTTTTCCATTGATAAATATTAGAAGGATGAAGTAATGTGTGACGTGGTTGACATGGAAGCTTGTCACGTGTTACTTGGTCATAGGGTTGTACATGAGTCGAGCTAGCTTGACAAACTCGCTCGACTTGGCTCTAGTCAGCTTGGATTGATTCGGCTTGAATGGCCGATTCGGGTCGAGTCAAGCTATTTTTGTGAAGCTCGAGTTGAGTTCGAGCATGGGTCATTTCAACTCAACTCGACTCGATGCTCGAACTCGAGCTCGACTCAACTTGATTAATAAATATAAATTTTTAATATTATATATATATGTATATTATATTTATATTAAATATTTAATATATATATATACATAACTTAAATTTAAGTTTTTTTTTTTAAAAAAAAAACAAACAAACAAAAAAAAAAACCCTAGCTAACCCGACTGACCCTACTTTTGGGGTTTTCCCTTTCTTCTCCTCTTTCTCTTTACTACCCTACCCCACCCAGCTAATGCCTGCATGCCCGCCCGGCCAACATCCATCGGACCTCCAGGGCTTCCAGCACGCTGCTCGTACGCCCGCACGGACTCGTCTCCACCGGACCCCTCTTTCTCTCACTCTCCTGACTCCTAGTCTCTCCGAACGAACCTAGCCCAATCGGCCAATCCCGATCAAAAGTGGAAGATAGTATTGCTAAAATTAGAGGTTTTTGTGGGCGATCAAAGTAGGCCAACAACATCGGACAGTTCTGATTGAACGTGGAAAATAACATACACTTCTAAAATAACCAGGTAGGTCACCATGCATCTTCCTCATTTTTATTTTTCCTTCATTCTTCATTTTTGTTTGTTGGGATGGCCCACATGAGACATATGTTGTTGGCCACTCAACTATTGGTGGATCAATACTTCTTAGATCGGTCCATCGATGTAGGTCACCATGTATGAACAAGCTCGAGCTCGACTCAAGGTAAACTCGACTCGACTCGAACCACTAGCTCGACTCGAACTCGACTTGACAACTTTCGCAAACAAGCCAAGCTTCAATGTTGAGCTCGAGCTCGAGCTCGAACTCGAGTACAACATGGACGAATCGAGCCGTGCTTGGCCCACCTCGACTCAACTCGGCTCGATGTACAACCCTACTTGGTCAACCCTGGCAAAATAATATTAATATTACAAATAGAGATCGGGATAACATATTTATATTTATTGAAGATGGTAAAAAGATTATCCTCGCCCCTATGGGAAGGGAGAACCAACCCAAGACTTCTAAAGTGGAGGGACAGTCTCTCACAACTGAACATATTTTGTTAAACAATATAAGGAAATAGGAGATATATATGCATTAGTTGAAAAGAAAAAATATATGGAGCCTGTGAACATCTCAGGAGATTTGAAACCAGTGTTGTAGGAGTTTAAAGCGATTTTTCTCGATGAACTCCCTAATAAATTATCTCACATACGAGATATACAAAACCGAATTGATCTTGTTATAGGGTTTAGTATGCTTAATTGCCCACATTATCAGAGACAATATGAGATCTTGAAGGTAGAAGTGAAAGAACTGATCGATACTAGTCAAGTCAAAGAAAGCATGAGTATTTGTATTGTGTCAGCACAAGAGCCTAATATCAAGTACAAGAAAAGGGTTAATAAACATCGACATCAGAAGTTATCTTAGAATCATGAGTCAATTCCCTTGAGCAACTCGACGACGAGTTTTTTTTTCAAGTGAAGGGGTCTGATGTAGGATATGGTATAGATACATTCCTAGCATGGTTGGACCAGAAGAAGGTAGACCATAAATTAATCATAACTTTTGATCGGGATATCGTTACGATGCACTTGACCGAGTATCAAGAATCGAAGCAGCACAAGAACTCGATGATGAGTTTTTTTGAAGTGGAGGAGATTGATGTAGAGTGGGTCGCGGACACTTTCATGTCTAAGATGGACCAGAGAAGGCCTGATCAGAGGTGGAAGTCATCAAGACCATCAGAACCTTAAAACAAACATATCTCGCAAACCGGAATGAGTTACTCGACATACCATATATGATTTTGGGATAGGACAAGGTACTTTAGACATAGCCGAGTTGCCCATGCCAAATTTTTGAAATTCCATCGGATCGACGATCGAATTCCATGTTTATTTACGTTTATTATTTTTAGTAAGTTTTGGTTTGATTGTAACTCTTCATCCATTGGGCTTTAGGAGTTGTGTCCAACATGAAAAGTGCTTAGAATAATTAGGAGAATAAAGTGATTAAGCCACATAGGACACTTATTATAAAAGTAAATTTACTATTTATAGTAAGTTATGAATTTTAGGGAATTTTAGTTGTAGTTTAATTCCATAACTTCTTTCAAGCCTTGGTATCCCAATTTAAAGGGTTGTAGACTTGTTTATTTCGATCATCAATCTATTTACGAATTTCCATGAATACTATTTCTATTTTCTTGCTTTTTCCTCATGGATTCGATAAGTCTCTACAAGGAGTACAGAGAAGCTTTGTGGATTCGAAGTAGCTATCCTTGAGGAAAACGATGATCAACCTCATCACGTTCATCCCTGCGTCAATTACTGATTCGCCATGCTGTAACTGTTTGAGCTTTTAGCATAAGTGATTAATTGTCCTGCATCAAATTAGTATCAGAGCGAGAAGTCTTTTGTTCAAGATTCCTCACCGGGGGTGATTAATGCGGCGGCATTTTCACACCGGGCTCGAGTGGGGCTGCCTGTGGGATGCAGGGGCATACTCGGGGTGGGCAGCCCGTGTGAGGTCAGTGGCTCATGTGAGACGGTATCCATGTGATTTGGAGCCCATGAGGGGGGTTCAGCTGAGGTCCTAACCCATGAAATGTGGGGCCTCGGTTATGAGATAAACTAATTGATTCACCATACTCTAATAGTTCGAGTTTTTAAATCAAGTGGTTAGTTGTCCTGCATCAGTCAATCTCCCAAAACGTCAAAAGATCTTCAATGCTACAAATGTAGAGGTTATGGTCACCTTACATCTGAATGTCCTAATAAAAAAAAATTAAAGGAAAGGCAATGGCTGCCACTTGGGATGATTCGGAATATTTAAACTCAGATTTAGATGAATCCTAGAGTGATGGAGACTAAGGCTCTTGAGAATATTTATGGCCTCCACCACCAAAATTATTCCTCAATCAAGAGACACATGAGACATGGATGATCATAAGGAAGAAAAGTCTTCTTCAGATGAAGAAGAGGAAGAAGTTGACAATAACAATCTACGAGAAGCCTATGACTAGTTGTACACTGAAAGCTTGAAAGTTCTTAAGAAACTTGATTAGGTTAAAGACTAAAACTTGACCCGAACCAGTTTAGAGTCAAGTCAAATCAAACTCAATCGAGTCAAGTCGAGCGAGTTTCTCGAGTTAGCTCAACTCGTGTTCAACTCTAGATGTCTACAAGAGGTGGCAGCTGACTTTCTCCTTCTTTCTCTCTCCCATCAGCATTAGTTCCCTTCCCCTCTCTCCCTCTCCTAGCCACAATATTTGTAGTCACCACTGGCCTCTCTCTCTCTCTCTCTCTCTCTCTCTCTCTCTCTCTCTCTCTTCTTTTCAACAAAATTGAAAAAAACAATCTTTTATTTTTTGCTTAAGGCCATAAACTATCTTAATGTATTCAACAACTCTTTAATGACATTTTACCAAATAAGTACCTTAAGGAATATCTAAATGCAGCCTAAATGAGTCTGGTTCAAGACTCTCCTTGACCCAACCCAACTTGATCCGTCGCCCCTGGTTAACTCCAATGCGCGTACAAGGTAGCCTATCTATATGCTAATTATGTACCAAAATGGACATACATTTGATAGATCCCATCATGAAAATGACCTTTGACAAAAAATAAGTCCTGTCTAATAATAAATTGCACCGGGAATGGATGTCAAGCCGTAGGAGGAAAAGATCTTTCCTTTGTGGCGGATTGTACTTAAGCGATTTACTCCCACTTTAGTCTTCTTCTAGATGTGACGCTTTCAATGTCTGAGCTTGATAGTGGTGGTGAGTGGAAGATGATCTTCTTCAAGAAAATTACCCATTTTACCTTGAGCCCTCGATTACATGTTAATAATCGAAAGTGGTAAATGATAACGTGTCCACCGATTTTCGGTGATTTATTGGTCGTCCTTTTGTACCCTCTAACTAGTGGAGAGCAGTTGGTGGAAGATTGCACCCAAAAAAGGCCATGATCATGACCATCTTCTCCACTTTCGCTTAGAAAGAGGTGACATTTGGTCACTGGGTCAATTAGGAATCTAGTTCCTAGGGTATATCATAACCTAAGTTAAATACAATTTAAGGTCATTTTAATGAGTGGGCCCACTGAACCAGCCCACAAATTTTGCATGTTGGGTCTTTTCTAGATGGTCCACCCATCAATGACTAAATTTTAATTTTACCCAAGAGTTAGGACATGTTAAAGTCCCAGAAAGTGGTCATATGCCATAATGATGATGCAACTGTTGGGTTGTCTTCAAACTCCATGGATGCTTGATACCTGTCCCAGTTTTGATTTTTAATGATCTATTTTTGGCTCTTGTCGACTGTGTTAGTCTCTTTGCGCTTCTTATCAACTGTTTCACATGCGATTTCACTTGGTATTTCATGTCTTGCTTACCTTTTGATGTGAAGGGAGGCTAATCTTTAAACTAACAACGAATATAATATAGAAATCACTGGGCGAAGGATCTCATCAAATCTATCTTGATTCTAAAGGTGTGAATCGTTTTGCTTACAACCATATCCCCCTATCAGGAGATGATACATTATAAGTCACCTTGATGTATGCACGGTGTATCCACATCATCGATCCATTTTGCCATATCATTTTAGGGATGAGCCCAAAAATGAAGCAGATGCAAATCTTATATCGACCACACCATAGGAAACAGTGGTGATTGAACACTCACCATTAAAAACTTTCTAGGGCCCACTGTAATGTTTATTTTCCATCCAACCTGTTGGTAAGGTTAGAAGGACTGGATGAAGGGACAAAACAAATATCAGCTTGATCCAAAACTTTCGTGGTCCATAAGAAGATTTTAATGGTCAAAGCACCGTTGTTTTAAGTAGTATGGTCCACCTGAGATTTGGATTTGCTTCATTTTTTTTATCCAAATTTAAGAAAAACAAATAGACAGCATGGATATACAAACAAACATAGGTAGGCCTTGTGATCCTGACTTAACCAAAATCGATCAGGTCTCAACCTGACCGAAGGTACTCTCCGATGGAGGGAGTGGGTGATTCCAAAAAGTAAGTTTTTTTTTAATGATACTCGGGGTAGGTGTGAGTAATGATGCATCTTAGAAAGTGGTGGTGGCATTTATGATTTTACTTTAGACAGGGAGTTTAAGGTAATTGTGAAATTTTATAAGGAGATTAGAGTAAAAATCTCCCGTGGACATTTGAAAATTCAAAAGTGATCCTTTATAATAATGATTTGAACTCTAGATTTTTCAACCCAAGATGGGTATTGTAGCCTTTAGTATGCTTCTGCCAAATAAATACAAACAGAAATTTATTGATGGTCCTAAATCAATGTCCCTAAGTGGCCCACTTGATGAATTAGTGATTTTAAAATTCTTAAAATTCTCATTTTGTTGTAGTAATTTCAATTTAGTACGTTGGATATATTTTGTATTCTTCTACTAGATATGAAGAGAAATTAATCAACTCTGTATATAAATTGATGTACACATGAGACCCACATGAATCTAAGATGCGGTTGATGTTACATTGGAGACATTAATGAGCGGCTCCCATGCCACGCACGTGTACCTTGGATACACGTGTGAGCAAGGTGGATCCTCGGGCCACACTTTAAAGAATCCGGTCTACTTAAATTGATAAGATGCTTTTCAAAGAAAGATAGGTGATCAGGGGAACGGATTGGCTACTCCCCCTGCCACCAGCCAATGGCTGGTGTTCGGTGCTCTGTGGGCCCCACCATAATGTATGTGTTTCATCCATACCGTCCATCTATTTTTATAGATCATTTTATGGTATGAGAACAAAAAAGAGGTATATCCCAATCTCAACTGGACCACGTTACAGGAAACAGTGTTGAATGAACATTGACCATTAAAAACTTTTTGGGGGCCATAAAAGTTTTGGATCAAGCTAATCTTTGTTTTTTCCCTTCATCTGGGTATGTATGACCTAATCAACAGATTGGATGTCAAATAAACAGTACAGTGGGCCTTAGGAGGATTTTAATTGTGGATATCCAATAATTATTGTTTTCCTGTGGTGTGGTCTACCTAAGATTTATATCCCTCTCATTTTTGGGATCAAGCCCTAAAATAATCTTTTAAAATGGATGAAAGGAATGGATGAAACACAAACATCATGGTGGGGCCCACAGAGCACCGAACACCAGCCACGGGGCTGGTGTCAGGGGGAGTAGCCGATCCGTCTCCGGTGATCAGCTGTTGGGAAGTACGGCAACTCTGGTAACGTACCATTCTATAATAGCATGACGGAAACGGATTGGCTACTCCCCCTGACACCAGCCCCGGGGCTGGTGGTCGGTGCACTGTGGGCCCCAACATGATGTATTTGTTTCATCCATTCGGTTCATCCATTTTGACGGATCATTTTATAGCTTGACAAAAAAAATTAGAGGTATATATAGCTCAGATGGATCACACCGCATGAAAACAATAGTGGTTGGATATCCATCATTAAAATCCTCCTAAGATCCACTATACTGTTTATTTGACATCTAATATGTTGATTAGGTCATAAAGGTCCAGATGAAGGGAAAAAACAAAAACCATCTTGATCCAAAACTTTTATGGCCACAAAATGTTTTTTAATGGTCGACACTCATTCAACGCTGTTTCATGTAATGTGGTCCTTAAGATTGGGATATATCTCATTTTTGGTCTTATAATGTAAAATGATCTTTCAAAATAGATGGACGGCATGGATGAAACACATACATCATGGTGGGTCCCACGGAGCACCGACCACCAGCCATTGGCTGGTGTCGGGGGGAGTAGCCAATCTGCGTCCTAGCATGACACATCGTACCATTCTAATAACATGACAAATGGACGCGAATTAGGTACTATTCCCGCCTACTTCAGGGGCAACGGTGATGTATGGGTTTTATCTTCACCCGTCCATTGGTTTTGTAGTCAAGTTGAACACAATCACAATTAAACTAGTACAGTTGACAACTTTTTGAAGGCAACGTAATTTATTTATTTTTTTATATCAAAATGATATTTGTCTTTTCCCTTCATTAGGTCTACGTGACCTTAAAAATGTGTTGGATGGCAATTAACCATTATGGTGGGCTATAAAAATGTTTCAATGGTGGGTGTCATTATTACCGCTTCTTCCTGTGGTATGGTCCACTTGGGAGTTGGATCTGTCTTGTTTTTGGGCTTATACCCTAAAATGATATGGCAAAATGGATGGACTGTGTGGATAAAACTCACACATCTCGGTGGCCATCAGAGTCCCTGTCTGTTCCTAGCTATAGACTGGCTGGGTAGTACGCAAACCGCATCCCATGACTAGGGTTGTACACTAACCGGGCTAGCCTGGTTAACTCGCTCAACTCGGTCCAACCCGGAACTGAGTTCAGGTCGAGATGGGCTATTTTCTTTAACCCGAAACTGAGTTCGGGCCGAGTTCGGATAGGTCTCAGTTTGGCCTGACTCGGCCCGACCAGGCCCGACTCGGTCGAGTGGTGTGCGTGTGTGTGTGTGTGTATTCAATACCCTACCCGTCCCTTTCCCCTTTACCCTTCCGGGATAGTTCACCGCCCATCTTTGAAGTGACAATGACTCATCCACCTCACAGACGTATAACTTGAACGGCCTAAATTCATCCAAATATAAAAAGGAATTATAATGTCCTAACTAGTTAGATTTTTTTATGAAGTTTATAGTTCAACTATCTAAACCGTTGATCGAGGGCCTTATAATGGAACGCGGATTACCTACCAAAGCCCATCCCATGAACTTGCTGTAAGGTCTGAAACTGGCCCGAACTTGCCCGATTGCTGATCGGGCCGAGTTCGGGTTAGACATGTTGGCCCAGTGACCGGGCCGGGCCGAGTTAGCGCTGGGTTTGGCTGGTGACCGGGCCGGGCCAGGTTGAGCCTAGTTCGACTCGGATCAACTCATGTACACCCCTACCCATGACACCTGTGAAGGACATAAGTGCCATGAAAATGCTTAGTCATATCACAAATTTGTTGTTGACGTGGATGAGAAATTCATGTGGATGAGATCCCACCCTATGTTTGGACTGGGGGCTGATCCAAGACACTGGTGGGCCACACCATGAGATACAATTGATATGGGAACTGACCCCATTAATATATCATCCAAATTGGGCGGAGAATCCACTCTGGTGTGTATAAGCCATCCAATTGATTCATCTCACACGCCAAGTCACGAACAATGGATTCTTAAAAAAATAAAATAAAAAGAGGAATACACCGGTGCCCGTGTGGGCCTCACCAAGGGAATTTAAATTTTTAGGTTGTGCTCATAAGCCCTCAATTACACTGGTTTTTAGGGTCTATGGTGTTGCAGTTCAATAACATATTAGGCCACTTGTTAACCTACCGTCTATATTTAGTTAAACATGTGAGATTAAGAGTTGGGGGTGATCGATTCATACTTGACTCGAGTCTAATTTTACTTCAACACTTGCAACTCTGGCTCTGAATTAACCATAGGATGAGACTAGTAAAGTTCGACCTGATTATCCAGCCACAAATATTATAGCAATGGGGCGATTTAGAAGGGGAGGATTATCCCTTGTGAATGTGATCTTTTTGTCTTGAGTTAAGAATTTTTCTTTCAAGGATTTGTCTTGAGTTAAGGATTTACACAAGAGATAGTTGGGCTACGGGATCTTTATATTTCTGAGACATATTTTTCTTAAGGATAACACTCACTTTATTTATCAAAAAAAAAAAATATTTTGAATGTTTTATTGTCTTTTTGTTGTACAAGGATCTTTCAAAAACTTGGCATATGATGGGATATGTTTTATGACATGTAACAGAGGAATATTGATCTTCACCTGCTTCAGAACCTCCAAGATAGCATGAGTTTTAGACAGATGTTTTGGTGAAATCAACCTTTGAGGGAATAGAGCAACCTGCTTGTACTGTTTTTCCGTTTCTTTCTCATGTTGAACATCGCTAAGTCATCATCCTTCTTTAATTCTTCTGAGTCTTTAGGCTTCTCAGCCCTCGTCGATATGCTTTTGTTAATTGTTTTGTCACTTCTGAAAGTGGTGATAGACTTTGCTTGTTCCACATGGTGGTTCGAAGAGCTCAGGTCACTTATCTCGCATTGTGGTTTTGGGTTAGGTAGATTTTGGGCTGGAAAAATCCATTTCTCCCTAACTATGTGTAACTCCAATATTTGAATGGACTTGTTAAGGTCCTGGAATGCTTGTAATATATTTTGATTGAATAACTCTTGATTTTGGATGTGTTTTAGAAATGGATCCTCTTGGGCTCTTTTCTTATTTAGTAATAGGTTGAAATTCAAAGTAAAAGTCCCTTGAGGATTTCTTTTTATATTAGCACTTTACCCATTCTTCCAACCGAAGTTTGGATGGTTCCTCTAACTAGAATTGTATGTGTTTGAGATGGGGTTGCTGAATGACCTTTGATAATTATTCACGGCATTAGATTGCTCGTGTAACAACTCTTAGAACCCATGAATTATAGGACAATCCTATGTCAAGTGTATGTTAGTAGCACAAATACCATAAACAATTTCAATAGTCTTACAGGGTTTGATTATTTCTACTTTCTTTAGTTCCATGGCTTTGACCTTTCATGTGAGATTAGTCACCCTAACATTCACATTGTCCTCCTCCCTCAATATATTCATTCCTCCCTTCTCTCTAAACTGAGTCAGTCTAGGGTTAGTGGACTTAAATGAAGTATACCATGATTGTGCTTTTTCAGCAAGCATATTGAAATAATCTCACACATCATCGGGATCCTTGATCATAAACTCTCCATTGCACATTATGTCTATGAATTGGCGCATAGGCGAAGTCAATCCATCATAGAAAAAGTTTATTACCAGCTAAGTTTCATAGCCATAATGTGGACAACAATTTAAAAGATCTTTGAATCTCTCCCAACATCGGAATAAGGTCTATTCCTCTTTCTAAGTGAAATTCATGATCGCCCTCCTTAGGGTATTTGTCTCATGAACTAGGAAGAAATTTTTAAGGAATTCCCGGGTCATCTCAACTCATGTCCTAATAGATCTCGGTCTCAAGGAATGTAGCCAATAGTTGGCTTTCTCCTTTAAAGAGAAAGGGAACAACTTTAATCTTAAAGTGTCCTAAAAAAATATCATGAAAGTGTAGGTTGCTACAATCTCATCAAATTCTTTTAGGAGTAGATATGGACTATCAAAATCAAGTACATAAAACTTCGAGAGTAGTTGGATCACTCCCAGATGGAAATCTATATTTCCTACATTGTGTGGAAACACCATGAAGGAAGTGTTGGGAGATAACGGAAGCACACAAAGGCGTATCTAAGATAGCTATCCAAAAGCACCAAGCAAAAAGGAGAAGAACACAAAGATTTTAACGTGGAAAAACCATTGCGGGAAAAAACCACGACACAAAGCGACAAATGAACACTATGAAAGCAGAAATTACCAAGAGAAAGAGAATACCCTATTCGAACAACCTCAAATCTCACCCTTACTATACCCTTTAAAACCCTTAGATAAATTAGAAACCCTAGTAGTACCTCATAATCCTGCTTACACCCTTATATATAGCCTATAGAAGGATCCTAAGCTAAATCGGAAACAAATCCCGTAAAATCTCAACTCTGCGTAAATCTGCGCAATCTGATCGATGTCATCGAAACTTATCATTCGATGGCATCAAAGCCATGCCGATGGCATCAAACTAACACATAAATTGTCCAGAGACAAAACATGAAAATATGATTTTCTTCGATTGCATCGAGCCTTCTTCGACAACATCGAACTGATCTTCGATGTCATCAAACACTCATCGATGACATTGAGAATGTGTCCAGTTAGTCAAGTGACCAACTGGAGAAAATGTGAAAAATCTTGATGGGATCAAGCACTGTTCGATGCCATCGAAGGTGACATCGAGCAGTCTAGCAATGGCATCGAGCAGTCTATCGATGGCATTGAGCAGTCTGTCAAATGGCATCAATAAACCATATATCTAACTTGATTTAAGACATCAAATACAACAATCTCCAGCATGTCTTCAATCATCAAACGTGCAGCTTCTTGTCCTATTCTCTTATCCCTGTCTTGCATCATAGCTCCATCAACGCTTCTCGTGCACACTCCGTCCTTTTATGTCGTCGTCAATCTCAGAGAAGTCGCACAGAACTTGAACTTCTCTATAGAAACCACCTTGGTGAGCATGTCAATAGGATTCACACTGGTGTGAATCTTTTCTAGAGTCAACCTCTTTCCTCAAGCACCTATCGGATAAAATGGTGACGAACATCGATGTGTTTAGTACGGGATTGATAAACTGAATTTTTAGCCAAATTGATAGTGCTCTCGCAGTCACAATTAACCGATACGGCCTCTTGTTAAAGCCCCAATTGACTTATCATGCCTCTCAACCAAACACCTTCCTTAAACGATTCTGTCACTACCATATACTCTGCTTCAGTCATGGAAAGAGCCACCACAGACTGAAGCTTCGATATCCAATTAATCTCTCCACCCGCTAAGATAAACGAGTAACCTGAAGTCAACTTCCTTGAATCCACACTGCCTGTGTAGTCTGAATCTACATACCCCACCAGCTTTACTCCTTTCTTCACAAAAGTTAAGACAGTCTTTTGTATGAACGTATCGAAGTAGCCATTTCACTGCCTCTAAATGTTGCATGTCAGGGTTAAATATGTATCTGCTCACAACATTGATTGCCTGTGAAATATTCGGTCTCGTACAGACCATGGCATATATTAAACTCCCAACCGCATTCGAATAAGGCACACGACACATATACTGCTTTTTCTTATTTGATTTAGGACATTGTTCTGAGGAAAGCTTGAATTGAGCCGCATGGGGGACACTGACCGGCTTTGCCTTGTCCATCCCATACTTGATCAACACATTTTCAAGGTTTTCTTCATGTGATAACCAAATCCTGCTCCTCTTCCTATCTCTATGAATATATATGCCGAGAACCTTCTTTGTAGCCCCCGGATCTTTCATTTGGAATGTCCCTAATAACTAAGTTTTTAGTACATCAATTTCAGGCATATCATAACTGGCGATCAACATATCATCAACACAATACTAGGATGATGAACTTGCCATAACTTAGCTTTAGCACCTTTTACTATATAAGTTACTTTTTAGCAGGCTCTTACATCGGTTGCGTTGTAATAAACACAGTAATCATATTCACTCCTAGTAAATTTCTGACTCAATATGAAAGAATCAAATCTTTTATACCACTACCTAAGCGACTATTTTAGGCCGTACAATGACCTCATTAACCTACAAATATTGTTCTCTACCCCTTTAACTTCATAGTGCTCTGGTTGCTTCATGTAAATTTGCTCTTCCAATTCCTCATGCAGGAATACAGTCTTCACGTCCATTTATTCTAGCTTGAGATCGTATTGGGCAATTAGTGTCAACACGAATCTGATAGACACCTACTTAACCACCGATGTGAATATCTCTATGAAGTCGATGCCTTCTCTCTGAGCGTAACCTTTATCTACCAACCTCATTTTATATCTATTATGTTTCTTTTTGAATAACCACTTACATCCCATCGCTTTTTGACCTACTAGAAGCTCCACCAACTCTTATATGTTATTCTTGCTCAACGAGTCCATCTCATCGTCCATAGTAGATGGGTCCCTCTCATTTGTAATAAGGGCGTATGTGATATTAGAGTTATCCATGTATCTTGCTAGTAACCTGTGATTCGCGGTGAGTTTCTTCTCATAGGTGGCTGCTCTACCTGCTCCTGTACCTGTGTCTGCGTATTTGTCTCTGCCTGAGTATCATATATATCAATCTAGACTTCAACGACTAACCTTTCTAGTTCCTCTTGCTCCTCATGATCATTCTTGCAGAATATGAAGCTTTCATCGAACCTGACTTCGCGGCTACTGATGACCTTGTCATATAACATGTAACCCTTCACACTAATACCTTAACCAACAAAGATGTACTTTTTGGCTCTATGGTATAACTTATCTCTCTCAATTGATGGTACATGAGAGTAAGCATCACAATTAAATATACGCAACTCTGAGTAGTCTATCTTATGATCACTCCATGCTTCCTCTAGGATCTTACATTCAATTATCATAGAAGGGGACCGGTTCACTGAATAGCAAGTCGTGTTAATGGTTTCGGTCCATAGGTTATTGTCCAACGCAGCATTGCTTAACATGTATCAAGACCTCTCCAAGAGAGTCTAATTTATCTGCTCAACCACACCATTTTATTTGGGTATGTGGCGCACTATCCACACCATTTTGCTCGGGTGTGTCGTGCACTATGTTATACCTAATGATCCCTTCATCTTTGCATTATTCATTAAACTCGGTAGACGTAAATCCACCACCGTTATCAATCCTTAAAACCTTTATTTTTCACCCTGACGGTTTTTCCACCATTGCCTTCCATTCTCTAAATATGGTGAAAACTTTGGATTTATGTTTCATGAAGTAAACCTAAACTTTTCAGGAGTAGTCGTCAATGAATGAGACAAACTATGATGACCCTCCAAGGGAAACCTCTGGCAATGGCCCCCATATGTCAGAGTGCACATAATTAAGCATTCCCTTACATACATGCTTTCCAGATTTAAAAGATCATCTAAATTATTTACCATATATAATGCTCGCATATATCTAAATCAGAATTCTTAAAAACTAGAATCTAACAACGATTAGAAAGTACCTTCATGCCCCGCTCGCTCATGTGGCCCAAATGAGTATGCCACATATGTGCAGATGTGGAATCTACAACAATCATTGTCGTTCCACCTATTGAAGTGCTCCCGATCAACCTGTAAAGGTTTTCATGCCTCTACTCTCTCATAACCATGAGTGACCCTTTTGAAACTTTAAGGACATCATTAAGACCGGTGAACTTGCACCCTATAGCCTCGAGTGTACTAACAGAAATCAAACTCTTCTTCATATCAAGAACGTGCCTGACATCAGTCAATGAATACTCTATTTCATCAAACATCGTGATGCGTACCATACTAATAGCCACAACACTATAGGCATTGTCATTGCCCATAAAGACCTGCCACCATCGTACTCTCTGTAACTAGCGAATCAACTCTGATGAGGAGTCATGATATGAAGCTCCTATGTCAAGGATCCACTCGTCTCTACAATCATCATGTAAGTGCTCGATCATAAACACAGACAACATATCACTTGTGCTAGTCTCTTCATCAGATGTGACAATATTGGCCTCCTTGGAAGAAGCCTCTGAGTTTTCTTTCTTTGACTTAGGATTGTACAATCCTTCTTCATGTGTCCTGTCATCCCACAGTTCCAGCACTTTAACTTGCCTTTGCCCTTACCTTTGGATTTAGATCTAGACTTTGAAGATCTTATGTCTCGCTCAGTATTCCTGCCTCTCGGAAGCAGTGCATTAGAAGAAGTCCTTACGTTACCGTTTATATTTCTCATGGCCTTCCCTTGAAGGGAGGAGATAACTGTGTCCACACTCATGGATGCATTACCAGTGCACAATGAGTCCTTGAATGACTTATAAAATGCTGGAAGAAAATTTAACAAAATACATGCCTGATATTCATTTTTAACCACCTCCTCCATATCAAGAAACTTGCAAATTAACTTATTGAAATTACTGATGTGGGCTTCCACACCTCCACCTTCAGCCATCCTGAAGTTGAACAACTGCAACTTTAAGTCTGGGCGATTTTTAAGGGACTTTTTAGCATAAACGTCTTCTAACTTCGCCCATATATCTGATGCAGTTTTCTCCCTCATAACATTGTAAAGAACCTCATCCTTTAGACATAATTGGATAGAGGATTTGGCCTTCTTACTAAGAGTCTTCGAATCATTGTCATTCATAAACGGTTGTCGCTCCTCATGAGCCTTATCTTCCCCTTGCTCAGTTAATAGGCTAATAATCTTAACCTTCCATAACTCGAAATTATTTTTGCCTGAGTTTTTCTTAATATCATACTTAGGGATTCCCATTGATACTAATCCTTCATATCCAAAGTTTGTGCCCCAACGTTTTCTTTGATACCACTAGTTGGGGGACCACGAAAGTACATAAAGGCAGATTTAGGATAGCTATCTAAAAGTACAGAGTAAAAAGGAGAAGAACATGGAGATTTTAACATGGAAAAACCCTTGTAGGAAAAAACCATAACACAAAGTGATAGATGAACACTATGAAAGCAGAAATTACAAAGAGAAAGATATTACACGATTCGAACAACCTTGAATCTCACCCTTGCTACACCCTTTGAAACTCTTGGATGAATTAGAAACCCTAATAGTACCCCCAATCCCGCTTACACCCTTATATATAGCTTATAGAAGGATCCTAAGCAAAATTGGCAATAAATCCTGCAAAATCTCAACTCTACATAAATCTACGTGATCCGATCGATGTCATTGAACACACTTTGATGTCATCAGAACTTATCATTCGATGCCATCGAAGCCATGTCGATGGCATCGAACTAACACTAAACTATTCAGAGAAAAAACATAAAAATCCAATTTTCTCCGATTGAATCGAGCCATCTTTGATGGCATCAAACTGATCTTCAAATGTCATCGAACACTCGTTGATGGCATCGAGAAAATGCCCAGTTAGTCCAGCGACCAACTAGAGAAAATCTAAATGGGATCGAGCATTGTTCGATGCCAACGAAGGTGACATCGAACAGTCTGTCAATGGCATCTATAAACCATGTATCTAACTCAATTTAAGACATCAAATACAACAGGAAGGTGTGCTCGTCCTCACTAGTCATAAGTAATCACATAAAGTTCTAGGCGAAGAAGTATTATGTACATCATTCTCATCTTGTTTCTCTTTAGCAGGATGGTGAGGTTGATTGTCAACCATATTTTCTGCTAACTTAGAGGAACTCAAGGTGTGTCTAATCCGGCAATAGATAGGCAGACCTTCGACTAATCCTCCTTCAATTAAGAGACGTAAAGTGTTGGCACGGACCCACTTGGGCATGAAACACTCTCGATTATAAGTCTAAACTGGAACTTACTTGAGAAAAGAAAATTTTCTAGAAAAATAAGAAATCTGAAATACTACATCAAGAAGAGTTGGACGGATGTTACCGGATTATTGATTCTATGTTAGTTTCTACAAAACAGAAGAACAATGTTAGTATCTAATAATTTAAAAAAATATAATCTAAAGATACAAAAAAAGTTAAACCTAATCCTAAGTTAATTCTAATACTAATGTATTTCAGAAAAATGCAACTGAAGCCCCCGTCAATGGTGCCAAAAACTTGTTATGACAACCTAAGTGCAAGGCTGCGATGTACTAATAATTCAGTGAGACAGAGGTCATACCCATAGGGACTTGCTATTGTGCGATTTCTGGAATGCGTTAGAACTAGAACTAGAATATAAACTAACCACTAAAATCTGGTTTAAAGAGTAATGGTGGAAGAAACTATCAGAGATCAAACACTAGAGCGCCAATGATCCACTTATAGCTTCCTTAATGTTAATTTATTTGATTCAATTAGATCACACAACTGGAATCGAAGTCCTATCCTATCCAGCCGGATAATAGAGTGGTTATATCATTATTCATATACTTCAAAACAAATTTGAACTTTCATTAAATTGTTTCCTCATAAAGCATCAAGATATTTACCACAGGGAATTCAAAGCATTTATCATGCTCAGAGTCAATGATAAATCAATATATTTTATAGACCAAACGATTGCAAAACATGTAAGAACATATTCATAGTCTTTTTCAGCATCCAAAGTGCCCGGAGTCAACAATAGATCAAAGTAAAATGAAAATTTTTCTTCATTCAAACCAAATATCAATGAATTATTCAACATGAAAGCCAATTAACTTGAATCAAAGTAAAATAAATATTAAGAAGAACTACAAGCTTCACCTCTTACCTCTAGTTAAGAGATTAGTCAACCATAAACATGATTGAACTAAAACTCAAAGAGAAAAACATAAAAACTGATTAGAACTGAAAGATTGAAGAGGAGAGAGGACTCTTTGAAGCTCCATAACTCCTTACTCTACTCCTTCTACCCTAATTCATGTTTAGAAGATCCTAAAACATTCCTTTATATCGCCTTCATTCCCATTGACTTCAAAATTGATGTGATTTTACCCAGCTATCGTAGCTTCGATGGCAGCTTCGATCGCGTCGAGCTCCCATCAAAGAGTCCAAGTGAAATTAGGAAATTGTCCAATAATGAACTTTCGATTGTGTATTTTCTCGATGTCATCGAATCTCTTTTAATGGGATCGAACTTGGCTTTGATGGCATCGAGCATGCCTTCGATGGCATTGAAAAGTGTACAATTATTTCCAACAACAAAATCGTCTTTTCATGATTTTTGTGATGGGATCGAAGGTGACTTCGATGACATCAAAGGTGTCATCAATGTCATCAAAGGGTCAATTTTTGCACTTTGAATCCTCAATTTTCTTCATTCCTCGCTTGGTTTCCTTGGATCTTGGACTCTTGAATTCTTCAATCTTAACCTCCATTTATCCAATTCTTCACTTGGTAATCCTTTGAGCATTAAATTCATGCTTTAAGTGTCATTTTCTCCTTAACTCTCAAAATTACCTCGTAAGATAAAACATGTGTAATTAGGTCAATTAAGTATATTCATGTTTATAAAACCAATGCATAATAAGGGAGAATTATAAAATATTTCTCTCTCAACAAATGGGAGAGATACGTTAGTTGAATCTCATATAACTAATGGTGTAGTTAGTTTCAATTTGGGGATTCACCTAGATGGACATTCTAAAGAATGATAGACATGATATAAGTTTAGTGTCTAATCTCTAAATAATGCAAGTTATAATGTTCTTTTTGAAATAGAGCTTGGAATGCTCATAAGAGTGATGAATTGTTAATGCACTGATTTGTACACCTTGTTTACCAATCACAAGAGTCCATGTGTCATGTAGCTGGTTTAGCACTTGGAGGAGGAAGACCAAATTAAGACATAAGGGGAGATGAGCATCAAGAAGTAAAGAACATGTAAATGAGGTGCCTTGGTGACCTAACCTTAACCCAAAATAAGCCTTGAACCTATAGATGATCCTAACCTTAATAGGTATACCTTGTTCATCATCCCTTAGCTTTAGAAGCTTAATTAAAACATGATAAGTAAGGCTAGAGGATGTGTGAAGCTATTGTGTAAATGTATGCCCAAAACAACAGTTTTCATTGGATTATCAATCCCATGGAGCAATCCTCGATTCCATTAAGTGATCCTTGATTGATCTCGATCAATCGGGCTAGAGCAATCGAACGTGTCAAAAAATGTCCAACAATTAAATGCATAATTCCTAGATTTTCTTGATGTCATTGAGCGACCCTCCAATCCCATTGAAGGGGAGTTCAATAGATCGAAGTCATAGCTCGATCGATCAGACCAGACGTTGTTTGCCTTTTTTTAACCATTGGAACTTGGTTCATATATATGAGGCATTCAACATTTGGGCATTTTGAGGGAATTTTAACGCAAATAGAGGTTAGGTGTTTTTCTACTCTTACCACTCATCCTAGACCTCTATCCAAAGAGTTTCATGCTAATCTTCTTATAATCCTTCACTCTAATGAGCATTCCATGCTCTTAATCAAAGATGTGGATGAACTCTCACATTGCTAAAAATTAAACACTATGCCTATAGTTAAATCCCTGTCTAAATACTTTAGAAGACTCTTCTAGGTGAATCCCTAATGATTACAACATTCTTATGAATTGTAGGAGATTCACCCATCCTCCCTTACCTTGGTTACCTCATTGGCACTTCATATGTAAGGAAAACAACTATAGGAGCTGAAAAAATTGTCAATGCACAGACATCGACGATCGAAGGAGCAAAAGGGGAGTTGATTGAAACATGGGAGAACATCAATCAAGAAACCCAAGAAGTCGCTACAAAATGGGCCTAATCCAACAACTAAGTTGTCAAATTGTAAGAGTTTACATACTCTCTTTCCTTGTGTAGGATCGAGGGTAAGAGTTTGTGGCCTAAACTTAATAAGTTCTTGTGTAGGACCTAAGCTCTTGTGTGGGGCCGAATTCACCAGATACGAGTGTGTATATGTTAGTCTTCATGGAAGCTTCTAGCATGAGTAAACGTAGGTCCTTGGACTAGGACCGAGGTTGTTGGTTCACTGATTAAAAACTAACTCGAGTCTCTTATAGGATCCTCTGACGAGGGTGTATGTTAGGTCCTTGCGTAGGGTCGTGAAGGTTAGAGGTAAACCTGATTTAAAACCTTCAATAGTAAAATCCAATACACTCATGGTTGAGTGCACCCATCAAGAGTGAAGTAGGAAAAACCAAACCACTATACATGCTTTTGTTTGAGATTATCATTTGAGCACTTGTCTAATTATGCTTATGTAATTAATTTATGAATTATAGTATACATGATTAGAAGAATATTAGGATTTAATAGTTAATACATCCCAAACACTCATGTACACTATCATATATAGACTAGTTGCTTCAATGGAATATGATTTGTAATCTATGTGATTGGACCCACTATTGGCTTGGAAGCGCCCCCCCCCCCCCCCCCTAGGACATCCTTCATTTTATATCTCCATCAAGCTTTTGTCATAGCCCATGATGCATCACCACATAAAATTTCATGAATCACTGAGAAGATGATATATATATATATATATATATATATATCTTTTAAATAGAGCTTAGGAGTAATGGAAAAGAGTGGTATACAATAGTGCTTCTAAATCATTAAAAATCATTCTTTTTGCAAATGACCGAGGGTAACTTCCATAGTCATCCTTCGTGTGGGCTGCTTAACTAGTCGGAATCCTTCTTTAATCGATAGTCGATGTTTGACTAATTTTTTAATCAAACCAGGCATTTCATGATAATCCCATGTAAAAAAAAAAAAAAAAAAAAAAAAAAAAAAAAAAAAGAACTATCTTTATAATTTTGGAGAAGTTCAACCATTATCGTATGTTCATCTTAAAGACAGATAATCACTAATGTATGTTGGTCCATAACAACAATGATTCCTTAAATTAACTTCAACCAACGGATCTATCCTGGAAGGTTTATTGTCAGCTGGAACTATTTCAATTTTTCTATTATTCCAAAAGATCAGGATTTGATGAAGAGATGAAGGGATATAAATATTTGCATGAATCCAATCACAACCGAAGAGTGCATTATATTTAGAAGATGAATGCACAATGAAAAAAAATCCATCAACGCTCTCTTGCTTCCGACCACTAAGTCGATCGGTAAAAATTCGGTTGCATCCATTACTCCATTGGTGAAGTTCGTGACGGTTACTTTGATAGGAATTAGATCGGAATAAGTTTTTCCCTACTTTCTTAGCATAGTTATTCACAAGATATTCATGGCTACCCCCTTATCTACCAATATATGAGGAATAAGGTATACATTCATATGAGAAAAAATAACAAATTGTTCGAGATACTGTGACATTGCCAATGAAGGTTGATCAAAAGTTATTTTTTCAGCATCTACATCGATTTCAATGGTGATGAAATACGACTGTTCACATCATTACTTTTTGTCATTAGTTGTTTTATCTTTAATCAACGTTTATCTTGCCTCTTCAACATCTCCTTCTATACTATTCGGTCGGTCTAGCTTAGGCAAGAAATTGAGAGGGAGCGTAAACACCATATTGCAATTCACATTTATTGGTGGTAAGGTTTCAAAGGTAATGGTAGTTAGTTTCTGCCCACCATCTTCTTTATTGTTCTTTGAATTTTTGCTTGCTGAAAATCGATGTCTTCTCCTAGAAAGTTCGCGTTTGCCAATAATTCTTCGATCAACAGTTCTTCCTCTGGGCAATCATATTGATTTGAATCTTCTTCAGACAAATCACTTGCCTTTCTACCAGCAAGTTTTTGTACCTTTTATACTGTTTGTCAACTTTCATGCAAATTAAAATTTTCTACCTTAAGCGTCTTATTTGAACAATTCTCCCATGTCCAATTACAACTATTATTTAGTTGACCGTGCATCGATAACCATTTTTGACGAATATGTGTAAGATTTTGTTCTTCCAAGTTTTTATGGGTCGCTCGTTGTTATTGCCAATGCCACTTTTACATCTTCATCATTTCCAACGAGTATTGTGGAAATTTCCCTAATCAAACGATTAATGGTATTTACCATTGGTTTAACCATTTATGACCATTTTCCATCATACTCGCTTTGAGAATTATGTTGTTTTGTAACCCAATTAACGTTCAAAGGATGAAAGGCTTGGGTCTTTCGAACATTGTTATATTTATCATACCTATTACATGGTCTTCTTGGTAAATAAAATTCTTTCGCTGATCGATGTTGCTGAATATCTTCATAACATCTTTCACATAAACGATTCTCTTTGTTTACCAATTTGTTACTAGAAGAAGATTGCCTCCAGGTGTTCCCTTTGTAATTAATTTTTTTTTTTTGTCATCATTTGACTGAAGAACATATAATTCTTTTATCAGTCCAGAATATTTTCCTTTTTTGAAGTGTTCATATTTCTCAGATCTACCATGGCCATGTTGATCCCCAAAATTAGTGGGAGCCTCTAAAAGTACGAGCTATAAATGTCCTAGAGGGGGAGTGAATAGGACAATACAAAATATTTTGATACAATGCAGAATAATAAAACAATTATACTCAATTTCTTAAAGTATTGAATTCTTGACATCAAATAGTTCGCAGGACAACCTTTACCTAAAAGATTTAGGTAGGACAACATTATTTCATGACGTCTTTAAAATCAAAATATCAACCTTAGCAAGAGCAAATCAATCATAAGGAAAGCATATAAAGAATAAAAACAATCACCATAATGTACGAAAGATTTATAGTGGTTCATTACTTAAACCCACACCTACTCTACTCCTAAAATTACTGCCCTCGTAATTTTGACTTTCACTATTCAAGGTTTTCACAGGGTCACCTTAACAACTTTATACAGTTCTTATGATTTTCACGGGCAATCACAACAAAACCCACTTTGTGATTTTCATGGGATCACCACAAAACAACCTACTGAGATTTTCGAGCTATCTCAAAAAAATCCAAAATGTCATGAATGTAAATACAACACATATCTTTAAATGGTGAGTTGAAGACATTACCAAAAATTGATTGTTGCAATGATCTTTTTTCTTGGGATATTAATGAAACCGTATATGAGTTCAATGTTGAGTGTCAAATATTGCATATTTTTTCCTATTTATATCTTGGTTTTATGAACATGATAATGCTTAATGGTCTACTTTATACATGTTTGTGTTGCAAGGTGAATGTGAGAGTTTGGATTGACAAGAATGTTAAAAGTATGGATTTGATGCTCAAGAATCACCAAGGCAAAGGATGGATCTTTGGAGACCAATAATGAAGAATTTACATACCAAAGATCTAAGGAAACCAAGTACAAAGGATGAAAAAAGAACTTAAAAGACTTCAGAATTCATAGCAAAAAACAGACAGGTTCGGTTTGACCGAAATCGTACAAAACAGTCCAGTAACCAACGATGAAATTCATAAGCTAATTCGGTTCGACTGATAGACAATTTGGTATGACCGAAACCTAGTTCGGTCCGACCGAAGGGAGGATTCGGTGCGACCGAAAGTGCACAAAAAGCTTTAGCGCTAAAAGGAGTTAATTCAGTTCAACCGAAGATTAATTCGGTCCGACCAACAACTTAAGTTCGGTCCGACCGAACCCAAGCTAAGTCTGACTAAAATTGGGCAACTGCTGAAACAAAATCCTGTCAAGCTTCAGACTCGACTTCGGTTTGACTGATGCGTAATGTGGCTGCGTAAATTGAGGCAGTTTCAAGGTCAGTTTGTTGAAATTCTAAGGCGGTGCGTAAGATACTTATTGACAACTATAAATAGGAGCCCCTAGGACATTCTTAGGTATCTTCTAGGGTTTAAGGAGTGGAGCAAAAGGGTGGAGAGCCGCCATCAAGAGTTTTTATTCTTCTTCCTTAGTTTGTTTTCATGTTTTGTTTAAGAAATTTTGGTTTAATCATGCTTATGGTTAACTAAACCTCTTAGCTAGGGCTAAGAGGTGAAGCTTGTAGCGTAATTATGATGTTTATCTTGCTTTGATTCTTATTTATATTGAACTTCATTGATTTTAAGGAATATTTTCAGTTTTCAATGGTTTACTGTGACTCAAATTACAGTAGATGTTGTGATAGCTTTAGATATCTTCTTTTCCTGTTTTAAGTTTGTGGGATTGGTAAATCCTGTTATTCACCATCATCTCCTGGGCATGGTAGGGTGATGGAATCCCTTCCAGTCATCACAATTCTCCTCCATTGGGGACTAGTTCAACGAATAGTTCAGAGATTTGATTATCTCTTCTTCTAACTGGATAAGTGGGACTCTGATTCTAGTTGTTTTCCTGAATCAAGTGAGGTAGCATCCTGATAGCTACAAGCAGATCCTTGACACCTTAGTTCCCACCTTTTAATTGATAGTTTAAATAATATTCACTATTACTCCCTTTATTCCAAATTTTAGATAAAGATCATCTTCTAGTTCTAGTTCTAAGTTATTTTCAGAAACATACAAGTTTAGTTCCTGTGGATTCGACCTCGATCTCACCGAGATTATCACTACATCACGACCCTACACTTGGGGTTGTGAACATTCAACCCAAAAAGAATATAGAGATCTAATGTGTTTTCAATATATAAACAAAACTCTAATTACTGCAAATTCTATTTTCTTAATCTCAAGTAAAGTTTAGATAACTCTCTTAAAAAATAATTAAATCTAACTCGAGAAAGAAAATAAAATAACCTAATAGAAGATTAGAATTACCACACAAATAACTAAAGGAGGGCCTAACTTTCTCTCTTTCTTTGAGGTGGTTCCTCATAGATTTTTATTGTAGAAATAAATGAGAGAAGGCTCTATTTATAGTTAAAGGATTTGGAAATTCGGCTAGCTCGATTGTCGGTTCGACTGGCCGGATTCCAATGATTGCGTTCCAATGACTCTCGGATTTCATGGGATAAGATCTTTCAAAATTCGGCTGGCTGAATCTCCCTAAGATCAAAAATCTTTACACGTTGGAAACTTGACTTAACATATTCGGGCTTGCTGAGTGGTCATGTTCGGCTGGCCAAACCCAAGGTTGGACTAGCTGAACTTGCCGAGGAAAATCTTTGTCAATCTTTAAACTTGCCCGAATTATGTTAGGTTAGCCGAAGGTAGTTAGGTTGGCCGAAGCAGATGTCGGGCTGGCCTAACTAGAGTGTATTTTACTTGAAATTGTATTCATTATAATGCTATATGTAATACACCTAACCTGGGGTTAATCTAAGGTTATACCATCTGATGGTTGACTCATATGAAATGTTCCAATCTTTGAATCATGTCCTTTTATGCCTTGAGATGTTGAGTCTTCCCTGAGACGCTTGATCAAGTTAATAACAGTTCTTCATAAGTTGTCGAAGAGTATCTTCATGAGTGCTTGTGTTCCTTTCAGGACTACAAAATTTGATAATCTTAATTGTTCTTAAGTACAAGCACTTACAATCTCCTCCTTTGTTAATTTCGTGACAAAACACAATCATACAAATATACAACTCATCATAACATATTACATCATCTTATTGACTCATCATACTCATATGATTTATGGTTTAAAGGAACATCTGTATACCACCAGTGATATTATATCTTGGATCTTGATACTCACCCTTAGAACAAGCATTTGTAACTCCCCCTAAGCACTTATCACATAAAATAGATATCCATATAATCCAATCACATGCCAAATATATATATATATATATATATATATATATATATATATATATAATCATAGTATATGATCTATGCATGTGAGTGCAGGTGCTCATATATGTATTCAAAGTCAAAGAGTGAGTTGTGCTTGTGCTCACATTATCTATAGCTTCCCCCCCCCCGTCGAAGTTGACAAAGGAAGAAAAAAATAATAATTAATAAATAAAGTATTCAACCAAATAATCAAGGATAATAGCATATAACCTAAGTATAGGAAGTCATTTAAATGTTTGATAGAAAATCATCCAAAAGTAAATAAGACAAATATACAAATAAGAAAGAAAGAAATCAAGCAGTGTATGTAGGAGAGAAT
Source organism: Magnolia changhungtana (assembly GCA_030180095.1). Lineage (NCBI taxonomy): Eukaryota > Viridiplantae > Streptophyta > Magnoliopsida > Magnoliales > Magnoliaceae > Magnolia > Magnolia changhungtana. Next base: position 520,875 of record JASAUF010000066.1, on the reverse strand, counting down.
AATAGTTTATTATAGACAACAATAGAGATAAGAGTATATCAATCAGAACTAGAGGAGGACGATGCAGGTATCTCAGGGTCATTGATTTTCAAACTCTGATTAAATCGATGAAGGTACTTTTTCATATACTTCATTTGTTATTTTTTAGTCTGAAGTAATGATTCCTAGGAGACATGCAGTGCATCCACCCTCTTCTCTAAGCTCTCCAACTTCTCAGAGGATTGTGAAGGCTGGAAGCCTGAATCATTTGTATCACCAGATTCTTCCAAGTTAGCAAAAATATCATCCATGTTGACATCTTCTTCAGAAACTGCTTCCTAATCATCTTGTTGCTCACGTCTCAATTCTGACTTCATCATGTTCAAGTTTGCATTACCAAATGAAAGTTCGGACTCCGGTGCTTCTATCGTGGGAATTTGAACTTTGAACCGCAAAGTAAGAGAAGTCATAAGAAATATAAAAGGAATAAAACTATGATGAGGATGGAGACGATACCGAATAATCAAATAGGATATTAACGAAGGAAGAGAAATGTGAATACCAGATATAACAGAGTGTAAAATACGTATCATGTGGGGAGTAAGATCAGTCTTATTTTTAGCCCTTGGATAAACATTAGAAGTAAAGATGCGATGAAGAACGCAATATTTTAGAAGTAAATTATAAGTGGGGAGAGAGTTACTAGTTCGTCATTGGGCATCAAAACCACATAACACCCTAATAATGGTATTTCTTTTTTAAGGATACATATCTTCAAAAAGAGTAGAAATTGGAATTCCATCTTTCGCCATATCAATGTCCATAATGAACGATATGATGGATGGTGTGATAGTGAAAGTATCTTCCAGAAATTGAACATTAAAAGTTAAGGAATCGGAATAAACTTCACTTATAAATGCATACATCCCTTAAGCAATCGACCAGTAAGTCGCTCCGCCCCAATTAAAAATTTTCTCCCATCCTACCTCAGAAGTTCAATAAGACCATATTGAGCAATGTGATTGAAATTCACAGGTCGCTCAATAATTATACTCTAAGTGTGAAAATCCCGTATGTTCTCCGGATCATCCTCCGGTGTGCGTTTAGTGCGCACAACCCGAGTAGCAGAGTGGGATGAGGAATCGGACTGTGGACTGTGGACGACAAATGGTACATTTAGTCCGATGTTCCATGGAAAAAATGACTAAAGAATAACAAGGAATAACAAAGAGATTGATGGGTTGGACTAGATCACATTTTTTAGCAAACGCACCAAAATGAAAGATCTAGATTCAAGAAAAATGTAAGATTCTCAAATAAAACACAACTAATAACCTAAATCTATAAGGAAATAGGAAATAAACCACTTATAAAGAGGCTAGGACGATGGGTTGGCCGAAGGAAGCACCGGCAGGCTAAGGAAGATGAAGTGAAAATGATGCATTTGGGGTTTTTTTTTTCCCATTTTTGGTCAAATCGCGCCCGGTTCAGCTAGCCCGGGTATGGTGCTCAGCTGGCCGAACTGGTAGGTCAGCTATGGGCTAGCCAAAATAATTCTAAAAAAATTATTTATTATATTCTTATATATTTTTCCTTTTAATGCAAAATAAAATAAAAAGAAATAAATAAATAAATTACAACAAATGATGGTTAATAGTAATACAGCATAATCCAATATCATTTTTCAAACTGAAAAATCTAACACTATCTAATAGCTTTGTCAGAATGTCTGCAAGCTATTTTTCAGTATTGATGCATTCAAGCATGATAGTCATGCTTTCAACTAATTCTCAAATATAATGATATCGAATGTCGATGTGTTTTGTTAGAGAATGTTAAGCAAGATTTATGGATATATTTATGGCACTAGTATTGTCGCAATATAAATTCATTGTATCTTGATCAATACCATAGTTTGCTAACATACGTTTCATCCACATCAGTTGTGTACAATCATTTCCTACCGCAATATAGTTAGCTTTTGCAATGGATAATGATATTGGGTTTTGCTTCTTTCTCATTCAAGAGACAAGATAATTTCCAATGTAGAAGCATCCACCACTTGTGGATTTTCTATCATCAACATTACCTGCCTAATCAGCATCAGTATATCCAGCAATATGTAATAATGTATCATGATGATACCATAATCCTAAATTAGTTGTTCTAGCAACATATCTAATTATTCTTTTAACCGCAGACAAATGAGATTCTTTAGGGTTACATTGATATCTAGCACATATGCCTACGTTGAAAGAAATATCAGGTCTACCGGCAGCTAAATATAATAGACTACCAATCATGCTATGGTAAAGACACGGGTCAACACTTTTACCTAAATCATCTTTAGACAGTTTGTGTGTTGTAGCCATGGGTGTTTGAAAGTTTTTACCTACCATTCTCAAAGCCAAATTTCTTTATAAGATTCATTGCATGTTTGGTTTGAGAGATAAATATCCCATCTTTAAGTTGTTTTACTTGGAGACCAATTTAATAATTTAACTCACCAACCATACTTATTTCAAATTCTGATTTCATCGAATCTGCAAACTTAGAGTAAAGGTTAATATTTTTTGATCCATACATAATATCATCTATATTTGAACAATTAACATATCTTCATTATATTTTTTTTATAAATAAGGTTTTATCAACACTTCCTATTTTAAAGTCTTTACTTAGAAGAAATTTAGTTATTTTTTCATACTATGCTCTTTGAGCTTGTTTTAAGCCATACAAAGCCTTTTTAAGATGGTATATATTATTAAGAAGTTTAGGATCTTCAAAACTTTTAGGTTGTTTTACATAAACTTCCTCATTAAGTCACCATTCAAGAAGGCACTTTTAACATCCATTTAGTATATTTTAAATTTTTTATGGCATGCAATGGAAATAAATAACTTAATGGATTCAAGTCAAGCAACTGGAGTAAATGTCTCATCATAGTCAATTCCTTCAATTTGAGTGTACCCTTATACAACCAATCGTGCTTTATTTCTTATAATGTTACCTAATTCATCATATTTATTTTTGAAGATCCATTTAGTTCCAATCACATGTTTGTCAGAAGGTCTAGGAACTAAATATCAAACATCATTTTTAACAAACTGATTTAATTCATATTGCATAGCCAAAAACCAATTTTCATCAGCAAAGGCTTCATTTACATTAGTTGGTTTTATCTGGGGAGTGAAGCATACATGATTACATATGTTTTTTAATTATCTTCTGGTTTGAACAACAGTGTGAGGGTTATCGAGTATTTGATTAGTCAGATGATCCTTAACTAATCTATTCTCAGTTGAATCTGATTTTGATGATGGTTCAGATTGATTGAAAATAGTAATTTCATCATCTTGATCATGATTGAGTGTGATAGTTTGATCATCGATAACAACATTTATAGATTCTTATATCACCTTAGTCCTTTTATTTAAGACATGATATGCTATGCTATTTAGAGCATACCCCAAAAATATACCCTCACCACTTTTTGTTTCAAATTTTTCCAAATGTTCCCAATCTCGTAAAATGAAGCATTTTCTTCCGAAAGTATGAAAATATTTCACAAAAAGTTTTTTTATTAAACCAAAGTTCATAAGTTGTTTTATTTTTACTTGCTCTTATATAAACGTGATTAATAATATAGAAAGCGGTATTAACAGCTTCAACCCATAGATTTTTAGCTAATTTTTTTACCGTTAAGCATAACACTCCCCATTTCTTATAAAACTTTGTTTTTCTTCTCGACAACACCATTTTGCTGAGGGGTTTTAGGAGCAAAAAATTCATATAATATTCCATGGTTATTACAAAACTTCTCAAAATTGTTACTTTTAAATTCAGTGCCATGGTCACTTCTTATTCTGGTCATAAACAATTCTTTTTCAGTCTGGATGTGTTTAAATAACTTTTTGACTTTGTTAAAAGCATCTGACTTTTCTCTTAAAAAGGCTACCCATGAATATCTAGTGTAGTCATCAACTACAACTAAAAAATATTTCTTACCACCTCTACTCTCCGTTCAAGTTGGTCCAACTAAGTCCATATGGAGTAGTTCAAGAGGTCTTGTAGTGCCTAAGGAGTTCGCTTTTTCGTGACTACTCCTGATTTGTTTGCCTATTTGATAGGCACCACATACTTTCTTTTCTAACTTTTTGTGTTTGGGTAAACCATGAAGATTATCTCTTTCGCTTAATTTATATAAGTCTTTATAGTTTACATGTCCAAGACGTTGATGCCACAATTCAGATTTGTCTGTTTGGACCATGTAACTGAAAGTGCCCTGGTTTTGTCAATTAGCGTGAGGGTTGAGTCGATGAGTCAAGTGAGCCCCATATGAAGATCGTTCTAGCCATTGCCTCAACTAGATGTGTGTACAGAGCTCGTCATAGGTAAATTAAACCTCACATCCCATGTCCTAAAACACCCAGGTAAATAAATCCTTAAAAGCCTTAGACCAACATAGGAGTTAAAAGTCTAAAAACTTGTTTTTAAACAGGAAAATTTTCTAAGTTTTTTGCCTTGTTCGATGACATTGAGTTTACGTCGATAACATCGAACATTCATGTTCGATGACATCGAACAGACTTCGATAACATCAAAATGAGATCTTTTATATCTAGCAACCTCATAATATTTGGACAGAATATTTGATGAATCGACATACCTTTGATAACATCGAACATCAGTATTCGATGACATCGAAGGCAAGTCGATGATATCGAAAAACTTAGAGTATTGTCCAGCAAATCTTCTTGGAAAATATTCTGACTTTGCTCGAGGAATCGAACGAGATTCGATGTCATTGAAATTCAAATTTTGATGACATCGAGCAAGGTTCGATGACATCGAATCTGGACACATCTGTGTCCAGCGAGGTTGAAAGGAAAATTAAATGAAAATGTTTGAGGAATCGAGATATACTCGATATCCTCGATATTCAAACTTCGATGATATTGAGGGAGCCTCGATGACATCGAAAAAGGACAAAGAAGTGTCCAGCGAGCTTTCAAGGAATATTTTCTGAAAAGATTAATGAATCGAACTGGCATTCGATGACAATGAAATTTGAAATTCGATGAGATCGAATCAGGTTCGATGACATCGTAGGCAGCCTTTAAAATGTCCAGCAAGCTCTTATGTGTATAACGTCGAGGAATCAAATTATTATTCGATGACATCGAATCAGGTTCGATAACATCGATCTTCGATCAAAAAGCTCCCAAAATGTTTTTCAGTTAAGTTCGTATCATCGAACTGATATCCGATGGCATCGAAAGTATACGTTTGATGACATCGAACTCATTTAGACTCTGACAGTTTTATTTCCATTGGAGATTTTTGGCTTTATAAGAAGAGCTTGCTCTTGGTTGTTGTAGTGAGAGAAAGAGAGAGAGCTTTGAAAGAGTAATTGCATATCATCATCCTAAGCCTTTTTCTCATGGGAGTTCAACCTTCAATCCACCCTCATCATTGATATTCAATGGAGTGGATTGGTGAATGAACTTCCCCATTCAAGGATCATCCAGCTACCATCTTAATGGCAAATCATTGAGCTGGGACCCTTGAATGTTTAAGAGCTTAGAATTACTCCATCGCTTAAATAAGTGATATTCATTAGAGTAGATTTCAACATAACCTTGACCCAACCCATAGCCATACATTAGAACATCATCAGTGTTGCGGATCAAGGGAGCTGAAGAATCTCTGTCATCAAAGGAGAGCATCTTCATCAACGTATAGAACGAAGCTCATCTACTTATCTGTAAGTCATTAGAGTCCAGAGACCTTGTTGATCATTCCTTGTGTGGGATTGGGTCACAGGTGCATCTCACCCCTTACAAGCCCTCATAGGAGGCCTCCGACGGGAGAGTACATTTAGGTTCTTAGTGTAGGACCCACTACAAGAAATATGATTTTTACCAACGAAACTTTTACCTACGAAAATATTTTTCGTAGGTAAAGATGACTTTTACCGACGAAACCTATTTTCGTAGGTAAAAGGCAACTTTTACCGACGAAATTTATTTTCGTAGGCCAAAGCCATCTTTACCTACGAAAACTTTCGTAGGTAAAGGGTCTTTTGCCTTTTCCACCAAATCAAAAATTGAAAACTTCACTTTTACCTACGAAATGTAATTTCGTAGGTAAAACTGCTCTTTACCTACGAAAATATTCGTAGCTAAAGGGTCTTTTCAGTTTTTCAAAATCAAAACTTTAGGATTACCTACGAAATCGGATTTCGTAGGTAAAACCCATCTTTGCCTACGAAATTATTCGCAGTTGAAGGGTCTCTTAAAATTTTCAAAAATCAAAAACCTTACTTTTGCCTACGGAAGGTAAATTCGTAGGTAAAACCCATCTTTACCTACGAAACTATTCGTAGCTAAAGGGTCTTTTCAGTTTTTCAAAAAAACCAATAATCAAAACTTTACGTTTACCTACGAAATTCGATTTTGTAGGTAAAACCAATCTTTGCCTATGAAATTATTTGTAGGTGAAGGGTCTCTTAAAATTTTTAAATACAAAAGAAAAATAAAAAACCTTCACTTTTAGTAAAACCACTCTTTACCTACGAAAATATTCGTAGCTAAAGGGTCTTTTCAATTTTTCAAACCAAAAATCAAAACTTTAGGATTACCCACGAAATCCGATTTCGTAGGTAAAACCCATCTTTGCCTACGAAATTATTCGTAGTTGAAGGGTCTCTTAAAATTTTCAAATAAAAAACAAAAATCAAAAACCTTACTTTCGCGGGACGTTAGAAATGATGGCGGAAAGACTTTTGGGTCTAAAACCTTACTTTTACCTACGAAAATATTCGTAGCTAATGGGTCTTTTCAATTTTTTTAAAAAACCAAAATTCAAAACTTTACGTTTACCTATGAAATTGGATTTCGTAGGTAAAACCCATGTTTGCCTACGAAATTATTCGTAGCTGAAGGGTCTCTTAAAATTTTCAAATAAAAACACCTTTCTTTTACCGGAATCGGATTGCGTACTGAGTAACCTCAATTGGGCCCACCATGAAAATAAGTGGTTTATCCACACCGTCCATACGTTTTTTCAGCTCATTTAAGGGGTTGAGCCCAAAGTTGAAGCATATCCAACTCTCCAGTGGATCATAAGAAAGGAAACAGTGGGAATAATGATTTTCACCGTTGAAACCTTCATAAGCCCTAAAATGATGTTTATTTGTCATCCAAGCTGTTAATAATATTACAAAGACATGGAAGAAGGGGAAAAAAAAAAATAAGCTTAATAAAAATTTCTGTGACACTCAAGAATTTTGCAACCGTACAAGTTCAATTCACACTGTTTCATGTGGTGTGGTGCATTTGAGCTTTGGATATCCTTCAATTTTGGATCCATATTATAAAATTCTCTAATAAAATAGATGGACGGAGTGGATAAAATACATAAGTCATGGTGAACCCCACAGAGTTTACTCAATATGTAATCCGCTTGCACTTTTACCTACGATTTATAATTTCGTAGGTAAAACCCATCTTTACCTACGAAAATATTCGTAGCTAAAGGGTCTTCTGATTATTTTAAAAAAAACCAAAAATCGAAAACCTTACGTTTACCTACGACATGTAATTTTGTAGGTAAAACTCATCTTTACCTACGAAAATGTTTGTAGCTAAAGGGTCTTTTGAATTTTTGGAAATGTTCGCGGTAAGACTTTTGCCTACGAAAGGATTCGTAGGTAAAGGGTCTTTTACCGACGAAAATGTTCGTCGGTAAAAGTGTTTTACCTAAATATTTTTTCCGACGGCTAAAAACCGTCAGCAATAATGTAAAAATGTTTTAATTTTTAAAAATTTTTGTAACCTAAATGTGTGTGTGTGTGTGTGTGTGTGTGTGTGTGTGTGTGTGTGTGTGTGTGTGTGTGTGTGTGTGTGTATATATATATATATATTTATATATAATTAAAAGGTAATATTTAAATAATTTGTAATATCACATGAAAAAGAATATTGAAAAGTTTAGAAATTTTAAATATGTTTATTAAAAAATTTGAGAACAAAATAATGCTTTTGAAGAGAAAAGTTAGCATTTTGAAATTTTTGAGAAAAAATAAAAATATGAGAAATTTTTTGAGATTTTGCAAATAAAAATTCAAAATTTATATTTTAAATATTTTTGAAATATTTTATAATAAAAATGATATTTATTTAAAAGAGTAAAAAATATACCTTTTGAAAAAAATGTTAAATTTATTTGTGAAAAATAAAATTACTAAATTATTAGGCATATCCACTAATTGAACCTTTAATCGTTTTTGGACAATCTAATCAGTTTAAATTAAAGAGTAAATAACTTTAGATGTTTAAATCAAATTTCACTGAAATTGTTGATCAATTTTGTATGCCCAATATCTTTCTCATATATATGTAGCCTGATTGAGGCGAGTAACTAGTCAAATTAAGAGTATTGATTAGTAAAGTAGAGTAAATGCACCAGACATGTAAAATGGGCCAAATATTCTGGTTAAAATTGTGACCCAACTTACTGATCTCGTGAGAACCTAATAATTGATGTTAGTAAGTTTTGTGGGCCCCATCACGATGTCTCAAACATCAACACCGTGGATTTGATGTGTTCCCTTTAGGTTATGAGATATCTCAAAAATCATCGGTAAACGAAACTCAAGTGGGCCATACCATTTAAAACTATGTGAAGACATCCTAAAAAATATAAAAGCACTTGGTGGGGCCCACATGAGTTTTGGATGCGGTTGAAACTTAGTTTGACCCCTCATCCAAGTGGGACACATATAATGAGTGGGTTGGATATATATGTGAATCACATTTAGGCAGGCCCAATATATGATTATAAATGTTGTAAGAAAACCTTTCTTCACTACATTTGAGTTACTCGTTACCTTTACCAGAGTAAACTCTGTGGGGTCCACCGTTATTTATTTATTTTATCCACTCCGTTCATCCGTGTTAACAGATAATTTGAGATATAAAGAACAAAAAGGAAGCATATCCAAAGCTCAAGTAGACCACACCACAAGAAATAGTGTGATTGAGCCTATACCATTTAAAATTTCTTAAAGGCTATAGAAGTTTTGGATCAAGTTGATGTTTGTGTTTTCTATTCATTCATATATTTTTGATATTATGAACAACCTTTATCCATTTTTGGACAATCGATCAGTAAATTGAAGAGTAAATAACTTCATATGTTTAAATCAAAATTCACTCAAATTGTTGATCAATCTTGTTTGACCAATATCTTTCTCATATGCAGATGATCGAGGCGAGTAACTAATCAAATTGAGGGTAATGATCAGTAGAATAGAGTGAACGGACCAGACATGTAAAATGGGCCTATCATGGTGTGTGTCGAACATCAACACCGTGCATTTGATGTCTCCACTTTAGCTTATGAGATATCTAAAAAAGCATCTGTTACGAAACTCAGGTGGGCCATACCATCTAAAACTATGTGAAGATATATATTTTAGATGTCTTCACATAGTTTTAGATGGTATGGCCCATGAGTTTAAATAACGGATGATCGTCAATACCATTATTATCTAGATCATCGATATTATATGATCCAAATTAACTAAACCACCACGGATATTATGATCTAGACCATTCCGACCATCAATACAATTATCCATACCATCTAGATTATTGATGCTATGATCGAGATCATCTCGACCATGAATATTATGATCCAGAGCACAACTGATATTATGATTCAGGCCATCGAAACCGTGGGTATTATGATCCAAACCATCTTGACCATCAATAATGTGATCCAAACCATCTAGACCATTGATTGTATGATCCGGACCATTCAAACCATCAATATTTTGGTTTAGACCATCCGGAAAATTGATATTATGATCAAGACAATCCAAACCATCGATTTTATGATCTAAACTGTAATTTGTGGATATTATGATCGAGACCATCCAAACTATTGATATTATGATACAGTCCATCCAAAACATTTATATTATGGCCTGTACCATTCATAGAGTTTATTTTATAATCTAGGCCATTTAGACTGTCAATGTTATAATCCAAGGACCATCCTGACCGCGATATTATGATCCACACTATTCAAAATGTCAATACTATCATCTAGATGATCCAAATAGTGCATATTGTGAGACCATTCACACCATCAATACTACCACTCAAGCAATCAAGACCATCAAGTATGATCCACGCCATCTAGGACGTCATTCTTATCATGTGGACCATCTGGACCATTGATATTATGATCTATACCATCCAAACCATTGCTATTATGATCCAGATAATCCAAGCTGTTGATATTATGATGTGGACCATCCGAACCATTGAAATTTTGATCTAAACAATCTAGACCATCAACATTATGATACAAACTATTTATTCTATTGATATCAAGACCTATACTATTTTGACGGTCAATATTATGATTTAAACCATTTGAGCTGCTGAAATTATGATCAAGAACATCCAGACCATTGCTTTTGATGATTTATACCATCTATATCATCGATACTATGATCCAAACCAACTAGACCATTGATATTATAATCTAGACCATCTAAACGGTCAATACTAATTGTTCAGACCATTAAAACCCACCTAAGGCCCACTGTACTTTTTATTTGACATCCAATCTGTTGATTAGGTCATACAGCCCGAGATGAAGGGAAAAAAAATATATCAGATTGACCTAAAACTTTATAGGGCTCCCAAAAGGTTTTTAATGGTTGACGCTCATTCAACACGGTTTCTTATAATGTGGTCCAGTTGAGATTGGGATGTACCTCATTTTTTGCCTCACATCAAAAAATGAAATGGAAAAATAGATGGACGGCAGGGATGAAACACATACATCATGGTGGGGCCCACAGAGCACCGACCACGTGACCCGACTCACACGCGCGAGAGAGACTTAAGTCTCTCTCGCTCTCTCTCTCTCTCATTCTCACTCTCTCTCGCTCTCTGTACTCTCTCTCTCTCTCGCTCTCTCCTTCGCTGTATCTCTCTCTCTCTCGCTCTCGTACTCTCTCTCTCTCTCTCTCTGTACTCTCTCTCGCTCTCTGTACTCTCTCTCTCTCTCTCTCTCTCTCTCTCTCTCTCTCTCTCTCTCTCTCTCTCTCTCTCTCTCTCTCTCGGTCCTCTCTCCACTGCGCCACCGCACCCTCTCTCCACCGTGCCCTCTCTCTCTGTCTCTCTGTCTCTCTCAGTGCTCTCTCTCTCTCCACAACGCCCTCTCTCCACCGCCCTCTCTAAAGCTCGATTGTGACTCTCTCTCTCTCTCTCTCAATCTCTATAACTTCATCATAACCCTAAATCCCCAAATCCCTAAATCCCCAAATCGACGCTTTTTTCTACAATAAAAGGTATGCCATTTCCATTCCCAAAACTCTCTTAAATGTTCTCATTTTCGTATTTTCTAACCCTTCTCTTTATAAATTTCATCTCTATTTTCATATATGCAACAATACATCTTTCATTTCAAAGGATTGCCGTTATTATTATTATTATTATTAGGATTTTTATTTTTTTTATGGGAGGAAATGGATCTGTTGGTATAAATGTAAGGTTTGAAATCCCTTGATTTGAAATTTTTTAACTTGGATTTTTATTGTCTTTTTAGATGGGCTATGTCTATCTTTTTTTTTTTTTTTTTTTTTTTTTTAAATAATTTTGGGGGTTATTTTGGTTAGAGTTTTAGAACTAATTTAACTAATTTTCTTGATTTTGTTTGATTTATTGAAATATGCTTTTTACCCATTCCGGTTGTCCAAGACTGTAAATCCATGGATCATGGAGCAAGTATATGTGACTTGAAAATCATGATTTTGGTGATGTTTTAAATGGTTGACTTTCAATATTCAGATGCATTTCTTGATTTGATGCTTGTGTGCTTTAATTTTCATTGTTGCTTTATTATTATTATTATTTATTTTTTTCTGAACTAGTTTTAATTTATAAGTCGCTGAGTGATGTCAGAATTTACTAGATTTTGGTTCTGGATGGGCCGATTTGTTTTTTTTGGACAGATCGAGTGGTGGAGTTTATGGATCTATTAGGGCAAATTTCATGGACTAATCATTGTAATGGGTATTTGTTTTGTGAAGGGATTTGGTGTGATTTTGGTGTTTTTGGATGTGATTTTGGTGTTTGGTGTGTTTTGAGCATTGTGACAAATATCAACGAGATTTTGAGAATCTTACAATATTTTCAGGGAAAATTAGGCTGTATTTGATTGCACCAAATTTTGTGAAATTTCACTATATGTTGCACCTAATTAGACTGATTAATCGTGAAATATTGTGAAATCTCATGATATTTGGTGCAACCAAACACACCAGTAATTTACTGATATTATCGTGATATTTATGAAATCTTTGCTTTTTAATTTCTGCGATTTCAGTGCCATAGAGCATGTCTTACAATAATAGTGTGCAAGCAAATCCCTTGTGTTTTTACGCCTTATCTTTCCATTTGATATTGCGATAGAGATTTGATTGAGGGATTGAAGAGGCTATCCATGACACACTGCAGCTATGTATTTACAGTGTAATCGAGAATTCTTTTGAGAGATTTATTCTTTTGAGAGATTTTTTACTATTTTCTGTAATTTCTAATTAGAGTTTGTGTTTTCTTCATTAGAGTGTAATCGAGAATTCAAAAACACATTATTCAATAAAAGAATTTGACTTTTCTCTCTTTTTTCTTATATACTTAAGATACCTTGTGGATTCATGGCCCTTACTACTTAAGAAAGATGGTGATTTTCTTCTTTATCATTTCAAATTCTTTCCTTATCTTCTTCTTATCGTTTCAAACTATTTCCTGCATTAACGAACCCCTTAAAATTGAGTGTTATAGCCCACCTAAGTTTTCACTCATCAAAATGTTTGATAGGTCTCTTTATCATAGTGGGAGGAGCTTAATTAACATATTATATTCAATATTTAGACACTATTATAAGCCTCACACATAATGTTTAGTGTGTGCCTATTATAAGCCTCACACTATTATCAGCTAATCCGCGCCCCATTGTACTACCATGAGCTGGCAAAACGGATGGACGGCGTGGATTTCTCACTAACATCACGGTGGGCCCCACCCTACAGCAGGAACTTCAGGCAATCTGCGTCCTCTGGACGCAGTCCACATCAGAAAGACTCCCCATCTTCAAACCCTACAATCCTCCTCGCTGGCTTCCCATCTCTTCAAGCCACTCCTCCGAAATCTAGCGTTTCGAGGGATTTCCTTCACAGATTGGGGTTCAATTCAAGGTCATTCCAAAACCCTTTTCAGTTCTTGGATTGTTCTATTGCTTTGGATGAAAAAAAATGATATATATATATATATATATATTTTTTTTTTCCCATTTCTGTTTGGTTTTATTGGGATTTGGATTTTTTTTTTTCTTACATTTGATTGGATTGAAAAAGGATTTCTATTTGAGTTGGGTTTTTTCTATTTTTTACATGTAATTTCCTGTTATTTTGGTTGACTTGAGTCGAAAGCATGATGAGAAAGTGCATGAGTTGTGTTTTCTTTTCTTTCTGTAATTTCTGTGACTTCTGATTTTTTTAATGATATTGGTTGGAGTTTGATGAATATAGGATTGGGTTTGGGCTAGTTTAGATGCTTGTAAATTGAACTAGTCAAATGAAATAAAGGTAAATGATTGATCAGGCAGTGTTTGGATGTTGAAAAATACCAGAAATCATTTCCACTTTTAGTCGCAAAATGAAATCCTCTGAAAAGTCAGTGATTTCATTTACACCTGCAAATCATTTGCGCCTAATGGCTATAATTTTGAACTTTTAGCTGCAAATGAAATCCCTCTAAATAATTTACAGCTATACATTCTTGGGCGAAAGGATGTAAATTATTGTTTGGATTTACAGTTGATACAAGTAAATTCAATGGTTTAGGGATTGAAACTATTGAATATGATAGGCCTCGATGTGGATGGTCCATGCATCGAAAAACACCTATATTGGAAGATCCTAGTGGATATTTCCTGTTTCTCAGTTGAATGTGAACTCTGTTGCCCAATCACAGATGAGGGTATTGAGTATGGTGAGGATCAGGTCTTGAAGATCTTCAAGTCCAAATTTTCAGAGTACGCGTATGGTGAGGATTGGTCGCTGCTCATGTTATATTTCTTCCATAACAATATTAGAAGTTGAATTTGTTGCCCAATTGTTACTATTCACTACACATTCTAAAGGGAATTTTACAACAACAAAAAAAATGTTGCTGATTTAATATTGCAGTGTGCAAGTGTCCAGCTTTCTGTGCTCATACCATCTCTGCCAGTAAAGAGGCAATTTCCTGTTATTCTAAACAGACACACACACACACACACACACAGAGTTAAGATGAATCACTTCTTCTAATCACAAGGATACAACATGGGAAATGTAGTCATCTCTACACGTGCGCCCACACAAACACACGCACGCATGGACGTGCGCACACACAGAGGTCTCAAGTCCTACCAATTGGGCTACAAGTTATGGTTCACCCAGTGGATAACTTCCAATTTTTTCCATGTGCATGCGACGTCCAACCTGTCCAATAGGTTGGCCACATCATAAGGATCACCTTGAGCAAAAAACCAGCGCATCCACTTATCGAGTAGACCGCAGTTACATTTTTCTATTCATCAATAGCTAGACATTGTTTTCTATGGTGTGGCCCACCTGCCGAGTAGATATGGTGGGGCCCTACTCACTTATCGATGGTAGACTCATGAGGGTTTCAACACACAGGTCATGGGTTCGAGTACCCACTGTGGTGTGTGTGGGTGTGAGAGTGCGTGTGCGTGTGTAAAACAAATGAGTAGATATGGCCAGTTTTTCCACTAGGTGATCCTCATGGTGGGACCAACCTATTCGAAGGGTTAGATGTCGCATGGACTTGACAGGTTGGAGGTTATCCGCTAGGTGGACAGTAACTTGCAGTCCAACCAGTTGGACTTGAGACCTCATATCTGGCTTCAATATGTGAGGAAGAATAAATTACCCAATAAATTACATACTAGGTTAAATTTTAAATCTGAAAATGCATGAATAGAAGTTAGATGATTAAAGCTACAGAAAAAGAGAGAGAGAGAGAGAGAGAGAGAGAGAGAGAGAGAGAACAAGACTAGGTGACCGAGGAAAAACATAAATCCCACAACCAGCACTCGACATAAAGCATACATTACCCCACAGCCAATCCAAACACACTTCTTGCAACATATTTACAAAATGCATCCCTAAAAGCCTTCATGGTCAAGCATGACGATTGAAAGTCAAGGTCCTGTAATATAGAGAAAGTGACACCATATGATCCAAAGCTTGCTACAAAACTGAGATAAGTAGAATCCCGTCATGTGCAATATCAAAATGACTGTTCTGTGAAAAAAAAAAAAATCTGCTGAAACTATATTATTTTGTACAATGTGAATGGGTTTGCTATGCTAGTCATTTTATTTTTTATTTTTTGACCTAATGACCTTCTAGAATGAGAGATAGCCATGTCATTCATTTTCCCAAATTACCAATTTCTCCAAGAACTCCAAAAGACTCCAACATGTAGTTTCTTTGCCACCTAAAACTATTCTCAAATCCTTAAACCTTAACCTATAACCTAACCTAAACCTATACTTATAACCTAAAACTATTCTCAAATTCCAAAACCTATAACCTAAACCCGAATCCAAACCCGAACCCGAACCCGATTTCCTAAACCTTAACCTAAACATATAACCTATAACCTAAGCCTATAACTTAAACCTAAAGCTAAACCTATAACCTAATCCTAAACCTATAACCTAAACTCAAATCCCTAAACCTAAACCAAATCCTATGACCTAAAACCTAAATGTATTCTCAAATCCCTAAACCTAAGCCTACACATAATCGTAATCTTAACTTCCTAACCTAAACCTATACCTAAACTTGAAAACCCAAACCTAAACCCGATCCCGAACCCAAACCCGATTTCTTAAACCTAAACCTTAACCTATTCTCAATTCCCTAAACCTATAGCTTATAACCTAAACCTAAACCTAAACCTAAACCTAAACCTTAAGCTTAACCTAAACCTATAACCTTAACCTAAACCAAATCCTATGACCTAAAACCTAAATGTATTCTCAAATCTCTAAACCTAAACCTACACCTAATCCTAATCTTAACTCCCTAACCTAAACCTAAACTTTCCACATATCAACTTGCATTTGGATCAGTTGGCCTCCACATCACCCATCTGGACCGTCCATTAGGAAAACATTACAAGGAAAACATCTCCACAACATCAATCTAACTTAGGCATGTATGAGAATATGAAAGTATTACAAAGACAGAAAGCAGTTTGATTGAACATTTACCATTGAAAATTTTTTGGAGGCCAAAGAAGTTTTGGATCAAGTGATGTTTGTGCTTTCTCTTCATCCATGTCTTTGTGATCATATTAACAAGTTGGATGACAAATAAAAATTACTTTAGACCCTAGGAAGGTTTCAACAATGGAAATCTGGATTTTCTTATTAGTAAATTTTAACTGAACTCGTTCTTTTGAAAAATATAAAAATGGGAATATTAGTAAATATGGATTTTCTTATTAAGAAGAAAATGGAAGATGGATTGAAAAAACATAAAAGAGTTTTACAGAAATTATTTGTTCCAAACAGGACATTTATCAAAGGAGCACTATTGGGTGATATTTAAGATTTTCATTATAAATAGATTAAGAGCCAATGATAATTATAAGTAGACTTGCATCCAAAAATAAAGAATTTGATTTTTTTCAAAACATGGAAAGACTAATCAGTCCTACTTCTTGTAACTTCAGCCACTGCTTTAAATGGAGGGATTGCACAAAGATTTGGTTGGGGAGACCACTGATGGTGAACTAGCTGCTGCAACAAATATGAGAGTTACAAAGGTGAAAAGAAACATAAGTCGGTCGGTAAGATAAGATGCATGATTTTCCTTTTCAATTGTTAGTCATAGATTGACAGTACTTGTTTCAATTTTCTTGGATGGATGATGAATGTATTTGGGAATGTAAATGAAAATAAAAAACTTATAAAATATATATATATATATATATATGTTATCAATGGAGGATACCTTGTTTAGGGGGACATGAAATTCTTGTAGCTTATGGTATGGTGCCCCATATTGGTTGTATGTTACTAGTACCTAGTAGATAATACTAGGTTCAATAGTAGATAATACTAGAAAATCCCTAAACCTAAACCTACACCTAATCCTAATCTACTCCTTAACCTGAATCCAAACCTAAACCTATACTTATAACTTAAAACTATTCTCAAATTTCAAAACCTATAACCTAAACCCGAATCCAAACCCGAACCCGAATTCCTAAACCTTAGCCTATACCTAAACCTAAAGCTAAAGCTAAACCTATAACTTAAACCTAAACTCAAATCCCTAAACCTTAACCTAAACCTACAACCTAAACTTAAACTTATAATCTTAACCCTAAACCTACTCCTAAACCTACACCTAATCCTAATCTCAAGTCCCTAACCTAAACCTAAACCTAAACTTGAAAACCCAAAACTAAACCCGAACCAGAACCCTATAACCTAAACCTAAAACCTAAACACCTAAAACCTAAACCTAAACCTTAACATAAACTTATAACCTAAACCTAAACCTTAATGCAAAACCTATAACCTATAACCTAAATCAAAACCTATAACTTAAACCAAAACCAAAACCTATAACCTAAACCCGAACCCATTATCAAATCCCAAAACCTATAACCTAAACCGAAACCAAAACCTATAACCTAAAGAACCCATTCTCAAATCCCAAAACCAAAACCTAAACCTAAACCTAAACCTAAACCTAAACCTAAACCTAAACCTATAACCTAAACTCAAATCCCTAAACCTAAACTTAAACCTAATCCTATAACCTAAGCTCAAATCCCTAAACCTTAACCTATAACCTAACCTAAACCTATACTTATAACCTAAAACTATTCTTAAATCCCAAAACCTATAACCTAAACATAACCTTTCCCAAAACCTATAACCTAAACCAAAACCAAAACCTATGACGTAAACCTATAACCTAAACCTATAACCTATAACCAAAACCTATAACCAAAACCTATAACCTAAACCCAAACCCATTCTCAAATCCCAAAACCTATAACCTAAACCTAAACCGTAACCTTAACCTAATCCTATAACCTAAACTCAAATCCCTAAACCTTAACCTATAACCTAACCTAAACCTATACTTATAACCTAAAACTATTCCCAAATCCCAAAACCTATAACCTAACTCAACTCCCTAACCTAAACCTAAACCTAAACTTGAAAACCCAAACCTAAACCCGATCCCGAACCCAAACCCGATTTCCTAAACCTAAACCTTAACCTATTCTCAATTCCCTACACACTATAACCTATAACCCAAACCCAAACCTAAACCTAAAACCTAAATGTGTTCTCAAATCCCTAAACCTAAACCTACACCTAATCCTAATCTTAACACCCTATAACCTAAACCTAAACCTAAACTTGAAAACCCAAACCAAAACCCAATCCCAAACCCGAACCCGATTTCCTAAACCTAAACCTTAACCTATTCTCAATTCCCTACAATATAACCTATAACCTAAACCTAAAACCTAAACCTAAAACCTAAATGTGTTCTCAAATCCCTAAACCTAAACCTACACCTAATCCTATTTTCAACTTCCTAAGCTAAACCTAAACCTAAACTTGAAAACCCAAACCAAAACCCAATCCCGAACCCGATTTCCTAAACCTAAACCTTAACCGATTCTCAATTCCCTACCGCTATAACCTATAACCTAAACCTAAAACCTAAACCTAAACATAAACCTAAAACATAAATGTGTTCTCAAATCCCTAAACCTAAACCAACACCTAATGCTAATCTCAACTCCCTAACCTAAACCTAAACCTAAACTTGAAAACCCAAAGCAAAACCTCGATCCCGAACCCGAACCCGATTTCCTAAACCTAAACCTTAATCTATTCTCAATTCCCTACAACTATAACCTATAACCTACCTATAACCTAAACCTAAACCTAAACCTAAACCTAAACCTAAACCTAGAACCTAAAACCTAAATGTGTTCTCAAATCCCTAAACCTAAACCTGCACCTAATCCTATTCTCAACTCCCTAACCTAAACCTAAACCTAAACTTGAAAACCCAAACCAAAACCCTATCCCGAACCCGAACTCGATTTCCTAAACCTAAACCATAACCGATTCTCAATTCCCTATAGCTATGACCTATAACCTACCTATAACCTAAACCTAAAACCTAAACCTAAACCTAAACCTAAAACCTAAATGTGTTCTCAAATCCCTAAACCTAAACCTACACCTAATCCTATTCTCAACTCCTTAACCTAAACCTAAACCTAAACTTGAAAACCCAAACCAAAACTCAATCCCGAACCCGAACCCGATTTCTTAAACCTAAACCTTAACCTATTCTCAATTCCCACACGGCCTATAACCTATAACCAACCTATAACCTAAACCTAAACTTAAAACCTAAATGTATTCTCAAATCCCTAAACATAAACCTACACCTAATCCCGATCTCAACTCCCTAACTTAAACCTAAACCTAAACCTAAACTTGAAAACCCAAAGCAAAACCCGATCCCGAACCCGAACCCAATTTCTAAACCTAAACCTTAACCTATTCTCAATTCCCTATAGCTATAACCTATAACCTACCTATAACCTTAACCTAAAACCTAAACCATTTCCTAAACCTAAAACCTAAATGAGTTCTCAAATCCCTAAACCTAAACCTACACCTAATACTAATCTCAAGTCCCTAACCTAAACCTAAACCTAAACTTGAAATCCCAAAGCAAAACCCGATCCCGAACCCGAACCCGATTTCCTAAACCTAAACCTTAAACCTATTCTCAATTCCCTACAGCTATAACCTATAACCTAAACCTAAACGTAAACCTAAAACCTAAGTGTGTTCTCCAATCCCTAATCCTAAACCTACACCTAATGCTAATCTCATCTCCCTAACCTAAACCTAAACCAAAACTTGAAAACCCAAAGCAAAACCTGATCCCGAACCCGAACCCGATTTCTTAAACCTAAACCTTAATCTATTCTCAATTCCCTACAACTATAACCTATAACCTAAACCTAAACCTAGAACCTAGAACCTAAAACCTAAATGTGTTCTCAAATCCCTAAACCTAAACCTACACCTAATACTAATCTCAAGTCCCTAACCTAAACCTAAACCTAAACTTGAAATCCCAAAGCAAAACCCGATCCCGAACCCGAACCCGATTTCCTAAACCTAAACCTTAACCTATTCTCAATTCCCTACAGCTATAACCTATAACCTAAACCTAAACGTAAACCTAAAACCTAAATGTGTTCTCCAATCCCTAATCCTAAACCTACACCTAATGCTAATCTCATCTCCCTAACCTAAACCTAAACCTAAACTTGAAAACCCAAAGCAAAACCTGATCCCGAACCCGAACCCGATTTCTTAAACCTAAACCTTAATCTATTCTCAATTCCCTACAACTATAACCTATAACTTATACCTATAACCTAAACCTAAAACCTAAACCTAAACCTAAACATAGAACCTAAAACCTAAATGTGTTCTCAAATCCCTAAACCTAAACCTGCACCTAATCCTATTCTCAACTCCCTAACCTAAACCTAAACCTAAACTTGAAAACCCAAACCAAAACCCGATCCCGAACCCGAACCTGATTTCCTAAACCTAAACCATAACCAATTCTCAATTCCCTATAGCTATGACCTAAACCTAAACCTAAACCTAAACCTAAACCTAAAACCTAAATGTGTTCTCAAATCCCTAAACCTAAACCTACACCTAATCCTATTCTCAACTCCTTAACCTAAACCTAAACCTAAACTTGAAAACCCAAACCAAAACTCAATCCCGAACTCGAACCCGATTTCTTAAACCTAAACCTTAACCTATTCTCAATTCCCTACAACCTATAACCTATAACCAACCTATAACCTAAACCTAAACTTAAAACCTAAATGTATTCTCAAATCCCTAAACATAAACCTACACCTAATCCTGATCTCAACTTCCTAACTTAAACCTAAACCTAAACCTAAACTTGAAAACCCAAAGCAAAACCCGATCCCGAACCCGAACCCAATTTCCTAAACCTAAACCTTAACCTATTCTCAATTCCCTATAGCTATAACCTATAACCTACCTATAACCTTAACCTAAAACCTAAACCATTTCCTAAACCTAAAACCTAAATGTGTTCTCAAATCCCTAAACCTAAACCTACACCTAATACTAATCTCAAGTCCCTAACCTAAACCTAAACCTAAACTTGAAATCCCAAAGCAAAACCCGATCCCGAACCCGAACCCGATTTCCTAAACCTAAACCTTAACCTATTCTCAATTCCCTACAGCTATAACCTATAACCTAAACCTAAACGTAAACCTAAAACCTAAATGTGTTCTCCAATCCCTAATCCTAAACCTACACCTAATGCTAATCTCATCTCCCTAACCTAAACCTAAACCTAAACTTGAAAACCAAAGCAAAACCTCGATCCCGAACCCGAACCCGATTTCTTAAACCTAAACCCTAATCTATTCTCAATTCCCTACAACTATAACCTATAACCTACCTATAACCTAAACCTAAAACCTAAACCTAAACCTAAACCTAGAACCTAAAACCTAAATGTGTTCTCAAATCCCTAAACCTAAACCTGCACCTAATCCTATTCTCAACTCCCTAACCTAAACCTAAACCTAAACTTGAAAACCCAAACCAAAACCCGATCCCGAACCCGAACATGATTTCCTAAACCTAAACCATAACCGATTCTCAATTCCCTATAGCTATGACCTATAACCCACCTATAACCTAAACCTAAAACCTAAACCTAAACCTAAACCTAAAACCTAAATGTGTTCTCAAATCCCTAAACCTAAACCTACACCTAATCCTATTCTCAACTCCTTAACCTAAACCTAAACCTAAACTTGAAAACCCAAACCAAAACTCAATCCCGAACCCGATTTCTTAAACCTAAACCTTAACCTATTCTCAATTCCCTACAGCTATAACCTATAACCAACCTATAAACCTAAACCTAAACTTAAAACCTAAATGTATTCTCAAATCCCTAAACATAAACCTACACCTAATCCTGATCTCAACTCTCTAACTTAAACCTAAACCTAAACCTAAACTTGAAAACCCAAAGCAAAACCCGATCCCGAACCCGAACCCAATTTCCTAAACCTAAACCTTAATCTATTCTCAATTCCCTATAGCTATAACCTATAACCTACCTATAACCTTAACCTAAAACCTAAACCATTTCCTAAACCTAAAACCTAAATGTGTTCTCAAATCCCTAAACCTAAACCTACACCTAATACTAATCTCAAGTCCCTAACCTAAACCTAAACCTAAACTTGAAATCCCAAAGCAAAACCCGATCCCGAACCCGAACCCGATTTCCTAAACCTAAACCTTAACCTATTCTCAATTCCCTACAGCTATAACCTATAACCTAAACCTAAACGTAAACCTAAAACCTAAATGTGTTCTCCAATCCCTAATCCTAAACCTACACCTAATGCTAATCTCATCTCCCTAACCTAAACCTAAACCTAAACTTGAAAACCCAAACCAAAACCCAAACCAAGTTAGATACGGCAGATCAATCCTTTCCTAAAGCTTTGATTTGGGTTAAGGATTGGGCTTTGGCTTTAAAGGACTTGGATCCTTTTGTCATTGTTACCCTTTTGGGTCTTTAATTTCTGCTTTTTGTTGTTTTAGTAGTATTATTTTCCGCTTCCTTTGCGGTTTCTAATGAAGTTTTCGTTACCTTTCAAAAAAGAAAAAGAAAAAAAGAAGATAACATGCACATCTCTACATGGCCACCTACACCAGATGCATGTCTAGCCGTTCATCAGGTGGGCCCCACCATGTATGTCCCGGCCTCAATATGAGGCTGATCTACTCATCAAGGGGCAATTTGTCTTACATGGGATGTGGTGAGTGGCCATATTTTCAAATTTCCATTGCTTCGCACACAACTTGTCCACATGATGAGCAGAGTGGGCTGATGTTTGACCGGACATGTGTACAATATAGCCAGCAATTTGGACCTTGCACACAGTACTATAGTGGCTTGTCAGCCTATGCTTAGATGTGCGTTTGTGATTAAATAGCACAAATTCTTCTATCATTTTTTTTTTTGGAAGATAAAAGAAAAGAGAAGAAGATAGAAGAGCTTTACTATAGAAAAGCTCTTCTATCATTATTGTAGCTTGGGCTTGGTGTGCTTTGAAGGAATAATTTTTTTGAGAAATTGCCATAAAATTTTCAGGTTCACATGCTTAGAGTGGTAAATTCCAAGCCTTTGCAACTAGTGGTGACGCCTTATACGAGAGCGGCACAGTGTGCGAGAAAATCCCCCACTTTTGCCAAGATAGCAGTGCATATCAAGAATTTTGTTGGTAATATCGTGTGTATATCAGTGCATATGATGAAATATATTACATAACAGTGTGTATATCAGTGCATATGATGAAATATATTACATAACAGTGTATATCAGTGTATATATTGTAACAGGTGTATATCAGGTGCATATGATGAAATTAGGTGTATATATTGTATATCAGGTGCATATCAGGTGCATATTGTAACAGGTGTATATTAAGTGCATATTGTAACAGGTGTATATTAGGTGCATATATTGTAACAGTGTATATCAAGTGCATATTGTAACAGGTGTATATCAGGTGCATATATTGTAACAGGTGTATATCAGGTGCATATGATGAAATATATTACATAATAGGTATATATATATCAAGAAATATATTTTCGTAGGTGAAAGTTAAGTTTTTACCTACGAATATTTTCGTAGGTAAAAATCTTTTTACCTACGAAACTTTTCGTAGTTAAAAGTTACCTATGATTTACCCATCGCGCCTTTTAGCTACGAAACTATTGGTAGATAAAAAGTGTTGTAAATAATTTTAGCTACGAAATTGTTGGTAGGTAAAAAGTGCTTAAATATTTTTTGCTACAAAATTATTGGTAGGCAAATAGTCTTGTAAATATTTTTAGCTATGAAATTATTGGTAGGTAAAAAGTGTTTAAATATTTTTAGCTACGAAATGGTTGGTAGGTAGATAGTCTTGTAAATATTTTTAGCTACAATATTGTTGGTAGGTAAAGTGTTTTAAATATTTTTAGCTAGTAAAATATTCGTAGGTAAAAAATCTTTAAATATTTTTAGCTACGAAATTTTTGGTAGCTAAAACGTCTTATAAATATTTTTACCTACAAAACTATTCGTAGGTAAAAAGTTTTGTCAATATTTTTTCCAACGAAAATTAGCGTTGGTAAAATGTTTTGCCTATGAAATATTTCGTCGGCAAAAGTCTTACCTTTAACGAAATATTTTTTCGTGGGTAAAAGTTTTCCCCCACGGACTTTTAGCAAGGAATTTGCCAACGAAAATTTTCGCGGGCAAAACTCTTTACCTACGAAAATTAGACTTTTGCCTACGAAAATTTTCGTTGGTAAAAGTGGCTTTTCTTGTAGTGACCTTTGCTCTTGTGTATGGCATAAACTTAGATCCTTTGTGTAGGTCCTTGTCCTGTGTGGCCTAAACCAGGTTCCTTGTGTGGATCCTTGGCCTGTGTAGCCTAAACTACGGTCCTTGTGTAGATCCTTGACCTGCGTGGTCTAAACTAGGATCCTTATGTGGATCCTTGGCCTGTGTGGCCTAAAACCTAGGTTCCTTGTGTGGATCCTTGGCATGTGTAGCCTAAAACCTAGGTTCCTTGTGTGGATCCTTGTCCTGTGTGGCTTAAAACCTAGGTGCTTTGTGTAGGACCTTTGCTCTTGTGTAGGGCATAAACCTTTGCCTTGTGTAGGCATGTTTAAGTACCTTGTGTAGGTCCTAGAGTCAACTTTGTTTAGGTTATAAAGGTTCGAGGTAAAGCTGATTTGAAACCTCCGTTAGTGAAATCTAGTACACTCAAGGGTTAAGTGCGTTCGCCGGGAGTGGAGTAGGCACATAGCCGAACCACTATAAATGACTGCGTTTGGAATTGATATTTACATATTCTCTTATTGTGTTTACTTTGAATGATCACATGAAAGCATGACAATATGAATATCTGGAACTGATAAGACTCACATCCCACACACTTTCACATAGTTCATCCATCATAGACTAAGTGTTATATCTTGTTTAAATATTGAGTAGTCTTGTGATTGGATCCTCTACTTGGCTTGGAAGCCTGTAGAGTTAAAATTAATATATCTTGATAATTGCACATTAGATCAAGATTAGGTTAATAGGATCTTAAATTGTCATGAAAGTTTATAAAGTCCTATTCACCCCCCTCTAGGACACTTTGACATATTCCTACTTCTACTAAAGCAGTCTTTACAATAATTTCAATTGGTATCAGAGAGGGTCTCTCTTAAAGGTTTAACTGCCTAGAGAGTGATCTTGACTGAAGTTGGGAATCATAGTCAAAATGGAGGGCTCATCTGTGTCCAAACCTCTTGTATTTGATGGTTCAAATTATGCATACTAGAAGGCAAGGATGCACTACTTTCTGAAATCTTTGGATCATGACGTTTGGGATATAGTTGAAACTGGATATGTGTCACCAACTGATCAAATAGTACTTGAAAATGGCACAACTATTGCCAAACCTAAATCCAAAGAAATGTGGACTGCATACGATAAAGAAAAACAAACATCTAAAGCAAAAGCAATGAATGTTATTTACTATGCTGTGTCCTGAGAAGTCTTCAATCAAATCAGTATGTGCAGCACATCAAAAGAAGCATGGGATTTGTTGGAAACAACCCATAAGGGAACTAACATAGTGAAAAGATCCAAGTTGCAACTTCTAACATTACAGTTTGAACATCTCAGAATGGAGAAACATGGACATTCATGGAATTCTTTACAAAACTAAACATCATCTGTAATTCCATGGGTAGATTGGGAGAGAAATTTCTGATCTCAAAAATTTGTAGGAAAACTCTAACATCCCTACCGGAACGTTTCAACTCCAAAGTAACAACTATCGAAAGTGTAGAAACATGGACGAAATGAAAGTAGAAGAACTAGTAGGTTCCATACAAACATTTAAACTACACTTCAAACCAACCGTCAAATCCAAAAGTAATGCCTTCAAAGCTGTAAAAAAAAAAATAAAAAAAAATACCACCATTAATGAGGAGGAGGAGAGTGAAAGAGAAAATGAGGATGAGGAGGTGGCTCTCTTGGCTCAACGGTTCAAGAAATTTTTTAACAAAAACTATGGCCGACCATTCAACTATAAAGGCAAACAATTGGACAACAAGTGTCATATAGGCAAACCTCTTAAAAGGTCCAAAGAGCCTCAGTGTTACAATTACCGAAAATTTGGGCCCATGTCCACTGAATGTCCCTCCAAAAAGACTAAGGGAAAGGTCATGGCAGCCACACGGGATGACACTAAAGAATCAAACTCAGAATTCAGTGATTCAGAGAGTGATGGAGACCAAAAATCCTTGAAAATACTCATGGCCACCACATCCACCAACATTCCCTTAAAAACTGAGGAAATTGATGAACCATGAGCTAAAGGGAGACTTCCATCAGATGATGAGAAAGAAGAAGAAGAGGAAGAAAAGGATAATATACATGATGCCTATGATCAACTCTACATGCATAGCATCAATATCCTCAAAAGACTTGGTATTAATGAAAATAAGAATAAATTGTTGCAAACGAATTTAGACAAAACTTTAGAGATCAATACACATTTGATCAATGACCTTCAGCCATACGACTCAGACAATGATAGGCTGGAAAGAATTAATTCATTTCTCAAAACTGAGTCAGTAAAACTAAACAAACAGATTGAATTATTGGAAGATGAAAACATGCATCTTAAGAATGAAAATCACACACTTATTTTTGATGTAGAAAAATCTAAAAAAATCTATTGAGTTTAGCTACCAATTTTTCCAAAGTAGAGAAAAACTTGAAAGACTTTTAGGAATGGGGAGAACCCAAAGAGATAAGTGAGGATTGGGATATGAAAATTGCAAACCAAATCCCACTCCCGTAGCACCAATGCCTAAGAAAGGCACTGCCTCAGGAAGTAACACTAGGGCCACTCTTATCTGTCATTCATGTGGAGACTCAAGCCACTACAAGTTTGAATGCCTAACCTCTGGGAGGACTCAACACAATTCCGGTTTGAACCTTACTGGTAAATATAAACCAACCGGAAGAAAAATGCAAAATGTAAAGAGTCCACCAAAGTACATGGTAAGAGGTAAGACACATCCATCTCCACCGAAAATGACAAAAATAATGGAGGAACTATTGAGCTATGTGGCTCAACTGAATCAAAAAACAAAGGAGTTAATGAAACAAGGGGATATGATTCAGTTACCCAATGTACCCAGACAAACCCATAGTGAAGTGAAAACAGTATCTCCTAGAAAACTTGTCACTAAATGGGTAATGAAAAACAAGAGAAATTGTAAGGCCCACCCCCACAACACATGATATTGCTTGCTTTGCCGAAGCTCACGGCTTTAAAACGCGTCATGTCTGTTAAGGGAGGAACCCAACATATAACCACCGCAACTCCAGATAACTCTTCCGATGTGGGACAAGTTACGCTATAGTTAATTACAACAGTAGCTCGCCCAGCACAGTAGCCTGCCAGCCACACCTGGGGGCCTGCCCACATGTGTGCCCGCCCACATGAAGCAGTGACCGGGGCGTCACAGAAATTGTCTAGTAGCTCATCCATTTTTAAAAATAGGCAATGATGCTAAGTGGTACCTTGATAGCGGGTGCTTAAGACACGTCACGGGTGACAAATCACTTCTCTCAAATTATTCAAATCTTGATGATGGGAAGGTCACCTTCGGAGATGGACGCACCGTTAAGGTAATGAGACATGGGACTATTGTTGGATTACAAATGCTAAAAAATGAGAATGCTCTTTGCGTAGAAGGGTTGACACATAACCTTCTAAGCATTTCTCAAATATGTGACAACAAGCATGTGGTGACTTTCTCCAAAGAAGAATGCAAGATCTCGGACCTATTAGGAAAATCAATAATGAAGGGTCTTCGCACTAGTGACCAATGTTATGCCATGAAAGGCAATAGGAAGGATGATCCATCTGCCTAATATCACCTAAGCATAGATAATAAGTCCAGGTCATGGCATCTAGGCCCGGACATGCATAAGAAATGATGCACTTTTGTGGTTATTATGATATATCCAAGGTTTGTATACCTCATCAATTTCTTTTTGAATATAAACATAGCAAATGTTTATAATTTTGGTTCTCACAATATTTAGTAAAAATTTGCTGTGAATACAAGCTATAAAGGAAATACTTTATGATATGCATCTCTGAGAGTCAATCGAAGTACATAGATCAATGTCATATTTTTCCTTCGATAAGTCAGTTGATGAATCGAATGACTCGTCGATGACATCGAGCAAAGTTCGATGTCATCAAAGCACTCTCAGAATCAGAAGCGTCACACATTGTAGAATGTCATCAAATACCTCTTTGATAACATAGATTAGGGGTGCTCGATGTCATCGAATCTAATTCGATGACATCGAACAAGTCTGCCCGATAAAAGTAGGCGAGGGGGAAATTATATTTTTTATTTCTTTTAGGCGCTTCATCTTCTCTGTTTCGTTTTCTTGACGCTATTGACGTGTTGGACAGTCGTCTGCAACTCAAAACCAGAGATCCCTAGATATATTCTCCCATTCCTTCAAGGTATTTATCATCTTATTGGGGCATCCTAGGTTAATAGAAGTTTTTTTTTAATCCTCTTCAGTTCTTCACTGTTTTGATTATCTAGTGGATTTTACCGTCATCTATCATCTTGCATTTGTTGTTGCCCAATCTGATATGTCTAAAGACAAAGGGAAAGCTCCGGTTGTAAGAGAATCCTCATGGCCAAGTCAGAAAAAGTCCTTGGCTCCATGAGAAAGAGCCAGGGTTCTGAAATCCCCCACTCGCCACCGAGGCACCACTGCCCGACAGCCGTCGCATAGTAAGGCCTCATACGCAGCTCCAGTACCTCCTCCCACTCCAGTGATTCCGCCTCCCCACGCCAACATGTTGGAAAAATATATGGGGTAGAGTCTGATACATGAACGTAAAGTGGATAGGGTGTGTATACAGGCATTTGATATAGAATCTCTGTTGTCGGCCATCGATTGGTCTCCTATTTTGGATTTTGGTGGGCCATGCCATGACGAACGAACCTACTGGTTTCTCATGTATTGCCACTCTCCGGTTCTTGAGCCTCCTTCTATAACAGTCAGTCGGGGAAATGAGTGTAGAAATCATGGCCAACTCTGTTGCAAATTTGTTTGGTCTCACTCTTTCCCCTGTCGGCCTGTCTAACCTTGATCTTGATGACCCAATGGTCCAATCCCTGGTCACCAAATTCTTATGCCATTGTAGAGACATCCCTTGGTATCAAGGGAATGCACTTAGGGCAAAATGATTGGAATTTATTTTTTTTTACGGGTAACGGTACCCATAGATGGGCTAGATGATATATATTGTTTTTTTTTATGGTTCAAACACTAGTTCATTGCCAAGCTTGGGCAGTTTCTTTGAGTGCTCTTATAAATGAATGATAGTCTTTCTAAGCTTAATATTGAATGTTTATGGTGTGAATGATAACTGTACACTGGTGATAGGCTGATTGCTGTTTATTATATGTCCATGGAAGTGTTTAATTATGTTGTGGAATGATGATTTCAGTGCTTTATATCCAAATGCATATCCATGTCTCCGATGTAATCTATGAAGTGTTGATTAAACTACCATCTTTCTTATACATTTTGGAGATATGCTTCCATGTTAAGAAATGAAAATTATCTTCTTTATGGAATGAGGATTCCCTGCCATGGGATGATCCCTACATGGCCCTCCTATTACATTGATTCTCCCAATTTCTTCAAAGTTCAACTTCAGTCAATTGATCTGATATTGGTATATACTAACATTTGCCAATTACTGATAAAAAGGAGGAGAACAAATCCCACCATGAGAATACTTTGTTGTATGGTCTATATGCATGGTGCTACAGGTGATAGGGGGAGCAGCTGCATGAAGATAGGGGGAGCAACTACATGAAAACTCAATGTTGTGTATGCACTTAATAGAATATTTGTAAATTTGTGTAAAGTTCATGTACACACAATTTAGGGAGTTGTTCTAGGTGTTCTGTCACGTAATTGACAAAGGGGGAGATTGAAAGTTCCCTGATTTTGTCAATTAGCGTGAGGGTTGAGTCGATGAGTTAAGTGAGCCCCATATGAAGATCGTTCAAGCCATTGCCTCAACTAGATGTGTATTTTGAGCTCGTCATAGGTAAATTAAACCTCACATCCCATGTCCCAAAATACCCAGGTAAATAAATCCTTAAAAACCTTAGAACAACGCAAGAGTTAAAAGTCTGAAAACTTGTTTTTAAACAAGAAAATTTTCTAATTGTTTCCTGCCTTGTTCGATGACATCAAGTATACGTCAATAATATGGAACACTCATGTTCGATGACATCGAACAGACTTCGATAACATCAAAATGAGATCTTTTATGTCCAGCAACCTCATAATATTTGGACAAAATATTCGATGAATCAACATACCTTCGATAACATCGAACATCAGTATTCGATGAAATCGAAGGCGAGTCGATGACATCGAAAAACTTAGAGCATTGTCCAACAAATCTTCTTGGAAAATATTCTGACTTTGCTCGAAGAATTGAACGAGATTCGATGTCATTGAAATTCAAATTTCGATGACATTGAGCAAAGTTTGATAACATCGAATCTGGACACGTCTGTGTCCAGCAAGCTTGAAAGGAAAATCAAATGGACATGTTCCAGGAATCGAGATATACTCGATATCGTCGAAATTCAAACTTCAATGATATCGAAGGAGCCTCAATGACATCAAAAAAGGATAAAGAAGTGTCCAGCGAGCTTTCAAGGAATATTTTCTAAAAAGATCGATGAATCGAACTAGGATTCGATGACATCAAATTTTGAAATTCAATGAGATCGAAACAGGTTCGATGACATCGTAGACAGCCTTTAAAATGTCCAGCAAGCTCTTATGTGTATAACGTCAAGGAATCGAACTGTTATTCAATGACATCGAAGTTCAAATATCGATGACATTGAATCAAGTTTGATAACATTGATCTTCGATCAAAAAGTTTTTGGAATGTTTTTCAGTTGAGTTTGTATCATTGAACTGATATTCAATGGCATCGAAAATATATGTTCGATGACATCGAATCAGGTTCGATGACATCGAACTTAGTTAGACTCTGACTGTTTTATTTTCGTTGGAGCCTTTTGCCTTTATAAGGAGAGCTTGCTCTTAGTTGCTGTAGTGAGAAAAAGAGAGAGAGCTTTGAGAGAGTAATTGCATATCATCATCCTAAGCCTTTTTCTCATGGGAGTTCATCCTTCAATCCACCCTCATCATTGATATTCAATGGAGTGGATTGGTGAATTAACTTCCTCATTCAAGCATCATCCAGCTACCATCTTAATGGCAAATCATTGAGCTGGGATCCCTTGAATGCTTAAGAGCTTGGAATTACTCTGTCCCTTAAATAAGTGTAATATCCTGGATTTTTGCCAACCTGGAATTAGACGTCCTTAGGAAATGAGTCGATCCTAACTCCTTATTAACTTGTCAGAACTCAATCCCACAATCTAAAATCGCTTTTTAACCCATTTCCTTCACAATCTCCCATTTCACCTTTCACCACCGTGTTTTTTAAATGCTTCTAAGTACTTTCATATTAGGCATGAATCCTAAAGTTTAGGTGATGAAGAACAATACTTTAGAAATCCGTACAAAGACCCGAGTATCACCTCAGGCAGAAATCACTCAGGATCAAATCCTTTAGAAATTAGACCAAATTAACTAAGTGCTAAACTAGATTAGCTACAAAATCCACACTAATCACTTTAAATACGATATGCAAGACCCAAAACTTGTAGAATCATTGATGATAGGTTACCTTAAAATCTAGGATTAATCTCATTACCCAGTTACTCTTGGGAGCATCACGAAACTCCGTATCAGATCTGGACCGCACGTCGAAAGTCCGATTAACGCGAAATTAAACGGTTAGGACCGCCTTGCTGGGCTTGACAACCAACTCAGAAATCAAATCCATATAGTGTCCCATGGCTATTCGCTTGAGCCCGGAGTGAAGAGTGT
This sequence comes from Magnolia changhungtana, assembly GCA_030180095.1. NCBI lineage: Eukaryota > Viridiplantae > Streptophyta > Magnoliopsida > Magnoliales > Magnoliaceae > Magnolia > Magnolia changhungtana. The sequence goes on along the minus strand of JASAUF010000066.1, from coordinate 488,531 downwards.
GAGAAAACGTAGATTTCTTTAAAAATTGGGTCTCATTTAAGTAATCTGAGACTTGTCACTTGCGGGCTTATTATAAGAAATCAGACCATCAGAATTTGACCCAAATACACCCTCGAATCAGGGGAAATTTCATACACGTGGCAATGTACTTGTGGCCCTGATCGAGTCTCAGGGACCGTTGAACTGAAACTGGTCCACCACAGGCGATCTGTAAATTCGATCAGACTGAAAACGTAACTCGACTTAGATCCAATGTCTGTGAGCTTAAGTCTGACCTTTGGCTCAAAGGGGGCTTCCGGAAGTGCTTCGTTGAGATGGAACAGCCTCACTTTGGTTATAACCTAAGTATACCTTGATCTAAAGTCTATTTTGGAGTGTTTTGGGCCTATATAAGGACATTAAACCCTCACTCTCTCATTCCATACGAATTTGAGAAAACCTAAGAGAGAGAAGAGAGAAAAGAGAGAAAGTGTGGGAGATGTGGGAGGATCTCCTTGATACTCTACCCTGCCGCTATCCAAGCTTAACCATCCCGATCTAATCGCTTTCCCGGCAATTTTGACTTCATTTCTAGATAAGAAAACCTAACCCTAAGCTGTTTTAGGGTTTCCGAGAGTGTTGGTGATGTAATATCTGACTTGTTTCATGATTCAGGTTGCCTAATCACCGTAGACGAAGGCCTAGAGATTCTAGCGTATTCGTTACGATTCTACGACAAAAGGTACGGACTTTAAATGTATAGATTATGGTTTTCAATGCTTTCAATGTCAGATAATGATAGATTCATGATCTGCATGCAATTGCACATGTACAAAGTGTTGTCCGTTTCATTTTTCGGTTATACGTTAACTATGTTGAATATACTGTATTCCTCGTATTTGTAGAAAATACCGTATACGTACAAATTTTGAAAGTATGTTAGCCATGATTAATTACTGTATGAACATGCTATATATATGTATAATACTCACTCGGCGAAAGGATTCGCCCTAATACATGTTTTTGCTAGTTTACGCTATGTATGTTAAAAGAATGTATTCTAAGTGTTTGTGAAAATGACCGAATGAGTATAGAATTCGTATTCAAGCTCGCCATGACTAATTGTTATGGATATATGATTGTTGTATTGGCGATACCCCTTTGACGAAAGGATTTGCCCTAAATCACGCCACGGCCAATATACACTATATATGTTAAAATGTGTAGCCCAAGTGTGTGTGGAAATGACTGAATGAATATGGAACTTGGATTTCCTACTTGCCATGACTATCCGTGGGTGCACGCGTGTTATAAATGGTGAAGCTCCCTAGTGAAAGGATTTGGCCTTATACCTATGTGATCAACATACGTCATGTATGTTGATGTATGTAGTCTAAAGTGTTTGTTGAAATGTCTGAATGAGTAGTAGTTAGTAAATTATAATGTATAAGGGTGTTGAGATAGGATTCTCAACTACCTTAGTGATGTGTATGATTTCCTTCATGTAAGTGTTTAGTTTAATCACTTACTGGTTTATGAAACGTATGTGTTTGGATTTCTTGTTTGCATTGTGTTTTATAACCTGCTCGTTAATATGTTTGAATACTTGTTTAGTAGATTCTGCTCTGACTACTTCACATGTTTAAGTTGTATTCCATAAAATCCGTGAAGGGTGATGGGGGAGTGGTGTAACGATTCTGTGCAACAGCCCTGGCAGCCCCAAGTGGACAATATTGAATATTAGATTGTATAATTTGAACTCTTGATCCATTACTGTTTTAACTGTTCCGTAATTGAATGTGATTGGGGCTATTGTATAGTCCAGGCACTCTTTAACGGGATTGAATTCGTGGCTGAGATTCATTCGCCACATGAGATGTGTTCGACGAACCCGAGTCGTACTTCGGTTGGCGATAGTAGTTGGCCACGCGAAGTGCTTATGCACTTCATGTCATTCAACTTGTCGTGCGCTCGAGTTAGCTGAGCATGTCAAGTAACCTGATCTGTCTTATGTATGTTCACCATATTTGGACGCTACTGCTTGAACTTAAGGTACCGAACTTACCAGTGCAATCCCGTTAACCTTGGTACCTCGATTTGCTAAGACTCATAAGCCAGGCATGGTGGTATGGGACACCGTGGTCGAGCTATCGGCCTACGCTGGGGCCACGAGCCTCCCCTTAGTGACCATTGAGTAACTAGACTGGTGAGCTGATTATGGTGGTATGGGACACTATATTCGAGCTGTCGGCCTACACTGCTTTGATGGGTGATGGGGGAGTGGTGCAACGATTCCGTGTAACAGCCCTGACCGTACCCAGTGTAGTGACCTCGAGCATACTCTGAATCTACGGAGAGGCGATGAGCCTTCCTGTAGTAAATAGAGTATAAACTAGGCCTGTATTGATAAGGTGATGGGGGAGTGGTGCAACGATTCCGTGTAACAGCCCTGGCAGCCCTTGCAGCGACGTAGAACCATACTATCGTATGAGATTATCTAAGATTGACGACCCTAGAATGGATCATTGTTTGAGAATGATATAAGGAAAGTACCTTAGTTTCCCAATACTGCTATTTGAAATGGACTAATAACAACTCGGTAATCATGCTCATCATCGCATTGTATGTGCCTGGAAGATATGGAGCACTGAGGGTGACAGCATGCTGCGGACATAAGATGGTACCGCATGAGGGAGAATGTTGGCGAGGGCATGCATCATAATCGCATCTCATCCTTGCATTAATTACAGTACTTAGGAATGTTGATTGTGCTGCTTTATCATTACTGCTTGACTAAATTGATAACATGTTAACCTATGCTTTATTGTTCCACTGAGTTGATCACTCACTCATGTTACGGGATGGTGTTCCGAACACCCACCAGACTTTGTCTGATTACAGATGGCGACGCTACTCCTGAGGAGGAGCCGGACTTTGTGACGACGAGGATGCTTTCTCGTATATGCTGTTTTCTGGCGGCTTCATGTGAGCCGTGTCTTGATCGACGGGGTTATAGGGATATCGACTAGAGGACCTTACACATTTTGTATATTTTTTGAATTGTACTTGTTATTCATTAACCTGGTAACATTATCACACTCTGGAGACTTACCATAGTTTATATATTTTATACATCTATCACAGTCTTCCGCTTGCAATTTAACTGTCTCTGGAGTAGATATGCTGTTTTGGTATAATCTCATTCATGTTTCAATGCTCTCATCATAATCATCATTATCTATGTTACATAAGTGATGCGTTGGAACTCGGGAGCTGAGCTTTACTCGACCCCCAATTTTCAGGGCGTTACAATAAGTGATATTCATTAGAGTAGATTTTAACATAACCTTAACCCAACCCATAGCCATATATTGAGCATCAACAGTGTTACGGATCAAAGGAGCTGAAGAATCTCCGTCATTAAAGAAATGCATCTTCATTAACGTACAGAACGGGGCTCATCTACTTATCTGTAAGTCATTAGAGTCCAGAGACCCTGTTGATCATTTCTTATGTAAGATTGGGTCATAGGTGCATCTCACCCCTTACAAGCCCTCATAGGAGGCCTCCGATGGGAGAGTACGTTTAGGTTCTTAGTGTAGGACATTTGCTCTTATGTAGGGCATAAACTTAGGTCCTTTGTGTAGGTCCTTGGCCTATGTGGCCTAAACCAGGTTCCTTGTATGGATCCTTGGCCTGTGTGGCCTAAACTAGGGTCCTTGTGTGGATCCTTAACCTGTGTGATCTAAACTAGGTTCCTTGTGTGGATCCTTGGCCCGTGTGTCCTAAAACCTAGCTTCTTTGTGTGGATCCTTGGCCTATGTAGCCTAAAATCCAGGTTACTTGTGTAGATCCTTGGCCTGTATGGCCTAAAACCTAGGTGTTTTATGTAGGATCTTTGCCCTTGTGTAGGGCATAAACGTTTGCCTTGTGTAGGGCATAAACTAAGTGTCATATCTTGTTTAAATATTGAGTAGTCTTGTGATTGGATCCTCTATTTGGCTTGGAAGCCTGTAGAGTTAAAATGAGTATATCTTGATAATTGCACATTAGATCAAGATTAGGTTAATAGGATTTTAAATTATCATGAAAGTTTATAAAGTCCTATTCACCCCCCTCTATGACACTTTGACCTATTCCTAGTTCTACTATAGCGGCCTTTACCGTAATTTCTATAACAAGAGTGATTTTCAGAGGTTCTTCGACCATTTAAAATTTTACGGCCTTGATTATTAATTATCTCACATCCGTGATCTAAAAATTTAACGTTATGATTATTATTACAGATTCGAGATATGCTTAGCAAATTTTAAACCTTCAACATATAAGACATCTTTAAAGATAAGTAGGTTTGGAAGTTTTACATTACCTCTTCTAATGATCTTGCAGTTGCTACCATCTTTGAATGTCACTAAGCCGCCATTGATTTGATTAATGTCTAATCGAATCGCATTATCACCTGTCATATGTCTAGAACATCCATTATCCAGGTACCATCTTGAATGACTACTTGCTTTGAAAGCTGTGTAGATAAAAAGACACTTATCATATGGAACCCATTTCAATATGGTTTTGGGTTTAGGTGGATCTCTTACTATTTGTTATGATTGGGAGTAAGAGTTTTTCTTGTTTCTCCTTACTCTATTATTTTAAGAGTTGGATTTCAAGAGCTCTTTACGTAAGTCCACTATCTTATCTGCTAATGGAGGATTATTGTTTCTTTTTCATATTTATGATAGTTGGCCTTAGTTTTTGGATTAGAAATTTTTTTTTAAAAGGTTTTTCATCATTCTTTACTTTGCAGTTTGAAGTTTTAAATTTGAGGATTCACCTTTTACAAATATAGAAGCAAAATTTGTAGGGCCTGTTTGGCCGGACCAATCCCATGGGATTAGGAGGGATGGAATTGTTTGTAAGGTACTGATGGTAGTGTCAGTGGATGTCTGCTAATCCCATAGGATCGGACGAATTCCAGGATGGATGATAGGCATGTTTGGGATAGCATTTGGATTTGGTGTAAGTCGTCGATTTCCAGCCGGTCGTGTTTGGGTATGGAATAGATTTCTACTAATCCCACGCCGGCCCACGTTTCGTTCATTAGTCCACACTATGAGGGCAGTGGCTGCTGGTAGGTGCGAAAGTGGGCCCCACCATGATGTTTGTGTTTCATCCATGCCATCCATCTAATTTTAACGGGTCATTTTAAGGCTCATTGCCATGAATGAAGTATATCCCAATCTCAAGTGGACCACATTACAGGACCTATGATGAATGACGGTCGACCATTACACAGTTTCCAAAAGGGGCCATACTTCGTTTTTGTACAAGCTGAGACGGTCTTTTTCCATTCATCCGGCCCTGTATGATATGAGCCTGTATGTGGAAGATGAAATAAACAGTACAGTGAGCAATGAAAAGGATTTTAACGGTTAAAATCCAATCACTATTGTTTTACCTAACTTAGTCTCACATCATATGTGTGTACCCATGTGGCATAGCATATTCATTCATGCATGCATACATCTGAACAATACATGACATCCATAGTGGAGCTACAGTCAGCAATCTACTATTTCCCAAAGCTAGTTTTCTTACAGATGCGAGTTGAGAAATGCCCAAGAGCTGGTTAGAGTACACTAGTGACATTTGTAACACTTTATCAACATAAAATATAATAGAGGCTGATTCAACCATTAGGTGGATCGGGCATGTATGCATCACTTGAATCATTGTCTAATTTCTTGTTATCATTCATTTATTTCTTATTACAAGTCCACCAACTGATGATTTTTTTGCCCTATTTTATGAGACACATCATCAGAAGAACAGATATCTAAGTACCACAGAAGAACACAATACTAAATTATCCAATGTAATGTTTACATTCAAGTTGACTCATGCCACTATATGCATTAATTGTCAGCCTCAAAAAGTAATATTATGTAATTAGTAACAAAAACAAGAATCCCAATAGTCAAGCAAGCCCAAGACAAAAACATAAGATGCGTACCATCACAACATGAAAGAACAATCACATGACGAAAACACGTGTCCAAAAGCAAGATCGTGACATCACACAACCCAAACACATACACCAAAATTACAAGATTCACAAATAAGCAATTGAAACAATACATAACACCTGACAGATACAGAAGCCATAGCGCCAATTACATCTCGAAGAGCAATATACCCATACAATAGCAAAATCTACAAGCTTAAAATAACATATGAAAATGCCTAGCATCCGTTAATAGGGTAGGTGATCAAAGAATACAAAGATATGTATGGTGATGCAGAACATGAATACTCTATAAAAGAATTAGAATTATTAAGACATTGGACCAAATTAGACATCAATTAGCCACATAGGATTACACCTACTGGAAGAAAATTTGTCAAAAAGAAAAAGAAAAAGAAAAAGAAAAAAAAAAAAAAAAAAAAAAAAACATTGACAGATGTATTTGTTGAATGAGGTCATACGGACGATAGCATGTTCTATCCCTGTTCTCAATGGTCGAATCAAGTGTTTGATAATAAAAGAGTTTTAACAAGTTTTCTTATTCAATCATAGCACTGAATCACTCATTCATAAAAGATTGGGATGCTGTGTTCAGTGGCATCCATACACACATACACAGACAAGTAGATAATTAATATGGCTCTCATTCAATTGTTTCTTACCTCTTTGGGTCTAGTTCAATGCACAAATATCAAACAGATTCATACATCCATACATAAATACATAGATGTTTGGTGCAATCCTGGTATATACAAAACATACAAATGGTTGATGGTGTAATCCAGGCATACATGGACATTTCACTATAATCCAGGCATACATCTACATTTCACTGAAATCCAGGCATACATGGACATTTCACTGAAATGCAGGCATACATGGACATTTCAACAGATCCCAGGGAAGGATTATCCCCTGCCAATCCCAAAATTTCCATATCAATCCCTTCCAATCCCTTGCAATCTATTCTAATCAGCCCAGCAAGTTGATATTTGTAACCCACCTGACATTATAGTAGACCTGGCATCTCCAATCTTCCCATATTTCCACTGATACATATATACAAACAGCATCTGTGCGCAATGGATACAAAAGGAATTTCATGCCGTCATATTCAGCAGATCCATGGGATCTGTTTTGCATGCATAGCCAATCCCGAAATTTCCCTTCCAATCACTTGCAATCCATTCGAATCCACCCGCTAAATAGGCCATGCAACCCATGGACACTATTTTCACAGAACCCACATACGCCCAAATCAAGGGAGACAGACGGACTTACCTATGATTGCCGAAGTTTCCAATCGAGTTCGCTGGTAGGATTGAAGAAGATCGTCCACACTAGAGAGGGTTTGAGAAGCTCAGAGAACCCATAGCAAGATCTCACCTCCTTAAATACCAAACTCGTTTGGTGAAAAATATCGGTCTCTCCTCTATCAGACCTACCTGCAGAGACGCCTGTCCGACTCATCTCGTCCATCCCATCCCAAATCCTGCAGTGGATGGGCGAAATCCAGCAGCTGATCGTCTGAATCTAGGGATTACACCGGCTCTGTTTACGAGGGCGGTTGAGACGACATCTACTCTCCATCCCAAATAGGCTATGGAGGTGGATAGACTTTTGTAGCCGACGTAAGACAATGTCATCCCACCATGACTAACTATCCAAACACGCCCTTAGATTTTTCTGTGTGACTTTTGATATATCCCAAGCCGGATTTGTCACTACTTCGTCAAGATGTAGTTAATAATTTTTCAAGTCTCTGGTCACCTTGGGCGTATATCCAAGTCTCTTTTGAAGTCTTAAGAGAAGTAACTTCTATATTTAAATTCTCATTTTTGGTTTTGAGATTTTAAATTTCAGAAATTTTTGAACTTAAATCTAGTTTGGTTTTCTCAAAACAATCAAAAAAATGAGATTTTTCCAAAACTGATTTTTCAAGTTCTAATTTTATATTAGTAAAGTTTTCTTTTTGAATTTTCAGTTTAGCACAATCTTACAACTTTCTTTGTAAAGGGCATAATAAGCGATTTGAAGATCTTCTTCATTTTTAGAATCACTTCCAAGGGTTTCATAGTCAGAAATTTCACCTTCATCTGAAGAAGCGATTTTAGTTATGGTCATGAAGGCCTTTTGATCATTCTCAGTTTTTTGGTCTGATTCGTCAATTTCTGAATTGGATTCAGATTCTGATGATTCATCCCAAGTGGCGATCATGCCTCTACTTCTAGATTTATCCTTCTTAGGACATTTTGAAGCTACATGCCCAAATTCATAATAGTTGAAGCATTTGGTGTCTTTAGATTTTGATTTTTAAAATTTTGAGTTTCCTTTTCTTTTGTCAAAAGGTTTTTGAAAATCTAATCGATTTTTATTTTTGAAAATTTTATAAAACTTTTTAGCCAACATAGTCATATCATCCTCATTCTCATCATTTTCAGAATCTGTCTTTAGATTTAGAAATTGTAAGGGCTATAGACTTGTTTTTAAGAGCTTTGAAATTCAGCTCATAGGTTTGTAGAGATCCAACTAATTTTTCTACCTTCATAGCATCGGTATCCCTCAATTCTTGAATTGCAGTGACTTTAGAATTGAACCTGTCAAGAAGTGATCATAATATTTTTGCGCACACCTTGCTTTCAGGGACTTTTTCTCCAAGACCCCACAGAGAGTTAACAATGTCATTTAATTTCTTATAGAAGTCCATGAATGATTCATTTTCTTCCATATGGATTTCCTCAAACTTTGTTGTGAAGATTTGAATCTTAGACTTTTTGATAATATTAGTCCCTTCATGTGTCATTTCGAGAATATCACATGCTTGTTTTGTTGTATCATAAGAAATAATTCCTTTGAATTTGTCCGGTGATAAAGCACAAGTAATAGCATTAAGAGCTTTTGCATTTGCACTACTTTCACTTTTTTGAATTATAGTCCAAAAATTATAAGTGATTTCTTTCATGGACATGGTTCCATTTTCAACCACTACTTCCATCATTAGATGGATTCATTGGATCATGGTGGCTTGCCATACACTTTCATCAATGAACTTGAGGAAAATCTTCATCCTTGCTTTCCAATAAGAATAGTTTGAACCATCAAGGGAAGGTCGCTTGGAAATGGATAGACATCGAAATTTAATATTTCAATAGCTCTTGATCTAGCTCTAGAATATTAATCCCAAAAAAGAACAACCTCGCCCTGATACCACTTGAAATGACGAGCTATAGATGTCCTAGACGGGGGTGAATAGGACAATACAAAATATTTCGATACAATGCGGAAAAATAAAACAATTATACTCAATTTCTTAGAGTATTGAAATATTGGTATCAGATAATTCGTAGGACAACCTTCACCTAAAAGATTTAGACAGGACGACCTTATTTCACAACGTCTTTAAATCAAAATATCAAACTTAGCAAGAGCTAATCAATCAAAAGGAAAGCATATAAAGAATAAAAACAATCACCACAATGTACAAAAGAGTTATAGTGGTTCAGTGCTTAAACGCACACCTACTCCACTCCCAAAATTAGTACCTTCGTAATTTTGGCTTTCACTATTCAAGGTTTTCACAGGGTCACCTTAGCAACCTTATACAATTCTTGTGATTTTCACAGGCTATCACAACAAAACCCACTTTGTGATTTTCACGGGATCACCACGAAACAACCTGTTGAGATTTTTGGGCTATCTTAGAAAAACCCAAAATGTAATGAATGTACATACAATACTTATCTTCAAATGGCAAGTCAAAGACGTTACTGTAACTTCATTGTTGCAACAATCTTTTTTCTTGGGATATTGATGAAGCCATGTATGAGTTCAACCCAAAAAAGAATATAGGGATCTAATGTGTTTTCAATATATAAACAAAACTCTAATTACTGCAAATTCTATTCTCTTAATCTCAAGTAGAGTTTAGATAATTCTCTTTAAAAAATAAATCTAATTTGAGAAAGAGAATAAAACAAGTTAATAGAATATTAGAATTACCACACAAATAGCTTAAGGAGGGTCTGACTTTCTCTCTTTCTTTGAGGAGGTTTCGCATAGATTTTCGTTGTTAAAATGAATGAGAGAAGGCCTCTATTTATAGTCAAAGAATTTAGAAATTCGGCTGGCCGAATACAAGGTTCGGCTGACCAAATCTCCCTAAGATCCGAAATCTTTACACGCTGAAAAGTTGACTGAACATAGTCAGGTTGGTCGATTGGTCATGTTCGGCTGGCCGAACCCAAGGTTGGGATGGTCGAACTTGCCGAGGAAAAACTTTGTCAATCTATAAACTTGCCTGAATTAATTTGGGTTAGCTGTAGGTAGTTAAGTTGGCTGAACCAGATGCCGGGCTGGCCTAACTATAGTGTATTTTACTTGAAATTGTCTTCATTATAATGCTATGTGAAATACACCTAATCTAGGGTCAATCTAAGGTTATACCACCTGATGGTAGCCTCATATGAAGTGTTCCAATCTTTAAATTGTGTCCTTTTATGCCTTGAGATGTTGCGTCTTCCCTGAGACGCTTGATCGAGTCAATAACAGTTCTTCATGAGTTTTCAAAGAGTATCTTCATGAGTGCTTGTGTTCCTTTCCAAACTACGAAATTTGACAATCTTAATTGTGCTTAAGTATAAACACTTACAGGCTCATTCTTTTTATCCAGGAATTTGAGCATTCTTAAATCTATGTTGTCTTGAATTACATTCCTAAAAGCAATGCAATTCATTGTGGAATGAGAACGTGACCCAGGCCATTTGCAGTATTCTATCTTTTTCAATTCTTTTGCGAAAGAAATTCTTTATTTTAGTGGAAGTTTTATCAATTTGGACGTCAGCAGGAGATCAAATATCTCATTAGCCTTCACAATGTCAAAAGAATATCATCTGTTTTGTTCAATAATTCATTTGAATAAACCAGAACCTTTTAGAGATGGTTCATCATTAGCCTTAATTAATGCCTTACAAAAGAAAGGTTTATTTAGGATAATTTTTGTCAAAATGATCTCGCAATTTGGTTTGCAAAAATAGGTCCTTGAAGATGAATTTTTTTATTTGGTTTTCTTCTTTAAGGAACAATTCATATATGGTCGCTCAATCTAGAGATCCACCATATCTTAAAAATTCATTCCTTCGAGTTTCTTCCATAGCTCCATATCTAAACCTTCCACGACTAGTTTCACAAATGGAGCTTTCGGAAGAAATGCTTGGCACTTTTTTTTAGTATTTTGAATCGAGTGATAAATTTTTCAGCTTGTTCATCGGGCAACTATCTTAGTTGAGAGAAATTGACTAAGGAAAAGTCCAGTTCAATTTTATAAAACTGAGCATGGAACTTCTTCCATATCTTGCTAAGATTGCACCAAATTCATAGGAAAATTAATAAATGCAGCGTCTGTAATTGGATTTGCAAACTTTTTCAATTTCACATATTCATTGGTCGAAAACTTGACGCATTATACGGTAAAACGACCAATATGTTCTACGGTAAACTGATTTATGTCTCAGGAAAAGAATGAAAATTATGGTATTTTTGTTACCCTTGGTACTTCAGCAAACCGATTAACACAATCATGGTACGGTTTACAACAAATGGGATGATTAGTACATCGATTGTGACATTGGTCGATTATTTCATTTATCAAATTAATAATTTCTTCCCAGCCCGCTAATGGAAGTCTGAGGTTCACCACTGGAGGTATTTATAAACCATGAATAGGTTATATAGGAGGCACTTGCCCCCAAGTGAATCATTATTCAGCATAAATGACCCCACATCAAGCATGCCGTGATTAAAAGTGTTTTCATTCAGGCCGTTAAATCGGTCATTTTGTCCATTTCTCCTAATGCCTACCGACGGTGGCATATTTTGACATCCCATATTTGGGTATGACCGCACATTACGTGGAGGCATTGTTGGCATTTTTCCTATAGCATCGTCGAATCTATGAATTTTCTTGGATAAGTTAACGGTAATCTGGTAAACTGTCATTAAAGAAGGTCAGAAACCTATTATAGCTTTAGTTTCTGTCCGAGAATATTCAGCTTGTATCATACATTATTCGGTTAACTCTGTTGACCCTACTTTCGAAATAACAGGAAGTGGTGGATTAGGGACATCTGTTTTGGCATGCATTGCAAATGCTTTAGGGGCCTGATTGAGGTCCTATTCTTCAATATTTCTACTAACTTGAGTATATCGTCTACTCATACTGTTAAAAGCTTCAATTAACAACTGCATACTTGTCCCACTGGGCATGCCAAAACGGTGTTATTTCTCAAATTCGGCCGTGCAGAACACATGTGATGTAGAGCGGTTCGCGGACAATTACATGGCAAAGATGGATCAGAAAAGGCCCGGTCGGCGACAGAAGTGATCTGGACCATCAGACCTTCAATCAGGCGTATCTCGCAATCCGGGATGAGTTAGCCGACGTAAAATATATGATTTTGGGGTAGAACGAGCTACTTTAGCCAACCAACCCAGATATGCTGGGTTGCGATGCTCGGAATTTCGAGAAACCCCTGATTCGACGGTTGTTTCCCTGTTCCAATTTCATTTTTACTATAAATAGTAAGTTTTAGTTTGACTATAACTCTTCATCCGTTGGGCTTTAGGAGTTGCGCCTAACGTGAAAAGAGCTTAGAATAATTAGAGGAACGGTTTGGTGAAGCCAAATAGGACACTTACTATTTTTGGCCGAAAACCTTGCGCACTAGTAGGCATCACGACCGTCTATAAATAGTAAGTTTACTATTTATAGTAAGTCGCGAATTTTAGGAGTTTTAGTTGTAGTTTGATTATGATTTCTTTCCCATTGCTTAGTACCCTTATTTAGAGGGTTGTGAACTCGTTTTTATGCATTCATTAATCTATTTCGAATTTATTAGAATTTATTTCTATTTTTTACTCTCTTTTCTTGTGGATTCGAGAAAGTCTCTGTGAGGAGTCCAGAGAATTTCCGTGGATTCGGAATAGTTATCCTCTTGAGGAAGACGGTGTTCGACCTCACGTCCTCCCCTGCGTCAGTTTGGTATCAAAGCGAGGTTTCTCCTCGTATCAATGACTTCTAACGACGGGTCGGGTAACAATCCCATAGGCGGTGCTCCAGGGAATTTGCTTTTAACGACGGAAACTTTTCAAGCAGCGCAGCAAGAGAATCAACAAGCCATGCAAGGGCTGCAGGCTTCCATGGACCGCATAGCGAATCACTTGGCAGAAACCCTAGGGCAACTCCGTATTCCTGGTGGTAATCCTCCAACGCCAATTGCTGAGACTCGTAATCGGCCTGATTACAGGATAATACCGGCAGTGCACCAAGGGTCATGCCTGAGGACGGGGGCTCCAGTGAGGAGGAGATTGACGACATAATCTTCGAACACCCCAGACCAGGCGGAGATTGAGTAGATCGAGAATTCAAGATACGGGTTGATATTCCTAACTTCAATGGCCAACTACACATTGAGGATTTTCTCGATTGGCTTTCTGAAGTTGAGCGATTTTTTGACTATATGGACATCCCTGAAGAAAAGAAGGTCAAGCTGGTGGCCTACAAGTTGAAAGGAGGAGCATCAGCTTGGTGGGAACAACTGTAACTCGCACAAACCAGGCAGATGAAAGCACCAATCCGCACATGGCAGTGGATGAAGCAGCTACTACGCGCCCGATTCCTCCCTAGCGATTACGATCAAGAATTATTCCAACAATACCAAAATTGTTGATAGGGTAGTCGGTCGGTGAGAAAGTACGCAGAAGAATTTTACCGCCTAGCGGCGCGTAACGATTTGGTCGAGACTGAATCGTAGCAAGTCGCCCGATTCAACGGTGGATTGCATATAGCGATTCAGGAGCAGGTCCAGATGCAGTCCGTCTGGACGATGAAAGATGCGATCAAGTTGGCTACTCGGGTAGAAGCACAACTTAAATGTCCTAACACACGGACCTATCCTACTGTAATGATTACTGCGGCAGGTCCACCTTAGGGAGCTCCACAGCCTAAGGGGAAGGAGCCCGTAGGAACACGCACTCAACTTCCTACGTCTGAGAATCGAGATCAGGGAAGCGGGCAAGCTAGACCCCAAAGGGGCGTATCGACTGCTACAGGTCCAAGTAGAATTTTGAACCCCTATGCTCGGCCAAGGCCTGACAGCTGCTATCATTGTGGCCAGCCCGGCCACCTGTCAAATACTGTCCCCAGCGAAAAGTGGCAAACCTCGCCATTAATGATGGTAGTGCTGATAACGCTTATAAAGATCCAGATATTGAAGAACAGGAGCATACCGTCGAGGACGAGGTAGATGATTTAGATTGGGTTTAGCAAGATCACGGTGAGTCGCTCGTCGTGAGGCGGCTATTATATGCGCCAAGAAAAGAAATGCATCCACAGCGGCATAACATCTTCCGCACTAGGTGTACGATAAATCGAAAGGTTTGTGACATGATCATTGACAGTGGAAGCAGCGAGAACATCATCTTTAGGGGCATGGTGGAAAAATTACAATTGAAAACAGAGCGTCATCCCTCTCCATATACAATCGGTTGGATCAAGAAGGTCAGCGAAACAAAGGTAACTGAATGGTGCACCATATCTTTTTCAATTGGCAAACATTATAGGGATGAAGTAGTATGCGATGTGGTTGATATGGAAGCATGTCACATACTACTCAGTCGACCCTGGCAATCTGACCGTGACGCCACTCATAATGGGCGAGATAACATATATATCTTCGTCAAGGACGGCCGGAAGACCATATTGGCCCCTATGGATCCAGAAGGACCACCTGAAACTTCTAAAGTGGAGGGTCATTTTCTCTTAACCATTCAGGACTTCGTGGAAGAATCCAAAGAAACAGGACAGACTTATGCATTAATTGTGAAAGGGGAAGAACTTGAGCCTACCATCATCCTTGAAAGACTAAGGCCCTTGTTATATGAATTCCAAGAAATCTGGCCCGAGGACCTTCCTGATGGGTTACCCCCTATGCGAGATATCCAACACCATATCGACTTTGTCCCTGGGTCCAGTTTACCTAATCGTCCTCATTATTGAATGAGCCCGAATGAGTGCGAGATTCTGCAGGGACAAGTGGAGGAACTGATCCGTAAGGGTCTTATTCGAGAAAGCATGAGCCCATGTGCTGTACCAGCTCTGCTAACTCCGAAAGATGGGAGTTGGCACATGTGTGTCGACAGCCGGGCCATCAACAAGATCACCATAAAATATAGATTTTTTATACCACGGTTGGATGATATGTTGGATCTGCTAGAGGGCGTAAAAATATTCTCTAAATTGGACTTAAGGAGCGGCTACCATCAGATTTGAATACGGCCGGGTGATGAGTGGAAAACAGCCTTTAAGACCAAGGAAGGATTGTACGAATGGATGGTCATGCCTTTCGGTCTTTCTAATGCACCTAGCACATTCATGAGGTTGATGAACCAAGTTCTGAAACCTTTTATTGAGCGGTTCGTTGTGGTTTATTTTGATAATATTTTGATATACAGTCAAGACGAAACCACCCATATGGAGCACCTCAAGAAGGTCCTTCAAGTGCTTACTGAAAATAAACTGTACCTCAATTTTAAAAAGTGTAGCTTCATGACTGATAGCCTATTCTTTCTGGGTTTTGTGGTTACATCCGCGGGCATTCGAGTGGATGAGGAAAAGGTGAAGACAATCAGAGAGTGGTCGGTTCCCAAAAATATTTACAAAGTGCGAAGTTTCCATGGACTAGCGACATTCTATCATCGGTTCATGAAAAATTTTAGTACCATTGTGTCACCGATCACAGATTGCATGAAGAAAGGGCAGTTTCAGTGAACTGACGAAGCCGACAGGAGCTTTGCTGAAATCAAGCGCAGATTATTCACGACCCCGGTTCTTGTACTTCCCAACTTCGACAAACTATTTGAAGTCGAATGTGATGCCTCATATATCGGGATTGGGAGAGTTTTGTCTCAAGAAGGTAGGCCGGTAGTCTTCTACAGTGAGAAACTTAGTGATGCACGCAAGAAGTGGTCTACATATGAGATTGAGTTGTACGCGGTGGTCCAGGCACTGCGACACTGGCGACATTATTTGATTCAAAGGGAATTCATACTTTACACGGACCATCAAGCCCTCAAATTTATTAATAGTCAAGCTAACATTAACCGTGTGTATGCTAGATGGATCTCGTTTTTACAGGAATTCACATTCGTGCTAAAGCATAAGTTAGGGTAATGGAATAAAATAGCCGATGTGCTAAGTTGTCGTGCAACTTTGTTAGTCACTATGAGCAATGAAGTTGTCTAGTTCGATCGCCTCAAAGACATATATGCCGACGACGACGACTTCAAGGACGCACAGGTTAGATGTCAGAAAGGTCACCCCGGTGACTTACATATAAAAGATGGGTTCCTTTTTAAGGAAAATCGACTATGTATCCCAAAGAGTTCGCTAAGGGAACAGATAATCCAAGAGCTACATGGAGGTGGCCTCAGTGGACACCTTGGGCGAGACAAGACGCGAGCTCTTGTGGAAGAGCGGTATTATTGGCAGCAATTGGTACGTGATGTGGGAAAGGCGGTCCAACGCTGTTATATTTGTCAGACTTCCAAGGGGCAATCTCATAATACGGTCCTCTACACCCAGTTACCCGTGCCTGATGGCCCTTGGGAGGATTTATCTATGGACTTTATGCTTGGTCTCCCACGAACACAACGCGGTATGAATTCGGTGTTCGTGGTAGTAGATCGTTTTTCCAAGATGGCGCACTTTATTCCATGCAAGAAGACTCTCGATGCAACACACGTGGCGAATCTATTCTTCAGAGAAATTGCGTGGCTACACGGGGTTCCCAAGACTATTACTTCTGACCGTGACACGAAGTTCATAAGCCACTTTTGGTGGACTTTGTGGACTCGATTCGATACACGTCTTCAGTTCAGCAGTGCGTACCACCCACAGACTGACGGTCAAACTGAGGTTGTGAATCGCACGTTGGGAAACCTCCTTCGATGTATTTCAGGAGAAAAACCGAAGCAGTGGGATTTGGCCTTGTCTCAAGTGGAGTTTGCATTCAACAACATGGTGAACCGCTCGACAGGAAAATCCCTGTTCCAGGTTATTTACGGACGAGTACCTCGCCACACACTAGACTTGGTCCCTCTGCCCAAGCTCCCAGGCATGAGCATTGCAGCAGAACATATGGCAGAAAAAATCATGGGCATTCATCCAGAGGTACAGAACAAGCTACATGCCTCGAACGAAAAGTACAAGAAGCAAGCGGACAAGCATCGGCGACAGAAAGTGTTCGAGGTGGGCGACCAAGTAATGGTCCATCTGCGTAAAGAAAGATTTTCGACCGAAAAGTACAACAAGTTGAAGAATAAAAAGATTGGACTAGTACCAATCATCCGAAAGATCAATGACAACGCTTATGTTGTTGATCTTCCAGATGATATGGCGATCTCACGGACTTTCAATGTCGTGGACCTGATCGAGTATCATGAACCAGCACATAATGATAACTCGAGGACGAGTTCTTTTGAAGTGGAGGAGACTGATGTAGAGCGGGTCACGGACAATTACATGACAAAGATGGATCAGAAAAGGCCCGGTCGGTGACAGAAGTGATCTGGACCATCAGACCTTCAATCAGGCGTATCTCGCAATCCGGGATGAGTTAGCCGACGTAACATATATGATTTTGGGGTAGAACGAGCTACTTTAGCCAACCAACCTAGCTATGCAGGGTTACGACGCTCAGAATTGTGAGAAACCCCTGATTCGACGGTCGTTTCCCCGTTTCAATTTCATTTTTACTATAAATAGTAAGTTTTAGTTTGACTATAAGTCTTCATCCGTCGGGCTTTAGGAGTTGCGCCCAACGTGAAAAGAGCTTAGAATAATTAGGGGAACGGTTTGGTGAAGCCAAATAGGACACTTACTATTTTTGGCCGAAAACCTTGCGCACTAGTAGACATCACGACCGTCTATAAATAGTAAGTTTACTATTTATAGTTAGTCGCGAATTTTAGGAGTTTTAGTTGTAGTTTGATTATGATTTCTTTCCCATTGCTTAGTACCCTTATTTAAAGGGTTGTGAACTTATTTTTATGCATTCATTAATCTATTTCGAATTTATTAGAATTTATTTCTATTTTTTACTCTCTTTTCTTGTGGATTCGAGAAAGTCTCTGTGAGGAGTCCAGAGAAGTTCCGTGGATTTGGAATAGTTATCCTCTTGAGGAAGATGGTGCTCGACCTCACGTTCTCCCCTGCGTCAGCATGCTAGAACCGATTGGGTCCAATTCAAACCGTGACTACAGACCCTTAGCGTCGAGATAGAGTGAGGTTGAATCGTGGCTCAACTATTCGTCTACTCAACCAACTGTCGTATGCTCGTTACTCAGGTGATTGGCTGATGTTTGGGCTCTTCCTCTAAATGCGATCTTTTTTGTCTTGGAGATCTAAGGAGTTGCGAAAGTGCAATAGCATATAGTCGGAATGAAAAGAAGAAAAAGATAAATACAATGAGAATGTGCAAATAAATTACCACTATAAAAGGATTGCCCACTAGGTGAGAGCAGTAGGGTGCTTCTGAGAGCAGCGTGCTAATGAGTGAATCAAAGGTAATGCCGAAAATTACAACTATGGTCAACCCAACTTAGAAGCGTAAGCGAACGGGTTCTTGATCTACTATCTTTCTTCATATCTGGCACACAATCACAAATGGAAAGGAATTACAACTACTTGTTAAGAACTAAGTCAGTCCGATACATGCATAAAGACAGACTAAACCTAATTCTACACTAAGTGTTTGATGTTGCTAAGTAGGGAGAGGCTAAACCTAAATACACAGTGTTCCGCTGGATTGATGGTTGTGTTTATTGTTGGGTTTTGAGAGATCTCTTCTTAGATCTACTTCTGACATTTAAAGTCTTTGAGAAGAAATATGGGAGAATAGCCATCCATTCACGTGGCTTTACCGTGTGTAACCAGTTGAGAAAAGATCGGTTACACTTTATCGACCATGATTTCAATTATGAGAATGTGTTTTGAGGCAGACATGACTGGAATAATTGTTTGTCTTTATCCGAAGGAACAAAAATGTCTAAAATGTCCAAAGATGAGCCAATCCCTCCATCAAAACTCTCTCAATTTTTATTTTATTTTATTTATTTATTTATTTATTTTTATTTTTTTGTGATATGTGGCAACATCAGCGCCATCTATAAGATTTGCACGAATTTTGGAACAAATAATGCTATGTAATATTTACTTGTTATCCAACCCGTTGATTACCTGTTGATTATGTCACAAAGCATGAAGGCAAAACAAAATATTAGCTTGATCCAAAACATTCGCAACCCGTGGAAGTTTTGAATGGTCTGCATTCAATTACCACTGTTTCTTTTAGTGTGGTTTACATGATATTTGGATTAGCCTCAGTCTCCTAAAATGAGCAAGCCAAATGGATAAATAGCCTAGACAAAAATAAATAAATAAATAATAAAATAGTAAAATAATTTGGGCCCACGGAGCTTTTCCAGTAGCAGATAATATGGACGTCGGCGCAGTGTTCTTCTCTGCGCGGTCCAAATCCCTAAAATCAGCTTGGCTCGGTGTGCGCCGATTAGAAACGAGGAGAGAGCACTTTGGTCGAGACCGACCTTTAAAACGGCTTATCAAAGAGGCCAATGAGATAAGGCCTTGGAGGGGTTGATAGGAGCATCTGCGTGTCAGATCATGAATGTCTGTATCGCCAGCGATTCCATTCACAAGGAATATAAATAAATAAATAAATAAAGAGAACGGTACTATGAACTCGATTTCATGTGAGCTTCCAACGAGGTCGAGCATTGTGGACGCCATCACGATGTTTGATGGAAATCCATCCCATCAATCACATGCACTCTTCCAATTTTAGTGATTCCCCTAAATATCAAGCCAATCCATAACTCAGGTGGGCCACACCACAGACAATAGTTGAGAGTGGATGCCCACCCATTGAAAACTTCCTGATTGTATATGGGCCCAAAGAGTTGTAATTTAGAGATCCAGACTATCCATTGTATGTTTTCCACTTGGATGGGGGGTCAGAACAAATTTCACACCATTAAAAAACTCAAGTTAGCCCTACCAAGTGCTTTTAAATGCTTTAGGCATGATTATTCATGGTTTTTTATTGTGTGGCCCAAATTAGTTCCAGATATGGCTGATGTTTGGCACATACCATAAACTAAAGGGGACATACCAAATACACAACGTGGATGCTCATCACACATCACGGTGTGGCCTATACAACTCCAGCTACTGGGAAGAAGCTCCCATGTGCTCGTCCTCTCGTATTATCATTTCCTTATATATTATATAAAAGACGACAAGGAATTAAAAAATAAAAAGAACAAAAAATAAAACGCTCTTAGCTGTCCATTTTCTTCACTTCTGTGTCTATCCTGTCCTGTGGGTAGTGATTAGACACCCACTCGACAAAGACAGTTGTCTACGTTCTCTTTTTGCTACCTACCCACCCAGAAGTCCAGAACTCTCTTTTGTTATGTTTTTACCTCGAGAAATGTTCCGGTACTCTGGTTGAGTGCGATGGATGATACGATGTCATTTAAAAATCACACAGAAATCACTAAATTTCGAGTCCCAGAACATATGTATTACCAACGAAAAGATTCAAGCATCTTATTTTAACAAACAAGTGTCAATGAAGGACGCGGATTTCGAAAGGCGCAAGGTTCCCGTGTGGGGCCACTTAAATGTTTGTGAGAAATCCAACACCTCTATCCGTTTTTTAAGCTCATCTTACGGTGTGATACCAAAAATGAGAAGTCCACTGTTCCATCTCTTATGGCTCACTTGAGTTTTGTACCCTCCTTATTTTTGGTAGCATGTCTTAAAATGAGGTCAAAAAACGGAGGGACAGATTTAATTTCTCACCCAGAACCCTTGGGCAGGAACTTCCTACGAAAGGCTTTCACAGGAAATCGAGTCCGTCAATGAATCAGAGGTTAAGCTTGGTCAACCAATCTGATGTTCTGAACGTGATCGGCGGATTGTGGGTTCTTTAATATAATCAGTTTAAGTTGAGTTAATGCATGCCATGTGTGCAATTTCTAAATGTTAGCGTATCAAACTGTCATGCTCTGCCAGAGTATCAGATAATTCCCTTTTTCTTGGTCTACTATGTTAGTTTAGCACCGTTTAAACTATGACCGTGACCCTTCAACCGCAAATTTATGCCACCAGATCCTATTGCACAAGATCCTAACCTCTGACCTAATTGTGGTTAATGCATGAACCGAAAGTTAACACTCCGGTTGATGGATGTTTATTGGACCGTTAGAATTTTTTTGTGTTTATTTATTTATTTATTTATTTAAATATATGTAATGATCTTATTTCAACAAACTAAGTGTGGACAAGGGTTCCGGTCCTTGCCTAGTGGTAGACTCCGAAGAGTTTCAACACGAGGTCTTGGATTCGAAACCCATAGTTGGCGAAATTCCACCAGCGTGGGTGCGTGTGTTGAAAAAAAAATAAAAATTAGTATGGACAAAAAGAGTTTACGATGGTTCCCTCAGCGGTTCCACAATTTAGTCATCTTCTCAAGATGTATAATGTATGCCTGTGGGACACAGGGGCTCCATGGGGCCACTGTAATGATTGGTTTTTATCCATGCCATTTATCTATTTTTTTAAGATTATTTTACATATGATTTTAAAAAATGAGGCAGATTCAAGGCTCAAGTGAACCACTTTTAGATATGATTTTAAAAAAAATGAGGCAGATTCATGGCTCAAGTGAATCACTTTTAGATATGATTTAAAAAAAAATGAGGCAGATTCATGGCTCAAGTGAATCACGGTGGAGATTGAACCCCCACCATTAATAACATCCTGGGGGCTATAAGATTTGGACCGAGCTGACATTTGTGTTTTGGCTCGAGGTGACATTTGTGTTTCTCTTTCATCTAAGTATATGTGACCTTACCAAAGGGTGAATGTGAAATAAATATCACAGTGTGTTGGGGCCTTGCACAAAACCTTAGGATCTAGCCTCCCAAAATAAACTAGAATTACGGAATAATAATGTAATGAAAAATAATCAAAGCATAAACCACACAACACAAGAGATTTTTACGTGGAAAACTCTCAAAAAGGTAAAAACCACGGGACCTCATCCAGATCAACAATTTACTATGAAGTAAAACGTTACAACCTTCTTCACTCACGCATGAGTGGATAAACAATAAGAGAAACAAAGAAAACGAAGAGATCTCACTGATTATGAGGACATAGAAACGCTGAGATATAGATTGCGCAGTAGATAACCTACAAGAGCATAATCTCCCTTCTATAAGCTTCCTCTCTCTGTCACCTTTGATAGCCATAAACCCTTTAGTAAATCCCTTATAAAGCTTTAGGAAACCCTCTTGTCATACCTAGAAAGTCTTAGGTACCTCCTATTTAAAGTTTTAAGAAACTCATTTCCGCATCCCAGTTGCGAAAAGACTTGCGACACGAAATCCTCGCAAAATCGCGGTCGATCCACGACCGGTCGAGCGCTACCCACAACCAATCGAGATCCTCCTTCGACCGGTCGAGCACCCCGAAGAAAAATAGTCCACAGTCACTGGACTTTGAGTCGTGCCACGACTCGACTCCACGACTAGTCGAGCACCAGCCCTCGACTGGTCGAGCGAGGCTCACGACCGGTTGAGCACGGGACAAAAAATCCCATCATAGTGGACATATAAAGGTTTCAACTGTGGGCGTCATTTTCTCTGCTACTTCCTGTGGTCTACTTGATCCTTAGATTTGCCTTGGTTTTAGGCTCATATTCTGATATGATCTTGAAAAATGGATGAACGGCGTGGATAAAACCCATACCGTGTGAACTCACTTTGCCCAACATGCAGAGGCAAGCAGCTTCAACTTCGACCACACGTGAATTCAACATCATTTAATAACCACCGACAACTCTTTTTTTTTAACACACGCACAAACTCACGCCTTCGTGGGATTTCACCACCTATGGGTGCTCGAACCCTTGACCAGGTGTTGAAACTCCTGAGAGTCTACCACCGGAGCAAGAGTAAGGACCCACCAACAACTCTTCAACTATATATATATATATATATATATATATATATATATATATATATATAATATATATATCTTTTTTGGTGAACAACATGTGCACCTTTGTACATGTATCATGGTTATAGATTTTAAATAGTCTATGTGGCACCCCTTGAAATTCTATAGGCACTATTTTCAACTTATTCAAAACTTTATTTCCATTGCTCACTCAAGTTTTGGACTGTGTTGAAAGTTGGACTTGTGAGGCTGTGAGGTTTCAAGGAGTACCGCATCATTACATGGACCGTTCAAATTTTACGACCATGACATGTGTAGGTGAGCATTCCTCTCTCTTATATATATATATATATATATATAAAGAGAGAGAGAGAGAGAGGCATGTTCACCTACATACCTTTGTACAAGTGTCATTGGTGTCTAATCTTAACTGTCTATGTGATGTGGAATCTCATGAAACTTTTAGAGACAAATTTTCACCTTGATTTAAAATTTTGGTGTGCCACGCAAAGAAATATGTAAATCAAGGGAGGAAACTGTTTTCATTTTTCATGCCGACTAAAGTTTTGTATCAAAGTAAAAATTAGGCCCAAGGTTTTCATGAGGTGCTGCTTTGCGTGGACCCTTAAAGATTTTGGAGTCACATAATTTATTATTAGTTCTCAACAAATTTTGGACGGGTTCCGCGTGAACTAGTGCCCAGCTAGCATTCGTGTGTGTGTATTCAATAGTATGGTTAAGATTTGTTAATCGGGTCTACACTAACTCACAGTTTGGATGGTATGGACAGCAGTTAATAAGTCTCAGATGTGTGGAGGACGAGTCACCACCATTTTTCATAATATTGATGAACTTATCATGGTATGAGGGAGTAGGTAGACGCCTTTAACAACGAGAGCTAGTGGTACTCTACTGGGAATGCCGTACAAGATCTCCATTGGACTAATATCTTCTACTCCCACTAGGCCTCCTTGATGCCCAAGCTCAAGTCATTTCAAGAGGAATTCTATGATATTTGGACGTGTCCCACCATAGATAACTTAGGGTAGCTATTTGATACTCTAGCAGACTATTATCCTTGATACGCAGGCACTTTGAAATCGTACACAGGCAAACGGCAACTCAAATTAAACTGCCGAAATTTTGAATTCATGATATGATTGTGAGTCAAAACTCCCAAAATCACAATTGTTGAACAATTTCAACCCTTGATTCATAGACACTTATTTGTTTAAAGTGGACCGTAGTATATTTTTCATTTTTCTCTATCCAATGAATGTCAGCAATCAAAATAAGCTTAGGTACATCTAAACGAGGATTCATAATTTTGACATTTTAATTTGAATGAAGTATATATCTCTTTTCCAATTTCTAAATAATTTCTATTTTCCTGGATCAAAGTTTCTACCGGTGGATCAAAGTTTCTTTCTTAAAAAGAATTCCTACGAGACAATCCTATCCTTTGAGGGGTAGGAGGAGGAATATAAACAGGGTCCACATTCATTTGAAATGGTCTTAGTACTGGATCAATGTCATCTTTCAATTTGTGAGATTTTGGGCAGGTTCAACGGATGAACGGTCTAGATCACCGAAAAAAGGGCCACAGTTGTCGGAACATTAAAAAAATGATGTATTGTGTATTTGTGTAGGGACAAAAGCGGATTACCTGGTGACCAAACTCCGTGAGGCTCATCGTGATGTATATGTTTCATCTAAGCCGTCCATCCATGGACACTTATTTGTTTCCTGTGGTGTGGTCCATTTGACCTTTCGATCTGCTTCAATTTTGGGTTCATGCCCTTAAATGATCTAGATAAACGGATAGATGGTGTAGATGAAACACATACATCACGGTGGGCCCCACAGAGTTTGGTCTCTGAGATATGGCTGTGCCTAGGTCAACAGGCAATCCGCCAACCGTGATGTACGTGTCTTATATACACCTTGTCCATCTGTTTAGTTTGATCATTCTAGAATATGAGCTGAAAAATTCAGCAGATCCAAATCTCACGTGGACCACACCCAATAAACAGTGGTGATTGACCATTAAAAATTTCTTGAGGCTACAAAAATTTTGGATCAAGCAGATATTTTTGTGATCATTTCATCCAAGTCGTGACCTCATCAACAGGTTAGATGGCAAATAAACCGGTGGCCTTTTAGAAGTTTTTAATGGTGGGCTTTTAATCACCACTGTTTCCTGTGTTGTGGTGAAATTGAGATTTAGATCTGCTACATTATTTTGGATAATACTTTAAAATTATCTAACGACGGATGTACGGTGTGGATATAAGAAACGTACATAATGATGGACCCACAGTCAGCGATCCGTCCCCGGTTTTAGAGGCAAAGCGCCTTTTGCTTCTTTTTGTTATTAATTGCATTACTTAATAGCTTATGTGTGCAGTTATATTCCTTGTGGCCCTTTTCTATCATGACATTGCATTGCAGAACATGGGAAACGGAGTGGCTACTCCCTTTGACACCATCCAATGGCTGGTGGTCGGTGCTTTGTAGGCCCACCATGATGTATGTGTTTCATCCATTCCATCTATATATTTTTATAGATCATTTTACATTAGGAGTACAAAAATGATGTATCTCCAAATATCAAGTGTACCACATTACAAGAAACATTGTTGAATGAGGTTCGACCATTAAAAACATTTTGGGGGCCATAAAAGTTTTGGATCGAGCAGTTCTTTGTTTTTCTCTTCATCTGGGCCTGTATGACCTAATCAACAGATTGGATGTCAAATAAACAGTATAGTGGGCCTTAGGAGGATTTTAATGGTGGATATCCAATCACTATTGTTTTCATATGGTGTTGTCCACATGAGATTTATATCCCTCTCATTTTTGTGATTTAAGTTATAAAATGATATGTAAAAATGGATGAACGGAATGGATGAAACACATACATGATGGTGGCCCCACAGAGCACTGACCGCCAGCTACAGAGATGGTGGCAGGGGAGTAGCCAATCCGTTTCCCAGAACATGGCACATGGACACTGATCGAATTGCGTATATCTCAACGGCTTATCATCCTAAACAATAATGTCCACGACTTTCGATGAATTTGATCAGATTTACAATTGGCCGACTGTACTAACATGGACCGTGTTTTTTTTGTTTTAGCTGGTTAGTACACCCCACCGTCGGTTCCCACTTTACCTCCACTAGGGATCGATTGAAATGAGGAATCTTTCACTAACATGGATCCGTTGAGTATAACTCTATTTATGGCCATCCATTCTTGGACGGTGGAGATACTCCAACGTAAAAGGATGTGGTACACTCGTTCCGTTTTTGCCTGAGACTCGTTTTTAAGGGCTGCAGATTGCGTACCAGCAAATTGTAACGGCCTCCTTGATATATGTGTCTTATCCTCATTGCCAATTCATTTTATAAGCTCGTTTTAGGGCATGAGCCTAAAATTAAAACATAATCAAACCTCAAGTGGACAACACTGCAGAAAAAGTGATGTTAATGACATCCACCGTTGAAATCTTCCTAAGGTACATAAAAATGTTTGTTTGTCATCCAACCTGATCATATTGTCAAAAAGACATGAATGAAGGGAAAATACAAATATTAGCTTGATCTAAAACTTAATCGGTGTGTTCGGCCTGTGGAATTGAATGGTATTTAGTTGTATTAGATGGGATTAATATCATTATCACAGAACGATTGCATCTCTGGAAAAAACATGGTAATGTAGCCATCTAATTCCATGTTTGAGATAAAAATTCTGCAAATACTGGATTAAGCAAAATCATGTTTGGTGGACCATGGAATCGTAATCA
The DNA here is from genome assembly GCA_030180095.1 of Magnolia changhungtana. Lineage (NCBI taxonomy): Eukaryota > Viridiplantae > Streptophyta > Magnoliopsida > Magnoliales > Magnoliaceae > Magnolia > Magnolia changhungtana. Next base: position 461,621 of record JASAUF010000066.1, on the reverse strand, counting down.
ACGAACCAAATTCATAATGGATGTCATTCACTTGTACACATATATAATCAAAATTTCACGTGTAAACAGTTTATATGGCTGGATGGCATGAATAAAAGCATGCATCAATGTGGGGCCCACACATGTGTAGTAGTGGATTTTAAAATCCACTAAAATCGGGACCAAATGCAATTCCATGGGATTAAATGTAGTTCCATCTCACCTGATTCCAACCTTTTCCATCCTCTCCAAATGTTGGATGGAATTACACAGGACGAAATGCAATTCTATCTAACATAATCCCATCTAATACCCTGCCACCAACGTGCCCTATGTGGCCTCTGAGAAGTTTTGGATAGTCAGAGTTCGTTCCAACTCTCCTGTGATGTGGTCCACTTGGACTTGGACTTTAGTATATGCTTTTATTTTGGGCTCATGCTCTGAAATAAGCTGCGACAATGGATGGATGGCATGGATAAGACACATGCATAGTAGGTGGGCCTCCAAGAAGTTTTGGATAGTTAGAGTTCGTTCCCACTCTCCTGTGATGTGTTCCACTTGGACTAGGACTTTTGTATATGCTTTTATTTTGGGTTCATGTGTTCCACTTGGACTAGGACTTTTGTATATGCTTTTATTTTGGGTTCATGCTATGAAATAAGCTGCAACAATGGATGGATGGCGTGGATAAGAGACATGCATAGTAGGTGGGCCACAAGCGTACTGACTGACTCAGTAGGCAACCCGCGTTTTAAGGAATTATTTCATACTCTGCTACAACTTGGCAGACAGGCACTAAAAATGGTACGGACAGCATTTACAACACGTGGAAACCACTGTCATTATGTCACAGCCCAAAACTAAGATTGGTTGAACAATTCTAACCTTTGACTCGTGGACACATGTTGAAATAAAGACCATAAGATATTTTTCATTTTTAGCCATCCAATAATGTCCACTAACCTAAAGTCAGATAATTAAATAAACTTAATTTTTGAGTCATGATGCATCTAAAACAGTACACATAAATTGGATGGTTTAATTTGAATGTAATATAATATTACACAATGTCCAATTTTTAAATAATTTCTAAGTTTCTGCGTATCATCTATCACATTGGTGGAGTACGAAAGTTTTTTTACAATATTTAATAGCAAGTACCACAGGAATTCCAGGAGTAGTCTGATCCACATGGTACTATGATGGTACACTATTTGTCAACGGTGGATTTGGGTGTACATCGAGCCGAGCCGAGTCGAGCTAGAATCGAGTCGAGCTGGCCTTAGCTCGATTCAGTTCGGTCACCAGGTAATCCCAGCTCAAACTTGGCTCAGCTCGGTAACCGAGCTAGCATCTCGAGCTCGACTCGGCTCAGTCAGCGGATCGAACCAGTTCAAGTTGAGTTCGACCCAAGCTCGAGCTCGAGCTTTCAAGCCAAGTTCGAGTTCGACGAGCAGAGAGAGAGGCAGGAGGGAGCCGGTCGAGTGGGACGACTGGATGAGAAGAGAGAGGGAGCTAGTATGGAGCAGGTCGGGCGGGACGACTGGACAAGCAGAGAGAGAGAGAGGTAGCAGGGAGCTGGTCGAGCGAGACAACTAGACGAGCAGAGAGAGAGAGAGAGAGAGAGAGAGAGAGAGAGAGAGAGAGAGAGAGAGAGAGCCGGTGGGAGGAACGACTGACGAGCAGAGAGAGAGAGGGAGGCAAGGAGCTGATTGAGTTCTTTTTTCAAACAAAATGGGGAAATGGAAAGGTGGTAAATACTAGGGTTTTTTTTTTTTTTTTTTTTTTTTTTCACTTTTTATACCTACCTAACCGAGTCGATTCGAGTTTGAGCTACATATTGAACCGAGTTGAGTCAAGTCGAGCTGGGGCCAACTCAAACTCGGCTCGAACTCATTTTCGAGCTGTAAAAACTGGCTCGACTTGGATCGAACTCAACTTCAAATCAAGTTGATTCGAGCTTTTTCGAGCCGATTCAAGCAAGCCAACCGTGCTAGCTCGGTTCGTGTACACACCTAACAGTGGATACAATGGATTTGGGCTGAGTGGTGGGCCCACATTTTTTGCACGCCCATAGAGAGTCGTGTAGCCGAGTAATATTATTGTGATAGTGACTGAAGATCTTTAAAATATCAACACTACTTTCAACTTTTGAGATCATGAAAATTATTTATAATTTTAAATGATTCAGTGTATAATTATTTATTAATTTATATTTTCTTATTCTGTTATTTTTAGCAACCTCTGCTCCTTAATATTAGAGAGAGAAAAAAAACTAAAAATATTTCCAAACCCAGAAAATCCTAAAAGGGTTCGCTAGTTCTAAAAGTGATGTGACTTTTGCTTCTTTCTATTTAATGGTCCATGTGTGCAGTTGTGATCTTTTCTATTGTGGATACGTTTGGAAGTTGTCCATGTGCCGTGATAATGACTAAATAGCTCCGTGCATCTCACGTAATGATAAGCCAAACCAGTCGCTTTGTGATATTTCTACGTTAGAGGAAGCGGATTGCGTACTGAGTAAACTCAGTGGGCCCACTGTGATTTATGTATTTTATCCATTCCATCCATCTATTTTATCAGATAATTTCAGGGCTTGAGCAAATATCGAAAGCTAAGTGTCTTATTTGTTATTGTAAGCACTTTCCATATCATGCGTAATCAAACTAAAACTTACTATTTATAGTTAAAACCAAATTAAAATGGGAAACTATACTATGGTATTTCGCAAATCTGGCTTATGGGCTAAAGTAACTCCTCCTACTCCAAAATCAAATATTTTACGTTTGATAACTCATTCCGGTTTACAAGATATGTCCATTTTAAGTTCTGACGGTCCGGATCACCTCTGTGTCCGATTGGGCCTTTTCTAGTCCATCTTAGCCGTGAAATTATCCGCGACCCGCTCTACATCATTTTCCCTTCATCCATGTCCGTGCGATCTTATGAACAGTTTGGATGACAAATAAATATCACTGTGGGTCCTATGAAGCTTTCAACAGTTGGAATCATTATTCCCACTGTTTCCTGTGGTGTTATAACCTGAACTTTGGATATTCTTCAATTTTGGGTTCAACCGGATAAACCACATACATTCACAGTTGGCCCAACAGGGTTTACTAAGTAGGTAAAAGCTTATTGAGTGACTCGTGCGCGATCCAATCCGATTTTGACGTTAGAATTAAAGTATACTTATTACCATATTTTCAAAATCCACGTTTATAAGTTCTCATAGGAGGAGAGAGATATTCGCATGTGTGGCTCTGAGTAAAGGAGGAGACCATAGGAAGGGAGATATTTGCATATGTGGATGTTATTGTGGTCCACTTGCTATGACAGTGTACAATTTATTCACGATATGACGGATGCCATTGTTAGATGTGGTTTTGCCGTTAGTCCAGTGCAGTGGAGGAAAGCAGTAAACACATGTATTGTGTGTCGGTAGGCTGGCTATAATGGTGTGGAATCACTTCAGTAGAATTTTCGATGTGCATCTGCAGAGTAATCAATCAATCTACAAGAGAATGCTTCAATGGTATGACAGGGCCCAAGCACTATAAAGCCTACTAAAAGAAGGAAATGGACTTCTTCCTATGTGTACACATGTTAAAGGCTGAAAGCAGCCTTTTTTTTTTTTTTTTTTTTTTTTTTTTTTTTTTTTTCAGAAATATCGAGTACATAACAAATTTTTATCAATTCATAAAGATAAAAAATTAAAAATTAGGGGCAGGTATATGGAGAGCTATCCCAACATCCCTTGGCTCAAAATATTAGTGACCCCATACTTCACACACACCACCACTTGTCATCTTTGTTCTAAGGTCTTGAAAGATAGTACGAAGTATAAATGGTAACTGAATAAATCGGTATTTTGGTTAAATGACTAATGAATAAGAGACTGGTAGAAAATTTAAATGCATAAAGTATAGAAGATATATGGTGTTATATTTGTATTGGGTGAAATTGTGCCTTTACCAAGAATCAAAGAGAAGTAACTATCAGCAAGAGAAAACGATAAACAAGTACTAGAGGTGTCAATAGAGGAAATGACAAACAGGGAATGGGTGTAAGATGAGTCCAAGAAGAACATTATCTCCTCTACATGATATGAACCTTGAATTCATAAGGTGTAATGGCTCTTGAATTACAGGAAACAAAAGAAAATTCATAATAGCTGTTGCTGTAACGTCTCGGAAAAATCCGTACAAAGACCTGAGTACCACCTCAGGCAAAAATTACTAAGAGTTAAATTATATAGAAATTAGACGAAAATTAATTAAGTACTAAACTGAATTAATTGGTAGATTAGCTTGGACTGCTTTCTATACAAACTGCAAGACCCAAAACCAGTAGAATCACTAACTCTACATTACCTAAAAACCTAGGATCAATCTCAAAACTCAGTTGCTCTCGGGAGCACATTGAAACTCCGTATCAGACCTGGACCGCACGTCGAAAGTCCGACTACCGCGAAACTATACGGTTATAACCACCTTATTGGGCTTGACAACCATCGCGGGAATCAAGTCCGAATAGTGTCCAGAAATGCACAACTAGAGCCCTGAGTAAAGTGTGTGAAAAATGTGAATATCTTTAGAAAATGAACTCAGATTTAAGTGAATTGGGCTATTCACTTGCAGGCCAAATTTAAGGTTTCAGACCGTTAGATTCTGACCCAACTACACCCTTAGATCAGGAAAATTTTCCTACACAAGTCAGTGTATTTGTGGCCCTGATCGAGAGACGATGACCGTTGAACTGAAACTGGTCCTCTGCGGTCGATCCACATATCCGATCGGACCGAAATCTTAACTTGACATAGATCCATCATCAGAAAACTTTTCTCAGACTGTATACAGGTATTGGGCCTCCAGATGAGCTCCATTAACCCGAAACAGACGACTTTTGGCTATAACCTAAGTATACCATGGCCCCGGGGCCATTGACATCACTTCTGGGCCTATATAAGACCCTAAACCCATCCCTCTGTCATTCCATACGAACTTCCTAAATCCTAGGAGAGAGAAGAGAGAAAAGAGAAGGAGAAAGTGAGGAGAAGTGAGAGAGAGTTGGAGTTTGTCGGTAGGATTCATTCCTGCCACTCTGCGTGCTGAATCCCCTCTTCCATGTCACTATACCGGCGATTTCGACTCCATTTTTGGCTAAGGAATCCCAACCCTAATCTGTTTTAGGTATCCAAATAGGTAGATCGGTGAAATAACTAACTTATTTCATGCTATAGGTAGTCGTTGTGCCGTAAATAAAGGTATAATGTATGAATCAAGTTCGTAAGCGGTGCACTGACGAAAAGTGCGGACTATAAACGTTTATGTTATGGTTTTCAAGGCTTTCAATGTGAATTAATGATTTATGACTGACTTGATTGCTGTCACATGCACTTAGATGCGATGTTTCCCGTATATTACACACACACACACACACATATATATAGGAACTATGTTGAATATAATGCATTCCATGTGTTTGTTGAAATGTTTGAATGAATATGAAATTATTATTTGTGTTTGCCATGATTATTGATTGAGAATACATGATTGTTGTATGTGTGACAACTCCTTTGTGAAAGGATTTTACTATAATATATGTTATACTAATCTATTACATGTATGTCAATATGTGTAGTCTAAGTGTTTGATAAAATGTATGAATGAGAAATTGTTTGTTGAAATGTATCTAATAAGGGCATTGAGATAGGATTCTCAATTTCTGTATCTATAGTTACAGTTTCCTTCATGTAACTTGTCTCCTTCATGTAACTTGTCTCACTACTACACGATTTATGGATGAAATGCCTATGTGTAATAACATGTGCATTATGTGTTTGTTAAAATGCTCAAATGAGATTTCTATTTGAATTGGTCATCACATGCTGTCTTGACTATCACATTTGAATGCTTATTATATTTGAGTATGCTTGGGACTAATACATAGTCCAGGCAATCAGTAACAATTTACTATCAGTGGCCGAACTAGTTTCGCCACAACAGATACGTTCGATGAATCCGAGTCGCATGGTGGTTATCGACAGTGGTTAGGCCACGAGGAGTGTGTATGTGCTCCATGTCGATTAATTTAACGTATGCTCGTACCAGTCCGACTTGTCAAGTAACCCGATTGGCCTAATATATGTTTATCATGTATGGACGCTACTACTTGAGTCTAAGATACTACTTACTAATTCAAAGCCCGTTTTACCTTGGTACCACGATCCGCTAAGACTCATGAGTCGGGCATGGTGATATGGGACACTGTGGTCGAGCTGTTGGCCTACGCCCTATAGTGCCTATTGAGCAACCTAAACTCGTGAGCCGAGTACGGTGGTATGAGACACTATATTCAAGCTATCGGCCTATGCTAAGGTGACGAGCCTTTCCGTAGTGACCTCGAGTATAAACTAAGGCATACGCTGATGTGATGAGCCTCTTTGTAGTGACCTGAACTTGCGTATCCACTGCTTTCAAATTAGGGGTGATGTTGCCCTATAACTTGCTTATCATATGTGATTAACTAGGATTGATGACCCTAGATGGATCATTATTTGGGTAAATGATATAAAGGAAGGTATCTTAGCTTCCCAAACTTGCTGTATGAATGGGTCTAATTAAGGACTGGGCTAATACGATCATGCACCACATTACATGTGCCTTTGGCGTGGGAGTTGAGCACAGTGGAATGGGTGCATGTGCGATTGTGAGATGATATCGCTGAGGGAGTGCAGGCGAGGGTATGCATCATTAATACATATCATTCTTGCATTAAACAGAGTACTTAGGACATGATTATTGTACTGCTTGACTGAATTGATAACATGTTAACCTTTTCCTTATAGCTCCACTGATTTGATCACTCACTCTCACTCTGGGATGGTGTTTTAAAACACCAACCAGACTCTTTGTAGCTATAGGTGATGGCGAGGCTTACGAGATAAAGCCTGACTTTTATGATGACGAGGAGTTCTCTTGCATGCAACTCTCTGGCGGGTCTATGTAGACCTGGAGTTGCGCCGATGGGATTACAGAGATACGAATTAGTTGGACATTACACTTGTCATTTTGTATATTTTGGAACTATACTTGTAATTATTTAACCTGGTGACATGTTCATACTCTGGGGACTTACAACTACTTACATGCTTTATACATCTATCGTAGTCTTCCGCTTACGTAATCTAATTGTCTCTGGAGTATGACATGCTGATTTAGTGTAATCCCATTCATGTTTAATGCACTAACACAGATAACATTTAATCATCATTATCTATGTTGCATAAGTGATGCGATGGATCTTGGGAGTTGAGCCTTTGCTCGACTTTCGAAATTCGGGGCATTACGGTTGCGCAGCACACTAACAACGCAGTGAACTGAGATCCAATCTTTGGTCTCACCCACAAACGATAAACAAGAAGAAATATAATTTAGAAATAGAATTCAAGCATACCAACAATCCACAAGACAGAATATACGTGGAAAAACTCCAACAAGGGTAAAAAACCACGGGTGCAAACTTCCATTATGAAGAAAATGAAGTTACAAGCAATATACTAACCTTCTTCGATGCTCTCATGCATATGGATAGCCCTTTTGTTAACCTCTTCTCTCTTTCTCACCTTGGATATATGAAAAACCCTAATCCCAATACATTAGAATTCACCTTATAATAGCCTTAGGGACCCCTATTTATAGTTTAGGAAACTTTCTTCCACACCTCTGCGAAAACTGCCTCAAAATTACGTAGTCCGCACCAATTTCGCGTACAATCTGCATAACCCTGGACTAGTTGAGTCAGGCCCTCGACTGGTCGACGCAAAAAAACATGGCTTGTTGGACTTTGAGTCGAGCAGCCCTTAACTGGTCGAGCAAGGCCCTTCGACCGTTCGAGCAATGCGGTCAAGCTATTAGTGTGTTGGCTCCACACCTCGACAATCTTCCACTTGGATACACATCACCATAAACCTTCATCTTCTACATCTAAAGTGCACCACCTTTTCGTCTTCAAGCCTGAAGACCAATCAAAGCTGAATAGAGCTTCAGCTTCTTCCATGTGACCGCCTTGGTCAGCATATCCGTAGGGTTCTCACTTGTATGGATCTTCTCCAAAGCAATCGATCTATCTTCCAGTAATGAACGTATTAAGTAATATGTGATATCAATATGCTTGGTCCTTGAATGAAAGACCGAATTCTTAGCCAAGTGTATTGCACTCTGACAGTCACTGTACAACTTACAATCTGCTTGCTTCTTTCCTAACTCTTCCATGAAACCTTGCATCCATATCATCTCTTTGTACGCTTCTGTAGCTGCAACATATTCTTCTTTCGTTGTACTAATGGATAATATCTTTTGTAATTGAAAGACCCAACTGACTGCAACACTACCTAGAGTAAAGACATACCCTGTAGTGCTTCTTCTGCTGTCGATATCTCCTACCAAATCTGAATTTACGTAGCCTTGTAGCTTGATTTCTGATCCTCCATAACATAACCCTAGATTCACAGTACCTACCAGGTATCTAAGGATCCACTTTACAGCTTTCCAATGTTCCTTCCTAGGGTTGTTCATGAACCTGCTAACAACTCTCACTGCTTGAGCAATATCTGGCCTCGTGCTCACCATAACATACATGAGACTCCCAATAGCTGACGTGTATGGGACTTTAACCATATAGTCCCATTCCTCTACATCTTCGCACCTTGTTCCTTAGAAAGTTTGAAGTGGTTGGCTAATGGAGTGCTAACCGACTTAGCACCTCCCATACTGAATCAATCAAGTCCCTTGGCTATGTACTCTACTTGTGACAAAACTAGTTTCTTGTTTTCTCTATCACGCTTTATCCTCATGCTTAGGATTTGTTTTTGCAGCTCGTAAATCCTTTATGAAAATTCTCTAGACAGTTGTCTTTTGAAATATGAGATGTCATTCATGGTTAATCTGGCTACAAGCATATCATCAATGTACAGAAGAAGGATAATGTACGACGTATTAAACTTCTTCAAATAGCAATAGTGGTTTGCATGACATCTCCTAAAACCGTTTCCCGACATGAAATTGTTGAACTTCTTGTACCACTGCCTCGGGGCCTGCTTCAGGTCATATATACTCTTCTTCAGTCTACACACCTTGTTCTCCTTTTCTGGTACCACGTATCTTGTCGGTTGATGCATATATATCTCTTCTTCAAGGTCCCCATGAAGAAAGGCTATCTCAACATCTAGCTGCTCTAGATATAAGTCCTTTGTAGCCACTATACTTAAGACCATGTGAATCGTAGACATTTTCACCACCGGTGAAAATATTTCAGTGAAGTGATACCTGCCTTTTGTTGGAATCCTTTCACAACCAATCTGGCCTTGTACCGTTTCGAACCATCGTACTCCTCCTTCAGTCTGTAAACCCACTTGTTATGATGAGCTTTCTTACCTTTAGGTAGAGTGACTAGCTCCCACGTACTATTTGACTCTAGAGAGTCCATCTCATCATCCATGACCTGCTCCTACTTAACCCATGTATCTAACTGTAATGCCTCTTCAAAACACTCTGGTTCACCATTATCTGTCAGCAGTAAATAATGTAAGAAGGGTGAGTATTGGACCTTGGGTCTCCTCTCCCAAGTAGACCTCCTCACAACTGGTGTTTGCAGCTCTGTCTCATTGTGCTCTTGTGCATGCTCATCCTATGACACTGTAACACCCGTGTTCAGTAAGTCTTTCAACTCTACGAATTCTTTCTTATCGGCCTTATCTCTGTTTTGCTACACACTGTCCTTTTGCATCACTTTTTATTAAAGACTATGTTTTTACTTCTAATGATTTTCTGATTCTCTATATCCCAAAAATAATAGCCAAAATCATGCTACTCGTAGCCAATAAACGTGCAGTTCTTTGACTTCGGATTCAGCTTGTTTCTATGCTCTACATCAATGTGAACATATGAAGTGTAACCGAACACTTTGAGATGTGTAAGGTTCACTTCTTTCCCAGTCCACGTTTATTTTAGTAGCTCACCATCCAATGGTGCTGAGAGACTTCTATTTATGAGAAATGCGACAGTATTCACATGATCTACCCAAAACGTCTTAGGTAACCCTACATGTAACCTCATGCTCCTGGCGTGCTTAAGAATAGCCATGTTAATGCGCTCAGCCACACCGTTCTGCTGTGCTGTCCTTGGAATCATTTTCTGATGTTTGCACAATACTCCTCAAACCTCTTATCACAGTACTCTCCCCCATTATCTGATCTGAGACATTTTACTATTTTGACCTATCTCGTTTTCTACCATTACTTTTCACTTCTTAAATACACCAAATACATCAGATTTGTGCTTTACGAAATATACCCACAGTTTTCTACTAGCATCATCAATAAAAGAAACAAAATAACGTGAGCCACCAAGAGATGATACTTATGTCGGTCCCCACACATCAGTGTGTACAAGTTCCAACAGATGCGTCTTTGGAACATGTCCTATTTTCTTAAAGCTTACCCTCTTCTGCTTGCCATACACGTAGTCCTCGCAGAATTTCAAATCAATAGACTTTAGCCGTGGTAGCTTCCCTTTTGACAAAGCACATTCATCCCTTTTTTCACTCATATGTCCCAACCTCTGATGCCATAACTGCCCATTTACTCCAGTTGATGCAACTGCGAGTGAACTATACGATCTGAAAGTCACGTACAAAGTACATCCTTCTTGCCTCGAGATATCACCAAGGCATCTTTTGTGACCTTCTAGGAATCACTAATGAATGTCGTCACATATCCGGTATCGGCCAACTGCCCCACTGAGATCAAATTCCGTCTCAAACTCGGTACATGTCTGACATCCTTCAATTTCAAAACCATTTCATTTTTCTAACTTATATGAACGTCTCCCTTTCCAATAATATTGCACGGCTCATCATCACCCAGGTAGACTTTTCTGAAGTCACTTGACACATAATCACGCAGAACTTCCTTACACGAAGTGGCATGAAATGAAGCACCTAAGTTTATGACCCAAGACTCATTCTGCACATAAAGAGACAAGATCAACGCCTCTGTGTCACTCTCCTCAGATAGATTCACTGAATCCTTCCCACCTTGAGAACTTCCTTCTTGTTTCTTAAGTGCCATTCAATCACGTTTTATGTACCCCTTCTTCCTGTAATGCCAACACCCATCATTGTCTTTCGGTCCCTTGGACTTCTTCTTTGACTTAGAATGTTTGTATTTATTGCCTCCTTTGTTCAACGATCTTCCTCTTCCTTTAACTTTTAGAGCATTCCCTGAATCCCCTGAAACTCCCGATGTCTTTCTTCTAGATTCTTCTTTAAGAATTAGACCAGCCACATCATCGAATTTCAGCTTTGTTGACCCTGAAGAATTGCTCACGACAATCACCAAACCATCCTAACTGTCTAACAAACTGGACAAGATTAATAACGCCCTGACTTCATCATCAAAAGTGATACCAACGGATTCTAATTGGCTCATGAATGTATTGAACTAGTTTAGATATTCAACCATACTCTCACCATCTGACATCTTCATGTTGAATAGCCATTTCATAAGATGAACCTTGTTGGACGCTAAGGTTTTCTCATACATCATAGCTAAGGCTTGCATTAATTCTTTTGTGGTCTTCACTTTGGATATATTAAAGGCGACGCTCTTAGACAAAGAAAGTCGTATCATTCCTAAAGCCTTCCGATCCAATAAAGATCATTCGTCATCTGTCATCTTCTCTGGTTTCTTTCCTTTTACTCCTAAAGGAATATAGAGGTCATTCTGATACTGATAATCATTCATCTACATCTTTCAGAAGGCAAAGTTTGAACCATCAAACTTCTCAATTCTAGTCTTCCCTTCTTCTGTCATCGCTCCCACTTGAACTAAACCAATAGCTCTGATAATAGTTGTTGCGCAGCACGCCAACAATGCATTGAACTGAGATCCAATCTTTGATGTCACCCATAAATGATAAACAGGAAGAAATATAATCTAGAAATAGAATTCAAGCATACCAACAATCCACAAGACAATATATGTGGAAAAACCCCAATAAGGGTAAAAAAACCACGGGTGCAAACTTCCACTATGAAGAAAATGAAGTTACAAGCAATATACTAACCTTCTCCGATGCTCCCATGCACAAGGATAGCCCTTTTATTAACCTCTTCTCTCTTTCTCACCTTGGATATATGAAAAACCCTAATCCCAATACATTAGAATTCACCCTAGAATAGCCCTAGGGACCCCTATTTATAGTTTAGGCAACTTTCTTCCGCACCTCTGCGAAAACCGCCTCAAAATTACGCAGTCAGCACCAATTCTGCATAACCGTCGACTAGTCGAGCCAGGCCCTCGACTGGTTGAGCGGACCCTCGACTGGTCGAGTCATGCCCTCGACTAGTCGAGGCCAAAAAACATGGCTCGTTGGACTTTGAGTCGAGCATCCCTCGACTGGTCAAGTAGGGCCCTTCGATCGATCGAGCAGTCCACTCGACCGGTCGAGCAGCGCGGTCAAGCTATTGGTGTGCTGGCTCCACACCTCAATAATATCTTATTGATGTCCTATGTAAAACAAAATTATAATGCTTTAAATAATAAAATGCAAATTCTAATTAATAGTCTTAATTTGACTAAGTTAGAATTTATCCAAAATAGTAAACTTTACTAAAAAAATATAAAGTTCTAATTTAATCATGCGGAATGATTCCTGACATGATGAGAAACAATTCCTAAGAAGACAACATATATTAAAACTCTAAAATGAAGGATATACGTTTAATCTAAAATATGCTAAAAATAATAAAATTTTCTTAAAACTGCTATATTAAAATGAAAGGAAGCGTATTTTTTTTTCTTGAAACGAAACAACATGACCCACTTGTCTGGTTCGGTTGTTCGCGGATGACCTGTTATAATCAAAATTTATAGGTCGTGCTTCATGTAACGATGCCTAGATCAAAAGTTACGGTCGATTTATGGTTCACATTTTGAATATCAGTTTCTTCCTATCTAGAATGAATCTTTGCGATCCGGACGTGCTTGAGGTCCAATTACCTCATGCCCCACGTAGGATTGGGCCCGGATCTAATGGATTACGTCCGCTTTTATTCGGGTTTCTTTTGATCAATTTGTGTGAGAATAGTTATGCGTCCCACTCTACATTAAAATAAAATAAAAAAAAAAACAAACATTTGTTTCTTGGCACGTGGTTGGTGGCTTTAGAGTCAACATCAACTTGGTTAGTGGCTCTAGAGTCAATCACCAATGTTAATAACATGTTACTTGAGTTGGTTAAAAGAGTGGAGGAGGAATGAAGATACTCGCATGTTACATTTCTACATGGAAGATTCTTGAGGCAAAATAAATAAATAAATAAATAAATAAATAAACATTTGTTTCGTTGATAACAAATCTTTTTTTTCAAACATTTGTTTCTTGGCATGTGGTTGGTGGCTTTAGAGTCAATCACCAATGTTGATAACATGCTACTTGAAGTGGTTAAAAGAGTGGAGGAGGAATGAAGTCACTCACCTATTACATTTCTATACAAAAGATTCTTGAGGCTAAAAAAAAAAATAAACATTTGTTTTTTGGCACGTGTTTGGTGGCTTTAGAGTCAATCACTAACATGGTTAGTGGCTCTAGTGTAACGCCCTGAAAATCGGGGGTCGAGCAAAGCTCAGCTCCCGAGTTCCAACGCATCATTTATGCAACATAAATAATGATGATTATGATGAGAGCATTGAAACATGAATGGGATTATACCAAAACAGCATATCATACTCCAGAGATAGTTAAATTGCAAGCGGAAGACAGTTAAACAGCAGATCAGATTTAAAGTTATTAGTGTGGATTTCATATGTGATTTATTTTAGCACTTCGTTCACTTTGTCTAATTTCTAAAGGATTTAGTCCTATAAGATTTCTGTCTGAGGTGATACTCGAGCCTTTGGTAGTTTGTATGGAAGGTAGTTCAAAGAATCAACACTTAACTAAATCACGCCCTAATTACAACAGAAGAAGGTCCTAGGGCAGGAGAGGCTGATGTTTCTAAATAACCTATTCGTCGATGATTCCATAAGGTTATTTTGAGTTTGAGCATTGTTCTTCATCACCTACACTCCAAGATTTGTGTCTAATGTGAAAGTACTTAGAAAGATTTAAAGAACGATGTGGTGTGAGGTGAGATTTATGAAGGCAAAGGGTTAAAAAGCGATTTTAGACTTTGGGATTGAGTTTTGACAAGTTAATAAGGTGTTCGGATCGACTCATTGCCTAAGGACGTCTATTTTCAGGTTGACAAAAATCCGGAGTGTTACATCTTGAGTCAATCACCAATGTTGATAACATGTTACTTGAGGTGGTTAAAAGAGTCTTGACACTCGCCTATTATATTTCTACACGTCTTAACGAGGTTGGTGGCTCTAAAGTCAATCACCAACGTTGATAACATGTTACTTGAGGTGGTTAAAAGAGTGAGATCCCCGAGGCTAAAAAAAAAAAACAAACAAACAAACAAACACTTGTTTCTTGGCACATGGTTGGTGGCTCTAGAATCAATCACCAACGTTGATAACATGTTACTTGAGGTGGTTAAAAGAGTGGAAGAGGAATGAAGACACTCATCTATTACATTTCCATGCAAAAGATTCTTGAGTCTAAAAAAGAAAAAGCAAACAAACAAACATTTGTTTCTTGGCACATGGTCGGTGGCTATAGAGTTAATCACCAACGTGATTAGTGGCTCTAGAGTCCATCACCAACGTTGATAACATGTTACTTGAGGTGGTTAAAAGAGTGGAGGAGTAATGAAGACACTCGCTTGTCGCATTTCTATACAGAAGAGGCTAAAAAAAAAAAAAAACAACAAACAAACAAACAAACATTTGTTTCTTGGCACGTGGTTGGTGGCTCTAGATTCAATCACCAACATGGTTAGTGGCTTTAGAGTCAATCACCAACGTTCATAACATGTTACTTGAGGTGGTTAAAAGAGTGGAGGAGGAATGAAGACACGTCTGTTACAATTCTACATAGAAGATTCTCGAGTCTAAAAAAAAAAAAACAAAAAAACAAAAAAAACAAACAAATAAACATGTGTTTCTTGGCGGCTCTAAAGTCAATCACTAATGTTGATAACTTGTTACTTGAGGTGGTTAAAAGAGTGGATGAGGAATGAAGATACTCACCTATAACATTTCTACACAGAAGATTCTTAATGCTTAAAAAAAAAAAAAAAAAAAAAGCAAACAAACAAATAAACATTTGTTTCTTGGCACGTGGTTGGTGGCTCTAAAGTCAATCACTAACGTGGTTATTGGCCCTAGAGTCAATCACCAACGTTGATAACAAGTTACTTGAGGTGGGTAAAAGAGTAGAGGTGGAATGAAGACACTCACCTATTACATTTCTACACAGAAGATTCTTGAGGCTAAAAAAAAAAAAGTTTCTAGGGACGTGGTCGATGGCTCTAGAGTCAATCATCAACGTGCTTAGTGGCTCTAGAGTCAATCACCAACGTTGATAACATGTTACATGAGGTGGTTAAAAGAGTGAGGGAGGAATGATGATACTCACCTGTTACAATTCTACACAGAAGATTCTTGAGGCTTTAAAAAAAAAAAAAAAAAAAAAAAAAAAAAAACACAAACAAACATTTGTTTCTTGGCACATCGTTGGTGGCTCTAGAGTCAATCACTAATGTGGTTAGTGGCTCTAGAATTAATAACCAATGTGGATAACATGTTACTTGAGGTGGTTAAAAGAGTGGAGAAGGAATGAAGACACTCATCTGTTACATTTCTACACAGAAGATCCTTTAAGTCTAAAAAAAAAATTAAAAAAAAAAAAATGAACAAACAAACAAACATTTGTTACTTGGCACGTGGTTGGTGGATCTGAAGCCAATCACCAACGTGGTTAGTGGATCTAGAGTCAATCACCAATCGTTGATAACATGTTACTTGAGGTGGTTAAAAGAGTGGAAGAGGAATGAAGACACTTGCCTGTTACATTTCTACACGGAAGATTCTTGAGGCTAAAATAAAAAGTAAAAAAAATAAATTTAAAAAAAAATAAAACAAACAAACAAACATTTGTTTTTTGGCATGTGGTTAGTGGCTCTAAAGTCAATCACCAAGGTTGATAACATGTTGCTTGAGGTGGTTAAAAGAGTGGAGGAGGAATGAAGACACTCGCCTGTTACATTTCTAGACAGGAGATTCTTGAGGCTAAAAAAATAAAAATAAAAAACATTTGTTTCTTGGCACATGGTCGATGGCTCTAGAGTCAATCACCAACGTGGTTAGTCACTCTAAAGTCAATCACCAACATTGATGACATGTCACTTGAGCTGGTTAAAAGAGTGGAGGAATGAAGACACTCGCCTGTTACATTTCTACTTCGAATATTCTTGATGATAAAAAAAAAAAAAAAAAGAAGCAAACAAACAAACAAACATTTGTTTCTTGGCACGTGGTTGGTGGCTGTAGAGTTAATCACCAATGATGCTTAGTGGCTCTAGAGTCAATTACCAATATTGATAACATGTTACTTGTGGTGGTTAAAAGAGTGGAGGAGGAATGAAGACACTTGCCTGTTACATTTCTACATAGAAGATTCTTGAGGCTGGCACTAGAGATTGTAACATACTTTGTCTGGGCCCCGTTTTTGGATCCATTAACTCGAAGCAGTAGCTTAATAGATGAACGCGTACCGGTACATAAAAAAAGGAAAAAAGAAAAAGAAAAGAAGAAGCGAAACCCAAGACATAACTAGTGAACTGGGTTGACAGAGATCTAGGCCCAGTGAACTGCGTCCAATCGTTGAAGAGGGACGATCTACAAATATCCAAGTTTACTAAAATTCGGGTCCATACCTTATCATCCAAGGTCCAGCAAAGGATTTCAATAGCAATATCAGTGTTAAAACACAAACCAATAGCAATATTAAGCAGGGTTAAATAAAGATATCAGGCGCACAAAATAATACTCTACTGCAAAGAAACAGACAGGCCAGATTAGGCCACTAGAGATGTCCAGGCCCGATAACGATCAGGCCCATTAATGACGACTAGGTCCCCCATGAAAAAGGAATCAGTGAGATGATCAGCCCACTATTATCTGCAACTGTGATTTGTGTCAGAAAAGTAAGACCAACAGAATATTGGAACGATCTTTACAATAGTTGATTAGAGGGTGGCCAACACGCTGAACAGTGTCCAAGCACTATCACATGCTGACTCATAGAGATCACTATGACGTGCTACAAGAGAGGAGAGGGTGGGCCACAAGTCAATCAAAGAACTCTTTGAAATGTTGGATCCAATAGCAGATCAGAACAACAACAATGGATCTGTGATGTAGAGTGGGTCGTGGACACTTTCATGGCCAAGATGAATAAAAAAAGGTCCGGTCGATGACAGAAGTGATCTAAACCGTAATAGATGTATCTCGCAAACTGGAATGAGTTATCAGACTTACCATATATGATTTTGGGGTAGGACGAACTACTTTAGTCACCCAACCCAGATATGCCGGGTTGCGCTTGCCGAATTTGTGAGATACCATCAGATCCACGGTCGAAATCCTGTTTTAATTTCGTTTTTACCATTTATAGTAAGTTTTATTTTGATTATAACTCTTTATCCATTGGGTTATAGGAGTTGTGCCCAACATGAAAAGTGCTTTGAATAATTAGGAGAATAGCATGATTGAGTCAAATAAGACACCATTTTTGGCTAAAAACCATGAGGTCTAGTGAAAATCAGGACTGTCTATAAATAGTAACTTTACTACTTATAGTAAGTAGTGATTTCTAGGATATTTAGTTATAGTATGATTTTGAAACTTCTGTTATAAGTCTTATTTAAAGAGTTGTAAACTCATTTTTCATCATCAATAATATTATTGCGAATATTTGAGAATTATTTCTATTTCTTTTTTCCTCATGGATTCGAGGTTTCTCTGTGAGTCCAGAGAAGTTCCGTGAATTTGGAACAGTTATCCCCCTAGGAAAACAGTGCTCAACCTCTCGTCCTTCCGTGGGTCAATCTAGCATGGTTATTTGCAACTGATTGCGGAATAGATCGTTTTCCAGCAGCAATAGAGAGGAGTTCCGAGATTACTGACCATGGGTGAAGATTAGCAGTGATAAAAAAAACGCGATCCGAGGAAGAAGCAATAGCTGACGATGGACAGAGATGCTAAAGTTAATGATTAGACTATCAATAACAACGTAGTAATCAACGCAGTGATCAGACGATCAGACAAATCCCTTTGGCTTTATTAGGTGGGCTTGGGCTATATTAACATATTCATCATCTCGCTTTACAGCTTATTCTACTAGGTTCAGAACCTATTCCACTCACCTAAATATATGTTCTTTTCACCAGTTGGATTGTGGATGCCAGAGTGGTTTAACTGTTTTGGCTCTGTTTCAGGTTCGGGTTCCCATAATCTTTGCAAATCCATGCATATTGAGATGCTTTTGCATAGATTTTTTTTTTAATTATTATTATTATTATTATTATTTAATGTCCGAATTAAGAATAAGATGTTACATTCATTCAGAAGTAAGCGGAATCTCATGAGTCCCAAATTGGATCGGGAACACATACACACGCAAATAATCAAAATTGAAACAAGAACATCCCAAATGAGATGGAATGCATACTCTAGACACCCACTTGGGATAGGAAAATCTACGTCGTTTAATCTGAACCAACAGTTGAAGCCAATCGCGAGAGCACCTAGATCGCATATCAGTCGAACCAGTTGTGTCATACGCCAAAAAAAAAAAAAAAAACATATTAGGATTTGAGTTTGGTACAGCAGCGAGAATTTGATTCCATATACTCACTATCGAAATCGAATCCCTAAGTTTTTGACGTAGTGGAGAACCGGGTGAGGTTGATCACCGGCTTCCTTATCAATAAATTACTTGAATTCACATTGTTCTCTTGAATCCGTAGGATCTTTTTTGAATTCATGAGAGAAATAAGAAAATTTCTAAAAAAGTATATTGTGAGACCTGTATCGTAGTCCGTACCGTTCCGTAGGCTTCCGCAGTCCTTCCGGTCGAATTCCAGCAACCCTCGACCTGTATCTGGCGTTTGCACGCGATTCTAAGCCGAGTCCTGTATATTGAAGTCGACTCGATTCGAAACTTGTATCCTAGCGACCGCGCTATCACCGCGGTTCCGACGCCGTGTCTCGCTTGCCGAGGCAATACCCAGGCCAGGAGATGTGAGCCAGCGTTCAGTTCGAGAAAATGCTGCGCATTTGTGAAATCCCAAGAGAATCTCTACAATATATCAAATCAATCAAGTACATGTTACATCACCCAAAAGCAACTCAAAGTCAACTCTCTCTCCATCCATCCCTTTTCAAGTACACCCATCACTCACCTCATCAATCTCTCTATCTCTCATCTCTCTCTCTCACTCACATTTTTCAAAATCCATCTTGCAAGCAATCATGGAAGAGGTGGACGTCCATGGGAGAGAAGTCATGTGTGGCCCACCTCTCTACCACCAAATCCAACCATCCAATCTCCATCATCCTCCGTCAAAGTCGAAGCCAAGGAGTTTGGCGTTCCATCGGACCAAGAAGGTGGCCAATAAGTGGGTGTTTATGGTATTTGATTTCTTTTTTTGATTTAGGGCCCACATGGTGGGACCCATTTTGATGTATGCATTGTTAAGAGAGGGCCCATAGTGGCGGGGTCCCTCTCCTTCTCACGTCTCTCCATCTTTCTCTCTCCCTCCTTCTCATTTTATTTTATTTATTATTATTTTTTTTGGGATGATGTATGTGGCCCATCTAACGTGTCCAGAAAATTTGGACTATCCATTGTATGGGGCCCGCCTTGCTGCGTGTTATCGGGCTAGTCTGGATGAAAGAAAAACACAAATATCAACTGATCCAAATTTATGTGGGCCTCGCACAATGTATGTGCTTCATCTATACTGTCCCAACGGTGGGACCCACCTGCCGTGATGATGTTAGCAAGCCCATGGGGTCCCATCTGAGGTAGGTGTTATATCTGCATCGTCCATCCATTCGCTGGGGGCCCCTGATGACGCCAACAAGTTCTGCGGGTCCCACTGATGGTGGAACGCACCTGATGTATGCGTTGTATCCTGACTGTCCAAACGACTGGACCTCACCTCTGATGTATGTACTACATACACACCGTCCATCTAGTTTGGCCAGATCATGGCCCACCTGATCTGAGCCTGACCGTCCAAACATCCAGCAGTAGCAGCTGCCGGACCATTAAAGGGAAAAACAAATATCATCTTTGTCCAAAGCAGTAGGCCACACGTGTGGCCCACCTTGATGATGTGTCGGATCCACACCGTCAAAGCAAGGACGGTGGGTCCCACGCTGCACGTAGCAGCTGCTGGATGCAGCAAGCTCTGTGCGTCTAATCATAAGGTATGTGGTATATCTGAACCGTCCGTCTCTGGGCCTCCATCACGAGGTATGTATAATATCCTAACCGTTCATCTATGTGGGACCCACATGTGATGCTTATTTATGTGTTTTACATCTAGGCCGTCCAGGGCCTGGACGCTGGTTATCCTGAATAAAAATAAAATAAAATAAATAATAATGATAATAATATATATATATATATATATATATATATATATATATATATATATATATATATATATATATATATATATATATATATATGGTGGGCCCCACGTGGGACCCACCTGATGGTAGTAGATTGGCTGGTGCATTTCAACACCAGCTACATAGCTGCTGGAGACGTCAGCCATTTATGTGGGCCCACCTTGATTGTGTGTCTTATCTATGCCATCCAACGGAGCCCGCCACGATGTATTTACTTCATCCGCACCATCCAGATTGTGTTGGACGGTGCTGGACAATGTTTGGACAGTGCTGATCATCGTTAGTGGGCCATGTGCCCCATGGAATGATAGTGTACAGTGATACATATGTTACACCTACAACTATTGAAATGATTTTTGGTTTGGTCCAAACCCACTTAAGGCCCATTGGTGCAGCTCATCCATGAGGCCCATCATGATGTATATTTAAGGCCCATGTGATAGGGCCCACCTGCCTTGTATTTAAGGCCCATTGTGACGTATTCGTGGTATATGGGCAAAGCCCATTGTGATATGTATTAGGCCCATGATGCATGACCCTTTTGATGTATTCGAGGCCCAGATATGTGGCCCATTTGATGCATATGAGACCCATGTGTAGGACCCACATGTTATGCATTTGAGGCCCATGAGCAGGGCCCACCAGTTATGTATATGAGGCCCATTGGTGTGGCCCATTGATGTGGCCCACTTGTTGTATTTATGGCCCATGTGCTAAGGCCCATTGTTATGTATTTGTGGCCCGTTTGGTGAGGCCCGTTGGTGCGGCCCGTGGATGCAGTCCGCTTGATGTAATGCGGCCTATTATGATATATTTCCAGCCCATTTGATAAGGTCCATAGTGATGTATTTAAGGCCCATATGATGAGGCCCATTGTGGTGTATTTCTGACCCATTTGGTAAAGCCCATTGAGATGTATTTTCGGCCCACATGTCGTGGCCCATTGTGATATATTTCCGGCCCATACAATTAAGCCTATTATGATGTATTCTGGCCCACATGATGAGGCTCATTGTAATGTATATTAGGCCCTTGAGTGAGGTCCATGGTGATATATATTAGGCCCTTGTGGGAGGCCATGAGCCCACCTTATGTTTGGCTCTATGTGGGCCACTGCTTGTGTAACGCCCCGAATTTTGAGGGTCGAGCAGAGCTCAACTCCCGAGATCCGTCGCATCACTTATGCAATATAAATAATGATGATTGAATGTTGTCTGTATTAGTGCATTAAATGTGAATGAGATTGTACTAAATCAGCATATCATACTCCAGAGACAATTAGATTACGCAAGCAGAAGACTATGATAGATATATAAAGCATATAAGTGGTTGTAAGTCCCCAGAGTATGAACATGTCACTAGGTTAAATAATTACATGTATAGTTCCAAAATTTATAAAATGATACAATGTAATGACATCTAATTCGTATCCCTGTAACCCCGGCGATGCAACTCCATGTATACATAAACCCGCCAGAGAGTTGCATGTTGGAAAACTCCTCCTCGTCGTCATAAAAGTCAGGCTCCATCCCATAAGCCTCGCCACACCTGCAGCTATAACAGAGTCTGGTTGGTGTTTTAAAACACCGTCCCAAAGTGGGAGTGAGTGATCAACTTAGTGGAGCTATAAGGCAAAGGTTAACATGTTATCAATTCAGTCAAGAAGTAATGATAAAGCAGTATAACAATCATGTCCTAACTACTCTGGTTAATGTAAGAATGATATGCGATAATGATGCATGCCCTCGCCTGCACTCCCTCAGCGACATCATCTCACGGTCGTGCATGTTAAACTCCCACTATGCTCTTCCTCGTCAAAGGCATATGCAATGCGGTGCATGAACGTGTTAGCTAAGTAATTTATTAGGCTTATTCATACAGCAGACTTAGAAAGCTAAGGTACCTCCCTCTATATCATTTACTTAAACAATGATCTGTATAGGGTCGTCAATCTTAGTTAATCACATACGATAGGCAAGTTATAGGGGCAACATCACCCATGATTGAAAAGTAGTGGATAGGCAAGTTCAGGTCGCTACGAAGAGGCTCGTCACCTCAGCATAGGCCTAATTTATACTCGAGGTTACTACGAAAATGCTCGTCACCTTAGCATAGGCCGACAGCTCGAATATAGTGTCTCATACCACCGTATTTGGCTCACGAGTTTGTGTTGCTCATTGGACACTACGGGGAGGCTCGTCACCCCAGCGTAGGCCGACAGCTCGACAACGGTATCCCATACCACCATGCTTATGAGTCTTAGCGGATCATGGTACCAAGGTTAAATGGGCTTTGCATTGGTAAGTGGTACCTTAGATTCAAGTAGTAACGTTCATATATGGTAAACATACATTAGACCAATTGGGTTACTTAACAAGCTCGACTGGTACGAGCGCACGTTAAATTAATCGACATGGAGCGCATACACACTCCTCATAGCGTAACCACTGTCGATAATCACCGTATGACTCAGATTTATCGAACGTATCCGTTGTGGCAAAATTAGTTTGGCCACTGATCGTAAACCATTACCGATTGCCTGGACTACGTATTAGTCCTAATCGTACTCAAATACAATAGGCGTTCATGTGTGATAGTCAAAACAGCATGTAGCAACCAATTCAAATATAGATCTCATTTGAGCATTTTAACAAACACATAGTGCACATGTTATCATACATAAGCATTTCATCCATAAATCACGTAGTAGCGAGATATGTTGCATGAAGGAACCTATAACTATAGATACGGTAATTGAGAATCCTATCTGATCGCCCTTATTAAATACATTTCAACAAGCAACTTCTCATTCAGACATTTTATCAAACACGTAGACTACACATATTAACATACATGTAATAAATTAGTTATAACATATAATATAGCAAATCCTTTAACAAAGGAGTTGTCACACATACAACAATAATGTATTCTCAATTAATAATCATGACAAACATAAATCATAATTCCATATTCATTCAAACATTTCAACAAACATAGGGAATGCATTATATTCAACATAGTTCATATATATGTATAATACACGGAAAACATCGCATCTAAGTACATGTGACAGCAATCAAGTCAGTCATAAATCATTAACTGACATTGAAAGCCTTGAAAACCATAACCTAAACATTTATAGTCCGCACCTTTCGTCAGTTTACTCGTTACGAACTCGGTTCGTACACTACGTCTTTGTCTACAGCACAATGGGTACCTAAATCATGAAATAGGTTAGCTATTCCACCGACTTCTCTATTTGGATTCCTAAAATAGATTAGGGTTAGGATTTCTTACCCAAAAATGGATTTGGATTCAATGGTGTAGCGACACGGGAGAGATGATTTGACATGTGGAGTGGTAGGAGTAAATCCTAACAACAAACCATAGATCTCTCACACTTCTCACTCTTTCCTCCTCTTTTCTCTCTTCTCTCTCCTAGGGTTAGAGAATTCGTATGGAATGAGAGAGGGGTGGGTTTAGGGCATTATATAGGCTCAGAAGTGGTGTCAATGGCCGCAGGGCCATGGTATACTTAGGATATAGCCAAAAGACATCTGTTTCGGGCCAACGGAGCTCATGTGGAGGTCCATTACCTGCATACGGTCCGGAGAAAGTTCCCTAACAATTAAAACTATACACGAGCAGACTAAGGCTCGAGTACTCGCTCGACTCAACTCGGAATACTCGACTCGTGTGATTTTGAGCAGAGTACGAGTGGGTTTATAAGGCTTGTTTAAAAAGGGAGTAGAGTACGAGTTGAGAAGTACTCGACTCATTACTCGACTCGGTACTCGACTCGTACTCGACTCGTGTACCCGGTCTATATACCTCGCTTTTAAAAAAACCCTACTCGTCTGGGTCATTTTCAAACAGCACCCGTTCAAAAATGAAAACCCCCTTCCCTCCGTCCCTCTCTCTCTCTCTCTCTCTCTCTCTCTCTCTCTCGTGCCTCTCCCGACCGACCGACCGTCCTCTTCTTCCCTCTCTCTCTCTCTCTCTCTCTCTCTCTCTCTCTCTCTCCTCCCTCTCTCTCTCGTCCATGCCTGTCCAAAGGCTGCCCCCACCGCCGCACGTAAATGGTGAAGATACTCGTTCGTCGTCCCTGCCCTGCACGCTCGTCCCAAACCCTACTCATCCGTCGTCCCCGCCTTGTACGCTCGTCCGGTGCCGCAAAGGGTCCCTGTCAGCCACTCATCCGTCGTCCCTGCACTGCACGCTCGTCCCTGCCCTACTCGTCCGCAAAGAGTATGAGTCCCTAATCCCTATCCATACTTTCTTTTTCTTTTTATTATTGTATGCCTAATGTGATTCAAATCTGCCCAATTTTTTACCATGAGAAGGGCCCACAATCTGTTCATTTTGGACAGTAAGGATAGCCTTAAATCTGTCCAAATTTTGAACTGTTAGACGGCCCACAAATTTGTCCAAAATATGGACCTTGGATGGCCTTAAATCTAGCCAATTCTAAACCATTGGACAGTCCAGAAATCTGTCCAAATATGAACCTCTTGGACGGTCCAGGAAACTGGCCGAATTTGGACCTTTGGACAGTCCATAAATCTGTCCAAATCTAGACCCTTGAACAGCCATATATATGTCCATTAATGAGCCATAAAAATTGTCCAAAATTGGGCCACATGATGACCTTTAAATTTGTCCTAATTAGACTATAAATAGGGCATAGGAATTTGCCCAAATCAGGACCCTAAACACATATTACTTTGTTAAAATAAGGGAGACTTTTTTACGAATGCCTGACTCTTGGAGGCGCAATTTTTTGTTTCTTTTAGTATGAATGCAGATGCATATACAGATGTAGATGCGGATCAATATTCAAAAGATATAATATTTTTAAAAAAAGGTGGCTAAGATCTTCCAGACTTGGAGATTTTAAAGTAGATCAGGTGCAACTGGATAAAACAACAGACCCACTTGTACAAATCGACATTTTGTTAAAATCCATTAGGAGATAGTATGCTTATGCTTTTATCTACAATTTATTTTAATAAGAAGTAGATTAGGTGGTGACCCTAATACCATTAATGTCCTTGTGACCGAATTCTTTGAGGCCCACTATGAATTGATGTATGTGTTTTATCCATGTCGTTAATCCATTCTCTAGCTCATTTTAGAACATAAGCCCAAAATTGAAGCACATCTAAAGCCCAAGTGTACCACATCGTAGTAAATAGAAGGATTAATGAAGTCCACTAGTGAAACCTTCTTAGTTTCCATAGTGGTGTTTATTTTCCATCCAACCTATTTATAAGGTCATATAGGCCTAGGTGAAGGGTAAACACAAATATCAGCTTGATCCAGAAGTTTTGTGGCCCCTTAGAGTTTTAAATTGTAGGCGTTCATTTTCCATTGTTTCCAATGGTGTGGTCCACTAATAGTTATGTTTTCCATGTTTCTTAATTTACTTTATAAATGACAGTTTACTTGTTATTTTGTTAGTGTTGAATGCTACCACTTTAAGATGCCTTTGGTTTTTCATTTGACATTTTGTTATTAGTTAGCTAGATGATGAATGTCAATTTCAGCATGCTCCTTTGTTTGCATAGATATGAATTATTTGTATTGTTCTAGTTGTAGACTTGTAGTATAGGATAATCAGTTGTCCATTTGAGGATTCTATGTTGCCAGACATAGATTCAGTGTGTTCTTGGATGCATAGAAATTGTTCAAATTGTCCCCTTTTTGGACAG
Organism: Magnolia changhungtana; assembly: GCA_030180095.1. Lineage (NCBI taxonomy): Eukaryota > Viridiplantae > Streptophyta > Magnoliopsida > Magnoliales > Magnoliaceae > Magnolia > Magnolia changhungtana. The sequence continues at coordinate 435,273 of JASAUF010000066.1, read as the reverse complement.
TTCAGGGTTAGATATATTGTAATGTCTTCATTTATTCCAATTTAAATGCATATGCTTGTTCTGGTTTCGTCTCTCCTTTTTCTCTTTGGATATATTTCATATATTTATTTCCGTCGTCAAATGTCCACACTTTGTGTTGATGATTGACATGGGAATCAAATATAAGATTAATATATTCTGTAGAGATAAGGGGAGATGCTGTTGAAATTTCGGCGTAGCATTTAAATTGGAAAATGAAGCATTATAATCCATATAACTTTGAATGGGTGACTAATTTAGTCAGTTAAGTAATTATATTTATGCCCTTCTAGCAGTCTAGCTGTCTAGGACCCTAGGTATAACCGTATAACATATCGAGAACGTTATTTTATAGATGGTTAGTCAAGACGAAAGCCCAAATGCCCCTAAAATTGGTGTATCGGCCACATCTCCTCTAACCATAGAGGACATAGACACGTCAACTGTATGCAAAGGGAAGAAGAAGAGATCAGCAGTGTGGGATGATTTTGAACATGTGACAGTTAACGGTGTACAGAAGATAAAGTGTAATCACTGTAAAGAGTTATTCAACAAGATTCCAAGAGGATCTACGACACATCTAATTAGACATTTGAAGACGTGTCCTAAAAAAGTAAGACTCCCTCCTCCCGGCTAACAAATGTTGTCATTTACGACGCCAGAAGGGGACGACTCCCAAGGCATAGTGTCCACTCATAAGTTTGACAAGGAGAAGCTAAATGAGTGGTATGCTAGATTAGTGATTTTGGAAGAAAAACCTTTCAGAATGATAGAAAGTAAAGGGTTTAGGGCTTTCTGTCAATTCCTTAACCCTTGGGCCGAGAATGTCTCCCGCGTCACAGTGCAGAGAGAGTGCATAAAGATGTACGCTAAAGAGAAGATGAAACTGAAAGAAGTTTTGGGTTCAATGACCAGAATAGCTTTGACTTTTGATTTATGGACGACGTCTAATCAAAGAAAAGGATACATTTCACTAACCGCTCACTATGTCAATAAGGATTGAAAACTATGCAAGAGAATTTTGAACTTCCGCAACCTTCCTCCTCCACATACTGGTTTACTTATTTCAGATTGCATCTACAGTTGTCTAGAAGGTTGGGGTATTGAGAAGAAATTTTTTGCAATAACTTTAGACAATGCTTTAGCAAATGACAGTATCATTTCATACTTACGTAACCAGTTCAGGGCTACAGGAAATTTATTTTTTGAAGGAAAAATATTTCAGGTCAGATGTTGTGCCCATATTGTAAATTTGATTGTACAAGAAGGGCTGAAAGCAATTGACGACACTATAGAGAACATAAGAGAAGTGTGAAATATATAAGGGGGTCACCATCGAGACTGAGTGTATGGAATGACATCATCCAACGTTTGAATGTGCCATCTAAAAAAATGTTGAAGTTGGATATCTGTACACATTGGAACTCGACCTATGAAATGTTAGATGCTGCAATGGAATTACAGCTTGCATTTTCTGAATACGTGGCGCGTGACAGAATATATTTTTGGTTGCCAAGCACAGATGATTGGGCCAAAGCACAATAAATTCACACATTTCTCAAAGTTTTCTACGATTGCACGGAGATTTTTTCTGGGAATCATTATCCAACCGCGAATCTGTTTCTTCCATCTCTTTAGAAGATTAAGGATGCTTTACAGAAAAATGCCAGTGCGGGTCCAGATTTCATATGCCAGATGACAGTTGGTACGAAAACAAAGTTCGATAAATACTGGGACGAATGTCATCTGTTGATGTCCTTGACAGTTGTTCTTGATCCCCATTGTAATATGGGATTGGTTAGCTTTATTTTTATGAAGCTTTATCCTACTGAAAGAGCAGCAACAGAGACATCTAAGGTTCATCAAGCCCTTGAAGATTTGTACAAATCATATGTTAATACTTTACCTACAGCGGGTGTTGAAGAAAGTAGAGATGCGGATATTTCTGTACTGGTAATTTGGATGTGCTAAATGAATACATATCATACTTGGCACAAGCATGAATGGGAGTTGATACTAAGGAATCAGAGTTAGAAATGTACTGCAAGGAGCCAATCGTAGTGCGATCTGAATTTGATGTGTTGGAATGGTGGAAGATAAGGGTTAGTGAATTAAAATACCCTACATTATCTGTGATGGCATGAGACATATTATCAATACCAATTTTAATAGTGGCATCAGAATCCGCATTCAGTACAAGGAGCAGGGTTGTGAGCAAGTATCGAAGCTCACTTTCACCAAACATAGTTGAAGCATTGATTTGTACGCAAGATTGGTTGCGCCCGATATTGGGAGGAGATATGAATGATAATGAAGAAGAAGAGGAGATTGAGATTCGTGACGAGTCTCTACCTGTAAATCAGTAATTATTTTCAATTTTTTTATTCTATTTAGTTGAATGTTGAATGATCTGTAATATTATTTCACTACAACTGTAGTCTGCAAACATGAAAGTGTTGGTCCTTTTGGAATGTGGTTTGGAAGACTTTGAATCTTTGATATTTATTTACATATGCGATATGCCTGTTCATTTGCTTTTATTTTTGAATTTTGATACATTTATATTGCTTTCTCTTGTTCCTATATCAAGTTTAAATTATTTATCAATATTCTGATTTTTTTATTAAAAATTGAGTGTAGATATGTCGTCATCGCCATCGGACCCATCGACAAATATTTGGGACTATGCTTCCCTAGTTAAATCACCGCCAAGGTCTGGAAAAACAAAGATTAAGTGTGGTTTATGTGGCGCAAAGTTTGTGAACAAGACTAATCGCTTTCGCTTACACTTGTCATGTCGAGGTGGTGATGCAAAATCATGCCCCAATGCCCCTAAGGATGTTCAAATTCTTTTTCAAGCCCTGTTAGATTCGAATAGAAAATCTTTCACTCCATCTAAAACTTCTGCTGCTTCTGATTAAAGGCTTTGGAGGAAGAACAATTCCAACTCGCTTTAAAGAACAATTCCAACTCGCTTTAAAATGCAGTATGAAAGATGTTTCTAAACTTCAGCGATATTCGATTCAAAGACAACACGATGTTGAAGCAGGGTCGAGTACGACAAACAAGAAGAAAAAGAGTAACAAATTCAAATTCTTGACCCGTCTCGGTGAATTTTATAAGGCATTGGGTACTATATACAATTCTTTACATAAAACAAGTTTGAAAAATCTAGTTCAAAGTATAAAAGAGTATGAAGGAAATATCTCTTCGCCTTCTGACTAAGAGGAAGTAAACGAATTTGTTTATGAAAAAATAGATAGTAGTTCTGATGGATCAGATGACAATAAAGGAAGAGACTCCTCTTATGGAGGTTATTAGTTATAAATTGTCATTTTGAACAATGTAATGTAATTAATAAATATGTAAATATGTTAATGTAATTATCGAAGTTTTTTAATCATAAATTATGTGCATTTTATATATTTTATTGTTTCGTTTAACTTCGAATTCCAATTGACAATCGAATTGAAATTCAAATTAATCACAATTTATAACTCAAACTCGGCTCAAAGCTCGAACTCGTTACTCGAAAACCCTGCTTGTATTGGGCTCAAATTCAGACTCGGACTCAAACTCGGACTCAAACTCGCTCGAAAAACTCGCCTCGAAAACTCGGACTCGACTCAACTCGTTTACTACTCGTACTCGGGCGAGTAGAGTACGAGCAGGGAGTCCATGCTCGTTGTCCGAGTAGAGCCGAGTACGAGCAGCACTCGGGCATTAAGAACTGAGTATGAGTAGGGCGATACTCGACTCGACTCATGTACAACTCTACTAACAATGGATCTATCTCAAGTTAAGATTTCAGTCCGATCGGATATGTGGATCGACCGTGGAGGACCAGTTTTAGTTCAATGGCTATCGTTACTCGATCAGGGCCACAAGTACACTGACATGTGTATGAAAATTTCTCTGATCGAAGCATGTAGTTGGGTCAGAATCTGACGATCTGAAACCTTAAATTTGGCCTGCAAGTGAACGGCCTAAATCACTTAAGTTTGATTTCATTTTTTAAAGATATTCACGTTTCTCACACACTTCGCTCCAGGTTCAAGTTGTGCGTTTCTGGATAATATTTGGACTCGATTCTCGCGATGGTTGTCAAGCCCAGTAAGGTGGTCAGAACCTTATAGTTTCGTGGTCATCGGATTTTTGACACGCGATCCAGGTTCGAACGGAGCTTCAATGTACTCCCGAGAGCAACTAGGTTTTGAGATTTCTCCTAGGTTTTTAGGTAATGTAGAGTTAACAATTCTACTAGTTTTGGGTCTTGCAGTTCGTATAGAAAGCGATTCAAGCTAATCTACTAATTAATTCAGTTTAGTACTTAATTAATTTTCGTTTAATTTTTACATAATTTGACCCTTAGTGATTTCTGCCTGAAGTGGTACTCGGGTCTTTGTACAAATTTTTCCGAGACGTTACAGCTTGGGAGCGATGTTGGTTGAATGTCCACATTGATGGGCAATGATGGTTGGATGTCCACATTGTGTCCTTCCCTTTGGCCTTGTTAGGCCCATTCTCACTGATTCTAATTGTCGAGGCCGATTCTGATTGTCGAAGCGATTCCGATTATCAAGGCCGAGACCGATTGTTGAGGCTGATTCTGATAGTCGAGGCTGATCGAGCCGATTATCGAGGCTGATTCTGATTGTCGAGGCCGATTTTGAGGCTGATTATCGAGGTCGATTTCAATTGTCGAGGCCAATTCTGATTGTCGAGACCGATTTCGATTGTTGAGGCCGATTCCGATTGTCAAGGCCGAGACCGATTGTCGAGGCCGATTCTGATTGTTGAGAGCAACTGTTGAGGCCGATTCTGATTGTTGAGGCCGATTATCAAGGCCGATATCGATTGTCGAGGCCGAGTCCGATTGTCGAGGCTGATTCCGATTGTTGAGGATTGATTCCGATTATCGAGGTCGATTCCGATTGTCGTGGAGGATTGTATAGGACGATTATTGAGGCCGATTATCGATGCCGGTTGTCGATACCGATTATGAGTATGTGACATCATAACATCGTGATACATGCCCATACGCATCATCTGTATGCTTGATATGAGATGTGATTGACCATTGCATATGTTATTGGGCAGGTTGCTATGAGACTCCTTAATAGGTGGAGATTGTCTCACATGAGCATATGGTATGCGCAAGATTGATGCATGACTGGATTGTATGACTCATGCATCTTACATTGTGTGTTGTGATTATTGTATGCCCTAGCCACATTAGGGCCGTAGCCTCCACAAGCATGTCTTGAATGGCTAGATGGGACACCAGAAATTTATTACTAGCATCGGGCTGCCATAAATGGCCCTGGGTGAAAATCCCTAAACCCTCTTGGTATTAGAGGATGCCCCAACGTTGAGATCGAGTGGATACATGAGCGCCCGAGTGTCGAATACCAGGAGACTGCATCTCCCATTGTATCGTGGTCGGTTGGGAGGGGGTGTGGCCTTACCCGCCTAAGAGTAGAGGGCAATACTAGGCTAAGTTTGACCAGCTCATGAATAGGTCCACTATCGACGTGCCTGGTAGATATTGATAGATTACTGGCCAGGCAGATAGTGAGGTCTCTTCCACTTACATGGTCGTGCGTCAGTGGGTGGCGATTTACATGTAGAGTGTACTAGACCCCGGTGATGATCCCAAAGATGAACAGTACTGATATGTGGACTTATTGAGCAAGAGTTGCATACTCATTCATTCATTCATTCACTATCCACTCGGGCTGGTGGTGCGCAACTATTTATTACGTGTACCTTCGCAATGACCAGGATTTCGGTTGAGGCACGCGACTAACCTAAGATCAGGAGTTTACCACATTGAGGTTGACTATCCAAATTAGGTATGAGACTGGTTTGGATAGAAGTCCCTTGTGATGGAGTCCATAGCCTGCGATACTTCGTACTATCATCCTGACTTCACACTCTAGCATGATCATTCCATTTGTATTACATATTGCATTACATTCGCGGCATGTAGTTTTTTTTTTAGGTTATTGTGTTTCTGCATTTGTATGGTCTAGATACGGCTGACGGTATTCGTGAACTCATCAGGAATTGTATATTACATTGCATCTTCGATATCTGATTTTTGGTCCTTTATGACTCCTTATTTGCATAGTTGATCTGTATTATGTACTCTGATATTGTTTGACTTATGGACTTGCCTTCCGCTTACTCTGATATCGTATGATTCATGATCTTACCAGTATTTCTAATATTGTATGATTATGACGTTGTATTTGTGTGCTTGACACTTATCTTGCGCATACAATTTCATCGCCCTCTAAGCTTTTTATAAGCTTATGCACGATAGATGCGTGCAGGTGGCGTTGGTCGCAGCGGCGTTGAGCTTAGAGCGTGTAGCTGTCTTCTGGAGCTTTGATTTTATTTTGACATATGTATTCCCTTTCAACATTATATCCAAAGTTTATATTAGTGGATATGTGATGATGATGTTGCTTTTGTGATTTGGGTAAACTTGTGGTTATGCTTCTTACGAGATAAATGTACGTTGGAAAATCCTCCTTGTGGGATCCCAGAATCGGAACTTAACATATGGGCGCTGGGAGCCGAGAATGGGGGTACTACAAAGGCTGTCGGCACCGGATTCGGTGATCGGGATTCTTGTGAATCCGATTTTCGGGTTTGGGCGTGACATTTATTAATTGAAGTTCATCATAAAAATAAGTTTAACACCTTTTAAATAATCCTAAAAAATTCTAAAAATGTAATCAAAGAATCATAATCAAACTAGGAAAGAAATTCAGAAAATCGCGCAAATTTCCTGTGTCCGTCGACCTGTCGTTGACCGGGCGAGTCAACAGTTAAGACCAATGTTATGGACAATCAATTGTAACACCTCGGTTCCCGAAACCCAAGTGCACTACTCATTTTCCAAAAATTCGAGTGTTATCCTTTCATGGTGGCTCAAATATCATGTAGATTTTTTTAACTTTTTATCAAAGTTAGTAATCTAGCATAATATGAGCAATCAAGTATGAGAGGGTGTCTAAATATACAAAATCAAATATTCAAGTGGTTGCCCGTAAACTTATACAAATCAATGTCTTAATGTTTTACAAAACATGACAATACAATTTAATACAAATGAAGTCAGGAATAGAGAGTCGTAAGATCATCTGGCTCCTCCTATTCCATATGAATGCCAACATGCGCGTCACCTGCACACTGAGTACAGTTTAATAGTGTCAATGGCTATCCAGTGAGGTATAACCCCCAATATTTATCGTATCATCAAGATAATTAAGCATAGTTATCAGGAATAGTGTATAACAATTATTTCATCATGATTATCATAGAATTTAGACAAGGTTCATCAGATACACATTCATCAAATAAATTCCACAAGGATAATCTTGTTTAAATGTATGAATGCATGCACATGTTCACAGACCTGGGGATGCACATCCAGCTGGTAAAAAGTCGCCCAAGGAGAACTAGCCACCCGAAAAAGTACTCAAAGGTACACCTAGAGAGAACTAGTCACCCGGAAAAGACTATGCAACAAGGTCGCCCAATGAGAACTAGCCACCCGGAAAAGTACTCAAAGGTATGCCCAAGGAGAACTAGCCACCCGGAAAAGACCATGCAACGAGGTTGCCCAAGGAGAACTAGCCACCCGGAAAAGTACTCAAAGGTACACCCAAGGAGAACTAGCCACCTGGAAAAGACCATGCAACAAGGACGCCCATAGCGATACGAATGCACGAAGTAATGATTTAGGATCACCCGATAAAATACTCTATGGTACAGCTCATAGTGATCCAAGAAAACCCCCGTGTTTTACATCGACTGCCTGATAAAGTTCGCATGCCATGAAAATGCATCAATAGCCTAACCATTATTATTCCAATTTTAAACAATCATTTTAAGAAAGCTCAAAGGTCACTATGGGGGATTTGTCACCTAGCATAGGCCGACAACTCAAGCATAGTATCTCATTCCACCATCCCTGGCTCATGAGACTGACAAATATAATATTTTAAGGATAGAACTCTCCAACCAGTGGCCAATCATTGTTCAACAAGTGGAACTTGCCACTGTAAAGTTATATAAAATAATCCATTAAAGCTGCATGGGGCAATTATTCCATAAAAGCCGCAAGGGCCAAATATTCCACCTAATGGTATGATAAAAATGGATGATTCCCCAAAAAGCCACAAAGGCACTAAGGGTCCACAAGATGGTAATTCCCCCAAAAACATTTTATTTAATCTTATCAGGATAAATAACCGCTAGCTCGAGGACCACCAAAAACACCATAAACTAATCACAAGTGATAAAATAAGTCTTGTACAATTTGAATAGTACTTATACATTTAAATGTTCATCTTAGTCTAAACAGAGGTAATTAAGATCTACAACATGTTCATATAATCGAATTAAAGTCCAATTCGCAATCATTCATATATAATTACACATGTAGAGACTACCATTCATCATCATTATCTCCTAAAGCTATATTAAGCAATCAATTAATATAAATGAACAATGCTAACTATCATGATGTAGCAAAGCTTGAAGGTAATCCTCACCTTTAAAGTAAGTGATTGCACAAGAATGCTCCAATGCACGAATCCAACTTGGACGATTTAGATCTAAGTTCCGCACACCATCTACAGTTAAGATCTAACCTCAAGCTTTGATCTCTAACCTATGTTTAAGGTTAGCCATTTTATGAATTCTAAAATCTAAGTTGTGCAACGGATGAAAATGAGTAGTAGAGGTTATAATTGATGATGATAATAACACTACTTAGTATAACTATCTAATATGAATTTATAACATTAATTATAATCTTCAACAATAGTAATAGGATGATATTAATTGTTAATTTTAAATGATTTTAATAATGAAAGTAATTAATGATAAAAATCTGATTTGTGAAGAGAATGAAAATAACTCACTTGAGTCAACTCGACTCACAATTCTTCCTAGTTTCTCTCTTCTCTTTTCCTCTTTCTCCTTCTCCTTTAATCATTTTCCTTTCTTCTTCCCTTCTTCCTCATGCAAACCCAACACCCTCTAGACTCGGTGCAAACACATCTGACCCTACCCGTGACTCGGGCGAGTCGAGTCAGCAACTCAAGTCCTCCTCTTTCTCCTCCTTTTTTCTCCTTCCCTTTTCTTTTACTCTTTCCTTCTCTTTTTGCTCCTAGCTAGAGCACGCTCAGTGGAGGTCACCAACCTGACCTGACTCGGGCTAGATTCAGCTCGATTTAAGCTGTGGCAGCAACACATGTTCTTCCTCTCTCCATTCTCTTCTTGCACCATTCTTTTTTCTTCTTTCACATCCAGCGGCGCCTGACATATGACTCGAACTGAGTCGAGGCAGCTTGACTCAGTTCTAGTCGAGCTAAATCGAGCCAGTGCGGCACAAGTACCACATCACAATCCTGACTTGATCTCATCGAGTTGAATGGACTTAGCAATAGTTTGAGTCTGGACCAACGCACTCTCCCTTGCTTCTTCTCCCTTTCTTTCTTCTCTACCTTCCCACGTTCTTCAATTCTTCTCTATACTGGAGTGTCCAGCAATCCCAGCACTAGACCCCGACCCCATTTCGACCCAGATAGCTCGAACTCGCAACTCAGATGAATTAAAATGGTGTGGCGTATCAGTTCTCTCTTCTCTTTCTTCACCCTTCTACTTCCTTTGCTTCTTCTCCTTTCTTTCATGCTTAGGATTCTCAGAGACTCCCAGATTCGTCCCGAACTCACCGCGACTCGACCCGAGTCGACTCATCTTGATGCGGCACTAGACGGGGCATCTTTTCTATCTTCTTTAAGGCTTTCCTTTTTTGGAAAGCAATGCCCTAAAACAGCCCTTTTATAGGTGGTGTTAATCATACGCTAGATGGTTCGACAACTAATCTGCGAGATTAGTCATAAGATTAGTCACACAATCCTAAGGTTTTGATATGATCTGGCCCAGTCGTATTTGCATGGCTGTACTCCGATACTGGAATGGGACTTCGGACGCTATGACCCATTAAATGGACGTCTCTAATGTAGAAACAGAGTCCATACGCTGATGGTGCGGTTTTTGGTCAAATCAAGGAAGATGACCGCACTATTCATGGCGGATCTTGATCAAGGGAATCAACCTTCAATCCAAGCCTTCTGATTGGTTTAGATTGGTCCTATAGAGCTTGTGGGGTCCACCATTTCAATGGCTGACCACCATTTCTCGATGGGTTCGAAGTTCATGTTACAACAACATTTTGTGAGAGAAAACCCTAGAGAAAACGGAGGGAATGGATGGCTAGGATCGTTCCACATCAATGGCTGGGATTTAAGAATGAGAAGGCACATGTGATGCCAACTAGCGTAGAAAGGGGTTTCCGTTTTTGGGAATATTTGCATGCACAACTCTTCCTAAGTCCGTGCTTGTGTGCATACACTAAGGCAACTACATGTGGGACCCATGGAATTTTAGTCAGATCTACGATGTGAATGTGATAGATAGTTCAGATCAGTGCAATGTTCCATGATGGTGGGCCACGATCGACCCAAACATCAGTCTTCCGTTTAAACCGCAGTCGCGCGGAAGAGGAGAATTTCTCCTTTTTGAAAAAATCTCGGGTCAACACGCCTTTGATTGTGTTGACGGTCCAGTGCACCGCGGGTGCACTATCTATGGTTCACACTCACACGAATGTGGGGTCCACCATGATGGATTTAACAAATCTGCTCTGTCCATCTACTTTAACAGATCATTATAAGGTATTAGACAAAACATGAGGTTGATCCAAAGCTTAAGTGGTCCATAAAAACTAGGTTTTGTGTTAATCTTTGATTTTTATTAATCTAATGGTCAGATTATTTCAATCCGAACTCTAACGGTCAAAAGGGCCTTATGAATATGTTTGGATGATCAGGACGCTTATTCTATGGGCTTTCACTATTAATACCTTTATTATAATATAAAATTTTATTATTATTATCTTAACTTAAAACGGTAGTGCCTACTTCTAATTAGAACAGTCCTTATGGTAGATCAGTCCTTATCAGTCATGTACTCGGTTCTTAAGGAAAATTTTAATTATTATGTGGGTCACACCACATGAACATCTAATTATCAAATCTCGGTTTATTGAGCGTTCAAACCATCAAACGGTTGGATTGACTAGTATTTAATTATCAATAACCCTGGGGATCCTAAAGAATGTTTAGGTATGATATGTGAGTTAGATAGGAATCCAGATAATTCGATTTGTGTTTTCAAATGATGGTCCATATAATGGAACATTGTAAACCTGATGAAAGGTGGGTTTGATGATCTGAGGTTTGATATTAACAATGGACGGTTCATTTTACCCATTGAGGAGATCGAGATCCTAGAAATGAATCTTCTTGATGATGTGATGGTCCTACTTGAAATTTGATGGATGGATGGTTCACTTTATGGATGACGATTGTACTTGATGGTTGGATTTAGGCTAGCATGAAGTTGAATGTTTAAGTAGGTTGGATTTATGTTTACACCAGGTTAGGTCTCCATAGTAACACCCGAGTACTGAAAACTACGGGGTGTTACATCAATACTTGATTTCAGCAAAGCTCTTGCTAACCTCATTGGTCCACTAAAACAACCACTTTTTCACGCAATATGTAATGGGTGCGACTAGAGTGCTCAAATTTTGCACGAATCGATGATATAATGTTGCCAAACAATTAAAACTCCTCACTTCATGAATGCTTGTTGAAATCAGCCATTCCTTGATGGCTCGCACATTTTCATCATTGACACGGATGCCGGTGGACATCAAAATAGATCCTATGAACAACAAGTTGTTGGTTAAAAAACTATACTTCTTCAAGTTGAGGTATAGTTTGTTAACTGTCAAGACCTGTAACACCTGCCTGAAATGTTCCATGTTCTCTGTTTCACCCTGGCTATATATAAGGATATTATCAAAATATACTATCGCAAACCAGCCAATGAATGACTTCAATACTTAATTCATCAGACACGTAAAAGTTCTTAGTGTATTCGATAGACCGAAGGACATGACCAACCACTTATACAACCCTTCCTAGGTCTTGAATGCCATTTTTCACTCATCACTAGGCTGGATATGAATTTCATGGTACCCAGTCCTCAGATCTAGTTTAGAGAATACCTTGGAACCTTCTAGCATATCAAGCATGTCGTCCAACCACAGTATCGAGAACCGATATTTAATGATAATCTTGTTAATTGCCCGGTTGTCGACACACATGCGTCAACTCCCATCTTTCTTTGGCGTTAATAAAGCTAGCATGACGCATGTGCTCATGCTCTCTTAAAAGGACCTTACAGATTAATTCCTCAACTTGCCTCTGATGTATCTCGTACTCTTTTAGAGTCATCCGATAGTGAGGGCGGTAGGGCAAGCTAGCCCTAGGGACAAGGTGAAAGTGATGTTGAATGTCCTGCATGGGGGGTAATCCATTGGGTAACTCTTCAGACTTATTTCTTTGAATTCATTCAGCAATAACCTTAAACTTAGAGGAATGTTTAAGGGTTTTGATTCCTCTCCCTTTATCACCATATCGTACACTTCACCAATTTCCTTGGATTCCTCCATGAAATTCTAAATGGTTAGGAGGGAGCTCCCATGCAATAACCCGAATTTTCCATAATAGGGTTTAAGAAGGTCTAGATTATTACATATACTTTTTTCTTTTCTTTTTCTCACTAAATACACTATTAAATATTTTTTGAATATAAATGACCATTTTTGGTGACCCGTTTATGAAATTGATCATACATCCACCTACACATATGATGAAGTTATAATTTTTATAGATTCTGTATTTTTAACATGTCATCTAACTGTCCATCGTAATTAGATTTGTTAAATAGGCCATTCAAATAAAAAAATAAATTGCTTGGGTCGAAGATCGTAGGGAATATACCAAGACTACCAGATAACTTTCCAATGAGATGGGTAGAAGAGTTGTTTGAGACCGCAGAGCGATACGGTTTATTAAAAAGGCATCTTGATTATCTGTAGGAGATTAAGGCCCAAACTGGGTAGTTAGAAAGAGCATGGAAAATAACTAATAGTAGTGAGATAGTGCATTAAGGAGCTACGAACGCGGAAGTCTTGGTAATAGAAAAGAGTAAAATTGTAAATAGATGATGCCATATACATAACATCTACATCTGTTGACAGTGAGTGTGTGTTACGGGGAGGTTTTAATGGTAAATATCACTTGCACACTTATTGTGCGTGCGACCCACCCAAGACTCGGATTTGCTCCATATTGGGCCGATGGACTAACATGACCTTACAAAAATTAATGAAGGGATTGAATTTCTCAACAACTCATCATAGTGGACCCCACTTGGTCGGTGCAGTCAAACCAGAGCCGGACGGCTTCAGTACGTTGTAACAACACCCGGATTTGTTACGCGTAAAAGAAAGTTCATAAAAAGGAAGTTTCCCATTTCTTTCTCTCTCCTTTTGAACATAGATTCTCCTGTAGATCTTGGCCATCCAAAATGGAAGATCCCAACCTTCCATCACCACCTGAATGGATGTATAACAAGACCAAACCCTACTTTTTCTTTCTTTCAAAACTTAGATGCACGACTATTCAATTAAAATAATTCCAAAACAAGTCTTAATCAGAATTGTAGATAATATATGGAACCCACTACTATACCCAACAATAGAATCCGGATGCAATAAGAGAGATTTGGCACTATTTTTCTCACCGTGTTCAATGGACAGCGTGCGACACTCGAAAAACATCCTTCAATGAACCCACCAATTAAATCAACACTAAACATCAATTTCTTTGTCCATAAGCATTATGTGAAGAATCCAGACCATCCATGTTCTTCAAAATGAAGAAATACATAGTGGGTGCAATTTTTCCATTATAACACCCTCATCTTCCTCATTATACAAACCCAGCCCTTGATCTCTATCTGACCACGGATTGACTATCCAACATGATCATTAGATGGGGCAGATGATCAACGTCTAACCCTCGAAGTCCAACCCAAATCATGCCAGCGATTGGGAAGAAACCATTAAAAGAAACAACGACAAAGCCATTTTCCACACATAATACAACCTAACAATAAGCTGGTCTCTCCCAACATAAGGACTCTCTGAAATTCTATATAAACCCCCTATCAATAATAGACGCCCCAACAACAAAAATTAGGGAGAGAGAGAGAGAGAGAGAGAGAGAGAGAGAGAGAGAGAGAGAGAGAGAGTAGATTGCGAGAGAGAGAGAGAGTTTGGTGGATGGGGAGAACTAACACTTTGCAAGTCGATTGGTGACTCACTGAGTCACCTAAACGATCCAGACTCAGGCTGAGTATGCTCATACTATGGTAAGACATATGCTTAGATCTTCCTTCATGATCTTTTATAAACGATAAGATCTCATTCAAAGATTTAGTTTTTAAAATGTTTGTAGATTTTTTAATCGAGAGTTGAACCGAGTCGACTTAATGAGAAATTCATAGAACGTTGGGTTTTTGTTGGACTAAAACTCAGCTGGTGATGAACAAGGTAACTTTCTTATCTACGTTACCATCCTAATTTAAGTCTTCTCTTATATTACAAATGAGTTTAAATCTTAGACCTATATCTAGATCAAACCTTAGATCAAAACTAACCGTACCAATTATGTGTCTTATGATAGAATTTGATTTTAAAGTGTGTCTACGAACTCTAAAAACACTTGAGGGCAATCCGACGTTAGAGGTGAGGGATTCCTTTAAGCTTACCTAATTTACGTTGATTTATACATTGTTTCTCTTATTTTTGTCTAATAGGATTTTTCATTATAATTACTATGAAATTTAGAGATAGATTATTATGAATTATTTATCTATGTGATAATTATGTTTAAGGTATAATTTTAATCATATTGATCCATTTATCTCTTTGATAACATAAGTGATGTGTTGGAGGTCTCGTAACTAGTGACTTGTATGTATTTATTGTGGACGTAATGCACTCTGGGTAGTAACTTTCTTGGTCGATGCATAAATCCTTGAATTTGGTTAGTGGTGCACATATCGATATATGTAATATGTGAGTGCATTTACATCACTTTACAAAGATTAGATGTCACAATTAGTTGCTAAATGAACAAATTATGTAACATAATTCTTCTAATCCATGAGTCATGTGTCTCAAGGTGTTGTGTAAATACACGGTAGTGTCAGACATGCCAACGAATCTCCTTAGTTATTGTATGTGGAACACGCCAAATTCTTATGAATTAGACGCCACAATGTGATAGTCATTATGTGTGATGAGCCACACAGACTATGCTAAGCATGCATTCATGTAAATTTGATTCATATACCGACAACACTTGTAATGGTGGAATACGAGGTGTATCAAAACCTTTATGTCATCTGTATGATACATTACTTGAATTGCTGTTAATCTTGAAGGTCAACCATCACTATGAGTATGACGTTGACCCTCTCCAAACATACAGATGATGCAAGTGACGTACAGATTGAAGATACAAATGATGATCTCCTTATGGAATATCACTACGAGTGATGCGAGATAATGATGCTGATGCATAAATTTTAGTTTAGTTTTATTTAATTCCATGCTACAAATATAAACTTTTGTAATAAGCTCCCACCTAAGTGAGTATTTAATGATTAGTTAGACTTTTGAGTTTAAATGGAATAAGATTTAAAGCGTGGTTGATTTCATTCTCATGAATGGTCACCTTTGTGAATGTAAATGTGTATGATGAATACAATGGGTTATGCCTTTAGTGCATCATCTAACAACATGAAACTCGAATCCCATGCAGAGTACATGAGAATCGATTTTCAGGGCATTACAAGTTGGTATCAAAGTATGATAACGAGATTAACTGGGCCTGAGGACATGAACCATCATAAGCTTTACACGACTAGGATAAAATCATAAAGTAGATACCTATACTTAAGTTAATTCCCAACTGAACTATGAAGTTGAATGATTAGAAACCCACATTCAGGTCTCCCATTGAAATTGATAAGATGAGCTTGGAATTTAGAGATGGTGCATATAGGTACTTTGGGAATAAATTTTCAAGCCCCCAAATAAAATTAACATGGATTGAATTTTTTTTTTATAATGGAGTTCCAACCAAGAAAAACAAGCTCCTTAAACCAGAATTGGAGATTTTCCAATTATTTCAAAAATTTTGGTCGTTTCGGTGAAAACTCGACAAGTTAGGAAACCTCCACTAGTTTCAGTAGACTTATTGAAAAATTTTAAAACTTTTCTTATAACTCACTCAGGTACCCCAAAACCTTCCTCTAAGATTTCAGTCGATGGGATTTGTAAACTATTCTAGAAAAATAAAATAGTGACAAAATTATGTGAAAATTGTTGCTGGATAGCAAATCTTTTTGCAACTTATACATATAAAACACCAACCATACTATGGAATATTACTTTGAGAATTTTTTTTTTGGAGTCTCAAGAATAAGTCTAAAACTTAAGTTTTGAATTTTAGACCATTCTGAAAAATGGTCTAGAAATTAAAATTCTAGGAGTAAAAGGTGGTCATGATAAAAAGTTTTTAGAGAATTTATAGTTTTTCACAATAATGATAACATTAAAGCTTAGGTTCAAGAAGGGAGTAAACTCACTGTAACTGTCCTTCCTGTTGCCTTGAACACCAAAGACAAAACTTAATTAATTTATTTTTTACTCTAAATAGTGGGGAACTATCGTGGGAAATTCTAAGAAGATAAATAGATAAGTAAAATAAATCAATATGCATGTAAGGGGTGTAGCATTAACTTTGAAGCTTTTCTTTATATATTAACTACCACCTGACCAAATTTCCTTTTAAAAGTAGGACATGGCCTCCAAAGCAAAGAAGAAGTTTATCTGAGCTAACTATGTGGCATTGTCCCACTCAAAGCACATTCTCGAGAACAACAACCCTCTTCTCAACTACAACCAATCAAAACACTACACTCCCAGGGCCACCACTAGGACTGGCACCTGCTAACACATAAATATGGGTACCACTCTATGCCATCCTGGGGTGGATGGAGTTGTTTATGTAAATGACTTTGTAGACGCTGTATAATCTACAAAAACAATTCCACAAGTCTACCCTAATGACTACAACACCTCTTGCACCACCTACTTACATGGTCCCACTTATGCCACCTCAGCCTAAATACCACGAGGAGTCTGATATGTTGGAAAGGTTCTTAAAACTATGACATCTAGGTTTCTTGGGTGCCCATAACTCAGTGGTGGTAGAACACTGGACAATATATATATATATATATATATATAATTCTTTACCGAGGTACGAAAGTTCTTTTGGGACAATTTTTATCTTTTCAAATATTGTCGAGATCAAATCACAAGGAGATGTGTGCCTAATTACGAACAAAATAGTATCATCTCCTTTTGTTATTCAAATGTGTGTGGTGGCCACTTTTCAGTTAAGAAGACCACATTAAAGATTTTGCAGGGTAGCTTTTATTGGCCCACTATGTTCAAGGATACAAATGAACTCTATAAAGTGTGCGAGAGATTTCAAATTTAGAGAATTATGTCGTTAAAATATGATGTCATTGAACCCCATTCTAATCATCGAGGCATTCGACTGTTGCTGCATCGCTTTTATGGGACCATTCCCCCATCTGTGGAAATCTCTATATTCTTCTCGTCGTAGATTATGTTTCTAAGTGGGTCGAAGAAATTTCGTGTTAGAATAATGTGAAAGTGCCCTGGTTTGTCAAGTTACGTAAGTGTTGAGTCAGACTGTCTACAGAGCCTGATAGGAAGATCAATTCAAGTGTCTGCCTCAACCGGATGTGTGCAAGCTCGCCAGAGGTAAATTTAAAGCCTCACATCCCATGTCCCAAAACTCCAGGTGAATAAAAATCTTAAAAACAAGTTAGAAAATCAAAGGGTTTTAAGGTGAGAAAACTTTTTTCAAAATAAGAAAATCTTTGAGTTTTTCTTGCCTTGTCGATTTTATCGAAACACTTTGATATGATCGGCCTACGCTGTCGTGTCCTCGATGCTTCATCAATACCATCGAAAAGAAGACCAAATATGTTCAGCAACCTCATAACATATCTGGATGAATTATCGATGTATCGATACACCTATCGATATCATCGATACTCAAATCTCGAGCCCATCGAAAGTGGCTCGATAAGATCGACAGGTAGATTTACGGCGCCCCTATTTTAAAAGAAAATCTCAAATTCCTTCGATATATCGATGCTCTTCCCGATATGATCTTAAATTAAATATCGATAATATCGAAAGACCATCGATGATATCGATCATGGGCGCGTATTTCTTCCAGCAGATATTTCAGGTTGTTTTTAACTTTGATCGGGGGCCATTCGAGGAAATCAATATTCATATGTCGATGATATCGAGGCCGAATCGATTGCATTGAGACTGGACACGAACTGTTCAGCGAGCTTACTGGTAAATCTATAGGATTTATCGATGCATCGACACTGCCTTCGATATCATTGATATGCAAATTCCGATGACATCGGTTGTCCCCTGATCATATCCTAAAAACCTGAAATATTTCAAAGCCAGTCTCTCTCATGCTTCAAATTTTGATAGATTGATCCTAGTTTCAATTGGATCGGAGTTCGAAATCCGATGTCAACAACACCTGTTTTGATCCCATTGACCAGCTGGCAAAAGGTTTCAAAAGCATATGACATTTGAGTTTGTGTTATCGAGCAGATCGTCGATGTTATCGAGAGTATATGTTCGATGATATCGAACTCTATCATAAATGTGGCTGTTTTATATCCGTTGGAACCTTTTGCCTATTTAAAGAGAGACTCGCCTTTATTGCTAGTAGAGAAATAAGAGAGTGCTTTTGTGTGTTTTAACTTATATCTTATATCCAAAGCCCTTTCTCTCCAGGGAGTTCATCCTCTAATCCACCCTTATCATTGATATTCAATAAAGTGGATTGGGGAATGAACTTCCGCATTTAAGGATCCTCCAGCTACTACCTTAATGGCAAATCATTAAGTTGGGATGCCTTGAATGCATAAGATTGGAATCACTCTATCTTCCTGATAGGAAAACATTTTGAGAGTAGGATTCCATCTTGACCTTGACCTAACCCGAAGCCGAGTATTGGTATATTATTTTGTGTTGTGGATCAAGAGAGCAGAAGACTCTTCGTCAACAAGGAGGAGGAGATCTTCGACATTGTGCTTATCAGGACTCATCAACTATTTATAAGTATCTAGAGTCCAAGAGGACACTTGTGAACATTCCTTTGTAGGATTGGGTCTTAAGTGGTTCTCACCACTTGAAGTCCTCAAGGAGGCCTCCGGTAGGAGTGTACGTGGTGGGTGCATTGTGTGGACCCTTGCTTTGTGGAGAGCATAAACATCTGGTTGAAGGTGAATCAGTCAAAACCTTAGGAGGTCAACCACTGTGAAACCTCGGGTTTGAGGTGAACCGTGTAGAAACCACCGCTAGGGTCTTATGGAAGATCCTTGGCCATTGTGCCTAAAAGTGGGTGCATTGTGTTAACCCTTGCTCATGAGAGCATAAACAGTCAGCCTCATTGTAGGTTGTAAAGGTTGAAGGTGAACCTGATTTAAAACCTTACGTTTGAGGTATGAGACCTGACCCGACTTCGCATGTGTGCATGTGTATTTGTGTGTATGCATCTCATTTATTTTGGTCCCGTGGTCCTACCAATCAAATTTCGGCGACCTGCGACTCTCGGATAGTATTTGCGGTCATCCTTGAGTTCAGTCACGTAGACCTGACTTGGATTGACCTGAGACCTATGTCATTCCGACCGCATCATCGCCACGTTTCCAACGCTGCGTCTCGCTCATAAATCCGACTTATAGATTAAAAGTTGTGAGCATTTCATCTTGTGGCCCACTTTTTGTACAAAAAATATATGAACCACTTCCATGACACAACTTTCCATTTACACCACCCACGCACACTACATAATTGCATGGAATTGTCACCACACATTCTTGACACCACCCAAAGCTAGCCTAAGTATAGCAACTTTGTTATTGTCACCATATGCCATCATTTGCTTTCTTATAACATAATCATTACTTCCCTTAAAAAGCTTTTCCCTCTCTTTTCCTCTCATTTCTCTCTCTCTCTCTTCTCTTCTTCTCTAGTAATTTTCCTCCATTTCTCCAGCCCATTTTCCTCCATTTTTCCATCCACCTTCCTCTTTAATCCTCCACTATCTAACCCTTGAAACCCCATCTCCACTATTGATCCATCTCCCTTGGTGCTAAAGGACCTTAGTGTGGAAGTTTGGTGGTCATCTTTAATGTGGGTGACTATTCTTTTGTTGAATTCCTTTATTTTTCTTTAATCTCATTATTTCTTCATGGATGGATCATATGGGACCCACCAATCCATGGTGGGGATCCCATTTGATCCCATGGATGTGGTCCTTTGGCCCATCCTACATGCATGTCATGATCCATGATGGGGCCATTCTCCATGGACCCCATCATGATGTATGTAATGATCCACTCCATCTTAAGGTCATCTAGACCTTAAGGATTATGTTGGGATGTTATCCCAACCATCCATAGCAATTATAGATCATGCATGCAGTGATTTTATGTTGCATGCAAAATCAATGTAGTTATATGGGTATGATTCATTCTTGGGAAGGCCCATTAGTGGTGGGGCCCTACCCCATGGCCGGATTATGTTTCTTCTCTATATTTTCTTTTCTGTCTTTATAGTAAATCTGATGTATGTGGGGCCCACCTGATGTGCCATGCAACTAGTCCCAAGTGGTTAGACATCCAGGCCCACCTTGTTACCCCATATTGTTGGTATGTTTTGGACAGCCTTTGGGCTTGATTTTATGGATGATCTTGTAAAGGGCTTGGGTCTGAGAGTTGTGTGACCTATCTAGGTGGACCCCACCTTGAGAAAATGCTAATTTATTTCCCTTTTAATTATCTTTTGGGGTGGTTTGGACAGCAACATGTTGCTGTCCAAATCTGCCTGCACAGATTTTTGGGACACATTGGGGCCTGATTTATGGATCTTTGGTGGGAATACTGAAACAAAATAATATATGATTCTTATAGTCTTATGACCCACCTACAACCATACCAAATTTCAGCCCCATGTGACCTTCATTGGGGTCCCAAAGGTGTGGTCCAAGTGAGGTAGACAGTCTGGATTTTCTGCTCTGTTTCAGCAACATTCCACCCTGGACAAGTTGGAATTCCAAAATTTATTAAAATACTTTTAGGTGTCTAAAAATTATGAAAATTTACAGGAAAGTGGTACACTCATGTTAGGACTCACCCAAAAACGTTTAGGGCCAATGGACACCTGTACACACCATGATGGTAGATGGACCGGCCCAATACAATATGGTGTCTAGATCAGTCCGATTTTCAGGATAGATTTATTTCTTTAAAGATATTAAAATATTTTTAGATATCCAAAAATTTTGAAATTTTGTAGAGTTATTGTCCACCCATGCTGAGACCTTTCTACCAAATTTCAGAGCCAATGGATCCCTGTACACACCGTGACGAGGGCCGGACTGGCCCACCACGTTGGGACGTCCAGGTCTGTCCGATGTTTTTAGACAAGCTTTTTTGTCTAAAGTAATTAAACTACATAGGAATATTCAAAAATTTTGAAATTTTGTGGGGGTGTGACGTACCTATGGAAGTATCACTCTGTAAAATTTCAGCCCCAACTGACCCCATTTGGGTATCCAAAAGAATGAGCCAAGATGATTGGACTGCCAGATTTTTCTATTGTGTAGTCCAACAATATGCCTTGATAAAAACTATAATTCAAAAATGTTTTCTCTGATGGTGGGCCACCATTTTCTCTTATTGTATGCATGATGAGGGACCTTGGCCCTAAATTTCTAGAGTTTTAGAGGCCCTGGGCCCACTCCAATGGAGTGCCCAAATTTAGGACAACAACATGTTATAATTATGCTTAGCCTTTCGGCTAAAATTTCGAGGAGTGGAGCCCACCACATTGTGAAGAATCTCAGAGGTAATAATTTATACCTTTAGTTACTTAAATGTTGGGCTTAATAAATGCACTGTTGAGGCCCACCATAGTTGAATTTAATTGGGTCCATGAATGTGGCTAGTTGTTGAACTCTTTAGGCCCAATTGGGATGGAACTTTCCAGATAGGCCCATTGAACTCTTGGGCCATTTTTATCATACTATTGTGTTGGATTAGTGGGCCAGATTACACAAGTATATGGGCCCTTGGTTGCCCACCAAATCAACTTTATACTTGGGCCGGGTTGTAAGCCCAACTTACTTGACTAAGAGCATGACATTTGCCCATGTGATTTGAGCAATGGGCTGCCCACTAGGCCACCACAATATATGGGATTAGTGGCCTTTATATTGGGCCCTAACCTTTTCCCTATGGGCCCATAGTGGTATATATGGGTTGGGCTATGTGTGTTCCCCTTGGACCCATATTTTGGATAGGCTTTGGGCTGCCTTTCTGAAGCCCAACATGAATGTATGTGGTATGTAATGGCTGCTCATTTCTTATTTCTAATATTGTGTGGGCCTTGGGCCTTGATCCGTGATCAATTAGAGATGGGCTACCTCTTAGGGACCAATTGTGGTTGGATGTCCACATTGGTGGCCTTAAGGTAGGCCCATGGGCTTCTATGGGTGGTTAAAGGCCCACCAGAGACCCTTGCTAGGCTAGTTTCATATATTTAGGCCTATATCATTGTTCTCCTTAGTCTCGTGGGCTACCCCAGGCATATGGGCCCCCACTAGAGGTTGTATTCCTTATGAGGAATTGGTTAAGTACCTAGACCCTTCATGGTTAGGTAGAGCGTTCATCTTCACCTCATTGGCACCCCTATTCATCTTCATGGCCCACTCTCATATGCATCATATGCATTCTTGGTCGAGGTATGATTAGCCATGGTTGTGTCATTGTGCAGGACATGTTGGTATCTCTCCGAGAGATGGATGCTTGGGATTGATGCATGGGTGATTGTGTGATTCATGCATCTTACATTGCATAGCTTATGGATATCCGCCCTTACTTCATTAGGGCCTTGCCTCCACAGGGGTATTCGTCGATGACCGTATGTGTGGACACCGAAAATATTAGTTGAGCATACCAGGTGCATAGGATGCCCATGGGTGAAATTTCCAAAGCTTCTATGGTATCAAGGATCTGCTCCAATGCCATGACCGGGTGAAATATATGAGCGCATGAGGGCCTTATACCATTAGGCTATGACTTCCACTGTCGTGTAGTCTGTTGTATGGGGGTATGGCCTTACCTGCCTGATGTGAGGAGGCATTGCTAGGCTGAGTCTGACCAGCTCGTAAATGGGTCCACTACCTTCAGGCCTGGTTGGTGATTGGCTGTCCATAGGCAGGTAGTGAGGTCTCTTACGCTCGTTTGACTGTGCGGGGTCTGTAGAGCGGCAGTCATTCAGCAGTGTAATGGATCCCGGTGATTTTCTTATGATCGGAAATGTACATGACTTGTGGTTTGGATATGAGCACTGACATTCGTTGCATTGCATTAGTATTGGTTGTACAAACCCCTTCATGCATTGCCTTGGTATGGCACCTAGTACTCATTGCATCTTATTCATGATAAGCCTGGGTAAGGCTAGTGATATCCTCATTGATCATGCTTTTCTCCTTGTATCTCCTATTACTATTCTATGCACTATTATCACACACGTACACCACCCTCTAAGCTTCTATAAGCTTATGCACGATTGATGCGTGCAGGATACTCTAGGCAGGCGACATAGCAGTAGAGCATGGAGTAGAGCTGAGCATTTGAGGACTCCAGTGTTGCTGACCTTTTTCTCTTTTCCTTTTATCTCATGTATGTCCTTTTAGACCTTATGGATATTTGTAAAAGTTCAAATTTATAGTGGATTTTGCGATGTGTGCCTTTGTTATTCTCAGATGTTCTTGCTATGATCTTGGGTATGCTCTTATTGGTAATGGTTATACTGTTATGAAAATCCTCCTTGTAGGATCCCAGGATCGGAACCTGTCTCCGGAACCGAGAATGGGGTACTATGGAGGCTGTTACGGCTAGAACTGGCCATCGGGTTCCTTGGGATTTCGGTTACCGAGTCTGGGGCGTGACAGGAGTTGGTATTAAAGCATAGCAAGTAATTCTAGAATAACTCAAGATAACATCACATGTCTGCCAAGAACATAGGATAAGTAGTGTCCCGAGATTCTTCTTTTCGCTCCGTATTGAGCCTATAATTGTCTTGATTCCTTGCGACGTCATTATTTTGTAGATGATGACACGTGGACTTGGCGCATATGGTCGTGGCACCTGTGGTCGTGGCGCCAATGGTAGTGGTGCCCGTGGATGAGGCGCCCGAGGTACCCTTCCTACTCGAGCACATCCTGCTCCCATTGTTGAGGATCCGATTCCTGATGTCCCGATCCGGCCTGCTCCCCCAGTTGAGCTCGTAGCGCCCGTACCTCCAGTTGCTCAAGTTCCCCCACCTGTCCCCTCTCCTCACGCCTGCTTCCTGCACTGAGGCTCCAATTACTCGATTCCCCACCTATTCCCCCCTCCTCGCCTTGTTCGGTTTGGAGGCTCCTACTCCGACGGCCGCACTTGTGCCTTCGCCTGAGGCGAGTGCCGCCCCTGCTTTTTTGACAGTACCCATAGGAGCTAAGCATTTCCAGCAGCTGATATAGCTGGTTGCCACCGCATTGCAGACCCATCAGCCAGCTACCATTGAGGTTTTCGGGCATTCTGACTTACCGCGTGTTAGTGCGATAGCCCGAGAGTTCCGGTAACATGATCCCCCAAGGTTTAGTGGTGATCTTGACTCTTCTGCAGCTAAGGCTTGACGCACTGAGGTTGCGAGGATTTTTGACATATTCAATGTCCTGCGGGCCAGAGAGTATCCGTTGCCACCTACCTTCTTCAGGGTGAGGCCGAACACTGGTGGTCATCCGTATCCAGGATGGTAGGGGCTTGGTTCGTTTGGACATGGGAGGAGTTTGTGACCCGCTTCGACCAGAAGTTCTTCCCTGAGCATGTTTAGATCTAGCGGGCGATCGAGTTTGAGACCTTAGTGCAGGGTGATATGACTGTATCTCAGTATGAGGCCCGTTTCTTGGCATTGTCTAGATTTGTTCCTCATCTCACCAGTGATGAGAAGATGAGGGCCCGTCGTTTTGTGACCGGTTTGTGTCCTGCCCTTCGCAGCCATGTGGTGGGGCATTGCTTGAAGACGTTTGACCAGGTTGTGCATCGGGCACTAGTTTATGAGGAGGACTGGGCTATGCCCAAAGATCGAGAGAGCAGAGTTTAGGTGGAGACCGGAAGAGGAGTGCACCAGCTAGCAGTTCTAGGCAGCATCGTCAGCAGAGGTGGAGGGGCAGAGTAGGGTATCAGCAGCCTGCGGCTTAGTCAGTAGCCTCTTCATCGTCATCAGCACCACCAACTGCTTCATCTTTCGACCCCTTTTTCGGCATATGCTTTGGTTGTGAACAGGCCAGGCATCGGAGGCGTGAGTGCCCTTTCCCCATTCAGCAGCAGCGACCACCACAGTTGCCCCCTCCTCGTCCTCCTCAGCAGTAGTAGAAAGCACAGGTTCCACCCGCTGCTCCTAGGGCTCCTCCAGGTTCCACCCGCTGCTCCTAGGGTTCCTCCTCAGCAGCAGAGGCAGCCAGGTAGACCACCTCAGCAGAGACAGCAGCAGCATAGACAGCAGCAGCCGCAACACCAGCAGAGGGGATATCCGTATGTTGTTCGATCCCTGGGTCCAGTGTGTATAGCAGCCCAGCAGGCTCAGATTCAGGACCCTCAGTCTTCCGGTTTGCTTCCCCTACCAGCTCAGGGCCGTTTTTATTCTGCGCAGCAGGCGCCAGGCCAGGACCCGCAGTCATCGACCGGTGGAGTCGTTGAGGGTATTCTTCTTATTTCTGCTTGTGTTGCTCATGTTTTGTTTGATTTTGGCGCTTCCCATTCTTTTGTGGCCGAGCAGTTTTGCTGATCGACCGGTATTCCGTCGGAGGCCGTGTCTGAGGCCTTGACCATTTCGACTCCTATGGGGAAGTCTATTGTGCTGACCCGTCATTGTCCTTCTTGCCCGGTGTTAGTGGGTGAGATGTTCCTCCCTGCCGATCTATTCATGATGCCGATGACAGGATTTGATGTGATTCTGGGTATGGATTGGCTTGCGGAGTATCGTGTCATCTTGGACTGTGCCACAAGGACAGTCACGTTTCATATCCCAGGCTTGCCAGTGTTCCAGTTCGTCTCCGAGCCCAGAGGAGAGCTGCTATCTAGTTTATTGACCTGGTTAAGGATTCTGTAGCAGAGATTATTGAGCAGCTGCCAGTTGTTTGTGAGTACCTGGATGTATTTCAGGAGATACTGGGTTTACCGCCGTGTTGGCAAGTGGAGTTCCATATTGATTTGGTGCCCGGTGCGGCACCTATCTCGAAGGCCCCCTACCGGATGACACCGTTAGAGTTGAGTGAACTACAGGAGCAGTTAGATGAGCTCCGAGAGTTAGGCTTTATTCGTCCCAGCAGTTCGCGTTGGGGAACCCCGGTATTGTTTGTGAAGAAGAAGGATGGTTCGTTGCGACTTTGTGTAGATTATCGTGAGCTCAACAGAGTCACAATCAAGAACCGATACCCGCTCCCCCGTATTAATGATCTGTTTGATTAGTTGCAGGGTGCGCAGTATTTTTACCAAGATAGACTTGCGTTCCGGTTACCATCAGATTCGGGTTCAAGAGGAGGACATTCCGAAGACGGCTTTCCGAACACGTTATGGTCACTTTGAGTTTCTGGTCATGTCGTTCGGACTAACCAACGCGCCCACCGTATTTATGCAGCTGATGAATGAGGTTTTTCGGCCGTTCCTCGATCAGTTCGTGGTGGTATTCATTGATGATATTCTTGTATATTCGAGGACCCAAGAGGACCATGCTGAGCACCTATGAATTGTGCTTGAGACCCTCCATGCCACCAGCTGTATGTGAAGCTAGAGAAGTACGAGTTTTGGCAGGAGGAGATGAAGTTCCTCGGTCATGTAGTGACAAGGGAGGGTGTCGCTATGGACCACTCAAATGTTGATGCAGTGCGTCAGTGGGGCCAGCCCACGAACGCGTCCGAGATTCGCAGCTTCCTTGGTTTAGCGGGATATTATCGATGGTTTATCGAGGGTTTCTCCCGTATTGCAGTACCGCTGACCCGGTTGACACGGAAGGGCGCCGACTTCATCTGGAGTGACGCTTATGAGAAGGCATTTACGGAGTTGAAGGACCACCTCACGTCCGCTCCTATTCTCACTCTTCCTGATGGGAGTGAGTTGTTTTTACTGATGCCTCTAGAGTTGGCTTGGGTGTTGTACTGATGCAGCACGGGAAGCCAGTGGCGTATGCCTCGCGCCAGCTCAAGGTCTACGAGCTGAACTGCCCCACTTATGATTTGGAGCTTGCAGCAATTGTCTTCGCACTAAAGGTGTGGAGGCATTATCTATATGGGGTCAAGTTCGAGCTCTTCTCGGATCATAAGAGCTTGAAGTATCTATTTTCGCAGTCTGAGTTGAACTTGCGACAGAGGCGATGGATGGAGTTATTGAAATATTATGATTTTAACCTTCAGTACCACCCGGGTAAGGAAAACGTGGTGGTGGATGCGCTCAGCCGTCAACCACGAGGCCTGGTGGCACATGTGATGGTTTGACAGTGGCAGATGCTCAAGGATGTTTCAGAGTATGATTTTGAGTTCGGCCTGCAATCTTCAATTATTCAGCTTTCGAGCTTATCGATTCAACCCTCTTTGATGGCTAGGGTGATCGAAGCTCAGCAGACGGACGAGTCACTTCAGGAGTACCGAGCAGAGGCCGCATCCATAGAGCAGTTAAACTGGTAGATTGGTTTCGATGGTGAATTACGCTTCAGAGGCCGATTGTGTGTCCCGAATGTGCCAGAGTTGCGTCGTGATTTGATGACCGAGGCACACCGATCGAGACTTACTATCCACCCGGGCTCCATGAAGATGTATCGTGATATGAGGAGGCAGTACTTCTGGCAGGGGATGAAGCGTCAGATTGTAAGTTTTGTGGCCAAGTGTGACACATGCCAGCGTGTCAAGGTCGATCATCAGAGACCCCCTGGTCCCTTGCAGCCGTTGAGCATTCTAGAGTAGAAGTGGGAGCACGTATCGATGGACTTCATCACAGGGTTGTCGAGGACTCAGCACGGTCACGATACCATCTGGGTTATAGTCGATCGTTTAACAAAGTTGGCTCATTTCATTCCAGTGCGTGCTTCCTGGTCTATGGACCGATTGACGAGGATATTCATTGAGGAGATAGTGAGACTTCACAGCGTCCTAGTTTCGTTCGTTTCAGACCGAGACTCCAGATTTACGTCTCAGTCTTGGAGGAGTTTCCAGCAAGCGTTGGGAGTCACTTTACGTCTCAGCATCGGTTATCATTCGCAGATGGATGGGCAGACCGAAAGGGTCAACCAGATCCTTGAGGGTATGTCAGAGCTTGTGTGATCGACTTTGCAGGCAGTTGGGATGAGCATATGCGTCTCGCCGAGTTCACGTACAACAACAGCTATTAGGCGACTATTGACATGACTCCTTTTGAAGCACTTTATAGTAGACCGTGCAGATCTCCTAGTTGTTGGACCGAGGTTGGAGAGCGTCGTCTCTTAGGTCCCGAGCTTGTGCAGCAGACGTCAGAGGCTATTGATGTTATCAGGCAAAGAATGCGCATAGCTCAGAGCCGGTAGAAGAGTTTTGCTGATCGTCGGCGTCGACCCCTTAAGTTCGCAGTTGGGGACATGGTATATCTCAAGGTCTTGCCTATGAAGGGCGTGATACACTTTGGTGTGAAGGGTAAGCTCGCCCAAAGATTTATTGGACCTTTTGAGATTACCAAGTGCGTAGGCGCTGTGGCCTATAGGCTTGCCTTACCTCCTGAGTTGTCCATGATTCACGATGTATTCTATGTTTCTATGTTGCTGAAATGTGGGTCAGACAGTATTCCCGTGATTGATTGACAGCCACTTAAGGTCCGTGAGGATGCTTCCAACATTGAGCAGCCTATTCGTATTCTCAATCGGAAGGAGCAGGTCCACAGGACCAAGGTTATTCCCTTGGTTAAAGTGCAATGGGGTCATCATTCGAAGACCGAGGCGTCTTGGGAACGCGAGGCTGAGATTAGAGAGTGTTATCCCCATTTGTTTAATGATTGATAAATATATGATTGTTTGTATTGCCTTCCTTGTATGATGATTGTTATATGATAGTGGTGTTTTATCTTTTCTTTTGTCCTGGATTGGTCAATTTCGAGATGAAATTTCTTTGTTGGTGGGAAGGATTATGAGAGTCGACCCGACTTCGCATGTGTGCATGTGTGTTTGTG
Source organism: Magnolia changhungtana (assembly GCA_030180095.1). Classification (NCBI taxonomy): domain Eukaryota; kingdom Viridiplantae; phylum Streptophyta; class Magnoliopsida; order Magnoliales; family Magnoliaceae; genus Magnolia; species Magnolia changhungtana. The sequence continues at coordinate 405,807 of JASAUF010000066.1, read as the reverse complement.
AGTATGCACCTCATTTATTTTGGTCCAGTGGTCCTACCGATCAAATTTCGGCGACCCGCGACTCTTGGATAGTGTTTGCAGTCATCCTTGAGTTCGGTTATGTAGACCCGACTCGGATTGACCTGAGACCTATGCCATTGCGACCGCATCGTCGTCACGTTTCCAACGCCGCGTCTCGCTCATAAATCCGACTTATAGATCAAAAGTTGTGAGCATTTCATCTCGTGGCCCACTTTTTTGTACAAAAAATATATGAACAACTTCCATGACACAACTTTTCATTCACACCACCCACACACACTACATAATTGCATGGAATTATCACTACCCATTCTTAACACCACCCAAACCTAGCCTAAGTATATCAACTTTGTTATTGTCACCATAGGCCATCATTTGCTTTCTTACAATATAATCATTACTTCCCTTAAAAAGCTTTTCCCTCTCTTTCCCTCTCATTTCTCTTTCTCTCTCTCTCTCTCTCTCTTTCTCTCTTTCTCTTCTCTTCTTCTCTAGTAATTTCCCTCCATTTCTCCAGCCCATTTTCCTCCATTTTTCCAGCCACCTTCCTCCTTAATCCTCCACCATCTAACCTTTGAAACCCCATCTCCACCATTGATCCATCTCCCTTGGTGCTAAAGGACCTTAGTGTGGAAGTTTGGTGGTCATATTTAATGTGGGTGACTATTATTTTGTTGAATTCCTTTATTTTTCTTAATCTCATTATTTCTTCGTGGATGGATAATATGGGACCCACCAATCCATGGTGGGGATCCCATTTGATTCCATGGATGTAGCCCTTTGGCCCATCCTACATGCATGTCATGATCCATGATAGAGTCATTCTCTATGGACCCCATCATGATGTATGTAATGATCCACTCCATCTTAAGGTCATCTAGACCTTAAGGATTATGTTGGGATGGCATCCCAACCATCCATAGCAACTATAAATCATGTATGTAGTAATTTTATGTTGCATGCACAATCAATGTAGTTATATGGGTATGATTCATTCTTGGGAGGGCCCATTAGTGGTGGGGCCCTACCCCATGGCCGGATTATGCTTCTTCTCCATCTTTTCTTTCCTGTCTTCATAGTAAATCTGATGTATGTGGGGCCCACTTGATGTGCCATGCAACTAGGCCCAAGTGGTTAGACATCCAGGCCCACCTTGTTGCCTCATATTGTTGGCATGTTTCGGACAGCTTTTGGGCTTGATTTTATGGATGATCTTGTAAGAGGCTTGGGTCTGAGAGTTTTGTGACCCATCTAGGTGGACCCTACCCTAAGAAAATGCTGATTTATTTCCCTTTTAATTATCTTTTGGGGTGGTTTGGATAGCAACATGTTGCTGTCCAAATCTACCTGGACAGATTTTTGGGCCACCTTGAGGCCTGATTTATGGGTCTTTGGTGGGAATACTTAAATAAAATAATATGTGATTATTGTAACCTTATGACCCACCTACAACCATACCAAATTTCAACCCCATCTGACTTTCATTGGGGTCTCAAAGGTGTGGTCCAAGTGAGGTGGACAGTCTAGATTTTCTGCACTGTTCCAGCAACATTCCACCCTGGGTAGGTTGGAATTCCTAAATTTATTAAAATACTTTTCAGTGTCTAAAAATTATTAAAATTTACAGGGAGGTGGTCCACTCATGGTAGGACCCACCTACAAAATTTTGGGGTCAATGGACACCTGTACACACCATGATAGTTGCTGGACTGGCCCATTACAATATGGTGTCTAGATCAGTCTGATTTTCAAGATAAATTGATTTCTTTAAATAAATTAAAATTTTTTTAGATGTTCAAAAATTCTAAAATTTTGTGGAATTGTTGTTCACTAATGGTGGGACCTACCTACCAAATTTTAGAGCTAATAAACCCTTGTGCACACCGTGGCGAGGGATAGACTGGCCCACCACGTTGGGACGTCCAGGTCTGTCCGATTTTTTTGGACAGACTGTTTTGTCTAAATTAATTAAACTACATAGGAATATCTAAAAATTTTGAAATTTTGTGGGGGTGTGGCCTATTTATGGAAGTGTCACTCTGTAAAATTTTAGCACCAACTGACCCCATTTGGGCATAAAAAAGAATGGGCCAAGATGGCTGGACTGCCAGATTTTTATATTGTGCAGTCCAGTAATATGCCTTGATAAAAACTATATTTCAAAAATGTTTCCTCTGATGGTGGGCCACCTTTTTCTGGTTTTCTCTTATTGTATGTAGGATGAGGGACCTTGGTCCTAAATTCTCAGAGTTTTAGAGGCCCTGGGCCCACTCCAATGGAGTGCCCAAATTTAGGACAGCAACATGTTATAATTATGCTTGGCCTTTGGGTTGAAATATCGAGGAGTGGGGCCCACCACATTGTGAAGAATATTAGAGGTAATAATTTGTACCTTTAATTCCTTAAATGTTGGGCTTAATAAATGCACTGTTGAGGCCCACCATAGTTGAATTTAATTTGGTCCATGAATGTGGCTAGTTGTTGAACTCTTTAGGCCCAATTGGGCTGGAACTTTTCAGATAAGCCCATTAAACTCTTAGGCCATTTTTACCATACTATTGTGTTAGATTAGTGGGCCAGATTACACAAGTATATGGGCCCTTGGTTGCCCACCAAATCAACTTTATACTTGGGCCGGGTTGTAGGCCCAACTTACTTGATTAAGAGCATGACATTTGCACATGTGATTTGAGCAATGGGCTGCCCACTAGGCCACCACAATATATGGGATTAGTGGCCTTTATGTTAGGCCCTAACCTTTCCCCTATGGGCCCATAGTGGTATATATGGGTTGGGCTATGTGTGTTCCCCTTGGACCCATGTTTTGGATGGGCCTTGGGGCGCCTTTCTGAAGCCCAACATAAATGTATGTGGTATGTAATGACTGCCCATTTCTTATTTCTAATGTTATGTGGGCCTTGGGCCTTGATCCGTGATCTATTAGAGCTGAGCTACCTCTTGGGGACCAATTGTGGTTGGATGTCCACATTGGTGGCCCTAAGGTAGGCTCATGGGCTTATATGGGTGGTTAAAGGCCCACCATAGACCCTTACTAGTCTTGTTTCATCTATTTAGGCCTATATCATTGTTCTCCTTAGTCTCGTAGGATACCCCAGGCATATGGGCCCCCACTAGAGGTTGTATTCCTTATGAGGAATTAGTTAAGTACCTAGACCCTTCATGGTTAGGTAGAAAGTTCATCTTCACCTCATTGGCACCCCTATTCATCTTCATGGCCCACTCCCATACGCATCATATGCATTCTTGGTTGAGGTATGATTGGCCATGGTTGTGTCATTGTGTAGGACATGTTGGTATCTCCCCGAGAGATGGATGCTTGGGATTGATGCATGGGTAATTGTGTGATTCATGCATCTGACATTGCATAACTTATGGATATCCGCCTTTACTTCATCAGGGCCTTACCTCCATAGGGGTATTCGTGGATGACCATATGTGTGGACACCGAAAATATTAGTTGAGCATACCGGGTGCATAGGATGCTCATGGGTGAACTTTTCAAAACTTCCATGGTACCAAGGATCTGCTCCAACGCAGTGACCGGGTGGAATATATGAGCGCACGAGGGCCTTATACCATTAGGCTATGACTCCCACTGTCGTGTAGTCGGTTGGATAGGGGTATGGCCTTACCTACCTGATGTGAGGAGGCATTGCTAGGCTGAGTCTGACCAGCTCGTAAATGGGTCCGCTACCTTCAGGCCTTATTGGTGATTGGCTATCTATAGGCGGGTAGTGAGGTCTCTTATGCTCGTTTGACTGTGCGGGGTCTATAGAGCGGCAGTCATTCATTAGTGTAATGAACCGCGGTGATTTTCTTATGATCGAAAATGTATATGACTTGTGGTTTGGATATGAGCACTGACATTACTTGCATTGCATTAACATTGGTTGTACAAGTCCCTTCATGCATTGCCTTGGTATGACACTCAGTACTCATTGCATCTTATTCATGATAAGCCTGGGTAAGGCTAGTGATATCCTCATGATCATGCTTCTCTCCTTATATCTCCTACTACTATTCTGTGTACCATTATCACACACATACACCACTCTCTAAGCTTCTATAAGCTTATGCACGATTGATGCGTGCAGGATACTCTAGGCAGGCGACATAGCAGTAGAGCATGGAGTAGAGCTGAGCATTTGAGGACTCCAGTGTTGCTGACCTTTCTCTCTTTTCCTTTTATCTCATGTATGTCCTTTTGGACCTCATGGATGAATGTAAAAGTTCAAATTTATAGTGGATTTTGCGATGTGTGCCTTTGTTATTATCAGATGTTCTTGCTGTGATCTTGGGTATGCTCTTATTAGTAATGATTATACTGTTATGAAAATTCTCCTTGTAGGATCCCAAGATCGGAACCTGTCTTTGGAACCGAGAATGGGGTACTATGGAGGCTGTTACGGCCAGAACCAGCCATCGGGTTCCTTAGGATTTCGGTTACTAAGTCTGGGGCATGACAGAGGTGAATCGCTGTGAACCTCCTTAGTGAAATCTGGCATACTCAAGGGTTGAGTGCGTCTGCCTGGAGTGGAGTAGACTGATCGTCGAACCACTATAAAAATGACTGTGTTTGGGATTGTTATTCTTCTTATTGTGTGATTTACTTTAATATTTGCATATCTGAATATCTGAGATCACACTTGACACACTTACACAGTCATATCCATCATAAACTAGTTCATATTGTTTACTTCTCATATAGTTTGTGATTGGATCCTTTATCGGGCTTGGAAGCTAGTAGAGCTAAGTTTGAGTAATCCTAATATGTGCCTGTTGTTAGGATTAGTGTAATAGAATTTTAAATAAATCATAAAAACTTTTAAAAGTCCTATTCACCCCCCTCTAGGACATATTGACATATCTCGACTTCAACTAAAGCGGTCTTGACCACCATTTCATAATGATCATCACATGGTCATTAAGTTTTTAAAAGAAAATATTTTATCTAGATTTGGAACACCTTAAGACATATTAGGTCATAGAGGATCTCACTTTTGTAATAGACTATTCAAAACATTGATAAAGAAATATAGTATTTGACATAAAGTGACCACACCCTATCACCCTCAGAAGAGCGATCAAGTTAAAATATCAAATAGGGAGATTAAAAAAAAAATCTTAAGAAAATGGTTAAACCCGATCACAATGATTGGTCACTTCGACTAACCGATGCATCGTGGGCTTACCATATGATGTATAAAACCCTTGTTGGTATGTCACCCTATAGACTTGTCTATGGAAAGGCTTGTTACTTGCCTGTAAAATTGAAACATAAGGCATGTTGTGTGTAAAGAATTTTAATTTTAACCTTGGCAAAGCTGGCTCACTGCACAAGCTACAACTTAATGAACTTAAAGAAATTTGAAACGAGGCTTCTGAGAATTGTCAGATATATAAGGGCATAATGGAGGTGTTCTATGACAAGAACATTTTTTGAAAAACTTTTGAAATAAATCAGAAAGTCCTTATTTATAATTTGAGAATTCATCTTTTTCCCGGTAAACTAAGATCTTATTGGACCACCCCCTTTAAAAGTAAAATAGTTAATCCTCATGGGGTTGTCAAGATAGAAAATTTGATGAATGATAATATTTTTAAAATGAACGGTCATCGCCTTAAACCATTTATTGAGAAATTCAATTCAAAAGATGTCCATCACTTTGAAAGATCCTATCTATCAAGACCGACCTTTTAGTCTGATGGAGGTCCATCTATCCATTTACTATTATTATTATTATTTTTTTAAGGAATGAGATAGAATAATTTATGTTGTTTTAGTTTATTTTTGTTTCGTAGTAACCCCTTTAGATAATGAAGACTTCATGCCATCCAATCGATCCTCTTTAGGTACTCTCTCTTACTCATTTCTCTTTTATTTTTGTTGTCTCATGTTATAATGTATTACAAATCCGTTTACATCGAGGATAATGTGGATTTTAGGTTGGGGTGAGATTAAATGGAATTAATCAGTATTTTCTTTGTTTTTGAGCAATTGTTTTTTTTTTAAAAAAAAAAAAAATCAATTTTCAGATTTTGAAACTATTTTTAAAGATTGATATTTTGTGTATCTGAATATGTTTGAGTATATGATGATAAGATATAAAATATTTTTTGAAAGTCTAGAATTTAGTTGATTAGTAGATTTTTTAACGAGTTCTTTTTAATGAATTGATTGATAGGAAAAATTTAAACATCAATCGAGCCTAGTTCACAATTCACATCTGACTCATATTCTTTTAAAAGTTAACTTGAACTTGTAGTGTTTTAACTTGATGATTACTTAAGAGTGTTAGGAACCAAGTTTGGAGACCCTTATTTACCTTAGTTTTGAAAGAAGAAAAAGACCAGATACAAAATAGTGGAAAAAAAAAGGGCTACTTACTGTATGTACCTAAATGAGAAGACAATAAAAAATGATAAAAAAGAAGAGACGATAGTGTGAAAGCCATTGATGAAAAAAATCAAAAAGCTGGAAAAATAAGTGAAAAAATGAGATAAGTTCGGAACCAGTAACTTGCATTGATCTTTCCACTTTAAGGTAATTATCATAGTTAACATTATGGAGAGAAGGCTAACTCTTATGGATTATAAGTTGAAATTCACTGAACACACTAAGAACTTGTGTTTGAATGCATTCTATTAATTAATTGATGAATGATGATTTAGTTTAATGGTTTACTAGTGATATTAGGTTGTAGACTGATAATATTTCATCATTGTATTTTTAAAATTTACCTACATATTCATAGGATTACGTAAAATATTGTTTTTTTTGAGAGGTTTGAAATTTGGATTTTGAATATTAGTTTTGTGTATGTTTTGCTCGGGACTAGCAAAATGGTGGTTGGGTATGTGTTGAGTGTGAAATGTTGTATATTCTCCCTTATTATGCATTGGTATTATAATCATAAATGTATTTAATTGATCAATTTAGGTATGTTTTCCTATGCGAGGTGATTTGGAGAACTAAGATTAAAATAATGATTAAAAAGAAGTTTTAATGCTCAAAGAATGACAAAGTAAAGATTTAGAGATTTGGAGGTAATTAATGAAAATTTCAAGTGCCAAAGATCCAAAAAATCTAAGAGAAAAAGAGATAGAAAAGGCTGAAAAAATCACAAAGTACATCAACATAAATAATAGACTACTCACTCCCACTTGAGGTTGGTTTAGTCTGATTAAATGTGCTTAGAACAGTGTAGCAAGCAATTATGATTTTTGGAGAAAATTTGACTCGACACTCAGGTGTGACTAAAGTCATGTTCGATGCCACCGAAGGAGAGTTTGGTGTAACCTAAGGGAGATAGAGACTTCAAATTCATTTTGGTGAATTTTGACTACAATCAAGAGACTTATTCAGTGTGACCGAAGTGATATTCAGTGCAACCAAAGGCTTTCGTCGGTGCGACTGAAGCGTAACATAAGTGTATAAAATTCAAGTCGGTTCTAAGTCAATGCGAATTTTTCCTATTTAAAGGGTGAATCTAGTCTTTCAAAACACGAATTAGGGTAGAGAAGAAAGAGCAAGGATTTGCAAAGCTTATATGGAGTCATTCTTCTCTAATCCTTCAGTTCTTCCTTACTTTTTATGTTTTTCTTTTGAGTTTTAGTTCAATCATGTCTATGATTGGCTAAATCTCTTAACTAGGGCTAAGAGGTGACGCTTGTAGTTATTTTTAATGCCTTAGTTTACTTTGATTCAACTAATTAGATTAATTGTTGAATAATTCATTGATAATTGGTTTGAATGAAGATTTATTTTTAGTTTACTTTGATCATTATCAACACTAGGCACATTAGATGCCTATGAAAGCTAAGAGTAATTGCTTATCTATTTTACAAAGGATTAATCTGTAAAATCTACTGATCTATTGTAGACTAAGGGCACAATAGATGTTTTGAATTCTCTACGATCAATACTTTAGTGTTTTATGTAGGAACCAATTCAATTGAAGTTCAAATCTATTTTGGTTTATGAATGATGATTTAATTGTTCTATTATCCAAGTGAATATGATAAGACTTCGATTCTAGTTGAGATATATGATCGAATCAGGAGAATTAAACATTAAGAATGACTATAAGTGTATCCTTGGCACTCTAGCACTTTATCTCTATTGATTTCCTTCTTTACTTTACTTAATTACATCATTACTTTTTAAATCAAATTCAATAAGTTAGTTTAGATTTAATTCTAGTTCTAAAGTGTTCTAAAAATCGGACAATCATAAGTCCTTGTGGGTAAGACCTAGGTCTTACCAAGTTATTTCTACATCGCAACCCTACACTTGGGGTTTGTTCCAATTAGTCATGTTGCCTCCGAATGCCCTAGTAAATCTAAATATAAAGAAAATGATATGACAACTACATCGGATGAATTAGAGGATTCTGAGTCCGATTCTGAAGATTCCCATAGTATTAAAGATGTTACAACAATCTAAAGTGTAAGACTGTGCTGTAGTAATAACTTGGCGAAATCAAGATCATTTCACAGGTAATTGGGTTGAGAACACAGTAAGAACAAACTGGAGGGTTTGGGTGTTCACAACCCCAAGAGTAGGGCCACAATGTAGTAATAACTCGTGAAAACGAGGTCGAATCCATAGGGACTAAACTTGTATGTATTCTAAAAAAAACTAGAACTAGAACTAAAAAAAGATCTAAATATAAATACGGAATAAAAGAGAGTAATTGTGAAGGATTTATCAAATATCAAAAGTGAACTAGAGCGCTAAGGATCTACTTGCAGTGATCAGTGAGCCCTCTTATTTGATTCAAGTACCATAATTAGAATTGGAGTCCTATCCTATCTAATTGGAAGATATAATAATTAAGATCAAATCTGAACTTGACCTAATTCTCAATATACGAGAATTGTGATAATTGAAAGGGATTCCATCACCAAACCATGCCCATGGGACAATGTCAACAACAGGATTTACCAATCTCACAATCTCAAAATCAGGAAAAAAAGATACTCAAAGCTATTTCATATCTACTATAATTTGAGTCACAATAAACCATTAAAAACTGAAAGTATTCCTTAAATATCAAATTAGAATCAAAGAAGGTTTAACATAAACATGAATCAAAGCAAGAGAAACATCTCGTCACGCTATAAGCTTCGCCTTTTAGCCTTAGCTAAGAGATTTAGCCAGCCATAGACATGATTGAACTAAAGTCTCTTTAGAAAAATACGAAAACAACTAAGGAAGAAGAAGAAAAACTCTTGATGATGACTTCTCCACTCTTTTGCTCCACTCCTTAAACCCTAGAAGATGCTTTAAATCATTCTAGGGAGTCTTATTTATAGTCGTGGAACTTCAACTTTCACACCTAGTTGGAAAACTCTAGAAATCGCCTCAAATTTAGTTTGCTAAAATAGACTTCACTCTACACAGTTTTCCAAAATAGACTTCGCTCTGCGAAATTTCACAGAATGACCCAAAGTTTCAGAATATGTTTTTTCAGGACGACTTCGGGATTCCTTTTCTTCACTTCAAATCTTTGATTCTCTTCATTCCTCACTTGGTTTTTTTGAATCTTTGGCATGTGAATTTTTCAATCTTAGTCTCCTAAGATCCATCCCTTGCCTTGGTGATTCTTAAGCATCAAATCCGTGCTTTTAGCACCTTTTTCAATCCAAGCTCTTAAATTCACCTTGCAACATAAACATGAGTAAAATAGAACATTAAGCATTATCATGTTCATAAAACCAAGATATAAATGTGGGATAATATGCAATATTTAACCCTTAACATTGGGTTTTTAATTCAGTGGAGTAAAAAGTGAGTTTAACAATAAATGAAAGCAACTAAGGATCCAGAAATCAGTAATTAATAGAATTTGAACTTAATTCGTCTTCTCAAGTCGATAATTCAACTAGAATCAGACTTTAATATGTTCTAATTGGAAGATAATTCAGTGAAATCAATTAACAATTATCTAATAAGATAAGAATTGAGATAAGGCGATATCTCATGAAGATCTAGGTAATCAATTGTAAGGAATACAAAACATCTATTGTACCTATAGTTCATAATAGATTAATTGATTTTACAGATTGATTCCTTCTCCAATTTAGGAATTCAATCACACATAATCACAAATTCAACTTAAAAAACCATAACTTGAATTAAAAATGAATTAAATATCAAAATCCATTAAGAGATTAACCTAGCATGACTAACATCTTGAACAAAACAAAAGAAGAAAAACAAAAATATCAAACTAGAACCAAAGATTAAACAGAAGAACAACACTAAAAAATCTTCGTCTTCACAATTTCTCCTTTTTAAGCCATTAAATGTTGATTAAGGATGTCTTAGATACCCCTATTTGTAAGATTAACAACCACACTTTTGTACCACCTTAAAAAATTCAAGAACTTATGCAGTTAGTACCTTTTCTGATAGGAGCTTTAATAGGATTGAATCCTATCGAAGATCTGTCGATATGATCGAAGATGCACTCGATGGCATCGAGTAACAAACAAAATTTTGTCCAGCAGTGAACTTTCAGAATTTATGATTTTTTTTGATGGGATTGAAGTGTGTTCGATGGGATCAAAGGAATTGTCTAGCAACCAATATGAAAAATCCAGAATTTCTTGATATGTGTCTCGATCTCATCGATCGACGAGTGTTGATTTTCTTCAGTTTTCAACTTCATTTTGAATATTCATTTTTCATCCTTTTATACTTGGTTTCCGTGATCCTTTGACACTTTAAAATTTCCTTCTCACACTCCATTCTTTCAATTCTTCAATTTATACTCTTCTTAGGGGTAGTTTGGCACCATGGATTTGGGGGGATTTGAGGGGATTTCAAGTTCTCTAATTGTTTGGTATCATAAAGTAGATGGGGATTTCATCTAGGGAGTTTCAAATCCCCTCAAATAGGGGGTTTGAAATCCATGGTGAGAGCTTGGATTACATCTAAAATCCTTCCAAGAGTTGCATGTGTAACATGTATGTCACCGGACTATTATTTTATTGGGCACATGGCCCACTAATGATGTCTTAAAACAATTAGATTATCAATTGCAACACTATAATTACTTTAATATGATGATAAACACTGTGCAAACATTGTCCATGTAAATCAATGGTTAAAATTTGTTGGTTAGTCACTCGGACATGATTTTGTGCTGTGGCCCATCCGAGACTTGGAATTTCATCATTTTTAGGGAAAACATATATTTCAGCGGGCTTATTGCAACCATTGTGTTAAAGATTACATACATTCACTAATTAGAGATATGAGAGTTAATTTAGTAATTAAATTCAAGCCCTTGTAAATATACCATGCATGACTACTTTTGGATTAAAGTTGATTCCTAGTATATGCTAAACACAATACGAGGATTTCAAATCCAGGGGGTATTAAATACAGGGGGTTCCCAATCCAGGGGGTTCCAAATCCACGCTCCCAAACAGGCCCTTAGGCTTTAATTCCTCTTTTTTATGCACAAATTCAGCTTTAGATCCAAAATTACATTGCATGTAGAAAACATGCCTATATATAATTAAACACTTAAATGCATGTAAATGCATGATAAATACGCAATATTTGAGTCTCCATAGAAGACCTCGGATTTTTCTGAGTTTTGATGGTATCTACCTCCACTACTTTTCTTATGATGAGAGACATGAGAGACGATTCAGACCATGACAACTCCGAAGAATAAGATGAGACATCTTCAAAGATGAAGGAGATATAAAGTTGTGAGAAGCCTACCCAGATCCATAGCTCAACTGGAAGACTGAGCCAAGGTACCTCGTTTCAACACGTGAGGTCTTGGTATCGATCCCTAGTGGGGGTGGCTAACATGAAGTGTGTGTACTGACATGAGTGTGTACTAACAAGCCAACCCCCAAAGAAATAAAAATAAATAATAAATAATTGTGAGAAGCCTATGACATGTTTTACTCTAAAAATCTTAAAATTATAAAAAGGCTAGGTTAAGTAAAGGCAGAAAAAATTCAATTGAATAACAACCTTAAAGAGGTTAAATATAAAAATCTCTCCCTGACTAAAGCTAACGAAAATGTTAAGTCTGATCTTGACGAGGCTTTAGGGAGAGCTACAGGTCTAGAAACTGAAAGATGAGTGGGCCTGAGTACTACCAGCGGGCTTGCTACGTCCCATTTCATTAGGTGTTGTGCCAATTGAAGGCATGATTTTAGCTGCAATATTACCTACAGATTCAAAACTTGAAGATGGGTTGGTTGAGGGTGGCCTGGGCCCTACAATACCCGCACCCATTAAAGGCTAGTAGAGGTTGCATTTGGAGTTCCAGGCCTAGTAGAGGGGGGCCCAAAGGTTTTGGGCCTGGAGATCTCCTAACTATGGGCCCCACAAGTGGAAGAGTAGGGTTGCGGAGAATGGGCCCAACATTGGATCTATGGTTTAGACCACTCGGTCCAGCATGGTCAATGGAGAATAAGGACGTGAGGCTAATGCGTGGCCTAAAGGATGCTGGCCATACAAGATTTAAAGCCCTTCCAACTAGGCTGGGAGAGCAAGGCCCCGAAAAACCAATCTTGTTTGATGGTGGCCCAGTAGAGGGCTTGGATCTTGAGATGGGAGTAGTTCCAATGTTGGGCCCAGCAGATTCCGGCCTAGGCAGGGCAGGTCCAAGAAGAGCTGCAATTCTACCACTCAGCTTAGGAGAGACATGTCCAGGTGCAACAAACTCCTTAGGCCCAGGAGCGATAAGCCCGCTTTCTCCTGCCCAACAGTCGAAAAAACGACCACTGGGGAGGATGAAGGGCCTACACTAGCTTGCGCTTTTGGGGGTTTTACTTCCGGCACCCGGGACGATATATATTAGAGACTTACCTCGTGGCAGTGGAAATCTGCTGGAAGTCTCGTGAGAGGATTCAAGATGTTAATAGCGTTCAACTGCAACAGAAGCAGTGTCTGATGAAGCAGCGAGATCCTACCTCTCGAAGTCTATCAATAAATGGCTTCTGGTAAACCGGTGGGCAGACTGATGAGGGATTGGAGCAACCGTTCTCCTGCCCTTATGCAAGGTGTTGTTTTCAGGGACAAATCCAACAGTGAGATACTATATCGTTCCGCCTTGTTCAACCATTCCATTTTTCCTGGCTATCAGAGCTGCCATTCGAAAAAGCAAATGGGCAGATCGCATCACAACTAGTGGCACATCGACCATGAGGTAAGCCTCTTGATACCTAATGGCCTCAGCTACAATTTAGAGTTGCGAATTCCAACCTGCAACAGAGAAACTATCAAGATCAACAGAGAAAGCTGGCTCATCACTCGCTCGAACAGAAGATGCGATTTCTCCCGTTGGATGATTAGCTTCTCCTGAGAGATGAGAGCCTTCGAAATGGAGTCCGGAAGCAGTTTGTCATTCCCATCCTTGATGATTGCAACTACGAATGGGAGGTTTTTTCTTTTTTTTTTTTTTTTTTTTTTTGCATTAGACTTGCAGAGCCTAAGATTTGCAGCAATAGATTCAGTGATGTAGAGTGGGTTGCGGACACTTCGATGGCAAAATGGACTAAAGAAGGCCCAATCAATGCCAGTTCGATGGCATCGAAGGACAGGCAATGACATCGAAGACCTATGGCGCACAGTTTCTGAATTCGAATCCAACACTGCTCTGATCATTTGATGACATCGAAGTCCCATCAAACGTGTCATCGAAGCTGTGCAAAGTGAGTAAAATTGAGGTGGTTTGTAAATTCGGTCGAAAAAAGCCTTTTTAAATGGGTTCTCTGAGGCATTTTAAGGACGAATTAAGGTTAGAGGAGTAGAGCAAAGGGTGTAGCAACTTTCAAGGAGTTATTTTTTCTTCTCTAGTTAGTTTTTCATATTTTTCTTAAGAGTTTTTAGCTTAATCATGTCTTTGGTTGGATAATCTCTTAGCTAGAGTTAAGAGGTGAATGTTGTAGTTATTTTGATGTTTTTCTTACTTTGATTCACATTCATGAACCTCATGTTGAATAAGTCATAGTTTATGGTTCGAATATAAGAAGTATTTCAATTATTACTTTGATCTATCGTCGACTCCAGGCATGGTGGATGTTTAGAAACTCTTTGAATGCATAGTTTGATATGTAGAATTCATTGATCTACCATTTACTACGAGCATGGAAGATTCTTTGAATTCTCTACAATCAATTCAATGAGACGGTTATATGTGAAACCAATACTATGAATGTTCAGAATCTATTTTAGAACTAATTATGATGTTTTAACCTCTCTATCATCCAACTGGATAGATTAGGACTTCGATTCCAGTTGAAGTATTGATTGGATCAAGTAAGTATGTGTTAAAATAATTACAAGTGGATCCTTGGCACTTTTGTGTCTTCTTTATTGATAATTTCACTAAACACAAAAATTGCTTCCAAAAGTAGTTTAGTTTCTCGTTCTATTTCTTAATCAGTTCAGAAATTTACACATATTCAGTCCCTGTGGGTTCAACCTCGGTCTTACCGAGATTATTACTACATCGCAACACAACACTTGGGGTACAAACGGACACCCTACTCGGCCTTATCCTTCGACTTAGGCCCCTATGATGGGTCCCACACAGGATTCAACATTGGCCAAAGGAAATAAACTAGTAGGAGGGCGTCGTTAAGCTCTTACAATTACAAACTGTGACACAGGGAGAGGTCCATTTAGGCCTCAACGTGTAACACCCACAATAGTGGGTCTGAGTAGGATTCCAAATCCTTATGGTCGACCAAGGTAGGACTATTGTTAGCGTTGTGACTAACCGGCCCACTTATCAAACACTTGCCATTAACGCCCCGCAACCTACTAGGCCAAGGTGAGGCAGTGGAGGAAAGCTATATATTTAATGAGAATGAACAAGCCGCTAAAGAATGAGTTGGTGAAGAAGAATTGTTGGCCGAGGATCATGACAAATCCTTGATCGTGAGGTGGTTATTGTACACTCCAAGAAATGAGGTGCACTCGCAGTGGCATAATATATTTCGCATGTGTTGTACCGTCAATAGCAAGGTCTGTGATGTAATCATAGACAATAGTAGTAGCGAGAACATCATCTCGAAGGTGATGGTGGACAAGTTGCGGCTACCTATGATAAATCATCCTTTCCATTACTCGATTGGCTAGATAAAAAGGATGAATGAGACTATGGCAACTGAACAATGCACTATCTCATTTTTAATAGGTAGGAACTAAAAAGATCAGGTACTTTATGATGTGGTCGACATGGAAGTACGTCATATGTTGCTTGGTCGACCATGGCAATCAGATCATGATATGACCCACCAAGGATAAAACAATGTTTACATCTTCATCATGGATGATCACAAGATAATCCTTGCCCCTATAACACCAGAGAACCACTCCGATGTTTCTAAAATAGAAGGGAGCTCCCTCCCGACCATTCAGAATTTCGTGAAGGAATCCAAGGAAACCAACGAGGTGTATGCCATGGTTATAAAGAGTGAGGAATCGGAGCCCTTAAACATTCATCTAAGTTTACAGTTATTACTAAATGAATTCACAGAAATCTGACCCGAAGATTTACTCGATGAATTGCCCCTCATGCGGGACATCCAACATCACATAGACCTCATCCCTGGGGACAACTTGCTGTTTGGACAACCCCAAGTGCAGGGCTGCAATGTAGTAATAACTCGGTGAGATCGAGTTCATACCCACTGGGACTTGCTATTGTGTGATTTCTGAAATACATTAGAATTAGAAGTAGAATCAAAAGTAACCACTAAAATCTAGTTTAAAGAGTAATTGTGGAAGAAATTATCAGAGATAAAACACTAGAGTGCCAAGGATCTACTTATAGCTTCCTTAATGTTAATTTATTTGATTTCATTAGATCACACAACTGAAATTGAAGTCCTATCTTATCTACCCGGATAATAAAGTAGTTAAATCATCATTCATACATTTCTTAACAGGTTTGAACTTCCATTGAAGTGGTTCCCTCATAAAGCATCAATGACTTGTTTTTAGTATATTTAAAGCATCTATCATAGTCGGAGTCAACGATAGATCACTGTGATCTATAGATTAATCTCTTACAAAACATGTAAAAAAATATTCATAGCCTTTCTAAGCATCTAATGTGCCCCGAGTCGACAACGGATCAAAATAAACTAAAAATACTTCTTCATTCAAACCAAATATCAATCAATTGTTCAACATGAAAACCAAATATCTTGAATCAGAGTAAAATAAATATTAAGAAGAACTACAAGCTTCACCTCTTAGCTCTAGCTAAGAGATTAGCCAACCATTGACATGATTGAACTAAAACTTAAACATAAAAACATAAAAACTAATTAGAATCGATTGATTGAATAGGATGGAGGACTCCTTAAAGCTCCACAAATCCTTACTCTACTCCTTCTACCCTAATTCGTGTTTAAAAAAGTAAGAAACATCCCTTTATATAACTTTGATTCACACCAACTTAAAAAATAACTTGCATTTACGCAACTTTCACACCTTCGATCGCACTTTTGATGGCATCGAACTCCCATCAAAGAGTCTGAGTGATATCAGGAAACTGTCCAACAATAAACTTGTAATTTTGTAGATTTTCTCGATGTCATCGAACCTCCTTCAATGAGATTGAACTTAGCTTCGATGGCATGGAAGAGTGCTTGAATTTGTCCAGTGATGAAATAAGAAATTCTTAAATTTTGTGATGGGATCAAAGATGGCTTCAATGACATCAACACTTACTTCGATGGCATCAAAGGTGTCATCATTGGCATCAAAGTGTCAATTTCTGCACTTTGAATTCTCAATTTTCTTGCTTTCTTGCTTGGTTTCCTTGGATTTTGGACTCTTAAAATTTTCTTACATCCATAGATCCAATCTTCCACCTGGTAACTATTTGAGTATTAAATCATCACTTTAAGCATCCTTTTCTCCTTAGCTCTCAATATCAACTCATAAGAGAAAACATGCGTAATTAGATCAACTTAGTACATCCATGTTTATAAAACCAATACATAACAATGGGGAAGTATACAATATTTTACTCTCAACACTTGCCCAACCGCCCTCACTATTAGATGAGTACGAAAGAGTGTGAGGTACTTCAGGGGCAGGTGGCAGAATTGATTCGTAAGGGTCTTCTGAGAGAGCATGAGCTCATGCGTCGTGCTAGCTTTATTAAGCCAAAGAAAGATGGGAGCTGACACATTTGTGTCGACAGCCAGGCAATTAATAAGATTATCATTAAATATTATTTTTTGATACTGCGGTTAGACTACATATTGATATGCTAGAAGGTGGCAAGGTCTTCTCTATACTAGATTTGAGGGGTAGGTACCATCATATTATATCTGGCCTGGTGATGAGTGAAAAATGACATTCAAGGCTAAGGAAGGTTTGTATGAGTGGCTGGTCATGCCCTTCATCGAACGCACCGAGTACTTTTATACATCTAAGGAATCAAGTGTTGAAGCCATTCATTCGCCAGCTTGTGGTAGTATATTTTGATAATATCCTGATATATAGCTAGAGTGAGGCGGAGCACATGGAAGATCCCGGGTATGTGTTATAGGTCTTAACAATTATCAAGCTATACCTCAACTTGAAAAAGTATAGTTTTCTAATTAACAACTTACTGTTCTTAGGATTTATTGTGACATCCACGGACATCCGTGTGGACGATGAAAAGGTGCGAGCCATTAGGGAATGACCGATTCCAATGAACATTCATGAAGTGAGGAGTTTCTAAGGGTAGGCAATATACTATCATTGATTCGTGTGGAATTTCAGCACTATAGTCTCACCCATTACAAATTGCATGAAAAAAGTCCATTTTAGTGGACTAATGAGGTGACAAGAGCTTTACTGAAATCAATCATTGATTGTCCACAACATCAATCTTAATTCTTCCCAGTTTTGACAAGCTATTTGAGGTTGAGTTTGATGCCTCATATGGCGGAATTGGAGGAGTCTTATCAAAGGAAGGCAGGCTAATAACCTTCTACAACGAGAAGCTCAAGAAACTCCAAAAGAAATGGTCGACATATGAGGTTGAGTTGTACATAGTGGTTCAAGCACTGTGACATTGGTGGCATTAACTGATTCAAAGAGAGTTTGTTCTCTACACCGACCATTAAAATTTTATTAAGAGCCAAGCTAACATGAATCATGTATATGCTAGATGGATTGCATTTTTTAAAAAAATGGAATTCATATTCATTCTGAAGCAAAAGACAGGGCATTAGAATAAGGTGGCTGATGCACTTAGCTATCATGTTTTACTACTTGTTATGATGGGCTTAAGGAGCTATATACCAAGGATAAGGACTTGAAGGATGCATGGATGAGGCGTCAAGATGTTTATCTTAGTGACCTACATATGCAAGCTGATTTCCTCTTTAAAGGGAATCAACTGCGCATTCCCTAAAGTTTCTTGAGGGAGAAGATTATTTAAGGGCTACATGCAGGTGGCCTTGGTGGACACCTTGGGTGAGGCAAGATGCAGGCTCTTATTGAGAAATAGTATTACTGGTCGCGATTAGTACGTGACGTGGATAAATCACTACAGCGTTGTCATTTTTGTCAAACCTCAAAGGGGCAGTCTCAAAATACGGGCTTCTACACCCCGTTACCTATGCCTGATGGCACTTCACTACGCCAAAACAATAAATTTGTTATAGACCAAGTCCATCGCAAAATGCAATAAGTTTGTTGCTTGGTCTGTTGCTGTTTGTTGTCGCAGAAATTAAATGATGGATGGGATCCATCGCTAATTTGTGACGAATTAAGTCTGTCGCAGGTAAATGATAGATAGTCGCATAACTCCAAAAGTCGTTCTAAAAAATATTGTTCGTCGCTACATGAAGGATAAGCGATCTATTTTTTTTTATAGCTTATTCAGAAATTAGAGACGAATTTGGTCTGTTAAAAAATTCACAAGATTCTTTAATAAGAACCCTATTCACAAAATTCACAAGGTTGGCCTAAATAGCAAACTGAACTAAATATGATATTTTACCAAGGATTGAACCCTGGATCACTTGCACACACTACGGTATTTCAGAAAATTTTCCTTTTTAAGAGTTTCAAGATTTTCTTGAATGGAAAGATGACAAAGTAAATGGAACAAAATAAATGGCATATAAATACTTCAATCAGATGCACAATTTGAATCAAGGATGAACTAGTTCTAAGTTCTCCAGCATGAACTGGTTATAGGTTTTTTTTTTAAAAAAAATTTCTTATAATTTAGTTAATTAGTTCTATTTTATAAGTGCATTGGGAGGACAACATGGACCACGAAATCAACTTCATAAGGTTGAATAGTTCCATAAAAAAAGAATTTGTACATTGCCACAACCAAGGAAAAACTTGGATACTCTTGACATAATGTGATGGTGGGTATGCATATACTAAGAAAGTGCACACGTGGCATACATGTTAAACCATCTAAATCATGGGTCCCAGTTTAGATGGCTCGTGCAACGAAAATCACACTAATTTGATTTCCTAATTTCCTGATTGGATATTTAATGGCTAGTCAAAATAAAAATAGTCAATGGTCAACATTCAACAAAAGACAAATGGCCATTAATTAGAGTTTTAGATCACTCCATGGGTTTAGGGAACTATCAGTTCATGAACTCGATCTCGACCTTTTGATAATAATAAATATACAGTGGGACACCCATAATTTGGATGGTTGATGTTATGGGTAAAAATGGACTGACCAGCTGAACAGACTCGAAGACTATGGATTAAATGAGGGCAAAAAAATCACCCCGACCTCAGCCTTGGGTACCAACCTCAGCCTCGACCAAAGAACTCGACCTCGGTTACCAACTTTGGTAGTCGGCCTTGGATACCAACCTCGGTCTCGGATGCTGACCTCGGCCTCGGGATAAAAATTCACTTACAATATATAAAGATAGATTATCTTCTAAGATATTTCCTATAAAGATAGGATTATCCTCTGAGATATTCATTGAGGGTATAAGGAAATCAATCACGACACGTCCGGAGGAAGGTCTCTTCTGCAATATGCATCCACCATAGAGAGGCATTGCCATATATGCCACCACCCCCAAAAGGCTATAAATAATGAGTCCGCCTATGGTGAAAGGTACGTAGAATATCTCACCCCTCGATACTACTAGACCAAAATTCCTAACCTGACTTTGGCATCGAAGGGTCCCCTACTTTAGCCAGGGTTTTATTCATCTTCTTCATGTACATGTATTCGAAGGTCTAAAGAGGGTGGACCAGATTTTTGCATCAATAGCTTGGCGCCGTCTGTGAGAACAACATCAAAGTCATTCATGCTTTATTAGAAAACCATAATGGTGAAAGGAAGAAAGAGAGCTTTGACTGCCATTGCTGCAACTGCTCATGTGCCGGCAGAACAGTCTGCAAACCATGGAGATCTGCCTTCTCAACTCCAGGCTGATCCTACCCCTAAAGGCCCCTGCGCAGCGGTCCTCTAACCGCAACGGTCAACTTATGTCTCTAGAACATTACGTCATATAATTGACCGGTAACATTAACCGGATAATGCAAATTTTGGAGAGACAAAACCTACCTCCCGACCAGGGGATAGATGCATGAGCAGCTACCGAGGTCTATGCACCACCTTAAGCACCAGGCGACTAGCAGAGAACCAAGCAATATCCTGGGCAGTTAAGCCATGCTCTCTCCCACACCTTGGGAACTTCCACGCTCGCCAACTCTGATTTGTGTCCCTTGTTGAAGAAGAAGAGACATAGAAAGGCTCCCGAGGTGGTAGCCAAGAATAAGAGCCCTTGGAAAGAAGAACTCAAGAAACTGCGATGTTAGATCGACGATATCCGCTAAGCCTACCGCACCCAAATACCAACCTCCATTGAGGCTATGCTGGAGGAGATTGAGCCGCCATTTTTTGACAACATTATGGGAGCCCGACACTTGCCCAAATTCTGAATGTCGCAAATTGCCCCCTACTCTGGGTCTGTCGACCCAACCGAGCATTTGGAATCGTTCAAGGCATGGATGAATCTCCACAGTGCGTCAAGTTCGGTTATGTGTCGAACCTTCTCCCCCTACTTTGTTGGGGACTGCATGAAAGTGGTATAGGCAGTTGAAGCCGAGATCCATCAATTCCTTCACACAGCTCGACAAAGCTTTCATCACTCAGTTCATCGATAAGAAAGATAGGAGAAAGCCATCGACCCACCTCCTTATGATCACTCAGAGGAAGGACGAGCTACTAAAAGACTATGTCATCCATTTTAACACTGAAGTTGTGCAGGTCAATGGTTATTCCGACCAAATAACTTTGGCCTCCGTGGTGGTAGGCCTCAAATGAGGAAAGTTCTCTTCTATATTAGTAAGAACCCCATGATTACCCTTGCCAACCTACTTAACCGAGCTTAAAAATATTCCAATGTGGATGAGTTCTTTAATTCACGAAGAGCTACTCGAGAAGAAAAGAATTTGGCTAAGGATAGGAAGAGAAAAGGAAAGAAGGGGATCCTCTATCATTAACGCCAAAGGAAAGAAAGAGGATGACCAAGGCCAGGGCAAGCGTACCTCGACATTAGATACTGAGGAGCGTGTCGATTGACCGACCTACTCGACTAAGAGCAACCTCCTTTTTTAAAAGGGAAAAAGGTGCTCATGATTCTACTATTGTGTGTTTTCTACTACTATATGGGCTTCTACAATAAAAGAACTTCCCTAGGTTAAGGGAAGAAAATTCTTTTAAATGATTACTCGACTATTCGAACTACATAGTCTATTGAGGACATTGTAAGTGCTTATGTTTAAAGTACACTTAATATTATCAAATTTCGTAGTTTCGGATGGATGACAAGCACACTCCAGTATTCTTCGAAAACTTATGAAGATCACTTAAGACAGGCTCAACAACTCAAGGTCGACTCAACATCTGAACCGTTAAAACATTACATGGTTTAAGACTGAAGCACTCTGTATATGTCAACCATCAAGTTGTATAACCTTAGAATGGCCCTAAATTAGGTGTATTTCACATGGTGACATGATAAACATAATTTGAAGTAAAATACACTGAAGTTAGGTCAGCCCGACTTCTAGTTCGACCAGCCTAACTACCTTCGACCAACGCAACACAGGTCGGGCAAGTATACAACAAGGTATGATTTATTTTTTTAATCAATTTCAGCCAGCGAAACCTTGGGTTTGGCCAGCCAAACCTGTTAGTTTGGCTAACCCGAATGTATTCATTTAAGTTTCCATTAACATTAGATTTTCGGATCGTAGGAAGATTCGATCAGCCGAACCTGTCAGTTTGGCTAGCCTAAATGTATTTGATCAAGTTTCCAGTAACATTAGATTTTTGGATCTCACGGAGATTCGACCAACCAAACCTGTGTCGGCTAGCCAAAATTTGGCTTGGGCAAGCCAAAATTTTGAAAATTCTTATCCCGTGAAATTCGAGTGCCGTTGGAACGATATTGTTGGAATTCGGCCAGTTGAACCAAAAATTAGGCCAGCTAAATTTCCAAGACCTTTGGCTATAAATAGATGCCTTCTCTCATTCATTTCAAGAATAAAAAATTGTGAGCAATATACTCAAGCAAGGAGAGAAAGTCAAGGCCTTCTTAAGCTATTTGTGTGATAAATCTGATATTTAATTTAACTTATTCTATTCTATTTCTCAAGTTAGTTTTAATAATTTTCAATAGAGAAATCCATACTCTACTTGAGAATTAGAGAATTGAATTTGCAGCATTAGAGTTTTTGTTTATTACTTAAAAATACATTAGATCCCTATATTCTTTTTAGGTTGAACACATATACATCTTTATCAATATCCCAAGAAAGAAGATCTCTACAATCAAGCTACAATTACGTCTTTGACTTGACATCTGAAGATAAGTACTGTATTTACTTTTATTTCATTTAGGTTTTTTTGAGATAACCCGAAATTCTCAGCGGGTTGTTTTGTGATGAGCCCGTGAAAATCATAAATTGAGTTTTTATTTTGTTTTATTTTATTTTATTTTTATTATGATAACTCGTGAAAATCACAAGAACTGTATAAGGTTGTTAAGGTTAACCTGTGAAAACCTCGAAATAATGAAAGTAAAAATTACGAGGATAATAATTTTAGGAGTGGAGTAGGTGTGGGGTTAAGCACTGAACCACTATAAGTCCTTGAGCAGTGGTGGTGAATGTTTATTTATTTATTGGTTTACTTGTAATTAATTATCTCTTACACGTTTGATATTTTGATCTCAAAGACATCATGAAATAAGGTTGTCCTGCCTAAATCTTTTAGGTGAAGGTCGTCCTACGAACTATTTGGAATCAAGATTTCAATACTCTAAGCAATTGAGAGTATTTGTTTCATTATTTCGCATTAGATTGAGATATTTTATATTGTCGTATTAACACCCCCCTCTCTCTCTCTCTAGGACATCTATAGGTTGTTCTTTCAAGTGGTATCAAAGCGAGGTTGCTCCTTTTGGGATTTACCTCATAAAGTTAGATCTATAGTTATTAGAATGTCAAATTTTGATAGTTTGTCCATTACCAGGCCACCTCCCTTTGATGGCTCAAATTATTCTTATTGAAAAGCCATAATGAGGATTTTCATCAAATTTATTGATGAAAGTATGTGGCAAGTCAGTTTAGCTAAATGGACCCCTCCGATGATAGAAGTATTGGCTGAGGATGGAACCACGTCCAAGAAAGAAACCGCTTATACTTTTTGGACAACTAGTTAGAAAAGTGGAAGTAGTGCAAACGCAAAAGCTTTAAATGCAAAATAACATGTGCTCTATCACCAGATGAATTCAAAAGAATCATTTCTTGTGATACAACAAAACAAGCATGTGATGTTATCGAAATGACGCATGAAGGAATAAACATTGATAAAAAGTCTAAGATCTAAATCGTCATGACAAAGTTTGAGGAAATTCGTATGGAAGAAAGTGAATCATTCATGGACTTTTATACGAAACTAAATGACATTGTTAATTCTATGTGGGGTCTTAAAGAAAAGGTCCTTGAAAATAAGGTTTGTGCAAAGAAACTACGATCACTTCCTGATAGGTTCAATTCAAAAGTCTCTGCTATACAAGAATTGAGAGATACCAATGCTATGAAGGTTGAGGAATTAGTTGGATCTCTACATACCTACGAGCTGAATTTTAAAGCTCCTAAAAATAAGTCCATAGCTCTTAAATACTCTAAATCTAAATCCAAAGATATAGATGTAAATTCTGATAATGATGTGAACGAGGATGATATGGCAATTTTGGCTAAAAAGTTTTATAGAATTTTCAAAAACCTTTTGACAAAAGAAAAGAAAAATCAAATTTTTGGAACTCAAAATCTAAAGACACCCAATGCTTCAACAGTTTTGAATTTGGGCATCTAGCTTCAAAATGTCTTAAGAAGGATAAATCTAGAAGAAGAGGCATGATTGCCACTTGGGATGAATTATCAGAATCTGAATCTAATTCAGAAACTGACGAATCAGACCAAGAAACTGTGAGAGATCAAAAAACTTTTATGACTATATCCAGAATCACTTCGTTAGATGCATATGAAACTTCTAATTATGAAACTCTTGAAAGTGATTCTAAAAACGATGATGATCTCCAAGTAGCATATGATGCCATATACAAAGAAAGTTGTAAGATTGCGACTAAACTGAAAATTCAAAAGGAAAAACGTGCCAAGCTTCAATTAGAACTTGAAAAAGAAGTTCTGGAAAAATCTCATTTTTTTTTATTACTTTGAGAAAACTAAATTAGAATTGAACTTAAAGATTTCTGAAATTCAAAATCACAAATATGAAAATGAGAATCTAAAAATAGAAGTTTCCTCCCTTAAGACTTTAAAAGATACTTGGATATATACATAAGGAAACCAGAAACTTGAAAAATTATTGACCGTATCACGCCGAAGTGGTGACAAATCTAGCTTGGGTTATATCAAAAGTTGCATAGAAAAATCTAAAAACTCTACTCCTGTATTTGTAAAAGGAGAGCCTTCAAAGTCTAAAGGAGTAGCTCCAAAAGAAGTAAACTAGAATATAAAAACCTTTCAAAAAACTTCTAATATAAAAACTAATGCCAACTACCACAAAAACTAAAGGAAAAATAATTATCCTCTTCTAGTAGATAAGATAGTGGACTTACTTAAAGAGCTCCTGAAATACAACTTTGGAAATAACAAAGTAAGTATAAACAAGAAAAAGTCTCAACTTTGGAAATAACAGTGTAAGTAGAAACAAGAAAAACTCTCAACTTTGGAAATAACAGAGTAAGTAGAAATAAGAAAAACTCTTACTCTCAAACACAACGAATGGTAAGAGATCCTCCTAAGCATAGAACCATAATAAAATGGGTTCCAAAGGTTTTTATTTTTTTAGCTTGTTAGTACACCCCATTGTCAGTTGACACTTTACTGTTAGCCACCCCCACTAGGGATCAATACCAAAGGTTAATTGTCCTGTCATTTACACAACTTTCAAAGAAAGTAACCATTCAAGATGGTACCTGGATAGTGGATGTTCTAGACATATGACATGTGAGAAGGTGATTCTATCAAACATCAATCAAATCGATGGCGGCTCAGTTGCTTTTGGAGATGGTAGCAACTACAAAACCATCAAAAGAGGTAATGTAAACCTTCCCAATCTACCTATCTTTGAAAATATACTATATGTTGAAGGATTAAAACATAATTTGTTGAACATGTCTTAAATATGTGATAATAATCATAGTGTAAAATTTTCAGATCACGGATGTGAGATAATTAACAATAAAGGTCATATAATACTAAATAGTTGTAGGACCTCTGAAAATTGCTATATCATTGATGACTCTTGCTCAATAAATCATTCATGCTACATGGTCCAAACAAACGAAACTAAACTTTAGCATCAACGTCTTAGACATGTAAACTACAGAGACCTATATAAATTGAGCAAAAGAGATCATCTACGTGGTTACAAATTAAAAAAGGTAGAAAATAAAGTATGTGGGGCTAATCAAATAGGCAAACAAATCAAGAGTAGTAAAAAAATGTGAGCTCTTTAGCCACTACAAGGCCTCTTGAACAACTCCATATGGACTTAGTTAGTCCAACTCGAACGGAGAGTAGAGGTAGAAAGAAATACTTTCTAGTTGTAGTACATGACTACATTAGATATTCATGGGTAGCCTTCTTAAGAGAAAAGTCGGATGCTTTTAATGAAGTTAAAAAATTAATTAAACGCATCCAGACTGAAAAGGAACTGTCTGTAATCAGAATAAGAAGTGATCATGGTACTGAATTTAAAAATAGTAATTTTGAGAAGTACTGTAATGACCATGGAATATTACATGAATTTTCTACTCCTAATACTCCTCAACAAAATAGAGTTGCTGAGAGGAAAAATAAAGTTCTACAAGAAATGGCTAATGTTATGCTAAATAGCTTAAAATCATCAAAAAATTTATGGGCAGAAGCTGTTAATACTGCTTACTATATTATTAACCGTGTTTATGTAAGTGTAGGCAAAATAAAATAGCTTATAACCTATAGTTTGATAAAAAAAAACCTTATGTGATATATTTTTGTACTTTTAAAAGCAAGTGCTTCATTTTACGAGACCGGAAAAATTTGAAAAAGTTTGAAGCTAAAAGTGACAGGGGAATATTTTTGGAAAATGCTCTAAATAGTTGAGCATATCGTGTTTTAAACAAAAGAACTGGGGTGATTTAAGAATCCATAAATATTGTTATTGATGATCAACTGATCAATCCCAGTCATCTCCAAGATGATGAAGATGGTGATGATGATATTATTATGATGAATCTAAGTGAACCATCATTCAAATCAAATTCTACTGAGTTGAGGTTGGTAAAAGACATCCAATGAATCAAATTCTTGGTAACCCTCTTTCTGGTGTTCAAACCAGAAGGCAAATGAAAAATATTTGCAATTATATTTGCTTTGCTTCCGAAATAGAATCGGCCAACGTAAATGACACGCTAACTAATAAAAGTTGGACTTTGGCTAAGCAAGAGCCTAAAAACCATTGATCCTAAGATGCCTACTTCATTTGAATAATTTGTAATAATTTAAGTTTTAGCATGTTTACTTGATATTACTTAGATATTTCATCTATTTTGGTTTGTAATAACTTTATATTACTCTTTGGACTTCTTGTACTCTTACTTGGTTTCACCTTAGGATATTTAGATAATTGTCCTTATGCACTTGAATGATTTTATATCATTAATATTTACAACATTATCCTGATATTCATGCTTTCTATTATGCATATTTTTGATTTATTTCTTCCATTGTCAACTTCTGATAAAAAGGGGGAGAGATCGGATATCTGGATATAGGATATATTTATTTGATGCATGATATGATATGATATCGGATTATATTTGTTTGCAATGGATTGCATGTGAAAATTTTGATTGGGTATATATACATACATACATACATACATACATACATACATATATATATATATATATATATATATATATATATATATATATCTTTGACTAAGTGCTCAGGGGGAGCTACTGATGCTTGTTCTAAGGGGGAGCATCAAGTAAGAGCTTCAAGTGAATGTACAACAAGTGGTGTACAGATGTTCTCTTGAACCAAAGCTTCATAATTGTATGATGAGTACATGAGATGTTGTATGATTGTATAATGAGTACATGAGATGTTGTATGATTGTATGATGAGTTGTGTATGGTTGTCTTTTGTCACAAAATTGATAAAGGGGTAGATTATAAGTGCTTATATTTAAAGCACACTTAGTATTGTCAAATTTCATAGTTCTAGATGGATCACATGCACACTCTAGGATTCTTCGGCAACTCATAAAGATTACTTAAAGACAAGCTCAACGTCTCAAGGTTGATTCAACATCTCAGGCATTAAAAGACATTGTATAGTTCAAGACTGAAGCATTCTATATATGTCAACCATCAGATGGTATAACCTTAGAATGAACCTAGGTTAGGTGTATTTCATATGGTGACATGATAAACATAATTCAAAGTAAAATACATTGAAGTTAGGCTAGCCTAACTTCTACTTCGGCCAACTTAACTACCTTTGGCCAACCCTGAAATTGCGGTTTACACTGCACTAGTAGAAGTATGGAACTGTTCTTAAAGTCCTAGAGGGGGTGAATAGGACTTTTCAAATGATTGTACCAAATAAAAACTTCTATTGCCTAACTTAAATGATTTATAAATAAATTTAGCAATCAAGCAACTAGCCTATATCATATTGAGCTTGTGTGTGGGAAGTGCTTCCTATCAGTCAAATAGCATTCATTCAATCATGTATAAGAATTTAAACATTCAAGTATATATAAACATGATTAATTAGATGCGCAAATGATAATCCTAAACACAAGCATATATGGTGGTTCGACTATATGCCTACTCTACTCCCGGCATCGACACTCAATCCCAGAGTGCACCAGATTTCACTATTGATGGTTTTAAATCAGGTTCACCAACAATCTTTACAGTCCTACACTAAGAACACCAATTTATGTTGTCCGCAAGAGCAAAGGTCCTACACCTAGAACACACGTTTAGGCCCACCAGCCAAGGTCCCACACAAGACACCTAAGTTTAGGCCCACCAACCAAGGTCCCACACAAGGCACCCAATGTTTAGGCCCACCGACTGAGGTCCCACACAAGGCACCTAATGTTTAGGCCCATCGGCCAAGGTCCCACACAAGGCACCTAACGAGTTTGTTGATGACAAACTCTTAAACTCAATCCTACATGAGGAAAAAGACTAAACTTTTAAACTCTTAAAATGACACTTACTTGTCGGATTGAGTTCTCTCTTGTAGCTTGTCTCAGGTTGTTAGATCTTCGTGCTCTAGAGCTTGAATTAGCTTCCCGGTGCTCCCCCAATTACGTAGCTTGGATTTACCTGTTGGCTCAGTTTTATGATCTAGAAAAACCTTGCATATAATATACCTATAAAGGTGACCAAGGTTATGGGAGTTGGTTGAATCTTTAATGAAGGTTATGCGTGGGTTTCCTGAGAGATTCAACTGATGGATACACTAGAGTATGATTGAGATCAAGGATATACCTATAGGTTTGGTCTCAATACTTTAGTGAAGGCTTGAGATCATATTTTTTATAAGTTCGAGCTTTGAATGCTCTTAAGATGATGAATCACAATGAAGAGAATATGAATCTCATATGGATAGAGTCTAGGTAGGCTAGGTAAGCTTGGGTTGCACTAGGGACTCTCGATAGCCTTAATCCATACTTTTTACATGTTCCTACAAGCCATTTTTATAGACAAAAGCTTCCAATGGATAGAAAATGACTTTAAAACGGCTAGTTTTCGGTGCTACCGAAGTGACCTTCGGTATCACCGAACTTGCTTCGGTGGTACTGAATTATCTATCGGTAGTACCAAATTAAATCCCTAAAGTTGCTGTTCAAAATATGTCCATTTCGGTGGCACCAAATATTGTTCGTCGATGGTAGTCGGTGTCATCAAATTAACCAGTCGGTGATATCGAATTATAGTCATGAGGTTACTGGTCAGTTTTGAGCACCTTCAGTAACACCGAAGGTATCTTCGGTGATACCGAAGGTGACATTCGGTGATACCTTCTTCCTACTGAAGGTGGACATATTTTCTTATTTTTGTCATTTTAATCATTCAACAACTTGAGCCTTGCTTTAACCAAGACTATAGGATATAAAATATGGACTTGGGATTGCTTTAGAATAGATGACCTAGGTAGATTTTCCTATTTGGGTTGGGATCATCTATTTGCAGGGTTTAAGATCATAGAAGCAATCCTTTCTCTTCAATGTGGCTTTGATGCTTCTGATTCAGTTCGTCTCCAGTCTTCATTTGTCAAGAACTCATCTGAATTTAAGACATAATTAGTCACGTAATTGACAAACATGGGTGTAAATAAGTGCGCTAACAATCTCCCCGTTTGTCAATTACGTGACAGAAATAACCTAACCTACAACCATGTCATGGTCCATACCAATGACATACCAAAACAATAAAGATTACATATCAAAAATAAAATTTACAACTCCAGACTTGACATGTAATACAAAATCATGATGCTCCCCCTTAGTGTTTATCAAGAATAACATGCAATAAGGGAAACAAACAATTTCTACAAGAAATGACATTGTTTTGGTGGCTAGGTTTCTTCTCCCCTTTTTTGTCAGTTATTGATTGGCAAAGGATTTACTAAGAAATAATCCAATAACATAAAGATGTGAATCCAGAGGGTAAGAAAATAGGACAAATATATAATGATATAACTATAAAGATCATCATCTAAGCAAGGAAATATATCATCATAAGCAATCAAATCATATGTTAGATGGAAAGTATAATCACAAAAGGAATATCTAACATGAGCAGAATAGATATCACAATAAATTCATCAAAATTACTACCCTAAGCTTCGGTAGATTCATACATCATCCAAAAAAAAAGTTAAGCCCTTAAGGGCACAATTATCCAAAAAGAAAATATACTATGATTCAGCATCAACTGAATAAAACTTATTTCGATGATCCACCCTCATACGGAGGGATATAAGAACGGCAAGTCAGAAACAATTCAGTGATGTGCTCCCCAGAATGTTGAAGAGCGTCAAGACACAATTTAATCCCGGAGAGTCGATTTTCGTACTGCTAGAGACGAGCTTCTATATTGGACTGCCCTTCAAGAAGTTGACAAGCTAGATCATTCTAGTAAAGAAGACGCCCAGTGCTGAATGATAATGGACTTGGTGCAAGCACCGGGGTACGACAGGAATCCCATCTAGTGGTCATGGGAGTTCTTAAGCTTCTTCGTTACCCTTGCATTCATGATTGACTTTAAGTACCTTTAGTAGGGTTTTCTTGGTAAGGTATACCGCAGGATATATTGTATCACCAGTAGGTGTCATAGCTATAAACTTGGAAAGTTTGCAGATGACACTTGGAAAAAGAATACTTGTGTGGTGAATACCTTTGACAACTTGAATTAATTGTTTCAAAATTAGAGTGAGTAAACATATTTCAGTTCTCTGATAGATATTGCATAGGGTATTTAGAACAACTGGTGAGAGCATATCTCCAGAAACTTCACAAGGATATGCATTGATACTCGGTATCTCATAAAGCACTTTTGTGGTAGAGTCCAGATGTAATGAAGACAGGTAGTTTCTTCTATTTCTGGGTATCATTGAGTCACCACACAGTGTTCTGGTCACTTCTTTCCAGACACATGGATCATTTAAGCAACGATCAGTTGGTGAGGTATGTGTGACTGGAAGATTCAGAAGTTGTCCCAACATCAAAGGAGTGATCTCCTTGGTTTGATTCATATAATTGATGTCGATTGATGAAGGATCATCTTGAACATTATGATAAGAATTCAGGAATTGATAAATAAGGTCATATTATATTTCTCCTCCTAAATAAAGGACATTATCCCACCTCATTGATCCCAGATAAATGTCTATCCCATATGGCTCTATGAGACTGGATTTAACAAATCGATCAAAGGTAAATTCGTTTGCCTTGACACTAGAGTGAGGATAAGGAGTATAGGTTATGATTTTTCTAGATGTGATTTCTCCTTTCACATCTTCCTTTCCTTTAATCTTAATCATGTTGTGCTGAAATCATATGTTAAAACAATAAGTACAAATAGAATAATAACTATTCTGAAAAGATGCTTGTTTCCTCTGACAGAATGAGGTTACAATCACATGTTTTCCAATCAAGCACATACGAGTTTCCTTTAAAAAAATAAAAAAAAACCTTTTTTTATTCTTCATAATTGTAATTCAGTAGGTTGTTTTAGAACACAATGATATCCTTATAAGAGTTGATATGCAGTATGGAGTGATTTAACTATTCGACCATTGCAATCAACATCAAAACCCCCAGATAGTGTGTAATGGGACAAGGTTACTCGGGCCAAGATTTCATTGACATTTTTCCACACACAATCTTTTGTAAAAAAATTTGTAGTAAAGGGCCTCGAAGGATTTATGACTAGTTCCGGTTGATTCTTTAAAGTCGTGTTTCTTTATGGATCGACTTTTCTCTAGACAAGGATAACTCCATTTGTAAAATGAAGTGGAATGATAAAGGACTTATAAAGAGAAGATTGACTTAGGGCAAATGATCATAGTTTTTAAGATGTAAAGTACTAGGAGATACCTTAGATTTTGCTGATTTTGTTGCACAACCCTTTGACCAAACTTTGGAAGAAACATGAGATAACAAAACTGAGCAATAAAGGATTTAAATAACTTGACGTGGCTCAATTTCGGTAGCACCGAAGGTGAGTTCGGTGTTACCGAAGTGTTCCTAGAACTCAAAAGGATCTTTTAAGAATTGATTTTCCTACTATGCACAACTCTAAAATAGGATTCCATGATATGATAGAGAGTGAAAATCTAGTATGAAATTACCAAAATGTTTAGAGGCCAAGAATCCTCAGATTTACCATTTAGATAAAAAAAAATGAATAAATAACCATTCATTGGAGATGGTTGATCAATAGGTAATAATCTTTTAATTACAATATGTGTATCAACCTTTTCTGGTTCAAGATAAGTATCATAACATTCACGAGTAAAAAAAAAAGGTTATGTATGATACTTGTTCTATATATATATATATATATATATATATATATAGGGAAAAGGTAAAATGAGCTCGAGTGTATTACGGTCATCCATGAGGTCGAGCTATGTGGGCCCCACCGTGATGCCTTTCGAACATCAAAACCGTCCACCAGATGCACCATTCCATCGTGGGCCTGGACGGCGCAAAATCAGCCGTATACGGAACTCAGGTGGGCCATACCATCTAAAATCATGTGAATACATGCCAAAAACATATAAAAGCACTTGGTGGGGGCCCACCTGAGTTTTCCATGCACCTGAAACTTGGTCCAACCCTCATTCAAGTGGGACACACATAATGGATGGGCTGGATTTGCAAACCACATCTCGGTGGGCCCTCAAAAATGGTTATGAACGTTTTAATGGTGCACGGCCCCTCTGCACTTTTGTATGTGGTGTGGCCCACAAAATTCACAGATTGACTTGATTTTGGGCCGTCCAGACCCATGATGGAATGGTGCATCTAGTGGACGATGTTGATGTTTGAAAGGCATCATGGTGGGGCCCACACAGCTCGACCTCATGGACGACCGTAATATGCTCGAGCTCATTGTACCTTTTCCCATATATATATGGAATTGTTTATCATGAAACCATTTTTATCAAACTCCATGAAGAAATTATTAGTCAAGAATTTTTGTGAATTGCTTCAAAATTAATATTCTTTTTAAAGTTCTAGAATCAATTTTAATCTACTATGATTTATTCCTTGACCAATCAATACATTTTTTTTAATGGGTCACTTTTACTTGACCCATTACAAATTAGATCAAAAGATGGGTCAAGATAACTTGTTAATTTACATGGACCAAATGTTACAAGGGCTTGAGTCATTTCTAGGGCACTTATGTTTGTTTTGTGTTACTCATTTGGTAACCACTTTCTTTGAGCCAGAGGAGTATTTCTCTGAGTGACTTCTAAATGATTTAGATGTGACTTTGTGATTCGTCTTGGAAGTAACATCAGATTTCTTGACCATAGGACATTCCCATTTGTAGTGTCCTATCTTTCCATAGTGATGGCATTCAACTGAATCTTTCTGATTTGGAGTACTTGAATTTTTCATCATTGATGAAGTAGAGGAAGATTTTGATTTATATCATAGGCCTGTCATATTTTTGAATTTTTTACCCATGCCTAGAAGTTTTTTCAAATTTTCATTGCTTTGAGTAAATTTTTGAGTTAGTTCTTCTGTTTGATCAGAATATTTTACTTCCATTTTTAGTTTCTTGTTTTTTCTTTTTAATTTTTCAACTTTTAATTCTAGAAGTTCAATTTCGTTGATCAAATTAGCAAAAATTATGCTTCTAACTCTAGTTCCTCTCCCCTTTTTAATTTTCTCAAGATCAAGTTCATCTTCCTCATCCAAATTTTTAGGAACGGCTGTAGTGGTTGAGGCCATGAGAATCTTCAGTGAATTTTTGTCTCCATGACTACCTGACTCATCTAAATCTGAATTTGAGTCATCAATGTTTGTCATGCCCCAAACTTGGAAAATGGGCTCATAGAATTCCCGATCATCGAATCCAGTACTGACAGCATCCGCAGTACCCCATTCTCGGCTCCCAGCGCCCATACACCAAGTTCTTATCCTGGGATCCTACACGGAGGATTTTTAGTGTAAAATTTTTTATAAATAAAGGAGCATAACCACAAGTGTACCCAAGTTACAAAGGAAACATCATCATCACATATCCACTAATATTAAAAACTTGCGTACAATACATGAAGAGGAAATATAAGATAAATGCCAAAAGCTCAAGAAGCTCTGCCGCACGCTCCTGCCTCAGCTTAACTGCGTCCTATCGTCACCTTCACACATTTATTGTGCATAAGCTTATAGAAAGCTTAGAGTATAAGACCCGTATCCTAGTCCGTACCATTCCATAGACCCTTGCGATCCTCCCTGTTGAATTCCGGCAACCCGGGACCTGTAATCGGCATTTGCGCGTGACCCTGAGTCGCACCCCGTAGATAAGAGTCAGCTCGACTCGAAACTTGTACCATCGCGGCCGCACCATCGCCGCAGTTCCAATGCCGCGTCTTGCACACCAATGCGATACCCTGTCCAGGAGTTGTGGGCCCACGTATATTTCGAAGAAATGCCGTGCATTGCGAATTCTGAGAAAATCTTTACAACCCATCACATCAATCAATCAAGTACTAGTCAAATACACAACCAATGCATCTCCCATCCCTTTCTTACCAATAAAGACAAGCAACTCGTACCCTATGCCACCTCACCCCCCATAAGTTAACTCTCTTATACACACCCATTCCTCTCTTACACTACCCATTCCTCTCATCCCATCCTTCTTACACAACCCCACTCCTCTCTCATTTCACTCCATTCTCTACCATTTCCCAAGCAACCATGTGAGAAGAATCCTAAGGAGAAAGAACTTTGTGTGTGGCCCACTCCCTACCCAAAATCCCTTATCCTAGCCCTTTAATCCTCATCATCTTCCATTAAAGAGAGAGCCAAGGAGTTTGGCATTTCATCGGACCAAGAAGATCCAGTGGTGGGTGTTCTTATATGTTTAGATTTTATTTTTGATGATGGGCTAAGTGGGGCCTACTGATTGATGGTACGGATCTCACTTTAGACACTAGGTATGGCCGATGGCCCACCATGATTCACATGATCATTCCATGATGGGGCCATTCTCCATGGACCCCATCATGATGTTTATTTTCCTAGCATGAAAAGGTCATCTAGACCTTGCATTTTGGTGGAGATGGGATCTCCACCGTTCATTTTGATTAGTGAGCCCACATGTAATGGGACCCACTTGATGTATGTTGTAATGCATGGAAGGGAGGGCCAATAGTGCCGGTGTCCCTCCATCACATGTCTCTCTCTCTCTCTACCATATTCCATGGCCCACCTTGATGAATGATCCACGCCGTCTACTGGTGGTGAAACCCACCTCGCTACCTGTCCAGCAGACAGGCCTGTTGCCCATCCACCTGGATAGGCCCAGATGAAGAGAAAACGCAAATATCATCTCTGTCGCAAAGCTGGTGGGTCCCACATGTGTGGACCCACCTATGATGCATGGATCTTACATCTACACCGTTCGTCTAGCATCCAGGGCCTAGACGCTGGAGCAGGTTAGCAATTAAAAATAATAATAATAATAACATAATAACATAATAAATAATATATATAATATTAAATATACTATGTGGTGAGCCCCATGTGGGAACCCACTTGCTGTGGGCCAACCATGATGTAAGGGTCTTATCCACACCGTCCAGCATTCTGGACTAGTGGGACCCGCTTGCATGTATATGTTTCCAATCCACGTTGTCCACCCATTTCATCCAGATCATCCATCTGTTTGGATGTGGTGTGGGCCACCTTGATGCATGTATTATATCTCCACCGTCCATCCTGGACGGTGGGCCAGCAGGCCACACCAGCAACATCAGTTGCTGATGACATCAACAGGTCCGTGGGACCCACTTGACCATGATGTATGTGTTATCTCTTAGTCGTTCGTCCGTTCTGGACGGGCGGCGCCCACATTGGTGTGTTGTATATGCACACCGTCCATCTGGACGGTGCTACATGGGCCACCCCATGATGTATGCGTTGATCCACACCATCTATTAGGTGAACCACACTGTAATACCAGTGAGAGATTGAATGTCCACCATTAAAATCCTTTTGGGAGCATCGAAGTTCTGGATCAATATGATATTTGTTTTTCCTCTTGATTTAGGTCTTTGTGACCATGTGACAGATTGGATGGAAATTAAACATTATGGTGGGCCCTGTGGAGTTTTAACAGTGGAAATCATTATCACTACTGCTATTTGTGGTATGGTCCAGATGATATTTCGATCATTATCCGCTGCTATTTAATGTATATGGTGTGGCCCATGCATTGTGTCCCACTTGATGTATATGATGTGGCCCATGCGTTGTGGCCTATCTTAATGTATATGAGGCCCATTGATGTGGACCACTTAATGTATATGAGGCCCATTGGTGCGGCCCATGTGATGTGGCCCACTTGATGCATATGAGGCCCATTGGCGCGGCCCATGTGATGTGGCGCACTTGATGTATATAAGGCCTATTGTGATGTATTTGAGGCCCATGGGTTGAGGCCTAATGTGATGTATATAAGGACCATGACTGAGGCCTAATGAGACATATGTCAGGCCTCTGTGTGGGGCCGAATGTGATGTATATGAGGTCCATCACGATGTGTGATTCCACCATGATGTATGTAATGATGTTTATGGCGGGCCATGCCTTGGGGCAATGATGGTTTGACGTCCACATTGTAAGAGTAATGATGATTAAATGTCTGCATTATAACTCTCCCTAGGGCCCATAGTTAGGCCCATACTTGTTGTGTGTAGGCTGTTTAGGCCCATCTTTGTTATGAAGATAGTTCATCACCATATAACATGCTTAGTATAACTCCATGATTCATGCCTATAAGCATTATATGTATATTAGATATGAGGAGTGACTAATCATAACATATGCCATTGGGCGGATTGTTTATGGGACTCACTAATAGGAGTTGCCCACATGAGCACACGATACGCGTAGGATTGCTACATGACTGGACAGTGTGATTCATGCATCTCGCATTTGTAACATGATCATTGTACGCCTTAGAGACATCAGGGTCATGGCCTCCACAGGTATGAATGGTCGGATTGGATACTGAAAATATTGGCTTTAACACTGTGGGCACATAGGATGTCCTTGGGTGAAAGTCTCAGAACCTTTTTGGTACCATGAGATGCTCCAACATCTAGATTGAGTGGATACACAAGTGCATGAGTGCCGAATACCAGTAGGCCGCGTCTCCCACTGTGTTATAGTCGGTTAGAAGGGGGTGTGGCCTTTTCCGCCCGAGTGAGGGGGCTGTAAGCTAGGCTGAGTTTGACCAGCTCTAAATGGGTCCACTATCGACAAGCCAGGTAGATATTGGCAGACTGCTAGTCAACTGGATAGTGCAGTCTCTTCCACTCATTGGGTTGTGCGGCTAGGGAGGCGGCAGTCAATGTGGAGTGTACTAGACCCCGGTGATATCCCAAAGGGGAACTGTACTGATATATGTACTTGATGAGGACTGACATGCTTACGTTGCATCTCGCATATCACATTTGGCTACGTAGGCCTCGCATCATATGACCCTGATATCGCCGATAGCATTCATACCTTACATTGCATAACCTTGGTACGGCTGGTAGTATTCATGGACTTACCAGCATATTTTTGTATTACTCTAATATTACATACTTGGCACTTGCATTGCGCACACACTTACACCACCCTCTAGGCTTTTCGTAAGCTTATGCACGACCGTTGCATGCAGGTAACGTTGGATCGCAGCAGCAACACAGAGGCCAGAGCATGTAGCTGAGCTTTTGGAGTTTCGATATCTATATTTGTATTTCTTTTCCGCATTGTACTCAAAGTTTTTGATATAGTGGATATGTGGTGATGTTGTTTTTGAAATAGCGATGAAGACCGCTTAAGTTGAAGAGGGAATATGCCAATATGTCCTAGAGGGGGGTGAATAGGACTTTTAAAAGTTTTTATGATTTATTTAAAATCCTATTTCACTAATCATTTTAAATATACAATTATCAGGATTACTCAAATGTAACTTTTCTAGCTTCCAAGCTTGGTATAGGATCCAATCATAAACTGCTTAAAGAGTTAACAATATAAAGTTAAGTTCATGATGGATATGACTGTGTAAGTGTGTGAGAAGTGATCAGATATTCAGATATGGAAATATTAATGTAAATCACTTAATCAACATAACAATCTCAAACACAGTCATTTAATAGTGGTTCGACGATAAGTCTACTCCACTCCCGGCTGCTGCACTCAACCCTTGAGTGTACCGGATTTCACTAAAGAGGTTTCCCAGGGTTTACCTCAAACCTAAGGTTTTAAATCAGGTTCACCTTCAACCTTTACACGGAGGTTTCTACTTGGTTCACCTCTAACCCTGGAGTTTTACTGGTTCACTCCTAACCAGATGTTTATGCTCTCCATAGAGTAAGGGTCCACACAATGCACCCGAGAGTTTTACTAGTTCACTCCTAACCAGATGTTTATGATCTCCATAGAGCAATGGTCCACACAACGCACCCACCACTTACACTCCTGCCGAAGGCCTCCTTGAGGACTTTAAAGGGTGAGAACCACTTAAGACCCAATCCTAGAAAGGAATGATCGCAAGTGTCCTCTTGGTCTCTAGATACTTACAGATAAGTTGATGAGTCCTGTTATGCACAACGCCGAAGATCTCCTCCTCCTTGTTGACGAAGAGTCTTCTTCTTCCTTGATCCACAACACAAAAGATATACCAAGACTAGGCTTAGGGTTGGGTCAAGGTTAAGATGGAATCCTACTCTCTAAAGGTTTACCTATAAGGAAGGTATAGTAGTTCCAATCTTATGCATTCAAGGCATCTCAGCTTAATGATTTGCCATTATGGTAGTAGCTAAAGGATCCTTGAATGCGGAAGTTCATTCCCCAATCCACTCTATTGAATTCAATGATGAGGGTGGATTGGAGGATGAACTCTCTCGAGAGAAAGGGCTTAGGGTATAAGATGTAAGTTGAAACACACAAAAGCTTTCTCTTTTCTCTCTTATAGCAACAAAAGACAAGTCCTCAATATATAGGCAAAAAGCTCCAATAGATATAAAACGGTCACATTTATGACAGAGTTCGATATCATCGAGCAGGTTTGATATCATCGATCAAATACTCTCGATTGCATCGATGGTCTGCTCGATGACTCAGACTCGATGTCATACGCTTTTGAAACTTCTTGCCAATTGGTCGATGAATCGAGACCATGGTCGATGTCATCAGATTTCGAACTCCGATTCCATCGGGGACAGGATCGATCCATCGACATTTAAAAAATGAGAGAGGCTTGACTTTGAAATATTTCAGGATTTCAAGATTGATCGGGGAACCATCGAGATCATCAGAATTTGAATGTTGATGATATCGAGATCAGAGTCGAGGCATCGATAATTCCACCTGATTTATCTTAAGCTTGCTAGACAATTTATAGCTTTGTTCGATGCAATCAATCTGGTGTCGATATTATCGATATTTGAATATCGATTATATCGAAGGGTCCCCGATCATAGTTAAGAACAACCTGAAATTTCTGCTGTAAGATATGCACGCCCACGATCGATATCATCGATGGACTTTCGATGTTATTGACATTTGAATTCAGATCATATCGGAAGAGCATCGATGCTATCGAAAACTTTTGAGATTTTCTTTAAAAAATAGGGGCACCAGAAAACTGTCTGTCGATCTTATCGAGCCACTCTCGATGGACTCGAGATTTGAATATTGATGATATCGATAGGTGTATCGATACATTGATAATTCGTCCAGATATATTATGAAGTTGCTGGACATATTTGTACTTATATCGAGGATATTGATATATGTATTGATACATCGATAAATCCGTCCAGATGAATATTTAGTTGCTGGACACTTTTGGTCCTCTCATTGATAATATCGTTAAGGTATCGAGGACATCGACAGAACAGGTCGATCATATCGAGGGTATTTCGATAAGATCGACAAGGCGAGAAAAATATAGAGATTTTCCTATTTTGAAAAAGTTTTCTCACCTAAAAAATCCTAAGATGTCTATTTTATTTTAAGGGTTTTAATCACCTGGTGTTTTACTACATGGGATGTGAGGCTATGATTTACCTATTGCGAGCTTCCACACATCCGGTTGAGGCAGGCGCTTGAAATAATCTTCCTATCAAGTTCTGTAGCCAGTCTGACTTACCATTTACATAACTTGACAAACCAGGGCAAAGTAGGTGCACTTTCAATCTCCCCCTTTGTCAATTACGTGACAAAATACCCAAAACACCCTAGAACACTTCTAGACACACCCTAAATTGTATGTACATGCATTTGCACAATTTTACAATTCTTTTACCCCATGTAAACATTCTAGAAGTATCTGCTCCCCCTTACTTCAAAACTCCCCATTTCTTGGTGCAGCTGCTCCCCCTTACACCTGCAACAATATTAGATATACGATTTTCTGCTCGAGGTGTTTTGATCTGTTCTCCCCCTTTTTGTCAGTCATTGGCAAAGGTATAGCAAGTGATAGTGACTGAATAGTGAATTGCATGGGAGAACCATTAGGCATAAGTAAATGAATTTGATGTATAAGAGTTAGTGCATTTTAGTCAAACATCAATCTCAGAATGAATGCATATTAGATAAGATATAGCAGTTTTCAATTATATGCAAACCATAACTTGATAAACTAGGGGAGCTCAAAACAAAAATATGGTATTAATAGTATGAATCCTGTTCAGCCATATATATATAAAAAAAGACTAAAGTTATCTGATTATCCAAAATAGACTGCTTAAGATTGGCAGCAAATTAACAGTTATCCCAGTAAAAACACCAAGCCCAAAAAAATGGCATTTGGTTAACGCGACTAGCTTCTACCGTCTTCTCGAGTCATCGCGTGTGAGTAAATCAACAACTTGTTGATTTGTTTGTTAGAGAGAATCAAATTTTTCTTCAATCACGGTGAGACGTCTCTCACAATTGTGAAGTCGTTCCTCCATGCTCGCCATACCGTTCAGTAGGTGATGTTCAAGATGATGAGTTTGGCGGTTTGTGATCGACTCCGGACT
The DNA here is from genome assembly GCA_030180095.1 of Magnolia changhungtana. Classification (NCBI taxonomy): domain Eukaryota; kingdom Viridiplantae; phylum Streptophyta; class Magnoliopsida; order Magnoliales; family Magnoliaceae; genus Magnolia; species Magnolia changhungtana. The sequence goes on along the minus strand of JASAUF010000066.1, from coordinate 364,391 downwards.
TAGCAATGGCATTCGGTTGGATGCCCATGGATATGACGGAGGAGTATATGGAGCAGCTGATTGCAGGGGAGCACTGTTCTCAGGAAGAACTAAAGGAAGACAGAGTTGCTGTGCTAATTGAGCCGAATCACTATCAAACCACTTCTTTAGATAGACTCTATCAGATGAGGCAGGAATACCAACATGATGAGCTAATTTACAGATGAGTACAGGAAAAGCTAGTGTATCCTGATAATTTCCTTGAATGACCCGAATTATCTGTTTAAGAAAGAGTGTTGGAAGGCACACCTGAACTTCCGGTTATATATCATACAGTACATTTAACACAAAGGGAGATAGATGATTACCATTTACATCACAAGGATAGACATTGGATTCAAAAATGTCATGAAGGATTTTAAAGGTGGGTCCAAGATGATTAATATGAAGGAAATTATCATCGTTCCGAGAAATAGTAGTTTCTTGACATAGTGCACGAGTTATCTCGCCCTAGACACCAAGACCATTTAGATTCTGATTCATAACAGGAATGCAAGTGACTTGGAGATCTAAGAGGTTGCTCAAGGTGATGGGAGTGATGTGCTTGGAGTAATGCAGCAATTCTACTTAAATACAAGGTGGATCGTCACAAATAACATGACATTTGCTAAGGAAGTCATAAATTACTCCAATTTGATAAGTACCACCAAGATTCAAAATATTTTGCCATCCAATGACTTCTAGAAGCAGACCGACACCAAAAGACTCAATGGCGCTGTTGAGAACCAGACGTTCAACGACAGTGTCTGGATGTCTCACTGATGAAGTGAGTTGATGCATACTGGGTTGTTTTGCTTTCCCTTTTGAAGACTGAGAAAGGGACTTACCTTTCCCTTTATTCATGATTTTTCAGTGTAAGAGGCGAGTAAAGGTAAGGAAGGTCAACCAAGAGAATGGAAAGTACCTAACCAAATGTGAGATTAGACTCTGGAGTGGAAGGGATGGAAGGATAATACCTATTTCTTTTGACGCTTCTGGGACCCGTTAATGATCTTTTGCCCGAGGATTCGAGCAGAGAGCAAAACAAATTTTTTTTCAGAGAAATAAAATTCTTTCACTCGATCGCCTTTTATCGGCCAGGAGTCTTCGATTTTATCGAACTTACTTTCGATTATATCGATGATCCACATCCGAAGTTATCGGCAATTGCTTCAATAGTAGTCCCAATCTGTGACTTTCCACATTCTGAAGAGACGTCGATGATATCGACCCATGATCGATTAATCGGAAATAACAGATCGATAGGAATGAAAAGGAATATTTTTCTTTTTCGACCCTTCAAGTATATCAATAGCATACTCAACAAAATTATGTACAATTACTGTACATCAAAAATTATAAACATTTGCATGTTTATTTACAAAAGATTGAGGTGAGAAACCTCAGATATATCATTTTACACTCAACAAAATTGCATCATTTCAACAAATATCTAGATCTAGATGCATGATCTAGACTTGTTTTTCTCTGCTCAGTATTTCTAGGCATCAGTCCTTTCTATGCCTCTGATGATGTAGCAGTGGTTGTTTGTGCGATGACCCTTAATTACTGATTTTCTTGATTGATCTAGGATATCGAATTCTTCTTTGTTGAATTTGACCACATGCCCATTATCACAGATTTGAGAGATGCTTAACAAATTATGTGCTAGTCCTTTTATGCAAAAAGCATTCTCATTTTTGAGCAAATCAATTCCTCTTATCATTCCTTGTTCAATTACATTGGCAGTGGCTCCATCTCTGTAGGTGATTATCTCTTTATGAAGATTTTTATAGTTAGATAGAAGGGATTTGTCACCTGTGACATGTCTTGAGCAACCACTGTCAAGGTTCCATTTGACCTCATTGCCAGGTAGACGATCTGAATGTGTAGCAAGGCAATTTAGCTTTTCCTTAATCATCCACTTTGTGACATGAGTTTTACTTGTGGTAGATTTGTTCATCTTATCCGATTTATCCACATGACTTAATGACTCCTTCATCCTGTCAACTAGCACAAGTGGTGATGATTGCATATTTCTTTTGTTTAGCTCATAAACTGTCTTACCATTTTTGTGACGAGCTGGGATAGGTCTGATGTTACTACTAGAGGCAACAGATTTTCCAAAAGGTTGTGCATTATATTCAGTTTTTGTTCTAGCTTTTCCATAACCTAATCCCTTTTTGTCCTCTCCACATTTTCCCATGCCTAAAAGTTTTTCTAACTTCTCACCACTCTAGGAAAACATACAGTTTTTCTTGGCATTTTTTCTGGACTCTTCTAGATTAAACAGGAGTGTGTGATTTTCATTTTGAAGGAGCAAATTCTTGTCTTTTAATTGCTCAACCTGTTTGCTTAGTTTTTCAGTTTCAGTTTTAAGAAAGGTATTAATTCTCTCAAGTCTATCATTTTCTGAGTGATGTTGTTGTAAATCATTGATTAGATGTGTATTAGTTTCTACAGTTTTGTCCAAATCTGTTTGTAACAATTGGTTTTTTACTTTCAGATATTCCCAGTCTTTTAGCCACTTTAATGCTATGGATATAAAGCTGATTGTAAGCATCTTGTAGCTTATCATTTTCTTCTTCTTCTTTTTCTTCGTCAGATTCCTCATTGTCAGATAGAAATGATTTTGTGGCTTGCTGTTTTTTCTCGTTCTCAGATTTAGTGGGAATGATCGAATCAGTGGAGACCATGAGAATTTTCAATGATTTCCGATCTTCGTTGCTTTCTGAGTCATTAGATTCTGAATTTGACTTATCTGTATCATCCCACGTGGCGGCCATTGCCTTGCCCTTGGTTTTTCTGTTTGGGCAGTCGGTAGATAGGTGTCCATACTCTCGACAGGCGTAGCATTGTGGTTCTTTGGTCTTTTTACCAAATTTGCCTGTAGAGAGTTTGTTATCCACCTTTCCACCTCTAGAGGGACGGCCACGATTCTTTTGAAAGAATCTTCTGAATCTTTGTGCCAGCAAAGCCACTTCTTCATCTTCATCTTCCTTTTCACTTTCACTGTCCTCATGTATTGTTTTCTTTGAAGTTTTTAGGACAGTGTTTTTGGATTTTTGGGATTGAGTGAAGTGTAGTTCAAAAGTTTGTAGGGAACCTACTAGTTCTTCTACTTTCATCTCGTCTATATTCCTACACTCCTCAATTGTTGTTACTTTGGGATTAAACCGCTCCGGTAGAGATCTCAAGATTTTCCTACAGATTTTAGGTACCGGAACTTTCTCTCCCAATCCACCCATAGAGTTGCAAATAATATTTAGCTTTGTAAAGAACTCCATAAATGTCTCATGCTCTTCCATTCTGAGATTTTCAAACTGTGAAGTCAAGAGTTGTAGTTTGGATCGCTTCACAGTACTTGTGTCTTCATGGGTTGTTTCTAGGGGATCCCATGCTTCTTTAGATGTCCCACACATGCTTATTTGATGGAAGATATCTTGGGACACAGCACAGTAGATAGCATTCATAGCCTTGGCTTCAGATGTTTGCCTTTCTTTGTCGAATGCTGTCCACTTTTCTTTGGGTTTGGGCTTTGTGATTGTTATGCCACTATCAACTACAATTTGTTCAGTAGGTGGCACATATCCACTTTAAACTATATCCTAAACGTCATGATCCAAAGATCTCAGAAAGTAGTGCATCCTAGCCTTCCAGTATGCATAATTTGAACTATTAAATACTGGAGGTCCAGTACTGATGAGCCTGCCCCTTTGGCCATATTCCCAACTTCAGTCAAGATCACTCTCTAGGCGGTGGAACCCTTAAAGAGAGACCCGCTCTGATACCAATTGAAATAGCGGTGAAGACCGCTTGAGTTGAAGAGGGAATATGCCAATATGTCCTAGAGGGGGGTGAATACGACTTTTAAAAGTTGTTATGGTTTATTTAAAACCCTATTTCACTAATCCTTTAAATATACAATTATCAGGATTACTCAAATGTAGCTCTACTGGCTTCCAAGCCTGGTAGAGGATCCAATCATAAACTACTTAAAGAGTTAACAATATAAAGTCAAGTTCATAATGGATATGACTGTGTAAGTGTGTGAGAAGTGATCAGATATTCAGATATAGAAATATTAATGCAAATCACTTAATCAAAATAACAATCTCAAACACAGTCATTTTATAGTGGTTCGACGATAAGTCTACTCCACTCCCGGCTGCCGCACTCAACCCTTGAGTGTACTGGATTTCACTAAGGAGGTTTCCCAGGGTTCACCTCAAACCTAAGGTTTTAAATCAGGTTCACCTTCAACCTTTACACGGAGGTTTACAACCCTGGAGGTTTCTACTTGCTCTCCACCTCAACCACCCGAGAGTTTTACCGTTCACTCCTAACCAGATGTTTATGATCTCTACAGAGCAAGGGTCCACACAACGCACCCACCATGTACACTCCCGCCGGAGGCCTTCTTGAGGACTTCAAAGGGTGAGAACCACTTAAGACCCAATCCTAGAAAGGAATGATCGCAAGTGTCCTCTTGGACTCTAGATACTTACAGATAAGTTGATGAGTCCCGTTAAGCACAACGTCAAAGATTTCCTCCTCCTTGTTGACGAAGAGTCTTCTTCTTCCTTGATCCGCAACACAAAAGATATACCAAGACTAGGCTTAGGGTTGGGTCAAGGTTAAGATGGAATCCTACTTTCTAAAGGTTTACCTATAAGGAAGGTATAATATTTCCAATCTTATGCATTCAAGGCATCCCAGTTTAATGATTTACCATTAAGGTAGTAGCTGAAGGATCCTTGAATGCGGAAGTTCATTCCCCAATCCACTCTATTGAATATCAATGATGTGGGTGGATTGGAGGATGAACTCCCTCGAGGGAAAGGACTTAGGGTATAAGATGTAAGTTGAAACACACAAAATCTCTGTTTTCTCTCTTACAACAACAAAAGACAAGTCCTCTATATATAGGCAAAAAGCTCTAATGGATATAAAACGGTCACATTTATGACAGAGTTCGATATCATCGAGCGTATACTCTCGATAGCATCGATGGTCTGCTCGATGACTCGGACTCGATGTCATACACTTTTGAAACTTCTTGCCAATTGGTCGATGAATCAAGACCATGGTCGATGTCATCGGATTTTGAACTTCGATTCCATCGAGGACAGGATCGATCCATCGACATTTAAAAAATGAGAGAGGCTTGACTTTGAAATATTTCAAGATTTCAAGATTGATCAGGGAACCATCGAGATCATCGGAATTTGAATGTCGATGATATCAAGATCAGATTCGAGGCATCGATAATTCCACCTGATTTATCTTGAGCTTGCTGGACAATTTATGACTTTGTTCGATGCAATCGATCTGGTGTTGATATCATCGATATTTGAATATCGATTCTATCGAAGGGCCCCCGATCATAGTTAAGAACAACCTAAAATATCTGTTGTAAGATATGCGCGCCCATGATCGATATCATCGATGGACTTTCGATGTTATCGACATTTGAATTCAGATCAGATCAGAAGAGCATTGATGCTATCGAAAACTTTTGAGATTTTCTTTAAAAAACAGGGGCGCCGGAAAACTGTTTGTCGATCTTATCGAGCCACTCTCGATAGACTCGAGATTTGAATATCGATGATATCGATAGGTGTATCGATACATCGATAATTCGTCCAGATATGTTATGAAGTTGCTGGACATATTTGTACTTATATCAAGGATATCGATATGTGTATCGATACATCGATAAATCCGTCTAGATGAATATTTAGTTGCTAGACACTTTTGGTCCTCTCATCGATAATATCGTTAAGGTATCGAGGACATCGACAGAATAGGTCAATCATATCGAGGGTGTTTCGATAAGATCGACAAGGTGAGAAAAACATAGAGATTTTCCTATTTTGAAAGGGTTTTCTCACCTTAAAAACCCTAAGATGTCTATTTTGTTTTAAGGGTTTTAATCACCTGATGTTTTGGGATATGGGATGTGAGGCTATGATTTACCTATTGCGAGCTTCCACACATCCGGTTGAGGCAAACACTTGAAATAATCTTCCTATCAAGTTCTGTAGCAAGTCTGACTTACCATTCACGTAACTTGACAAACCAGGGCAGAAGTAGGTGCACTTTCAATTTTGTGACTTGGTTATGCTTGTGGTTATGCTCTATTATAAAAAAAATCATATTGAAAATCTTCCTTGTAGGATCCCAGGATCGGAATTTGGCATATGAGTGAAGGGAGGCGAGAAGGGGGCATTACGGAGGCTATCGACGCCGGATTCGGCGATCGAAAATTTTGTGAGTCCAGTTTCCGAGTTTGGGGCGTGACATAGAGGGTGGTATATGTATGTACGCAAGATAAGTGTTAAGCACACAAATATCAGCATAAGCGAAATACTGGCAAGGCTATAAGTCATTCAATATCAGAGTATGCAATGCAGAACGGCTATGCAATGCAGAGTTATAATAAGCCAAATATCAGATACCGAGGATGCAATACAATATACAATTCTGAAGGGCTACGAATACCATTAACCTCATCTAGGCCATATAAATGCAGAAACATAGCAACCCAAATGCAATATGCAGATCCTGACGAGTCCATAATTCCATCAACCTCATTCAGGATATGCAATACAGAAGCATAACAAATCAAATGCTGTGTGTTGAGGATGCAATGCAATATGCGGTGCGAAAGAAATGACCAAACTATAGTGTAAAGTCGGGATGATAGTATATAATATCGCAAGATATGGGGTCCATCATAAGGGACTTCTATCCAAACTAGTCCCATACCTAAATTTGGATAGCTAAACTCAATGTGGTAAACTCCTGATCTCAAGTTGGTCGCGCCTCCCAACCGAAACCTTGGCCATTGCAAAGGTATACATAACAAATTAGTTGCTCACCACCAGCCCGAGTGGATAGTGAATGAATGAATGAATGAGTAAAATATTGAGTATGCAACTCCTGTTTAATAAATCACATATCAGTACCGTACATCTCTGGGATCATCACCGGCGTCTAGTACATTCTATGTCAGCTTGCCTCCCCATCAAGTGCACAACTGGGTAAGTGAAAGAGACCTCACTATCTGCCTACCAATATCGGCCTGACTCATTTATAGCAGACCCATTTATGAGCTGGTCAGACTCAGCCTAACATTGCCTACTCCCTCAAGCGGGCAAGGCCACACCCTCTCTCAATCGACCATGACATAGTGGGAGACATGACCTCCTAGTATTCGGCCCTCATGCGCTCATTCATCCACTCAGTCTAGACGTTGGGGTCATCTCCTAGCCTCGGGGGTTAGAGATTTTCACCCAGGGATATCTATGGAGCCTCGATGCTAGAACCAAACATTTTCGGTGTCTCATCTAACCGTCCACGGTATGCCTGTGGAGGTCACGACCCTGATGTCGCTAGGGTGTACGGTGGTTATATCACAAAATGCGAGATGCATGAGTCATACCATTCAGTCATGCATCAAATCTGCACGTACCGCACACTCATGTGGGGCAACTACGTCTCTCAGGGAGTCCCATAAACAATCTGCCTAATGGCACATGCTATGCTCAATCACTCCTTATAATAAGCACGCAGATGAGGCGTTTGGGCATGTATTATGAAGTATACCAAGAATGATTATAATCACATACATCATAGTGGGCCAGTATGAGATGATCCATGGCCTGTATAGGTGAATGGGTAGTGTGCAATAATCACCTACACATGATGGGCCTCACACATACAATGGGCCTCACGCATATAATGGTCCTCACACATATAATGAGCCTCTTACATCACAATTGGGTCTCATACAATCATAATGAGTCTTAAACAATCACAATGGGCCTCATGCAATCACAATGGGCCTCGTACCATCACAATGGATCTCATACAATTATATTGAGTCTCATATAATCACGATGGGCCTCATATAATCACAACGAGCCTCACATGGTCACAGTGGGCCTCATATAATCACAATTAACCTTACAATGACCTTATACAATCATAATGTTATACTAACACATACTTAGTGCGTATACTAACATAGTCGTAATCAATAATCGGCCTATATATGGCGGGGTCCATAGAAGGACAATAGATCTAATCCATAACATGAGGATCAGTCCTCAACAGTGGATATATCAAATCTAATACCACAGATTCTTCTACCTATGGCCAGAGGTAATGATACATCCTCCTCATAACAAGGATGGGTCTAAATGGCCTACTCATGGGCCTAAGAGTGGGCTTCCAAGTTTAGGTACTTTTACTAGCATCAATTGGGACCCAAAGAATTGGGATAGCCCAATAACGCGAGATGGATCATATTAATAATAATAGAGGCCCATCAATTTGGTTTAGCCCATTAAGGGAAAATGAGAATGAGCCTAATACAATCATAATAAGCTCATACCATCTCAATGGCTTGTATCATGATGTTATACTAGCACGTACTCATAGTCGACATCGATAATTTGCTTATACACAAGGCGGGATCCATAGATGGACTGCAGATCCATAACATGAGGGTCGATCCTCAACTGTGGATATACCAAATCTGATAACACATATCCTTCTGTCTATGGTGATGATGAACTCTCCTCATATCAAGGTTGGGCCTAGGTGGCCTACCTATAATCCTAAGGATTCGGAACGGGCTTCCTTCACCATTCAATCATATGGCCCGCTAAATGCCCTTGGAGGCCTAAATAAGTCCTAGATGAACTCCAAGATTAAAACAAACCTACTAGTAACTAATGGGAGCCCAACATTTTAGGTTAGTGCAAAAGAATAGATGGATCATGTAATCTCAGTGAGGCCCAATGATTTGGGTCAACCCACTTAGAGAAGGATGAGAATGGGCCTAACAAAGGCCTAAGGGAAGGTCACAATGTGGACGTTTAACCATCATTACCCATCAATGTGGACATTTAACTAACATTGCTCCTAAGGAGTGGCCCACATTTTATTATTATTATTTTTTTTACGCACGCACACACACACCCCCACACACGCACACACTCACTCCCTACACCTGGGGAATTCCACCCCCCTATGGATACTCGAACCCTAGAACGGGAGTTGAAACTCCCAAAGTCTACCACCCGTCCAAGAGTAAAGTGGGCCCATTGCCTCACACAAGGGCCCCATACACAACATAATGGGCCTCACATAGAGGGCCTAATATATATCACGATGCGCCTCACTCATGGGCCATATATGCATCACATTGGACCTGACTCATGACCACATATACATCATAATGGGCCTCATCACATGAGCCATATATACATCACATCGGGCCCAATATCTGGGCCTCAAATACATTACAATGGGCCTTATACTTGGGCCCTAAATATATCACAATGAGCCTTAGCAAATGGGCCACAAATACATCACAATGGGCCTTGCCAAATGGGCCACAAATACATCATAATGGGCCTTGCCAAATAGGCCACAAATACGTCTCAATGGGCCTCGCCAAATGGGTGTCAAATGCGTCACAATGGGTCTCACACAAGGGTGTCAAATGCATCACAATGGGCCTCATCACCTGAGCCTCAAATGCATCACGTTGGACCTCATCATAAGGATGGACAGTGTGCTTGTAACATACATCAAGGTGGGCCCGAACAGTGTAGATGGGCCCAACTCATACAGCAAGTGGGCTTTGCATGCACAGTGGGTAGGCCTGCACTAGAGAAACGGATAGACAGCATGGATATGAAACACATACAACGTGCTGGGGTCCACGTCTAGTGGACTAGACGGCTTGGATAAAGCACGTACATCAAGTGGGGTCCACGTCCCAGCTGGACGGTGGAGATAAATCCCATACATCACGTGGGGTCCACACAGGTGGACGATGTAGATAAACACATATATCACTGAGGTCCACACAACATGCTGACGTCAATGTAGCAGCTATGTTGCTGCTAGTTCCCACCTTCCAGATGGACGCTAAGATAGAATACATATATCACGATGGGTTCCACGTGAGTGGGGGCCACGGCTGCTCGGCAACATGGATAAAACACTCACATCACGATAGATCCCACTGTCCTTGCTGGATAGTGAGGATGCCACATGTGTGGGAGGTAGACCCCACTGTCCTGGCCCCTGGACGATGGGTGCATAACATATGCACTATAGTGGGTTTCCACCATCTAGTCCACCGGACGGTGTGGGTGGAACAGGTACATCAGGTGGGTCCCACGTGTGTCCCACCAACTTAGGATAAAAGCTGATATTTGTGTTTTTCCCTTATCCCAGGCCTGTCCCAAAAACGAGCAGCAGCAAGATGGGCTTCATAATCGGACGGTGTGGATCTAATCCATTCATCAAGGTGGGCCGCAAACAGGGAAAGAGAGAGAGAGAGAGAGAGAGAGAGAGAGAGAGAGAGAGAGAGAGAGAGAGAGAGAGAGAGATGGAGGGGAGGGGCTCCGCCACTATGAGCCCTCCCTATACATGATACGAAACATACATCAAATGGGTCCCATTACATGTGGGCCCACCAATCAAAATCAACGGTGGAGATTCCTTTTCCACTAAAAATGCAAGGTCTAGATGACCTTTTCTCAATGCACATCATGATGGGGTCCATGGAGAATGGCCCCATCATGGGATAAACATATGAATCATGATGGGCCATCGGCCACACCTAGGGTCCAAAGTGAGATTCATACCATCAATCGGTAGGCTCCACTAGGCCCATCATCAAAATCATTACTCCAGTCCTATAATCACCCACCAATTGCAAATCTTCTAGGCTCCTTGGCTTCAACTTTAATGGAGGATGATGAAGATTGAAGGGCTAAGATGAGAGATGAGGGGGTAGGAAGTGGGCCTTGATCTTAGGTTCTTTCTCTCCTTGGAAATTGCTTGGAGAATGGTGGAGAGAATGGAGATGGGATGGAGTGAAGGATGGGAGAGCAGGATGGTGTTGTGCAAGATGGATAGGATGAGAGGGATGGGTGGTGTAAGGAGGGATGGAGAGAGAGAGAGAGAGAGAGAGAGAGAGAGAGAGAGAGAGTTGACTTTAAGGATGGCTTGTGTAAGAGAGGGATGGGTTGTGTACTTGACTTGTGATTGATTGATTGATTTGAAAGGTGGTAGAGATTCTCTCAAAATTTGTAACGTGCGGTGTTTCCTCGAAATATACGCAAGCCCATAACTCTTAGCTTGGGTATCGCATTAAAGTGTAAGATGCGACATTAGAATCGCGGTGACGACGAGGTCGCTAGGGTAAAAGTTTCGAGTCGAGCCGACTCAGATCTACGGGATGCGACTTAGGGTTGCACGCAAATACTGTCTACAGGTCGCAGGTTGTCGGAATTTGACAGGAAGGATCCCAAGTGGCTGTCATAGGTTTTCCTTTGGACCTTTTTGTAGGACATTTAGTGGATATGTGTCCAAATTTTTTGTAGTTATAGCATTGAAGATCTTTGGACTTTCTAAAAGATTTGCCTATCTGGCATTTGTTGTCCAATTATTTCCTATTAAAGGATTGTCATGGTTCTTGTTAAAGAATCTTTTGAAGCTTTTGGCCAGGAGAGCCACTTCCTCATCATCTTCTTCATCTTCCATTACGGTTTTAGAGGTTTTGAGGACATTGGTTTTTGATTTCGTGGGAGGTTTGAAATGTAGCTCAAAAGTTTGTAATGATCCCACTAGCTCTTCAAATTTCATCTCATCAATGTTCCTTCATTTCTCTATTGTGGTGACTTTAGAGTTAATCCTTTTCGGTAGGGATCTTAAGATTTTTCTATAAATTTTGGGTATCGGAACTTTTTCACGTAGTCCTCCCATGGAATTACATATGACATTCAATTTGGTAAAAAATTCCATGAAAGTTTCATGTTCTTCAATTCTTATGCTTTCAAATTAGGAGGTTAGCAATTGCAGCCTTGATTTTTTTACTGTGTTGGTTCCTTCATGGGTGGTTTGCAATAAATCCCATGCTTCTTTTGAAGTTCCACACATATTAATTTGATTGAACACTTCTTGTGAAACTCCACAGTAAATAATGTTCATGGCTTTAGATTCATGTAATTTCATTTCTTTATCATATTAGTCAATTTCTCTTTTGGTTTTGGTTTGGAGACAGTCGTATTGTTGTCTAGTACCACTCGTTCAGTTAATGGTACATATCCATTCTCAACAACCTCCCAAACTTCAGTATCCAAAGCTTGTAGAAAATATGACATCCTGGACTTCCAATAAGAGTAATCTGAACCATTATAGAGAGGAGGCCGAGAGATAGCTGGTCCTTCTTTACTCATAGTTCCAACTTCTGTTTAGGATCTCCCTCTAGGTTGTTAAGCCTTTCAAGACGAACCCACTCTGATACCAATTGAAATTACGGTTTGCACCGCACTAGTAGAAGTATGGAACTGTTCTTATAGTCCTAGAGGGGGGTGAATAGGACTTTTCAAATGATTGTACCAAATAAAATTTTTTATTGCCTAACTTAAATGATTTACAAATAAACTTAGCAAGGCAATGTAACTCTAATGGCTTAGAGAGTACAATCATATAGGCAGCTTAAGATATACCAATTAAGCAACTAGCCTATATCATAGTGAGCTTGTGTGAGGGAAGTGCTTCTTATTAATAAAATAACATTCATTTAATCATGTATAAGAATTTAAACATTTAAGCATATATAAACATGATTAATCAGATGCACAAATGAAAATCCCAAACACAAGCATATAAAGTGGTTCGGCTATATGCCTACTCCACTTCTGGCATCCACACGCAATCCAAGAGTGCACTAGATTTCACTATTGATGGTTTTAAATCAGGTTCACCAACAACCTTTACAGTCCTACACTAAGGACACCAATTTATGCTCTCCGCAAGAGCAAAGTTCCTACATCTAGAACCCACGTTTAGGCCCATCGGACAAGGTCCCACACAAGGCACCTAAGTTTAAGCCCACCGGCTAAGGTCCCACACAAGGCACCTAATGTTTAGGCCCACCGACTAAGGTCCCACACAAGGTACCAAATGTTTAGGCCCACCGACTAAGGTCCCACACAAGGCACCTAACGAGTTTGTTGATGGCAAACTCTTAGCCTCAATCTTACATAAGGAAAAAGACTAAACTTTTGAACTCTTAAAATGACACTTACTTGTCGGATTGAGTTCTCCCTTGTAGCTTGTCTCGGGTTGTTAGATCTTCTCGCTCTTGAGGTTGAATCAGCTTCTCGGTGCTCCCCCGATCACATAGCTTGGATTTACCTGTTGGCTCATCTTCACGATCTAGAAAAACCTTGCATATGATATACCTATAAAGGTGACCAAGGTTATGGGAGTTGGTTGAATCTCTAACAAAGGTTATGAGTAGATTTCCTAAGAGATTCAATTGATGGATACACTAGAGTATGATTGAGATCAAGGATATACCTATAGGTTTGGTCTCACTACTCTAGTGAAGGCTTGAAATCATGTTCTTCAAAAGTTCGAGCTTTGAATGCTCGTAAGGTAGTACCGAATTAAATCCCTCAAGATGCTGTTCAAAATATGTCCATTTCGGTGGCACCGAACATTGTTCATCGGTGGCAGTCGGTGTCACCGAATTAACCAGTCGGTGATACCGAATAATAGTCGTGAGGTTGCTAGACATTTTGAACACCTTCGGTAACACCGAAGGTATCTTCAGTGATACCGAATGTGACATTCAGTGACACATTCTTCCTACCGAAGGTGGACAAATTTTCCTATTTTTGTCCTTTTAATCATTTAACAACTTGAGACTTAAACTAAGACTACATGATATAAAATATGGACTTGGGATTGGCTTAGAATAGATGACTTAGGTGGGTTTTCTTATTTGGGTTGGGATCATCTATTTGTCAGGTTTAAGATCGTAGAAGCAATCCTTTGTCTTCAATGTGGCTTCAATGCTTTTGATCTAGTTGCGTCGCCGGTCTTCATTTGTCAAGAACTCATCTGACTTCAAGACAACTATTCACATAATTGACAAACATGTTTGCAAATAAGTGCACTAACAAACCCAACACAGTTCGGGCAAGTATACAGCAAGATATGGGGTTTATGTGTCAATTTCAGCCATCCCAACCTTGGGTTCGAATAGCCAAACTTGTTAGTTCTGCCAGCCTGAATGTGTTCGATCAAGTTTCCAGCAATATTAGATTTTCGGATCTTAGGGAGATTTAGCCAGCCGAACCCTGTGTTTAGCCAACCAAATTGTGGATTGGGCAAGCAGATTTTTTTTAATATTCTTATACCACGAAATCTGTGTCGTTGGAACGATATCGTTGGAATTCGGCCAGCTGAATTTCTAAGACCTTTGGATATAAATAGAGGCCTTATCTCATTAATTTCAAGAACAAAAATTTATGAGCAATATACTCAAGGAGAGAAAGTCAAGGCCTTCTTAAGCTATTTGTGTGGTAAATCTGATATTTAATTTAGCTTATTATATTCTCTTTTTCAAGTTAGTTTTAATCACTTTCAATAGAGTAATCCATACTCTACTTGAGAATTAGAGAATTGAATTTGCAACATTAGGGTTTTTGTTTATTACTTAAAAATACATTAGATCCCTATATTCTTTTTGAGTTGAACACATATATGCCTTCATCAATATCCCAAGAAAGAATATCATTGTAATCAAGCTACAGTTACGTCTTCGACTTGGCATATGAAGATAAGTACTGTATTTACTTTTATTTCATTTGGGTTTTTCTGAGATAGCCCAAAAATCTCAGCGGGTTGTTTTGTTATGCACTTGTGAAAATCACAAATTGGGTTTGTTGTGATAGCCTGTGAAAATCACAAGATCTGTATAAGTTTGTTAAGGTGAACTTGTGAAATCCTTGAAATATTGAAAGCTAAAATTACGAGGGTAGTAATTTTGGAAGTGGAGTAGGTGTGGGGTTATGCACCGAACCACTATAACTCCTTAAGCAGTGGTGGTGAATGTTTATTTATTTATTATTTTCCTTGTGATTGATTGCTTCTTACTAAGTTTGATATTTTAATCTCAAAGATGTCATGAAATAAGGTTGTCCTGCTTAAATATTTTAAGTGAAAGTTGTCCTGTGAACTATTTGGAATCAAGACTTCAATACTCTAATCAATTGAGAGTATTTGTTTTATTATTCCGCATTATAACAAAATATTTTGTATTGTGCTATTCACCCTCCCTCTAGGACATCTATAGCTCGTCCTTTCAAACTCTTTTGTGCAAGAGAAAATCAGTACTCAACTAGTCATCCGACCCTTAGTGAAGAGGTCGGACCACTGATTGGCAACGCTACTCGGATTACATGACTGACTACGAGGGTTTTCCTTAGTGTAAGGGAAGAAAGTCCTCCACTATGAAAGAACCTCCCCAGGTCAGGGGATGAGAATTTCTTTCAATTCTCTACTATCCGACCTTATGATCAACTATGAGGACTTCCCTTAGTATAATGGAAGAAAGTCCTACTGAGTGCTCAACCTACCACTATGAGAACGACTGGGACTTATCTCAGCTGAAGGGAAGGAAAGTCCCTCCTATTAATTCTCCCGTGTGCGATCTACCACTAAGCAATCCACTTATTGATCTTACGATTGCTTGCCCACTAGCTCTACTCTATCCGACCTCTTCAGCACAAGGCATCAAATAGTATTAGTCTATGTTAACTTATTTCTCGAGCTCTTGAAAAATGCTCGAAAGTAGGGGGCTACTATTATGTGTAAAAATAGACTGACCAGATCAACAGACTTGAAGACTATGGACTGCTTGAGGGCCGAAAAATCATACTAACCTTGGCCTCGGGTATTAACCTTGGCCTTGGAGGTCGACCTCGACCAAACAACTCAACCTTGGTTACCAACTTTGGAGGTTGTCCTCGGATACCGACCTCGGCCTCGGGAACCAATCTTGGCCTCAGGATAAAAATACACTTAGAATATATAAAGATATGATTATCTTTCGAGATATTCACTATAATGATAGGATTATCCTTTGAGATATTCGTCGAGGGTATAACGAAATCAATCATGACATGTCCAGAGGAAGATCTCTTTCGCAATACGCATCCATCATAAAGAGGCATTGCTATATATGCCACCACCCCCAAAAGGCTATAAATAAGGACTTCGCCTACAGTGAAAGGTACGCTGAATCTCTCACCCAAAACTGCTCGATACTACCAGACCCAGATTTTTAGCCTGACTTTGGCATCTGAGGGTCCCCTGCTTTAGCCAGCATCTCCTTTGTCTTCTTCCTATGCAGGTACTCGAAGGTCTAAAGAGGGTGGACTAGATTTTTGCATCAACAATTGAATTACAATTTTATGTATGCCACAAGTAAGTTATAAGTGGTTATATATTAACTGTCACTCTACAAGAGTATCAAATAACTCCCCCAGTAAGAATTCTAAGTTTGTATCCTCTAGTTGATCATCAACTATAAGGAATGTAAAAATAGATCACAATCGCAAGGGTATCATAATAGGTATAAAAGACATGAATCATTTGCTTTGGTCCTTTGATTGGTTTTTTAAGAAACAATTTGATAATTGGAGTGAGCAATTGCAATTGAACTAGTGGTATCTCTTTGGGAAATGTGCTTTTAAGTTGTTCATCAGCATTATCGATCCTTTCTACATATTGACCAATTATCTAGATCATTGATGCCTTGCAACAATTAAACACTTTTAGTAAACAATTGTAGATGCTAGTAATAGAAAGCTCTAACTCTTCAACTGTTAATCGGAGGGAATTAGCCTCTGATTTAGAATTATATAAAGTCAAGGAAAGAATAAACTGTCATAAATAAGAAATAGGACACAAACCTTCTGTAGGACACTGACGAAAATAATAATCATATCTCCATTCTATTGTAAAAAGGAGGAAAAAATAATGTCAATGAAACAAGTTCTTGCACTTAATTGTTATTGATGTCTTCAAATTTGAAAATCAACAGGTCTGTCGATGACAGCTCGATGCCATCGAGCAGACTTCGATGTCATCAAAGGCCACTTGATGCCATCTGAAAAATCCAGAAAATCCATGTTTTATCGTTATAACATTTTGGTGAAGTTCCATCAAAGGTCCCATAGAATGATCATGTAGAGTTACGTGGAGTTGTGTGAGTGCTGGATTCGTTTCCTATTTCGATTGTGATTCTCATAGATGCTTTATATGGGTGTAATCGAGAATAAGGGGCATCTCTTAGGGCTTTCCAATTCGTTCAAAAGGGTTTTAAGGGCTTATAAGGGGATTCGAGGCCTGTTCGAATTAGGTAATCTCTATCTCTTGTAATTTTCTTCTTTTATAGTGCATTCTTGTCACTTCGTGCCATGGTTTTTTCCCGTAAGAGTTTTTCCACGTTAAATTCAGAGTGTTTGTGATTGGACTTGATTGTGCGATTGGAATATTTTGCTTAATTCATCTCTATGTGCTTCCGCCATCCCCCAACAAGTGGTATCAGAGCTAAACGTTGGAGCACAAATTGAATCTGAAAGCATAGTATCTGTTATGGGTAAAAATGGACTGACCAGATGTATAGACTCGAAGACTATGGATTGCTTGAAAGGTAAAAAATAACCTCGGCCTCGGAGGTCGGCCTTAGTTATCAAATTTGGAGTTCGACCTCGGATATTGACATCTGCCTCAGTTACCAATCTCAGCCTCAGATACCGACTTGGCATCGGCCTTGGATACACCACCACCTCAGAATTCAAATACACTTATAGTATATTAAGATAGGATAAGATTATCCTCCGAGATATTCACCGAGGACTCGAAACATCAATTACGACACGTCCGGAGGAATATATCTTTCGTAATATGCAATCACCATCTAAGAGGCATCATCATATACGCCGCCACCCCCAAAAGGCTATAAATAAGGGATCTGCCTACGGTGAAAGGTATGTAGAATCTCTCACCCAAAACCCCTCGATACTACTAGTCCCAGATTCCTAGCCTGACTTTGACATTGGAGGGTCCGTTGCTCTAGCCAAGGTCTCCTTTGTCTTCTTCCTGTGCAGGTACTCGAAGGTTTAAAGAGGGTGGAACGGATTTTTGTATCAATAGTTTGGCATCGTCTGTGGGAATGACATCAAAGTCATTCCTGCTTTACTAGAAAATCACAATGGTGAAAGAAAGAAAGAGAGCTTTGGCCGTTATTACCTCAACTGCTCCTGCACTAGCGAAGCAGTTCACAAACCAAGGAGATCCGCCTTACAACTCCAGGTTGATTCTATGCCTGCAGGCCCTGTGCAGCGATCCTGAAACCGAGGAGGTTGGCTCGTTTCTCTGAGACATCAGGTCGAAGCATTGACAGGTAACATTAACCGGATAATGTAGATTTTGGAGAGACAAAAACTACCTCCCAACTAGGGGATAAATGCACTAGCAACCACCGAGGTCTTTGCACCACCTCAAGCACCAGTTGACTGGCAGAAAACCAAGCAACATCCTTAGTAGTTGAGTCATGACCCCTCCCACACCTCGGGAATTGACATGCCCGCCAACTCTGACTTGTGTCACACGTTGGATAAGAAGAGGTGTGGAAAGGCTCCCGAGGTGGTAGCCAAGAACAAGGGTCCCTGGAAGGCAGAACTCGAGAAACTTGTAAGTGCTATATTGTACAAAGCACACATTTGTTTGTCAAATTTTTTTTAGACAAAACAACTTATGATGTAAGCCTTCTAACGTGGATTAAGATGGAAAGTTCAAGACTCTACTGAAGTTTAAGATCAAGATGGAAAGTTTAAGACTCTACTGAAGTTCAAGATCAAGATAGAAAGTTCAAACTCTACTAAGTTCAAGATGATTGAGTTCAAGTTCTACTAAAGTTCTAGAAGAAGATTAAGCTCCATCTTCAACATCAAGCTCTATTGAAGATTCAAGTAGAAGAACAAGTTCCATGAAGTTCAAGCTACTTCAAAGTACAGTCATATCAGGTATAACAAACCCTAGAAAGACCTTAGGCTTAGGTACTTTCAAAACATAACTTGAATGTGTTTTTATCCTTATGTTTAGGCTAAAGTTCAACTAGTCTAAGCTAAGGCTCGACTAGTCTAAGCTGTGGTTCGACTAGTTTAAGCATGTTTCGACCAGTCTTAGTTTAAACTCAAGAAAAATGGATTTTTTTGGTACTTCTTCGCCTAGTCGAGCAGACTGCTCAACTAGTCGAAGATAGGCCTTCGACCAGTCGAGGGTTGCTCGACTCGAAGTCCAACAACTGAATCAATTTAGATTTTAAGCACCCTCGACTAGTTGAAGACCTTGCTCGACTAGTCGAATAGGGCCCTCGAACAGTCGAAGCAGGGCCTTCGACCAGTCGAAGATCTGTTTTATCTTATCGCGCTCAAATTTAAAATTTTGTTGGAACATAATCTAATTTTTAGATGAGTCAGAGATGGTCTTAGATGAGTCGAAGCAACGACCTCTTTACCTATAAATAGAGGCTTTCTCTCAATCCAAAATTAATAATTCAAGTGTAATGCCCTGAAAATTGGGGGTCGAGCATAAACTCAACTCCCGAGTTCCAACGCATCACTTATGCAACAAAATGAATGATGATTGAATGTTGTCTATATTAGTGCATTGAACATGAGTGAGATTAAGCCAAAACAGCATATCATACTCTAGAGACAGTTAAATTACAAGCGAAAGACTGTGATAGATATATAAAATATAAAAACAGTGGTGAGTCTCCAGAGTGTGATAATGTTACCAGGTTAAAGAATTACAAGTACAATTTCAAGTTATACCAAAGGTGTAGTGTTATCTAGTCAACATCCCTGTAATCCCGTCGATCAAGACATGGCTCATTTGAAGCTGTCAGCATACAGCATATACGAACAAGCATCATTGTCATCATAAAGGTCCGGCTCCGCCTCAGGAGTAGCGTCGCCATCTGCAATCAGACAAAGTCTAGTGGGTGTTCGGAACACTGTCCCGTAACATGAGAGTGAGTGATCAACTCAGTGGAATAATAAAGCATAGGTTAACATGTTATCAACTCAGTCAAGCAGTAATGATAAAGCAATATAATCAAATAATTCTAAATACTCTTATTAATGCAAGTATGAATGCAGTCATGATGTATGCCCTTGCCAAACCACCCTCGTGCGACACCATCTTACGTTCGCGGCATGCTTTCATCTCTCAGTGCTCCACATCTTCCAGGCATATGCAATGCGATGATGAGCATGATTACCGAGTTGTTATTAGTTCATTTCAAAGGTACCTCCCTTGTATCATTCCCAAACATGATCCATTCTAGAGTCGTCAGTCCTAGTTAATCTCATACGATGGTGTATTTCTAGGTCGCTGCAAGGGCTGTCAGGGCTGTTACACGGAACCGTTACACCACTCCCCCATCACCCTTTTAACAATTCATCACTAAATTTGATACAGGCCTAGTTCATACTCTATTAACTGCGCAAAACTCGTCGCCTCACCGTAAATTTAGAGTATGCTCGAGGTCACTACAAAGGACTGTCAGGGCTGTTACATGCATTTGTTGCACCACTCCCCTATCACCTTATCAATGTAGGCACATCACGAATATAGTGTCCCATACCACCATAATCGACTCACGAGTCTGGTTGCTCAATGGACACTACGGGGAGGCATGTGGCCCCAATGTAGGCCGACAGCTCGACCACGGTGTCCCATACCACCATGCCCGACTCATGAGTCTTAGCGGATCGAGGTACCATGGTTAACGGGATTTCACTGGTAAGTTTGGTACCCTAGGTTCAAGCAGAGGCGTCCAAATATGGTGAACATACATTAGACAGATCGGGTTGCTTGACGAACTCGGTTAGCTCGAGCGCACAATAAGTTGGACGACATGAAGTGCATAAGCATTTCGCGTGGCCAACCACTATCGCCAACCGAAGTACGACTCGGGTTCATCGAACACATCTCACGTGGCAAATGAATCTCAGCCATGAATTCAATCCCATTACCGATTGTCTGGACTATAATCACAGCGCCAAACACAATCAATCCATGACTAGAAACATGTAGAGTAAAGCAGAATAAACAAAGTAATTTAAGCATGTTGACAAGCATGTCATAAGACATGTAATAAAGTACAATATAAATAGGAAATACAAACACCTATATTTCATAAGTGGTTAAATTAAATAAGCAACATGGATGAAATCATATACATCTCTAGGGTAGCTGAGAATCCTATCTCAACACCCTATTAAACTTAGTTCGTCACACGATTTCTCACACAGGCATTTTAGCAAACACTTAAACTACCCCACTCCAACATACATGACGTATGTTGATTTCAACATAGAATAGGACAAATCCTTATAGCAAGGAGTTTTAGCATACACATCAATCATGTTCCTACATTCAATACATTTGGCAGGCATAAATCATAAATCCATATTTATTTAGTCATTTCAACAAACACTTTAAACTACATATATCAACATACATGACGTATGTTGATCACATAGGTATAAGGCCAAATCCTTTTGCTAGGGAGTTGCCCCAATTATAACACGTGCGCACCCACGACAGATAGTCGTGGCAAGCAAGAATCCAAGTTCCATGTTCATTCAGTCATTTCCACAAACACTTGGGCTACACATTTTAGCATATATAGTGTATATTGGCCGTGGCATGATTTAGGGCAAATCTTTTCGTCAAAAGCGTATCGCCAATACAAAAATCATATATCCATGACAATTTGTCATGGCGAGCATGAATGAGAATTCTATACTCATTCAGTCATTTTCACAAACACTTAGAATACACTCTTTTAACATACATAGTGTATATTAGCAAAAACATGTATTAGGGTGAATCCTTTTGCCCAACAAGTATTTTATCCATATATAATATATCAATACAGCAAATAATCATGGAAAACACATTTTCAAAATTTATACTTATACGGTACTTTCTACAAATACCTAAAGTATGTAAAATTCCTTATTCTTCATCTTTAATCGAAACAGAAAATAGACAGCACTTTGTACATGTACAATTGCATGCAGATCATGAATCTATCATTATCTAACATTAAAAGCGTTGAAAACCATAACCTATACATCTAAAGTCCGCACCTTTAAGCCGCAGAAGCGAAATAAACTCGCTAGACTAGTTAGGCTTCCTCCTACGATGATCTAGCAACCTATTACATGATTCAGGTTAGTTGTTTCATAACTCACAACTACCAAAGCCCCAAATCAGATTAAAATTAGGGTTTCTTATCTAGAAACGGAGCTGAAATCGCTGGCAAAATGATTAGAAATGAGTGGTGTAGCTTGTGTAGCAGCAGGGTAAAGTGGCAGGGAGATTCTCTCACTTCTCACACACTTTCTCTCTCTTTTCTCTTCTCTCTCCTAGGTTTTCTTCCAAATTTGTATGGGCTAAATGAGAGAGATTTTAAGGTCCTTATATAGGCTAGAACATTACCAGAATAGACTCCAGGTCAAGGTATACTTGGGTTATAGCCAAAGTGGCCCTGTTTTGTCTCAATGGAGCACTTCTGGAGGGCCCCCTTGAGCCAAAGGTCGGACTTAAGCTTACTAACACTGGATCTAGGTATGACTAAGTTTTCGTTTCAGTCGGGATTCTAGATCGCAAATGGCGGACTAGTTTCAGTTCAACGGTCAGCGGATCTCGATCAGAAATTTCGAGTACATGGATATGTTTGGGAAAATATCCTTGACCCAAGTGTATAATTTGGTCTGATTCTGACAGCCTAGTTACTTAATACTGATCCACAAGCGAGAGGTGCCAGATTTCATAAATTTCTATTTTATTTTGAATTAATTTCACATTTCTCACACTCCCCATTCCGAGCTCAAGCGAATAGCGCTGGGACACTGTCTGGATTTGATTTCCGAGATGTTGTCAAGCCCAGCGAGGCGGTCCTAAGTCTTTAACTTTGTGTTAATCGGACTTCCGACGCGCGGTCCAGATCTGATACGGAGTTTCGAGATGCTCCCGAGTGCAGCCGGGTAATGAGACTGATCCTAGATTTTAGGGTAACCTAGCGTTAATGATTCTACAAGTTTTGGGTCTTGCAAATCATATTTAAAGTGATTGGTGCTAATTGCATAGGTACTCTAGTTTAACACTAGCTAATTCTCGCCTAATTTCTAAAGGATTTAGTCCTGAGTAATTTCTGTTTGAGGTGGTACCTGGGCCTTTATAGTTTGTATATAAAGTGGTCCAAGTTATACTACTTAGCTAGTTTAAGATAGTGTCTAGGGTGAAAGTACTTAGAAAAATTGAAAGAACAAGGTGGTGAAGGGTGGGATTTTTGAAGGAAATGGGTTCAGAAGCGATTTTAGACTGTGGGATTTAGTTCTGACAAGTTAATAAGGTGTTAGGAGCGACCCATTACCTAAGGACGTCTAATTCCAGGTTGGTAAAAATCTAGGGTGTTACATCAAGTCTATTAAATCCTTCCACAAGTGAGAGAGAAGCCCCCATGTAACGCCCTGAAAATCGTGGGTCGAGCATAAACTCAACTCCTGAGTTCTAACGCATCACTTATGCAACAAAATGAATGATGATTGAATGTTGTCTGTATTAGAGTAGTGAACATGAGTGAGATTAAGCCAAAACAGCATATCATACTCCAGAGACAGTTAAATTACAAGCGGAAGACTGTGATAGATATATATAATATAAAAACAATGGTGAGTCTCCAGAGTGTGATAATATTATCAGGTTAAATAATTACAAGTACAGTTCTAAAATATACCAAATTTGAGGAAGTGTAATGTCTTCTATCCCAAGTACCATAGCCCCGTCAATATAATACCAGGTCTTCATAGACCTGCTAGAGAGATACAGATAGGAGAACTCCTCCTCATCATCATAGTAGTGGTCCGGCTCTGCTTCATAAGCATCGCCATCACCTGAAACTCAACAAATCTGGTTGGTGTGTACAACACCATCCCGTAACGTGGGAGTGAGTGATCAACTCAGTGGAATAATAAAGCATAGGTTAACATGTTATCAACTTAGTCAAGCAGTAATGATAAAGCAGTACAATCAAACAATTCTAAATACTCTTATTAATGCAAGTATGAATGTTGACATGATGTATGCCTTTGCCAAACCACCCTCATGCGACACCATCTTACGTTCGCGACATGCTTTCATCCCTCAGTGCTCCACATCTTCCAGGCACATGCAATGCATGATGAGCATGATTATCGAGTTGTTATTAGTCCATTTCAAACAGTAGTATTGGGAAACTAAGGTACCTCCCTTGTATCATTCCCAAACATGATCCATTCTAGAGTCGTCAGTCTTAGATAATCTCATACAATGGTGTGTTTCTAGGTCGCTGTAAGGGCTGCCAGGGCTGTTACACGGAATCATTGCACCACTCCCCCATCACCCTTTTAACGATTCATCACTATATAGATACAGGCCTAGTTTCATACTCTATACACTGCGGCAAAACTCGTTGCCTCACCGCAAATTCAGAGTATGCTCGAGGTCACTACAAAGGGCTGTTGCACGAAATTGTTGCACCGCTCCCCCATCACCTTATCAATGTAGGCCGACAACACGAATATAGTGTCCCATACTACCATAATCGGCTCACGAGTCTGGTTGCTCACTGGTCACTATGGGGAGGCACGTGGCCCCAGCGTAGGCCGACAACTCAACCATAGTGTCCCATACCACCATGCCCGGCTCATGAGTCTTAGCGGATCGAGGTACCATGGTTAAAAGGAATTTTACTGGTAAGTTTGGTACCTTAGGTTCAAGCAGTAGCATCCAAACATGGTGAACATACATAAGACAGATCGGGTTACTTGACGAGCTCGGTTAGCTCGAGCGCGCAACAAGTTGAACGATATGAAGCGTATAAGCACTTCGTGTGGCTAACCACTATCACCAACTGAAGTATGACTCGGGTTCGTCAAATACATCTCACGAGGCAAATGAATCTCAGCCACGAATTCGATCCCATTACCGACTGCCTGGACTATACAATAGCCCCAATCACATTCAATTGCAGATAAGTAAAGCAGTAATGGATCAAGATTCAAATCATACAATCAAAGTCTAGTATTATTCGTTTAGGGCTGTCAGGGCTGTTGCACAGAATCATTACACCGCTCCCCCATCACCCATGACGGATCATACAACATAAATATGAATTTAAGCATACGCATTACATAAACAAAATCATACAATCATAAAGCATGTTATAAAGCATGTTGTAAAACACTATATAAACAAGCACACAAACATATATGTTTCATAAGTAAGTGGTTAAAGTAAACAACCACATGGAGGAAATCATACAGGTCTCTAAGGTAGTTGAGAATCCCATCTCAACACCTATCTAAAGCAACATTATCCAAGCACTTACTCTCACAAGCATTTTCACAAACACTTAGAATACACTATTTCAAATACATAGTGTATGTTAGCAAAACATGCATTAGGGTGAAACCTTTCACCAAGCAAGTATTTTACGCATACATAACATGTTCATACAGCAAATAGTCATGGCAAACATATCTCCAAAATATATATGTATACGGTACTTTCTAGAATACACAATTTCTACATACATAGTATATATTAGCAAATCATGTATTATGGCAAGTCCTTTCGCCAACTAAGTATTTTATCCATATATATTATATTCATACAACAAATAATCATGGTAAACATATTTCTAAAATTTATACATATACGGTATTTTCTACGAATACCTAGAATATGTAAAATTCCATATTCTATGTCTTTAATCGAAACGGAAAACAGAAAGCACTTTGTACATGTA
The DNA here is from genome assembly GCA_030180095.1 of Magnolia changhungtana. Taxonomy (NCBI): domain Eukaryota; kingdom Viridiplantae; phylum Streptophyta; class Magnoliopsida; order Magnoliales; family Magnoliaceae; genus Magnolia; species Magnolia changhungtana. The sequence goes on along the minus strand of JASAUF010000066.1, from coordinate 338,608 downwards.
CAATTGCATGCAAATCATGAATCTATTATTATCTGATATTGAAAGCATTGAAAACCATAACCTATATACTTAAAGTCCTCGCCTTGTGTCGTAGAATCGTAACGGAGTCGATAGGTTTGCTAAGCTTCTGTATACAGCAGTTTGGTAACCTAAGGAATGAAATAGGTTAGCTATTTCATAATCTACAACCTACACAACCCCAAAACAGATTAGGGTTAGGATTTCTTACCTAGAAACGGAGCCAGAATCACCGGGAAAGTGATTAGATCGAAGTGGATGATCATGTATAGCAACAGGGAAGAGTGGCAGGGAGATTCTCCCACTGCTCCCACACTTTCTCTCTCTTTTCTCTCTTCTCTCTCTAGGGTTTCTCTCAAATTCGTATGGCTGCAATGAGAGAGGGTTTAAGGTCCTTATATAGCTTAAAAAATCACCGAAATAGACTCCAAGTCAAAGTATACTTAGGTTATAACCAAAGCGGGTCAGTTTCAGCTCAACGGAGGACTTCTGGCGGGCCTCCTTGAGCCAAAGGTCGGAATTAAGCTCACCAACATTAGATCTACGTTTAGTTAAGTTTTCGTTTTGGTCGAGATTCCAGATCGCAAATGGCGGACCAGTTTCAGTTCAACGGTCAGCGGATCTCGATCGGAGATTCTAAGTACATGGATATGTTTATGAAATTTTTCCTGATCCGAGGGTAAAATTTGGTCTGATTCTGACGGTCAGGTTGCTTAATACTGACCCGCAAGTGACAAGTCTCAGATTACTATTCAAGATATTTATTTTGTAAAGAAAACAACTATTTTCACACTCCTCGCTCTGGACTCAAGCGAACAGTCATGGGACACTGTCTGGATTTGATTTCCAAGATGGTTGTCAAGCCCAAAGAGGTGGTCCTAAGTCCTTAACCTCGTATTATTCGGACTCCTGATGTGCGGTCTAGACCTGATACGGAGTTTCAATGTATTCCCGAGAGCAGTCGGGTAATGAGTTTGATCCTAGACTTTAGGGTAACCTAGCGTCAATGATTATACAAGTTTTGAGTTTTACCGATCATATTTAAAGTGATTGGTGCTAATTTCACAGGTACTCTAGTTTAACACTGACTAATTCTCACCTAATTTCTAAAGGATTTAGTCCTGGGTGATTTCAGTCTGAGGTGGTATTTAGTCCTTTGAAGTAATGTTTAGTTTAAGTATTGTTCTTCATTACCTAAACTTTAAGATAGTGTCTAATGTGAAAGTACTTAGAAAATTTAAAGAACAATGTGGTGAAAGGTGGGATTTGTGAAGGAAATGGGTTCAGAAGTGATTTTAGACTGTGGGATTGAGTTCTGACAAGTTAATAAGGCGTTAGGAGCGACTCATTACCTAAGGATGTCTAATGCCAAGTTGGCAAAAAATCCGGGATGTTACACCCCATTATTATCAAGCTATTGCACGGTTTTTTAATATTTTTAATGACTTTTTTGTTTTAATTCCTTGATCTCCTATTTTCTAAATCTTATTTTATAAAGAGAGTAATACTCTTCTTTGAGATCCTAAGGAATTCAAACAAATAGCATTTGATTTGAATTTAATTAAAATTAATCTAGAACCTTGAACCGTTGTCTATATGACTGAACATTAAACAATCTACTACAAGAGAAGCGGTTTTACGACTACATCGACTGATACATCTTCAAAGAAGAAGATAAGTATTCTTTGCTTTTATTTGTTTAGTTTTATTGAGATAGTCAAAAAATCTCATTTGTTGGTTTTCCTGAGATAGCAAGAAAATTTAAGTGAGAGGTTTCTTGTTTGTGATAACCCTTTAAAATCACAATTGTATCAGGTTTTAAGGTAACCCTGTGAACACCTTATTTATAGTGAAAGCCAATATCACGTGGATAATGATTATTAGTAGTGAAGTAGGTGTGGCTATTTGAGAACATTTGTTGTACACACCGAACTACTGTAATTCTTGGTGTTGTGGTGAATGTTTACTTTTTGCATTTGTAGAGAATGTTTGTAATTTCATTTATACAAAAGAGGTGAATGTTTGTAATAGATAGTTTTATTTTCTCTTGCTTGGTTTGAGATTTTGGTTCTTACAAAAATTCGTGAAATAAGGTTGTCCTACCTGAACTTAGTTTGGGTTTAGGATGCCCTACGAATTAGTTTGAATCAATTTTTCAATACTAGTTCGATTGAGATTTCTGATTTATTTAATATTTTAGCACTTTAATTATTATTTAGCATAGTCCTATTCACCTCTCCTTTAAGACTTCTTAAGTTCGCCTTTCAAGTGGTATCAAAGCTAAGTTGCTCATTTTTTTTTGGATTAATTTTCTTGAGTTAAAAGATTTAGAGCTTTCATAATGCCAAATTTTGATAGTTTATCTATTACCAGGCCACCACCTTTTGATGGCTCTAACTATGCATACTGGAAAGCCAGAATAAAGATTTTTCTAAAATCCTTAGATGAAAGTGTATGGCAAGCCATTGTAACCAAATGAAAACCTCCTATGATTGAGGTTGTAGCCAAAGATGGAACCAAGTCCATGAGAGAAGCTACATTCTACTTACGGACTGGATCTCAGAAAAGTGAAAGTAGTGTTAATACTAAGGCCTTAAATGTCATAACTTATGCTCTATCGCATGATGAATTCAAGAGAATTATTTCATACGATACAGCTAAACAAGCTTGGGATATTCTTGAAATGACACATGAAGGAACTACTATAGTCAAGAAATCAAAAGTTTAACTCCTCACTACCAGATTTGAGGAGATTCGTAAGGAAGAAAATGAAACTTTCATGGACTTCTATACAAAACTGAATGGTATAGTAAATTCCATGTGGGGTTTAGGAGATGGAATCCCAGAAAGCAAGGTCTGTGCAAAGATACTGCGATCTCTTCTTAATAGATTCAACTCTAAGGTCACAACCATTCAGGAATTAAGAGATACTGATAATATAAAAGTTGAGGAGTTAGTTGGATATCTCCAAACATTTGATTAAATTTTAAAGCTCCTAAAGGTAAGTCTATTGCTCTTAAATCTTCTAAATTTGTTTCAAAAGAAAATTGTACTAATTCTGATTTTGAAGATACAGAAGATAATATAGCATTACTAGCTAAGAAATTTTATAGAACTTTCAAAAATAAGAAAAGATTGGATTTTCAAAAACCAGCTGATAAAAGAAAAGGAAAATCTAAGTCTTGGAAAGCTAAAATAAAAGATAGTCAATGTTTCAACTGTCATGAATATGGACACCTGGCGAATAAATGTCCTAAAAGGGATAAGTCAAAAAGAAAGGGAATGATAGCTACTTGGGATGATCTGGCTCTAAAGATTCTTCTGAGTCTGATGAATCGGAACAAGAAAATACAAATGATGTAAAAGCCCTTATGACTATAGTCAGAGCCACCTCATCAGATAGCTATAACATATCTAATTACGAAAGTCATAGGAGTGACCCTGAAAATGAAAATGAGGATGATCTTCAAGGCACCTACAATGCCCTATACAGGGAAAGTTATAAAATTGTTGTCAAACTGAAAATTCAAAGAGACAAATATGTTAAATTAAAAGAAGAACTTGAAAACAATGTTTTAGAAAAATCTCATCTTTCAAACTGTTTTGAAAAAACAAAACTAGACCTAAATTTCAAAACCTCATAATTACAAAAACTCAAAACTAAAAATGAGAAACTAAAACTCTAAGTTTCTTCCATTTTGAGTTTTATGGATACTTGGAGATATGCCCATGGAGACCCAAAACTGGAAAAATTGTTAACCTCATCCAGAAAATGTGGTGACAAATCAGGTCTAGGCTATATCAAAAATGATTCTTAGAAAATCAAGAATTCACCTCCTATATTTGTAAAAGGAAAATCCTCAAACTCTAAAGGTAAGAATTTGAGAAATTTTGGTTAAAATGATTTCAAAAACTCAAAACCCCTTCAAGTTCCTAAAATTAACTCTAATGTCATCAGCTATATAAATCAAAGATATAATAAATCACTTTTAGCTGAAAAAATTGTGGACTTACTCAAAGAGCTTCTAAAATCAAACTTTAAAGATGGAATTGGAGTTAATAGAAAGTGGAGAAATTCCAACTCCTAAAATTAGAGAAAATCCAATGGAAATCCTAAACCTAGAACCATAATGAAATGGGTTCTGAAGGTAACATGTCTTGTTGCCCACACAGCCTTCAAAGCCACTAGCTATTCAAAATGGTACCTGGATAATGGATGTTCAAGACATATGACAGGTGACAAAGCGATATTCACCAATTTCAAAAAGCTAAACGACGGGTTGGTTACTTTTGTATATGGAAGCAACTGCAGAATCATAGGCCAATGTACCATTCAACTCTCCAATCTTCCTCCCTTTGAGAATGTACTATATGTTGAAGGAACATAACCTCTTAAATTATCTCAAATCTGCGATAACAAACATAGTGTAAAATTTTTAAATCACAGATGTGAGATTACAAATGAGAAGGAAAGTGTGATATTAAATGGTCATAGGACCTCTGAAAATTGCTACATTATTGATGACTCATGCTCTTCTAACTATTCATGTTACATAGACCAAACAAACAGAATAGAATTATGGCATAAACGTCTTGGACATGTTAACTTTAGAGACCTTTATAGATTGAGCAAGAGAGATCGCATTCATCACTTACCCAAATTAAAAGGGGTAGAAAACATTTGTGGTGCATGTCAAATTGCCAAGCAAATTAGGAGTAGTCAAAAGAATTTGAACTCCTTAGCCACAGCCATACCTCTTGAACTACTCCATATGGACTTGGTGGGACCAACAAGAAAGGAGAGTAAAGGTGAAAAGAAGTATTTTCTGGTTATTATTGATGACTTTATCAGATATACTTGGGTAGCCTTCTAAAAAGAGAAATCAGATACTCTCGATGAAGTCAAAAAATTTCTAAAACAAATACAAGCTGAGAAAGAAATACTTGTGTCAAAATTAGATGTGATCATGGTACTGAGTTTGAAAATAACAATTTTGAGAAGTACTGTACTAACCAGGGTATATCACATGAGTTCTCTGCTCTTAAGACACCTCAACAGAATGGAGTTGTTAAAAGAAAGAATAGAGTATTGTAGAAAATGGCTAATGTAATGTTAAATAGCATGAGCTTATCGAAAAACTTATGGGTTGAAGCTGTTAATACTACCTACAACATTATAAATCGTGTGTATGTTAGAAAAGCCAAAGATAAAATAGCATATGAATTATGGTTTAATAAGAAGCCGATAGTTAAATACTTTCATACTTTCAAAAGTAAATGTTTCATTTTACATGACCAGGAAATTTTGGAAAAGTTCGAAGCCAAGAGTGATGAGGAATATCTTGGGTTATGCTCTAAATAGTCGAGCATATGGTGTTCTTAACAAAAGAACATGGGTGATTCAGGAATCTATTAATGCGGTAATTGACGATCACCTGATCACCACCCACACCAAGTCAAGATGATGATGAAGTCAACATTATAAATAAACCTGACTTTTCATCTAAATCAGATAATATTGAATTAAGATTAGTCAAAGACCATCCGACTGATCAGATACTGGGTAACCCTCGTACTAGTGTTCAGACAAAAGACAATTAGAAAATATCTATAATTACATCTGCTTCACTTCTCAAATTGAACTGGAAAATGTAAAAGAAGCACTTGCTGATCAAAGTTGGATATGGGCTATGCAAGAAAAGTTAAATCAATTCGTCAGAAATGATATTTGGTATTTGGTTCCTAAACCTTATAATAAACATATAATTGGAACTAAATGGATTTTTAAGAACAAATCTGATGAAATTGGGAATATCATTAGAAACAAGGCACGACTATTTGTACAAGATTACACTCAAATAGAAGGAATTGACTATGATGAAACCTTTACACCAGTTGTACCCCATGAATTCATTAGACTATTTATTTCAATTGCTTGCTATAAGAAATTCAAAATATATCAAATGGATGTCAAAAGTGCATTTCTAAATGGTGATTTACATGAAGAAGTATATGTTGAACAACCTAAAGGTTTTAAGGATCCTAAACTTTCAGATCATGTGTACCGTCTTAAAAATGTATTTTATGGTTTGAAACAAGCTCCCAGAGCATGCTACGAAAAGTTGACTAAATTTTTACTAAGTCACAACTTTATCATGAGAAGTGTTGATAAAACTTTATTCATCAAAAAATATAATGAACATATATTGATAGTATAGATTTATGTTGACAATATTATCTACGGATCTATATGCACTAACTTATCCATTGAGTTTACAAATCTGATGATCCAAGTTTAAAATAACTATGGTTGGAGAACTAAATTACTTTCTTGGATTATAAGCAAAACAATATGAAGATGATATATTCATCTCTCAAACCAAGTATGCCTTGAATCTTGTAAAGAGATTTGGGTTTGAGAATGGAAAAAAGTTTGATACTCCTATGAGTACTGTGAGACCCATATCCTAGCCTGTACCATTCTGTAGGCTTCTGCGGTCGTCTCGGTTGAATTTTAGCAATCCGCGATTTATAATCGACATTTACAGGCAACCCTGAGTCGTATCCTGTCAATCTGAGTCAGTTTGACCTAAGACTTGTATCCTTATGACCGTACCGTTGCCACGGTTCCAACGTCGCGTCTCGCGTGCCGAGACGATACCTGGGCCAGGAGATGTGGGCCTGCGTTCGGTTCCAGAAAATACCGCGCTTTGCAAAACCGAAGAGAACCTTTCAAATCAATCACATCACATCTCATCAATCAAGTACATGTCCCATCCCTAAAAGCAACTCCTAAAGTCAACTCTCTCTCTCTCCACCCATACATGTCAAGTACACACCCATCACTCCATCACCTTTCACCCATCCCTCTCTCCCATCACTTCTCTCTCTCTCTCATTTCACACCCCATTTTTCAAGCAACTCCCAAGGGTGGACTTCCATGGCTTCTAAGGAGAAAAAGAGAGCGATGTGTGGCCCACCTTCTACCCCTCATCTCCCATCTCCACTATCCAACCTCCATTAACTTCCATCAAAGTTAAAGACAAGAAGCTAAGGAGTCTATGGAGCTTAGAAGAAACGGAATCAGTGGGTGATCTACCGTTAATTTTTAAATTTGATGGCCCACTTGTGATGGGACCCATTTGATGTATGTATTGTAAGTAAGGAGGGACCCATAGTGCTAAGGTCCCTCCCATCTCACCGTCTTTCTTTCTCTATCTCTCTTTCTCTCCCTCTCTTTCATTTCTTTAGTGGTGATGTGGCTGTGTGCCCACACAGATGGATCCCACCATGATGAATGTATTTTATCCATGCCGTCCTCTGAGTGGGCCCACCGTTTGGATGGGCTTGATTGGAGGAAGACACAAGTATCAACTTAATTAAAAGCTGAGGTGGGCCACACGTGTGGACCCAACTCGTGCACGTGCTGCAGCTGGGCCGTCCATCTGTTGGACGGCCAGCAGCACCTAGCTGCTGATGGAACTCCGTGGGCCACCATATATATGTGTGTTTTATGTGAGCCGTCCATCTGTTTGGACGTGGGCCCACCCCACACGTGTGACACGTGTGGCAGGTGGGACCCACCTTAATGTGCATGTGTTATCTGTGCACCGTCCATCTGGACGGTGCATGTGTGGCGCATGGATCCACACCGTCCATTACTTGGACAGTAGGCTACTTCAACACACATATGTATTTTATCCAGCCATCCATATATCTAGATGCTGGGCTTTTTAAAAAAATAATAATAATAAAATAAATTATAATAATATAATACTATATATGGATATATATGTATATCTGGTGGGCCCACATGGGACCCACCTTTAATGCTTATATTCTATATCCTGCACCGTCCATCTGGATAGTGCCATGTGAGGCCCTTTGTATGTGGTGCATCTGCACCGTCCACTGCTTGGAACAGTGGGACCCACCCCACCTGATGTATGTGAAAACCCCCACCGTCCATCTGTTCTTCATCCAAACCGTCCATCTCATGGACGGTGGGCCATTACCTGTAGCAAATGATGCTGCACTTGCGTCAGCAAGTTCTGTGGACCCTACCTTGATGTAGGTGTTTTACACACCATCCATCCATTTTGAATCATGGGCCCACCCCACACGTGTGACACGCATGGGTAAGTGGGACCCATGTTAATGTATTTACTTTATATCTACACTATCCAACCCATGTTGATGTATTTACTTTATATCTGCACCATCCATCTGGATGGTGCTTGTGAAGCCCACAATGATGTATTTATTCTACCCACACCGACCAAATGGGTGGACGGTGGGACCCACCTGATGTTCATGATTTATCCACACCGTCCAGCTATCTAGACGGTGGATACCCACTGTGATGTATGGTCTTATCTACACCGTCCATCCACTCAGCTAGGATGGGCGGGAGTTTTGAGTAACCACCATGATATATGTGATATTCCACACCATCCATTGTCTGGACGGTGGGCACCTCACAATGATGTATTTGTTCCATCCACACCGTCCAGACTGTTTGGATGGTGCTGGACAATGTTTGGATTGTGCTGATTCACGTGGATAATGTTTGGATGGTGCCGATTTACATGGATAATGTTTGGATGGTGCTGATTTACAGGGAAATGTTTGGATAGTGCTGATCATCATTAATGGCCATGTGCCCCATAGAATGATAGTGTACAGCGATACACATGTTGCACCTGCAACTATTGAAATGATTTTAGATGTGATCCAAGCTCCCACTTGTGAGGCCCACTTTGATATACTTGTAGCCCATCAAAATCCATCTGTGAGGCCCACCTTGATATATTTGTAGCCCATCTATGAGGCCCATTAGTGCGGCCCATTGATGTGTATGAGGCCCATTAGTGTGGCCCATTGATGTAGCCCACTTGATGTGTATGAGGCCCATTAGTGTGGCCCATTGATACAGCCCACTTGATGTGTATGAGGCATGTGTGCAGGGCCAGCCTGTGATGTATATTAGGCCCATGTGTAGGGCCCACCTATTGTGTATTTGAAGTCCATGGGTTGTGGCCCGTTATGATGTATTCGAGGCCCATGGGCAAGGCCTGATGTGATGTGTTTATGACCCATATGATGAGGCCCATTGAGATGTATTTCTAGCCCATGAGAGTGCCCCATTATGATGTATTTGTGGCCCGTATGGCGAGGCCCAATGTGGTGTTTATGTGACCCTTGAGTGAGGCCTAATGCGATGAATGTGCGGACCGTTGTAACGTGTGATTTCACTATAATGTATGTAATGATGTTCATGTGAACCACTGCTTGGGAGCGATGTTGGGTAAATGTCCACATTAATGGGCAATGATGGTTAGATGTCCATATTGTGACCTTTCCTTAGGCCCTTTGTTAGGCCGATTCTGATTATTGAGGCTGATTCCAATTGACGAGGCTAATTTCAATTATTGAGGCCGATTTCGATTGTCGAGGCCGATTGTTGAAGCTGATTCTGATTATCGAGGCCAATTCCATTTATCGAGGCCGATTCCAATTGTTGAGGCCGATTTTGATTATTGAGGATGATTCCGTTTATCGAGGATGATTTCGATTGTCGAGGCCGACTCCGATTATTGAGGCCGATTCTGATTATCAAGGTCGATTCCGATTGTCGAGGCCGATTCCGATTCTCGAGGCCTATTGTTCATCGAGGCTGATTTCAATTATCGGGGCCGATTCCGATTGTCAAGGCTGATTCCGATTGTCGAGCCAATTCTGATTGTTGAGGCCAATTTCGATTGTCGAGGCCAATTCCGATTGTCGAGGCCGATTGTTTATCAAAGCCGATTCTGATTATCGAGGATGATTCCAATTGTTGAGACCGATTCTGATTGTTGAGGTCGTTTCTAATTATTGAGGTCGATTTAGATTGTCAAGGCCAATTCCGATTATTGAGGCCGATTCTGATTGTCGAGGCCGATTTCGATTGTTGAGACCGATTCCGACTGTCGAGGCCGACCACCGAGGTCAATTGACAAGACCCAATGTGATGTATATGCGGCCTGTATTTGAGGCCTATTGTGATGTGTATTCAGCCCGTGTTGAAGGCCCATTGTGATGTATGTTAGGCCTATATGATGAGGCCCATTGCGATGCATTTGAGGGCTAGGCGATGGAGTCCATTGTGATGTATATTAGGCTCATGGGAGAGGCCCATCCTGATGTGTATTAACCCCTTGAGTGGGGCCCATGGTGTTGTATATTAGGCCCTTTGTGAGGCCATGGGTCCACTATACATTAGGCTCTATGTGGGCCACTCCTTGGGGGCAATGTTGGTTAAATGTCCACATTATCGAGGCCAGTTATTGATACTGATTATGAGTATGTGACAACATATCATCATAATACATGCCCATATGAATCATCTATATGTTTGTTATGAGATGTGATTAACTATTGCATATATCATAGTGTCGATGGTTTATGGACTCCCTGATAGGCGGAGTTATCCCACATGAGCACACGGTATGCGCAGGTTGATGCATGATTGGACTGTGTGACTAATGTATCTCGCATTGTGTGATGGTGATTACTGTACGCCATAGGGACATCAGGGTCGTAGCCTCCACAATCATGTCGTGGATGGTCAGATAGGACACCGAAAATCTGTTACTAGCATCGGGCTGCCATAGATGGCCCTGGGTGAAAATCCCTAAACCCTCTTAGTACCAGAGGATGCCCTAACGTCGAGACTGAGTCGTATGAGAGTCGTATACCAGTAAGCCGCGTCTCCCACTGTGTCGTGGTCCGTTGGGAGGGGGTGTGGCCTTACCTGCCTGAGGGAGTAGGCAATATTAGGTTGAGTTTGACCAGCTCATAAATGGGTCCGCTATCGACGACTTGGGCCGATATTGGTAGGCGGGTAGTGAGGTCTCTTCCACTTACCCAGTTGTATTGTGCACTTGATGGGGTGGCAAGCTGGTGTAGAGTGTACTAGACCCCAGTGATGATCCCAGAGATGTACAGTACTGATATATGGACTTATTAATCAAGAGTTGCATACTCATCCATTCATTCATTCACTATCCACTCAGGCTGGTGGTGCGTAGCTGTTTGTCACGTGTACCTTCTCAATGGCCAGGATTTCGATTGGGGTGCGCGACTAACCTGAGATCAGGAGTTTACCACATTGAGTCTTACTGTCCGAATTAGGTATTGGACTGGTTTGGATAGAAGTCCCTTGTGATGGACCTCATAGCTTATGATACTACGTACTATCATCCAGACTTCACACTCCAGTATGGTCATTCCATTTACACTGCATATTGCATTACATCCACAACATATGGCATTTTGGGTTACTATGTTTCTGAATTTATATGGTCTAGATACGACTAACGATATTCGTGAACTCATCAGGAATTGTATATTGCATTGCAACCTTGGCATCTTGGCTTTTATATAGCTGATCTGTATTGCATACTTTGATATTGTATGACTTATGGACTTGTCAGTATTTCCACTTACTCTGATATCGTATGATTCATGATCTTACTAGTATTTTCGATATTGTATGATTATGGCATTATATTGAGTACTTAACACTCATCTTGTGTACACACTTGCACCACCCTTTAAGCTTTATATAAACTTATGTATAATAGATGCGTGCATATGGTGTTAGGTTGCAGCAGCATTGAGATTGGAGTATGTAGCTGACTTCTGGAGCTTTGATTTCGATATATGTATTTCCCTTTCAGCATTGTATTCAAATGTTTATATTAGTGGATATGAGATGACAATGTTGTCTTTGTAATTTGGGTATACTTGTGGTTATACTTCTTATGAGACAAATATACATTGAAAAATCTTCCTTGTAGAATCTCAGGATCGAAATCTGACGTATGGGCACTGGGAGCCGAGAATGGGGTACTACGGAGGCTGTCAGCACCAGATTCGACAAATCGGAAATTTTGTGAGCCCGATTTCGAAGTTTGGGGCATGACAAGTACAACTCTCAAACTTTCTAAGGATGATTCAGGTAAAAGTATAAACTCTCATTTATATCGGAGTATGATTGGTAGTCTTCTATGCTTAACTGCTAGTAGACCTAATATTGTTTTTAGTGTTGGAATATGTGCTAGATATCAATTTGATCTTAAGGAATCACATCTAATTGCAATCAAATAGATAATCAGATACGTCTCAAGTACTATTAACTTGGGTCTATGGTATCTGCATGATACAACTATACAACTTTCCAGATATACCGATGCAGATTGGCAGGAAACATCGATGATAGAAAATCTACTAGTGGTGGATGTTTTTATGTAGGGAATTGTTTAGTTTCCTGGCTCAGCAAGAAATAAAATTCTAAATCACTCTCAATAGCTGAAGCTGAATATATTGCAACTGGTAATGCTAGCACCCAGTTGATTTGGATGAAAAAAATGTTAGCCGATTATGATATTGCACAAGATACAATGACATTATATTATGATAACTCAAGTGCAATTAATATTTCAAATAATCCTATTCAACATTCTCGTACGAAACATACCGACATTCGATATCATTATATTCGAAAATTAGTTGAGAACAAGAGTATTTCATTAGAATATATTCAAATTGAAAATCAGCTTATAGACATAATGACCAAACCGCTTGACAGGAATAGATAGTCCAAATGAAAGCATAATATTAGTTTGTATACTTTTAATTAATTAATCATGTTGTTTATGCATTTTATTAGTATTATTTTATATGTTTATAATATTTATAATGCATAACATCTAATAAATTTAAATTTTTAAATATAATTTTTTTTCAAATTTATGGACTACTCGATGAGTCGAGTACATCCTCAACCAGTCGACCTTCAACGGGTCGAGGACCATGCTCGACCGGTCGAGGAGTGCGGGTTTGCACATTAAAGGGGGAAAATTTACTTTTTTATTTTATTTTCCACCTTCGTCTTTGACTAGTCGGTGCTTCTCTCAACAAACCCATCTCTAAATCTTCATTGTAAGTGGTCTATTTCTATTTTTCTTTTAGATTTTTCTTTTATATTTGGGTTCCTCTTTGCTAGTCTATCTTTTTTTGTGCTGTGTTTGCGATTTACGACCTTTCTTAAGTGGATTTTGAGCAAAAATTTGATCTAGACTCAACCCATCTATCTTCTTTAATATTCTCTTTTGCAATCTCTAAATGGAGCATCGTACTAAGAGGAAGGCTACTCACAAGGGCCCTAGCGGTTCCTCCTCTAGGTCAACTCCAATTAGGGTGAGAACGTTAAGATCTCTCGAACAAGATTCAGAGCATGTTAGGGATTTCCACAGTAGAGAAATTATTATTGAAAGGACTGTCAATGTAGATCATATTACACCATTTCAACTTTTGCTTATCCTTACTTCCATAGGTTGGAAAAATATTATCGGTTGGGGTGGAACGACTTACCGTTCCATAGCACAAGGCATGTATGCGTCCATAAGCGACATGTCCCTTGAAAATCTGATATTTTCAATTAATTTTTGAGAAGGGACAGTCCCTATTGATCGCCACCTGATTTCGAGTTTGCTTGATGTAAACGTTAATGATGACGGCATTCCTATTGCCACTCTCACAGAGAAGATGGCTCATATTGAGCAACGGGTGATCACTCATAAATTGTGTCGCTTTAATGTTGAATGGAAGTATAGCAATGCCCTCCGTGCTAACTAGATGCTTCCCAAATAACGAGTCTTACATTGCATTTTTATGTCCAATGTGTATCTATATTTTGAGAATAAGTCTGAACTTACTCCCTTTATAACTCATGTCCTTCACTCTGTTATATCAGGTATTCCTATTTGTCTTCTTTCTTTGATGTGTTATTTGATTATTCAATTTTGCATTCATCCTAGTCATGGGTCAATTCCTTTCGCCTATCTCATGACTTGCATTGCTCTTTATTGCAATGTTGTCATTCCTTCGACCAAGGCACCGGAGTCGAAATTACCCTTTGATAATAAAAATCTACATAAAATGAACCTGACATTCCTTCCCGACCAGCGAGTTAAAGGAGAAGAAGAAGAAGACGCACCTTTACCTGAGGACACATCGATGGATGACATATTTGTCGACCTCGTTGAGTCAGACGATGAAGCTGATCCAAGCTATCAACCTTCCCAGGTTGATGATTGGCTCAAATCCTTAGAGGAAAATGTGGTTGAGTTGAAGGTATCTCAAGATAAACTGGCAGAAAGTCTCAAATCCTCAATGAAATGCATGCAGAAATACTTTCATCGCATCACCAAGGGACTACACTAGATTGATCCTTCCATACCTCCTCCCTCTTCCTCTGGATCCTACTAGGCTACTTTTAGTATTTTTAAAATACATTTGACTTGTAAAACTATAACTTTGTGTGTGTGCTTGATGATCACTCGCATACTCTACTCACCTTTTACTGCTACTCGATAACTTTTTTGATGACTTCCCTAACTTAACATTCTTCTACGCTTATATCTCGATAGTTTTATCTTTTTATTCTACTGATTTTGATTTGGTTATTTGAATGATTATTCTTTCCTTTATCATAATATGACAAAGGGGGGAGAGGATTAATTATTAGGACTAATTAGTACTACTAGAATGAATGATAGATGTTGAATGTTAAGATGATATGAATGGCATACTATGAGCTGAAATGAATGTTGAATGTTGAGTAATGAATGTTACATTATTATATATGCTTGGAGTATGCATTGTTGGCATTGGAATGGAAAATGTATATGTCATAATACAGGGGAAGCTCACATTGATAGGGAGTAAGTAAATTTTTTGCACATTCATTAAAGCTGCAACAAATCTTCCATGACATGGGATCAAGAATACAAGATGTCATTCTAATTGTTGTAATAATAAGTGTTTTGTCATGAATTTGATAAAGGGAGGGATTTTAAGTGCTATATTGCATAAAGCACACCTTTATTTGTCAAATTTCATTTAGACAAAACAACTTATGATGTAAGCCTTCTAATGTTGATCAAGATGGAAAGTTCAAGACTCAACTAAAGTTTAAGATCAAGATGGAAAGTTCAAGATTCTACTGAAGTTCAAGATCATGATGGAAAGTTCAAACTCTACTAAGTTCAAGATGATTGAGTTCAAGTTCTACTAAATTTCTAGTAGAAGATCAAGCTCCATCTTCAACTTCAAGATCTATTAAAGACTCAAGTAGAAGAAGTTTCATGAAGTTCAAGCTACTTCAAAGTATAATCATATCAGGTATAACAAACCCTAGAAAGACCTTAGGCTTAGGTACTTTCAAAACTAACTTGAATGGATTTTTATCCTTATGTTTATGCTAAAGTAAACAAATTTTTCTATTACTTCTTCGACTAGTCGAGTAGACTGCTTGACCAGTCGAGGGTTGCTCGACTCGAAGTCAGGGCCTTCAACCAATTGAAGATCTATTTTATCTTATCGCGCTCAAATTTAAAAATTTGTTGGAACGGAATCCGGTTCTTAGACGAGTCAAAGCAACAACTTCTTTACCTATAAATAGAGGCTTTCTCTTAATCTAAAATTAATAATTCAAGTCTATTAAATCCTTCCACAAGTGAGAGAGAAGCCCCCCATTATTGTTAAGCTATTGCACAGTATTTTTAATAACTTTTTTGTTTTAATTCCCTGATCTCTTATTTTCTTAATCTTATTTTATAAAGAGAGTAAATACTCTTCTTTGAGAACTTAAGGAATTCAAACAAATAACATTTGGTTTGAATTTAATTAAAATTAATCTAGAACCTTAAACCCTTATCTATATGACTGAATATTGAGAAATCTACTATAAGAGAAGTGGTTCTACGGTTACATCAACCAATACATCTTTAAAGAAGAAGATAAGTATTCTTTGCTTTTATTTGTTTGGTTTTATTGAGATAGCTAGAAAATCTCATTTGTTGTTTTCTTGAGATATCCGAAAAATCTCAATGAGGGGTTTCTTGTTTGTGATAGCCCTTTAAAATCACAATTGTATCAAGTTTTAAGGTAAGCCTGTGAAAGCCTTATTTATAGTGAAAGCCAATATCACGCGGATAATGATTATTAGGAGTGGAGTAGGTGTGGCTGTTTGAAAACAATTGTTGTACACACCGAACCACTATAACTCTTGGTATTGTGGTGAATGTTTACTTTTTGCATTTGTGGAGAATGTTTGTAATTTCATTTATGCAAAAGTTGTGAATGTTTGGAATAGATAGATTTATTTTCTCTTACTTAGATTGAGATCTTGATTCTTACAAACATTCATGAAATAAGGTTATCCTACCTGAACTTAGTTCAGGTGTAGGTTATCCGACGAACTAGTTTGAATCAAAATTTTAATACTAGTGCGATTGAGATTTTTAATTTATTTAATATTTCATCACTTTAATTATTATTTGGCATAGTCCTATTCACCCCCACACCCCCCCCCCCCCCCACTAGGACTTCTTAACCTCACCTTTTCAAAACTGCAAGTTCAAATCGACAATATCCGCCAAGCCTACAGCTCTCAAATACCGACATCTTTCGAGGCTATGCTGAAGGAGACCGAGCGATCATTTACCGACGACATTATGGGAGTCCGACTCCTGTCGAAATTCTGAATGCTGTAAATCGCCCCATACTTTAGGTCTGACGACCCTGCCGAGCATTTGGAATCGTTCAGGGCATAGATGGAATTCCATGACGCATTGAGCTCGGTTATATGCCGAGCCTTCTCCCTAACTTATTCAAAGACTGCATGAAAGTGGTATAGGCAGTTGAAGCCAAAATCCATCTACTCATTCACACAGTTCGGCAAAGATTTCATTACTTAGTTCATCGGTGGGAAAGATAGGAGAAAGCCATCGACTCACCTCCTTACGATCACTCAGAGGAAGATGAGCTGCTAAATGGACACGTCATCCATCTCAATGCTAAAGCTATCTAGGTCGATGGTTATTCCGACTAGATAGCTTTAGTCACCATGGTGGCCGACCTCAAATGAGGAAAGTTTTTCTTCTCTATTGTAAGAGCCCCCGACTACCCTCGCCGACCTACTTAACCGAGCTCAAAAATTTTCCAATGCTGAGGAGTTCATTAGTTCACGAAGAGTTACTCAAGAAGGAAACAATTCGGCTGAGGATAGGAAGCGAAGGGAAAAAGAGGTGCCCTCTACCATTAATGCTAAAAAAAAGGACCATTAAGACCGAGGCCAATGTACCTCAACATTAGATATTGAGGAGCATGTCGACTGACCGACATACTCGATTAAGGGCGACCTCCCTTTTTAAAAGGAAAAATGTGCTCATGATTCTATTATTATGTTTTCTACTACTTTATGGACTTCTATAATAAAAGAACTTCCCCAGGTTAGGGGAAGAAAATTCTTTTCAATGATTTCTCAAATATTCAAACCATACAGTCTACTGAGGACTTTATTTAGTACAAGGAAAAAATAGTCCTCAACCAGTTGTCCGACCCTTAGAGAAGAGGTCAGACCACTAATTGGAAACACTACTTGGACTAGATGACTGACTACGAGGGCTTCACTTAGTGCAAGGGAAGAGAGTCCTCCACTATGAATTCTACTATGAAAGAACCTCCCTGGGTAAGGGGAGAAGAATTTCTTTCAATTCCCTACTATCTGACCTTACAATCGACTGTGAGGACTTCCCTTAGTATAAGGGAAGAAAGTCCTTCCACCGAGTGATTGACCTACTACTATGTGAACGACTAGGACTTACCTTATTTGAAGGGAAGAAAAATCCTTCCTTTTAATTCTACCATATGCGATCTACCACTAAACAATCAACTTATAGATCGTACGATTGCTCAGCCCATTAGTTATACTCTGTCTGACCTCTTTAGCGTAAGGCATCACACAATGTCAATCCACGTTAACTTACTTCCCAAGCTCCTAAAGAACGCTCGGAAGTAGAGGGCTATTGTTATGGGTAAAAATGGACTGACCAAATGTACAAAGTCGAAGACTATGGATTGCTTAAATGCGAAAAAATAACCTCAGCCTCGGAGGTCACCTTGACCAATGACCTCAACCTTAGAGGTCGGCCTTGGTTACCAACTTTGGAGTTTGACTTCGGATATCGACATCGGCCTTGGTTACCAACCTCGGCCTCAGATACCAACTCAGCATCGGCATCAAATAGAACACTACCTCGGAATTCAAATACACTTACAATATATTAAGATAAGATATCATTATCTTCTGAGATATTCAGCGAGGATCTCAAGAAATCAATCATGACACGTCCGAAATCAATCATGACACGTCCGAAGGAAGATATCTTCAATCACCATCCAAGAGGCATTACTATATATGTCATCACCCCCAAAAGGCTATAAATAAGGGATCTGCCTAGGGTGAAAGGTATGTAGAATCTCTCACCCAAAACCCCTTGATACTACTAGACCCAGGTTCCTATCCTGACTTTAGCATTGAAGGGTCCCCTGCTCTAGCCAAGGTCTCCTTTGTCTTCTTCTTATGCAAGTACTTGAAGGTTTAAAAAGTGTGGACTAGATTTTTGCATCAATAGTATCAATGACTTCTAATCCTAATTTTGATGTTGAGAAATATTTCAGAAAAATAATTTTGAACTTTGGAAGTCAAGATGACCGGCTCCTAGTTCAACGAGGATTGGATGATGCAATCCTTGAGAAGCTACCGAACTCTATGACAGACGATGAATGGAACAAGATGGATAAGAAAGAGAGAACCTCTATCTGATTGTGCCTAATGGATGAGGTCCTCTACAGTGTCATGAGAGAGAAAATTGCATCAAGTATATGGGCGAAATTAGATGACATCTATACAAAGAAATCTCTTGAGAATCGCCTATACTTGAAGCTTCTATTGTTCAATCTAAAGATGGCAGAGGAAGTTGATGTTTGGGCCCACATTAGTAACTTTAATAAGATAATTTACAAATTATTTAATGTGGAGGAAACGATGAAAGATGAGGATTAGGATGCATCCTGTTAAATCCACTCCCGACTTTGTATGAGTCATTCAACGACTCATTTTGCATTGTTAGATCGACCATTAGAATCGATATCATTATCTTAGCCCTTCAAGGAAACGTGATGAGAAAGAAAAGTGATGACATGGGCACCTTTGTTAATGCATTGGTTATGAGGGGATGAAATTCTGAGCGGGATAATGGGTCTTCTCGATTGTGGTTCAAATCCAAGGGTAAAGGTAAAGGTAAGTTGAAGTGCTAGAATTGTGGGATGTATGGGCACATGAAGAAAGATTGTAAAAATCCTAAGGTAAAAATAGAGAACTCAGAGGCTTCCTCCAGGGAGGCTAACACTACCGAAACTGATGAAGGTACAAGTAGTTATGTTGTGTTGTCTATGTCCATGGTTGGACACTTATACGATAAACGTAAGGATGAGTGGATTTTGGATACTAGGGCATCATACCACATGACTCCTCATCAGAGTTGGTTCACCAGTTACGGAGAGTGCGATGGTGGTCATGTATTCATGGGCAATGAAAATGCTTGTGATGTGGTGGGTGTTGGATTGGTGCGCATCAAGATATTTGATGGCATGGAGTATAGCTTCACCGAGGTGAGACACGTTCCTGATATGAGGATGAGCTTGATATCTCTTAGAGCACTCAAGGCGCTTGGGTGTAAATTCACCAGTTTTGATCATGTCCTTAAAGTTTCAAAGGGAGTACTTAAAGTCATGAAGGCACAGTGGAATCAAAATCTTTACAGGTTGATAGGGAGCACTTTATCAGGTGGAGTTGCGGTGTCTGTAGTGGATTCCACGTCTGTACATATGTGGCATGCATGCTTGGGCTACATGAGCAAGTGAGGTATAAAGGTACTTTCTAACCATTGTTTAATTCTAGTTTTTAAAAGTTTTAATTTAAGTATATGCAAGCATTTTATATATGGTAAACATTCAAGGTTATCTTTTTAATATGGAAAACATGTATGTACAAGTGTTCTTGATTATATGCATTCTGATATATGGGGGCCATTGCCGATAATTTCTGAAAATGCGGTTTAGACCATTATTGTAGTAGAAGTATGGAATTGGTCAAAGTGTCCTAGAGGGAGGTGAATAGGACTTTATAGAATTTATGCCAATTTAAAATCCTAATACATTAATCTTAAACTAATTTGGAATTAATCAAGATCTGTTAATCTTAACTCTAAAGGCTTCCAGGCCAAGTAGAGGATCCAATCAATATACTACTATACGAGCTTGACACTAGGACCTACACAAGGTTTATAAAGATGCCTACACAAGGCAAATCGTCCTACACAAGGACTCAACAGTTTATGCCCTACACAAGAGCAAAGGTTCTACATAAGAACCTACGTTTAGGCCACACAGGCCAAGGTCCTACACAAGAACCTAGGTTTAGGTTACACAGGCCAAGGTCCTACACAAGGGCCTAAATGTATTCTCCCGTCGGAGGCCTCCACTGAAGTCTTGGTAAGTTTGAGATATAACCTGAGACCTAATCCTACACAAGGAATGATCTACAGGATCTCTGGACTCTAATGACTTACTTATAAGTAGGTGAGCCCCATTCAGCACATGATGAAGATGATCTCCCTCGATGGTGAAGAGTCTTCAGCTCCCTTAAACCGCAACACTTGTACATGCTCCAATATAAGTAGCTGGGGTTGGGTCAAGGTATTTGGTGGAATCTACTCTAATGAATGTAGATCTTTAAGAGACAGAGATTCTAGATTTTATGCATTCAAGAGATTCCAACATAATGGTTTTTCATTAATAAGGTTGTTGGAGGATCCTTGAATGGTGAAGTTCATTCTTCAATCCAATCTATTGAATTTTCAATGATTAAAGGATGAACTCGCATGAGAAAAAAAGTTTAGGATATTGGTAAGCAATAACTCTCTCAGAGCTCACTCTTTTTCTCGATCTTCCACAAGAACCAAGCTTCTGTTTATAAACGCAGAAAGTCCCAACGGTAATAAATTTGCCAGACACTGTCTCTGTTCGATGTCATCGAGTGTTACCTTCAATGGCATCAAGTCCCGGTTCGATGACACGAGATTTTCATTCAAAGTTTACTGGACACTTTCTTGACCTTATTCGATGTCATCGAACGTGATTTGATGTCATCAAAATTTGAATTTTGATGTCATCAAATCTAGTTCGATTCCTTGAATATTTAAGTGATTTTTCTCCAGAGCTCGCTGGACCTTTTCGTATTCTTTTTTGATGTCATCGAAATTTGAATTTCAATGTCATCGAATCTAGTTCGATTCCTCGAATTTTCAGGTGATTTTTCTTTAGAGCTTACTGGACATTTTCTTATCCTTTTTCGATGTCATCGAACATGATTCGATGTCATCGAAATTTGAATTTCGATGTCATCGAATATAGTTCGTGTGAGACCCTTAACCTTAGTATCTATTTTGTTCCGTCGGGTCCCGCGGTCCTACCGGTCGAATTTTGGTGACCCGCGACCTACGGTTTGTATTTTTAATGACCCTAAAGTCCCATCATATAAACTCGACCTGGATTGACTTGAAACTAGTGCCATAGCGACCATGTCGTCTCCACGGTTCCAACGCCGCGTCTCGTGTGGCAATCCGAGTTGTACATCAAAAGATGTAGGCCGCGCTTCTTGTGAACCATTGATCATGATTTGTGGGGCCCACCTAGGGTGTACATGAATTCCCATGCATGACATCACCCTATGTTTCATGATTTCATAACTAGTCTAGCTAGCCTAGGCCATAGGTCCTTAGCTAGCTATCCTATAATGAGTTGTCTTCTTTAGGCTAGCCATTTTCCTCTCTCCCATGCCAATTATTTCACTTTTTGTCTATCCTATGCTAGAAAATTTTGAATTTCTCTTCTCAAGGAGAGAAGGGCCATCATTGCTTTTAGTTTCTAGTAATTTCATGATTGTTCTCCTAAAAACCCTATATCCTACCAACTTCCCTCTCATTTCTTCTCATCTTCTCTCCCTCATTTCTCTCCTTCTCTCTAGCTAGAGGAGCTTGGACGTCCCACCTTACTCAACATATTCTAGCCCACTTTCACTCAAAAATCCCCCCATCTAACCCTTGAAGAGAGATCTCAACCTTAGATCTATGCACCTTGGAGCCTAAGGAGTCTAGTGGTAGAGGATTCTTGGTGTTCTTGTGACGTGGGTGTTCCCTTGTAGTGGATTTCTGATTTTCCTTTGTAGGCTTTCTCATTTTCTTCTTTGGGGCTTGTGGGGCCCATCAAATGATGGTGGAGGTCCCCCATGTTTCCATGGGTGTGGCCAACGACCCACCCATTTGCATACATGTTCCATGGATGGGGCCATTCTCCATGGACCCCATCATGGCATTTTTTCCTTTTCATTTATGGCTTCTTGGGTCATCTAGACCCTTGATCCTCGGTGGGGATGGCATCCCTACCTTAGATCTTGATTAGTAGGGCCATGCATGCTTAGATCCATGTAACATCAATGATATAGTGGATATGTGTTTGTGTGATGAAGGAAAGAGCCTCAATATGGCGATGTCCCTTTCCTTATGGCCAAATCTCTTTTATTTCCTTTATTTATCTCTTGTTCCTGATATGTGTGGCCCCTTTGCGGCCTGAAATATCTAGACCGTCCAAGTAGAGCGGACGCCCATGGCTATCCACTCTATGGACGTTAGTGTCCTATTTGCCCCATATTGGGCACATGCAATGGATTTTGAGTAAGGGAAAGGGTCTGGATATTTGTGGGGCCCACTAAGGTGGACCATATCACTAATTTCATGGGGTGATTTCCCCTTTTCTTAGTACTTTGCTCAGTTTTCAGAGATATATTGCTGTCCAGAAAATTTCTAGACTGTTTCTGGATGATTTTGGTATGGATTTTTGGATTGTTTGGAGGGATGTTTTGTTGCAAAAAAGTTTAAATATGTTTTTTGGGTGTTACTCGACCATTCGTGGGAGCCGCTCAACTAGTCGAGCACCGCTCGACTCAAAGTCCAGCGACTTGAAATTTTCAGTGTCCGGGCTGCTCGACCGGTCATAAGGATGTCTCGACCAGGCGTAGGGGTCCTACGACCAGTCGTAGCCTCAGCTCGACTAGTCGTAGTTATGCAGATTCGTTTCCGAATCTGATGCGAACTGCGGAAATTTAAGTCAGTCTTTTGCAAGGTGCGAAAGGAAGTTGCCTAAACTATAAATAGGGGTCCCTAGGGTTTCTAAAGGGGTTCTAGGGAAATCAAAGGGTGTAGCAAGGGTGAGATTCGAGGTTGTTCGAATTGGGTAAGTCCTCTCCCTTTATAATTTCTAATTTCATAGTGAAAATCTGTCGCTTTGTGCTGTAGTTTTTTCCTGCAAGGGTTTTCCACGTTAAATCTGTGTGTTCTCTTGTATGTACTTGGCGCCATTAATTGCTATCCTAGATCTAGATCTGTGTGATTCCGCGGGCCAAAAATCCCAACAAGTGGTATCAAAGCAATCGTTGGGGCACGGATCTGAATCTGAGGGATTAGTAATAATGGCGAGCGCCAGGTATGAGATTGAGAAGTACTTAGGGAAAAATAATTTTGAGTTATGGAAAATCAAGATGATGAGTTCCTTAATCAAGCAAGGCGAAGATGGTTCTCTTGAGGAGCGGAAGTCTACTATGACTGATAAAGAGTGAAATGCTCTTGATAAGAAGGCTTTATCATCGATCCGTTTATGTCTCACGGATGAGGTTCTCTACAATGTCATGAGGGAGAAAACTGTGGCTAAGTTATGGGCGAAGTTAGAGGATTTTTATGCGAAAAAATCCTCTGAAAATCGTCTGCACTTGAAGCGGCAGTAGTATAACTTTAAGATGGCAGAGGGTGGAGATCTGGAGGCTCACATCAGTAACTTTAATAAATTAGTTTGCAAATTGCTGGATATGGAGGAAGTGATAAAAGATGAAGAACAAGCATGTATGTTGCTGAATTCTCTTCCGCCGTCGTATGAGTCATTCAAGGACACTATGTGCAGCATGAATAAAACCCTGAGTGTCGACACCGTTATCTCAGCCCTTTAAGGGAAGGCTATGAAATAGATAAATAGCGACATGGGGACATCTTCTAATGCACTGTTTACAGTGGGTAGGAATTCTGAACAAGGTACAGGTTCTTCAGGTTCTAGATCCAAATCCAAGGGCAAGGTAAAGGAAAGGTAAAGTACTAGAACTGTTGGAAGGAAGGACATATAAAGAAGGATTGTGAAAATCTTAAATCGAAGAGGGATGATTCCGAGGCTTCATGTAGGGACGCCAACGCTACCACATCAGATGGATGTGATGGTGATGTTTTATCTGTGTTTTTGCTCAGACAGTCATACGATAATCGTAAGCACGAGTGGATGATAGACACAGGGGCATCCTTTCACATGACTCCTCATCGGAGTTGGTTCACCAGCTACAGGAAGTGCGATGGTGGACAGATATTTATGGGTAATGGCATTGCTTGTAATGTTATGGCTGTTAGTTCGATATGCAACAGGGGGTGGAGCATACCTTGACTGATGTCAGACACGTTCCTGATTTGAAGCAGAATCTGTTTTCTCTTGGTGTGCTTGAGGTAAAAGGATGCAAGTACACAGGTATTGATGGTGCCCTTAAAGTATCTAAGGGGACACGGGTAATCATGAAAGCGCAACGACTCGGTAACTTGTATAGGTTGATTAGGAGCACTTCAAAAGGTGGAGCTGCAGTGGATGTATCGGATTCCACCTCTGCACGTGTGTGGCATGTTGGGCATGACCACATGAGCGGGCAGGGCAAGAAGGCTGAGACGTGTGGACAGGGATACAGAGCAGGTGGAGCAGTCACCTATGAGAAGAATCACATGGCATGATCGCAAGATATCGGTGAGGTACATGGGCGACTCCAATATCATAGGGAATTCATCTTCTACTCAGATGGCTCTAGGTGAGTTTGGTGCAGAGAAGTGAAAGGTGACTATAGACGATGTGATGGATTCATTGTACCAAACCAACATATGGGAGCGGGTGGAGCTTCTAGTGGGCCAGAGAGCGGTTGGATGCAGGTGAATCTTTAGGAGGATACAACATAGATACATGGCGAGGTTGGTAGCAAAGGGTTACGCTCAGAGAGAAGGGATCATCTTCTCAAAGATACTCGCGCCAACAGTATAGCAGGTGTCTATTAGATCCATGATTGGCGCTGGTTGGCCAATGTGATCTTGAGCTGGAAAGATGGATGTGGAGTCTGTACTTCTGTAAGGGAAAGTGAAGAGCAGATCTACATGTAGCAACCAGAGTGGTTCGAAGTTAAAGGGGCTGAGAAAAGACTTTGCAGGAGGTCGTGGTTCAACCTGTCGCCTAGGCAGTGGTTTGATTCCTTCACGGATGAAGGATCGGGGGGCTGCAAAGATGGTTCTTAGCATTGAGACTGAAAGAGGAGTAGGCTTTGGTAATCATAGGAGGAATACCTTCTGTGTATGTATTGATCAAGGATGTGATGGGCCAGGAAAAGCCGGAGAGCGTTCCCTGTCTCTCCTTAAGTTTTCCTCAGGACATATCCCAAAACAAATGAGGAAAAACAGGATATCTCATGAACCCTATTCGAATGCGGTTGGCAGTGTATGCCATGGTCTGGATTAGATCGATTATTTCACAAGCTATCAGTGTTGTGAGCAAGTACCCTGATAAGTAATATTGGGTAGTAGTGAGATAGTAAGAAGACTACGTCTTTTTCTTTTGAGAAGACATGAGCAAAGGTGGTTGAGCTTGTGGATTTTGATACGTAAGACATGCACACCTAGAACGTTCGTGCAGAGAAGTTCAAGTTCTATGTAACCTCTCTGGGCTTGACGATGGAGTAAAAGAAGGACGGAGTGTGCACGAGAAGTGTTGATTGAAGCTATGATGCGATGAAGAGATAAGAGAAAAGGTCATGGAGCTACACGGTTAAGATTGAAGACTTGGTGGAGATTGTTGAAAAAAAGTCTTAAATCTGTTTTTTGGCTGTTGCTCGACTGGTTGTGGGTCAACCTCGACCGATCATGGGAGCTGCTCGACTCAAAGCCCAGCGACTTGGAATTTTTAGTGTTCGGGCTGCTCGACCGGTCGTAGGGATGTCTCGACCGGTCGTAGGGGTCCTACAACCAGTCGTAGCCTCGGCTCGACTAGTCGTAGTTACGCAGATTCGTTTTCGAATCTAATGTGGACTGTGAAAATTTGAGTCAGTCTTTCACAAGGTACGAAAGGAAGTTGCCTAAACTATAAATAAGGGTCCCTAGGGTTTTTCTAGTATGGATGAGAAATAATTCTAAGGCTTTCTAAAGGGGTTCTAGGGAAATTAAAGGGTGTAGCAAGGGTGAGATTCGAGGTTGTTCAAATCGGGTAAGTCCTCTCTCTTTATAATTTCTATTTTCATAGTGGAAATCTATCGCTTTGTGCCGTGGTTTTTTCCCACAAGGGTTTTCCACGTTAAATCTGTGTGTTCTCTTATATGTACTTGGCGCCATTGAATTGTTATCCTAGATCTAGATCTGTGTGATTCCGCGGGCCAAAAATCCCAACAAGTGGTATCAAAGCAATCGTTGGGGCACAGATCTAAATCTGAGGGATTAGTAATAATGGCGAGCACTAGGTATGAGATTGAGAAGTACTCAGGGAAAAATAATTTTGAGTTATGGAAAATCAAGATGATGAGTTCCTTAATCAAGAAAGGCGAAGATGGTGCTTTTGAGGAGCGGAAGTCTACTATGACTGATGAAGAGTGGAATGCTCTTGATAAGAAGGCTTTATCATCGATCCGTTTATGTCTCACGGATGAGGTTCCCTACAATGTTATGAGGGAGAAAACTATGGCTAAGTTATGGGCGAAGTTAGAGGATTTTTATGCGAAAAAATCCTCTGAAAATTGCCTGCACTTGAAGCGGCAGTGGTATAACTTTAAGTGGCAGAGGGTGGAGATCTGGAGGCTCACATCAGTAACTTTAATAAATTAGTTTGCAAATTGCTAGATATGGAGGAAGTGATGAAAGATGAAGAACACGCATGTATGTTGCTAAATTCTCTTCCGCTGTCGTATGAGTCATTCAAGGACATTATGTACAGCATGAATAAAATCCTGAGTGTCGACACCGTTATCTCAGCCCTTTAAGGGAAGGCTATGAAACAGCTAAATAGCGACATGGGGACATCTTCTGATGCACTGTTTACAGTGGGTAGGAATTCTGAACAAGGTACAGGTTCTTCATGTTTTAGATCCAAATCCAAGGGCAAGGGCAAAGGAAAGGTAAAGTGCTGGAACTGTGGGAATGAAGGACATGTGAAGAAGGATTGTGAAAATCCTAAATTGAAGAGGGATGATTCTGAGGCTTCATGCAGGGAGGCCAACGTTGCCACGTCAGATGGATGTGATGGTGATGTTTTATATGTGTCTTCGCTCAGACGGTCATACGATGATCGTAAGGATGAGTGGATGATAGACACAGGGGCATCCTTTCACATGACTCCTCATCGGAGTTGGTTCACCAGCTATAGGGAATGCGATGGTGGACAGGTATTTATGGGCAATGGCATTGCTTGTAATGTTATGGTTGTTGGTTCGATGTGTAACAGGATGTTTGATGGGGTGGAGCGTACCTTGACTGATGTCAGGCACGTTCTTGATTTGAAGCAGAATCTGATTTCTCTTGGCGTGCTTGAGGTAAAAGGATGCAAGTACACAGGTATTGATGGTGCCCTTAAAGTATCTAAGGAGACACGGGTAATCATGAAAGCGCAACAACTCGGTAACTTGTATAGGTTGATCGGGAGCACTTCAAAAGGTGGAGCTGCAGTGGATGTATCGGATTCCACCTCTGCACGTGTGTGGCATATTGGGCATGGCCACATGAGCGGGCAGGGCAGGAAGGCTGAGACGTGCGGACAGGGATACAGAGCAAGTAGAGCAGTCACCTGTGAGAAGAATCACACGGCATGATCGCAAGATATCGGTGAGGTACATGGATGGCTCCAATATCGTAGGGGATTCATCTTCTACTCAGATGGCTCTAGGTGAACCTAGTGTAGAGAAGTAAAAGGTGACTATAGACGATGTGATGGATTCATTGTACCAAACCAACATATGGGAGCAGGTGGAGCTTTCAGTGGGCCAAAGAGCGGTTGGATGCAGGTGAAACTTCAGGAGGATACAGCATATATACATGGCGAGGTTGGCAGTGAAGGGTTATACTCAGAGAAAAGAGATTGGCTTCTCAGAGATATTCGCGCCGACGATATAGCAGGTGTCTATTAGATCCATGATTGGCGTTGGTTGCCCAATGTGATCTTGAGCTGGAAAGATGGATGTGGAGTCTGCACTTCTGCAAGGGAAAGTGAAGAGCAGATCTACATGTAGCAACCAGAGTGGTTCAAAGTTAAAGGGGCGGAGAAAAGACTTTGCAAGAGGTCGTAGTTCGACCTGTCGCCTAGGCAGTGGGTTGATTCCTTCACGGATGAAGGATTGGGGGCTACAAAGATGGTTCTTGGCATTGAGACTGAAATAGGAGTAGGCTTTGGTAATCACAGGAGGAATACCTTGTGTGTATGTATTGATCAAGGATGTGATGGGCTAGGAAAATTCGGAGAGCGTTCCCTGTCTCTCCTCAAGTTTTCCCCAGGACATATCCCAAAACAGATGTGGAAAAGCACGATATCTCATGAACCTTATTTGAATGCGGTTGGCAGTGTATGTCATGGTCTGGATTAGATCGATTATTTCACAAGCTATCAGTGTCGTGAGCAAGTACCCTGGTAAGAATATTGGGTAGCGGTGAGATAGTAAGAAGACTATGTATTTTTCTTTTGAGAAGACAGGAGCAAAGGTGGTTGAGCTTGTGGATTTTGATCCGGAAGACATGCACACCTAAAACGTTCCTGCAAAGAAGTTCAAGTTCTATGTAACCTCTCTGGGCTTAAAGATGACATAAAAGAAGGATGGAGTGTGCACGAGAAGCGTTGATTGAAGCTATGATGCAATGAAGGGATAAGAGAAAAGGTCAAGGAGCTACACGGTTGAGATTGAAGACTTAGTGGAGATTGTTAAATAAAAAGTCTTAAATCTATTTTTTGGTTGTTGCTCGACCGATTGTGGGAGCCGCTTGACTAATCGAGCACCGCTCAACTCAAAGTCCAGCAACTTGGAATTTTTGGTGTTCGGGCTGCTCGACCGGTCGTAGGTATGTCTCGACCGGTCGTAGGGGTCCTACGACCAATCGTAGCCTCAGCTCGACTAGTCGTAGTTATGCAGATTCGTTTCTGAATCTGATGTAAACTGTGAAAATTTTATTCAGTCTTTTGCAAGGTGCAAAAGGAAGTTGCCTAAACTATAAATAGGGGTCCCTAGGGTTTTTCTAGTATGGATGAGAAATAATTCTAAGGCTTTCTAAAGGGGTTCTAGGGAAATCAAAGGGTGTAGCAAGGGTGAGATTTGAGGTTGTTCGAATCGGGTAAGTCTTCTCTCTTTATAATTTCTATTTTCATAATGGAAATTTGTCACTTTGTGCCGTGGTTTTTTCCCGCAAGGGTTTTCCACGTTAAATCTGTGTGTTCTCTTGTATGTGCTTGGCGCCATTGAATTGCTATCCTAGATCTAGATCTGCGTGATTCCGTGGGCCAAAAATCCCAACATGTTTTTACCCATTTGATAGACTATTCCTGGAGGTGTGGACCCCACCTAAATGTATAATAAGTTCCACCTCCATTTGACTCTGTTTGACCACCCAAAAGAGTGGCCCAATAGGGGTGGACGGTCCAGATTTTATGGACTGTCCAGCCACTCTGCATGTTGTACAAGCATATATATCACCTTGTTTCTGAGATGGTGAGCGACTTTTGTGGACCCCACCTTGTTGTATACTTGTATAGGGATGTTAGCCACCTATTTTCCCAATTTTTGGCAGACCTGGTCCCACTCTAATGGGGTGCACAAGTTAGGGACAGCAACACATTTTCTGCTGTATATTATTTCTGAACCATACTGTCCATTTTTGTAATTTATGTTTGGGTGTGTTGGTGGCCTCCCCCTTCACCCATATTGTGGCCCACCTTGTAGGGGCCCACCTTAGGTGCATGTAGCCCACCTGGATCATCAGATTTTGGGGTCATTTTGGGGCTGGGATAGAAGCACCATGCTAGACGTCCAGCTGGGCTGACGTCCAACAATGGGTTGGCCGTCCACCACCCTTAGGCCCACCATGATGTATGTTTTATCCAAGACCGTTCATCTGTTGTGTGGCCCCCTTGATTGTGGACCATCCCTTGGTGGGACATCAACCAGTGGGGCCCAGCTTAAGCTCCATGAAGGGCCAGTCGTTCCACCCCCTTCGGATGCCCAAGGAGGGACAACCGTCCCTACATGTGGCCCACCTTGATGTATGTTTTGTCCTGGCCATTCACCCTATGGTGTGGCCCACTTAGGGCGTGACCCACCCCTGGTGGGACGTCCCTAGTGGGGGCCTACCTTCGCTGCATTGTAGGGCCAGCCGTCTACCCTACAGGACATCCAACCTATTGGGTGTTACTAGACTTTTTGTCCAGCAGCAGGCCCACTTGATTTGTGTGTTGCATCTTCACCCTCCATCTGGTGGGTCCCTCTGTGATTGTTGTTGGCCATCATTAGGTTAATGTGCACTTAGTTTTACCATCAGCTGGACCTCAGCAAGCCCAGATAGTTGGGTGATCTGAAAGTCTAGCAAGGGGCCTTAGAATATTTTATATATAGCTGAAAGTTGTGTGACTGTGAGGCCCACCAGATTGTGAGACGTGTGTACATACACCATGCCCTCATTCTTGAGGTTTTTTGGCTTAATTAATGCCTTGTGAGGCCCACCTTTAGCCGATTATTGTGGGCCATCTTAAAACAGATTTTTAATGGTCCAATAGACCCAGATGGGCTAGTAGTCCATTATTTGAGTCTAGTATTGTGTAAGGGCTGACCTCTTTGTATTATGGGCCCAATGGGCTGCCTATAAGCCCAACATGAGTGAATGAACCTTGTATGCTCACATTTAAACTCCTAGTATGGCTGACTTGCAAGGCCCACCTTGAAACTTGTTGGATAGGCCTTGCTAAGTCTTGGGCTGATGTTGTGAGGCCCACATAAATGATTTAGGCCTTGGGCTTGTATTTTTGGGCTTGTGGGTTGCCCATTAGATCCGTTTAATACATGGATCTAGTGGCCATTGAGGGTTGGGCCATGGTTGCCTCATTTGACCCATAATGATGTGTACTTGGGCCATGATATGCCCTTATTGGGTCCATGATAATATATGTAGGCTTTGGGCCTTTCTCTTGGGGCCCAGTATGTGTTATGATATGTATTTATTGCTGCCCATTGTATTTACATGGTGGTTTTCGGACCTTGGGCCTTGTTTTGGCTAGTTTTCTTATTGGGCTACCTTCCTAGGGACAATGGTGGTTAAATGTCCCCATTGTGGACCCCTATAGGTCCATTAGTGGTTGAATGTCCACCTTAAGCCCATTTGTTAGGTCCATTCTCATCTATTGGTGGTTAGATGCCCACCTTATACCTTGTTTGGGCCCATTCTCACCCTATAGGCCCATGTAATGTTTTCTTAGACTTTGTGGGCTACCCCAAACCGTTGGGCCCCCACCATTGGTTATAGTTCTTACATACCATGTTGAATCATCTAAGTACCTAGACCCAACCTCTCGTAGAGGAGAGTACATCATCAGCTCTTATCATGCGTAGTTTACCATTCATGATTCATCCCCATATGCATCATACATGTGCTTGGATTATGGAGTGATTGATCCTGACTTATGCAGTTAGGCAGATTGTTTCTATGGGACTCTCGGAGTTATGGAGTTGCCCTACATGAGCGCTGGATGCACATGACTGATGCATGGTTGATTTGTGTGATTCATGCATCTAATATTTCATATCATGGTTGATATTCGCCCTAGCTTCATCAGGGTTGTAGCCTCCACAGCCATAACGTGGATGACCAGATTTGGACACTAAAAATATTATTTTGAGCACTGTGGTCACATAGGATGTCCTTGGGTGAAAGTCTCAAAACCTTTATGGTACCAAGAGACGCTCCAATGTCAAGACCGAGTGGAAAACATGAGAATCGGTGCCTTTACCATTAAGCCGCGTCTTTCACTGTAACATGGTCGATTAGAAAGGGGTGTGGCCTTATCCGCCCGAGTGAGAGGATATTTAAGTTAGGATGAGTTTGACCAGCTCATAAATGGGTCTACTACCATTGAGCTTTGTCGGTGATTAGCTATCCACAGGCAGGTAGTGAGGTCTCTTATGCTCGCTAGTTTGTGTGGCTAGGGAGGCGGCAATTAGTATGTAGTGTATTTAACCCCGGTGATTTTTCAAAGAGGAACTGTATTGATATGTGGACTTCATATGAGGACTGACATTATTACATTGCACCTTACATATAGCATTTGGCTATGTAGGCCTCTTATTACATCGCCTTGGTATGACGCTCAGTACTCATATGTTGCATTGTATAGCCTTGTGACGGCTGATAGCATTCATGCTTTATATAGCATACCCTTGGTATGGCTAATAGTATTGATGATATTCATGGTCTTGCCAGCATTTTTGCATACTCTAATATTGAACCCTTGGCGCCTGTCCTATACACACTTACACCACCCTCTAAGCTTTCTATATGCTTATACACAATTGATGTGTGCAGGTGACGCTAGGCAGTAGCTAGTGCTGGAGCCGGAGCTTGTTGACAAGCTATCTTTTGGGAGCTTTTGTTATCATCATTGTACCTTTTCTTATTTCAAGCCATGTACTGTAAAAGTTATAATTCTTAGTGGAGTTTGTAATGTTGTTCCTATAGTTATTTTTAATGGTTATGATCTTGGGTATGTTGATTATGAACAGACTTATGTTATGGAAATCCTCCTTGTAGGATCCCAGGATTGGAACTTAGTGTATGGGTGCCAGGAGCCAATAATGGGGTACTACGGAGGCTATCGGCGCTAGATTAGGCGATCGGGAATTTTGTGAGCCTGGTTTCTAAGTCTGGGGCGTAACAGTTTGAGTCATCGAGTATTTCTAGGAGATTTTTCATGAAACTTGTGAAACATAAGTCTCTAATTCTTGGATGTCACCGAAACATGTTCGATGTAACCGAGCAGGAAAATTCGATGTCATTGAAGGCACGCTCGATGAATCGAATTTTTAATCCATATATCTTGTGTGGTTGCTGGACATTTTTTAGTCATTATTCGATGTCATCAAGTCATGTTCGATGTCATCGAGACACATTTGATAACTCGTAGTGACATGCAGAAAACTGAATTTGATTTGACTATTTGTAACTTGGTTTTCAAACATGAGTTCTTTGTTGTTCCTTGAATTTTAATGGGGATTTTATACCTGAGGTGTTTTGATCATGGGATGTGAGGCTTAGTTTAACTTTGACATTCCTGATTCATCTACTTTATTGAGGCAACAACTTGTAATTTCTTCTCGTGGGGCTCACTGGACTAACTGACTCAACCGTCACATTAATTGACAAACAGAGGCACTTTCAATTTCTGGTGGAGAATCATCATGGTTTGTCACGTTCATTGACGATTATTCCAGAAAATTATGGGTTTATTTTATGAAAAATAAATCTGATATTTTCACCAACTTCAAGCGGTGGAAGACGATGGTGAAAAAACATATAAGGAAAAAAGTAAAAGTACTAAGGACAAATAACAGTGGGGCATTCACTTCTGGAGAATTCAATCAGCATTGTAAGGATGAAGGGATTGTGAGGCACAACATGTTGCACTACACACTAGAGCAGAACGGTGTGACTGAGCGGATGAATCAGAATCTCATGGAAAGGGCCCTGTGCATGATTAGTAATGCTGGGATTGGCAAGGAATTGTGGATGGAGGTCATTAACACCGCTTGTTACTTGGTGAATCGGTTCTCTTCTATAGCCATTAATTGCTAGATTTCAGGGGAAGTGTGAAGTGGTTAATAGGTAGACTACTCAAGACTATGTATATTTAGTTGTGATGCTCACTCTCATGTACCATCAGTTGATAGAGATAATTTAGATCAAAGGCCAAGAAATACATCCTTGTAGGCTATGATTGTGGTCTGAAGGAGTACAAGCTATAAGACCGAGTCGCATAGTAACGCCTCAGATTTTTGCCAACCTGGAGTTATATGTCCTTAGGCAAGGGGTCAATCCTAACCCCTTATTAACTTCTCAAACCTCAAATCCTTTAAAAATTAAACGAGAAGTAACTAAGTGCTAAACTAGATTAGCTACAAAGTCCGCTTGATCCACTTTAAATACGATCTGTAAGACCCAAAACTTATAGAATCATTGGCGCTAGATTATCCTAAAATCTAGGATCAACCTCATTACCCAGTTGCTCTCGGGAGCACATTGAAACTCCATATCGGATCTGGACTGCACGCCGAAAGTCTGAATAATACGAAGTTATATAATTAGGACCGCCTTGCTGGGCTTGACAATCATCTAGGAAATCAAATCCAGATTGTGTCTCGGGGCTATTTGCTTGAGCCCGGAGTGAAGTGTGTGAGAAAACGTGGATTTCTTTAGAAATTAAATCTAATTTAAGTAATCTGAGACCTGTCGCTTGTGGGCCTGATATAAGAAATCAGACCGTCAGAATCTGACCCAAATACACCCTCGGATCAAGGGAAGTTTCATACACATGTCCGTGTACTTGTAACCCTGATCGAGTTTCGGTGACCGTTGAACTGAAACTGGTCCGCCACGTGTGATCTGGAAAGCCGACTGGAAAGAAAACTTAACTCGACCTAGATTCAAGGTCTGTGAGCTTAAGTCCGACCTTTGGCTTAAGGGGGAGCTCCAAAAGCACTCCGTTGAGCTGAAACAGTCTCCCTTTGGACATAACCTAAGTATACCTTGGCCCAGGGGCCATTTCCATCAGTTTTAGGCCTATATAAGGACCTTAAACCCTCTCTCATTCAGCCCATCCGAATTTGAGAAAACCCTAGGAGACAAAAGAGAGTAAAGTGAGAGAAAGTGAGAGAGAAGTTGGAATCATTCTTGGGAATCGATCCCTGCTATTCTACGTGTCTATCCATCACTACCGTATCGCTTTTCCGGCGATTCTGATTCCATTTTTGGGTAAGAAATCCTAACCCTAATCAGTTCTAGAGATTCAACTAGTGTAAGTGATGAAATAGCTAACCTATTTCATGCCATAGGTTGTCATTCTGCCGTTGATACTGACTTGGTGATTAAACTGAGTCCGTTACTCGTTTCTATGCCATAAGGTGCGGACTTTAAACGTATAGGTTATGGTTTTCAAGGCTTTCAATGTCAGTTAATGATATATTACTGATGTGGATGCTATTACACATGTACAAAGTGTTATCCGTTTCATTTTTCAGATATACATTAACTATGTTGAATATACTGTATTCCTCGTATTTATAGAAATACCGTATACGTATGAAATTTGGATTTGTGCCTAACATGATTATTTGTCGTGACTATATGCTTGTTATGTATGCGACAACTCCCTAGCGAAAGGACTTACCCTAAATCACACGACGGCCAAATATACGTTATATGTGATAAAGTGTGTAGCCCAAGTGTTTGTGGAACTGAACGAATGAATATGGAACTTGGATTCATGCTTGCCATGACTATCCGTCGTGGGTGCATGCTTGTTATAAATGGGGCAATTTCCTAGTGAAAGTATTTGTCCTAATACCTATGTGATCAATATGCGTCATGTATGTGGATGTATATAGTCTAAAGTGTTTGTTGAAATGTCTATATGAGTAAGTAGTTAGTCATTTGTAATGTGTAAGGGTGTTGAGATATGATTCTCAACTCCTTTAACTATGTGTATGCTTTCCTCCATGTACCGTATATTACAGTATCTGTTTCTCTATATAATGCATATGTATAAATCCATGTTTAAGTTGTATTCCAACAAAGCCGTGAAGGGTGATGGGAGAGTGGTGTAACGATTCCGTGTAACAGCCCTGACAGCCTTAAAGCGGACATGATTGTATGATTTGAAATCTAATCCATTACTGCTTTTACTATCTTCTAGGATATTTTGTTGTAATTAAATGTGATTAGGGCTATTGTATAGTCCAGGCAATCGGTAATCGGCCCTGAGTTCGTGGCTGAGATTCATTTGCCACGTAGGATGTGTTTGACGAACCCGAGTTGTACGTTGGTCATCGGCAGTGGTTAAGTCATACGAAGTACTTACGCACTTCATGTCAATCGATATGATGTGCGCTCGTATTAGTCGAAGTAACCCGATTGGACCTATGTATGTTCACCATGTTTGGACGCCACTGTTTGAACCTAAGGTACCAAACTCACTAGTGGAAACCCCGTTAACCTTGGTACCTCGATCTGCTAAGACTCATGAACTGGACATAGTGGTATGGGACACCGTGGTCGAGCTGTCGGCCTATGCTAGGGCGACGAGCCTCCCCATAGTGACCAGTGAGCAAACTAGACTCGTGAGCCGAATACGGTGTATGAGACACTGTATTCGAGCTGTCGGCCTACACTAATTGGTGACGAGCCCTTTGTAGTGACCTCGAGTATACTTTGAGTCTACGTTGAGGCGACGAGCCTTTCGTAGCAACGAGAGTATAAGCTAGGCCTACCCCATCACAGCCTGGTTGTGGTCCCCAGTCAGGTCAGTGACGTGCCTTCGAAAATAGACTGCCAGTTGGTAGGGCGTTGGTGGTAGTGACCTAGAACCGCAATATCGTATGAGATTTACTAGGATTGACGACCCTAGAATGGATCATTGTTTGGGTATTGATATAAGGGAGGTGCCTTAGTTTTCCAATCCTGCTATATGAAAAGGACTAATAAGAAGTTGGTAATCATATGCATGCACTATATTAAGCGTACGTTTAGGGGTTGCAGGTCAAGCACTTAGGTAGTGTTGTCATGCGCGAATGTGAGATGAAGTCGCTGAGGGAGCGTAGGCGAGGGCATGCATCATACATCCATACCATTCTTGCATTAACAACAGTACTTAGGAATGTGTGATTTACTGCTTTATCATTACTGCTTGACTGAATTAATAACATGTTAACCTCTGCATTATTGTTTCACTGAGTTGATCACTCACTCCCACGTTACCCTGTTTGAGTTTCAGATGATGGCGATGCTTGCGAAGCGGAGCTGGACTTTCATGTTGATGAGGGTTTCTCCTTTATACAGCTATCAGGCGGGTCTATTTAGACCATCTTCTGATTGACGGGGTTACAGGGTTGTTGATTAGATGCCATTACACTTTAGTTTACTCTTTTGAAACACCCTTGTATATTCATTTTATCCATTTTTGGAGTACACATTGATATATTTAACCTGGTAACATGTTCACACTCTGGAGACTTACAACAGTTTATATATTTTATATATCTATCACAGTCTTCTGCTTGCATAATTTAACTATCTCTGAAGTATAATATGTTGTTTTGGTTTAATCCCATTCATCTTTAATGCACTAATACGAACAACATTCAATCATCATTCTTTATGTTGCATAAGTGATGCGTTGGAACTCGGGAGTTGAGTTTATGCTCGACCCCTAATTTTCAGGGCGTTACAAGATGGTATCAGAGCATGATTTAGATTAAACCGGACCTGGGTTATGGGCACACAATACACGCTGACGTAAATTCAACTTAGGCAGGTGCGAAGAAATGTAGAAACAGTCCTAAGTGTCCCCGTTTCACCAAATAGCAAAGTTCACCGAAATCGACCCTTTTGTTTGAGTCCGTACGCATCCGTGATCGCATGAGGTGACCCCAGATCACTCCTAGATCGTCAAACGATGGATCTAGATCACAAATAACCCCATCCCGGCCTTTAGAAATCGCTAAATACGAATATACATCAGTTAGTACCCGAAAGGCCCCGAAATGACTCGAATCGGAGTCGAGTGGCCAAAACGATCAAATCGATGGAATCAAGGGTGAGCCCCACACATTTTCATACCAAAGGGGAGGGGAGCACCTCGCCCCACAGGCGAGCCCTCGCCAAATAGTCCAAAGACTAGCGAGGAGCTCGCCGGTTCGGTGAGGCCTCACCGGTTAATGGGCCAGGCCGGGCGGGCCGCTCGGGCCGATGGCATGTGAGGGGTAGTGTGGCCCACTGATTCAGGGTTTTTGGTTTAAAACCCTCCCAAACATGCCCCTCCTTCACAAATCACCCTCCTAAGCTCTCCTTTCTCTCTCAAACTTCTTATTTTGCACAAAAATCGCCCCTCCAACCTCTTCCTCTTTTATTTTCGTGCACCACACCCACCACCCTGCTGTAAACTCATCTTCATTGTTGCCTACCATCTCCATTCTCTCTCATTTGAGCTCTTGAATCCCCCATTTGAGGCTCAAATTCGTGTAAACCCACTAACCCACATTTTTGTGTCCCATAACCTTCACAGCCCCCAAATGTTTGGACATTTAGGGCCGTTCGGCCAACTACGTTTGGTGCGATTAAGGTGGATGGAATTATTGGATGGAATTGTACAAGTAACAATAAATGTATGTGTAAGGTACTGTCCCTAGATTGGGTGTAGTGTATCCCATGGTTTCCAACACCATGTTTAGAATGTATGCAATGAAAAGTAAATCCCAGGATTTCCTTTCAAATTACACTTGGAAATTCATCATCATGGGATTTGGAAATCCCATCTCACACTGTCCAACACAAGGCTCATTTTCCAAGCCTATAAAAATTAATTTTAATCCCATCCCACCCTCCTACCAAACATACCACTCCCAATCCCGATGTGGGATTAGCAATGCAGTCCCATTTAATACAACTTAAGACCACTGGCTAAATAGGCCCATAGAGTTTTGGACTGTAATAACCCAAATAAATCTTGACCGTTGAATTTTAATCATTAATCGACGTACCCAATTAGTCCGATGTGACAATCGATCTACAAGATCAACTGGTTCAATCTCAACCATTGATTTGGACATATCTGATCCGACTGTTCGTTAACTAATAAATCCAACCATACATGTAACCATCCATCCAACGATACATTCATCTAACCGTCCACATGCTGAAATCATCAAAATACTTGTCCATCCATCTAAATTGACCATCCATCTCACCACTAATCCATCAGTACATCACATAGTCCATTTCCCCGATCACACATGAACTCATCCAACCATACATCATGCACATCCATCCATCTATCCATACATACATCTATCCATCTATTATACATTGATCCGTCCATCTACATCATACACCTATGCACCATCAAATACATCACAACCACACACATGCACCAACCACATCACGCACATCCATCCATCTATCCATACATCCATCCGTCCATCTATTGATCCATCCATCCATCTAAATCATCACAACCTTAGCTTAATACTGGACACCATGTATAACAATTTCATTCATGCACAAACATGTGGCACGCACACATGAGATACATGATGCACATGCACACTAGATTTCCCACCATGAATACCTATTGCATACACACATCTCTTATACGCGTGGCACACATGCACCACATGCATCACATGCACTGATGTCCACACACGTAACACATAGCACATGTGCAATGTAGAACCGGTGGTGCATGCAAACCAGAGAAAATGCAACTCATGTTTTAAATAGACTAATAAAGAAGGAGGAGAAACGGTAAGAGAGTAGTAAGAGCCACTCTCTCTTACACGTGTTAAAGATGTGAATGAAGAGGCTATAAAAGGGAGGCATGAGAGACAAAAAAAAGAACGTGAGATGAGGTGAGGTGTTGTGACGTGAGAAGAGTGAGGAGAGAGAGAGAGAGAGAGAGAGAGAGAGAGAGAGAGAAGAGGGAGAGATATAAAAAATATATATATATAATAATAATAAGAAGGGTTGCTGGACATTCACGTTGGAAAGAGAGGGAGAGAGAGAAGAGAGAGAAAAAGGAAGAAAGAAAAGAGGAGAGAGAAAAAGGAAGAAAGAGGAAGAAAAGAAAAGAAAATAAAATATTTTTTTTTAAAAAAGGTGAGTTTTCTCTCACTTGATATTTAAAATAATAATAATAATAATGTTTTTTTATTTATTATTATTTAATTATTCATTCATTCAAATAATTTGATCTTACTTGCCCATCTTGTTGTTTGTTTAAATTTTTATTATTTAAATGCATACTATAGGTTTAAACATGTCATTTTAATTTTTGTCGTTCAGTTGTCTTTATTTTATTGACATGATATTATTGCAAAAATCTTGAGTTTATAAATTTTGGATTCTTAAATCAAATAAATTATATTGCAAGTTTATTTTTTTTATTTTTATTTATATATTTATTTTTTTTGTAGAACTTTCGTCATGTATATGTAATTTACATTGATTAACAATTTTATTTTAAATTTAATAAATTGTGCACATCACGTATTTATGAATTGATCAATAGGAGTCGTTAAATGGTTTTTTAGAAATATTTGATTTGTGAAATATTAAAATCATGCATCATTATAATTGTGAAACACCGAAAAATAGGTGGGCGATCAAGTCCTCTCGGGTTGAAAATCCCTAAAGCGTAAATAGGTGGGGCGATCAAGACCCTTGGGTTGAAAGTCCCAGAAACCCAACTGGTACCTTTTGGAACCTCTACCGCCTTTGAGTGGGTAAGCATGTCGATTGCAAAAGGTTCCCACCGTCATCGGTGTTCGGTAGGGTAGTAGTCCGACCACTAACGTACGAATGGGTCCCTCACCAAGTGCCCTTTGGATGGGTGAGCATGTTATGCGAAAGGTTCCCATTGCCGTGCTAGGTGTTGTATTGGCGCGGTGTTGGCCAACCGGTGTAAACTGGCCCTGGTATTAAAAAGAATAAACCACACATGTTATTATGGAGTATAACATATGTTGATTTCATTCATTCATTTTTCTTTGAATTTACATTGAAGTATTTTGTTTATTAAATCTCCTCATTTGTTGTTTTGCCTAAATAGGTATTGTATCTTTTAATACTTTTATTCATGTTATATGAGGTTATTTTGAAACTCGTGTTGAGATTACTCACTAGGCTTCGCAGCTTACCCTGTTGGGATTTTAAAATTTCAGGATCGGGATCACATGGAGGAGCTTAAAGAGATTTCTTTCATTTATTTTTTTTTCTTTATCATTTTCAAAATAAGTGTAATAAACATTTAGTATGACAACATTACGATGACACGTGTTTGATGATAATCTTGAATAGTCGGAACATGGACATTTTTCTTCTTTAAATAAATGTTTAATTATTCAATTTTTGGATTGTTATATTTTATGAATGAGATTATTTTTTTAATATATGTGGGGATTATTAAATGTAAACATATAAAACATAAGTCATGCCTTCGGGTACGGAATCGGGGTCGAATATACCCAGTCTTGGGATTTCGGGCGTGATGATTGGTATCGAGCTTAAGTTTAGAATCATTGAGGACCTAGGGTTTTACTTGCAAACGTAGTCACTTTGAAAATTAGGATATATCCCCTGCGAGTGTTGTTGTTGAAAAAAAAAAAAAACTTAACTTGTTGTATTGTCTTTTAGTGATTCATCCTTATGTGATATCTAAAGCTTATTGTTTGATTTAGAACATGTCTCGGAGCCAGCGTGATAGAGGTAGAGGTAGAGCCAGTCCCGTGGCGGCCACACCGGGGACCACCGAAAGTGGTCAATCACTTGATGGGGTCTTTCGTGCTTTAGGCGACATGGCAGCCATTCTTGGACAACACATTCGTCGTGATAATAGAGGTGTCGCCCAAGTTGTGCAGGATGGCGTTGGGGGCTTAATAGAGAAATTTAAGAGATTGAAACCACCTGCTTTTGAGGGTTTATCGGGCCCTATGGAGGCAGAAAAGTGGAAAAAGCAAATAGAAAAGATATTCACTGTTTTAGGATGTGATGAGGAGCAGAAGGTTACACTTGCAGTTTTCATGTTCGAGGGAGAGGCCGACCACTGGTGGGAGACAATTGCTAGAACAATTGATGAAAATACCGTATGGACATGGGATATGTTCTGTGAGAAGTTCAATGAAAAATACTTTCCTGAGTGTGTACGGGAACAGAAAGCAGAGGAATTCATAAGCTTAGAACAGGGGGAGATGACTGTAGGCCAGTATGAGTCTAAATTTACTGAATTATCCCGTTTTGCCCCATTTATGATTCAGGATGAAGCTCACAAAGCTAAGAAGTTTGAGCGAGGTCTGAGAGGGTCAATTCGTAACAAGTTGACTCCACTTAAACTTAGATTGTATGCCGATGTAGTAGAACGTGCTCTAATGATAGAACGAGACAACGAAGAATTCTGGAAAAGTCGTAACCAGAAGAGAGAAGCGAAGAGCAATGGTAGGGCTACACCGAATACATATCAAGCACAGGGTGATGCTTCTAAGAAACAAAAGGTGACGATAACAAACACCTCAACTCTGCTCAGCCAATGAACCGATTTACGGGTAAATGTAAATGTTATAACTGCGAAATGGAAGGTCACTCTGCTTGTTTTTGTAAACAACCGCCTCAGCAACCACATTATCAGGCGCCGCCACAGATGCACTCGAGACCTCAGCTACAGTATCAAGCACCTCAGCCACAGTACCAAAGACCTCCATATCATCAAGTACCGGAACAAAGATCAGAGACATCCACAACAAAGACCCTCAAGAAGAATAACGCCCACAACAACAACACTACCGGTAGGCGGAAGGTCGGGCTTCTCGACAATCGGCCCGGGTCGTGTGTTTACTATAGTACCATCAGACGTAAATGCTAATGGAGCAGTGGTGGAAGGTA
Source organism: Magnolia changhungtana (assembly GCA_030180095.1). Taxonomy (NCBI): domain Eukaryota; kingdom Viridiplantae; phylum Streptophyta; class Magnoliopsida; order Magnoliales; family Magnoliaceae; genus Magnolia; species Magnolia changhungtana. Next base: position 295,805 of record JASAUF010000066.1, on the reverse strand, counting down.
CCATAATTATCTATTCCTCACCCGCTCAAGTTTTATTTGATTCAGGAGCTACGCATTCTTTTATTTCGACTCTTTTCGTGCAAACATTGGGTCTATCTCCTGAACTCCTAGATAAGAATTTAATAATTGCTACACCGATAGGAAGCTCCGTAGTATTAAATCAGATATGTAGATCTTGCCCTGTCATGGTTGGAGATTCTGTATTATTAGCCGACCTTATCGTATTAGATATGCAAGAGTTTGATGTTATTCTGGGAATGGATTAGTTAGCTTCGTTCCATGCAAAGTTAGATTGTTTTGAGAAGACCGTGACATTCTCTATTCCTGGGCGACCGAGACTCCAGCTTCTTGAAAAGCAAAAGAATGGACCGTTATGCGATTTCTTAGCACTTTTGGAGGAAGAACCATACGAAGTAGGTATCGATCAAATTCCAATCGTATGTGAGTTTTCCTACGTATTTCAAGACATACCGGGGTTGCCCCCAAGAAGAGAGATCGAATTTGGTATAGATCTTATGCCCGGAGTCTCACCAATCTCCATGGCACCGTACCGTATGACACCAGTAGAGTTGAAGGAACTGAAGGAGCAGATTCAAAAGTTATTGGAGCGAGGGTTTCATTCGGCCGAGTACGTCCACCGTGGGGTGCGCCATCTTATTTGTAAAGAAGAAGGATGATGGCTCGATGAGATTATGTATTGATTATCGCCACTAAACAAGGTCACCATTAAAAAAAATACCCACTTCCTAGGATAGATGACCTTTTCGACCACTGAAAGAAGCCAAGTTTTTCTCCAAAATAGATTTGTGGTCGGGTACCACCAGCTTAGAATTAAAGAAGTGGACATACCAAAGACAGCCTTTAGAACTCGTTATGGCCACTACGAGTTTCTCGTGATGCCGTTTGGACTAACAAATGCACCAGCAGTATTTATGGACTTGATAAACAGAGTATTTAAGCCACACCTAGATTGTTTTGTCATAGTATTCATAGATGATATTCTTATATATTCTAAGACCCAGGAAGAACATGAACAACTTCTTAGAGTTACTCTTCAAACACTGCAGGAACATCAATTATATGCTAAATTTGAAAAGTGTGACTTTTGGAAGGAGGAAGTAAAAATTTTGGGCCATGTAGTTTCGAAGAAGGGCGTGTCAGTAGACCCATCAAAGGTAGAAGCAGTACTGAAGTGGGAACAGCCCACGAGTGTGACCGAAATACATAGTTTTCTTGGTTTAGCGGGGTATTATCGAAGATTTATCAAAGACTTCTCTCGAATTGCAGCACCGTTAACTCGATTGACCAAGAAGGGTGTAAAGTTCATTTGGGATGATATTTGTGATCAAGCATTTTCAGAGTTAAAGATTAGGTTGACGACAGTACTTTGTCCTCACCATTCCTTCGAGTGGTGAAAAGTTTGTAATCTTCGGTGGCGCTTCATATAGAGGTTTAGGTTGCGTCCTTATGCGAAAGGTAAGGTTGTAGCTTACGCCTCTAGGCAACTGAAAGTGCATGAGCAGAATACCCTACTCATGACTTGGAGTTGGCAGCTGTGGTTTTCGCTCTTAAAGTATGGAGGCATTATCTATATGGGGAGAAGTTCGAGCTATTTTCAGACCATAAGAGTTTGAAGTATCTTTTCTCACAGAAAGAATTAAATATGAGGCAACGTCGGTGGATGGAATTCTTAAAGGACTATGATTTCACCCTCCAATATCATCCAAGTAAAGCCAATGTAGTAGCAGATGCCTTAAGTCGTAAGCCGCACGGAGTAATCGCTCACCTCATGATTCAGCGATGGAAAATGTTAGATACGGTGAAGGATTTTGACATCCAATTGAATCCGCAAACATCTGGCTGTCTCTTTAACCTAGCCGTTCAACCTTCCTTAATTAGTAAGGTTATAGAAGCTCAACAACAAGATTCATGGCTACAAGCTAAGGTAAAAGAAGCTGAAAAAGATGGTAAGTCGGAATGGAAAGTTGGTACCGATGGTGGATTAAGATTCCAAGGAAGATTATGTATACCAAATGTGGCTGAATTAAAGAAGGAAATTATGGACGAGGCACACCGCACTAAGTTCACAATCCACCCTGAGGTACGAAGATGTATCACGATATGCGTAGGCAATATTGGTAGAATAATATGAAGAGAGAGATGGCCGATTTTGTGGCCAAATGTCGACATGTCAACAGTGTGAAAGCAAGCAGCATCGAAGCCGTCGAGGATGTTCTGACCACTACCGATTTCTCGAGTGGAAGTGGGAGCATATATCCATGGATTTCATTATGGGATTGCCACGTACACGTAATAATCATAATGCAGTTTGGGTCATCGTTGACCGGTTAACTAAGTCTGCACATTTTCTTTCTATACGTGCTACCTATCCCTAGAGGAATTATGTAAACTATATATTAAAGAAATAATTAGACTGCACGGAGTGCCTGTATCTATCGTATCCGATCGGGATTCCGGGTTTACGTCTCGTTTTTGGAGAAGTTTACAGAAGGCACTGGGAACTACTCTTGATTTTAGCACTTTTCACCCTCGGTGACCGAGGCGGTGAGCGAGTGAATCAGATCCTTGAAGACATGCTCCGAGCTTGCGTGCTTGATTTCAAAGGGAGTTGGGATGATCATTTACCATTGATCGAGTTCGCTTATAATAATAGCTACCAGATGAGTATCGGCATGGCGCCATATGAGGCTTTGTACGGGAGGCCTTGTAGATCTCCAAATTGTTGGACAGAAGTTGGAGAAAGTAGTTTGCTTGGACCAGAGATTGTGCAAGAGACAACAGAGAAGATTTTTATCATTAGAAACCGTTTGCGTGCAGCCCAAAGTCGTCAGAAGAGTTATGCAGACAATCGTAGAAGAGATCTAGAGTTTGCAGTTGGAGATCATGTCTTCTTAAAGATTTCTCCTATGAAGGGCGTCATGAGGTTCGGTAAAAAGGGAAAATTGGCTCCAAGGTATATAGGTCCGTTTGAGATTCTAGAGAGGGTTGGTGTTGTCGCATATAGGCTTGCTTTACCGCCTCAGTTGTCTGGTATTCATGATGTTTTTCATATATCGATGTTAAGGAAATATGAGCGGGACATTTCTCATGTTATAGGTATCGGCAACCATTAGAGATCCGAGAAGACGCTTCATACATCGAACACCCAGTACGTATTCTTGACCGGAAAGACCAAGTGCTTCGATCTCGAGTTATACCATTAGTCAAAGTTCAGTGGAGTCACCATACTGAGGAAGAGGCTTCTTGGGAACGGAGGCCGAGATCCAAGAGAAATACCCTCATCTATTCACATTATAGGTATGTAAATTTCGAGGACGAAATTTCTTTTAAGGAGGGTAGAATGTAATAACCCAAATAAATCTTGACCGTTGAATTTTAATCATTAATCGACGTACCCAATTAGTCCGATGTGACAATCGATCTACAAGATCAACTGGTTCAATCTCAACCATTGATTTGGACATATCTGATCCGACTGTTCGTTAACTAATAAATCCAACCATACATGTAACCATCCATCCAACGATACATTCATCTAACCGTCCACATGCTGAAATCATCAAAATACTTGTCCATCCATCTAAATTGACCATCCATCTCACCACTAATCCATCAGTACATCACATAGTCCATTTCCCCGATCACACATGAACTCATCCAACCATACATCATGCACATCCATCCATCTATCCATACATACATCTATCCATCTATTATACATTGATCCGTCCATCTACATCATACACCTATGCACCATCAAATACATCACAACCACACACATGCACCAACCACATCACGCACATCCATCCATCTATCCATACATCCATCCGTCCATCTATTGATCCATCCATCCATCTAAATCATCACAACCTTAGCTTAATACTGGACACCATGTATAACAATTTCATTCATGCACAAACATGTGGCACGCACACATGAGATACATGATGCACATGCACACTAGATTTCCCACCATGAATACCTATTGCATACACACATCTCTTATACGCGTGGCACACATGCACCACATGCATCACATGCACCTGATGTCCACACACGTAACACATAGCACATGTGCAATGTAGAACCGGTGGTGCATGCAAACCAGAGAAAATGCAACTCATGTTTTAAATAGACTAATAAAGAAGGAGGAGAAACGGTAAGAGAGTAGTAAGAGCCACTCTCTCTTACACGTGTTAAAGATGTGAATGAAGAGGCTATAAAAGGGAGGCATGAGAGACAAAAAAAACGTGAGATGAGGTGAGGTGTTGTGACGTGAGAAGAGTGAGGAGAGAGAGAGAGAGAGAGAGAGAGAGAGAGAGAGAAGAGGGAGAGATATAAAAAATATATATATAATAATAATAAGAAGGGTTCTTTGGACATTCACGTTGGAAAGAGAGGGAGAGAGAGAGAGAGAGAAAAAGGAAGAAAGAAAAGAGGAGAGAGAAAAAGGAAGAAAGAGGAAGAAAAGAAAAGAAAAGAAAATAATTTTTTAAAAAAAGGTGAGTTTTCTCTCACTTGATATTTAAAATAATAATAATAATAATGTTTTTTTATTTATTATTATTTAATTATTCATTCATTCAAATAATTTGATCTTACTTGCCCATCTTGTTGTTTGTTTAAATTTTTATTATTTAAATGCATACTATAGGTTTAAACATGTCATTTTAATTTTTGTCGTTCAGTTGTCTTTATTTTATTGACATGATATTATTGCAAAAATCTTGAGTTTATAAATTTTGGATTCTTAAATCAAATAAATTATATTGCAAGTTTATTTTTTTTATTTTTATTTATATATTTATTTTTTTGTAGAACTTTCGTCATGTATATGTAATTTACATTGATTAACAATTTTGTTTTAAATTTAATAAATTGTGCACATCACGTATTTATGAATTGATCAATAGGAGTCGTTAAATGTTTTTTAGAAATATTTGATTTGTGAAATATTAAAATCATGCATCATTATAATTGTGAAACACCAGAAAATAGGTGGGGCGATCAAGTCCTCTGGGTTGAAAATCCCTAAAGCGTAAATAGGTGGGGCGATCAAGACCCTTGGGTTGAAAGTCCCAGAACCCAACCGGTACCTTTTGGAACCTCTACCGTACCCTTTGAGTGGGTGAGCATGTCAGGATTGCAAAAGGTTCCCACTGTCAGGTTCGGTAGGGTAGTAGTCTGACCAGCTAACGTACGAATGGGTCCCTCACCAAGTGCCCTTTGGATGGGTGAGCATGTTATGCGAAAGGTTCCCATTGCCAGAGCTAGGTGTTGTATTAGGCGCGTGTGTTGGCCAACCGGTGTAAACGGCCCTAGTATTAAAAAGAATAAACCACACATGTTATTATGGAGTATAACATATGTTGATTTCATTCATTCATTTTTCTTTGAATTTACATTGAAGTATTTTGTTTATTAAATCTCCTCATTTGTTGTTTTGCCTAAATAGGTATTGTATCTTTTAATACTTTTATTCATATTATATGAGGTTATTTTGAAACCTGTGTTGAGATTACTCACTAGGCTTCGCAGCTTACCCTGTTGGGATTTTAAAATTTCAGGATCGGGATCACATGGAGGAGCTTAAAGAGATTTCTTTCATTTATTTTTTTTTCTTTATCATTTTCAAAATAAGTGTAATAAACATTTAGTATGACAACATTACGATGACACGTGTTTGATGATAATCTTGAATAGTCGGAACATGGACATTTTTCTTCTTTAAATAAATGTTTAATTATTCAATTTTTGGATTGTTATATTTTATGAATGAGATTATTTTTTAATATATGTGGGGATTATTAAATGTAAACATATAAAACATAAGTCATGCCTTCGGGTACGGAATCGGGGTCGAATATACCCAGGTGCCGGATTTCGGGGCGTGACATGGACCTAGGTTGGTTCTCCTAGATTGCAAACAAACCTGACAGTATGGAAAATCCAATAAATTGATAACGTGAACCCTAAGACTTCCTTAGTTGGTATGGCCATCTATGAAGTGCTCAAGCGTAGTTAAATTCAAGTTCGAGCAACTCGATTCCAATCAGATAACTTTGACCCAAAGCGATAAACAATTTCCTGTATTAGCAATGGTATGAAATCATCTAGTGTATAAGCATAGACTTTAGATTACAACTAGTGGATTACCGCTACACATAAATTAAGACTAGGCTACTAGTTACACTAAGGAATGTAAGAGACCGATTATGCTACAATAATTGACTGATAAACTTAGTTAGTTGGCTTAATTAGGTTGGAGTGAAAGCTCATTCTTTCGTTGAATCTCCTTAATACTTATAGGTTACTTAATAACTCTTAGAAAAGTTGTTTTAACTTAGAAACTATTCACACTTAGAGAAAAGTTATATATCCCTCTGTTTGAACGTTAGATCAAAACAACATACCCCCTAGGATTGTCTTTTCAAAGACTTATTACAAATGGGAACATGGAGTAGAGAACTATATATAAGCGAGGTATTCACGGTTTGAATCGAATTCTCAATCCTGGTAGTTACCAATGAACTCAATGCTTTGATCAAGCAAAAGGTCGGGATCAACTAGGATTAAGAACTGATGCGACAATTTTCTGTCCTAGCTAGGCAGAAGGTCTATGTATCCGGCTCAGACCCACTACACAACTTTCCTTCCATGTTGGCCGAACCACTTACAACCAAAAATTTGTTACTTCGCTTTTGAGAAGTGTTGAGAACACGTAGCCAATAGGGATACTTTGCTCGAGCCTAAGAAATTTCTCAAATGGGCAACGGAGAGTTAAAGATTAGGTCCTGAATCACAGACCATTCAGGCATACATATTGTGCATATGGCCTTATAAAGATAGTTTGCCCGTTAACCTATTTTGTCCACATTTCTTTTGCACTAATAATGTATAGATTATCTTATAGTATTCAACTAAACATGATTAAAGAGGTAAGTCGGGACTATGGCAAAGATCCTTCCTTGGTATAGTTAGGCACCTTACCACAAACTCACACTCGTCCCTGAAACCAACCATAACACCCATCATTTTATCTCCTTTATATAACCATAGGTACCAATGCCATAGCACACATCACTGATAGAAGGAATACCGATGTATTGAGGGATCATTTCCCATTTCCTGCCAAGAATAGGTCTAAATTACACCTCATTCTAACGTACAGAGCGAGACATGGATTCTTGAGCCTTAAATAAGTTTCTAAGGGGTTTAGAAAGGTTATGAATGCGGTCGAGTTAGGGCGCAATGGAAGCTTGGTGGGCCGATAGCCCACTGGCCCAGGATTGAATGGAATTGGACTATACGTAAAGATAGGTCACTAAATAGGATTTGAAATTTCTTAGAATGTCGATAATAAGGTTAGTAATTAGGGTTTAAGCATTAAACCAATTCGTATTACAGAAAGGGCCCAACAATGAGTACGAGTGTAACTATTACCATGGACATGAGTTAAGATGAGGACTCTCCTAGACTGAGACCCAACGGGCAACCTTATGACTAGGGAATTTGAACCTTTCATTGATGAACATTCCCTAAGTTTTTTTTAGAGTAATTAAACTATGGAGTTACTAGCATATACAACTGCGAAGCATTCGCGGCTTGACCCAATTCTCAATCCTAGGTGACTACCGATGGACTCACTGCATTGACCGAGCAGAAGACCAAGATCTACCAGGACTAGGAAGGGATACGATGAGCCTTCTACCCTAGTCAAGTAGATGATCGATGTATCAGGATCAAGCCCACTGCAACCGTCTCTTCGTATTGGTTGACCATTGAAACAAAATATCTTACTCTAAATAAATGGGAATTGTCGTGAAGACGTCAAATGGATAAAGGAATGAATTGTAGCAAACCACCAAGGTATAAGCAAGAGATAAAGGATATTTTTAAGGGGGGTAGACGAACATGAGCCAGACTAGCATAGATAGTATATGTCGTACCACGCATATAAACTTGAAATCAGTAAAACTTGAGCAAGAGGAATAATATAATCTTTACTTACTATCCTTAAGCAATTTTGGGGATGAAATTATTTTTAAAGGGGATAGATTGTAACGTCCCAGATTTTTGCCAACCTTGAGTTAGATGTCCTTAGGCAAGGGGTCGATCCTAATCCCTTATTAACTTCTCAAACCTCAAATCCTTTAGAAATTAAACGAGAAGTAACTAAGTGTTAAACTAGATTAGCAACAAAATTTGCTTGATCCACTTTAAATACGATCTGCAAGACCCAAAACTTGTAGAATCATTGACGCTAGGTTACCCTAAAATCTAGGATCAATCTCATTACCCAGTTGCTCTCGGGAGCACATTGAAACTTCGTATCGGATCTGGACCGCATGTCGAAAGTCCGAATAATACGAAGTTATATAATTAGGACCGTCTTACTGGGCTTGACAATCATCTCGAAAATCAAATCCAGATTGTGTCTCGGGGCTATTCGCTTGAGCCCGGAGTGAAGTGTGTGAGAAAACGTGGATTTCTTTAGAAATTAAATCTAATTTAAGTAATCTGAGACCTGTCGCTTGCGGGCCTGATATAAGCAATCAGACCATCAGAATCTGACCCAAATACACCCTCGGATCAAGGGAAATTTCATACACATGTCTATATACTTGTAACCCTGATCGAGTTTCGGTGATCGTTGAACTGAAACTGGTCCGCCACGTGTGATCTGGAAACTCGACTGGAACGAAAATTTAACTCGACCTAGATCCAAGGTCTGTGAGCTTAAGTCCGACCTTTGGCTCAAGGGGGGGCCACGGTGACCGTAGAATCATTGACGCAAGGTTACCCTAAAATCTAGGATCAATCTCATTACCCAGTTGCTCGCGGGAGCATATTGAAACTTCGTATCGGATCTGGACCGCACGTCGAAAGTCTGAATAATACGAAGTTATATAATTAGGACCGCCTTACTGGGCTTGACAATCATCTAGGAAATCAAATCCAGATTGTGTCTCGGGGCTATTTGCTTGAGCCCGGAGTGAAGTGTGTGAGAAAACGTGGATTTCTTTAGAAATTAAATCTAATTTAAGTAATCTGAGACCTTTCGCTTGCGGGCCTGATATAAGAAATCAGACCGTCAGAATCTGATCCAAATACACCCTCGGATCAAGGGAAGTTTCATACACATGTCCATGTACTTGTAACCCTGATTGAGTTTCGGTGACCGTTGAACTGAAACTGGTCCGCCACGTGTGATTTGGAAACCTGACTGGAACGAAAACTTAACTCGACCTAGATCCAAGGTCTGTGAGCTTAAGTCCGACCTTTGGCTCAAGGGGGGGCTCCAGAAGCGCTCCGTTGAGCTGAAACAGTCTCCCTTTAGACATAACCTAAGTATACCTTGGCCCTGGGGTCATTGCCATCAGTTTTAGGCCTATATAAGGACCTTAAACCCTCTCTAATTCAGCCCATCCGAATTTGAGAAAACCCTAGGAGACAGAAGAGAGTAAAGTGAGAGAAAGTGAGAGAGAAGTTGAAATCATTCCTGTGAATCGATCCCTGCTATTCTACGTGTCTATCCATCACTACCGTATCGCTTTTTTGGCGATTCTGATTCCATTTTTGGGTAAGAAATCCTAACTTTAATCAGTTCTAAAGATTCAACTAGTGTAAGTGATGAAATAGCTAACCTATTTCATGCCGTAGGTTGCCGTTCTACCATTGATACTGACTTGGTGATTAAACTGAGTCCTTTACTCGTTTCTACAACATAAGGTGTGGACTTTAAACGTATATGTTATGGTTTTCAAGGCTTTTAATGTCAGTTAATGATATATTACTGACGTGGATGCTATTACACATGTAAAAAGTACTGTCCGTTTCGTTTTTCAGATATACCTTAACTATGTTAAATATACTATATTCCTCGTATTTGTAGAAAATACCATATACGTATGAAATTTAGATTTGTGTCTAACATGATTATTTGCCGTGACTATATACTTGTTATGTATGCGACAACTCCCTAGTGAAAGGACTTGCCCTAAATCACGCCACGGCCAAATATACGTTATATGTAATAAAGTGTGTAGCCCAAGTGTTTGTGGAAATGAACGAATGAATATGGAACTTGGATTCATGCTTGCCATGACTATCCGTCATGGGTGCACGCTTGTTATAAATGGGGCAATTCCCTAGTGAAAGGATTTGGCCTAATACATATGTGATCAATATACGTCATATATGTGGATGTATGTAGTCTAAAGTGTTTGTTGAAATGTCTAAATGAGTAAGTAGTTAGTCATTTGTAATGTGTAAGGGTGTTAAGATATGATTCTCAACTCCTTTAACTATGTGTATGCTTTCCTCCATGTACCGTATATTACAGTGTCTGTTTCTCTATGTAATGCATATGTATAAATCCATGTTTAAGTTGTATGCCAACAAAGCCGTGAAGGGTGATGGGAGAGTGGTGTAATAATTCCGTACAACAGGCCTGGCAGCCCTAAAGTGGACATGATTGTATGATTTGAAATTTAATCCATTACTGCTTTAACTATCTTCTGGGATATTTTGTTGTAATTGAATGTGATTGGGGCTATTGTATAGTCCAGGCAATAGGTAATCGGCCCTGAGTTCATGGCTGAGATTCATTCACCACGTAGGACGTGTTTGACGAACCCGAGTCGTACGTTGGTCGTCGGCAGTGGTTAGGCCATACAAAGTGCTTACGCACTTCATGTCGATCGATACGATGTGCGCTCGTATTAGTCGAACTCGTCAAGTAACCCGGTTGGCCCTATGTATGTTCACCATGTTTGGACGCTACTGCTTGAACCTAAGGTACCAAACTCACCAGTGGAAACTCCGTTAACCTTGGTACCTCGATCCGCTAAGACTCATGAGCCAGACATGGTGGTATGGGACACCGTGGTTGAGCTGTCGGCCTACGCTGGGGCAACAAGCCTCCCTGTAGTGACCAGTGAGCAACCTAGACTCGTGAGCCGAATACGGTGGTATGGGACACTGTATTCGAACTGTCGGACTACACTGATTGGTGACGAGCCCATTGTAGTGACCTTGAGTATACTTTGAGTCTACGTTGAGGCGACGAGCCTTCCGTAGCTACGAGAGTATAAGCTAGGCCTACCCCATTGCAGCCTAGTTGTGGTCCCCAGTCGGGTCGATAACAAGCCTTTGAAAATAGACTGTCAGTTGGTAGGGAATTGGTGGTAGTAACCTAGAACCGCAATATCGTATGAGATTTACTAGGACTGACGACCCTAGAATGGATCATTGTTTGGGTATTGATATAAGGGAGGTACCTTAGTTTTCCAATCCTGCTGTATGAAAAGGACTAATAAAAACTTGGTAATCATATGCATGCAATGCATTACGCGTGTGTTCATGGGTTGCAGGTCAAGCACTGAGGCAGTGTTGTCATGCGCAAACGTGAGATGAAGTCACTGAGGGAACGTAGGCGAGGGCATGCATAATACATCCATACTATTCTTGTATTAATAACAGTACTTAGGAATGTGTGATTTATTGCTTTATCATTACTGTTTGACTAAATTTATAACATGTTAACCTCTGCTTTATTGTTCCACTGAGTTGATCACTCACTCCCATGTTATGGGACGGTGTTGTTCACACCAACCAGACCCTGTTTGAGTTTCAGATGATGGCGATGCTTGCGAAGCGGAGCCGAACTTTCATGTTGATGAGGAGGATTTCTCCTTTATACAGCTATCAGGTGGGTCTATGTAGACTATCTTCTGATTGACAGGGTTACAGGGTTGTTGATTAGATGCCATTACACTTTAGTTTGCTCTTTTGGAACACCCTTGTATATTCATTTTGTCTAGTTTTGGAGTATACATTGATATATTTAACCTGGTAACATGTTCACACTCGGAGACTTACAATAGTTTATATATTTTATATATCTATCATAGTCTTCCACTTGCGTAATTTAACTATCTCTGGAGTATGATATGTTGTTTTGGCTTAATCCTATTCATCTTTAATGCACTAATACGAACAACATTCAATCATCATTCTTTATGTTGCAAAAGTGATGCGTTGGAACTCAGGAGTTGAGTTTATGCTCGACCCCCAATTTTCAGGGCGTTACACACATGAAAAATCATCCTTAGCCATGATGTCAAATTCGACGAAGGATCCTTGTTCCATAAGGATGAACATGAGGAACCAAAAAAGTTGGTGGTGGATGTTCAGTTAGACAGAGATGAGATAGGATGAGACGCAGATGCAAATAGAGGTATAGGAGCAGGTGGAGAAACCACCTATGAGAAGGATTTCGCCAGGGGATGGTAGGTTGCCGGCAAGATACAATGATGACTTAAATGTTGCATATGCCCTCATTACAGATGAGGGGGATCAGTTTACTCTTCATGAGGTTCTTGATGAGCCAGATGCTGAAAAGTGAGAAGTATGGATGATGAGATAGATTCCTTGTACAAGAACGAGACGTGGGAGTTAGTGGAGCTTCCCATCATCCAAAAAATGATCGTGTGCAAGTGGATCTTCAAGAAGAAAAGGTATAGGTACAAAGCAAGGTGGGTAGCGAAGGGATATGCTCAGAGAGAAGGTGTGGAGTTCACTGAGATATTCATGCTGGCTGCAATGCAAGTATCTATCAGATTCGTATTGGTGCTGGTTGCCCAATACGATCTCGAGCTAGAGCATATAGATGTGAAGATTGCCTTCCGGCATGGGGAATTGGAAGAGCAAATCAATATCAAGCAACCATATGGGTTTGTAATAAAAGGGGTAGAGAATAATGTTTATGGGTTAAAAAGGTTGTCGTATGGCCTGAAGCAGTCGCTTAGGTAGTGGTACAGAAAATTTTATTCTTTGATGGTGAGTCAGAGGTTTACCAATAGTGAATATGATCATTGTGTCCATCACAAGACACTGAGTGATGAAAAGTTCATTATCCTTGTGTTGTACGTTAATAACTTGCTGATCACTAGTCATAACATATCTGAGATTGATTTACTGACGACTTAATTATCAAGGACATTCAGATGAAAGATCTGGGGGTTACAAAGATGGTTCACGACATTAATATACACAGAGATAGTGAGAGGATCATGATTTGGTTATCTTAGAATGAATACCTTGAGAATGTATTGATGAAGTCAAAGACAGTTAGTGTTCCCTACTGGACTCACTTCAAGCTTTCTTTATAGCAATGTCCTAAAATAGATGAAGAAAAACAGGATATGTCTCGTGTGCCTTATTTCGGCACGGTTGGCAACTTGATATATGCTATGGTCTATACGAGATGAGATATTTTACATGTGGTGGGTGTTGTTAGTAAATACATGTCTAACCTTGAGAAGCAACATTAGGAAGCAAGGAATTGTCTACTTCGATACATTCGATGTACGCAAGACTACGTCTTATCTTTTAAGAAATCAAGGGCCAAGTTAGTAGGCTATGTGGATTATGATTGCACAAGCAATGTGGATAACAAAAGGTCGATTTTCGATTACCTGTTTGTGCTAGAGGGTGGAGTGATCAGTTGGATGTTGAAACTTTAGTCTATGGTGGCTCTTTCCACAACCGAAGTTGAGTATATGGCAATGATGGAGGCATTTAAGGAAGATGTTTGGTTGAGGGGGATGATAAATCATCCAGGGCTTCAGCAAGAGGTCATGTCAGTTAATTGTGATAGTCAAAGTACAATTAATTAGGCTAAAAACTTTGTTTATCACTCACGTACTAAACATATTGATGTTCATCACCATTTTATTTGAAAGGTGCTTAAGGAAGGAGGTGTGACTCTAGAGAAGATTTATACCAACGTAAATCTGGCATACATGCTCGCTAAGGTGATTCCTACAGAAAAGTTCAAGTTATGTGCAACTTCTCTAAGCTTGGCAAAGGCGTAAATAGAAGACGGACATGCATAAGAAGCAATAGTAGAGCTATGATGTAAGGTGGAATTAGAGGTGAGAAAAATGAGTTATGAAGAATGGCGATTGAAGACATGATAGAGATTATTGTTGATATCTTCAAATTTGAAAATCAACAAGTCTGTCAATGGCAGTCGATGCCATCGAGCAGACTTCGATGCCACTGAAAAAATATAGAAAATCCATGTTTTATCATTGGAACATTTTGGTGTTTAGTTCGATGACATCAAAGATGTTCGATGCCATCGATAGTCTGTTGATGCCATCAAAGTGCCATCGAACGATTGCGCAAAGTTGCATAAGTGCGGAATTTGTTTTCTATTTCAATTGTGATTCTCATAGAAGCTATATATGGGTGTAATCAGGAATAAGGGGCATCTCTCAGGGCTTTCTAATTCGTTCCAAAGGTTTTCAAGGGCTTGTAAGAGAGATTTAAGGCCTGTTCAAATTGGGTAATCTCCATCTCTTGTAATTTTTTGCTTTCATAGTGATTATAGTCACTTTGTGGCAGGATTTTTTCCCACAAGGGTTTTTCCACATTAAATTCGGAGTGTCTGTGATTGGACTTGATTGTGTGATTGGAATACTTTGCTTGATTTATCTCTATGTGCTTACGCGGTCCCCCAACATCAATTACATACTCATGTGACCTATAGAAATATATCCCACAAATAATACTTGGAAAGGAAATAATCAACAGAACAAAACATGAATAGTTATTATTGTTAAGATGAGACTAAGCATTCATAGAGGTTGAAATTTCCAAATGGGAGACTTTGTTGGAAGAGGTACCTTTATTACAGGAATGCTTTTGGTATTAAAACTTCTTATCAGCAAGCATATCAAGTATAGCATCCGGAAGCCCTAGACCTAGTCTCCACTAGCAAAAGTCTAAAAGCAAACTCTGTAGTGTTTGATAATCTACACCAAGAATTGATATAAATGTAATCTACACAAATTAAACTAAAATAGATTTAAAAAAAAAAAAAAAAAAACTACATGCATTGAAATGAGGACTTTAAGATACTATACAACTAAAAAGGATATGTTCATCACATGTTATGACAAAGGAGTTTCGTGTTACCACCTATGGAAATTCTTCTTCTTCTTTTTTTCCTTTTATGGGAAAGGTTCCACTTATGAAGATTCAATGACAAAAAAATAGTACATCGAAGGATCAAAAAGCATTAACACAACAATATCATTTGTCAAAATCCTGCATTGCATAGTGCAATTGGTAGCTGATTAGTTAATGGATAATTCGTGAATTATACATGATTCAAGGAACTTCTTCAAAAAAAAAAGAACCAAAAAAAAAAAAAAAAGAATATCCCATCCAAAACATTTAGGAACCTTCTTTTAAAAATAGGAAACAAATAATTCTTTCCTTGATTATTTGGGTTTGTGGAACTTGGGCTTTAGTGATAAAGATGATGCATGTTTTTTCTTGTTTTTTTTTTTTTTTTTTTTTTTTAATGTAACACTACCAGGGTTTACCTTGTATCACTCACACAAACTACAGCCTCCACCACCTCATCTAACGACAAGTTAACATAGAGATGTTAATTTATTCATTGTTAATTACAGACACAAATTCACAAACTACACCAACCTTTTTAGGATGCCCACTTTTTTAGCATTCACAAAAGGATGCAAATTCATTGTTAATTCCCTCCATTTTTTCGAATCAATTTAGGATATGAACCCGAAATTGAGGTAGATCCATGGCTCAAGTGGACCACACAATCGGTATTGAATTTTCACCATTAAAAACTTCTTTTGAGCAGCAGAAGTTTTGGACCAATCTGATATTTGTGGTTTTCCTTTACACAGTAATGATTAAATTCCCACCATTAAAAACATTGCATACCGTTATGGGTAAAATGGGGCTAAACAAATGTATGAGACAAATGAGTCGAGCAGCCAGACTCGATGAATATGGATTGCTTGAGGGCCGGAAAATAACCCCAACCTTTGGTGTCAGTTACTTTCTACCTCGGTCTCAATTGTCACTTTATCCCTCAAGTACCGACCTCGGTCTCAAGGGACAACCTTAACCTCGGAGGTCGGCCTCGACCATAGACCTCGACCTTAGAGGTCGACCTTAGATACCAACCTCGACCCCAAATACCAACCTCAACCTTGGGTACCAACCTCTACTTCGAATATCGACCACCACGAATAGAAGTATCCTTAGAATATATAAAGATAGGATTATCCATCGAGATTTTCGCCGAGAATCACATCAAGAAATGTGCAATATACCCAGAGACAAATCCACATAACTATCCAGCAAATTCATTGTCATATACATAAGTAATGTCAAGGGATTATAAATAGAGACCCTCACCATGGAACAAGGTACACATAAATACACTGATTTTACTACGCCTATTGTGAGTCTATATGCCTGACTTAAGCATTGGATTATAAATATAGACCCTCGCCATGGAACAAGGTACACATAAATACACAGATTCTAGTATAGCTATTGTGAATTCATACACCTGACTTAAGCATCTGAGGGTCCCCGTCTTTAACCGGCGCCCCCAATGTATTCTCTTGTACCTCCATTAATTTACAGGTACTTAGTGGCTCGCAGGACATGAGGCAAGACTTCTCTTGTTCTCCATTAATTTGTAGGTGGATGGTATCAACACATACTTTTACTATCCAGTTTGTAAACCATAGTGTTATGGAAACCCCAAGTGCAGAACTACAGTGTAGTAATAACTCAGTGAGACCAAGGTCATACCCATAGGGACTTGCAATTGTATGGTTTGTAAACACTTGGACACTTACTATTTTTTCCCAAAAAACACTACAAGAAAAGCTGGAATTAGCAGCGTTTTTTTAATGTCTCAAAGTGACCCGCGGTGACACATTTATTGTAAAAGTCCCAGTACCCGGTTCTTTTTATTTCCACTTCTCTTATTTCCTCTCTCTCTCTCTCTCTCTCTCTCTCTCTCTCTCTCTCTCTCTCTCTCTCTCTCTCTCTCTCCTCCTAAAAAAACCCACCGTCCGACCCTTTCTCCCTAAAGAAAAAAACTCAATCTCTCGTCTTCTCCCTAAAACACCCCCATCTCTCCCCCATCTTCTCCTCAATCGACCGTCCCTCTCTTGCTCTCAATCTCTCTCCGTCTCTAGCTCTTGATTTTTCTCGCTTGCTCTCAATTTTCTTCTCTTGCTCTTGATATCTCTCCTTCTCTTGCTCTCGATCTCTTTCGTTGAAGATGGTTAGTTTTGCATCCACCCGGCATCGATGCTGATAGAGGCGAGTTTGGGGATGATCAGATCTCTAAGTTGAAGGAGGCATTTGGTATGTTTGACAAGGACGAAGCCAGTCAGATCCCTTCGATTTTCACTTTTCCCCCCTTTTCTGCTGGAAATCTGTTGATTTTATGATTTTTTATAGCATTTTTATGGTTGAGGATTTTTTCTTTCTTTTTTAATTCGATTTGATGTTGATTTCATCAGATCCGATGGTTTGCTACTGAAATTCTTTGTTGTCAGGTTCTCCCTTTCCCTCTCTCAATCGACCATCTCTCTTTGTTTGCCCTTTCTCAATCCACCTCTGCTCCTCTAGGATTGGTCTCCCTCCTCTCTCTCTCTCTCTCTCTCTCTCTCTCTATCTTTTACAGACCAGATCTGGGTTGGTTTTTCTCTCGATCTTTCCAAAACAGATTTAGATTTTTCTCTCAAGCTATAACAGATTTTTTATGCAGATCTGGGGTTTTCTCTTGAGCAATTAACAGATTATCTACGACCACATCTAGTCATAAGGTAATTTCAGCTATTTCTTACTCAGATTATCTGAAATTACATTGATAGGACTCTTTGATAAAGATCTCTGTGTTGCTGTTTGTTTTTGGACTCTATTTTATTGATCCTTTTTTTTTTTTTTCTGAGTGTCATCCCCAAAAGATGTATAAGACGTAGGTTTGGTTTGTCAATATAATCAAGCAGAGTTGCTTTGTAAGGAAGCTATTTGTTTTCTTAAGTGCTGTTATCATGTATTGTGGATCATGGTTTGGTGATCTGGATCATTGGTCTTTTGTAGCCCATCGATCATTCCTCTTTTAAGCCCCCCCAGACTAACACTGGTCATTTTTCCATTGAATGAGGGGGTTCTGCATTTGAGTTCCAATGGGGACATTAAGGGGGACTTGCCAGTGGATATGTAGGACGTTTTCAATGTGGTCTTCTTTTGAAGTACATGCATTTTCAAGTATATATGCAGATGCATTTTTTTATTGGAAGTTTGAGTTGAGTTGAATGGCAATTTTGTGGGCAGATGGGAATTGTTTCCTCCATGATTACTAGACATTATTAGGACTTTATAAGTAGAACTTTGAACTCTGCTTTATACAACATATTGCTTGAAGAAAAACTGTTCCATCTTAAATAAAATCTGTCACTGTACTAGGATTACATGAGGCTTGCTTGCCCCAAACGGCATAGGCACCAACCTAGCTTCCACTATCCTTTATTCAAGATTTAGGAAACACTGTATAAATAAATTAAACAAACCTTAAGCATTTAAAATTTATCAGACAATTTGTTTCTGAATGTCTTGATTTCGTAGCATAGATAGGACTTATTTTTGTATCTTGGGTGAAAAACTGCCAACATTGAGGTCTCTCACAAGGTTATTATTGAAGGCCATTTGAGAAACAGTATGGCTTCAGTGAATTATAGTCGTGGGTATGTACACATGCGTACAATGAGTTTTGGAGTATTGCCTCTAGGCTAAACCTTTTTCTTTTTTTTTTTTTGCCCATGTTGGATGAGAAACAAATGTTATTGCCATGGTATGTATGGTTGAGTGCATAACTGAGCTCCTTCTATTGGGAACTCATTCCCTTTTATCTATATTTGTTGACTGTTGTGTTTGACACCTTAACAGATAAGTGACTATTTTGGGTTGTTAAACATGTAGAGGCTTTTTCTTGTTTTTTTTTTTTTTTTTCAACACATACTCATTTATCGAAAAAAAAAAGAAAAAAAAAAGTAGAAATGTGCGGGGTAAACTGGACATGATTTTTTGAGATGTGATCCATCCACATGATTGCCTATCAAGTCAACTGTCCTGTTGAGCTTAAACAAGTGCTATGTATTGATGTTTTGATGCATCTGTCAAAATAGCACCCTCTTTCCTTAAAGAATGTAACTGCTAGGGCTTCTTTCTCTAGGTTCCTGACATTGTTGTTTGCTTTGAGAATGGATGTTTAGTAAGCTGAGATACATTGCCCAACAATGGGGCATACATGATTCATTCATCAGATAAAAAAAAATAAAAAATAAAAAAGAGAGCACATATGCAAATTCGAGAAAGAGATGCCCTGTGCCTTAGGGCCATACATTACTTTCTGTCATGTCGATGCTTCTTCTTTCTTTTTTTCTTTTTTATTTTTTTCTTTTCTTTTTTCTCTTTTCTTTTTTGTGATGCCTAATAGCCTCTTTGGAAATGTGTGAAATGAATTTTGTAAAATTGTAGCTGAACCAGTGAATTGTGTTAATTAGTTAAATTGGAAATTTTGAAAATTTGAAAATTCTGAGATGCCAATTGCAGAAGTTTGGATAAATGAACATCATGTGTTTCAAACAAAGAATTTTAACATTTTCCCACATTCTTCCTTACTCAAGTATTTTCTAGTTTGTAGGTTGGTTATAAAGTTCGGCTAGAGGGGATGAAAGGGAGGAAACTCGTCTTCTTTTTTGCACCACGTGGCATTTTATTGAGGAGATTACTAGTTGCTAGAAATCTGAAAGGCATAACTCATGTTATTGCGGATGAAATCCATGAACGAGGGATGAATGAGGGTAAGTTGTTTATTGAATTTAAGTTTCAGGTGTTTTAAAAGTGGAATCTCACCAGGGGTTGTGTTGAACTCAGATTTTCTTCTCATTGTCTTGAAAGACCTCCTTCCCGTCGACCGAATTGAGGCTTATTTTGATGAGTGCAACCATAAATGTTGAACTTTTCTCATCCTACTTAGTTGGGGCTCCAATGATACACATCCCAGTAAGTTCAAGATGTTAATGACCAGTACTAGATGCACAGAAACTCCCAATCTCCCCTATTCATGGCAGAAGTAATTAATGCTTTCATTAGTTATCTGCTTATCAAAAGTCTTTATGTTATTCTAGATTTAACTTCTTGGATCTAGAGTTTTGTCAGGATGACTTGAGATCTTTCCAAAAAAAAAAAGTTTTGTCTGTATGAACCTGGTGATGGTCTTGTGGAATGTGATGTTCAATGAGGCTTTCATTCTGTTTTCAGGGTTTTACATATCCAGTTCGAACTCATTTTTTGGAGAATTTTCTGAAAGTTACTGGTTATAGGTTGACTACATACAATCAGATTGATGATTATGGGCAAGAAAAGAAGTGGAGAATGTAGAAGCAGGTCCTTAGCGAAAGGAAGAACCAAATCTCGTCTGTTGTCGAGGTATATAGATCTTATAAGACCCTGTTTACTTTGCTATGTCAAGTGTCATTCTTTTCGTTACATCTTTCTCCATCTTTATGTCTAGGCCGAATGCACTCGAAGCTGCTGATTTTAGGGAGTATAGCTTGAGAACTTGTGAGTCTTTATCCTCACTACAAGAAACACCACTTTTAGCGACGAACATTTTCGTCGCTAAAAGTCAACATTTCGCAACTAAACACATTTAGCGACGAAAATTTTCGTCGCTAAATTCCTCGCTAAAAGACCGATGTACAAGGCTTTTATCAGCGAAAAATTCAAATCGTTGCTAAATAAAAGATTTTTAACGACGAACATTTTCGTCGCTAAAAAAAATTTCCTAGACCTTTAGCAGCGAAATCGTTCGCTGCCAAAAAACTTTAAGACTTTTAGCAGCGAAACTGTTCACCACCAAAAAAACTGCTAACACTTTTAGCAGCAAAAATTTTTGCCGCCAGAAAATATGCAGGACTTTTAGCATCAAAACTTTCGCTACCAAAAACTTTTAAACGCTAAAACCTTTTAGCGACTTTTAGAATGAAAAGTTTCTAAACTTTAAGCATCTTTTGCCACCAAAAATATCCAGGACTTTTATCAGCAAAAATTTTAGCTGCGAAAAAAATCGCCAAAACTTTTCGCAGTGAAACTTTTCGCCGCCACAAAATATCCAGGACTTTTAGCAGCAAAAATTTTCGCCGCGAAAAAAACCGCAGCGAAAATTTTCGCCGCCAAAAAATATCCAGGAGTTTTTAGATGACTTTTAGCAGCAAAAATTTTCATTGCTAAAAGTCTTTTTTTTCACTATACAGCCTAAAATTCCGCACAAAATTCTTGATAGACACTTGTTAACAATATATCATCATATTCATCATAATATACACCTGCTATATAATATATTTCATCATATTCACATTCACATCCAGCTAAACCCAAACCCAAACATAAATTGCATTCATTCAAACACGTTCATTCACGCATTAATACATATAAACTTAACATAATAAAAAAATATACAAAAAAATCACAAAGATGAAGGCAGAGGTGGTGGAGCATCGGTGGGTAAGCGTGCAGCAAAGCCTCTAACATCTGCATCATCCGTCGCTCATGGTCCACCCGCATCTCCTCCATCCTCCTCTCCTGCTCCTCCCTCTGCCTCGCCAGATGATCCTCCATCGTCATCTCATACTCCTCCCTCTGCCTCGCTAGCTCCTCCATTATCTTCCTCTCCTGCTCCTCCCTCTGCTTGTCCAGCTGATCTTTGATGTCATCGATGACGACCCGTAGCTGCTGAACCTCTCTCTCTGCGGTATCAGCTCCGCGTACGACGCTCTCGCCAACGACGATGGATCGACTAGAGGCAGCTCTAGCGGGTGTCATAAGCTTGGCACCATGGCCAAACCTACGCACATATCCAGAACGGGTGCCAAGCACCTGACTCAGGATCTCTGGCTCACTCCGCTGAGTACCATCGGGAGTGGGCTGACTGCGTAAGGTGTTCATCTCCTCCTGTAATAAAAACATATAAATTTTTATAATAAATGACATGATTATACAATGTAAGGATTTTTACCCAAATCTCGCTGACTCTGGGATGTACCCAAGATCCCGTCGTCTGCCGACAGTGAGTCCCTTTGTAAAAGTCTACTGGTCCGGGCTCCTGGCCAGTGACGGAATCTCGCTACGCAATCGAAAGGACGATAGAGTTAATATAAATGCATATATAAACATAATAATTATCAGTACTTTCTTACCATGTCATGACGAATTCGTACGAATAACTTTAAACCAGCTACATGGTTCACTTCTAATTTCCTCTGTTGTCAGAATTTATTTTGCTCCTTTTTTGAACACATTATTCATAATACATTGTTATTAATTGTGAAATTAATTATTACGCTAAGATATCGTACATATGTAATTATTACCTAAAAAGAATCGGATGAAAACATATCACAGAGTATCCGCCAGTCCCCATCGCTCACGTGCAGCGGTACGGACTGTACGGCCTCCTCGTGGCTCACGCACCGCTTGTACTGCCAGTGTAATCTAGTGCGGTAATCCTTGAACCGCTCCTTCATCATGTCGTTGACGGCATGGGAGATGTACGGAACACTCAAATCAAGGTCAAATTTATCCTGCAGTTTCATAAATAATAGATTAAGACAATAAATTTATTAAGAAAATAACTTAACCGTAAATGAACATTTATAAAATAAATTTTATTTGACTAAAATTTACCTGAAGGCATTGACGGATGAGTTGCCGAACATCATCTGTCACGTCTCTCCAATGGGGGGTGGTGGGGGGAATTAGAGATCGACATAAGACACTGACCTCTGACATAAACAACATGGCATTGTTCCCAATAGGTCTAATGCAGTCCTGTGGGAACTCTACTGTCACCCTACCGTCACGGGTAAGTCGCTCTAAAAGTAACCCACGCGTGGGTCCACGTCCTCGCAGGCTAGTCGACGACGCTGTTACAACAGAATTATGTAAGTCTAAACATAAACATAAATCATTAAAAGAAATATATATCTAAACTTACATGCAGTGCCTGGTGTATGTGCGACTGAGGGATCAGACACCTGCGATGCAATATATGACGACGATGCTGGATCCGTCGCATCACGGGTAGAAGGGGTAGATCTAGTGCGCGAACGACGTACCTCCCACCTGGTGCCATCACTGAATATATGCTAACTACAAAATTTAAATAATTTCAATACAAGTGGAATATACTAAAACATTATACAAGTAGTGTTAATGGTATAATGCATTTGTGCTTATGCTCAGAGAGATGAATAAAATATGATTAGACCACTACATTATAATGCAAGCATAATATAATAAAACTGTAAACTTTAATCTATAACCATTGAAAATTCAATTACACATTGTCATTGTATATTAAATACACATATTTGTTGTAATACGAAACAACTATGAGGTAAACTATCCGAAGTACTCCCTGCATAAGTCATCATATGCTTCAGAAGTGTATGTCATCCTATGTGAAGCATTAGACATTTTTATAGCCAACATGACAGTCACAATAGGAGAAATCTGATCCATCGGGACTCCGTTTAGATGTGCAAGTGAGAGAGTCGCATCTTCCATATCTCGTTTCCCACAGTTATATATCTCCATCAGCTCCGGAATTTTTTTGAGATCGTATAATCTTTCGTCTGAGTCGTCGTCGATATATTCCACTCTACACTCATCGACCAGACCGGGTATCTCTATGGCCCTACCAGAAGAAGACAGGACCGAAACGTCCATTTGCAACAGCTGATGAAGTACGTTGCGTGCTTCTGCTATGCTCCGGTTTGAGGATGACATGATCAGAAATTGTCTCAACTGTAAATGTGAATTATAAACAAGTCAATAAAAAGAATTAATCATGACTTGTAATTTTCACGTATACATGGAATACATAAATTATTTGAATTGAAAAATGACATGTAAATCATGTGTACATTTAATAATCGTCGTCTATATCACTATCGCTTAGGGTTATTTCTTCTTCACCATCACTATCACTGATTAGTATTTCCTCCTCATAGTCTCCAACGTTGTCATCAATGAAACCTGTATCATCTCTAACAATGTCTTGTATTAATGAGGCATCAACATGATTAGGTGGCACATCATCTCTGTCTAATTGTACCACATCAATATCAATACTTGAATTAGTCCATGTATCCCTAGATGACATGTCTTCTTGATATGCTTGTTCAACCCTAGACGTGTCATTTCCCCTGTCCTCGCTATCTTCAACTTCTGGTACGGGAATGTCAAATACGTTCCTGGGCTTTATTTTCTGCACCACGTGCCAAGAGCCGCCTAACTTAATGTCAGCGAGGTAAAATACTTGTTCAGCCTGACTGGCGAGGACAAATGGGTCGTCCTTAAACCACTTTTGAGATAAATTTACGCTCGTAAAGTAGTTGTTAGTCTGTATTCCCAACTTCTTATTTCCAATGTCCCACCAATCACATCTAAATAAGTACACCCGCTTTCTCGTACAATAACTCAGCTCAATAATATCAGTCAAAATGCCATAAAAGTCAATTTCATCCCCCTCATTTGCTCCTTTTACAACTACCCCACTATTTTGCGTGGTCCTGTACTTCTCACGTTCTTTAGTGTGGAACCAAATCTCATTTACAATACAACCTGTATATCTAGATACACGTCTATCAGGGTCACACGCCAATGAGTATAGTGCATCAGACACATCTGCAGAGTTGCTTGTGTGCAACGTCTTTATCTATTATCATGTACAAAATATAATTGTTTAGTGATTTTCTTAAGTTGAAATAATGTGCAATACAACAAAAATTCTAAGTGTGGTGAGATACAATGTGAAATCTTACACGTTCGGCGCACCATTCTGGAAACTGATCCTGATGCATCCGATCATAATTTGTGGAGAATTTGGACTTCATCTTGTCTATGTGTTCACTACACATAAATGGCACGTCGTCAGCAAGAAACATTAAGATCATCGTATGTAGGAATTACAATAATCGAGGGAAGACTTATTCTAAGTATGACTCTATTTCTTCACAATTGTGCAACACATACCATCGTGCCTTTGCTAGATCCTCAAGGTCCATATCCTGAAACGTCGGGGATCTTAAAGGACGAACGTTTTGTGCAAATATAGATACGAGTCCTTGTTTATCCTCCTGCCCTTCATCGGCATTCCGATCTTCTCGGTTGAATCTAGTCTCTATGCCACGAAGATACATGGAGCAAAATGTAAGGCACTCATTATCAGTGTACGCTTCAGCTATCGACCCCTCCGGTCGTGCCTTATTCCTCACAAATTGTTTGAGTGTGTGAAGGTATTTGTACACAAAACCACTGTCTTATACGTATGAAAACATGACTATATGCAGTTTATGGAATGAATAAAAATTTCAACAGGTTCTACCACCTTTCGATCGGATACATCCAACGATATTGTCTTGGGCACATGCAAGCTTCACCTCGTGTGTAAATGAATCGCTAGGTGTACCATGACATCGAAAAATGCAGGTGAAAATATTCTTTCAAGTTTGCAAAGGATTATGGCAATGTCCCTCTCCAGTCTTTTAATAACATCCACATTCAACGATTTTGAACACAAATCCTTAAAGAATATCCCCAGCTCAATCAGCGTCGCACTGATATCCTTACTCAGGAATCCACAAATCGCAACCGGCAGTAGGCGTTGCAGAAGGACGTGACAATCATGACTTTTCATTCCTGTTACCTTACAATCCGTAACGTTTACGCGCCGAGATATGTTTGACGCATACCCATCGGGAAACTTCACCGATCTCAACCATTCACATAAACACTTTCTCTCTAGTTTGGTCAACGTGTAGTAGGCTGCTGGTATAGTATACGAATTTTCATGTGGTTGCAAGTGTAACTCTTTCCTTAAACCCATTTCTTGTAGATCCAATCGAGCCTTGAAACTGTCTTTTGTTTTCTTCTCTATGTTCATCACTGTTCCGAAGACATTGTCACATATATTTTTCTCAATATGCATGACATCCAAGTTGTGTCGCAATTTCAGATCACTCCAATAAGGCAACTCAAAAAAGATGCTCTTCTTCCTCCAGTTATAGTCCAATACTGTACGTTTCCTCTTCTTCAAGTGCGATGCCTTACCAAATCTAACTTCTCCAATGTTACTCAGTTGTTGCATCACATCTTCTCCAGATAGCTCTTTCGGGGGTGGCCTATGATCTTGTTTGCCATCAAAGATCATCGTCTTCCTGCGCCAACTATGATCGCTCGGAAGGAAGCGACGATGGCCCATATAACACGTTTTTCTACCATGCTTCAATGACAATGAACAAGTCTCAATACCACATGTAGGACAAGCCAACTTGCCCTTCGTGCTCCACCCAGATAAATTTTCATATGCGGAAAAGTCATTTATTGTCCACAAGACCGCTGCATGCAATCGAAATGTCTGTCCTGCAAATGTATCATACGTGTGTACACCTTGACTCCACAACTCGTTTAACTCATCTACTAACGGTTGCAAGTACACATCAATGTCATTCCCAAGTGACCTGGGTCCAAGAATAAGCAATGACATCATGAAAAATGACTCCTTCATACACAACCAAGGAGGTAAATTGTAGGGCATAAGTACCACTGGCCACATACTGTATGAGCTACTCATATTACTAAATGGATTAAAACCATCACTTACAAGACCTAGTCGAACATTGCAAGAATCCTCTGCAAACCAGTCATGTTGCTTGTCAAAATTTTGCCAGGCTTCAGAGTCCGTAGGGTGCCTTAGTGTACTATCATCATGAACGTGTTTCTCCTTATGCCACCTCATATCTTCAGCCGTCTTACGAGACATAAACAATCTTTGCAATCTTGGTTTCAATGGGAAGTACCTTAACACCTTTTACGGGATGTTCTTATCCCTGGATTTGCCATACTTCCACCCAGACTCTCCACATTCTTGACACTCTTCAGCATCCTTATGCTCTTTCCGATATAATAAACAATCATTTATACATGCATGTATGAGTTCATATCCAAGGCCCAAGTCTCGCATCAAGGATTTTGCCTCGTAATGGGACTTAGGCAATGTCTCACCATCCGGTAATGCTTCTTTCAACAACTCTAGCAACATGTTGAATGATTTGTTACTCCAATGATTTATTGTCTTCAAATGAAGTAACTTTGTAAGAAAATTCAACTTGGAGAAGTTCTTACACCCTGATAAAGTGGACGTTGCGCATCCCTCAACAACCTACTAAACTTTTCTGATTCGACATCACCCATTGGAGGAATATCTTGGCTACTGCTTGTCGCTGCAAAATCAGTATCCGCAGCTGTTCCCCTAAACACATCCCCTATGATATCTTGCATTTCGTCAACGTCTTCATCCTCATCATCCGGCACAATTGGATCAGCAATGACTTCAGTGGGCTCAACTCTATGGGTCATATCTTCACCATGATAGATCCACCAAGTGTAACCCTGGTCAATCCCAACTATGAACAAATCGTCCTCTACTTTGTCTAAAGTCTTAAATATTATGTTCTTGCATTTTCGACATGGACACCTAATCCTATTCCTTGAATCTGCCCGATTTCGCGCAAATTCCATGAACTCTTCAACCCCTTGTTTATACTCTGGGCCAAACCTGTTCTTAGCTCGCATCCAACTCTTATCCATGTCTACAATGAAAAGACTAAAGTCAGTTTATGGAAATAGCTTTAAGATTATGCTAAGTTATAGGTTTAGGTTATATTATATGTTTAGGATATGATAATAGGTATAGTTTAGGTTATAACTTTAGGTTATAGGTTTAGTTTTAGAGAATTAAGTTTAGGTTAAGGTTACAAGTTTAGGTTAAGGTTGCAAGTATGGGTTATAGGTTAAGGTTAAGGTATAGGTTTAGGTTATAAGTGTAGGTTATAGGTTTAGGGAAAGGTTAGGTTCTCTTCCGTTATAGGTTTAGGGAAAGGTTAGGTTCAGGTTATAGGTTTTGGGATTTGAGAATAGTTTTAGGTTTTAAGTATAGGTTTAGGTTGGATTATAGGTTAATGGTTTAGAGATTTGTGTTTAGGTTATAGGTTATGGGTTATAGGGTTAGGTTAGGGTTTAAAATATATAGGTTTAGGTTTCGGGGATTTTGAAGTAGGTTTAGGTTTAGGTTTAGGTTTAGAGATTTAGGTACGGGTTCGAGTTTGGGATCGAGTTTAGGTTTAGTTTAGGGTTCAAGTTTAGGTTTAGGTTATAAGGTATAGGTTTAGGCAATTAAGAATTGGTTTAGGTTTAGGTTTAGGAAATCGGGTTCGGGTTCGGGATCGGGTTTAGATTTTGGTTTTCAAGTTTAAGCTTAGGTTTAGGGTAAGGAGTTGAGATTGGGATTAGTGTAGGTTTAGGTTTAGGGATTTGAGAATAGGTTAAGGTTTAGGTAATAGGTGTAGGTTTTGGTTTCGGGATTAAGGTTAAGGTTATAAGTTTAGGTTATAGGTTAGGGTTATAGGTTTAGGTTATAGGTTTAGGTTAGGTTTAGGATAAGGTTATAGGTTATAGCTTTGGGAATTGAGAATAGTTAAGGTTTAGGCATTAGAAATCGGGTTGGGATTCGCGATCGGGTTTAGGCTTGGGTTTTCATGTTTAGGCTTAGGTTTAGGGTAGGAGTTGAGATTGGGATTAGGTGTAGGTTTAGGTTTAGGGATTTGAGAATAGGTTAAGGTTTAGGTAATAGGTGTAGGTTTTGGTTTCAGGATAAGGTTAAGGTTATAAGTTTAGGTTATAGGTTAGGGTTATAGGTTTAGGTTATAGGTTTAGGTTAGGTTTAGGATAAGGTTATAGGTTATAGCTTTGGGAATTGATAATAAGGTTAAGGTTTAGGCATTGGAAATCGGGTTGGGGTTCGGGATCGGGTTTAGGCTTGGGTTTTCATGTTTAGGCTTAGGTTTAGGGTAGGGAGTTGAGATTGGGATTAGGTGTAGGTTTAGGTTTAGGGATTTGAGAATAGGTTAATGTTTAGGTAATAGGTGTAGGTTTAGGTTATAGGTTTTGGTTTTGGTTTTAGGATAAGGTTAAGGTTAAGGTTAAAAGTTTAGGTTATAGGTTAAGGTTATAGGTTTAGGTTATAGGTTTAGGTTAGGTTTAGGTTTAGGTTATAGGTTATAGCTTTGGGAATTGAGAATAGGTTAAGGTTTAGGCATAGGAAATCGGGTTGGGGTTCGGGATCGGGTTTAGGCTTGGGTTTTCATGTTTAGGCTTAGGCTTAGGGTAGGGAGATGAGATTGGGATTAGGTGTAGGTTTAGGTTTAGGGATTTGAGAATAGGTTAAGGTTTAGGTAATAGGTATAGGTTTTGGTTTTCGGATAAGGTTAAGGTTATAAGTTTAGGTTATAGGTTAAGGTTATAGGTTTAGGTTATAGGTTTAGGTTAGGTTTAGGATAAGGTTATAGGTTATAGCTTTGGGAATTGAGAATAGGTTAAGGTTTAGGCATTGGAAATCGGGTTGGGGTTCGGGATCGGGTTTAGGCTTGGGTTTTCATGTTTAGGCTTAGGTTTAGGGTAGGGAGTTGAGATTGGGATTAGGTGTAGGTTTAGGTTTAGGGATTTGAGAATAGGTTAATGTCTAGGTAATAGGTGTAGGTTTAGGTTATAGGTTTTGGTTATGGTTTTAGGATAAGGTTAAGGTTATAAGTTTAGGTTATATGTTAGGTTATAGGTTTAGGTTATAGGTTTAGGTTAAGTTTAGGTTTAGGTTATAGGTTATAGCTTTGGGAATTGAGAATAGGTTAAGGTTTAGGCATAGGAAATCGGGTTGGGGTTCGGGATCGGGTTTAGGCTTGGGTTTTCATGTTTAGGCTTAGGCTTAGGGTAGGGAGATGAGATTGGGATTAGGTGTAGGTTTAGGTTTAGGGATTTGAGAATAGGTTAAGGTTTAGGTAATAGGTGTAGGTTTTGGTTTCGGGATAAGGTTAAGGTTATAAGTTTAGGTTATAGGTTAAGGTTATAGGTTTAGGTTATAGGTTAGGTTAGGTTTAGGATAAGGTTATAGGTTATAGCTTTGGGAATTGAGAATAGGTTAAGGTTTAGGCATTGGAAATCGGGTTGGGGTTCGGGATCGGGTTTAGGCTTGGGTTTTCATGTTTAGGCTTTGGTTTAGGGTAGGGAGTTGAGATTGGGATTAGGTGTAGGTTTAGGTTTAGGGATTTGAGAATAGGTTAAGGTTTAGGTAATAGGTGTAGGTTTTGGTTTCAGGATAATGTTAAGGTTATAAGTTTAGGTTATAGGTTAGGGTTATAGGTTTAGGTTATAGGTTTAGGTTTGGTTTAGGATAAGGTTATAGGTTATAGCTTTGGGAATTGAGAATAGGTTAAGGTTTAGGCATTGGAAATCGGTTGGGGTTCGGGATCGGGTTTAGGCTTGGGTTTTCATGTTTAGGCTTAGGTTTAGGGTAGGAGTCGAGATTGGGATTAGGTGTAGGTTTAGGTTTAGGGATTTGAGAATAGGTTAATGTTTTGGTAATAGGTGTAGGTTTAGGTTATAGGTTTTGGTTTTGGTTTTAGGATAAGGTTAAGGTTATAAGTTTAGGTTATAGGTTAAGGTTATAGGTTTAGGTTATAGGTTTAGGTTAGGTTTAGGTTTAGGTTATAGGTTATAGCTTTGGGAATTGAGAATAGGTTAAGGTTTAGGCATATGAAATCGGGTTGGGGTTCGGGATCGGGTTTAGGCTTGGGTTTTCATATTTAGGCTTAGGCTTAGGGTAGGGAGATGAGATTGGGATTAGGTGTAGGTTTAGGTTTAGGGATTTGAGAATAGGTTAAGGTTTAGGTAATAGGTGTAGGTTTTGGTTTTCAGATAAGGTTAAGGTTATAAGTTTAGGTTATAGGTTAAGGTTATAGGTTTAGGTTATAGGTTTAGGTTAGGTTTAGGATAAGGTTATAGGTTATAGCTTTGGGAATTGAGAATAGGTTAAGGTTTAGGCATTGGAAATCGGGTTGGGGTTCGGGATCGGGTTTAGGCTTGGGTTTTCATGTTTAGAATTTGGTTTAGGGTAGGGAGATGAGATTGGGATTAGGTGTAGGTTTAGGTTTAGGGATTTGAGAATAGGTTAATGTTTAGGTAATAGGTATAGGTTTAGGTTATAGGTTTGGTTTTGGTTTTAGGATAAGGTTAAGGTTATAAGTTTAGGTTGTAGGTTAAGGTTATAGGTTTAGGTTATAGGTTGAGGTTAGGTTTAGGTTTAGGGATTTGAGAATAGGTTAAGGTTTAGGTAATGGTGTAGGTTTTGTTTTCGAATAAGGTTAAGGTTATAAGTTTAGGTTATAGGTTAAGGTTATAGGTTTAGGTTATAGGTTTAGTTAGCTTTATGTTTAGATTATAGGTTATAGCTTTGGAATTGAGAATAGGTTAAGGTTTAGGCAATGGAAATCGTGGTTGGGTTTCGGATCGAGCTTAGGCTTGGGTTTTCATGTTTAGGCTTAGGCTTAGGGTAGGGAGATGAGATTGGGATTAGGTGTAGGTTTAGGTTTACGGATTTGAGAATAGGTTAAGGTTTAGGTAATAGGTGTAGTTTTTGGTTTTTAGATAAGGTTAAGGTTATAAGTTTAGGTTATCGGTTAAGGTTATAGGTTTAGGTTATAGGTTTAGGTTAGGTTTAGGATAAGGTTATAGGTTATAGCTTTGGGAATTGAGAATAGGTTAAGGTTTAGGCATTAGAAATTGGGTTGGGGTTCGGGATCGGGTTTAGGCTTGGGTTTTCATGTTTAGGCTTAGGCTTAGGGTAGGGAGATGAGATTGGGATTAGGTGTAGGTTTAGGTTTAGGGATTTGAGAATACATTTAGGTTTTAGGTTAGAGGTGTAGGTTTTGGTTTTGGTTTTCGGGATAAGGTTAAGGTTATAAGTTTAGGTTATAGGTTAGGGTTATAGGTTTAGGTTATAGGTTTAGGTTAGGTTTAGGATAAGTTTATAGGTTATAGCTTTGGGAATTGAGAATAGGTTAAGGTTTAGGCATTGGAAATCGGGTTGGGGTTCGGTATCGGGTTTAGGCATGGGTTTTCATGTTTAGGCTTTGGTTTTAGGGTAGGGAGATGAGATTGCGATTAGGTGTAGGTTTAGTTTTAGGGATTTGAGAATAGGTTAAGGTTTAGGTAATAGGTGTAGGTTTTGGTTTTCGGATAAGTTTAAGGTTATAAGTTTAGGTTATAGGTTAAGGTTATAGGTTTAGGTTATAGGTTTAGGTTAGGTTTAGGATAAGGTTATAGGTTATAGCTTTGGGAATTGAGAATAGGTTAAGGTTTAGGCATTGGAAATCGGGTTGGGGTTCGCGATCGGGTTTAGGCTTGGGTTTTCATGTTTAGGATTTGGTTTAGGGTAGAGTTGAGATTGGGATTAGGTGTAGGTTTAGGTTTAGGGATTTGAGAATAGGTTAATGTTTAGGTAATAGGTATAGGTTTAGGTTATAGGTTTTGGTTTTGGTTTTAGGATAAGGTTAAGGTTATAAATTTAGGTTATAGGTTAAGTTTATAGGTTTAGGTTATTGGTTGAGGTTAGGTTTAGGTTTAGGGATTTGAGAATATGTTAAGGTTTAGGTAATAGGTGTAGGTTTTGGTTTTCAGATAAGGTTAAGGTTATAAGTTTAGGTTATAGGTTAAGGATATAGGTTTAGGTTATAGGTTTAGGTTAGGTTTAGGTTTACGTTTTAGGTTATAGCTTTGGGAATTGAGAATATGATAAGGTTTAGGCAATGGAAATCGGGTTGGGGTTCAGGATCGGGTTTAGACTTGGGTTTTCATGTTTAGGCTTCGGCTTAGGGTAGGGAGATGAGATTAGGATTCGGTGTAGGTTTAGGTTTAGGATTTGAGAATAGGTTAAGGTTTAGGTAATAGTTGTTGGTTTTGGTTTTCAGATAAGGTTAAGGTTATAAGTTTAGGTTATAGGTTAAGGTTATAGGTTTAGGTTATAGGATTAGGTTAGGTTTAGGATAAGGTTATAGGTTATAGCTTTGGGAATTGACAATAGGTTAAGGTTTAGGCATTGGAAATCGGGTTAGGGTTCGGGATCGGGTTTAGGCTTGGGTTTTCATGTTTAGGTTTAGGTTTAGGGTAGGGAGTTGAGATTGGGATTAGGTGTAGGTTTAGGTTTAGGTTTGAGAATAGGTTAAGGTTTAGGTAATAGGTGTAGGTTTTGGTTTCGGGATAATGTTAAGGTTATAAGTTTAGGTTATAGGTTAAGGTTATAGGTTTAGGTTATAGGTTTAGGTTAGGTTTAGGATAAGGTTATAGGTTATAGCTTTGGAATTGAGAATAGGTTAAGGTTTAGGCATTGGAAATCGAGTTGGGGTTCGGGATCGGGTTTAGGCTTGGGTTTTCATGTTTAGGCTTAGGTTTAGGTAGGGAGTTGAGATTAGGATTAGGTGTAGATTTAGGTTTAGGGATTTGAGAATAGGTTAATGTTTAGGTAATAGGTGTAGGTTTAGGTTATAGGTTTTGGTTTTGGTTTTAGGATAAGGTTAAGGTTATAAGTTTAGGTTATAGGTTAAGGTTATAGGTTTAGGTTATAGGTTTAGGTTAGGTTAGGTTTAGGTTTAGGTTATAGGTTATAGCTTTGGGAATTGAGAATAGGTTAAGGTTTAGGCATTGGAAATCGGGTTGGGGTTCGGGATCGGGTTTAGATTAGGTTTTCATGTTTAGGCTTAGGCTTAGGGTAGGGAGATTAGATTGGGATTAGGTGTAGGTTTAGGTTTAGGGATTTGAGAATAGGTTAAGGTTTAGGTAATAGGTGTAGGTTTAGGTTATAGGTTTGGTTTTGGTTTTTTTAGATAAGGTTAAGGTTATAAGTTTAGGTTATAGGTTAGGGTTATGGGTTTAGGTTATAGGTTTAGGTTAGGTTTAGGATAAGGTTATAGGTTATAGCTTTAGGAATTGAGAATAGGTTAAGGTTTAGGCATTGGAAATCAGGTTGGGGTTCGGATCGGGTTTAGGCTTGGGTTTTCATGTTTAGGGTTTAGGGTTAGGGTTGGGATTAGGTGTAGGTTTAGATTGGGATTTGAGAATAGGTTAGGTTTAGGTAATAGGTATAGGTTTTAGGTTTTTGGGGATTTGAGTTTAATAGTAGGTTATAGGTTTAGGTATAGGTTGTGTTAGGTTTTGGTTTAGGGATTTGGAGAATAAGGTTAAGGTTATAAGGTTTTGGTTTTGATAGGTTAAGGTTATAGGTTTAGGTTATAGGTTAGGTTATAGGTTTAGGGTTTAGGTTAGCTTTAGGTTATAGGTTATAGGTTATAGGGGAATTGAGAATAGGTTAAGGTTTAGGCATTGGAAATCGGGTTGGGGTTCGGGATCGGGTTTAGGTTTAGGCTTGGGTTTTCATTTAGGCTTAGGCTTAGGGTAGGGAGATGAGATTGGGATTAGGTGTAGGTTTAGGTTTAGGGATTTGAGAATAGGTTAAGGTTTAGGTAATAGGTGTAGGTTTTGGTTTTCGGATAAGGTTAAGGTTATAAGTTTAGGTTATAGGTTAAGGTTATAGGTTTAGGTTATAGGTTTAGGTTAGGTTTAGGATAAGGTTATAGGTTATAGCTTTGGGAATTGAGAATAGGTTAAGGTTTAGGCATTGGAAATCGGGTTGGGGTTCGGGATCGGGTTTAGGCTTGGGTTTTCATGTTTAGGCTTAGGCTTAGGGTAGGGAGAGATAGAGATTGGGATTAGGTGTAGGTTTAGGTTTAGGGATTTGAGAATAGGTTTAGGTTTAGGTTAGGGTTTTGGTTTTGGTTTCGGGATAAGGTTAAGGTTATAAGTTAGGTTATAGGTTAGGGTTATAGGTTTAGGTTATAGGTTTAGGCTAGGTTTAGGGTTATAACTTTAGGGTTAAGGTTAGGTTTCGGGACATTGGGTAAGGTTATAGGTTTAACTTGTGATTAGGTGTAGGTTTTAGATTTGAGAATAGGGTAATAGGTGTAACAGTTTTAAGTTTATAGGTTTAGGTTTAGGCAGGATTGAAATCGGGTTGGGGTTAGGGTTTAGGGTTTAGGTCTTGGGTTTTCATGTTTAGGTTTTCATGCTTTAGGCTTAGGTTTAGGGTAGAGATTGAGATTGGGATTAGGTTTAGGTTTAGGTTTAGGGATTTGAGAATAGGTTAAGGTTTAGGTAATAGGTGTAGGTTTAGGTTATAGGTTTCCTTTTAAGGTTAGGATAAGGTTAGGTTATAGGTTTAGGTTATAGGTTAAGTTTATAGGTTTAGGTTAGGTTTAGGATAAGGTTTAGGTTTAGGGATTTGAGAATAGGTTAAGGTTTAGGCATTGGAAATCGGGTTGGGGGTTCGGGATCGGGTTTAGACTTGGGTTTTCATGTTTAGGCTTAGGCTTATAGGTTAAGGATATGAGATTGGGATTAGGTGTAGGTTTAGGTTTAGGTTATTTGAGAATAGGTTAAGGTTTAGGTAATAGGTGTAGGTTTTAGGTTTGGTTTTCATGTTTAGGCTTAGGCTTAGGATAGGGAGATGAGATTTAAGGTGGGTTTAGGTTTAGGATTTGAAGTTTTTAGGTTAGTTAGGTTTTGGTTTTCGGATAAGGTTAAGGTTATAAGTTTAGGTTATAGGTTAAGGTTATAGGTTTAGGTTATAGGTTTAGGTTGGGTTTAGGATAAGGTTATAGGTTATAGCTTTGGGAATTGAGAATAGGTTAAGGTTTAGGCATTAGGAAATCGGGTTGGGGTTCGGGATCGGGTTTAGGCTTGGGTTTTCATGTTTAGGCTTAGGCTTAGGGTAGGGAGATGAGATTGGGATTAGGTGTAGGTTTAGGTTTAGGGATTTGAGAATAGGTTAAGGTTTAGGTAATAGGTTTAGGTTTTGGTTTTCGGATAAGGTTATAGGTTATAAGTTTAGGTTATAGGTTAAGGTTATAGGTTTAGGTTATAGGTTTAGGTTAGGTTTAGGATAAGGTTATAGGTTATAGCTTTGGGAATTGAGAATAGGTTAAGGTTTAGGCATTGGAAATCGGGTTGGGGTTCGGGATCGGGTTTAGGCTTGGGTTTTCATGTTTAGGCTTAGGCTTAGGGTAGGGAGATGAGATTGGGATTAGGTGTAGGTTTAGGTTTAGGGATTTGAGAATAGGTTAAGGTTTAGGTAATAGGTGTAGGTTTTGGTTTTCGGATAAGTTTAAGGTTATAAGTTTAGGTTATAGGTTAAGGTTATAGGTTATAGGTTTAGGTTTAGGATAAGGTTATAGGTTATAGCTTTGGGAATAGAATAGGTTAAGGTTTAGGCATTGGAAATCGGGTTGGGGTTCGGGATCTTTAGGCTTGGGTTTTCGTGTTTAGGTTTTAGGGTAGGTTTGGATTGGGATTAGGTGTAGGTTTAGGTTTAGGTTTGAGAATAGGTTAATGTTTAGGTAATAGGTTAGGTTTTTATAGTTTTTGGTTTTAAGGTTTAGGATAAGGTTAAGGTTATAAATTTAGTTATAGGTTAAGTTTATAGGTTTAGGTTATTGTTGAGGTTAGGTTTAGGTTTAGGGATTTGAGAATAGGTTAAGGTTTAGGTAATAGGTGTAGGTTTTGGTTTTCGGATAAGGTTAAGGTTATAAGTTTAGGTTATAGGTTAAGGTTATAGGTTTAGGTTAGGTTAAGTTTAGGTTAGGTTTAGGTTTACGGTTATAGGTTATAGCTTTGGGAATTGAGAATAGGTTAAGGTTTAGGCAATGGAAATCGGGTTGGGGTTCGGGATCGGGTTTAGGCTTGTGTTTTCATGTTTAGGCTTAGGCTTAGGGTAGGGAGATGAGATTGGGATTAGGTGTAGGTTTAGGTTTAGGGATTTGAGAATAGGTTAAGGTTTAGCTAATAGTTGTAGGTTAAGGTTTTCGATAAGGTTAAGGTTATAGGTTATAGGTTAGGTTATAGGTTAAGGTTATAGGTTTAGGTTAGGTTTAGGATAAGGTTATAGGTTATAGCTTTGGGAATTGAGAATAGGTTAAGGTTTAGGCATAGGAAATCGGGTTGGGGTTCGGATCGGGTTTAGGCTTGGGTTTTCATGTTTAGGCTTAGGCTTAGGGTAGGGAGATGAGATTGGGATTAGGTGTAGGTTTAGGTTTAGGGATTTGAGAATACATTTAGGTTTTAGGTTATAGGTGTAGGTTTTGGTTTTCGGATAAGGTTATGGTTATAAGTTTAGGTTATAGGTTAGGTTATAGGTTTAGGTTATAGTTTTAGGTTAGGTTTGGGATAAGGTTATAGTTGATAGCTTTGGGAATTGAGAATAGGTTAAGGTTTAGGCATTGGAAATCGGGTTGGGGTTCGGGATCGGGTTTAGGCTTGGGTTTTCATGTTTGGGCTTAGGCTTAGGGTAGGGAGATGAGATTGGGATTAGGTGTTGGTTTAGGTTAAGGGATTTGAGAATAGGTTAAGGTTTAGGTAATAGGTGTAGGTTTTAGTTTCAAGATAAGCTTAAGGTTATAAGTTTAGGTTATAGGTTAGGGTTATAGGTTTAGGTTTAGGGATTTGAGAATAGGTTAATGTTTAGGTAATAGGTGTAGGTTTAGGTTATAGACTTTGGTTTTGGTTTTACGATAAGGTTAAGGTTATAAGTTTAGGTTATAGGTTATGGTTATAGGTTTAGGTTATATGCTTAGGTTAGGTTTAGGTTTAGGTTATAGGTTATAGCTTTGGGAATTACGAATAGGTTAAGGTTTAACTTTAGGAAATCGGGTTAGCGTTCGGGATCGGGTTAAGGCTTCGGTTTTCATGTATAGGTTTAGGTTTAGGTTAGGGAGTTGAGATTGGGATTAGGTGTAGGTTTATGTTTAGGGATTTGAGAATAGGTTAAGGTTTAGGTAATAGGTGTAGGTTTTGGTTTTGGATAAGGTTAAGGTTTTAAGTTTAGGTTATAGGTTAAGGTTATAGGTTTAAGGTTATAGGTTTAGGTTAGGTTTAGGATAAGGTTATAGGTTATAGCTTTGGGAATTGAGAATAGGTTAAGGTTTAGCCATTGAAATCGGGTTGGGGTTCGGGATCGGGTTTAGACTTGGGTTTTCATGTTTAGGCTTTGGCTTAGGGTAGGGAGTTGAGATTAGGATTAGGTGTAGGTTTAGGTTTAGGGATTTGAGAATAGGTTAATGTTTAGGTAATAGGTGTAGGTTTAGGTTATAGGTTTTGGTTTTGGTTTTCTGGATAAGGTTAAGGTTATAAGTTTAGTTTATAGGTTAAGGTTATAGGTTTAGGTTATAGGTTTAGGTTAGGTTTAGGTTTAGGTTGTAGGTTATAGCTTTGGGAATTGAGAATAGGTTAAGGTTTAGGCATAGGAAATCGGGTTGGGGTTCGAGATCGGGTTTAGGCTTGGGTTTTCATCTTTAGGCTTTGGCTTAGGGTAGGGAGATGAGATTGGGATTAGGTGTAGGTTTAGGTTTAGGGATTTGAGAATAGGTTAAGGTTTAGGTAATAGGTGTAGGTTTTGGTTTCGGGATAAGGTTAAGGTTATAAGTTTAGGTTATAGGTTTAGGTTATAGGTTTTAGGTTAGGTTTAGGTTTAGGTTATAGGTTATAGCTTTGGGAATTGAGAATAGGTTAAGGTTTAGGCATTGGAAATCGGGTTGGGGTTCGGGATCGGGTTTTGGCTTGGGTTTTCATGTTTAGGCTTTGGTTTAGGTAGGGAGTTGAGATTGGGATTAGGTGTAGGTTTAGGTTTAGGGATTTGAGAATAGGTTAAGGTTTAGGTATAGGTTTAGGTTTAGGTTATAGGTTTTGGTTTTGGTTTTAGGATGAGGTTTAGGTTATAAGTTTTGGTTATAATTAAGGTTATAGGTTTAGTTATAGGTTTAGGTTAGGTTTAGGGTTTAGGTTATAGGTTATAGCTTTGGGATTTGAGAATAGGTTAAGGTTTAGGCATTGGGGTTCTGGATCGGGTTTAGGCTTGGGTTTTCATGTTTAGGCTTAGGTTTCGTGTAGGGAGTTGAGATTGGAATTAGGTGTAGGTTTAGGTTTAGGGATTTGAGAATAGGTTTAGGTTTAGGTATAGGTTTATGTATAAGTTTAGGTTTATGTTGTAGGTTAGGTTGAGGGATTTGAGAATAGGATTAAATTATAAGTATAGGTTTAGGTTGGGTTATAGGTTTAGGTTAAGGTTGTGATACCTGCAAATACAGATATAAACATGGCCTGTCCAAATGGTCGGCCCTTCCAATGTTGTCCATAGAAAATGGACAGCTTCATCATGGTCATAACAGCGGTTCCCACCTTCTAGGGACCCCCTCTCATCCGGATAGCTCCGACGCACATCCGGGTCTGCTCCATTAATCTCGAGCAAATACATAAATACGTCCTATATATCCAAATGGCCAGGCCCTTCCAATGCTGTCCATATGAAATGGATAGCTTCATCATGGTCATAACAGCAGTTTCCACCTTTCAGGGACCCCCGCTCATCTAGATAGCTCTGACGCACATCCGGGTCTGCTCCATTAATCTCGAGCAAATACATAAATATGGCCTGTCCAAATGGCCAGGCCCTTCCAATGTTGTCCATAGGAAATGGACAGCTTCATCATGGTCATAACAGCGGTTCTCACCTTCCAGGGACCCCCGCTCATCCGGATAGCTCCGACGCACATCCAGGTCTGCTCCATTAATTCTAAGGCAATATAATTAAATCCTAAATTAGTTACTCATCCAAGGTTGGATAGATTGTAATACTTTCATACTCCCATTTAAACGTCCACGCCAAAAATCCGGCAGCATCTCCCCATTCCTCTCTAGATAAGTTGATCTTACGTTACATTCAAATACCAAATATCTAAATCAATGTAAAGATATTTGATATTGGATACGGAACGATCGAAACATATCCAGAGATAAACGAAGAGATGGACCGCGGATCAAGCATGAACATATAAATAGAGTGTATGAAAGCATACTTTCCATCTAACCTTGAACTGTCCAAAATGGGACAATTTGAGTGATTTCTATGCCACCAAAAACACACCATATCTATGTATGGCCCCATAGAAATCCTCAAACGAGTAACTAATTATCTAACTTACAAATCTTATAATTACATCCGACGCACCATTCACCCATGCTCAAGTGAACCAAGTCAAGCATTATTCACACATGTTCAAGTGAACTAAGTTAAGCATCATTCGCACATTTTTGTACCCAACCAAGTTGAGCATCATTCACACATGTTCAAGTGAACTAAGTAAAGCATCATTCATACATGTTCAAGTGAATTGATTTAAGCATTATAAGCAAATGTTCTAGGGGGCTGATCTTAGCATCATTACCACACATCCAGGTCGATCCAGTTAAGCATCATAAACACATGTTGTTGCCAAATATCTTGGCATCATTACTACACATCCGAGTTGATTGATTTAAGCATCATAAACACATGTTCCAGTGGAGTGATTTAATCATCATAAACGCATGTCCAAGTGGACTGATTCAAGCATTGTAAACACATGTCCAAGTGGACTGATTTAAGTACTATAAGCATTATTCAAACAATTGAAACTCTTGCATATCATATTTAATTTCATGTCTTGCATCAGATAAGAGATATTTAATGAAATTTTATTACATGGTTGGCTGATTGATTTTTGTGCATGGAAATAACAGTTAGCCTACCATTTAATGCGACAGCTGCTGCTCCGCATCAGTTCCATTTCAGATGAGGGTACCCTAAGATATCCCAGAATGGAAGATCCTAAAACTTCAGCATTAGACCTTTCTTCCATTAATGTGGGCCTTTTATATATATATATATATATATATATATATATATATATATATATTATATATATATTTCTCTTAATCATCTATTATATAGGAACTTTCTCCATCTGTGTCGTAGCCCACTAAAGGAATGGTTTGGATAATCAAAACATGATTTCCAGATGTAAAGAATCTTGTGTAGAATAAATCATATTCAAAAGATAAAAATAAAAATCGATATACATGTTGATGAGCAAGACCTACTATTCCTTCTTTCTAATATATGGATGCAACATGAGCGTGACCCTATCTGTTTATTAATCGGGCCTAAGTATTGGGCCAGGCCCAGCCCATCACTTAACTGGGCCTTTAAATTTAGGGACAAGCCTACTCCAGCATGGCCTCAATAGACAAATCTTTTACCAATTTGCTTCAAAATTAGGCACATACCTGGCCCACCTACCTCTACTATAAACCCCAGCTCCAAAACCCAATGGGCCAAACTTGGACCCCCACTGACCCGGTTAAAAGATTGGTGACTCTGATTGACTCATCCAGCCCTAAGTTGAGTAGGGAGTGACTATAGTTCAAAAACTTGAAAGCTCAACTCACTCAATTTCTAGTCAGGTTGGGCTAACCGGAACACTGGATGAGTCTGTAGTTGTCTTTTTTGGTGATTGTTATTATTATTATACAATTAAACTTATAATATTTAATGCATGTAAATATTTTTGAATAAAGTTAAATTGATAAAAATATCCAAAATAAAACATAACTAGCTATGAGAGATGAGATTGGCTCTTGGATTCTTTTTCATGTCTTTAGTTTGAAAACAAGAGCGGTATGACTGGGTCAGTGACTCAGTCCCGCTGATTCGTATTAAGTCTATCTATTAAATGCACATGTGTATGTAATAAAGCTTGTGCACATGCTCCACATGTGCCAGCATGGCACATAGGCGCTAGAACTAATTCATCCCTCGGGTTGGTCTGACCTTATATATTTTTGAAATAAAATCTAGTCTAAGCAGCATGTGGGTCCAATATTTGAAAAATGTGGATGGATTAGGAAGCTTCAGCCAATTTTTCCAGAGGTACACCTTTGTCTTGAAAACTATGGACCACCTGACCAGTGGGACAACTTAACTCTTGGTGGAGGGATCAATGTAGTTGTGTCCCTCTGATGGATGGATATATAGAGTTGGTATATTTTTTCTAACCACTGAATTTTCAAACCCACATGACCACTGATAGGTAAGAGTCCCTGATTTTTATAAGAAAAAGGTTCTTCTTACGGACATGAGCCCCTTCTAGAGACTATACATTGATGAGCATGGGATGGATGTCTTATATAATTTTCCACACACACTTACCCTTGGCTGTGGTTTGGCACAATGTGGTGTGGTGTGGTGTAATGGTTTTCTCTTTAATTTGTCATTATGCTAGAACATTATAAATATAAATTGTAATGAAGTTTAAATCAATGCAGGGAAAACGCCTAATCGCTCTGTCTCATTGTCAATTTTCAAATTATTTTCTTGCATTATATATAATAGAGAAAAAAGAGAATTAAAAAAGTATTCAGTAATAATTTGAATACCTTATGAGGGATTTTTATTTTTTTCATTTTTATTTGATTAGATGTCTACAATGGAACTTTCTATTTGAGTCATTTGGGCACGGGTACCATGTTTCCAGTCATGGAGGAAAGGACTGAAGATTGATTTTGGCAATACTATATTATTTTACTATCAATATAGGGTTGTATCACTCTATATCATGTTGTGTGAGTTGGTGGATATGGTTGTGTCATTTTTATGTGGAAAATGATTTACATCTATTTGGGTGGGCACCACAAAAAGAAAGAGGTCTCGCCTATCTTATAATCCACATAAAAAGGAAAACAAACCAGATTGCCTAGTTATGGAAGTAGCTAAATACAGGAATATACATAGCCACTACAAAACACCTTGATACTATACCACTCAATATCTGAAAATAGGGCAGCATAAAACCTACACCAAAACTGTGGCCTGCATTCATGAACCTTAGCATAGGCCTCTTCTCAGGTTACTCAAAACCACTTAATTTGTAAAATCTCTATTTTGTAAAATCAGAAAAACCCCAATTCGGGGTCCACATTCAAATCTGTAAGCCCTAAAATTCCCAAATCCCTAAATGAGGGTCCACATCAAATCAATAATCCATAAATTACTAAATCCCGAATTCATAAATCGGCATTGAGAGAGAGAGAGAGTAACCTAGGTTTTGAGGAGCTAGAGATCGTAGATCGCAGGATAGATGTCTGAGATGTCTGGATTTCCTCTCCTTCTTCTTCTTCTTCTTCTTCTTCGTCTTTTTTCGAGTGCTCTCCAAGTCACTCTCACAGATCTAAGGTGGGTTTAGCGGCTAATGGGGGATTTTGAAACCCTAGCGAGAGAGAGAGAGAGAGAGAGAGAGAGAGATAGGTGTTGGGAAAGAGGGCCGGTAGAGAGAGAGAGAGAGAGAGAGAGAGAGAGAGAGAGAGTGTTGGGAAAGAGGGCAGAGAGAGAGAGAGAGAGAGAGAGAGAGAGAGAGAGAGAGGGTTTGGGAGGGGTGGGCGAGGGAATTTTTTGGAGGGATTTAGGTTTTGGGAGGGGCGGGCGCGAGATTTGGGGGTTTTGGGAGGGGTAGTGTGCTGGGTAAACTCTGTGGGGTCCACCTTGATTTATGTATTTTATCCACTCCGTCCATCCATTTTACCTGATAATTTTAGTGCTTGACCTAACAAATGAAGTATATACAAACCTCAATTGGACCACACCACCGGAAACAGTGTGAATTGAACATCTACCATTGAAAATTTCTTGGGGGCCACAGAAGTTTTAGATCAAGCTTGTTTTTGTGATTTGCCTTCATCCATGGATTTGTGATCTTATGAACAGGTTGGATGAGAAATATACATCACTGTGGACCCTATAAAGGTTTCAACGGTGGAAATAATTATTCCAACTGTTTCTGTTTTATGGTCCACTTGATCTTTGGGCATGCTTAATTTTTTATCTCAGCCCGTAAAATATGATGGAAAAATTAATGGATGGACGGCATGGATAGACCAGATACATTCACGGTGGGCCCAACAGATTGATGGATGACCATCCATAATAAAGGCCATCAGTTGGATGGTTCAGATTGATGGATGACCCTTTTACACCTAATGCAGAGAGAAGGCTCTACCATGTTAGGGTCCTTCTGGCTCCATGTAGCATGTTAGTTCACACTTCACTGTCAGTTCAAGCTTGCCCGAGCTTGACTTGACTCGGATCAAACCCAACTCTCAGTTACTTTGATATTGTTGTTGCTCACCAAGTGTTTGATGAAATGACTTAATAAAGTGTGGCTAGTAGCAAGGAAGGTACATATATGAAAAAAGACCATTTCTATGATCACATTATAATGTATCATATGGACATTATTCTAGAATTTTAGATCGGGCTTATATTTATATTTTTCACTTATCCATGTCCATGTGACCCTATGAACGG
Organism: Magnolia changhungtana; assembly: GCA_030180095.1. NCBI lineage: Eukaryota > Viridiplantae > Streptophyta > Magnoliopsida > Magnoliales > Magnoliaceae > Magnolia > Magnolia changhungtana. The sequence goes on along the minus strand of JASAUF010000066.1, from coordinate 251,686 downwards.
GTTAGATGGTGAATAAACCTCAACGTGGGCCCAGTAAAAGAATCATCTTTCAACGGTGGACAAATTAAGTCCATTGTTTCCTTTCATGTGGGCCAATTGAACATTATTGGACCGGTTTCCTAGGTGAACTCACTCATTTTCAAACAGGTGAAAGAATGTAATAATTAAAATCCTCCTGAGGTCCACTGTACTGTTTGTTTGACATCCAATCTGTTGATTAGGTCATAAAGACCCAGATGAAGGGAAAAAATAAATATCAGACTGATCCAAAACTTTTATAGTCCCCAAAACGTTTTTAATGGTCAATGTTCATTCTACATTGTTTCTTGTAATGTGGTCCACTTGAGATTAAGTTATACCTTATTATTTGATGTAATTTAAGACCTGGTGCATAAAGGGATTTTTTTTTTTTATTTTTTTATTTTGTAATTAGTGTTGGAAAATCGTTGAGTTGACTCGATTTGTGAATCGCTCGAGTCATCACCGACGTTTAATTAGCACACAATTTGATTTTCTTTTAGATCGGCTACGTGACTCGGGCGAGTCATTGGAAACTCGGTGTATTTATATTTTATTTTTTAAATAATTTTATGATTATATATTTCCATTTTCATTGGTAGCCTTTTACTTTATTTCGTTTATTTATTTATTTTTGGCGAGTCATGTAACGATCTGACTCACCCGAGTTTGTTATTTGACTCGATCCAGTCGTTTTTCTTTCTTGTTGGACCGTAGCCTTTCCCGTCTGTCACATATCTGTCGTGATGAACGGACACAATCAGGGATTTTCGTCATATCTGGTAAAATGTCATCCCGTTCTCTTGCCGAAAGAGAAGATGTTGGTTACAAATCTCTCGGTTGCAGATCTCGACACTCATCATCTGTGCGTGTAGAGGAGGGTCTGACAGCTTGATAGTTGATATAGACTCGCAGAATATGAGGATATTCTAGGAAGGAGGAATTATACCAAACGTGGGGTGCAATCGACCGGGTTCTGGTCGAGTGCTGTACCAGTAAGGCATTGGGGCGCGGCTTCTACGGATCCCCGGATCCACCGAGGTGCGTGGATCCCTGACTGCACGGCCCACTGTGATGTATTTGCCTTGCATCCACACTGTCCATCCATTATTACAGATCATTTTATGGCATGTTTAAAAAATGAAGCAGATTCAAATCTCAGGTGGACCGCACCACAAGAAACAAATGTCTGACCATTAAAAACTTCTTGTCGCCACAAAGTTTTGGATCAATCTGATATTTGTATGGTCCCTTCATCCAGATATTTTTGACCTTATCAAAAAGTTGGATGGTAAATAAAAATTTCGGTAGACCCCAAGATTTCTTAATGGTTGATAGTCAATTACCATTTTTTCCAGTGGTGTGGTCCACCTGAGATTTGGATCTGCTTCATTTTTTCATGTCAAACTATAAAGTACGATTTCAAAATGGATGGACGGTGTGGATTTAAGGCACATACATCACCGTGGGCTCCAAAGTTGGGGATCCACCAAAGCAGCACTTGTGTTGACGTTGCCTGCCCCACCGTGATGTTTGTGTTATATCCGTAACGTGCATCCATTTTTCAAGATCATTTTAGGGCCATAAATAGGCAGATCCAAAGCTCAGGTGGACCGCACCAAAGAAAGCAGTGGGGACAATGATGCCCACCTTGAAACCTTCCAACCCGTTCATAAGGTCACACCAACCTGGATGAACGGGAGACACAAATATCAGCTTCATCCAAAACTTTTGTGGCTACCAAGAAGTTTTCAATGGTGGGCATTAGGTCCACTTAAGCTTTGGATCTACTTCATTTTTAAGCCCATGACCTAAAATAATATCAAAAAATGGGATGGACGATGTGGATACAATACATACAGCATGGTGAGGTCCACAGAACTCGGTGACTAAGTCTAGGTCGGGCCCATTTCCAGCCTCACCCCTATTGAGATTGCACCCATATCACACCCATGCTCATGTCTATGGCTGTCCATGGGCTGGGCTGCCGGGTTTTAAGGCAAACTCGCTTCAGCCCTGGCTTAGGCTGGAATTCTTAGCCTAGCAATCTTTTGAATGCTTTTGAACGTATCACCGTCAAGCACCTCAAGGATTGGGTGATGGAGAATCAATTTCTGTGAATCAATAATCAAAACCAGCAGAGGGAAACTGCTAACCTGCCCACTTGGGTTTCATTTTCTACACTAAAATACTCAACCAAATGCCAATCTAGGTGTGCTTAAAAAACAAGCCTCAGTTACAATTTGAACCAATACAGACTATGCTTAGTGTATCATCTCACTTCTCACTTCAATCTTCTGAAATCCAAACCCTAGCTCTAAATCCAGTAAATCCCCACCATAACCAGTAAAAAAAATTTTAAAAAAATCTCGTACACAATAGAGATCAAGATACCTGATGGGTTATCGCGTTGCTGCTGCTGGAGAGAGCCAAAGGCAACCGTGTGTGTGTGAGAGAGAGAGAGAGAAGGGGAGAGAGAGAATTTATGTGCCAATTGGTTTGTGGATTGCATGAACACATATGGTTGACCTGTGGCTTGTCGTTCCTCAAGTCTATTATGTTGGGCTAATTCTCATAGTTAGCAAGTAGTTGAAGTTTCGAACTTTTCAAGTTAATCAGTTTAGGAAAATAATTATTTATTTTTTCTTTTTAAAAGGAAATGATTTTTTTTAAAAGGAAGAAGTCAACACAACTTACACACTTACAAAGCATCCCACGAGATGGGCGACAAAGGAAAATATTCGTGTTTTACCTTATTTCATGTCTTTTTTAGCTTTTGAACCAGTTGGATTTCAAATAAAAATTATGGTGGGCCTTAGGATAGTTTCAACAGTGGGAATCACTCTCCCCACTGTTTTCTGTGGTGAGGTTCACTACATCTTTTTATCTGTCTCATTCTTTGGCTCATGTCCTATAATAATATCTCAAAATAAATGGACGGTGTAGATACAACACATACATCATAGTGGGGCCCACAGAACCTGGTGACGTCACTTCAGTAGCCAACTCGCTACTCAACCTAAGCCCAACCCGCGTTCGTGAGAGAGAGTGCCCTAATCCACCTCTCTCTCTCGCTACCTTTCCCTCCTCTCACTCTCTATCTGATCTCTCCACCCTCTCCTCTATCTGTCTCTCTCGCCTCCTCTCTCTCTCTATCTCTCTCTTCCACTCTCTCTGATCTCTCTTGCGGGCTGTTGTCGAACGCCCTACCCACGCACGCCCTCTCTCTCTCTCTCTCTCTCTCTCTCTCTCTCCGTCAGCTTGTTTGAAGTTCACTCACGACAGTGAGGTATCTCTCTCTCTTAATCTCTCTCAATATTAATGCTGATTTAGGAATTTGGGAGTTAGTAGCTTGTAGATTCTCGATTTGAATGTGGACCCCAAAATGGGTTTTTCTGATTTTACAAATTGGGGATTTAAGGATTTTAGAATGTGAGAAAACAGTCCCCGTCCCCGTCCCTGTCCCATGATCGTCATCTGTAATCTTCAAATTTGAAGAAGGTAATGTTTTGGGTCTTGATTTTTGAATGAGATAAAAGTGAAGATGGTAATGTTTTGGGTTTTGATGTTTGAACGAGAAGAAAGTAGAAGTTTTTTAACGAGGAAATTCGATTTTGGATGTTTTGGGTTTTGATGTTTGAATAGGATGAGAGTGAAAAAGGTGAGAACTTTGTTGGTAGGAAATGATGGATTTGGGATGTGGGTGTTTTCGGTTTTGATGTTTGAATGGGATGAAAATGGAGGAGTTTTTTTTTTTTTTTTTTTTTTTTCTTTCTTCTTCTTTTTTAATGATTAATTCCGATTTTGGGTGTTTTGGGTGGGAAATGATGAATTTGGATTTTGAGTGATTTGGCTTTAGATCTTTGAGATGTTAATTGGAAAAGGTGCTTTTTTGGTAAGAGATGATGAATTTGGGACATGGTTTTTGATGTTTGAATGTAAGTGAAAAAGGTGCTTTTTCTTGGTAAGAAATGATGAATTTGGTCTCAGGTCTTTGTATTTTGATGACTGAAGGAGATAAAGATGAAGCAGGTGCTTTTTTTTTTTTTTTTTTTTTGTCTTTTTAACTATAAAATGAAGAATTTGGATGTGGGTTTTGATGTTTGGAGGAGATCAAAATGAAAAAGGTGCTTAAGCAATGGTGAATTTGAATGTGGAATTTTCATAAAGAAGGCAAAATGAGAATGCTCTCTCTTTTTATTTTTTTATAAGAAATATGATGAATTTGGATGTTTTGTTTATGTGTGTGGACCCACATACATGTTGATGTTTGAAGGCTCCAAGACTGAAAATTTTGCTTACTTTGATAAGAAATGATGAGTTTGGATAGAGTGTTTCTTTTGGATGCTTGAGGTTCCTTTCTTTGAATTGGATTTAGGTTTTTTGTGCCTTGATGTTTGAAGGAGACAAAAGCCAGAAGTACATTTTTTGTTTTTTTATAATCTTCTTCTTGTAGAAATGATGAATTTGGAAGTGGATCTTTTTGGTTAGATGTTTAGAAGAACGCTAAATGTGAGCGCATGTTTGACAGATGTTTTTTTTTTTCATTTTTATGCTGGAATGTGGAATTAGAAAGATTGACAGATGTGAACGCATGTTTGACAGACACTCTACTAATTTAAAAAATTGTTGTGCTTCGGTATTAAGCCCTTGTGTAGGTCTATATGCTGCATCCTTCTCATTTTTGGTCTTAAGTTCTAAAATGAGCTCACAAAATGGATGGACGGAGTAGATTTATCAAAATCATCATGGGTGATAGAACATGACCATTTTCATAGATATGATACTTTATTACTTAATGATTTTATGAATTCCTAATTAATTTGGTAGAGCTAATCAGTTGAGGTATTTTCAATCTTTTCAAGCCCAAATCTGAGTTCTATTTCATGGTGACATCTGTTTGTGGTTTTGCTTGATTTTAGAGAACAATTTTGGTCAAATATCAAAGAGAAGTAAGGTAGAATACATCTGAATTGTATGTGGCAGATGTTCTTGTATCCTGTCTTGCAGGAAAAGTTGAGAGTTGCTGTTTTGGTTTTAAAAGCTGCCCTTAACTCTATTCATGATATGGTTCTTGTGCCTTCAACCATACTTAAGTGTGCCAATAATAAAAGTTTTATTAATGAAAATTTTGTTTTCATAGTTCTACAACTTCTCAAATTGACTTGAAATTGGACAAGCCAACTTGACTCGGTTGAATTTTGAGTCAAATCACTTTGCTAACTCTAACACATTCATTTTACTATATCCCTAGATTTGATTGCGTGCTACACTTTTAAAGGATTAATTGTCCTATATTTTAGCTTATTTGTTTTAAAAAAAAAAAACAAAGTTATTTACTATAAATAACTACATATAATTAATAAAATTATAAGTACAAAAAATAAGACGTGTATTAAAATATAATAAACTAACATTTTAACAAAAATATTATAAGCCTGCTTGGGTTAGGCTTGGTTGAGAATTCCCAACTTAAAATTGGGTTGGGTTGGGTTAGGGTGGAGATACATGAACCTTGGGTTGGGCTAGGGTTGAGCACCAACCTGACCCAACCCGCCCTACCTTCATCCATGTGACCTTATCAAAAAGTTGGATGGTAAATAAACATTATGGTGGGCCATCAGAAATTTGCAACAATGAGTATTCAATGTCCACATTTTCTTGTGTTTTGGTACATTTGAGATTTGGATCTGCTTCATTTTTTTAAAAAAATCATGTACTAAAATGAGACGTAAAAACGGACGGCGTGGATGTACAATACATACATCAAGACGGGCTCGACGGTTAAGGGAACACTCGCTATAGTGTTACATGAGTAACACTTGATACACTTCCAGTCATGGCACAGACACCCACTCTTATTTTTTGAAGGGTCCCACCGTGATATGTTTCTGATCATTATATGTGTAACATCCACGAGCCAGACTCGAGATTGCAACTACATTAGTTTCAAGTTGGATTTGAAACAAATGTGACTGATCGCCATAGGACTACAAAACTTTATAAATTTGAATTAATTTCATTTGGGCATCCAAACACAATCTAAATCTCTGAAACACTTTGAATTATTGCGGGTTCGTATTTTGTTCTATTCTAATTGTGGGTTTTCTCCTCTCTCTCTCTCTTGTTTTTTTTTTTTTTTTGTAGGTTTTGCTAACAAGACTAAGATATCTTCATGATCTTGGCTACCCATTTGAAGCCACATTAAGATCAAGCTCAAACATGACTGACATTCTCATGTGTTCTTATCTCTCTATTCATCAAAACTTCAACATGACACCAGTAAATGCTCCCCCCCCCCCCCCAAAAAAAAAAAAAAAAAAAAAAAAACCAAAAAATCTTATTTGCTTGCCACTTAAAAAATGAGTCCATCTCATTTCAATTTTAATTGCACTTATGTATTAGGTTATCAGGATGATTTTTAGTTCTTACCAACAAGAAAGAAATTTCATCTCTAATTCATAATCATGATTAATTAAAATGAGATGAACTCATTTTTAAGTGGCATCTAAACAAACCTTCAACAGTGGAGAGTTGCACGTGAGTTTTTGCACACTCACATGTTTGTGATCACATGGTGCATGCCCCTTTCTTACTCTCTTAAGGAGTGGGCAACAAGCAGATATACAGGGTCCCCTGCCTTAGCAAGTGTATGATTTTGCGATCTCACACATATGTGACCTATAGTTTAGTGATCCATGTCCAGTTTGCAGCGACTGCAGCGTTTCTTAGTAAATTATACAAAGACTATCTTGGTATTATTAGAAGTTATGGAGGGAGTTGTGGCTCTCAGTCATTTTCCCTACAAATGTTGAACATCTTCTCTACATCTCAGGTAATTTATTGAGAGTATATTAGTAATTTGGTTAACACATTGATTAATCAAAATCAAATAACTAATCAACCACCTCATGGATGGCCTAATGGTAAAAAAAATGCATCCGTTACCTGTTTATAACTCCATCTGGAGATTTTATTTTCATCTGAACTACTGTCCTAAACTTTTCTTGGGCCATCCAAAAATAGGTCACAGATCGGATAATTAACTTCTGATCAGCACCATTTTTGGGGATGGCTCATCCAAGAGGTGGTCCATGAATTGGACAGTAAGGATCCGTTACCAAGTGTATTACATTAAAAGGAAACAAGGTGAATTTTATTTACATCTTACAAAATATAGTCTGGATAAGGATTTAAGAACAAAAATAGTTAACCATCTTTGGTTTGAGAATTGTATGAAGGAAGGGAAATGCCTACCAGAGAGTCCAGTGGAATCTCAAATCCAGATTGTTTTGGTTATTGTAGAGTTTGATTAATGGACATTTTTTTGCAGAATTTTGATCATTGTACTGCATTTCAACCATCTATTATACTTCTAATGATCTGAAGTTAGAAGATCAAATTAGTGTAGATTTTTAGTTTATGATCTATCAAATTAGTGTAGAGTTAATGTGATCCAAATCAATTTAGCTTCACCAATCTCACATACGTATGTCTTAGCATGTGTGTCCATATATAGTCAAGACATATTCTTGTATAAATGATAGTACACAACTACACATTATCTATAAATACATAATCCATAAATACTACACAAGGGATTTATATATATATTTTACTACATATAGATTGTCACACCATTTTAATCCTTGGTTTTCAATGACAGATGGGGTCCATGGTCCAATAATCCAAACCCATGCATGTTTGTCCCAACAGCAGATGGACTACGCCCAACAATCTCCTCGATAAGACAATCCCAACCTATCAATTTATGGCTTCTATATAAAAGGTTACGTTGTCTTCTCTCACTCATGTACTATTTCATGTTATAAAAATTTCAAGTAAATTATACGAGGTTTACAGTAATCTTGGAGATTAGAAAATTTCCAAGTATGTGCATTTCAGTCTGAGTTATTTCTCTAATGACGATAGCCTTGAGAGGGTTGATACGAGGGATAGGTTGATTGCAAGAGGCCGATTAAAACTATATTGGGTTATCTTGCTGGTCTTGAAATGATTATGTCTGGCAAGATAACCCAATATAGTTTTAATCGGCCTCTTGCAATCAACTCATCCCTCGTATTAACCCTCCCAAGGCTATCGTGATTAGAGAAATAACTCAGACTGAAATGCACATAATTGGAAATTTTCTAATTTCTAAGATTACTATAAACCTCGTACAATTTACTTGAAATTTTCATCAGCTGTAGGTCATATGGTATAAAGAGCTTGTCCGTCTCTACCAACCGAACATAAAACACTATCTCAATGGCAAATTTTCAGCCTATGAATCTTGTGTATATGCAAAAATGCAATAGAAGTGGTTAATGCCTTTAATTATTCAATGTCCAACTATTATCCATTGTAGGGACTGTCTGATGAATAGTCTTCAAGATTGGTTTTCATTCGTAAAAAAAATAGATGCCTACCTTTTTTTTAAATGTATTTGCTCGATATTGTTGGAGCAGACCCGGATGTGCGTCGGAGCTATCCGGAAGAGCGGGGGTCCCTAGAAGGTGGGAACCGCTGTTATGACCATGATGAAGCTGTCCATTTCCTATGGACAACATTGGAAGGGCCTGGCCATTTGGACAGGCCGTATTTATGTATTTGCTCGAGATTAATGGAGCAGACCCGGATGTGCGTCAGAGCTATCCGGATGAGCGGGGGTCCCTGGAAGGTGGGAACCGCTGTTATGACCATGATGAAGCTGTCCATTTCCTATGGATAACATTGGAAGGGCCTGACCATTTGGACAGGCTGTATTTATGTATTTGCTCGAGATTAATGGAGCAGACCCGGATGTGCGTCGGAGCTATCCGGATGAGCGGTGGTCCCTGGAAGGTGGGAACCGCTGTTATGACCATGATGAAGCTGTCCATTTCCTATGGACAACATTGGAGGGGCCTGGCCATTTGGACAGGCCGTATTTATATCTGTATTTGCAGGTACCATACCCCTAGCCCTAAACCAAAACCTTTAACCTAAACATAAATCTAAACCTAAACCTATACCTATAACCTAAACCTATCCTTATAACCTTAACCCAAACTTATAACCTTAAACTAAACCTCTTCTCAAATCCCTAAACTTATACTTATAACCTAAACCTAAACAAAAACCTTAACCTATAACCTATACTTATATCCTAAACCTAAACTTACAACTTTAACCTAAACCTATACTTATAACCTAAACCTTTTCTCAAATCCCAAAACCTATACTTATAACCTAAACCTAAACCTTAACCTATAACCTAACCTCAACCTATACTTATAACCTAAACCTATTCTCTAATCCCAAAACCCATAACCTAAACCTAAACGTTATTCTAAACTTATAACCAAAACCAAAACCTATAACCTAAACCCGAACCCAAACCCGAACCCGAACCCGAATCCCTAAACTTTAACTCAAACCTAAACCTATAACTTTAATTCAAACCTAAACCTATAACCTAAACTTATAACCTTAACCTAAACCTAAAACCAAAACCAAAACCAAAACCTATAACCTAAACTTATAAACTATAACCTAAACCTAAAACCTAAGGGCCTGTTTGGACGGGTGGATTGAAAGGGATTGAATGGTATTAAGGTGGATGGCATGGATTTCAAGGCAACGATGGTGTTGTCAGTGCATTGTCTTAAGATCCATGGGATTGTTATATCCCAGGATTGCTATATGGAGTCTGTTTGGCACACCCAGCCAATCTTGGGATTAAACCTTCCCATCCCTTCCAATCCCTCGACCTAAACATGTCCCAGGCAAATTTAAACGGATTAGGGTGGAGCTGGATGGGATTTAAAGGTAGTGATGGTGTTGTCAGTGGATTGTCTTAAGATCCATGAGATAGCTATATCCCGAGATAAGATCACCCAGTCTATTTGGCATGCCCGGCCAATCCCGGGATTTAACTTCCAATCCCATCCAATCCCTTCCAATCAGTCCGGCCAAATGGGCCCTAAATGTACTCTAAAATCCCTAAACCTAAACCTACACCAAACCCCAATTTCAACTCCCTAACATAAACCTAAACCTAAACATGAAAACCCAAGCCTAAACCCGATCCTGATTCCGAACCTGATTTCCTAAACCTAAAACCTAAATGTATTCTTAAATCCCCAAACCTAAACCTACACCTAATCCTAATCTCAACTCCCTAACCTAAACCTAATCCTAAACTTGAAAACCCAAACCTAAACCCGATCCCGAACCCGAATCCGATTTCTAAACCTAGACCTTAACCTATTCTCAATTCACTAAAGCTATAACCTATAACCTAACTTAAAACTAAACCTATAACCGACACTTATAACCTAAACCTAAACCTAAAACCTTAACATAAACTTAACTTATAATCCATAACAGAAACCTAAACCTAAACCTAAACCTAAAACCTAAATGTATTCTCAAATCCCTAAACCTAAACCTACACCTAATCCCAATCTCAACTCCCTAACCTAAACCTAAACCTAAACTTGAAAACCCAAGCCTAAACCCGATCCCGAACCCGAACTCGATTTCCTAAAGCTAAACCTTAACTCATTCTTAATTCCCGAAGCTATAACCTATAACCTATAACCTAAACCTAAACCTAAACCTATAACCTTAACCTATAGCCTTAACATAAACCAAAAACTTAAACCTTAACCTAAACCAAAACCTATAACCTAAACCAAAACCTATAACCTAAACCTAAACCCTAACTTATAACCTTAACTTAAACCTAAAACTAAAACTTCAACCTATAACCTAAACCTATAAACTAAAACTTAGACCTAAACCTAATCCTAAACCTATAACCTAAACCAAAAGCTATAACCTTAACCTAAATAAAAACCTATAACTCGACACCTAAACTTATAACCTTAACCTAAACCTAAAACCAAAACCTAAACCTATAAGCTAAAACCTAAACCTATAACCTAAAACCTATACCTAAACCTTAACTCAGAATCCTATAACATATAACCTAAACCTATAACCTTAACATAAACCCAAAAACTAAACCTTAACCAAAACCTATAACCTTAACCTAAACAAAAACCTTAACTTATAACCTTAACCTAAACCTAAAACCAAAACCTAAACCTATAACCTAAACCTATAAATTATAACCTAAACCTAAACCTAAACCTAAACCTAAACCTATAACCTAAACCAAAACCTCTAACCTATAACCTAAACCTAACCTAAACCTATAACCTTAACCTAAACCCAAAACCTAAACTTTAACCTAAACCAAAGCCTATAACCTTAACCTAAACCAAAACACAGTAATCGAACCTTAACTTAAACCTAAAACTAGAACCTAAACCCATAACTTATAACCTAAACCTATAAACTAAAACCTAAACCTAAACCAAAACCTATAACCTCAACCTAAACAAAAACCTATAAACAAAACCTAAACCTAAACCTATAACCTAAACAAAACCTATAACCTAAACCTAAACAAAAACCTATAACCTAAACCTTAACCTATAACCTATAACCTAAACCTAAAACCAAAACCTAAACCTATACCTAAACATTAACCTATTCTCAAATCCCTAAACCTAAACCTACACCTAATCCCAATCTCTATCACAGAACCTAAACCTAAACCCGATCCCGAACCCGAACCCGATTCCCTAAACCTAAACCTAAACCAATTCTCAATTCCCTAAACCTAGACCTTATAACCTAAACCTAAACTCGAACCTAAAACTAAACCCAATTCTCTAAACCTAAACCTAAACCAATTCTCAATTACCTAAACCTATACCTTATAACTTAAACCTAAACCTGAACCTTAAACTAAACCTAAACCTTAACCTAAACCTATAACCTTAACCTAAACCAAAACCTATGACCTAAAACCTCAACCTATTACCTATAACCTAAACTTATAACCTATTACCTACCATTCACCTAAACCTAAATCCTAAACCTTAACCTATAACCTAAGACCTAAACCTAAAACCTAAATGTATTCTCAAATCCCTAAACCTAAACCTACACCTAATCCTAATCTCAACTCCCTAACCTAAACCTAAGCTTAACCTTGAAAACCCAAACCTAAACCCGATCCTGAACCCAAACCCGAATCCCTAAACCTAAACCCAAACCAATTCTCAATTCCCTAAACCTATACCTTATAACCTAAACCTAAACTCGAACCTAAACCTTAACCTTAACCTAAACCAAAACCTATGACCTAAAACCTTAACCTATTACCTATAACCTAAACTTATAACCTATTACCTACCATTCACCTAAACTTAAATCCTAAACTTTAACCTATAACCTAAGACCTAAACCTAAAACCTAAATGTATTCTCAAATCCCTAAACGTAAACCTACACAAAATCCTAATCACAACTCTCTAACCTAAACCTAAACCTAATCTGAAAACCCAAACCTAAACCCGATCCCGAACCCGAACCCGGTTTCTAAACCTCAACCTTAACCTATTCTCAATTCCCAAAGCTATAACCTATAACCTATAACCTAAACCTAAACCTAAACCTAACCTAAACCTATAACCTTAACCTAAACCCAAAACCTAAACCTTAACCTAAACCAAAGCCTATAACCTTAACTTAAACCAAAACATGTAACCTAAACCTAAAAACCTAAAACCGAACCTAAACCTATAACTTATAACCTAAACCTATAAACTAAAACCTAAACCTAAACTTATAACCTAAACCAAAACCTATAACCTCAACCTAAAGAAAAACCTATAAACTAAAACTTAAACCTAAACCAAAACCTATAACCTCAACCTAAACAAAAACCTATAACATAAACCTTAACATATAACCTAAACCTAAAAAAACCAAAACCTAAACCTATATGCTAAAACCTAAACCTAACCTAACCTATAACCTAAACCTAAACCCTAACTTATAACCTAAACTATAACCTTAACCTTATCCCGAAAACCAAAACCTACACCAATTACCTAAACCTTAACCTATTCTCAAATCCCTAAACCTAAACCTACACCTAATCCCAATCTCATCTCCCTACCCTAAGCCTAAGCCTAAACATGAAAACCCAAGCCTAAACCCGATCCCAAACCCCAACCCGATTTCCTATGCCTAAACCTTAACCTATTCTCAATTCCCAAAGCTATAACCTATAACCTATAACCTAAACCTAAACCTAACCTAAACCTATAACCTAAACTTATAACCTTAACCTTATCCTGAAACCAAAACCTACACCTATTACCTAAACCTTAACCTATTCTCAAATCTCTAAACCTCAACCTACACCGAATCCCAATCTCAACTCCCTACCCTAAACCTAAGCCTAAACATGAAAACCCAAGCCTAAACCCGATCCCGAACCCCAACCCGATTTCCTATGCCTAAACCTTAACCTATTCTCAATTCCCAAAGCTATAACCTATACTAACCTAAACCTAACCTAAACCTATAACCTAAACCTATAACCTTAACCTATAACCTAAACTTATAACCTTAACCTTATCCGAAAACCAAAACCTACACCTATTACCTAAACCTTAACCTATTCTCAAATCCCTAAACCTAAACCTACACTAATTCCAATCTCAACTCCCTACCCTAAACCTAAGCCTAAACATGAAAACCCAAGCCTAAACCCGATCCCGAACCCCAACCCGATTTCCAATGCCTAAACCTTAACCTATTCTCAATTCCCAAAGCTATAACCTATAACCTTATCCTAAACCTAACCTAAACCTATAACCTAAACCTATAACCCTAACCTATAACCTAAACTTATAACCTTAACCTTATCCTGAAACTAAAACCTACACCTATTACCTAAACCTTAACCTATTCTCAAATCCCTAAACCTAAACATACACCTAATCCCAATCTCATCTCCCTACCCTAAGCCTAAGCCTAAACATGAAAACCCAAGCCTAAACCCGATCCCGAACCCCAACCCGATTTCCTATGCCTAAACCTTAACCTATTCTCAATTCCCAAAGCTATAACCTATAACCTAAACCTAAACCTAACCTAAACCTATAACCTAAACCTATAACCTTAACCTATAACCTAAACTTATAACCTTAACCTTATCCGAAAACTAAAACCTACACCTATTACCTAAACCTTAACCTATTCTCAAATCCCTAAACCTATACCTACACCTAATCCCAATCTCAACTCCCTAACCTAAACCTAAACCTAAACTTGAAAACCCAAGCCTAAACCCGATCCCGAACCCGAACCCGATTTCCTAAAGCTAAACCTTAACCTTAACCTATTCTCAAATCCCTAAACCTAAACCTACACCAAATCCTAATCTCAACTCCCTAACCTAAACCTAAACTTAATCATGAAAACCTAAGCCTAAGCCCGATCCGAACCCGAACTGATTTCCTAAACTTATACCTTTATCGATTTTCAAATCCCTAAACCTAAACCTACACCAAATCCTAATCTCAACTCCCTAACCTAAACCTAAACTTAATCATGAAAACCCAAGCCTAAGCCCGATCCAGAACCCGAACTTGATTTCCTAAACTTAAACCTTTATCTATTTTCAAATCCCTAAACCTAAACCTACACCAAATCCTAATCTCAACTCCCTAACCTAAACCTAAACCTAAACCTAAACTTGAAAACCCAAACCTAAACCCGATCCCAAACCCGAACCCGGTTCCTAAACCTAAACCATAACTTATTCTCAATTCCCAAAGCTATAACCTATAACCTAAACCTATACCTAACCTTAACCTATAACCTAAACCTAAAACCGAAACCAAAACCAAAACCTATAACCTAAAACCTAAACTTAAAACCTATAACCTAAATGTATTCTCAAATCCCTCAACCTAAACCTACATCAAATCCTAATCCCAACTCCCTAACCTAAACCTAAACCTAAACTTAAAAACCCAAACTCGATCCCGAACCCGAACCCGGTTCCTAAACCTAAACCTTAACCTATTCTCAATTCCCAAAGCTATAACCCATAACTTAAACCTAAATCGAACCTAACCTATAACCTTAACCTAAACCTAAAACCAAAACCTAAACCTATAAACCTAAACTTATAACCTATAACCTAAACCTAAAACCTAAAACCTAAAGCTAAACCTAAAACCTAAATATATTCTCAAATCCCTAAACCTAAACCTACACCTAATCCTAATCTCAATTCCCTAACCTTAACCTAAGCTTAAACTTGAAACCCAAACCTAAACCCGATTTCCTAAACCCTAAACCCTAAACCTATTCTCAAATCTCAAAACCTATACTTATAACCTGAACCTAAACCTAAACCTAAACCTAAACCTGGAGGAGTTGGCAAGGCAGAGGGAGGAGCAGGAGAGGAGGATAGAGGATCAGCTCGCGAGGCAGAGGAGGAGTTGGTGAGGCAGAGGGGGGAGCACGAGAGGAGGATGTAGGAGATGCGGGTGGAGCATGAGCTACGGATGACGAAGATGTTTCAGGCTTTCGCTGCACGCTTACCCACCGATGCCCCACCACCTCCGCCTTCATCTTTGTGATTTTTTGTTTATTTGTTAATGTTAAATTTATATGTATTTATGCGTGAATGAATGTGATGCAGATAAGATTGTTTGTGTTTGGATGAATGTAATTTATGTTTGGGTTTGGGTTTAGCTGGATGTGAATGTCAATATGATGAAATATATTATATAACAGGTGTATATTAGGATGAATATGATGAAATATATTGTTAACAGGTGTATATCAGGAATTTTGTGCGGAATTTTGAACAGTACATTAAAAAAAAAAGACTTTTAGCAACGAATATTTTCGTCGCTAAAAGTGGAAGATTTTTCGCAGTGAAAATTTTCGCTTCTAAAACATCTTGGAATTTTTTTGGCGGCGAATATTTTCGCTGCTAAAAGTCCTAGATGTTTTTTTGGCAGCGATAACTTTCGCTGCTAAAATCTTGGAAATGTTTTTTTGCAGCGAAACTTTTCGCTGCTAAAGTCATTGAAATTTTTTGGCGGCGAAACGTTTCGCAGCTAATAGTCTTGGAAAATTTATTTTGCCGCAAATATTTTCGCTGCTAAAATCTTTTGGTAAATATTTTTAGCAGCAACAAATTTCGCTGCTAAAAGTTTTGTATAGTTTTTTTTAGCGGTGAACAGTTTCACAGCTAATAGTCTTGGAAAATTGATTTTGCCGTAAATATTTTCACTGCTAAAATCTTTTGGAAAATATTTTTAGCAGTGAACAATTTCGCTGCTAAACGTCTTGTATAGTAATTTTTAGCGGCAAACAGTTTCGCAGCTAAAAGTCTTGTATAGTATTTTTTAGCGGCGAAGAGTTTTGCAGCTAATAGTCTTGGAAAATTTATTTTGCCGCAAATTTTTTCGCTGCTAAAATCTTTTGGAAAATATTTTTAGCAGCGAAAATTTTTGCTGCTAAAAGTTTTTTAAGCGACGAACCTTTTCGCCGCTAAAAGTTTATGTTGTTTGGATTTAAATTAATATAAATGTGAATGTGATGAATATGATGAAATATATTGTTAACAGGAGTATATCCAAAATATTGCACGTATTTTGAGCTGGAATAATTTTTTTTTAAAAGAAAGTTTTGGCGACGATAATTTTCATCGCTAAAAGATATGTTAGTTTTGTTTTAGCAGCGAAAATTGTCGTTGCAAAAAGTCTTGTACACTATAAGAGTTTTAGCAACGATAATTTTCGCTGCTAAAAGTCTTGTACAGTATAAGACTTTTAGCCATGAAATATTTCACCACTAAAAGCATAAGGAATATTTTGTGACAAAATATTTCATCGCGAAAAGTCTCATACCATATTTTTAGCAGCGAAAATTTTCGCAGCTAAAAGAAATTGATTCCGCATCGATATAAAATGTGTGTAGCATTTAACGGCGAAAATTTTCGTCGCTAAAAGTATGCTGCACTAGTTTTAGCGACGAAAATTTTCGTCGCTAAAAGGTTCGTTGCTAAAATCACACTTTTAGCGACGAAAATTTATTTCGTCACTAAAAGTGACTTTTGGCGACGAAAATGAGTTTCGTCGCTAAAAGTTTTGTCGCTAAAAACCCTCTTTTTTGTAGTGCCTGTTGGAATCCAGATTCTATCGGTTTCAACCTCAGAGAGAATGTTTTATGCCACATATGTAGACAAGAAAGGCCTGGTGCTGTTCTGGTATTTATGACTGGGTGGGATGATATAAATTCTCTGAAGGAGCAGCTCCAAGCTCATCCTCTTTTGGGAGATCCAAGTAGGGTTTTGTTGCTTGCATGCCATGGTTCTATGGCCAGCTCAGAGCAGGTAATTTCACTACTATTTCATTGATGGGTTGTGTAGTTTGACTTAAAATCACACTCGCACGCATAATTTTTTTTTTTGGAATGTGTCCTAGAATAAAATATTTGTTTCCGAGTCTTTATGTTCGTCTTTGAGTGTGTTTTGAAAGAAATATTAAGAAGTGGCAGCAATTCTCTGTCAAAAACATAATTAATGGAAGCTGTGTCAAGGTATCTTGGTCAAAAGTAGAATTAAGAAGTGGCACTGTATGTAAACGATTTGAAGACTTAAGGTCACAGCTTTCTTCACTATTGTCTGTATTTCATGCTGTTTCTTTCTCTTTTTAGTTCTGATATGGTTCCTTCTTCTCCAGTGATAATTGGCACATAATGTTTTTAGTTCTGAAAGGGATTCTCTACAGCCCACCTGCTGACTAGACAAAGATCCATGCCTGCTGCATTAGAATCCATGGACAGGGGAGGGGTTACATTTTCTCAAGGTAGCCCGATTCTATCTCTTTGTGAGTAGAATTTCAAAAGTCATCACCAACCACACATCATAAGCAGGCCAAGACACTGCACTTACCCTGTACACCCTTTTAGTTTTCATCACTAACAAACACAATTTCAAATCCGACAATAGCATTTTCTCCTAATACCCTTTTTTGCTCATGCATCTAGTCACTGGACTTTGCTTCAGGAAACTAACAAACTTCAACCTTTCCAGATCGTTGTCCCCAAGCATAGTGGATTTGACTGCACTCGCTAACACTATAAGCAAACTTTTGCTAAATAAACAGACCTCTTAAAGTGTGTTGTAGTTCATACTTCTTAGCTGGTGCAGTGGACTGAGTTAGAGGAGTTGAGTCAGTTAATGGTGTTGATGGGATAATCACATATTGGATCTGGTCATTTTGATGACTACAGTTTGCTGGGCAATAACAAACTGTCATAATCAGTTCCAGTCTTTCATATTTGAGTGGTATGTAACGTCTCTATAAGCTATTCACATGACTTCTTCCATTCTCCCTTTGCTCAATTGATAAGTCATTGTTTTCTTATTGAAATCTTTCACTATTACCTGTTTTCGGGTTCATAAGCGGAAGATATTTAGAGAACAATCAGTTCAGTGGCAAGATCCCTCAGATCTTGGGGCATCGCAACAACCTTCATAAGCTGTAAGTCCCTTTATTCTCTATAGACTGAACATGCGCCTCAGCACTTCTATGAGAAGTTGCTTTCTCAATCAAACTCTTGCACACTATATGGACCTTTCCCTTATTTGTTTCACAGCTTCCTCCACAACAACTTTTGAGTGAGGAGTTCCTGATAGTTTAAAATCGAGAAATAAATATAAAGAAATTGAAAAAAATCTGTAATAGATATAAAGAAATAAATAAAAAGTAACTTGATTTAGAACCAGATCAACTCAACAAGAAGGTAGCATATTTATCATTTATAGTGGAATATTGAAAAATAAGCATCTATCCTGTTCTGAAATCTTGCTCCATCTTTGGGACCTCTTCCTCCTAGTTCCAACCAACACTTTGAAACCCCAACATGGTAAACCACATGAAGATGACCCAATCACGTCTAAAAGCTTGTGCAGTGAACGAGGATGGTTCAACATTTCTATTGGTGTAAATTTCAAATGTGCATTTCTCCTTAATATTCAACCTCTATCAGGACATTTGCTCTTTCCTTGAGCTATGGAAGTTGCTGTCTCGGTAATGATGGAAAAATAGGATGTGACAACTATTAGTGCAGTTGAGATACATGGATTGTATGTGCAATGTTGACACTTTAATTTGTATCTTTGCGAACTTTAGACCACCAGAAAACCATCGGATAATCTTATTTTGAACATTATCAGATGGCTTACAAAAAGCAAAAGAAGTTTCGAAGATTAAATCGAGGATTTATGTGCTTGATGTGAGTGCTCGGATGCTTATCTGCAGGCCTTTATGAAGGTGGAGTGTGGAAAATCCGTGTCAAGCTGCCAGATGCCTATCCATACAAGTCACCTTCCATTGGTTTTATGAACAAAATATTCCACGCAAATGTTGATGAACTGTGAACCTTCATTGCTTTCTCTAGTCTCTTGTCATATTTTTAATTTGGTGCTTTCCCCAAGCTCTAACTGATGATTTGTCTTGGGAAGCTAATTCAAGAAAAAAAAAAAAAAAAGTTCTCTCCTTCTGTTAATCTCTAATTCTATTGTGAAATGCAGGTCTTGTTCTGTTTGCTTGGATGTTATCAATCAATCCTGGAGTCCAATGTTTGGTAAAACCGAAATAAATATTCTCAAAATACATACCTACACACCTGCACGCTCATGCGCACACAAGCAAACCTGCAACCTCAGGGGAGGAGGGAAAAGCATGCGCACTCATGCACAGGGGCGGCTCTAAGGGGTAGGCAGGTGAGGCAATCGCCTAAGGCCCCTTATTTATGAAGGCCCAATATCAGAGGAACAGACTTTTAATACTCTGACAGCGTCCAGTAATCTATACACATGCACTGAGAAATTGCAACCTTTGAATATTTTTAAATTAAATCAAAAAGATATAAAAGTGGGTCCTGGTTTAGATGGTTCATGAAAACCAAAAACAAAAACACACAATGGCTGGATCTCCTAATTGGTTGATTCTTGTACACTAAACAAATTATATGAATTCAACATACAAATTCCCACCAATTGGAAGATAGAATAGTAAAATTAACGGATTTTTTGTAATTTAGCCTATTTAGAATGGATCACCTAATTTAGACGGTTTGGATGGAGTCAAAATATACTATATTAACAATCTAGGAATGCCTATTTATTAACCATAACACTGCTAGAGTACTATACAATTTAGAATGGACCACTTTAGGGATTCTTGTAGCCCTAAGCTTTGTGGGGTCCACATTATTGTATGTGTTATATCTATTCCGTTGATCCGTTTCTTCATCCCATTTTGGATTATTAGAAAAAACATGAAGCAGAACCAAAGCTCAAGTGGACTACAACACATAAGAAAAGTGAATATTGAATGCTCACCATTACAAACTTTTCTACAAATGTGTAAATTTTGGATAAGTTTTTACATATTTATGTTTTCATTTCATTCATCTAGGATTCACCTTATGAACGGTTAGTAATTTTATCTATCGAAACTGATTTGTAGGATAAGTTTGAATACAAAAGTTTATTATTTTTTATGGTTTAATTTTGAATTTATTAATTTTTTATTTTTTAAACTAAAAAGCCTCATTTTTATAACTTGCCTAAGGCCCCCAAAAATGTTGAGCCGCCCATACTCATGCATTACCTAATGCATGCGCAAGCATGGGTTAGCAG
The DNA here is from genome assembly GCA_030180095.1 of Magnolia changhungtana. Lineage (NCBI taxonomy): Eukaryota > Viridiplantae > Streptophyta > Magnoliopsida > Magnoliales > Magnoliaceae > Magnolia > Magnolia changhungtana. The sequence continues at coordinate 231,082 of JASAUF010000066.1, read as the reverse complement.
ATGAATTAGTTAGACATATTTTTGTATGTCATTGTCTTAATTTATTGCCCATTGTGTAGTGTGAGTTCCTATTCGTTAGCTCTTGCATTTGCATACACCAGTGAAATAATGTTTGTGTTTATATTATATCTATATGTGACTTTGTGCATTGGTCCATTCCTTGTCTTTGGAGTTCTAATATATTTTATCACGGTTGTTGTGGGTTGCAGATCTCTTGAATGTCTTTGAAGTTTTCCTTCCATAGCTATTACTTTACCCAAATCCTACAGACCCATTGAATGGTGATGCGGCATCACTGTTGATGAAGGACAAACAACAATATAAACAAAAAGTTAAAAGGTAAAAGCATCTGTACAAGTTCATTTCAACTTCAACAGTAATTCAGTTCAAAGTGTAAATGGCGGAAGTGGAACACTCCATACATAGGCCCCAAATTGGGATTATCATTGTCTCAAAATGCAGGGAATTGAAATGAGGGGGTCGGGGTGGCAATCCAACTAGGGGTCATTTCTTCTATATTGAACCATATTGTTCCAATTCTGTGGTCCAGATTATTCAATTCCATGTGGATGGAAGGTCCTCCCGGTTTTCGATCAGTACATCTAGACAGGAGCTTGAAAGTCCAGGAGAGGGCAAATGGATGGATTTGTTTTTATTTATTTATTTATATTCAAAACCATTTTCAATTTATTGTAATAAATATTATATATTTTTTTTTATTGTTCAGTAATATAAATATTGTTTAATATTCAGTTTTATTTGTGTAACATCATTTTTATGTTTCAAATATTTAAAAAGTACAGGCTTCGATTGAATTATATATGATAATAATAAATTACTGGAATGCCAGGGCCTTTCAAATCTATACAACAGCTTCAACGGCGCTAGTATAGAAAATTTTGCGGCGCTTTTTCATGAGAAAAAGTGTTCAGCAACCAATTCACTAGGCGCTCGTATCTTTTAGCGCCGCTTATTCGCGTCGCAACAAACTACATTCATTGGGGCTCAAACAAGCGCCACTAAAACTCACCTAGCGCCGCCAACACTTTCCCGACATACTCAATTATGATTAGCGGCGCTTTTGGTATCCGCTTTCGAGCACCGCGAAATATGTCATTTGTTGTAGTTAAACCATGAAGTCCAGTAAGAATAGATGTCATTTATAAATAGTAAATTTACTATTCATAGTACGTAACATATTTAGGTGTTTGAGTTAAGAGTCTAAGTCTAAAACTCCATCCTAAGTTTGAGTTTTTAATTTAAAGAGTTGTAATTTGTTTTTTTTTTTTTTATTGTCAATGAAGTTATATTAAATTTATTAGTAATTATTTATGCTTTTATCCCCTGTGTATTTGAGGAAGCCCCGTGCAGAGTTCAAGAGCTCCATGAATTCAGAGTAGTTATTCACTGAGGAAGATGCTGATCGACCTCGTCCCTCCCCGAGCCAATCAGCTAGAGAGGGAGAGAGAAAATTATTATCCGGACTTTCTTCTTTCCCATTCTTCATGGAATCAGTAGATAGTAGAAATGAGAAGCAGGGGGTGTGGAAGATGCCTTTGAAGAGGATCAGCGAAGATGAACAATGGTAATGGGTGGCAGGAGGAGGTGGTTACAGTGAAGCCGGAGAGGAGGTGGTTACAGTGTGACATTATAGTTATACTGGATGAGAAAAGAGAAGTGGGTGACCCAAGAAGGTGTAAGTTCGCGTGCTCATTTTCATAGCTGAAAACAGTGTCCCCGGGGGAATATATGATTAAATCGCATATCTTACTCTCGGCTTGTCGATGCAAATTCAGGCCCCGCCCTTAATTTCAAAAGGTCCAACAATAGACCCACGTGTTGGTAGCAGGGATGGCCAACTCCTCGAAAAGGAGAGAGACACCATCGTATGGAAAGCCCGTCTGAATGTAATGTACGCATCAAAGGGGAAAGAAAACAACATCGTATGAGGCCCGTCTGAATGTACCCATCAAAGGGATGATCTCTCATTGCCCGAAGGAAAGTTGGAAGACACGTGTCTTGAACTCCAGAACTCCACTAAGACGGTCAATAGTCCATATCTGGATTGACTAGGCGTATCTTTAACAGACGGCCGAATGGCGTCAGGTCTAGGACCGTAGTGCCATTTATTCCACCTCAGGGATAACCCATCCCGCAGTTTGGAGGGCGCCTCACCCTCCCGCAACATAATCAGAAAAATCAAAGCCCTTCTCAGGAACGGACCTGCTCGAACTAGGTGGGGCTCACCGTGATGTTTGTCAGAAATTCACTGTCTGACCGTCTTGACGACAGTAAACAGTGAGGATTGAACGTCCACCATTGAAACATTCATAGGGCGACAGAAGTTTCAGATCAGGTTAATATTGTTGTGTTTTCAGTTTATCCAAGTAGGAATGACCTTCTGAACGGTATGGATGGCACATAAACGTCCTGGTGGACCTTAGAGATTTCAACCGTAGGCATTTCCCTATACGCGGTTTACTGTCGTGCGGCCCGATTTAGATTTAAATCTGCCTCTTTTTGAGCCAAGGGCCTAACATGACGTGGCAGAACGGATGGACGGGGTGAATTTCTGATAAACATCACGGTGGGCCCCCCTAGCTTCCCGTCGCAGGAAATCGGCGTCCAATGGTGGAGGGCTGTGAAAGACCCTTGTCCCATTGAGGCATGATGATGCAAAACGTTCCAATGATCAGGTAAGTACATCTGAACTCTTGAAAACCCCTCATTTCTTCCCTTGCCTCCTAGTGATTATGCAAACCAACAACAGATGGGTCGGGTCATTATTCATGACCAAATGTGGGATGCGGATGAAGATGGAGTCCTCAATCTCGTTGAAGACTGACCCACGTACCTTCGGCCACACCATCGCCCAAAAACAATGACCTGGATCATGATTTCAAGTGGCAGATGGGCCCCACGTGGCCACACTTTTCAATTAAATTCCAAAAGCTGAAAGTCTCCAAAGATTTGGATGAGCTTGATGTGGACAAATGGGCCGACCCACAGCCATACTTTGAAAATGTATTTCAAGCGCCTAAGACCTCAACGATCTAGATGGTTTTGATAGGGCCAATGGATTTCAAGGGCCCAAGAGGTACATGTGACCCGTGCTTGGCCACATGAATTCATGAGAAGTGGGTTCAATTCTTTCGCAATTGTGAACCACAAGATTCAAAAGCTTAAGATTGGACCCAAATGGTTCATATGGCCCATGCTTGGTCACATGAATTCGAGAGAAGTGAGCTTGACACTACGCCAAAAGTGACAATTTGCGACGTATTTCGCTAAAATCTCTTGGTTTTACGACGGATTTAATCCGTCGCTAACGGAAAAGGTCTGTCGCTAAGCCCGCATTGGTCGAAAATCCGGTCTGACGTTGCTGAATTTAGCGACGGACCAAAATCCGTCTCTAAAATCTGATTTACGACGGATTTTGGTCCGTCGTTAGTAAGCGACGAACTAAATCCGTCGCAAAATTTGAATTTATGACCGTCGTAAATTCCCGCCGAGAACACGGCGCGCTTTTCAGTTGCTTTTGCGACGGATTATGTTCGTCGTAAAAGGACTTTTGCGACGGATCAGGTCCGTCGTAAAAAGACGCTTGCCTTAACATTAATTTTTTTCATTTTTATAGGAATATGGTTGAAATTTAAGTTTGTGGTGTAATAATTGTTTTTTAATAGAATTTTAGTGGTTTAATTGTGCATATTTGTATCTATGATTATTTTTTAACAATTGATTGAACGCGAAAGGAAATTTTATTTTGTTTTTATATCAAATGAGTGAAATTTTTATTTTTATTTTTAATTTAAAATTAATATTTAAATGATTTGTAATATCACATGAAAAAGAATATTGAGAAGTTTAAAAAATTTAACAATGTTTGAGAAAAAAATTAGATTTTGAAAAAATAAAAATAGTGATTTAATAAAAATCTGTTTTGTGGGAAAAAGGAATTTTGAATAAAGTTGATAAATCTGAAAAAAAAAAAAAAAAAAAAAAAAAAGCATTTGATTTTGATAAAAAAAATAATATCCTGAAAAAGAAAATAAATTTTTTTTTTAATGTGAAAATTTTCACAATGTGGGCCCCACCATAATATTTTATAAAAACAATGAGATTTTGATAAAAAAAATATATCATTTTAAAAAAGAAAATTGAAAAGTTGAAAACAAAACGTTGCTTTTAAAGAAAAAAATCGGCATTTTGGAATTTTTGGGAAAAAAAAATAAAATTTGGGAAATTTTTTGAGATTTTGAAAATAAAATTTCAGAATTTATATTTTAATTTTTTTGAAATATTTTATAATAAAAATGATATTTTGTTAAAAGTTTTCAAAGAAAAATTAAGAGTAAAAAAATATTCATTTTGAAAAAAAAATGTTATTTTTAAATAGAAATTGAAATTTATCTGTGAAATAAAAAATATTTGTTAATAAATTATTAGGTACATCCACTAATTGAACCTTTAAACGCTAAAATCAAATTTCACTCAAATTGTTGATCAATCTTGTATGCCCAATATCTTCCTCATATGTAGCTTGATCGATGCGAGTAACTAGTTAAATTGTGGGTATTGATGAATAAAGTAGAGTGAATGAACCAGACATGTAAAATGGGCCAAATATTCTGGTCAAAATTATGACCCAACTTAGTGACATCGTGAGAACCTAAAAATTGATGTTAGTAAGTTTTGTGGGCCCCATCATGATGCGTGTCGAACATCAACACCATGCATTTGATGTGTCCCCTTTAGGTTATGAAATATCTCAAAAATCATTCGTATATGAAACTCAGGTGGGCCATACAATCTAAAACCATGTGAAGACATCCTAAAAAATATAAAAGCACTTAGTGGGGCCCACATGAGTTTTGGATGCTTGCCCGTAAACTTGGTCTAACCCCTCATCCAAGTGGGAAACACAAAATGAGTAGGTTGGATATGTGAATCACATTTATGCAGCCCCAATATATGATTGTGAATGTTTTAAGGAAACCCTTCCCCACTACATTTAGGTGAGTTAGTCATTACTCTTACCAGAGTAAACTCTATGGGGTCCACCGTTATTTATTTATTTTATCCACTCCGTTTATCCATGTTAACAGATAATTTGAGGTCTAAAGAATAAAAAGGAAGCATATACAAAGCTCAAGTGGACCACACCATAGGAAATAGTGTGATTGGACCTCTACAATTGAAAAATTCTTGAAGGCCATAGAAGTTTTAGATCAAGCTGATGTTTGTATTTTCTCTTCATTCATATCTTTTTAATATTATGAACAGGTTGGATGACAAATAAACATTACTGTTGGCCCAAGGAAGGTATCAACGGTGGAAATCATTATTTCACATTGTTTCGTGTGGCATGGTCCACTTAAATTTTGGATTTATTGAAAATTTGGGATCAACCCACATCGTTCATCCAATTTTCGAGATAATTTTAGAGAACTATCCAAAAAAATGAATCATATCCAAAGATTAAATGGACCACATACAGATAAGGGAAACAGATTGGCTACTCCCCCTAACACCGGCCAATGGCTGGTGGTCGGTGCTCTATGGGCCCCACTATGATGTATGTGTTTCATCCATGCCGTACATCTATTTTTAAAGATCATATTATGAAATAAGACAAAAAATTAGGTATATACCAATCTGAAATGGACCACATTACAGGAACAGTGTTGAATGAGCGTCAACCATTAAAAACATTTTGGGGGCTATAAAAGTTTTAGATCGAGATGATTTTTATTTTTCCCCTTCATCTAGGCGCCTGTATGACCTAATAAACAGATTGGATGTCAAATAAACAGTACAGTGGGCCTTAGGAGGATTTTAATGATGGATATCCAATCACTATTGTTTTCATGTGGTGTGGTCCACCTGAGATTTATATACCTCTCATTTTTGGAATAAATGCTTAAAATGATCTTAAAAAATCGATGACCGTAATGGATGAAATACATATATCATGGTGGGGCCCACAGAGCACCGACCATCAGCCACGGGCTAGTGTCAGGGAGTAGCTGGTGTCAGGGAGTAGTGAGACTAGCTACTGAAGTGAAATCAGCCAGTTCTGTGGGCCCCACCATGATGTATGTTTTGTATCCGCACCTTCCATCCATTTGGAGAGATCATTTTAGGGCAATATCCAAAGGAGTTAAATCCAAAGTTGCAGTGGACCCCAACACAGAAAACAATGGGACAGTGACGCCCACCATTAAAAATTTCTGAAGGCCACAAAAGTTTTAGATCAAGCTGATATTTGTGTTTTCCCTTATTTCATGTCTTTTTAAACTTTTGAACAGGTTGGATTTCAAATAAACATTATGATGGGCCTTAGGATAGCTTCAACGGTGGGAATCACTCTCTGCTTTTCCCGTGGTGTGGTCCAATCGAGATTTATATAGATCTCGCTTTGGGATCTATCCTAAAATTATATTTAGAAATGGATAGACGGCGGGGATTAAAACATATACATCATCGTGGGGCCCATTGAGCCCTACCAGATCTATAAAGCAAGTGACGTTATATATTATACATTCAGTTTTGTGAGTTTTGTGTTTGGCATAAAATAGTGGTGACTCATTTATAATAACAGTGAAAATGATATATAGTTATCTAGACCATCTAAATAATGGCTCTGGTTGTTAGTGGTTAATATTTATTCTTTTTACCATATAAAACTATCTTAATCATTCAATAAATAGTCCCTTAAATGTATGGCTATTAATGTAGTTGATGTGTTAAATTGTGGAAAACTCACAATTTACGGATTTGAAAGAAACATCTCATTTCAGAAGAGGATTTCTTCTTTCTAACGACGCCCCCTGCCTCTACAGCTCCCTCTTTCAAACGACGCCGTCTTCCACTATCTGCCTCTACCTGGTTTCTCATTTTCTTCTTCCTTCACGGTGGTGGGCTCCAAATCTCTGAGGATTTCGCATCTCTCTATTTGTGGGTGAGTCTCTCAAAATCCCTATTTTTATTCCAAAATCCATTCCATCTGTCATTGCTTTCTCTTTTCTTCTCTCTTCTTATTCCAAAACCCCTGATTGTAACAATGTCGAGATTTGCCATGAACATGCCATGAAGACACGAACCTAGTTATAACGGTGTGGGTACTGTGGACATATGTCCCAGTACTGATATGATGCAATCCAAGGTGCCTTTCATGAATTCTTTTCTTCTTCCAACCAAGATGCGATCCTCTTCCCACATATAATCAGTATATTCTATGCTTAAAGAGAAGGCATCATAGTACCTCTGATATGGTTGAAATGATTGTACGGCTGCATGTGTTCCACATCATTCTTGAAATTAGCAAAGGTGTGGGTATCAAAACTAGAAAATATAATTTTCTTTTTGGGTGAAAACCAACCATGGCTTCTTAGCTTAACCATGCTTCGATATTACCAAAATCTTGTCTATCTGAGAGTACTGCTAAAACCCATTGCTCATTTTCTGAGAAAACTCCAAAATAAAATAAATAAAAACAAACAAACAGTGTACCATCACTTAAGAATGGGCGAATGGTAAACGGAGGATGACACTCCTCTACAAATCGTTCTCTTGTAAATTAGGCCTGTTTGGATAGACAAACTTATTTAATATCAAATTTGTGAAAAAGGTAAAATCAAGCAAGTTGTTCTTCACTCGGATGTAGTAACTCATGTGCTCATATGCTTGCATGCCACTACGGATTAACTTAATCATAGCTCTCAATGTCAATAGAACATGGCCCCAAATCACACTCATCCAGACAATCCTGACCATAACTCGTGACAGTCGGACCATAACATGGCCCCAAATCACACTCATCCAGACAAATGTGTCAATAGAACATGGCCCCAAATCACACTCAAAGTCTTTCTTGAGGGACAGATTTACAAGCTCTACCAATGCCTTCTCCAGTGTGTACCTTTACATGCGGCAATCTGGCATTTTGGAGGCAATTTGAGTCGTGCATAAGGTGTTACACATGGATGGAACCCATTTGTCTATGGCTCCTTAGAAGAGTTGGTGGCGATAGTGCTTAAGAGTTTTCTAAGGTTTCATCTTTGGTTGTCTTACCTGGTAATACCTTATTAGTATTATTTTTTAAAAATCACTTATTTTATTTATTTATTTATTATTTTTTGAATTTGTAGGTATATATATATACACACTTTCCAGGAAAGCTGCAGCCTCCCTCCCTTTTAAAAAATGCTGATCCTAATGTGTTGATTGACCAAACGTGCTCAAAATCTGAACAGTTCATCAAACTTGCTGTAATCAATGAATTTTAGGCCGGTTGCATATGTAGGTGGGCGATTGACAATCTTAGGCTCATCCCAGCCATTGTATCGTTTTCATCAATCAAGATACACTTAAGACTGTTCTTGGCACCTTTTGTGAGAGAGGGAAAAAAAAACGCTTTAAAATGTATTTTTAAGGGCACCCAAACATGCCTTGGGGGGGAAAACCATAATGGTTTTTTTTATGTGATCTAACTTTCACATCAAGTGCACCCCCACCATGATGATGCTATTTTCAAAAGCTAATGCATATGCAATCGCTAGGTGGGCTGCACCTGTGAAAATAATGGACAACTATTCAAATTCACGTAGTGGTCCACTTGATGGTTGGATTGGTATGATTTTTGGGTGTCCCACTTTTATATTTGGGTAAACATTAAGACAGATGCGATGCCACATGTAAACCACGATGGCCGGCCCCACCTACACCCTTTGTCTATAAAGGTTACATAGGAGCTGCGTCAACAAAAATGGGTAAAAGTTGAGAAAAGAAAACATACAAGTCATCAAAAGGTAAATGATTTAGTAAAATATTTAGTACCACATTGTGGCATGTATCCAATAATAATAATAATGTAACAACCATGTCCAACATGGAAGGGATAAATAGGCTAGTGGATGAGTGCATTTTCTATCTATGAAATTGGCATACCATATCATGACTTCCCCACATGAGTATATGGAAGCTCCGCGGAGCTCATTGTTAGGCTCAATGGATTGTTCATTCAGCAAATGCCAGAGAGAAATTTCATAATTTCACTCAATATTTCATGTAAACTCTAGTTCATTTAGGGTAAGCATACATTCTGTCATAAGAGAGGGTTGTCCTTATATCAAGAGCTATTTTTTTTTTATTTTTTATTTTATAGTTGATTAGTGTAAATTTGTAGATGTACAGAAAGATAACCATATAAATCTGTGTTGTGGTTTGCATCTTAATTTTATTTTCTTTATAATTATTTTAATATTGTCATGTGTGTGGTTAAGAAGAAAACTTTCTCCACCATAATGCGATTCCATTTTATCCCTCAATTTCACCAATCTCCCAACTCATTTAATGACATGAATATGACAATCAGGCAAATCTAAAACTTAAGTGTGTTACTCCATGGGAAACTGTGTGGATTGAGTGTCACCATTGAAACTTCCATGGGGCATGGAAGTTTTGGATCAGGATAATATTCGTGCTTTCTATTCATCCAGGTGGGAATAATGATGGCATATAAACATCTCAGTGGTCTCTAGAAAACTTTCAACAGTGTGTGTTTTCATCTCCAGTACTATTCTGTCTGGCATGACTCACTTGATTTTGGATCTTCCTTACTTTTGGGATCATAGCCTGACATAAGTTGGTGAAATTGATGGATGGAGGGATTTCACATGTTCATCATGGCAGGCCACATAGAGCTTTTTATGTATGGGAAATGTCATAAGAAACTTGTGTCTCTTGCCCCACTACCTGTAGTCACACTATCATTTTACATATCTTTCGGCTCTATACCATCCAAAATGCAAGTGACTGTGTAATCATGTGAGTTCCACTTGTGGACCACTCTTACATGCATCCATCTCTCTTCTCTGTCATCACACATGTGTGGGGTCCATCTATGGATGACTCTTGCATGCACACACCCCCTAGGTATCATTCTTCAAAACCATACCCAAATAAGAAACATGAGCAAGAATCTCAATTGAAAGTCGAAAAGAATTGTCTATTTGTAGTTCTCATTTTTTTTAACGTGAAGGCTCTCCATCCCTGGTTTCATATAAATGATTCAGAAGGTGGTATGAGTTCGAAAATGATCTTTGGTTGAACTTTAAATGTTATATGATTCCTAACTTGGTTGCATCTAGGTGAGGATCTTCACTGTTATTTTAAAATATGAAATTTTTAAAAGTTCACACTTCTGTATCTATTAAAATTCACCTACAGAAGTGGTATAAAAGCAGTCCCATTACAGATGCAAACTGATTATCATTTGTTTTTAATTAATCATCTAATTGATAAATGGGTACCATCCATACAAATTATTAAAGGGATTTCCCTTGGGAACATGCATTCCAAATTTCATCCAAAACTATATCACTAATAGTGGAAATTGAAGCAATGGTTAATATAAATATATAGACTATTTTTCCTTTTTATGTGGATGATGTAGCATGTTGATTCATATTTTCTTATGGGTTTGGATTATTTGATTTTTATGGTTTAATCTAATTTTTGGGAATTGCATATGCATCAGGTGTGCCACACAACTTACAGTCTAGCAAAAAAAAAAAAAAAAAAACCCTCTGAGTGCCTAAATAATGGACTATTCACGAAAAAATTGCCAATGGCTTACAGTCATTCAACATGCTCGTTGCATTGCCTGGAAAGTGGACTTCCAGCCATGTCATCTAGTGGGCCCACTTGATACACGACCAAGATGTCCCATACTTGGCACATGTGGCAGTATGTATATATAGAAGCATGTGAGCAACTACCTGCATATGTAGGTCATCCAATCCATTTAGTAGGGATGGTGCAAAAATCATGCCGATCTAATCATCATGTGGCCACACGAAAGAAAAAAAAAAAGAAAAAAAGAAGACAATCACCCAAAAAACCTCTAAATTCACAATGGTGACCTAAGTAATGGCTGGATTGGCATGATTTTTGGGGCATCCTATTTTTATCACTGGAAAGACCCATTAGATTAGTTTGAATGATATAACGGGGCTAACTCGGTTTGTGTACACCCCTACTTGCATCATGGGGGATTAAAAGTTATTATTTTTGCAGGTTTTTTTTTTTTAATGGCTGACAATGCCACAAAGGCACCGGGTAGGTCATTAATTTGTTTTCTAATACATCTAATCTATAAGATGAGATTGTTTTGCCTCTGAATGCAACTCAAGCCAAGATCCAGCATGGGTCGCACCTAGGGGGTCCACATGCTATAAGATGGTCTCGATCATTTTCCATCCATATTCTAATCGCCATAAATTTCAACAGTCATGTTTCATTGATGATCCTATCCATTGATTTTTAGAGTTGAATTATCTAAAGATGGTGATTGTCACAACTTTCCGAGTAGCATTATTTTGTTATAACATAGTGCACACACATGGATGGGTCCAATCATCAAATAACTCAGCATGTGGGCCCTACGTCAGTTCCAAATGGGACCGTTAACGGGTCAAGTTTAGGTTGGGTCCACAGTACCCACACCGTTATAACTAGGTTCGTGTCTTCTCAGCTTCGGGTCTCATCCTTGAGTTAGAATTCAAATCAAGGTTATCATTTTTAGTAGATCATGCCATGAACATGCTTACCTCCAAATCATGCCATGAACATGCTTACCTCCAAATCAAGGTTATCATTTTTAGTAGATTAACTTAGTATTTTCTGTCTCTTCTTTCAATTTTCTTCAGGTCTACAATGTCAAATCTATAATAATTGATAGCCCTATTAGGAATCCAGAGATCCCAGACTAAATGAAGTCGTTCAGTTAGCATATCAGATCTTGTCCTTTCTCATTTTAGTTTTAAAAATTCAGTCTCTCAGTTAAGCATGCTCAGTTTGAAAATAATTGTTTGTTGAAAGGTGTAGCTAGATAATAGTCTGTTGCATATGACCAAACTAAGTCTAATTATCCCTTGTTTTGTTTCCTATCTCCCAAGCTCCCTCAAATGCATCCATTAATTTTATCCTTCCCTGTCTTTCCACTAATCCACACAAGATTCTCATTTTAGCTGCACTTATCCTCAAACATGTTCCTCAACCACCCAACAGTTTGTCCCACAACTCCAAAAACAAGGACTATATTATCTTGTTTTGAATCCAATATATGTTGAGCCCTTGCACTTCTGCAGGCGTTCCATCCTCGAACTCATCATGCATCAATCGGGCTTCATGTACACAGAGACTGCATGGTTCATAAAGAAATTGATGACAATCCACATTCAACATACATGTGGCCTGCCTAATTTGTGGTCCAAATCATCTACAGAGCAGGGCCCACATGATGTTCTGGTTAGGTGTCCTCTCACGCCTGCAGAGGCGCATGTAAGCTTAGCATGAATGCACTCACTTGGACAAAAGTCTTATTCTGGTCTTAACTGTTGTTCAACACGGTGTGTGGGTCAACATGGGATCTGATCTGTTACATAGAGAAATTCTGTGTCGGCAATCTTCTGAAGATGGTTGTGATGTTGGCACTCTTTTACATTGGTCATTTTTAAACGGTTGATAAGAAGTAAACTGCTGCTAATCATGCAACTTTTAGAAAATTCGATGCATAATGTTGGGTGTTATCCACTTGCTAATCATACATTGTTGTTGGCTCTCTTTACTTGCTCAAACCGCCAACCTATTGGAAGGATTAGGTGTCACAAGCACTTAACAGTTGGACGTTATATCCATCAAATCTCATGTTCTTGACAAATTCTACACTTGAAGTTTGAGCGTGCGTGAGCAAGAATAACTCCACCGTGAGATTTCCGAGTAAAGCCCTTCTCTACATGTGCTAGTGCTAGTGCTAATAGCGATAGCAAGAATAACTCCACTAGAGATTTCCTTTCATTAACAGAGTACAAGCAAATTGATGGCCCAAAGTGCGACATACTATTAGGATATATTTTCAATGATTCTTGATTCTTCACTCTGTTGAATTCTGCATAGTATGTTATTTTTACTCTTAAGAATGTAAACATGCTTGCACTTATGCACATAAAACTGTATTTTGATTTCTTTTGTTTCTGCTTTTTGTCCAAGCCGAGTCCATGAAACTTTGAAGAAGCACGATCTTACAAAAGCTCTTGTAATGAAAGAGTCAGGTGGTTTGTGGTATGTACCGATTCTATATTCTCTCAGTATATACCTTGACTTTTTTTTTCCTTTCCTTTTCCTCTAAACTTGTGGTTTTAGTCGTGAATAATTGTTTTGTTTTCATTTGACCAACCATGATTAGAGCTTACAATAGCATTCAAAAATGACACTTCACGCATAGTAAGCAAATGAAGAAACATATTACATTTGATCTTTCTTCTATCAATTCTATTAATTGATAATGGCGAACACTTTACCTTGGTTGTTAATAGAACACTTTCTTCTTTTGAAGTTATCAAGATTGATCGTGTAAGCACTTGGGTGCCCCAAGCAAGATTTTTGTCGAAGGTTTTGCATTGCCATTTCGGTGTTCCGCCATTGAAGCTATGTCGGATCTAGAACAACTGAAATCCGCAACAAACCAAACAGAAAAATGCAGAGATAACCACAAATTTCAGAGAAGGTTTGTCTCTTCTTTCCTTTCTCTTCTATTTCACGAACAGAATGTAGTTCATCTGCAAATTATAGTTTTTTTAAAGGATTTAGTACTTTTAAAAAAAATGAAAACTACTGGTTGAAAAGAAGAAAAAATAACATTTTCATTATATATATATATATATATATATATATAGAGAGAGAGAGAGAGAGTAATGCTCACACGCAACTAGTTGGACAATTCAAATTGGTCCAACTAGCTATGTCATTTAATGAGCAGTTAATGTCAATAAATCTTTCCACCTAATTGATAAAAAGAAGTTGTTTGTATTGGTGGGCCCCATTGTAGCATTACTGTGAAATCCACCCAATCATTAGGTGAGCCACTGCATGTTACAACCGGTGCAGAAAGACCAGCACTATCCCCGGTTCACGTGAACCACACAATTGGAACAAGTGTAGATAGAAAGCCCACCTTTCAAACTCTTTCTCTTGGTGTGGCCCACTTGAATTATTTATGAGACTGATTTTTGGGTAAGATGCCTAACATTTGGTGTGGCAGCTAATGGTTGGAGTAGATTTTACATTCTCATCATGGTGGGCCTTGTAAAAATTAAGGTTGGATATCTCTTCCAACTGTTTCAATTGGTATGACCCACTTAAATCATTGATTATCTTGACTCTTTTTTTTTTTTTTTTGGCTTTGAGCCCAACATGGCATTACACATCTAATGATCGGAGTAGATCTATTGAACACATCACAGTGGGCCATTTTAAAAATTGAAAGGGGTGTATCATGTCAAACCATTATTGTTTCCATAAAATTGTTAATTTATCTGGATAACAGTGAGAAGTGGATTAGGTGTTACCCAAAGACACATGCCGCTGAGTGTTTCTCAAACCATATGGCCCACCATGATATATATGCTGTATATTCAGGCGTCCATCAGTTTTTACCTGTAATTTTAGTGCAACTTACTAAAAATATAGCAGATTCAAATTTCAAGTGGACCACACCACTGGAAACAATGGATATTGAATGCCCACCATTGAAACATTCCCAGGCCTGCAATGATGTTTATTTTCCATCCAAAATGTTCATGAGGTCATACAGACACTGATGTATAATTTTCATCCATGTCATTCATGAGGTCATTCCTACTGGGATGAACCAAAATTATAACAAAAAAAAAAATTAGCAAGATCCAAAACTTTTGTTGTCAAATGGATATCTCAACTGTGGTTCAATCCTTACCTTTTCTTGACGTGTGGCCCACTAAAGTTTTGGATCTATATCATTGTTGGGTCAATGTCCTAATATGATCTAGCAAAACTGAAGGGTTGACTAAACTACTCTTTTCTTGGATTGAATTTGGTTGTTCCTAATGTATGTAGGAAGGGCTCAAAAGAAGGTTGAACAAGAGAAGATACCAAGTAGTTGAAGTTTCGGGTAATGAGTGTTTAGTTAGGAGGGTTAAAGTCATTTTTTGTTGGAGTGGGCCACTTGGGTCATTTCCCTTTTTTATTGAATTGAGTTGTTGCCAATTTTGTGAATAGGATTCTTATCAAACAATAGTGTGAATTATTTTTTGAATGACTATCAGGTGCAAGATTAAAAAAATAATAATAATAAAATAGCGATATATTTTTTAAATTTACAGATATTTTAGCGATGGACCAAATCCGTCGCTAATTTCTGAACATTGAAAATCAACGACGGATTTGAAGTCCATCGCTTACTCATATTAGCGACGGACCTTATCCGTTGCTAATGTTTTTAGTGGCGACTAATTTTTTGAATATTACCGACGGATTTTATCCGTCGTTATGATGCAATGGACCTTATCCGTCGCAGATTAAACGATGGATAAAATCCGTTGTAAAACCAAAAACGACCCAGTAAACAGCGACGGACCAAGCGACGGACGAAGTCCGTCGTTTATTTGGTTTTACGACGGATTTGGTCCATCGCAAAACAGCGATTTTGGCGTAGTGTGAACTATTTCTTTGACACGTGTGGCCGCGTGTGGCCCACAAGTTTCAATAAAGCCCGGGATTGGACCGGGATGGTTACTCGTTGGGTGCATTGTGCATGTATACATGTCATGAGGTGCGCGCTGCATTGAAGGATGTGAATTATGCATGACACACATAGATTATGAATACTTTATGATACATAACTCTATTATGGATATAGATTATGATGGATAGATACTGCAATTGCATTTGTAGTTTTTCTGAACATCGAAAATGTTGTTTTTATTGATGATTAATACACTAAGCCTTGTGCGTGAAATTTTCTAAACTTTGTTGGTACCATCGGGTGCCCCATTGTCGAGAATGGATAGATACATGGGTCATGGTGTTTTTTAGTCCGGCTGTTGTGGTCGGGTGGGAAGAGGTTTGACCAGCCTACATGGGTGGATATATGAAATGAGTTTAGGTTTACCCCCTGGCGAGGTGAAGTGTAATAGGGTCTGCAACTGTCTGTCGGTTGGATTAGTTTTACTGCCATGGTGCGTTTGGCCCCACTAAGGAGGTGGTTATGCAAAGCCATACACCATGCTATGTTTGGGTATCGATCTCAATGTTTTCCATATAGTAATTATATTGATGTGTTGGATATTGGTCTTGGAGTGGCATATATGATTGCATTAGCATTTGTTTCATTGCATCATGTTATCGACATGGGGCATTGCATACATGATTCATGGCGCACTCTAATATACAAATATTGATAAGTTTCATGGCATGACATAAATAAATCACACACACACCCGGATATACTCAGTAGGCTTTTTAGCTCATGCCTTTTTTTTGTGGGGGGGGGGGAATAGCATAGCTTGTATTCTAATAGCGCACTCTAATGTTTCAATGTTTTTGGATTTTGAAGTGTATTTATGTACTTGAGATGTAATTGTAAATGATACTTATGAAATAAAAGTTTGTGAGGGTCCTTACTCTTACTCAGTGGTAGACTCTAGATTCTCAGGAATTTCAACACCTGGTTCAGGGTTCGAGTACCCATAGGTGGTGAAATCCCACCATGGCGTGAGTGTTTGGTGGTGTGTGTGCGTGTGTAAATATATATATATATATATTAAAAAATAATAAAAAATAAAAATAAAGGTTTGTGAGTTGCTCTCTTATCTCTTTTATACCGTAGTTGTAGAAAATACTACTAAATATACAAAATAAAAATCACCCAAATTTTCTCCAAGTCACATTCTAGGAGCGGAGTCAGGAGCCTGGGCTCCATTTCGGGGCGAGACATGGGTCATCCATCAAGTGGGGTCCACTTGCTATGGGTTGTCCATCATACAAGACCACACTTTAACATGGGCAATCCATCATGTGGAGCCCACCTTTGACATGGGTCATGGATCATATGGGGCCCACTTTTAATTTCTACCATCTATCATGTGGGGCACACCTTCCATGTCGATCATCCATCTTGCTAGGCCACTTTGGAAATGGGTCGTCCATCTAGTGAGACCTTGGATGTGGACCGTCCATCACATGGGCCACATTTGATATGGGCTATAAATCATGTCAGGCGCACTCCATCCCTTATGTGGGCCTACCTTGATGTGGACCATTCATCATGTGGGCCAACCTTTGATGTTAACCGTCCATCATGTGAGCCCAACCTTTGATGTTAACCATCCATCAAGTGGGGCCCACTTGGTGTGGATAGTCCATCACGCGGGGCCATACTTTGATGTGGGCCATCCATCATGTGGGACCCATCTTTAATGTTAACCATGCATTATATGGGTCATCCATCATGTGGGGCCCACCTTTGATGTTAACCATGCATTATATGGGCCTCACCTTGATGTGGACCATTCATCATGTGGGCCCCACCATCAATATGGATCATTCATCTTGTGGGCCCACCTTTTGATGCAGACCATCCATAATGTGGGGCCCACTTGATGTCATAGTCTATCATGCTGGGCCACACTTTGGGTCATCCATCATATGAGGCCCACCCACCTTTGATGTGAACTATGCATTATGTCGGCCAACCTTGATGTGGACCATTTGTTATGTTAGGCCCCACTTTTAATATGGGTTGTTCATCATGTGGGTCTACCATAAGAGAGATTGTAAAGAGAAGAGAAGATGGCAATATGAGAATTATTTGAAACTTTAGGAACAATCTTGTCCCAAAATTAGTCTAAAAACATCTACCTACTTTAGCTAAATAAATCTTTAAAAAAAATAAAATAAAATAAAATAAAAAAATAGAAGTAAACTTTTCTTGCTTCAAGAATTAAGAAGTAAATCTCTTATTTTTAAATTTTGTAGATGTAAAATTAAATCATTACCAAACAATTTATTTTCAATTTTTTTTTTTAAAAAAATAATAATAAAATCAAATAAGCTCTTATTAGCATAGATGCCAATCACCCCTAAGTGTATAAATTACTACCATGGGAGTTATTTTAAAATCTAGCTACATACGATGCTTGATACAAATGCGCTAAAAAATTGGTACACGAGAAATTTAATGATACCAAACAAACCGTGGGACCTACTGCCTCTGTCATACATTCTAAAAATTGTACTAGTCGGAAAATTCTAACCTTTAATTTGTGGACCCATGTTGGCTGAAATAGGACACATTTGAATCTTTTCATTTTTAACCGTTCAATAAATGTCCACCAATTATATATAGTCAGCTAAGCAAGTGTAATGTTTTCACCATGTAATTAAACTATGGTCCATAGTTTGGACAAATTCATACTTTCCCATGCATTCCCATGCATTATAGAACTAATGGTTTTTACCTTTTGATGAGGAGTTTTTCAAATGGTGTTATTAAGGCTTGTGCTATCTCACATATGGAGTACTGTATTGTTCCCCTATAAATAAAAGCCTTGAAAAAGCATATTTGGTGCAATATTGTCCTAGCGACATGATAATCCAAATGAATTGAAATTGGAGCACAAATGAGATCATTTTTATAAACAGATCTTCTCCTTCTCCTTCCTTTTTCTTCTTTTTCTTCTTAGGATTGATCACAAACATACTATGAGCCACTGCACATCTTCTATTAGCTATTTGGGCACATGGGCCCGCACATGCCCACATGCCACACGTTGTCCTGAGAAAAAAATGGTCAGGAATACAAATGTAAAAAAATAACCCATATATCAAATTGGGTCCGCCTCCCAAAATGTCCCATTTTATTTCAGCTGCGATTGGGTCATACTGACATGCAATTGGTGCTGCCAATGCTTGTTCTAAGAGAAGGTACAAGCTGAATTTATAATGAAATCTTCCATATTTGGAACCCAGGCCACAAATGCAATCAGCTAAACCTAAACCCCAAAGTCCACCAAAAGGCCGGACTAAAAACATCCCAGAAAATTAATTTTCTTCTTCCTTCCTTCCTTCTCTTTCCTAGGTAAGAAACTCCCAAAGACATCCCACTTCGCCTACAGGCCGGAGTCCTTAGTGGAGTTGGCTGGATTCTACTATTGGCTGCGGTTATGGAAGTTACGTAGGGAATGAGAGAAAAAAAAAAAAAAAAAACAACTGTGGCTAAAACGTCTACCAAGGTTGTGCATGCATGACCTGGTGCTTGCCATGTAGGTGGGCCACAAAACCTCTGAATTCATAGATTTAGTGGCCAACACGATGGTTAGATCACCTGATCATATGGGGACGTTGACTCAGGGAAGGACGTGAGGTCGAGTACCCTCTTCCTCAAGGGGATAACTGTTCCGAATCCACGGAACTTGTATGTACTCCTCACATAGACTCGAATCCACGAGAAAAAGAATAAGAAAAATAGAAAATAAATTCTATAAAATTTGAAATTGATTGATGAATGAAATAAACGAGTTCACAACCCTTTA
Source organism: Magnolia changhungtana (assembly GCA_030180095.1). Taxonomy (NCBI): domain Eukaryota; kingdom Viridiplantae; phylum Streptophyta; class Magnoliopsida; order Magnoliales; family Magnoliaceae; genus Magnolia; species Magnolia changhungtana. Next base: position 211,667 of record JASAUF010000066.1, on the reverse strand, counting down.
AATAGGGGTACCAAGGTATGGGAGAGAAATCAGAATCAAACTACAACTAAAACTCCCAAAGACATCCCACTTCGCCCACAGGCCCGAGTCCTTAGTGGAGTTGGCTGGATTCTACTATTGGCTGCGGCTATGGAAGTTATGTAGGGAATGAGAGGAAAAAAAAAACAAAAAAACAAAAAAAACAAAAAAAAAAAAAAAAAAAAAAAAAAAAATAAATAAATAAAAATTTATGGCTAAAACGTCTACCAAGGTTGTGCATGCATGACCTGATGCTTGCCATGTAGGTGGGCCACAAAACCTCCGAATTCATAGATTTAGTGGCCAACACGATGGTTAGATCACCTGATCATATGGGGACGTTGACTCAGGGAAGGACGTGAGGTCGAGTACCCTCTTCGTCAAGGGGATAACTGTTCCGAATCCATGGAACTTGTATGTACTCCTCACATAGACTCCTCGAATCCATCAGGAAAAGAATAAGAAAAATAGAAAATAAATTCTATAAAATTTGAAATTAATTGATGAATGAAATAAACGAGTTCACAACCCTTTAAATAGGGTACCAAGGAATGGGAGAAAAATCAGAATCAAACTACAACTAAAACTCCCAAAGACATCCCACTTCGCCTACAGGCCCAAGTCCATAGTGGAGTTGGCTGGATTCTACTATTGGCTACGGTTATGGAAGTATGTAAAGAGGGGGAAAAAAAAAAACAACTGTGGCTAGAACGTCTACCAAGATTGTGCATGACCTGATGCTTGTCATGTAGGTGGGCCACAAATTAAACCTCTGAATTCATAGATCTAGTGGCCAACATGATTGTTGGATCACCTAATCATACAGGGGCGTCCTACTTTCATGGTTGGCAATGCACACATCATGGTAAGCCCCACACCGACGGTCTGTAAATCAGGCTTGTTCTGCAAAGGATTTTTTTATTATTTTTTATTTTTTATTATTATTTTTTTTTTTTTTGCATGTGTTCTAACTCACATTAAGCCATCCTGTGCTCAGAACTGTACATGGGTACAACCTTATATATGTATTCCACAATGTTCATTTGGTGCACCCAACTATGTTAGGCCACTACAAGAAAGTAGGCCTTTAGCCTTAATTTTTTAGCCTCAGTTCAAAAAAAGGAGGCTAAATGTGGTTTTTAGCTTCGGTTGTAAAGGAACTGAGGCTAAAAATTCACTTTTTGCCTCGGTTGATGAGAAACTGAGGCTAAAAGTCTATCATTTTGCCTCGGTTGGTGAGCAACTGAGGCCAAAAGTCTGTCATTTTACCTCGGTTGGTGAGTAACTGAGGCTAAAAGTCTACCCTTTTGCCTCAGTTGTTGAGAACCGAGGCCAAAACTCTACCCTATTGCCTTGGTTAATGAGAAACTGAAGCTAAAAGTCTGTCCTTTTGCCTCGGTTGGTAAGAAACTAAGACCAAAAGTCTACCCTTTTGCCTCGGTTGTTGAGAACTAAGGTAAAAAGACTGTCTTTTTGCCTCGGTTGTTAAGAAATTGAGGCTAAAAGTCTGCTCTTTTGCCTCGGTTGGTGAGAAACTGAGGCCAAAAGTCTGTCCTTTTGCCTCGGTTGGTGAAAACTGAGGCCAAAAGTCAACCCTTTTACCTCGGTTGGTAAGAAACTGAGGCCAAAAGTCTTCCCTTTTGCCTCGATTGAAAAAATGGAGGCCAAAAGTCTACTTTTTAGCCTCAATTGCATAGGGACCGAGGCCAAAAGTCTACTATTTTGCCTCAGTTACATAGGAACCGAGGCCAAAGGTCTACTTTCTAGCCTCAGCTGCATATGAAAAGAGGTCACAAGTCTACATTTTAGCCTCAATTGCATAGGAATCGAGGCCAAAAGTCTACTATTTTGCCTCAGTTGCATAGGAACCGAGGCCAAAAGTCTGTTATTTTGCCTCAATTACGTAGGAACTGAGACCAAAAGTCTACTTTTTTAAAATTTGAGAACTTTTAAAATTTTCCTAAGAACTAAGAATTTTTTAAAATTTTGATAACTTCTAAAAAATTAATAATTAACTTTTTTTGAAAAATTAAGAATAAAAAAAAAGGATAATTTACTTGTTGGGCACTCATCTTTGTAAGCATGTTCTTTGGTTTAAGCTCCAGTGGAGACCCGTCCATCACAATTTGTGGGCCTCACCAGAATAATTTGTTTGTTGGGCACTCATCTTTGTAAGCGTTCATATTTGAATTTCAGAGTTTGCTACTTAACGTTTATACCATTCATTTTATGAAAGAAATTAGACAGTTAGGATCGTTTGTTTGATGCAAATTTTTTACATTATTGACCAATTACAGTGGGCCTCGTAATTTGAACGGATTAGATTGAGGTGAATACGGCCGCTTATAAAGAAACCTTTGTGAATGTGTATATGGTTGTTCATGCTCTCCAGAGTATTAATGTTATTAAAGAGAAAATATAAGTTCACTCACTTGCGTGAGATGTATAAAGCCTTCGTGTCACACAAGCTGACTTGGAACACATGATTAATATCAGGTTCATTCATCAGGTGATCTTACATTTTTTATTAAAGATTAACGGTGAGAAATAAATCACCAACTAAGCCTACCTTTTAGCCTCAGGTACAGAGGATAAAAGTGTACTTTTTAGCCTCGGTTGCTTAGGAACCGAGGCCAAAAGTTTATTTCATAAAAATAGAAGGATTAATATTTCACAATGTTTACTCTTTTTCTTACCCGAGTAGCCCACTTCCTCTTGATTCAAACCGTTGATATGAAGGACCTCACTCTGGATAGCCTATTGGCTAACCATCCCCCATAAAAATGGACTTCTATCTTCTATCCGTGGAATGTGGAATATTGCCACATTTCATTTCTTACAAGGGCCAGGATCTCTCCATCCAGAGAATTTTTTTAATTTATTGTCCATTTATAGTGGGGTCCTTATCTTCATCGGTTCGGATCATTGACCCATGTATAATTTCACGTCCTTTTAAGTACAAGTACAACGGTCCACTTAGGAAGCTTCTCAACGTGTAAACCTCAACTAACGCACACGCCAGCAAATACACCAGCATGGCACACGATTGCAAAATCCAAGCCATTTATTGGAAGGGCACCATTATATAGATTCACTGTCCCAGGAACCAGATTGGTCCACTAAACAGGTGGGCCACAATTAATTGAAAAAAGTACCATTGTGAAAAAAAATCAACTGAAGTTTTATAACACGTCCATTTACTTCTGATTTAGTGGCCCAAAAAAACGAGTGGACCACCTTTATATCTTTATAGAAGCATATATATGGTGAGATCTACATGATGAATGGACTAGATTTATTTCATCTTCATCATGCAGTCCCACGAACGTGCACGTGTGTACCATGTGTTATAAAAAAACCCAACCTCACTTCCTCCTCCCTGCTTCCATCCACGCCCTCTCTCTCTCTCTCTCTCTCTCTCTCTCTCTCTCTCTACTACGATCCACGCCCTCGATCCATTGTCTCTCTCTCTCTCTCTCTCTCTCTCTCTCTCTCGATTGGAAGAAGGAGAGCTGATAGAAGACCTCCTTATCATTCAGATCCAGATCCAGATCCAGATCGAAATCCATTCTCTCTCTCTCTCTCTCTCTCTCTCTCTCTCTCTCTCTCTGCTCCGATCCACACCCTCGATCCATTGTCTCTCTCTCTCTCGATTGGAAGAATGAGAGCTGCTAGAAGCCCTCATTATCATTCAGATCGAAATCCATTCTCTCTCTCTCTCTCTCTCTCTCTCTCTCTCTCTCTCTCGATTGGAAGGAGGAGAGCTGCTGGAAGATCTCCTTATCATTTAGATCCAGATCAAATCAGTTTTGGATCAGTTTAAGGTAAGCTCGATTCTTTTCTCTTTAACGATTTTACAAAAAACTAAAATTCAAAATCGGAATCGAATTTGATTTCACTATTTATGCCTTGAAATCCCTTCTATTTCTGGTTTGAGATTTCAATCGATTCATCTGTCTCTGCTGAATAGCTGGTGGCACTCCAGGAAAAAGTAGGATGTAATCCGCTTTCATCAGCTCTCCATCTTCTCTTCTTCAAGATTTCCATCTCCAAAGGAAACGCCTCTCCATCTCTTCCATGAGCTTTCGATCTCTAGAGGAAGCTTGCAAAATCCATGTTTGGCTCAACCTTATCCTCCGAACCCTTGAAATCGTCGGATCATTAGATCTACGGTCTCTCTCTCTCTCTCTCTCTCTCTCTCTCTCTCTCTCTCTCTCTCTCTCTCTCTCTCAATCATTAGATCCTTAAAAGACGATGAACTTTTTTCCAATTTTTTCCACTTAGGGTTTATTTTATTATTATTTTCTCCATTTTTGGTGCTTGATCTATTTTGATTTGAATCCAGCTCTTGTCTCTCGATTTTGATAGATTTCGTTGGATTTTGATCCGATTATTTTTTATGGATCTGTTTTGCTTTCGGATCCAATTGTCTGAAGCTTTGCTTTTTTATTTTTATTTTAAGATGATGATAAATGGTGCCTTCCTTTTCGATTTTGTCTCAATTTGGTTATTCGTTTGAAGCAGTTACTCTGATTTGCAGTTTGCATTATTTGAGGACAAAGGAAGGGTTTTAACTTTCAATCAGGTGAGCTTCCCCCCCTTTTCTCCAATTTTTTTTCCACCAAGGGTTTGATTTTTCTAATTTTTTTTTCTCGATTTTTGGTGCTTAATCTGTTTTGATCTGAATCCAACTTATGTCTCTTGATTTCGATAGATTTCGTTGAATTTTGATCCGATTCTTGCTGATTTAAGTTGTAATTTAGGTTTATATATTTAGAAATTAGAGATTTATCATTGATTTATGTAATATCAGGCATTTGAAATACATTACTATGCATTGATAATTTCGATACAGTCATAAATCAACATATGTTTGGGGCATGACAGGGCCATAACATTCAACTGTTACATATTACCATGCCCTGTTTTTCTCTTGTTCTAAACTGTAGTAGTGGAGAAGGTTAAGCTTGATATGTTCTTTGTCTGTTGAGATACATTTCTAATGTTTATGGGTTTTCTTTTGTGAATTTTGAATGTGTCATAACATTCATAACATTGAATTTCTGTTTCAATTTTAAATATCAAATTCCAAATTTCAAATTTTGAAGTTGAATATTGAACACAGTGGCCCCGAATGTAAATCAACTGTGGATGTCTACTCTAACTTGTTCCCTGTGTTGTTGGCTGATGTCCCTATGAAAAATAGTTGAAAAATAAAGAAACTCACGTAGATGTCGAGTTCGTGCAAGTTAGGGGAGCTTCTAAATAAGCAAAAAGCCACTAATAAATCATCCAGAATTTTAAAATTTATGCTCAGAACTTGAATTAAAGCCGAGTCACAACGAAACTGCTTGATGACTTGGTTGATAATTACAGCTGAATACCTATTCAGTGGGATCCCCTACCCAAACAGAACCTAAACAAATATGGAGGCTCTGTTTGGCACACATCTCTTAAGAATGCATATTTAGTAGTTCCAAAAATAAGTAGCTTTCATGGGGAAAGTATAGCTTATGTTTATGCAAAACCAAGGAGGGCCCCACATGGAGAGTTACTGGGTCAAACTAGGCTCTATTAACATCACAACTGTTAAACCACAAGAGACTGTATTGTCCTAAAGATTCTAAATCCAAGTCCAATACCTTGAATTCCCTTGATCTAGGGTTTGTACATATCATATTCCTTTGACCCTATCCAAGAAAGGAACTCATCTTATTTCTTTATTGATCTTATTTAATTTATATTTTAATGGCATCATTTATTTTCTTTCTTAGAGGTCCAACTTGTAACTCCTTAGAACCCGCTCTGCTGTAAGACATCACAGTGTATGACGGTTCCCAGTAGGTTAAGTTGCAAGTTGGTGTACATGATTACTAGTATATACCTGCTCTGCTTGTATGTTACTAGTATATATTATTATACGAGGTTAATTATTTAAATTTCTTTAGAACAACAGCCCATTTGGTAGAAGAGATAACACTTCTAGCCGTGCTCCCTTAGTAAGCTAAGGGATGTGTTGGTGACTCTAGAGGAGTCCTGAAGCCTTGGCAACCAATTTATACTAGAATATAAGATAGTAGCGGGACCAATGTTGAGTAGAGTAATTACTAAAGTGGATTGACATGAATTTTGGGCAGAGTATTGCATTGTTCAAAGTTGGATACAAGTGATGGATAAGAGCTGGATGCAAAAGTCAAGGTAATGTGTTGAGCAATACTTTCTCCTTCGAATTTGGATTCCTTGTAAAGTTGCATTGTTCTAAGAGTTCCCTTTGTTTCCTTGGATAATATAGGGTGAGCTTGGATTATGTTAAGGGCATGAAGGAATTCATTGAGTTTGCATTCAACAATGTTGCTTTCATGAGGGGAAGATCTTATGTCCATGTGTAAAGTGTGCCAACCTCTTTTGGCATGCTCATAAAGAAGTGGTAGATCATCTTGTGTGTGAGGGAATTATGCCGAATTACACCCGAATTACAACACTGATTTCAATTTATTTGATTAATTTAGAATTATCAATGCAGTACACACAGATGCCCAAGGGGTAATGTGGGTGGATGACAAGCAACTAATGTGGAGGCAGCATATGCTTGGACTGAACAAGTCTGTGGTTCTTCTTGGTGGGTTGCAAAGGTATACATCCAGTTTGGTGTTTGTAGTCTTGTATGACTTGAACAAAAAGTTGGTGAAGGATATCCCATATTTTTCTTGTTTCTCTAGGATCTGAACATGCAAGATTCCAGTGGTTTTGAAAAGCTAGTAGAACCATTGAAGTACCATAGATGTGTTGTTACTGTAAGCATCCTCCTCATGCTTCCAAAGGCTGCATATATAACTATTTTAAGTTGCACTTATGTTTCTTTTTCCTGAAACCATGCTCATCTCTGGATTTGATGTTTATGCTTTCATCATTCATGAATATTTCTCAAATTAGCTTACAAACTAATAAAATCTTTGGATGTATGTCCTAAGTTTGGATCTTCAGGAAAAATGATTCAGAAGACATTGTGTGATTGTGGTCTTGGCATTCCTTGTGTTAGAGCTACTAATCTGGAGGATGCTGTGAACATCGCAAGGAGTATGGCTAGATATGGTTTGTCTTCTTCCTAATGCTAACAATGTATTATAAGAAGTATGGTCTTGTTCTTCACATTTACTGGTTTGTTTCTAAGGCTATGTTTGAATGCACTACTGAATTGAATTACAATAATTTGTTCAATGGAGTGAAAGTGATCAATTTGTAATTACCTTAGTATTTATACCGAGGGGATAGAATCCAACTTGCAATTCCGTTCCTTTCCAGTTGGAGTTTGAAGGGAAGTAATTGCAATTGAAAGGCTAAGTTTTTATTGTGAAAATTAAGGAAGCAATTACAATTTGACTATTTCAACTTTACTGTAGTTAGTGCAGTTCAGTTTAATAGAGAATCCAAATGCAAAATTGGTAATTAAATAACTGTGTAATTAGATATCTTTAAGATTTACAATATGTGGTGTATAGCTTGAAGACTCAGTTAGTCAACCTCGGAATAGTTCAAATGATTTTTTCTCAGCTCAAAAGTAGGGTAAGGTGCTGGATCCACTGAGAAAACCATTCGACTTGCCTGAGATTTTTCATGACTCCTCATGTACCTTTTTCTTTTCAGAAACATCTTAACAATCACAGGTTGGAGTGCAACGTTGGCTAGGTCTGCTTGTTGGGTCAAGAAAGAGCAATTGTATAACTGAATTAAACTCAATGCATCTTAATGAACTTGTTTCCTTGATAAAAGTTTGAAAATACTTGTGAATTTCAAACTAGTATCTTCTCAAAGAAAGTGAATATCTCGAACCACCATGCCACCGTCTGCATTGTTAATTCTTTTAGCTTTTTTATATACTTTTAACTGCTTATAACTATTTTAAATATTTATAACGATTTAAATATTTTCAACTTGGTTATTAAATGCCGAGTTGAATCAAGTGAAGACTTGATCGAGTCTTCTGAGTGATTGGACCTTGTGGGAGGTCAAGTTTTGAGTTTTCGGGTTTTTCAACAATGTTCCTATGCAGCCATTAACCATTAAAGAAAAGAAAAAATAGTTTCTAATTAGCCATTTGCCTCTTTGGAAGTCCTACAAAACCCATATGCAATAGTTGGGCCGTCTTTAATGTTCAAAAAAAGAAAAAAGAAAAAGAAAAAGTTGGGCTCTCTATTTCATAAATGATATGATAATTGGCAGGACCTTTTTTCTTATTGCATGATCATTTTTAGAAACACGGATGTTGAGATTGGCAGCTCTGCAGTCCAAATTTTGTGGGGTGTCCAAACAGACCTTATATCTATTTTTGTTTTAGTTTTTTGTACCACAGTACTCAGATCCTTTGGCGTGCATTCCAAATCCCAATTGCTATGACTAAGATCTGAATTTGTTCAACCTTTTTTTGGGTTGAATGCAGGGGATGCAATCTTATTGAGTCCTGGGTGTGCAAGCTTTGATGAATTCAGAAATTTTGAGCATAGAGGCAAGGTCTTCCAGGAACTAACACTTTCAGCTAAAGCTGCAGCAGCTTCAACTAGCATGGAAATCTTTTCAAGGTAAAGGGGAACGGAAGTCCCGTCAAATTATTGACGGAGGGAGGGAGTGAATTATCCACTATTGGGGTAATTAATTTCTAACTTAGTTATGAGTAATGATTGGGAATGTGGAAAAACCGAAAACAAAAATGCTTTCCATTGTGAACTTTTACTATGTTTGAGAAAAAAGTAGCCTTGGAAACTGATTTCCATTTCCCAGCTTTTCATAAAACCGTGGACACATTTATTTCCCCCAAAATAGACCTCGAACATAAAATCCATGTAAAATGTGGAATCCAAAACGAAAAATGGAAGGAAAATAAAAATCCATGGCATGGATTCCAGTTTACATTTCTGCATCAGGTTTTATTTTTTTCTCCATCCGAACACCCTCTTGAACAAAATTAAGAAAGGTAACAAAAAGCCCGTTGACTAAATCCCAGTGTCAAGTGAAATCAATTGCGGATATAGCAGGTGAAGATGAGAAGAAATAACAATCTTTTCCACATCCTATCTTTTAAGATATGGACGGACACAAAGAAATACCCTCTAAATTTAAGGGTTTTCAATCAGTTTTCTTGTTAGTTATTTGTTGTTTGCTATTTTGTAATGCAGCGGATAACAATGACAGGCGACGAAGATGGACGGGCAGTGTTATCTCAGGGTCCGCCAAGCACGACGGCACCGGTGATGACGGGCGTGACCATGACTTTGTATTATTTGTGGAACCTAATGTTGTGTAACAATTTGATTGAGTTAAACTTTAAATAGACTGTTGTTAACCGTTTTGTTGGTATTGTGGCTTTCATGATTGATTGTTTCATGAGTGGATTGAATGAATGGATTAGTAGTTTAAATAAATAATAAAAAAATAAAAATAAAAAAAATTAGCCTCAATTTGTAACTGAGGCTTGAATTTAGCCTCGGTTGTTGATAACCAAGGCTGAAATTCCCGTGGCTAAAGGCTTTAGCCTCGGTTGTTGAGAACAGAGGTTAAAAATAGATTTAGCTTCGATGGGAGGCAATTGAGGCTAAAATTTAGATTTAGTCTCAGTTGAAAACAATGGAGGCTAAAGTTTTGATTTAGCCTCATTTCGAGAAAATTGAAGCTAAAAAGCTTTTTAGCCTCACTTGAAGAACCGAGGCTATAAAAGTCATTTTAGCCTCGGTTGCTAAAACTGAGGCTAAAGCCTTTAGCTAGGGGGTTTCAACCTTGGTTTGGATAATTGAGGCAAAACTGAGGTTAAAGGCTTTAGCCTCAGTTTTTAACCTTTTCAGCCACAATTTTGAACCGAGGCTAAAACCCCCTTTTCTTGTAGTGGGCGTAGATTCCAAAGTCTATACTCTTTGAGCCACACCACTGAGAACAATGGAGGAAATTGGGAGGGTGACGCCCTACCATAGAAAATTCCAAATGAATATGGCGTGAAACTATGTTTTGTGTATAGCATCCAAACCATTCATCAGGTGCATGGGAACCACAGGGATGACACACTAAGGTCCAAGCCTTCGAAAGCTTAACTGGGTTAGACCATGTGAATGTGTGTGTGCGAATATATTATTTTATATTCTTTTTCTCTTTTGAAAAAGCAAGAAAGAAGAGACTCTCTGTTTACTTACCTAGAACAAAGCCTAAAAGAAATACGAACAAAGCCTAAAAGAATTACAAACAGCCATTAAAAAAGGAAAAAGAAAAATGGAAGCCCACATTTCGGCAAGGGAAAAATAGAAAAGAAAAAAAAAAGACAAAAAAAAAAAAAGAAAAAAAAAAAAAAAAAAAGGAAAGAAGAAAAGCTGTTACCCCACATTAGGGAAGAAAAAAAAAAGGAAAAAAAGAAAAAAGAAAGGAAAAAAAAAAAAAGGAAAGCCCACGTTCTGGTTCAAGGAAAGAAGTCACACACCTCAAGCTTGGGAAGAGAAAAAAAAAAAACCTAAAACTAAATAGGATGAGCTAACTCACTATCAAGGACCATTCGATTGAGGACACGCGAAGGAGCTTTAGCCGGTCTTACACCAAAAGCGAGAAATGAAGAGGTTGACCATACGGCCAAATAAATGCATCACCCATAAGGAAGATGACACAGGGATGGACGTGATGAAGTCGATCTCCGTCTTCCTCAAGGGGATAATTACTCCAAATCCATGGAACTTCTCCTGACTCCTCACACAAATTCCTTGAGTCTATAAGGGAAAATAGGAAAATAGAAATAAATTCTATGAAATTCGAAAATTAATCAATTGATGATAAAAATGAATTTACAACCATTTAAATAATAATATCAAACCTAGGAAGTTTCATAATTAAACTCCAACTCAAACTCCCTAAAATTCAAGACTTATTATAAACAGTAAACTTACTATTTATAGACCGTCATGATTCCTATTAGACTTTATGGTTTTCGACCAAAAATAATAAGTGCCAAATTTGGCCTAACCATGTTATTCTCCTAAATTTTCTAAGCACCTTTTATGTTGGGCACAACTCCTAAAGCTCTAAGGATCAAGAGTCATGATCGAACTAAAACTTACTATAAATAGTAAAAACAAAATTAAAAATGACTTTCAACGGTCAATCTATTGAATCTTGCAGATTCGGTGTGGGCAACCTGGCATAGTGGGACTAAAGTGGCTTCTCCTACCCACAATCATATATGATACGTAGAATAACTCATTCCAATTTGCGAGATATGCCTATTTTAGTGTTCCGACAGTCCTAATCACTTCCGCCTGTCTGGTCCATCTTGGACATGAAAGAGTCCGCCACCCGCTCTACATCAGAAGACTTCCAGCTGGATCTAACAGTACACCTCCTGATTGTAGACTTCAATAAGAACACAGGATTTAATCGGAGATTCTAATAGAACGAGTTAGAAGAGGCATTTATCTCTCTACCTAAGCACACCAACTTTTGAGATATCTCCTCAAACAACTCTGGAGGAAGGAGGGAAGCAAATGAGGCTAATTCCAAACTCATTAATTTAAGCACAATCTAGAGTCCAAAGAACATATAGTTTTGAGGAGGTATTATACATTGCTCCATGTGGTGTGTCCCTCGTAAATTTTTGATAAGGATAATTCTCCATATGTACAATGGACATGAGGTGCCGCACCATTTAGACGGTTTGGATTCCACCTAAACATAGTAGGTTTCCCCACATAGGTCTAACACACATAGTAACTTAACATGCGCCAGATTGCTTGTGAAGAAACCTCATTTTACATGATATATAGATGTATAGATGTATAGATAAAAATAAAGAAAGAAAAGAAGTTACAGTGACAAGATGATGGATGGATGAAAAGCTATACTAGTAGGTGAGAAGAAACACTAGGTAGAAGAAGATGTAACGTCGGATGTCACGAGCAAGAATCAAAGAATTCATATGGTTGAGAAGGATGAATAATAACTGGACCACCTCTTCAGCTTCCCATCATCATCATCTGCACCATCTGGAAGGCGAAAACTGACCTTACGAACACGACCTGGTTTGAAGTTTTTATCCTTGTTTTTTCTTAAACACGATTTCAGTGTCGTCTTATCAAAATTACAATTAGATTCCAGCTCATGACTAGCTTGCACGACAGGCTTCACCGTCTCCGAACCATCAACGTCTTCATCGAGAACGCTGTCTTCTTTCATTGGCTTGACTGGACGATCAGGTGATGATCGCGGATGGTGCTCTTGAGGCAGCGGTGGTGAAGGTCTACGAAAACGGGTTTTGTAATCTTGCAACAAGCGGTAGATTGTGTGGTTGGGGACGATAAAGTAGACGGTCCCGAGCTTGAGAAGGGATTCGGGTCGAACCACGATCCATGGGTACTTAAACACGTCGGGGCGGGTGACGCAGTGTCGTGGGTTCTTTTTCATGACTTGGTATGCATACACCGGTTTCTTGTGTATCTCCACAAACCCTCCTGGGTGAACGAGTTTCAACTCGCCTTCCTCCATTGGAACACATCTCATTCTCATCCTCAGTTTGTAATAAAACACCAAAGTAAAATAACACAAAAGAAGGAGCTGATTTATTTGAAAGAATGCATTGTTGGGCGGCGAATCCAATGTTTTTCTTTGGATAATGTGGGGGTTGCCTTGCTGGTGTTTGTGCTGTGCTTATCATCAGAGTACCATCTTGTTTTATACAAAGAAAACCTTTTCTACTCTGGCAGACTGTGATGTATGAAACGCAGGTAACCTAGAAGTCTTCGAAATTGCATATCCTGTTTAGATGGGACGCGGATTAGCTACAGACAACTCTATCGAAGTGACGTCACCTAATTATACGTGAGTCACACCACGAGGTATGTTTTGTATCTACACCGTTCATCTAGTTGGACATATCATTTTACGACATGATCCAAAGAATGAATGTAATCCAAAGCTAGAGTGGACCCTACCACAGAAGACCGTGGAAAGAGTGACGCCCACCCTTAAAAACTTCTAAGGGCCACAAAAGTTTTCGATCAAGCTGATAATAGATTTTTTCCCTTCTTTAATGTCTCTTTTACCTCATGAACAAAACCAGGTTGGAGCTCAAGTCAATATCACGGTGGACCTTAGGAAGATTTCAACGGTGGGCGGATCCCTTCCAACTGTTTTATGTGGTGGGGTCAACTCCAACTCCAGCTTTAGATCTACCTCATTCTTTGTCTCAAGTCTTAAAATGATCTCTAAACATAGATGGCCGGTGTGGATACAATACATACATCATAGTGAGGCTCACAAAACTTCGTGACATCACTTCAGTAGCGAGTCTCGCTACTCTCCTCACTATTTTCTGCGGTGGGTCCGATAAAGTTTTGGATGTGTCTGATCTCTGGCTTATGCCCTAAAATTATATCTCCAAATGGATGGATGGTGTGGATACAGTACATACATCATCGTGGGCGCGCAGAACTTGGTGATCCCTTCGATAGTGAGTCTCGCTATACTAAACAGTAGTTAATCTGCGTCCATCAGATTGGTGGATATTTATTGGACGGTTAAACATAATATATATATATATATATACACACACTATGGACCTATTTTAACGAACATGTGTCCGCGAATCATAGGTGAGGTTGGTTTAACTAATTTGATTTTGCGAGTTTGATTTTACGACAGTGGAGTCAATTTAATGGGGCTTAATTTTAGTTAATATTTCCCACGTGCATAAGTTCTGAGTGCCTGCGTATCAAGCCTCTTAAGCTACCCGAGTATCAAATACCTCCCCTCTTATCCAAAGGGGAATGGGACCATACACAATCCTAGCTATTCATATGGTAGGCCTAACATTTTCAATGGGACATGCAAATCTGGATTGATTGGACGATACCATCCGTTGATTAGTGGGATAATTGTTTATTGAATTTGGACCGTTGAGTACTTTTTGTTTCAACTCTGGTAGAGATGCCTACCAATTGACTCGTCATGATCACTCAATCTGTATGTGGATTCCATGATTTGGTTATTTTGGATTGAGGTATGCATATGCCACGTATACAGTAGTTGTGTGCGCTCGCTGTCATGGATTATCACGCTTGGACAGACTATCCAAGCTTTTCTCTTGTTTTCAACTAAGCCCGTAGCAGAGCAGAAGAGGTGTCTTCAGAAAATATTAAATAAGGCTTTTGTCACATGTGTCCATGTCATTCAGTTGTCGGCTGGAGTTTATCCTGAGAAAACCCTGCCGTGACTATGTAATCAGACGGTGGGCGTGACTTTCGTTGAATTGGACGTAACCACTACATGTGGATGAGATCCTCACCGTCCACCAGGTTCACCGACACGTGTTTGGACCAGGGCCCAAAAATAAGCTGATTCAATTCTCAGATGAGGCTACAACATCGGAAACAGTTGAAATGTGATGTGCCACCGTTAAAATCGTACAAATGGTGTTTGAGGTCCACGGTGGGGTGTATATAACATCCAATCCACTCATCTGACGAGTCACACCAGGATGACTGGATTTTCAGAAAAAGCATACATTTCCAGACTACTGTAGACAACAACACGTAAAATTAAATATTTTAACCATGATTTTACACCGTTCCTACCCGTGTGGCCTACTTAAATTTGGTATTGGACGAATTTTTAAGTTCCATGGTGAAAATATAGCGGTGCACCTAGTGGACGGGGTCGATCTTAAGCATGTTTGTCTCACATGGCACTCTGTAAGCTCAATTCAGGCCCTCGGTGTGCCTACACGCTAGTTAGGCAAAGCTCAGTCATATTTAACGGTTGCATATTAGGTGCGCCCCCGGCCGCACCCAAGAAGCTGCGGCCCTTAACTTTGGGCCCACATTGATGTATATCCACGCCGTCTATCCATTTTTTATATATATCATTTTATAAAATGTCCCAAAAAATGAACCAAATAGAAATCTAATGTGAACCACACTATAGGAAGCAGTGGTAATTGAATGCACTACAATTAAATACTTCCCAGGGCCTATCTTAATGTTTATGTAATGTTTGTTTGCCATCCAACCTGTTGATAAGGTCACAAAGTCCTCAATGAAGGGCATAAAAACAATATCAGCTTGATCTGAACTTTTTGTGGCCATAGAAAGTTTTTAATGATCAATCACCACATTTTTCTATGGTAGAGATTTGTATCCCCTTCATGTTTTTTCGGTTAATGCCATAAAATGATCTGGAAAAACGGATGGATGACATGGATACAGAATACATGCGTCAAAGTGGGCCACACGATAAGGGACGCACCCAATCCGCTCCCATATTTATCCACGAGGGATATGCGCGAGAAATTTCCGACTGTACGACCCATTTATGGCCCATTTCCGAAACGAAGCCCACCTCATTTTGCCTTCCAAGAATAAGCCCCAGCTGTACGGACGCCTTCCCAAAGGTCGAAAATGCCCCTGCTTTTCCTTCCGCAAGAGGATCGGCCGCTGACGCTCTTCGAACTCCGAGTTGTACGAACGGTTCAAAAGATATCAAAGTTACGGGCCCCACATTTATGTATTTATTATATCCACAACGTTCATCCATATTTCGAGATCATTTCGGAGCATTATCGAGAAAAAAAAAAAAATCATACCCGAAGATCCACAAAGAGCAGCGGGAAAATTGATTTTCACCGTTAAAAATTTTGTAGGGCCCACCACAGCATTTATTTTCCATCCAATCTATTCATAAGGTCACAAAGACCTGGATGAAGAGGAAAAACAAATTTCATAATGATCCAAAACTTCTGCGACCCCTAAAAGGGTTTCAATGGTAGACGTTCAATCCTCCACTGCCTTTTACAGTGTGGTCCACTTGATAGCTAAGTCTGTCTTATTTTTCATCTCAAGACTTAATACAAGTTCTCCAAATAGATGGACGGTTTGGATATAACACATACCTCATAAAAGGGCCCACAAAGGCGGTGGAGATTACCACATGGAAAAAAAAAAAAAAAGCCTGGAATCAATGGCTACGGATTATAACCGTAGCCATAGCCAAAGCCCATGCTTTTTGATATGTCCTTTGCTATGTATGGAAGGCCTTTCGATATGTACTTCAATGTATTGAATGTCTTTCGATATGATCGAAAAAGGTCTAGAACTATCCAGCGAGTTTGCATAAAAAAAATTCAGCAATTTTTTATACATATCGAAGTGTATTTGATATGTATCGAAGCTATAGCTACGAATTATAGCCGTAGCCATAACTGTAGTCCGTAAAAGTCTATGCAAAATTTTATGTTTTATTTTTTATTTTTTACATGGAGAACTTTATTCTACCTACAATTTTCTCTAATACATATTTACATAAATATGTATATATACGTATATAAAAAAAAAAAAATTCTCTCTTTTTTTCATTTATTTCTTTATTCATTTAACAAGAATATCTTCTAAACCAAAATTAGTTACTTGACGTATCATATATGATTTTGGGGTAGGAAAAGCTACTTTGGCCAACTAACCTTGTTATTTTTCAAGATTCCATCAGGTCGATGGTCGAAAATCTATTTCATTCACTTCATAGACAATTTCAATCAGTTTGCGGTCAATTTCATTTACTTCGCGATCTATTCCATGCATTTCACGGTCAATCCCATTGATTCCCCTTCACTTCACGATCAATTCCTCGCATTTCACAATCAATCCCCATCACTTCATGGTCATTTCCATGCATTTCACGGTCAATTCCCTTCACTTCATGGTCATTTCCATGCATTTCACGGTCAATTAACTTCACTTCAGTGTCATTTCTATGCATTTCATTGTCATTTTCGACGATTCCGTTTAGATTCACAATCATTTCCATGCACTTCACGATCAATTTCCTTCACTTCATGGTCATTTCCACGCATTTCACGACCAATTCGCTTACATTTAGGGTCATTTTCATGCATTTCACGGTCATTCCTGGCGATTCCATGTTCATCACGGTCAATTCAACGCACTTCACGGTAAATTCACTTCACTTCACGGCCATTTCCACGCACTTCGCGATCAATTCACTTCACTTCACTATCATTTCCATGCATTTCACGGTCATTCCCAGCGATTCCGTGTTTATTCATGGTCAATTCGACACACTTCACGGTCAATTCACTTCACTTCACGGCCATTTCCAAGCACTTCGCGGTCAATTCACTTCATTTCACCGTCATTTCCATGCATTTCATGGTCATTCCCGGCGATTCCATGTTCATTCACAGTCAATTTGACGCACTTCACGGTCAATTCACTTCACTTCACTTCACGGCCATTTCCACGCACTTCGCGGTCAATTCACTTCACTTCACCATCATTTCCATGCATTTCACGGTCATTTCCAGCGATTCCGTGTTCATTCACGCTCAATTCGACGCATGTCATGGTCAATTCACTTCACTTCACGGCCATTTCCATGCACTTCGCGGTCAATTCACTTCACTTCACCGTCATTTCCATGCATTTCACGGTCATTCCCAGCGATTCCGTGTTCATTCACGGTCAATTTGACGCACTTCACGGTCAATTCACTTCACTTCATGGCCATTTCCACGCACTTCGCGGCCAATTCACTTCACTTCACCGTCATTTCCATGCATTTCAAGGTCATTCCCGACAATTCCGTGTTCATTCATGGTCAATTCGACGCACTTTACGGTTAATTCACTTCACGGCCATTTCCACGCATTTCACGGTCAATTCACTTAACTTCAGCGTCATTTCCATGCATTTCACGGACATTCCCGGCGATTCCGTGTTCATTCACGGTCAATTCGACGCACTTCACGGTCAATTCACTTCACTTTATGGCCATTTCCACGCACTTCGCGGTCAATTCACTTCACTTCACCATCATTTCCATGCATTTCACGGTCATTCCCAACGATTTCGTGTTCATTCACGGTCAATTCAACGCACTTCACGATCAATTCACTTCACTTCACGGCCATTTCCCGGCACTTCGCAGTCAATTCACTTCACTTCACCATCATTTCCATGCATTTCATGGACATTCCCGGCGATTCCGTGTTCATTTATCGTCAGTTCGACGCACTTCACGGTCAATTCACTTCACTTCACGACCATTTCCACGTACTTCGCAGTCAATTCACTTCACTTCACCATCATTTCCATGCATTTCACGGTCATTCCCGGCGATTCCATGTTCATTCACGATCAATTCGACGCACTTCACAGTCAATTCACTTCACTTCACTGCCATTTCCACGCACTTTGCAGTCAATTCACTTCACTTCACCGTCATTTCCATGTATTTCACAGTCATTCCCAGCAATTCCGTGTTCATTCATGGTCAATTCGACGCACTTCACGATCAATTCACTTCACTTCACTGCCATTTTCACGCAGTTCACCGTCAATTCACTTCACTTCTGTGAGACCGACCCGAGTTCGCATGTGTGCATGTGCATGTGTGAGTATGTATCTCGTTCATCTTGGTCCCGCGGTCCTACCAGTCAAATTTCGGTGACCCGCAACCATCGGATAGTGTTTGCATCATCTTTGAGTTCGGTCATGTAAACCCGACTCGAATTGACCCGAGACCTATGTCATTGCGACCGCATCGTCGCCGCGGTTCCAACATCGCGTCTCGTGCGTAAATCCGACATGTCCATCAAAAGTTGTGGCCACACCATTTTTTGACCCATGTTATGGGGCCCACTTTACCCATGTGCACATTTTCCAAGAGTGGGTCCCACCTAACTCCCTTATCTATATAACCTACCTGCCCTACCCTAACACCTATCATACCTACCCCTAGCCTAGGTAGTAGGCTACCTTCTCTAGAAACTCATCATTAGCCTTGGGTTCTCCCTCTCATGTGTTATGCTTACAACTCTCTTCCCTAGCCAAGAAAACAAATGATTTCTTTGCTATACCGCTCTCTCTCCCTTCTCTCTCCTTCTCATTCTCTCATTTCTCTCCACCTTTCCTTATTTGCAACAACTCTTCCTCCTATCTTCCCCTCAATCCTACCCTCAAACTGCCATCTACACCATTAAAACATCTCCCTTGAAGCATAGAAGCTAGCACTTGGAGTTGGAGCTTGTCCATTGGAGGTGGGTGCTCTTAAATTCTCATTCATCTTCCTTAGGAACTTGTGCGTGTTCCTTAGATGAAATTTTCTGATTTCTTTGATTTCATAGATGTTCTTTCCATTCCTTTCATTTTGAAGCTTATGGGGCCCATCAAATGATGGTGGTGGCCCCCATGTCTTCATGGATGTGGCTCATAGCCCATCCTTTGTGCATGCATGGTCCATGCAAGGAGCTCCTTCCCTTGTGGCTAAATTCTTTTATTTTTCTTGTTTATATCTCTGAAATCAAGATGTGTGTGGCCCACCTTTCAGCCTGGGACCATCCAGACTGTTCAAAGAGGGAGAACGTCCTTGACAGTCCACTCTTGGACGTTGGGGCCCTAAATGTACCCAAAAAGGATACATGCAAATGGTAATTATTGATGGGAATGGTCTAGATGTTTGTAGGGCCCACTGGGGTGGTCCATACCACAATTTCCATGGATTGATTTCCTCTTTTTATAGTGATTATAATTATTTTAATTCAGTATTATGTTGCTGTCCAAAAGCTATCTGGACAAATTTTTGAGTTGTCTTGAGCTCAGTTTTGGGGATGATTAGTGAGGTGTTTGGTCCCAATTGATATATGCCTCTTGAAGGTGGGGACCCCACCTAGATGTCCCCTAAATTTCACCCTCATCCGTCCTTGTTTGATCACCCAAAAGGGTGGGCCAAGAAGGTCAGCCATTCTGCTGCTGTAAAAACATAAATATCAGCTTGTTTTTGAAGTAGTGGGCCACCTTTGTGGACCCCACCTTATTGTATACTTGTGTAGGGATGTTGGTCCTACATTTTCTTAAAATTTGGCAGACCTGGGTCCACTCTAATGGGGTGCACAAATCAAAGGGCAAGAAGATTATTTCAATGAGAGAATTTTTTTTGAAATACGTTGCTGTCTATAAATTGTAGGAGTTAAATAAAATACTTTTACTATCCCAAAAATTATAAAATTTTTCATACAGGTGTCCCACCCATGGTAGGGCCTACCTACAAAATTTTAGGGCCAATGGACCCCACTCGGGCATCCAAAAGGGTGGGCCAATATAGTGGGCTGCCAGAAATTTCTGTTATGCAGTCCAACAGCATAATTCCATAAAAATAAATTTTTAAAAAAAAATATTTTCTCAGAAGGTGGGCCATATTTCTAGGTCTCACCTTCTTATAGGTTTAATGAGGGACCTTGGGTCCAAATTTCAGGAATTTTGAAGGCCTAAAACCCACCCATTGATGGCCCAAATTCAGGACAGTTATATTCCAGCAATATTTCACCCTGGATAGATTGTATTCTTTAAATTAATTAAAATACTTTTGAGTATCATAAAATCTTGAAATTTTTTGGGGGTGTGTTACACCTATGCTAGGATCTACTTACCAAATTTTAGGTCTAATGGACCACTGTGCACACCGTAGTAAGGCCCGTACTGGCCCACCACATTGGGACATCCAGGTCAGTCCAATTTTCTGGACAGACCATTTTATTTAAATTAATTAAAATATTTTTAGGTGTCCAAAAATTATGAAATTTTGTGGAGTTATGGATCACCTATGGAAGGACCACCCTGCAAATTTTTAGGGTCATCGGGCCCCTATACCGATCGTGGTGTAGCCTACAATTTGGATCAGTTTTAGGTCAAATATCCAGGCCCGTATGACAACCCACCATGGGATGCCCCTACCTTGGGCTGCTGGGCCTGCATTCTAACGGCATGGCCCACTTGAAGTAAGTTTTGTGTATCCCCTTTCTTATCTGGTGGGACCCACTGTGATATGTGTGGGTCACCATGGGTCAGTAACTCATTTAAATTAAATAAATTTCTGGACTCCAACAGGCCCAGGAAGTGGGTGGGCTGGAATTCTAGCAAGGGGCCCAAATTTGTGCATAATTGATCTTTTAGAGCCGTGGTGACCCACCAGATTTAAAGGAGTGTTGCACACACTCTTTGCCCTCCTTAGACATTTTGGACTTAATTAGTGCCCCTTAAGGCCCACCTTTGTGGTGATTTGTGGGCTAGCCTTAACCAGAATTTTTGATAGCTTTATAGGCCCAATGGGCAGGAAACCTATCCCTTGAGCCCAAGATTGTGCAAGGGCTGACCTTATTGATTCATGGGCCCAATGGGCCGTGTACAAGCTGATCATGTGCATTTATTAGCCTTGATGCCCTCATAAAATGCTTAATTGTGGGCTGACTTGCAAGGCCCACATAAATGTATATTGTGGAAGGCCTTGCTAAATCTTTGGGCTGGTGTGGCAAGGCCCACATTGTCAGTATAAGCCTTGCCCATGTGTATTCTTGGGCTTACGGGCTGCTTCAAGTCCACCATAATGTATGAATTAGATAGCTTTTGTTTGGGCCATTTCTTTTGGGCCCATTATGTGATATATTATATGCATGTTTATGTTAGCAAGTAGGCCTTGTGGACTCAGTTCTTTTGGATAGGCCCATTGATCTTGGGCCTATACTCTCCTATCTATTGTGATGGGCTTAGGGGCAATAATACACAAGAGGTTGGGCCCTTGGCTGCCCACTAAACTGACCCTGTACTTGGGCCAAAAGTGAGGCCTAACTCACTTGTGTTAAATGTGAAACGTGCCCATGTAAATGAATTACTGGGCTGCCCATGAAGCCCACCACAATATATGGATTTATGACCTTTATGGTTGGGCCCAAACCTTGCTTAAGAGCCCACCATGTTACGTAAGTATTGGGCTTAGTGTATGGCCCACTAGGTCATGGATTGCTTAGGCCTTGGGCTTTATTTCATGCTGGAGTAGTAACGAGCTACCTCTTGGGAACCAGTTGAGGTTGGATGTCCTCCCGGGTGGTCCTACGGTAGGCCCATGGGTGTAAGTGTTATGGTCTCATACTTCTTTGGTTGTCAAATTTGTGATGTGTCAAAACATCTATCTGTGTCCTATGCTTGTATGATGATTTATATGAATTCAAGACACTGCATAAACACTTTAAGAAGCTACAAGTTGAACTTTTCAAGAAGCTACATATTGAAGTTCAAGAAGCTACATGTTGAAGTCTCAAGAAGCTACAATGTTGATGTTCAAGTCTTAAGAAACAACTCATGACTTCAAGACTAATAAGCAATGCATGAAGTAGTTGTTATGCTGATGAAGATCTCAAGTTTGAAGCTACAACAAGTTCAAGATCTCAAGCCTGATATGGTTCAAACAATCTACATTCGTTGAATGGTTGAAGTTCAATGTCCATACGACATGATTCAGGTTTGAATGACCTTAGGTTGACCCTTTAAGTAGGTCACTTTGGATACATAAATCAAATATTTATTTTACATAAGTTTGGTCTATTCTACGACCAGTCCTAGCTCTTGTTCGACCAAATTCTCGGCATTGGTTCGACTAGTCCAAGAAATTCCACGACCACCCTAAGTAGTTGAAGATTTTTCGAATTTTTGGTATGCCCACGACTAGTCCTCGGAGGTCCTTCGACCGGTCGTAGGTGTGGCTGACTGTCCCACGACCGGGCCGTGGAGCTACGACTCAAAGTCCAAAGAACGTAATCTTTGGTCCTACGACCCGGCCGTAGGTGACCCACGACCGGTCCGTAGGCTACTCACGACCAAATCGTGGAACGACTTTCAAAGATCGCACTCAATATTTCAAAAATTGTTAGAGCTACGACCCGGTGAAGGTTTCTAAGACCAAATAGTAACGATTTTTTGCTTCTATAAATTGAACACGAAATTCGTAGTTTTCACACATCAACTCTATTCTATTCAAGAATTTTCAAGTGATCAATCTGAGATATGTCTGTGTTTATTTTAAGCTACATTGTGCTTATTTAATATTCCTTTTTGCTAGCTTATTTAATTTGATTTTGTTTCTATATTCCAATCTTATTTGAAAAGAGGAATTATCTTATTCCTTCTTCTTGAATCAAAATCAAATATAGCTACGCCCAACAAGTTAAATCTAAAATCTATTAGAATTTAGAACCTTATGAATGTGAGTATTGGAAATTGAACTTTGACATTCAATCATCTACTCGATTGGTTCTATCTGTCGCTAAGAAAAGGAGAAATCCGGTATTTTACAATTCTCAGAAAATTTATTTACTATTGGTTTTGTTTGAGGTTAAGCCGAAAAATCTCATTGTACTTGGTTTTGTTTGAGGTTGAGCTTAAAAATCTCATTGTATTGGTTGTCCGAGGAAAACCAAAACTTCGAAAAAGAGGGATTTTTGAATTGTGTAAGCCCAAGTGAAAAAGACACAATTGTAAAGGTTTTTGGTGAACCCGTGAAAACCTATTTGATAGTGAACGCTAATATCCCCCGTGTGAGGATATTAGAGTGAGTAACTTTCAGTGTGGTGTTGAAAGACAAGCAGGTGTACACACAAGCGAACCACTATAACTCTTTGCCTTATGGATTGAATGCTTGCTTAATTTTCATATCTTTTATCATTCGATTGTGTGGAATGTACAAGTGGATGTGAATGTTGTAACTATTTACATTTCAAGCAAGTGTGGGGATTGTTGTAATAATTTAGATCTATACTTCTGCATTTAATTTCAATTCCTTGCTATTTCTTTTACTTATATTAAAATTGAGTCCTTGATCCAAAAGAGGTTCTAGAAATAAGGTTGTCCTACCATAAGCCCTTGTTTATTATGGTGTAAGGTTGTCCTTAGAACTGAATTTGTATCAATCTCTCAATACTTATTTATCAAGGTGATTTAAATTTAGCATTGTGAATTGATTCATAATTGTAAGGATATTGGTTTACTTTATTTCCGCTGATTTTATTTTAAATTTGGCATAGTCCTATTCACCCCCCCTCTAGGACTTATAGCTTGGCCTTTCAATGGGTTCTTCTATGGATGGTTAAAGGCCCACCATAGACCCTAGGCCATTTGTTTAAGACTCAATGTGTATATATGTGGAACCTACCTTAACACATGTTTGGTCCAAGCCATCCAAGCCTTGGATCACCCGATCATCAAGGCACTCTCTGCCTTGAGTTGCTGCTGGATTCACAATCCAGTAGTAGGCCCACTTGATCTTTTCTTGATGTATACACACCCTCCATCTGGTGGGGCCCCCTGTGAATATTGTTAGCCTTCATGAGATCATTCCCACTTATTTGACTAATTTCTGGGCTTTAACAGGCCCAAGAAGCTGAGTGGGCCGAACGTTTATCAAGAGGCCTCAAATGTACATTGTTATGGTTGAAACTTTATTGGACATGGGACCCACCATATTGAGAATTTGTGTACGTGTTGCATGCTTGTGTTTTCTTATAATCTTTGGGCTTAATCAGTACATTCTTTTGGGTCACCTTTAGTGATCACATGAGGACCCCATCTTAGATCAGATTTTTGGGGCATCCCATGAGCCTAGAGTAGGTTGGGACATTCCAGCTTGGCCCAACCATATATTGGGCCAGCTTCCACCATTTTGATGGACTTGTGGGCTAAGATAAGGATAGTATTAGGCCCTTGGTTGCCCACTTAAATTGCTAGTTATTGGGCTGATGTAGTTGGGCCCATTTCACCATCCAAACTAAAACTTATTTTTTGGGCCGTATATTGTGTACACAGGCTGCCCACCAAGTCCAACTTAATGCATGGATTCTATGGCCATTGGGAATTGAGCCTTGGGCCTTAATTTTTCTCTTGGGGCCCATGTTGCTAAAAGTAGTATTATATCTTTTTATGGCCTATTATGAGGAATATATGTATGTGGTTACCTTTATTTGTATCTTAAATGTAGGCCTTGGGCCTTCTATCCATTTAGTTCATGGTTGATATGCCTTTTTGGGGAATGGTGGTTAAATGTCCCCATTATGGATCCCTCTAAGCCCGATTGTATTTAAGAGTGATTGGATACTCATCTTAGACTCTTGCTAGGCTCATTCTATATTACTTAGCCCTGTAGCTTGTATACTTAGCCTTGTGGGCTACCCCAGGTAAATGGGCCCCCACTAGAAGTTAAATTATTTAAGGATGTTGTCTAAGTACCTAGTCTTGGTTCCTTCTTAGATAGGAGGAATGTAATATACATTGTATATCGCCATATAGTGTCATTAAATTCATCCTCTTGACCCAGGTACATCATTGGATGCTTGGTTAACACTGTGTGTGTGTGGTCATATTGTGTCATTGGGCATTGCATGTTACCTTCTCCGAGGGATGTAGTATTTCCTCTTGAGCATGTTGGATGCTTGAAATTAATGCATAGTTGATTGTGTGATTCATACATCTAGCATTGCATAGCATATGGACAATTATCGCCCTTGCTCTATCAGGGTTGTAGCCTCCACAGTTACATCGTGGATGGCCATGTTTGGACACCGGAAATGTTACTTGAGCATACCGGATGCATAGGATGCCCATGGGTGAAATTTCCAAAACTTCCATGGTACCAAGGATCTGCTCCAACGCCGTGACCGAGTGGAATATATGAGTGCACGAGGGCCTTATACCGTTAGGCCGCGACTCTCACTATCGTGTAGTCGGTTGGATAGGGGTGTGGCCTTACTAGCCTGATGTAAGGGGGCATTGCTAGGCTGAGTTTGACTAGCTCGTGAATGGGTCTGCTACCTTTAGGCCTTGCTGGTGATTGGTTGTCCGCAGGCAGGGTAGTGAGGTCTCTTACGCTCGTTTGATTGTTCGGGGTCTGTAGAGCAGCAGTCATCCAGCAGTGTAATGGACCCTGGTGATTTCCTTATGATAGAAATGTACTTGATATGTGGATTGGATATGAGCATTGGCATTACTTCACATTGCATTTACAGTACTCATTGCATTTATAGCCTTGGTATGCTTCCTGCATTATTGTACTGCCTTGGTATAGCTTATTGCGTTCATGATAGCCCTGGTAAGGCTAGTGGTGTTGGCTTTGATCATGCTTCCTTCCCGTATCTCCTATTATTCTTCTGTGCACTATTATCACACACCTTCACCACCCTCTAAGCTTATATAAGCTTATGCACGATTGATGTGTGTAGAAAATCCTAAGCAGGTGTCATAGTGGCAGAGTTTTGACTAGAACTGAGCTTGAGGACCCAGTGTTGCAGACTTCCTTTCTTTCTTCTATTATCTTATATATGTCTTTTTGGACCTTATGTAGCTTGTAAAAGTTCAAATTCTTAGTAGATTTTATGATGTGTGCCTTTGTTATTTTCATATTTACTTGCTGTGATTTTGGGTATGCTCATATTGGTAATGATTATACTGTTATGAAAATTCTCCTTGTAGGATCCCAGGATCGGAACCTGCCTCAGGAGCTGAGAATGGGGTACTACGGAGGCTGTTCCGGCCAGAACTGGCCATCGGGTTCCTTATGAGTCCGGTTACTGAGTCTGGGGCGTAACAACTTTACCATCATTTCCATGCATTTTACGGTCATTCCAGCGATTCCGTGTTCATTCATGGTCAATTCGACACACTTCACAATCAATTCACTTCACTTCACGGCCATTTTCACACACTTCGTGGTCAATTCACTTCACTTCACCGTCATTTCCATGCATTTCACGGTCATTCCCAGCGATTCCGTGTTTATTCACGGTCAATTCGACGCACTTCACGGTCAATTCACTTCACTTCACGGCCATTTCCACGCACTTCGCGGTCAATTCACTTCACTTCACCGCCATTTCCATAGCTAAAGGATTTTTCTGTTCATAGAGTGGCACAGACTACAGTTATGGCTACGGTTATAATCCGTAGCTAAAGGTAAAATACCTTCGATATATATCGAATGCACTTCGATATGTATCGAAAATTGCAGGATTTTTGAGGCAAACACGCTAGACACTTATGGACCCTTTTCGATTAATGGAAAGACCTTCAATGCATATCGAACGACATATCGAAATACCTTTGATACATATAAAAGAAGATATCGAAATGGAAGGGGCTATGGATATGGCTACGGTTATTATCCGTAGCCATAAAAAGCCCAGTAGCCAGAAGCTCCTGGTTATTTATTTATTTTTATTATTTATTATTTATTATTTATTATTTTATTTTTTGCTGTTGTAATCCCCACCACTTTTTGTGGGTCCTATTATGCGGTATGTGTTATATCCAAACCGTTCATCTTTTTGGCGAACTTGTATTAAGGCTTGAGACGAAAAATAAGACAGATCTAGCTATCAAGTTGACCACACTGTAAAAGGCAGTGGAGGATTGAACGTCTACCATTGAAACCCTTTTAGGGGTCACAGAAGTTTTGGATCAGTATGAAACTTGTTTTTCCTCTTCATCCTGGTCTTTGTGACCTTATGAATAGGTTGGATGAAAAATAAATGTTATGGTGGGCCCTACAAAATTTTTAACGGTGAAAATCAATTTTCACCGCTGCTCTTTGTGGTGGTGCGGTCCAGTTGATCTTTGGATATGATTTTTTTTTTTTTGATAATCCTCTGAAATGATCTCGAAATATGGATGAACCTTGTGGATATAATAAATACGTAACTGTGGGGCCCATGTAACTTTGATATCTTTTGAACCGTTCGTACAACTCGGAGTTTGAGGGGCGTCAGCGTTCGTCTTCGAGCACCACCGATCCGCTTGAAGGAAAAAGCAGGGGCATTTTCGACCTCTGGGAATGCGTCCGTACAGATGGGGTTTATTCTTGGAAGGTAAAATGAGGTGGGCTTCGTCTCGAAAATGGGCCATAAATGGGTCGTACAGTTGGAAATTTCTCGATATGCGAACAACGATCTCGTGCCTATCCAATAATGGGCGCAGCTCGACAGTATGAGAACAAGAATATTTGTATGACCCTCGAGCAGAGAATATATACCTGCGTAGTATCCAGCTCCGAGTTTGAATGGATCCAGCTCACGGTTTATGATCCTGATCGTTGATCTGGTGTACCTCCACGTGGACTAAAGATTTCCCAAAAATCAAGTGAATTGGAAGGTCGTTAACCGTCCGATCTTTCGTGCTTCTTCATGGGCTCCACTGGTGTTGACTGAGGACGGAGGATTCTATACATATTGTGACCTTGAGTTGACTTCAAGCTTCTTTGAGTTACACTTTTATAGTTTTCTGAGTTTGGATGCATGGAATTTGTTTATTTGAGCTTGAAAGTTTATTAGCTGGTGTTTTCTTTAAATTGGAGCTTTCTTATTCAACGGATTTATAGTTTTCAGTTTACTGTTTGGCTGACCTTATAAAGCTTATATTTTTGGAGAGAGAATTGCATTAATTTCTTATTATCAGGGGGCCTTGATTTTTAGCCCCCGGGCTTTGCCCAAGCCTTAATGGGTTATTGAGAATAAATTGATTTTGAACCATCCAAAACCTTTCAGTCAAAGTTAATGGTCAAGATGGTTCCTTACTCATGCCTTACAAGAGTTTCAACAGGAGGTCATGGGTTCAAGTCCCATTGAGGTGAAATCCCACTATGGTGTGAGTGTGTTGGTGCCTGCTAAAAAATTTGATGGTCCAAATCCAATACAATATATAAAAAGTCCAATCATGGATCTGACCCATTTGGGTACAACTTCTATTATCAATTTCTTTTAGAAACCAATTTGACTGGATGATTTTAACCATCCAATCAATGGTTAGAGGAATAGATGGTTCCAATCAATTATAATATGCTATGGATCATCCATCATATGGGAGAAATCTTCTAAAAATCACTTTGTTTGAATGATCCTAACCAACCAATCGATGTCTATTCAATGGACAAACTGTTCAATCATTGATTTCGACTATCCATGAATTGGGGCACACATTTGATTGTGCATCCCTCTAGAAATTAATCCAACATGAAATTCCTAATAATCCAATTAATGTGCCGGAATTGCAATGTCTATGCTTATTCTAGAAGAGGTTCTATCAGTGAATTGGACCATCTATCATCTAGGGCTAGGAAGTGGATGATCCCTCCTAAAATTCTCTGTGACTCGATGATCCAAAACATCATATCAACAGCTAGGAAATGGACAATCTATGTTTATTATATCATAATAGGTCATGTCATACTGTCCATCATGTGGGGTCCACCTCTGACCGCCACCACTTTCAACAATTACTTAGACTGGATGATCCAGTGACATTATGAAATTCTATGATAAATTAGACTGATTAATTGTGAAATTTCATGATACTTGGGGCAATTAACCAAACACAACCTAAGCTAATCCAAGCAATAACCAAATTGTTTAATCTTGGTATAAATAGTTTTGTTTGAGAATTTTTTTTCCTGGATCAATTAATGAGACTGGATTTGGACCGTATGGGATTTTTGGTTTGATTACACATTGACTACTTGTCT
This sequence comes from Magnolia changhungtana, assembly GCA_030180095.1. Classification (NCBI taxonomy): domain Eukaryota; kingdom Viridiplantae; phylum Streptophyta; class Magnoliopsida; order Magnoliales; family Magnoliaceae; genus Magnolia; species Magnolia changhungtana. The sequence goes on along the minus strand of JASAUF010000066.1, from coordinate 182,294 downwards.
TGGACCTTCCCTTAGTTATGGGTCCTATATTTGGGTTGCACATTAGGCCAGTCAGGTGGCCCAAAATGATTCTGGATTTTCGTTAATCTTTGATTCGGGTCCATGATTTGGGCTATCTGTAGGCATATATAATCGTGGCTGTTCTTAATTATTTCTGAACCAATTTCCTCACCTTCTTAGGACCTACATGAGCCCATAAAGCTGATTTTTATTTCTCCTTCACTTGTTGCTCTTTGCTGTTAGTCCGGCCCATTCGGAGTTTGTTTTGGGCCTAATGGACTGTTTGGATCTGGTCATGTGTTTTCAGCCATGTCTAGCTTTTATGTGAACCAAAGCCCCTGTTTGGGCTTAGTCTTTTGTTTCGGATCAAGTTGGACTGGACTTTGGATTTAAATGGCTGGCCTTCTAGCCGTATGCTACACCAAAAATCATTATTAGGAACGGCCATGCCCTTTGGTTTAAGAATGGTTGTAACCCGTTTCGAATTAAGAACTGTTTAAAACAAGTAAATTGCGTCCTACCCCTGCTCTCTATAGAGCTCATCGTAATGTAATGGTTTTATCCATGCTGTTCATCCCTTTTCTCGTATCATTTTATGATATGATCCTGAAAATGAGGGAGAATCAATGTTGAAGTGGACCACAAAGTGTGGATTGAATACCCACCATTAAGAACTTGGGAGTTGCAGAAGTTTCAGATATAGCTGATATTTGTGTTTTCACTTCATCCAGGTCTACCTGACCTTATGAATAGGCTGGATGATAAATATACATCACAGTAGCCCTTAGAAAGGTTTCAATAGTGGTTGTCATTATCACCGCTGCTTCCTTTTGTGTGGTCCACTTGAGTTGTGGACCTGCCTTGTTTTTGGTATTGTGTCGTAAAATGATATGAGAAAGGGGATGAACGGTGTGGATAAAATGCTTACATTACATGGCCCCTACCAAACCCTGCCTAAACCAATTATCTTTCGAGGCGGGTAGGACGTAATAGACGCCTATTTACTGCTAAAGCATTTCGCATGAAGTTATGTGAAAGGATATTGGGTGGGGCCCACTGCATTGTATGTGATAAATCCATTCAATCCTTACATTTTACGAGCTCATTTTAGGAGAGGTGTATAAGAAACTCAAGTGGGTCACACCAGAGGAAAAATTGGGAAAAGAAATTAAAGAAATTCCTACTGTTGAAACCTTTTAGGCTCCACATTGATGTTTATATGCTATCCAAACCGTCTATTGAATCATTCCAAATAGGATGAAGTGAAAACACCGAAAAGATAGCCTTATGCAAAACTTTTATGGCCATGAGAATGCTTCAATAGCTCTCACTGAAGTTACATTGTTTCCTCTCGTATGTCTTACTTGAGTGTTAGATACACCTCATTTTTTTAAAATCATGTCCTCAAATGATCTCGCAAAAAAAAAAAAGAAAAACAGATGGACGGTCCGGATTTTTCAAAAACATCTCTATGGGTCCACCTAGCATCCTTGCGCAGGAACTTCCTGCTAAAGGCTTTCGCAGGAAATCCACAATTGGACATAATCTGTTTCCCTCGAACCCTAGCATGCCTCTTTTCTCCTCCTCCTCCTTCTCTCTCGCCCTTAGCTGCCCCTGCTTCAACCCGACACCCATCCTCTCCCTGATCCCTCTGGTTCTCTCTCTCCCTACCTTTATCAAATTCTCTCTCAGGCTCTCTCTCTACATCCAGGTACGAGCAAAGGATCTCAGAATTACATAAACCCTAAGGGCCTAATTGGATGCCTCTAACTTTTCTAAAATGTAACAAAGTTAGAGGTGACTTTGTTACAATTGGTATTTGGGGAAGAAAGTCACAGGTAATTTTCTCTCAACCCGTGACTTTCTTACAGGAGAGAGGCGAAAATGATACATGCACTTGAGGTGTTTTTCAAAGTTACATGCATCTTTGATATAGGTAACAGTTGAAAATTTTGAAATGAAATTTTTTGAAAAGAATCGTAGCTACATTGAAGAGGCCTACCTACCTTTAGACGGAGTAAAAGCTGAACGACCATTGAAGGCAAGGCTACAAGTGGCCATTAAAGTCTATTAAGCAATATGCAGGCGCAATGAGGGCTACGAGGTTTCCATTGGGGAGAATCGCAGCTGTGTATTGAAGAAGGTTGGTGGCCATTTTGCTATATAAATAGATATCCCTCTCCAATGTCTTCATCTCCCTCTCTCAGCCTCCGTTTCCCTCTCTCATGATGAGTTTTTTTGACCCGTCGTCGACCAGTCGTGAGCCCTGCTCGACCAGTCGAAGACTGGTCTCGACTAATCGTAGGAGTCGAGTCGTGGCACGACTCAAAGTCCAGCGACTGTGGACTATTTTTCTCCAGGGTGCTCGACCAGTCGATCGAGGTGCTTGACCGGTTGAAGGTGGCTCTTGACCGGTCGTGGACTCAGCTCACGCAGATTCGTTCGGCGATTTTTCTTGGATTTTGTGTCGCAAGTCCTTTCGCAATTGAGATGCGGAAAGGAGTTTACTAAAACTTTAAATAGGAGTTCTTAGAGCTTTCTAGGGACGACAAGAGGGTTTCCTAAAACTTTACAAGGGATTTGCTAAAGGGTTTAGGGCTATCAAAGGTGAGAGAGAGAGAGAGAGGAAAAGAGAGAGAGAGGAAGCTTATAGAAGAGAGGTTCTGCTCGTGGAGGTTATCTACTGTGCAATATATATCTCAGCACTTTTATGTCCTCGTAATCGGTGAGATCTCTCCGTTTTTCTTTGTTTCTCTCATTATTTATCCACTCCTGCGTAAGTGAAGAAGTTTGTAACGTTCTACTTCATAGTGGATTATTGATCTGGACAAGGTCCCGTGGTTTTTACCTTTTCGAGGGTTTTTCACGTAAAAATCTCTTGTGTGGTGTGTGATTGATGCATTGATTGTTTTCATTGCTTTATTATCCATAATTCTGGTTTGTTCTGGAGGGCTAGATCCTAAGGTTTTGTGTAAGGCCCCTAACAAAGTGGTATCAGAGCTAAGTTCATTGAATGGGTAGGATTGGTTTTGAATTATGGAAGGTGGCTCATCAAGGATGATCAGCCTCAATGGTTCTAACTGGACCATATGGAAGGCTAAGATGGAGGACTTGCTTTATTGCAAGGACCTATATTCTCCAATTTTAAGCATATCAGCAAAATCCAAGGATATGACTGATGATGATTGGAAGAAGATGGACCGAAAGGCAGTGGAGTTTGTTAGAAAATGGTTTGATGATTCAGTGTTCCACCATGTGTCTACGGAAACCTCAGCCGCTAGCCTATGGCTGAAATTACAAGGGCTGTATAAGAGGAAGACAGCCGGTAATAAAATTTTTCTGATAAGGCGACTTGTGAATCTCAAGTTCAAGGATGGTGGTTCTTTGGCCGAGCATATGAATGAGGTCAGCAATATAGTGAACCAACTCACCTCTATGAAGATGGTCCTGAATAATGAATTGCAGGCTTTACTATTGCTTAGTTCATTGCCTGGCAGTTGGGAGACATTGGTGGTGTCTCTAAGTAACTCCACGCCAGACGGAAAGATATCCATGGAACAAGTAACCAGTTGTCTATTCAATGAGGAGACAAGGAGGAAGTCTCAAGGGTCTACTCAGCAAGAGGCCCTTGTGACATAGGATCGAGGGAGAGGAAAGAACAGGAAGGGCGGGAAGTCCCGAGATAAATCAAGAGGCAAGTCGAGTAACAGAAAAGATGTTGATTGCTGGAATTGTGGCAAGAAGGGTCACTACAAGCATGAATGTCGTGATAAGAAAAATAACAAGAAAGGAAAATGGAAGGAAGATGAATCAGATTCCACTCCGGTCGCTTCAGATGGCGACGTTGTAGTTATTCTTTCTGCAGATCATGATGTATGTCTCATGGCTACGAGTCAGGACACCGACTGGGTGATAGACTCGGGAGCTTCTTTTCATGTAACTCCACACAGGGACTCCTTCATAAACTACAAGTTAGGTGACTATGGGACTGTAAAGATGAAAAATTCTGGCCTGTCAAAAATCATGGGAGTCGGTGATATTTGTGTGAAGACCGATGTGGGCTGAACATTGGTTCTCAAGGATGTGAGGCATATCCCAGACCTTCGCTTCAACTTGATGTCGACGGGAAGGTTGGATGATGATGGCTATGAAAGCCGGTTTGCTGGTGGGCAATGGAAGCTCATCAAGGGTTCATTGATCATGGCCAGAGGAAAGAAGTGTTGCACCCTGTACAAGGCAAGTGTCAGTATGTGCAAGGGTGGATTGAACGCAGTGGAAGATTCAACTATTGACATGTGGCACAGGTATCTAGGCCACATGAGTGAAAAAAGGGCTTTAGCTACTAGCGAGGAAGCGGCTCCTTCCAGACGTGACAGGTACACCTCTCAAAACCTGTCTTGATTGTTTATCAGGGAAACAACATAAAGTTTCATTTGTTAAATCTGCTTCTCATGTTAATAAAGAGCATGCATTTGATTTGGTTTATTCTGATGTTTGTGGTCCTATGAGGACAAAAACCTTGGGTGGGACATTGTATTTTATTACTTTTGTAGATGATGCATCTAGGAGGGTTTGGGTTTATGCTTTGAAATCTAAGGACGAGGTCTTTGGTGTGTTTAAATTGTTTCATGCTATGGTTAAGAGAGAGACAGGTAGACCATTGAAGTGCATCCGCACTGACAATGGTGGTGAATACATTGTCGACTTTCATGAGTACTGCAAGTCCCTGGGTATACGTCATGAATAGACGGTTCCCAAGACCCCCCAGCATAATCGTGTAGCTGAGCGAATGAATCGCACCATTGTTGAGAGAATCAGATGCATGTTATCCCATGCGAAGTTTCCCAAGACGCTTTGGGGAGAAGCAATGCACACGGCAGTGTACTTGATAAACAGGTCTCCATCAGCCCCGTTGAATGGAGAAGTGCCTGAGAAGGTGTGGACTAGACATGATCCATCGTACAGTCATCTCAGGGTGTTTGGATGCAGAGCATCCGTTCATGTACCAAAGGACGAGAGGTCCAAGTTCGATATGAAGATCAGGCAGTGTGTGTTCTTAAGGTACGGTGATGAAAAATTCGGTTACAGATTGTGGGATCCGACCGAGAGGAAGCTCGTCAGGAGCAGAGATGTGGTTTTCTTTGAAGATCAGTGTATAGAAGACATTGGTAAGCCAAAGAAGAACCAGCCTAGTTCAAGTGAGCTAGAGGACATGGATCCGGTTACTCCTCCCGTGGTGCCTGATAATGGGGGAGTACAACAAGGTGCAGAGGATGAGGGAGTTCCTTCGGAAGATGGACCAGGGGAGCAGCCCCCGCTTGATCCACCTATTGAGCCATAGGTGAGGAGGTCATCTAGGGACAGACAGTCGTCCAAGAGGTACTCGCCACATGAGTACATTATGCTGATTGATGGCGGAGAGCCAGAAGATTATTCTGAGGCCCTAGCCGATGAGAATAAGGGGGAGTGGTTGAAAGCTATGCAAGAGGAGATGGAATCCTTGCATAAGAACCACACCTATGATATGGTGAAACTGCCTAAGGGCAAGAAAGCTCTGAGCAACAAGTGGGTGTTCAGAAAGAAGATTGAGCAGAAGAATTCACAAACGAGGTTCAAGCCTAGACTTGTGATGAAAGGGTTTGGTCAGAGGAAAGGCATAGACTTCGAGGAGATATTCTCACCAGTGGTGAAGATGACATCCATATGGGTGTTACTTGGGTTGGCGGCTAGCATGGATCTGGAGATAGAGTAGTTAGATGTTAAAACTGTCTCCTTCATGGTGACCTGGAAGAAGAGATCTACATGCACTAACCAGAGGGGTTCGAAGTCAAAGGTAAAGAACATATGGTGTGTAGGCTGAGGAAAAGCTTGTATGGGCTGAAATAAGCTCCACGACAATGGTACAAGAAGTTCGACTCGTTTATGTTGAAACATGGGTATGACAGAACGGAGTCGGACCACTGTGTATTCACACGCAAGTTCTCAGATGGTAATTTCTTAGTACTGTTCTTATACGTTGATGACATGCTCATCATAGGAAAAGACATCAAGAAGATCTATAGGCTGAAACAGGAGTTGGGCAAGTCTTTTGGGATGAAAGACTTGGGCCTGGCTAAACAGATCTTAGGAATGGAAATAACCCATGACAGAAGCAGCAAGAAGCTCTGGCTGTCACAAGAGCGGTATATTAAGAAAGTTCTAAAGTGGTTCAATATGAATGCAACGAAGCTGGTCAGTACTCCACTGGATGGTCACTTCAGATTGAGAGACATGCAGTGCCCCAAGATGAAGGTAGAGGTGGAAAAGATGCAGAAGATACCCTATGCGTCAGCTGTAGAAAGTTTGATATATGTTATAGTGTGTACACACCCAGACATAGCATATGCGGTTGGTGTTATCAGCTGGTATCTTGCTAATCCTGGCAAAGAACATTGGGCAACAGTGAAATGGATATTGCGGTATCTAAGAGGCTTATCCAGGTTGAGCCTATGCTATGGTAACTGTAAACCTGTGTTAGAGGGCTACACAGATGCAGATGTGGCAGGTGATATAGACTCCATGAAGTCTACATCGGGGTTTATGTTCACATTTGCAGGGGGAGCAGTTTCCTGGCAGAGCAAGCTACAGAAAGTCGTAGCGTTGTTGACGACAAAGGCTAAATACATTGCAGTCATAGAGGCATATAAAGAGATGCTTTAGATGAAGAGGTTCCTACAGGAACTTAGCCTGAAGCAGGTGGAGCACGTGGTCTATTGCGATAGTCAAAGTGTTATACACTTGAGCAAGAATCCAAATCAGCATTCCAAGTCAAAGCACATAGAGATTCGCTATCACTGGATCAGGGATAGTTTGGAACAAAAGGTGTTACAGCTTGAGAAGGTCCACACGAACGATAATGGGTGAGACATGATGACCAAGGCTTTGTTCAAGGGCAAGTTTGAGGTTTGTAGAAATCTGGCTGGCTTAAAGAAGGTGGATCCCTCCTAAGTAAAAAAGGGAGAGATTTGATGGGTTTTTTTGACCCGTCGTCGACTGGTCATGAGCCCTGCTCGACCAGTCAAAGACTGGTCTTGACTAGTCGTAGGAGTCGAGCCGTGGCACAACTCAAAGTCCAGCGACTGTGGACTATTTTTCTCCGGGGCGCTCAACCAGTCGACCGAGGTGCTTGACCGGTCGAAGGTGGCTCTTGACCAGTCGTGGACTCGGCTCGACTAGTCGAGGTTACGCAGATTCGTTCTGCGATTTTGCATGGATTTTGTGTCGCAAATCCTTTCGCAACTAGGATGCGGAAAGGAGTTTCTTAAAACTTTAAATAGGAGTTCATAGGGCTTTCTATCGACGACAAGAGGGTTTCCTAAAGCTTTACAAGGGATTTACTAAAGGGTTTAGGGCTATCAAAGGTGAGAGAGAGAGAGGAAGCTTATAGAAGGGAGGTTCTGCTCGTAGAGGTTATCTACTATGCAATCTAGATCTCAGCGCTTCTATGTCCTCGTAATCGGTGAGATCTTTCCGTTTTTCTTTGTTTCTCTCATTGTTTATACACTCCTGCGTGAGTGAAGAAGTTTGTAACGTTCTACTTCACAGTGGATTGTTGATCTGGACAAGGTCCCGTGGTTTTTAACTCTTTGAGGGTTTTCCACGTAAAAATCTCTTGTGTGGTGTGTGATTAATGCATTGATTGTTTTCATTGCTTTATTATCCATAATTCTGGTTTGTTCTGAAGGGCTAGATCTTAAGGTTTTGTGCAAGGCCTCCAACATCTCAGTCTCCTTCTCCCTCTCTCAGTCTACTTCTCCCTCTCCCATCGAGCTTCAGCAAGGTTGGAAACCCCTTTTTCTCTTTCTATTGCTTCCCCCCCCCCTTTTTTTCTACCTTGGCGAATGTAGTTTGGTTAAGAGCCGTGGATAATGGCTGATGATCTGTGGGGCCCACCATATTGTATTTGTTTTATCCATGCCGTTCATCCATTCTTTTAGATCATTTTAGGGCTTGATTCCAAAAAAAATAAAAATGAGGGATATCTAAATCTCAGGTGGACCACACTACTAAAAATAATAATGATTGAAAGTCCACCATTAAAAAACTCCTAGGGCCCATTATAATGTTTGTTTCACATCCAAGTTGTTGATTAGGTCATAAAGACCTGGATGAAGGGAATAAAAAAATATATCAGTTTGATCGAAAACATTGGTGGCCCACTAAAAGCTTTTAATGGTGGGTGTTCAATCAACATTGTTTCCAGTGATGTGGTCCACCCGAAATTTTGATGTACCTTTGTTTTGGCTGATGACTTAAAATGATCTGGAATAATAGATAGATGGTGTGGATGAAACAAATTAATCATAGTGGGCCGACGTAACATGTCAACAGCCCATGGATAGTAGGCTACTAATGATGGTGTTATGTGGGCCCCACCATGATTTATGTGTTATATCCATGCCGTCCATCCATTTCTGACTATTATTTTAGGTAGGCTCAACCATAAAATGTTTGTTCCCTGTTAGTTGTAGTTTTACAAACTATAGTTGGTTGTTAATTAAGTAAATGCCATAGGTTACTTTAGGAGGTCATAAAGCTATGTTTGCAAATAGCTATCTAGCAATTGTAGGAAGATGGCCTAGATTGTGCTGAAGATGGCCTGGACTGCATTGTTTCAGTTCTTTTCATGACCCCTGCATCAGGTGGGACTGTGCTATAGATGGCCTGGATAGCATTGTTTCAGTTCTTTTCATCAATGAATGTCAACCTTCATTTTCTCAAGTTGTTCATTTTTGTAGGTTTCTTAAAATTTTCTTTTTTGGGAAAAATGTTGATTGTACATATCAGTATGGAAAAATGTTGATTGTACATATCAGTGTCTCTGGTAGGTTTTTTTTTTTTTTTTTTTTTTTTTTATAACTTGAAGTTTTGACATTCATTGATGAAATTAGCCTTGTTAAGCGGAACTATTTCAATTATGGTGGGGATGCTTGGATATGTTACCTTAAGTTTTTTGCCTACACTACAAGCATTTTGAAAATAAGGGCCCACTTTTATGGCCTACTTGTTGATTAATTTAGCTTAAGAATTGACTAAACTATTCATTTACATGGGCTTAATAAAATGGAATAATTTTATCCTTTTCTTTTTTTTTAATGTGTCAATCTGATTTTTCAACGATTCCCTATTTCAACTCTATCTAGTGTGAATATCCAACTTATTATTTATAATAAAGTTATAGGTTATCCAAACACAAAAATAAAATTACTTATAAGTAAGTTATAATTTACATCAAAACAGAATTACCTGTAACTTACACCTGTAAGTAAGTTACGTGTAACTTAAGAAAGTTACACGTAACTTTCTTACAACTTATAAAAGTTGTGGGCATCCAAAAACAGGCCCTAAACTCATTCACTACTCTCTCTCTCTCTCTCTCTCTCTCTCTCTCTCTCTCTCTCTCTCTCCCCCCTACCGTAACTCCTTCCTACCGCAACCCACATCCGCAACTACTTCAAACCCCTTGCTGCACACCCTCCCTACCACACAACCCCCTGCGAACTTCCGTCTCTCTCTCTCTCTCTCAAGCCACTCCTCTCTCTCTCTCTCTCTCTCTCTCTCTCTCTCTCTCTCTGCAAACAACAATGGCAATCGATAGCAATCATTCAATTTTTAAGGGCTTAGACAAATTCAAGCCCTTCATCCAGAAAGAGATGCTAAACCTGATGGTTGTTTGCAGTTGTTATCTACATCTCTTCTAATGTTCTACCGCACGTAAGGCAAGGTAATTTTTCTCATAGTACAAGTTAATGAAATGCCAATTAGCCTCTAAGGAAATCGATTTATCTTTATTTCTGTGTTATCATGAATAATTCATATGTTCATCATCTAGAGAAGTATATCTAAAAATCAACAACTCTTCATGTTAGTTGCTCTTTTTGGGTAGAGTAAGGATGGAATAAAAACCATTTTACTAATGTAAGTTTCCTAACAGGTTGCTTCTATATTTATTGTTGGATTGTAATGTATTTGACTCATCAGAGAAAAACTTTATTCACACTTGAAGTTCACTATATTACTGATCTTAACAAGATGCTTGCCTTCAAAACTCTCCTCTTTTTAAAACAAATTAAAATTAAAACGAAATTTTATAGAGATCCAATTCTTTGTTTGGGTTTCACTTGTTTGTCTTGTTTGCTGAATACATGTTGAAGGGGTATCTGGTTTGGAAACCACTGATTTAGGGTGATAATAATATGCAGTGTTAGTTGATGTAGTTAATTGAAGAACTTGAACTTAAGGGTCTGTTTAGATAGTAATTAGTGAGACAAGAAAAGATTGTTACGCAAGATTTTCATGACACAGATTCCCATGGATTCCATTTAGGAGGTTTGTTTTGATAGGAAGAGGAAACCTGGAAAAGCTCTCACATTAGTTACTTGTATCTTGTGTGAAAGAATTTGACTATGTTGTTTGGGTAACTATTGCTTTTTAAAATCCAATATTTCTTTTGCAATCCAAACATGTGAAACGTCCCATTATGGGAGAAGTCATCCATTTCTTTTCTTGTCCTACTATCCAAACACGCCCTAAGTCACAATCTGGATTAAAAATTGTTGTTCAGGAAGATAAACATATGGGAAGTTAATGCAGCAACTTGAAGAACTTGAACTTAAAATCTGGAAAAACATACCAACTAGAATCAAATCCCTTCAATCAATTACTAAAAAAATCATGACCAATCCCAAATTGCAAGGACTGAATTGAACCCCAAAGAGTTCTATTCTAAAACTCGACATCATTCGCTCGCCTCACTCTCAAAATTGAAAGAAACAACATAATTTCTCAGTATGATTTTAAGAGTATATGTATATTCCCAAACATATTACCCAAGAGGCTATATATTCCAAACCATCCAAGAAGCCTCTTGAAAAAATATAGAGAAACACCATTTCAATCATTGAATTCATTTCTAATTGTTGATAAGTTTTTTTGGTCAACCTTCTTTTGATCCAACTTCTAATTGTTGATAAGTTTCAGTCCACCTGTGAAGGTCTTCTGCATGTGCTATGAGATCCTGTGGAGAACCTTTATTGGCAATTGGAATATTTCATGATTGGAACTACTAATCATTTTGAATTTCAAGAATCAGAGGTAAACCATTTTTGGCTTGCAACTTCAATATTATATATAAGCAGATTATAGTTTTTATAGCTATTTTGATTATCTGTTACTGTGAGTGATGAATTTCTAGCTTACTGTGAAGCTTCTTGATATACAACAATGCAAAGATATTGCCATTTTTGTTGTTTATATTTGTAGCAACCATAATCTATTTGTTTTTTTTTCCTCGTACTGATTGATTTAATAGGGATTTCCTTCATCCTGCAAATCAATCATCTGTCACTATGGGTTAGAAATTTCTTAGTAGCTTATAAGGTTTCTTGATGTGGAATGATTTGTAAAAGTTTGCCATTCAAATTCAAATTGCAGTCCATTTCAATCATCGAATCCATTTCATGTCAATTGATGTGCTAAAATTCAGGAATCTTGTGCTTTCTTAATTGAAAATTTCCATTAGAGTACCACCATCTATCATTAGATGCCAACTTCGGGAGCTAGACTCAGACCAACACTTCAATGTTGCGAGGTTGTAGGAAGAAAATTCTTGTGGGAGAGAATTACTTAATGGCTGTTTCTTGCTCTGCTTCTTCCTTTATGTGGCTAAAATCTTCGTGGGTTTTACGGGAAGCAGGTTTTGTGATTTGGGTTCTTTGGTGAACGACTTTGGGTTTGGACATGGTTTCCATGCCTCTCTTTAAAAGAAAGCCATTTCCCCAGGTGCAACCACCACAGGATTTGAATCCAGATGATCCTGTTTTCCAAGTTCGTTTCACAAAAGAGATATTCAGGGACTACCAGTATCCTTTGATTTCTGCCATATCCTCAGGAAATTCAATAGCATGGCTCATTTCCTTTCTAATTTATATTATCACATACTAATCATTGGAGAGATGTTTTGAATCATGTATTATATAATGCATGATTGAAACAAATGGATTTTTATCATTCGACCAAGCAATGGTACAGGTTGATGGGTTTTTTTTGACCCGTTGTCCTTTCGCAACTAGGATGCGGAAAGGAGTTTCCTAAAACTATAAAAAAGGGTCCCTAGGATTTTTCTACGTATGTTGTGTTGATGAGAAAAATACAAGAGGGCTATCAAAGGTGAGAGAGAGGAAGAAAGAGAGAGAGGAAGCTTATAGAAGGGAGGTTCTGCTCGTGGAGGTTTTTCTACTTTGCAATTTATATCTCAGCGCTTCTATGTCCTCATAATCGGTTAGATCTCTTCGTTTTCTCTATTTCTCTTATTGTTTATCCACTCCTGCGTGAGTGAAGAAGATTGTAATGTTCTACTTCATAGTGGATTGTTGATCTGGACGAGGTCCCGTGGTTTTTACCTCTTTGAGGGTCTTCCACGTAAAAATCTCTTGTGTGTTGTGTGATTGATGCTTTGATTTATTTCATTGCTTTATTATCCATAATTCTGGTTTGTTTCGGGAGGCTAGATCCAAAGGTTTGTGCAAGGCAACCCAACAAAATGGTATCAAAGCTAAAGTTCATTGAACGGATAGGATCTGTTTTGAATTATGGAAGGTGGCTCAAGGATGATCAGCCTCAATGGTTCTAATTGGACCATATGGAAGGCTAAGATGGAGGACTTGCTTTATTGCAAGGACCTATATTCTCCAATCTTAGGCATATCAGCAAAATCCAAGGATATGACTGATGATGATTAGAAGAAGACGGACCGAAAGGCGGTGGGAATTATTAGACAATGGTTGGATGATTCTGTGTTCCACCATGTGTCTACGGAAACCTCAGCCGCAAGCCTATGGCTAAAATTACAAGGGCTGTATGAGAGGAAGACAACCGGTAATAAGATATTTCTGATAAGGCGACTTGTGAATCTCAAGTTCAAGGATGGTGGTTTTGTGGCCGCGTACATGAATGAGGTCAGCAATATAGTGAACCAACTCACCTCTATGAAGATAGTCCTGGATGATGAATTGCAGGCTTTACTTTTGTTTAGTTTATTGCCTGACAGTTGGGAGACATTAGTGGTGTCTCTAAGTAACTCCGCGCCAGACGAAAAGATATCCATGGAACAGGTAACCAGTTGTCTCTTTAATGAGGAGATAAGGAGGAAGTCTCAGGGGTCTACTCAGCAAGAGGCTCTTGTGACACAGGAACGGGGGAGAGGAAAGAACAAGAAGGGCAGGAAGGCCCGAGATAAATCAAGAGGCAAGTCGAGTAACAGAAAAGATGTTAAATGCTAGAATTGTGGCAAGAAGGGCCACTACAAGCATGAATGTCGTGGTAAGAAGAACGACAAGAATGGAAAAGGGAAGGAAGATGAATCAGATTCCACTGCGGTCGCTTCAGATGGCGACATGGTAGTTATTCTTTCAGCAAATCACGATGTATGTCTCACGGCTACGAGTCAGGACACCGACTGGGTGGTTGACTCGGGAGATTCTTTTCATGCGACTCCACGCAGGGACTTCTTCACAAGCTACAAGTCAGGTGGCTATGGGACTGTGAAGATGGGAAATTCTGGCGTATCAAAGATCGTGGGAGTCGGTGATATTTGTGTGAAGACCGATGTGGGCTGTACATTGGTTCTCAGGGATGTGAGGCATATCCCAGACCTTCGCCTCAACTTGATGTCGACGGAAAGGCTGGCTGATGATGGCTATGAAAGCCGGTTTGCTGATGGGCGATGAAAGCTCATCAAGGGTTCGTTGATCATGGCTAGAGGAAAGAAGTGTTGCACCCTTTACAAGGCAAGTGTCAGTATGTGCAAGGGTGGGTTGAACGCAGCGGAAGATTCAGTTATTGACATATGGCACAGGCGTCTAGGCCACATGAGTGAAAAAGGGCTTCAGCTACTAGTAAGGAAGAGGCTCCTTCCAGACATGACAGGTATACCTCTCAAAACCTGTCTTGATTGTTTATCAGGGAAACAGCATAGAGTTTCATTTGTTAAAACTGCTTCTCATGTTAATAAAGTGCATGCATTAGATTTGGTTTATTCTGATATTTGTGGTCTTATGAGGATAAAAACCTTGGGTGAGGCATTGTATTTTGTTACTTTTATAGATGACGCATCTAGGAGGGTTTGGGTTTATACTTTGAAATCCAAGGACGAGGTCTTTGGTGTGTTTAAATTGTTTCATGCTATGGTCGAGAGAGAGAGAGACAGGTAAATCATTAAAGTGCATCCGCACTGACAATAGTGGTGAATACATTGGCGACTTTCACGAGTACTGCAAGTCCCTGGGTGTACGGCATGAACAGACGGTTCCCAAGACCCCCCGGCATAATGGTGTAGCTGAGCGAATGAATCGCACCATTGTTGAGAGAATCAGATGCATTTATCCCATGCAAAATTGCCCAAGACGTTCTGGGGAGAAGCAATGCACACAGTGGTGTATTTGATAAACAGGTCTCCATCAGCCCCTTTAAATGAAGTACATGAGAAGGTGTGGACTGGACATGATCCATCATACAGTCATCTCAGGGTGTTTGGATGCAAGGCATCCGTTCACGTACCAAAGGATGAGAGGTCCAAGCTCGATATGAAAATCAGGCAGTGTGTGTTCTTAGGGTACGGTGATAAAAAGTTCTGTTATAAATTGTGGGATCCGACCAAGAGGAAGCTCGTCAGGAGCAGAGATGTGGTTTTCTTTGAAGATCAGTGTATAGAAGACATTGGTAAGCCAGAGAAGAATCAGCCTAGTTCAGGTGAGCTAGAGGATATGGATCCGATTATTCCTCCCGTGGTGCCTGATGACGAGGGAGTACAGCAAGGTGCAGAGGACGAGAGAGTTCCTTCAGAAGATGGACTAGGGGAGCAGCCCCCACTTGATCCACCTATTGAGCCATAGGTGAGGAGGTCATCTAGGGACAGACAACCGTCCAAGAGGTACTCGCCACATGAGTACATTATGCTGACTGATGGGGGAGAGCTAGAGATTATTCTGAGGCCCTAGCCGACGAGCATAAGGGGGAGTGGTTGAAAGCTATGCAAGAGGAGATGGAATCCTTGCATAAGAACCACACCTATAATATGGTGAAATTGCCTAAGGGCAAGAAAGCTTTGAGTAACAAGTGGGTGTTCAGAAAGAAGATTGAGCAAAAGAATTCACAGACGAGGTTCAAGGCCAGACTTGTGGTGAAAGGGTTTGGTCAGAGGAAAGGTATAGACTTCGAAGAGATATTCTCACCAGTGGTGAAGATGACATCCATACGGGTGTTGCTTGGGTTGGCGGCTAGCATGGATCTGGAGATAGAGCAGTTAGATGTTAAAACGCGCTTTCTCCATGGTGACTGGAAGAAGAGATCTACATGCACCAACCAGAGGGGTTCAAGTCAAAGGCAAGGAGCATATGGTGTGTAGGTTGAGGAAGAGCTTGTATGGGCTGAAACAAGCTCCACAGCAATGGTACAAGAAGTTCGACTCATTTATGTTGAAACATGGGTATGACAGAACGGAGTCGGACCACTGTGTGTTCACGCGCAAGTTCTCAGATGGTGATTTCTTAGTTCGGCTATTATACGTTGATGACATGCTCATCATGGGAAAAGACATCAAGAAGATCGACAGTGAAACAGAGTTAGGCAAGTCTTTGCGATGAAAGACTTGGGCCCGCTAAACAGATCCTAGGAATGGAGATAACCCGTGACAGAAGCAGCAGGAAGCTTTGGCTGTCATAAGAGCGGTATATTGAGAAAGTCCTAGAGCGGTTCAATATGAATGTAGCGAAGCCGGTCAGTACTCCACTGGATGGTCACTTCAGATTAAGCGACAGGCAGTGTCCGAAGACGAAGGCAGAGGTGGATGAGATGCAGAAGACACCCTATGCGTCAGCTGTAGAAAGTTTGATGTATGCTATGGTATGTACACGCCCAGACATAGCATATGCGGTTGGTGTTGTTAGCCGGTATCTTGCCAATCTTGACAAAGAGCATTGGGCAGCGGTGAAATGGATACTACAGTATCTAAGAGGCTCATCCAAGTTGAGCCTGTGTTATGGTGACGGAAAACCTGTGTTAGAGGGCTACACAGATGCAGATATGGCAGGTAACATAGACTCCAGGAAGTTTACATCGGGGTTCATGTTCATGTTTGCAGGGGGAGCGGTTTCTTGGCAGAGCAAGCTACAGAAGGTCGTAGCATTATCGACGACAGAAGCCGAGTACATTGCAGTCACAGAGGCATGTAAAGAGATGCTTTAGATGAAAAGGTTCCTACAAGAACTTAGCCTAAAGCAGGAGGAGCACGTGGTCTATTGCGATAGTCAAAGTGCTATACACTTGAGTAAGAATCCAAGTCAGCATTCCAAGTTAAAACACATAGAGATTCGGTATCACTGGATCAGGGATACTTTGGAACAGAAGGTGTTACAGCTTGAGAAAGTCCACACGGACGATAATGGATCAGATATGATGACCAAGGCCTTGCTTAAGGGCAAGTTTGAGGTTTGTAGAAACCTGGCTGGCTTAAAGAAGGTGAATCCCTCCTGGGTCAAAAAAGGGGAGATTTGATGGTTTTTTTGACCTGTTATCCTTTCGCAACTAGGATGCGCAAGTCCTTTCGCAACTAGGATGCGGAAAGGAGTTTCCTAAAACTATAAAAAAGGGTCCCTAGGATTTTTCTACGCATGTTGTGTTGATGAGAAAAATACAAGAGGGCTATCAAAGGTGAGAGAGAGGGAGAAAGAGAGAGAGGAAGCTTATAGAAGAGAGGTTATGCTCGTGGAGGTTTTTCTACTTTTGCAATTTATATCTCAGCGCTTCTATATCCTCATAATTGGTTAGATCTCTTCATTTTCTCTATTTCTCTTATTGTTTATCCACTCCTGCGTGAGTGAAGAAGATTGTAACGTTCTACTTCACAGTGGATTGTTGATCTGGACGAGGTCCCGTGGTTTTTTCCTCTTTGAGGGTTTTCCACGTAAAAATCTCTTGTGTTGTGTGATTGTTGCTTTGATTTATTTCATTGCTTTATTATCCATAATTCTGGTTTGTTTCGGGAGGCTAGATCCAAAGGTTTGTGCAAGGCAACCCAACACAGGTGGCCCATCTGGGCATGGTCCATGAGGCGCCATCTCCCCCACAAGATGATCTTAGTCATTAGAAATAATGAACACTACAACCAGCAGTCTGCATTTAATGGGGGAAACATTATAGCATTTATGACTAAAAGAATTTAGCCATCTCCCCCACAAGAAACAGTGGTGATTGAATACCGACTATTAAAATTGAGTTTATCTTTGCCTTTTGTCCATGCTGATCATGGAATATATTTGATCCCATGTTATCATTTGTTTCTTGTCATGATTTTGTTGAATGCAACTTGGGGAGTGGCAGATGTTCTTTACTGTGACAAGTAATTTTTTTTTCGCATTTGAACCATGTCCTTATTAGCATTTTGTTGTTTTACGAGCTCTGCATCTCTCTTAAAATGCTCCTCCAATTTGCAGTCTTTGCTTTTTGGCGGAATATCTACAGCGGGTAGTGCATGGAGCAATTCCTAGCACTTCTTTGAATCTGAAACTGCCGTCCCAGCTGCTGAGATATCAGTTCACATTCTCAACCATCTTTATAAGCAGTTGGATGAAGTTTGTCCTGTGCGAGGTGGTGAGGTTCGAGAAACATTCTGCCACTCTGTATGTCTGTTTGTGGTTCTTTGGTTTTATGTGATTCTAATTCAAAGTGGTCCTGCTAATTTCAGGAGGAAGCATACCATATGCTTCTGGTGTTATTTGTCGGATATTCCCAGAAAATGTAAGAGATATATATTGTGAAATCAGCTTGTTGTTGGGAATATAGTAAATGGATTAGTCTGGAGTATTAAACACCATGATCTCAGCTGAAGTGATTTTATCAAAGGGCAGTGGGTCGGTTCCACAGTCTCACGTCCAATTCTCCATTAATAGTTCTGCTCCTTCGAGCAGTAGCCGTGATGAGACTTGAACTGCTTGATAAGAGTAGAAACTGCAAATGGGCCATCGCCCAATCTGAGACAAGGGAAATTGTTGCTACGTGATGAGACTTGATAAGAGCCTATACAGTATAGAAATAAGTGAAGTTCCTTGACATTTTATTTATTATTATTTTTTTCTCCACTCCAGTCTTATGTTACCTTAGCTTTCTGCTTTATTTTGTACATTCATAAATTTTAAGATTCCCAGGCACGGTTTGATTGGATGCGCACCTTCAATGGCTTCTGGTTGAGGCACCGATCCAAGGTGAGTGTTCTGATCCTTTTTGCTTGGATATGCACCTGATTTTGTCGACTTCAATTTGTGAATAAAAACCTATAATAAGTGATCTTGTTAGTGTCTTATATCATAGAGAAGAACTATCGCGTGAGTTTGAATTTTGACGCACTTGTGGTTCTAAATGACCTCTTAGCCGTTGTTCTCCCTAAAGATAAATTGTATCTTCAAGTGCAAGTCTTTTCTGAATTCTGCTTTTGAACTTCTATTGAGGGTCTGGGCTAGTTCTCAGGATCTGGGAGTTGGTGGAAATGTCTGGGAGTTGGGTCACTCGCCTCAAGAAATGATAAGGAAAACAAAAATCCCATCGTACAAATTCTTATTTCCATAACACATACATAATTGTGTTAGCGAATTTTACAGATTAATACTTGTGCAGGCATACACATGCATTTATATTTCTATGCACACTGTAATGCATTGTTGCTATTTTCATGTGCAGGTATTTCGGCAACTCAGGAATCAACACTGTCATGTACTACAGTACCACATGATTTGCTATTTTCATGTACTACCTAAAATATAGCTTATTTTCTGCTTTCTTTGCTGCTATCTATATTACACATCAAAATAAGTTGACGTTGATGATGTTATGTATATGTGTGTTAATTGGGTTTTGAACAATGCTTAAGGGATCATTTATATGGAAAACCAGGGATTAAAATGACTCTAAATACACATGGCTCTGTTTTCCAGTTCCATCCATTACCTGAGAAGTTTTTTTTTTTTTTTTTTTTTCCAAAGTGTGCTTGGTGGGTGTCCTTAGATTCTTCACTTCTATGCATTTCCAAAATTTGTCTGATTTTGTGGGTTTCTTTATATATATATATATATATATATATATATATATATATATATAATATTGGTTTTTGAATTTCTTGACTGGAAATACTTTTGGGTTTTTCTTGTTTTGTAGTGTAATTTTGAGGGCCAATATGATCTGGTTCGATTCGTCAAGCTAGTGAAGCAGGCTGGGCTCTATGTTCATCTCAGGATTGGCCCCTATGTTTGTGTAGAATGGAATTTTGGGTACTGATAAATTAAGAAAATATAATAAGAAAAAAAAAGAAAGAAATGGTTTTCTTTTTTATTTTTTCAAATACAAGCATTTTGAATTTCGATCCTTTCTTCCTCTTCAGCAGGTTGCCCATTTGGCTGAAATATGTTCCTGGTATCAGTTTCAGAACGAACAATGGGCCTTTCAAGGTTGGACCCAAAACCTGAAATTTCTTCTCTCAAATTTGGAGGTTTTCACATAGAATTTCCTTTATGCCTTTACTATTTTTTGAGTTAATATCACGTGCAATCTGTTAAAATCTGCCAAGATTTTGAAAATATCACAATCGCTTAGTGTATTATCGCAATATTATGATGGGATTTTCAAAATCTTGGTGATATATGTCACTAGCAAGCGTCCTCTTTGAAGGCATATCCTTATTTAAGGAAAATACCTCCAATTGGAGGGGCTTTGTTCCTCTTGGGAATCTGTACTTTCCATTAACTGATGTGCTTCTGTCTATGGTAATTGTACTGCAGACAGTGAGGAAAGGACTCTATTGCATTGAGCTGTAGATTGTGGCCACCAGAATCTTGTCGAGTGGCTCGTTAGCAGAAATGCGGATGTGAATGCTCAGGTAAGGCTACATTTGGAAATCACTATATTTGTATAGATCAGCATGGCCATTGTGCTCAATTTAAAAAAAGGGAGCCTGGAGGAAAGGCCAAATGATTGGATGTTTAGGAGCCACCAATCTGGAAGAGTTTTGTGCGTCCCTATCCATTACAGCCAATCAGAGCAATGCTTTGGATCGCCAAATGGTGGGCCCAATTCTTGTTATGTGTGTTTGACTGTTTCTTTGCTTCAATAAATTGGTGCAAGGCTGCTTGCGTCCTTGGGTATTAGAGCCAAATTATTGCACAAGTCTCTATAATATTATAAAAACAAAAATGTTATGGGTAAAAATGAACACACTAAAGAGAAGAGGTCGGCTCAGACATCTCAGCGGGACACGAGGTCGGCCAGCGCCGGTTATGACCAATGAGCTCCTCAATGGCTAAGGAAGAGAGGTCAGTCAAAACCACATCGGCTTTAATAGGTTAGCTCGGCCTTGGCAGCTCGACTCAGCCTCAACAGGTCCGCTCGGCCTCGGTAGCTCAGCTCGGCCTCAAAGGTCCACTTAGCCTCGGCCGCTCAGCTTAGCCTCGGCAGGCTAGCTCGGCCTCCGTAGGTTAGCTCAGCCTCAACAAGTCCGCTCGGCCTCGGCAACTCAGCTCGGCCTGGACAATCTAGCTCGGCCTCAACAGGTTAGCTCGGCCTCAAAGGTCCACTCGGCCTTGGCAGGTCAGCTCAGCCTCGACTTTCTTGAGGTTCAATCACTTGATCTTATCTTCACCAGAGATCATGCGAAACGTCCGTTGAACGCATGCCTATAATTCAGGAAACATCTCCACCCACATAATATACTCTTGCCATATAAATAGAGGACATATCTACGGTGAAATGTACGCAAAATCTCTCACCTTGAACCCCTCTTCACTATCAGACCTAGATTTCAGGCCTGACTTTGGCATCGGAGGGTCCCCTGTTCTAGTTAGGGTCTCCTTTGTCATTCTCCTGTGCAGGTGCTTGGAGCTCGGTGAGGGTGAACCAGATTTTTGCACCAACAAAAAATATAAAAGAAAGAAAGAAAAAAAGAAAAGAAAAGAAAAGGAAAAGAAAATTCCAATCCCACAGTAATGCAGGCCCGCTTGCAGTAGATTTTAGGTATTAATGGCAGTTTATGAGACATGTCTCCAAGATTTAAAAAGAAACAACAGCAATAACGAAAAAAAATCCAATCATATAGTAATGCAGGCCCACCTGCGGTGAATCCAAGACATACATGGTGATTGCATGCAGAAGAAAGAAAAAGCTAAAAGAAATCATTACAGGATGTCTGAGCAGGCTATCAGAGCCAAAGTAGGCACCAAAGCCAATTCCTGCATCTCAGATGACCCAAAACCCAAATCTATGTTGGGTGTCTTTGTTTGTTGGCAGAAATGTGTTATATAGTCTCGAAGGGGTTCCCTACAAATCTGATTTGTGTATATGCTTGTCTATTGAGTTTTCTTGGTGAGTTTTATCTGGTGGCTTAGGGCTTGTTGCATATAATCACAGCAGAAAGACAAAAAAAATAAAATAAAATGAAAAGTGATAGTTTTGATACTTTCCAAACTCTGCTTCGATTGATTGAATTCTATTCAGAAATTGTATGAATAATTTTATACGTAACAGGCTTCTATCTGCTATTATTCTTGATTTGTGTTTGATGAGGCTTATTTGGTCGACTTTCAATGTGTTAAGTTGATGTTCTCGCATAGACAACTTTCTTACCAATGAATGACCTTTTTTTTTTTTTTTTCCAAAGGATTACAATAAATGTCCTGTTATACATCATCAAATAAAAAATCCATTAAAAAAAAGAAGAAGAAGAAATGGATGTTTGGGATCCCTCATTTCATTTTGGGAGGTCATCTTTTACTAGCATATGCGCTGGTTCATGCAACTTTTTAAGAAGGATTTGGCAGTTTTTTATATGGGTATTGTTTTTGCTACTAGTTTTGTTTTAGGTTGTCATTTGTCGTTAATGTTTTAGTAAGAATGTGGTAGGGATTTCACTGAAGCAATTACTGTCAATAGGTGAGGCATGTTGTTCTTTGTGAAGCCCACCCGAAGTACATGGATGTATATTTCCTTTTGGCAATAAAATTCAGGTGGGCTGATTCCACTGGTTTCCTTTTAAAAGGAAAAAAGAGTTATTGAAATTGGTTTAGTCTATATGCATGTTCTGCTTTTTAGTCACTTGGTGAGATGTTTCTTCTTGATACTTGCCTCGAGGCCACTGATGAATGGCTTAGTTGCTTGCAATTCTCACAAAACATTCATACAAGGTATTGCTCTTTGCGCTTTTATAATTTCATTCTGGTTTACTTCCATCTTTTATTTCATTTACAGTTGAAACATGCCTTGAGGAATTAGACACCATACTTGCCATGTTTACGAACTGCCTTCTAATCTGGACCATTCACCATGCAGTGCTCATCAAATATGAAAGTTTCCATCAAGCTGTAATTTCCTTAGCTTTACTTCAAATCACAATCAGGTGATTTTCAAGTTGGGTTTTAAAGGGGTGCAACTCCCATTTGAGGGCTACTTCTATATGAACACTAGGAAACATCACGATCTGGTGATTTTTGAAAGATTTCATTCTTTATATATGACCTGTATTTTAAAAGTGGGGTTTTAGTGATTTTTCAGACTAATATGAAGATTCATCCTACAGTCTAATTATAATCCACCTTCCTCCAATCCAGCCTGTCTGAGGGGAGGTTTTGGCTGAGAAAGGGCTGGATTGGAGGAAGGTGGATTCTTAGATTGAGGTTACTGAACCTGGTTAATTTCTATACATTTTCTCTCAACAATATTGATTTACCTTTCTCATTTTCATTTTAAAAAAAATAAAAAAATTTCACTAACAAGTCATGCCTTTAACCAGACATTGTCTCCTGTTTTTGTACACGTACATTGTTGAATTGTTAAGATACAAATGTTGGTAATGGATGATATAATGACACAGGTATATGAATGTCTTCCTTTCTTATTTGCATTTTTTGGGTAAAACTTATTTAAACTGTTTTTCGATGGACTAGATAATCCATCCGTTCTACCACTCGTGTCCCATCTTGAATGGATGAAGTAATGGATGTGAGGCTTGGTAATAAAATTCAACTTCTTAATTTTCTTCTTGTGATTAGTATCATTCTTTGGGAAAAACTTATTTAAACTATTTTTCTATTGCAAGGGCCATGGTGAAATTTGCACCAGGACTTCAATACACCAGCAAGCTGATGTAGGTGTAGAAGGTATATATTTTGAAGGAGGTTGTGTAAGTTTCTTGCTGTAAGGCAGTTTCCTTTTCCTTCTTTCAATTAGCTAGATTTACTTGATACCAAAGCTTGTATATTTGGATATGTTGGAAGGGGTGCAATGTCATTGGTTTGGATGAAGCTATTAAGGTTTTCAAATCTTTACAGTAATGTCCAATCTAAGATGAATGACCTTGGCCTAAAGCTACAATCAAATAGGCCTATGCTTTATCCTTTAAATATATGTGTGGTTCACAGAACTTCTCTGGGATGGCTCATGAATAATTGTTTAGTCTGTAAAGTTGATTTCACTTTGTTTCTCAAATATTTGTAGATGACAATCAATTATATGAGTGGCAAGAAGAATAACATACTTGTGGAGAGATGATTTTTCATCGCCAGTGGTCTGTTTTGAGCACGTATCTTGATCTAACTTTACACTTCAGTTTGGATGAAATTGTTATCTTAACTAAGAAAATTACGAACAAGCTTATATTTTGATAGATTTACCTTATATGATTTGAGATATTTTGAATAATATTTTTTGTTAACAAAGATTTGATTTTTGTATCTTTCATTTCTATAGTCATTTCTGATTTTTAATTATATCTTAACATTATTTGAGTTTCAAATATTTAAAAAAAATACATGTTTCATGTGGAAAAAAAATCCTAAATAAGAGAAAATACCGTTCCCCAAAATTAGGTAGGACTTGAAAGTGTGGCGAAGTTGCAAATTTGCGACGGTTTTCGACCATTTCAAATCTTTTACGACACCCTATTTTAGGAACGGTTGAAAACCATTCGGAAATTGAAAATTTGCGACGGTTTTGAACCGTCCCTAAATTTTTGCGATGCCCTATTTAACCACGGTTAAAAATTGTTCCTGTATAAAGATTTTGGTCTACTACGTTCATCTACATCCGTGTTTATTATTAAATCTGGACAATTGCGAGCCGTAGATATATGGCCTATTTATGTAGTAAATATACATAACTAAAGCCATTGATCTGCATCAAAACTAATCATTGTTTTTTTTAATTATTATTTAAAATAACCATTTGTTATGACTGGGATTAATATGCAAATTGGACCAGATTTAAGCATTTACTCAAGACAGATTTGGCAATTGATCTGAACCGTTCTTGAGCTCAGATCTAGAATGACATAGGGAATACATTTGCACTGAATTTTAGATTGAAACAAGCACCCTCTTTAGCCATTTATCTTGACTATTTTAGGCCTTTATCTTGGGTCGATTTTTACTACCATACCAAGACGCTTGATCTCTACAATCTTATAGTTTTTATTATTTTATTTTTTTTATTACCGTCATTGAAGGCTAGATCTGATAATTCATTCTAGGACAGAACTGACCATTCATTCTAGAGCCAATCCTAACCATTCATTTTGGGTTGAATCCAACCATGGATCATAAGTAGATTTCATGTATCGTTGGGACCAAACAAATGAATTTGTTTCGGTGACTCGTCGGGTTAATGGATTGTTGTTGATGTCTTAAATCTGTAAGCAAAAGCGTCTATTGATGGGATTGACAGATCATTCAAAGCCATCGAGCAAAGGTCAATTCTATCAATAGGTGCTTGATGCTATCAGAAAAATTCAGAAAAATCTATGTTAGTTGTTGGAACATTTTTGTGTTACTACTCGATGTCATCAAAGGTATTTGATGCCATCGATAGATCGTTGATGCCATCAAAGTCTCATTAAAGTCTCATCGATTGGCCCTACAAAATTGTGTAAGTACGGAATTTTTTTCCTATTCCAATTGAGACACTTTATATATCGGATGTAATCGGGATTTGGGAGTAGTAGAAGAGTCTAAGGCTTTCTAATTCTATCCTAAGGGTTTCAAGGGTATAGAGGCTTGTTCAGATCAGTAACACACTATCTCTTGTAATTTCTACTTTCATAGTGCATACTTGTCGCTTTATGCCATGGTTTTTCCTAAAAGCGTTTGTCTACATAATATTCAGATTGTTTGTTTTTAGACTTAGTTGTGCAATTGTGTGTACTTTGCTTAATTTGTTTCTGTATGCTTTCGCGGTTCCCTGACAAGTGGTATCAGATATAACGCTGAGAAATATATCAAATCTAAAAGCAAGGTATTAATGGTATCTAACCCGAAGTTTAATGTAGAAAAATACTCCAGCAAAAATAAATTTGAACTATGGAAAGTTAAGATGAATGGTATCCTAGTTCAGAAAGGATTGGATGAAGTTCTCTTTTAAAAGCGACCAGAATTTATGACTGAAGATTAATGGAGCAAGATGGATAAGAAAGCTAGAACTTTTATCGAATTGTGCTTAATAGATGAGGTCCTCTATAAAATTGCAGCGAGTACAAGGGCCAAATTAGATAATATCTATGCGAAGAAATCTCTTAAGAATTTTTCGTACTTGAAGCTTCATTTGTCCAATCCGAAGATGGTGGAGGGGGTTGATGTTGAAGTCCACATTAGTAATTTCAACAGGATAATTTACAAATCGTTGGATGTTGAGGAAACGATGAAAGATGATGATCAAGTAATAACACCCCAAACTTTTCACTATACGAGTATTGAAAGTTCTCGAGTGTTATCATTAAATTTAACTTAGAATGTACATGTGTATAATACCAAATTAGCTTATCCTAACCTTAACTCTATTCACTAACCGTTAGGAATAATCTCTATCCATAGATCAAGCCATCCGACCGTTGATTTTAAGATAGGACCATCATGTATCTAAGTATTCTAACCCATCCATGGTAACAAATCATTCATTCAAATATTTACTGCTAGATGGAGACATCTGACGGTCAACTTTGATTTTGGACCACCCGATATAGTAAACTAACTACTTGACCTTTACATCTGCTCATATATATATATATATATATATATATATATATATATATATATATATATATATATCAAATTGAGATTCTAATCCGTTCATTTCGTTCACCACATATGAATATGCTTAACCCACCATTAGAATCACAATATGAGAAACTCACACATGTGAACAAATCACTCGAATATAAACACAACAATGTCCTACCTCTTTATCACTTCAAAAACACACTTATATTCAACCTTTTACAAAACTGATCGTACATACACCTATATACATGGTCAGATTACTAATCATCAAGCCTTCCTATTTTTAGCATGTCATCTAACCATCCATCGTATTCGGATCCCCCAAATGGGCTATCAAAATATTTGGATAATTTAGTCATTATGAAGATCTTAGGTTATATGTCCTAACCATTGGGTAATGTTTCAACTAGATGTGTATAACCACAATTCTGAAGCACGGAGTGTGTTAGCCATTTAAAAGAGCATCTTGACATCCTTGGGAGATCAAGGCCCAAACTGGACTGATGAAAAGAGCATGGAAAATAAAGAATGCCCGCCAAATTTCAAGACATTCAGATGGTGCATTTTGACATAACGAATGTTAGAAGTTGGTTGAGAAATGGACAACAAAATTGTAAATACTTAATGCCATTGCATGCCACCATTGACACTCAATCGAACCATGTGACCCACTTGATCAATGGATTAGTTCCATTTTCAAACTCATATTCTAACATGGCATGTTAAACTTGGTGAACATAATGAATCGTGCTACTACAAACACCACAGTAGACTTCACAAAACAATCATATTTACATATTCTAGCGAACTCATGTCACACGTCTCCACAAGAAGAGGTTTTAACGTTGTGAGTCATTCATGCACTTCTTAAAAGTGTGGCCCACCTAAGACTTGGATCTACTTCATATTTGGGCCTGTGGCCCAACAAAACCTTACAAAACTGATAGAGGGAGTGGATTTCCTGAAAGGTCGTCACAAGTGGACCCCACCTAATCCAGTAACCAAACCAAGTTTGGCATTCCCACTTTATACGCTGTAACAGCATCTGAGAAGCACGTTCATGAGAAAGTAGTCCATCAAAAACTCCCCAGCTCATCTAGCAGATTTGACACTACGCCAAAATCGCGGATTTACGACGGACCAAATCCGTCGTAAAACCAAATAAATGACGGATTTCGTCCGTCGTTGTTTACTGGGTCATTTTTTTTTTCAATGGATAAAATCCGTTGTTTAATCTGCAACAGATAAGGTTCGTCACATCATAGCGACGGATAAGATTCATCATAAAAAATAAAAATCCATTGATAAAATTCAAAAAATTAGTCGTCACTGAAAACATTAGCTACGGATAAGGTCCGTTGCTAATATGAGTAAGCGACGGACCTCAAATTTGTTATTGATTTTCAACGGTCAGAAATTAGTTACGGATAAGGTCCGTCACTAATATGAGTAAGCGACATACCTCAAATCCATCGTTGATTTTCAATGTTCAGAAAGTAGCGACGGATTTGGTCCGTCGTTAAAATATCTGTAAATACAAAAAATATCGATAAATTATTATTATTCTTTTTTTAATCTTGCACCTGATAGTCATTCAAAAAATAATTCACACTATTGTTTGATAAGAATCCTATTCACAAAATTGGTAACAACTCAATTCAATAAAAGGGGAAATGACCCAAGTGGCCCACTCCAACAAAAATTGACTGTAAACTTCCTAACTAAACACTTCCCCCTCCTAAACTAGGACCCATACAAAAGAAATTAACTGAAACTTTAATTGTTGTCTATGCCTTGCCTTGAATTGGCTACTTAGTATCTACTCTTGTTCAACCTTCTTTTGAGCCCTTCCTACATATATTACAAACAACCAAATTCAATCTAAGAAAAGACTAGTTTAGTCAACCCTTCATATATTTCAAATAACCAGCTCAAATCCATGAAAAGTGAATAGTTTAATCAATTGAAACCAATTAACAAAATAAAATATTAGAATTCATTCTACCCATTAGAGGCTCAGGTAAGAGTGTTTCTTAACTTCATAGCATTCACTGGGAGAGCACAATACAGTTTGAAAAGATCTTTAGATGTTGAAATCAATACATAACAGTGCAATGCAATCTGCATTTAATGCATTAGTGTCTAACGACATGACCAAATGAAAGTGTAGGAACTCAGAAATTCTTATTTCCCAACAATCTGAACTCTTTTACAAGCAGGGATAATGCATCAAGTTCAGCTAAGTTGAATCGTAGGTTATTGTCCAGCTAGTGGACAACTTCTAACCTGTCATGCATTCAGCATCCAACTTGTCCAAAAGGTGGGCCTACCATGAGGAGCACTGTCACGCCCCAGACTCGTAACCAGACTCACGAAGAACCCGATGGCCAGTTCTGACTGTAACAGCTTTCGTAGTACCCCATTCTCGACTCCTGAGACAGGTCCCAGACTCAGCAACCGGACTCACAAAGAACCCGATGGCCGGTTCTGATCGCAACAGCCTCCATAGTACCCCATTTTCGGCTCCTGAGACAGGTTCCGATCCTAGGATCCTACAAGGAGGATTTTCATAATAGTATAATCATTCCAATACGAGCATACCCAAGATCACAACAAGTACATCCGGGAATAATAAAAGGCACACATTACAAAATCTACTAAGAATTTGAACTTTGACAAGTTTACATAAGATCCAAAAGGACATACATAAGATGATAGAAAAAGAGATAGAAATCAGCAACACTGGAGTCCTCAAGCGCAACTCTACTCCATGCTCTGCCGCTACGATGCCTGCCTAGGCAATGTATGAAGGGACTTCTACAGCCAAATGCAAATGCGATACAAAGTAATGTCAATGCCCATATCCAATCCACATATCAAATACATTTCCAGTCATAAGGAAATCACTTGAGTCCATTACTCTGCTGAATGACTGCCGCTTTACAGACCCGCGCAGTTAGATGAGCATAAGAGACTTCACTACCTGCCTGTGGACAGCCAATCACCAACAAGGCCTGACGGTAGCGGACCCATTTCACGAGCTGGTCAGACTCAGCCTAATAATGGCCTCCCTT
Source organism: Magnolia changhungtana (assembly GCA_030180095.1). Lineage (NCBI taxonomy): Eukaryota > Viridiplantae > Streptophyta > Magnoliopsida > Magnoliales > Magnoliaceae > Magnolia > Magnolia changhungtana. Next base: position 153,103 of record JASAUF010000066.1, on the reverse strand, counting down.
ATAGGTGGATAAGGCCTCATCCCTACCCAACCGACAACACAACAGTGGGAGTCATGGCCTAACGGTATAAGGCCCTTGTGCGCTCATAGTTTTCACTCAGTCACGATGTTGGGGCATTCCCTTGGTACCATAGAAGTTTTGAAATTTTCACCCATGGGCATCCTATCCACCCGGTATGCTTAAGTAATATTTTCGGTGTCCACACATACGGCCATCCACGAATGTCCCTGTGGAGGCATGGCCCTGATGAAGCAAGGGTGGTATCACCATAAAATGCGATGTCAATGCATGAGTCACACATAAATCATGCACTAGTTGCAGGCACACAATGTGCACGAGGGGAGAAACTCCATCCCTCAATGACCACCATACAATGCAATCAATTCATACAGATGATGCATATGGGTCACAATGATGTAAGTGTGCTACCTGTGGAATGTATTCCTCCTTCCCAAGGACGGACAAGGAAAAGATCTATGGACAGGTAATCTAAGGAGAAATGAAGTTCTCTTAGTGTGGGCCCAACAATTTGGGATGACCCACAAGCTAGGGGAGTCCTAAGGCCTCAAAAAGGGAACGGGCCTAGCAAGGTCCAAGGTGGGCCTTCAACCACCTATAAGGTTCTTATGGGCCTACCTTAGGGCCACCAGGAGGACATCTAACCTCAATTGGGTCCCAAAAAGGTAGCCTGCTACGTATGTAAAGAAAAGTCCAAGGCCTAATCAATTCATGGCCTAGTGGGCCATACACTAAGCCCAATACATAGGCAACATGGTAGGCCCTTAAGCAAGGTTAGGGCCCAACCATAAGGGTCATGAGTTCACTCATTGTGGTGGGCCTAATGGGCAGCCCATTATCCCAACATATGGAAGATCCTTATATTTAACACAAGTAAGTTGGGCCTCACATCTCGGCCCAAGTATGAATTTATTATAGTGGGCAAGCAAGGGCCCAACTACTTGAGTATTTGGCCCATAAGACCCACCACAATAGCGTGGTAAATATAGGACCCAAGGGTCCAACGGGCCTATCAACAGTTCCAGCCCAACCAAGGTTATAAGGCCCATTAATTAACTAGAAGACTTGTCCAAGGAGAATCCAATTGGAATGGGCCTTTAATCATGCACTAATTAAGCCCAAAAATAAAATTAAAATGGAAAGATAACTGACTTAAATCCTCCTCAAATCTAGTGGGCCATAGGCAATAATTATTGGGCTTATTGCCAAATTCTAGCCCACCCATTTTTCTGGGTTAGTTTGAATCCAACAACAAAAAAAATTAATTTATAGTAGATGGAATTCCTGATGGCCCACATACATAATAGTGGGTCCTACCAGATGAGAGGGGAATGTATAACACACATTAGAAGTGGGCCATACTGCTGGAATACAGGCCTAGCAATAGCCCAAGGTAGGGCATCCCATGGTGGGTAGTCCTACGGCCCTGGGTATTTGGCCCAAAAATGATCCAAATTTGCAGGCCACACCACGGTCAGTAAAGGGGCCCGATGCCTTGAAAATTTGCAGGATGGTCCTTCCATAAGTGGGCCATAACTCCACAAAATTTCACAATTTTTGGACGGTCAGAAGTATTTTAATTAATTTAAATGAAACAGACTATACAGAAAATCTGGTTAATCTAGACGTCCGAACGTGATGGGCCAGTCCGGCCCTAGCTACGGTGTGCACAAGGGTTCATTGGTCCTAAAAATTTATAGGTGGGTCCCATCATGGGTGGACCACCTCCATGTAAATTTTCATAGCTCATGTGCCCTTCGTTATTCTCGAATGTATTTGCTCTGATGCCAACTCTTGTCACGCCCCAAACTCAGCAATCAGACTCACAAAAAACCCGATGGTCGGTTCTGACCGTAATAGCCTCCGTAGTACCCTATTCTCCTCTCTTGAGACAGGTTCTGATCTTGGGATCCTACAAGGAGGCTTTCCATAACGGTGTAATTATTCTAATACGAGCATACCCAAGATCACAATAAGTACATCCGAGAATAACAAAGGGCACACATCACAAAATCCACTAAGAATTTGAACTTTGACAAGTTTACATAAGGTTCAAAAGGACATACATAAGATGATAGGAAAAGAGATAGAAATCAGTAACACTAGAGTCCTCAATCGCACTCTACTTCACGCTCTACCGCTACAACACCTGCCTAGGATCTCCTACACGCATTAATCGTGCATAAGCTTATAGAAGCTTAAAGGGTGGTGTAAGTGTGTGATAATGGTGCACAGAAGAATAGTAGGAGGTACAGAGAGGAAAACATACTCAATGAGAATATCACTAGCCTTACTAAGGCTTATCATGAATACGATATAATGAGTACTGGACGCCATACCAAGGCAATGCATGAAGGGACTTATACAGCCAAATGCGAATGCGATGCAAATTAATGTCAATCATATCCAATCCACATATCAAATACATTTCCAGTCATAAGAAAATCACCGGGGTCCATTGCACTGATGAATGACTGCCGCTCTACAGCCCACGCAGTTAGACGAGCGTAAGATATCTCACTACCAGCCTGTAGATAGCTAATCACCAACAAGGCCTGATGGTAGTGGACCCATTTCACGAGCTGGTGCCTAATGGTATTAGGCCCTCGTGCGCTTATAGTTTTCACTCTGTCATGGTGTTAGGGCATTCACTTGGTACCATGGAAATTTTGAAAAATTCACCCATGGACATCTTATGCACCCGGTATGCTCAAGTAATATTTTTGATGTCCACACATACGGCCATCCACGAATGTTCCTATGAAGGTAAGGCCCTAATGAAGCAAGGGCGGTATCACCATGAAATGCGATGTCAATGCATGAGTCACACATACAAATCATGTACTAGTTGCAGGCACACAGTGTGCACGAGGGAAGAAACTTTATCCCTCAATGACCACCATACAATGCAATCAATTCATACAGATGATGCATATGGGTCACAATAATGTAAGTGTGCTACCTATAGAATGTATTCCTCCTTCCCAAGGAGGGACAAAGACAAGATCTATGGACAAGTACTCTAAGGAGAAATGAAGTCCTTTTAGTGGGGGCCCAATAATTTGGGATGACCCACAAGCTAGGGGAGTCCTAAGGTCTTAAAGAGGAAACGACCCTAGCAAGGTCCAAGGTGGGCCTTCAACCACCTATAAGGTCCTTATGGGCCTACCTTAGGGCCACCAAGGAGGACATCTAACCTCAATTGGGTCCCAAAAAGGTAGCCTGTTACGTATGTAAAGAAAAGTCTAAGGCCCAATCAATCCATGGCCTAGTAGGCCATACACTAAGCCCAATACATAGGCAATCTAGTAGGCCCTTAAGCAAGGTTAGGGCCCAACCATAAGGGTCATGAGTCAACGCCATTGTGATGGGTCTTATGGGCCAAATACTCAAGTAGTTGGGCCCTTGCTTGCCCACTATAATAAATCCATACTTGGGCCGAGATGTGAGGCCCAACTTATTTGTGTTAAATATAAAGATCTCCCATATGTTGGGATAATGGGCTGCCCATTAGGCCCACCACAATGAGTGAACTCATGACCCTTATGGTTGGGCCCTAACCTTGCTTGTCAGTTGTATTAACATCTTCAATTTTTCTATAACCATCACCATTGGAATCAATCATGTATTCTGTAAAAGATACAAAACTTGAAAATGCCCATAGAAGTGCATAATGCAAATGCAAGTTCCCATCTCTCTATCCTTCAATAAAATCAAACATCCACACGACTCCTTCGTATTCTGTTACGGACCCATGTGTCCAAACATGCCTCTGACACTCACGTGCATCCCACTATTTTTATTTTTTATTTTTATTTTTTTTTAAAAAAAAGAAAACCAGCATTTGGATCATGAAAAATATTAGGTTTCCAGTAAAAATTCGGCCAATATTGCAACGAGTCTCTGCTTTTATATATAGTAATCTAATTAATATATATGGGAGCTGATCCAGTACATATGGAAGCATGAAAAGTACCATGCCCTTGATGTCATTGCCGCATTCCTAGCATAAGTGGATGAGAAAAGAACCGTTCATTTTGTAGGCCCAATAGTAAGTGGACAATAGACCGAAAAATCACTCTTTGGCAAACCAAACCCTTTATACAGTTGCAGACAACGGTCAACGCACTACGCTAAAATTGCTGTTTTGCGACAGACTAAATCCGTCGTAAAACCAAATAAACGACGGACTTCGTCCGTCGCTGGGTCCGTCGCTATTTACTGAGTCATTTTTGGTTTTACGATGGATTTTATTCGTCATTTAATCTGCGAAGGATAAGGTCCGTCACATCATAGCAACGGATAAAATCTGTCGTAAAAAATAAAAAATCCATCGGTAATATTCAAAAAATTAGTCGTCACTAAAAACATTAGCGACGGATAATATCCGTCGCTAATATGAGTAAGCGACGAACCTCATACATCATTGATTTTCAACGGTGAGAAATTAGCGATGGATAAGGTCCGTCGCTAATATGAGTAAGCGACGGACTCAAATCCGTCGTTGATTGTCAGTGTTCAGAAATTAGCGACGGATTTGGTCCGTCGCTAAAATATCTGTAAATAACAAAAATATATCGATAATTTATTATTAATATTTTTTTAATCTTGAACCTGATAGTCATTGAAAAAATAATTCACACTATTGTTTCATAAGAATCCTATTCACAAAATTGGTAACAACTCAATTCAATAAAAGAGGAAATGACCCAAGTGGCCCACTCCAACCAGTAGTTTTCATTTTTTTAAAAAGTTCTAAATCCTTTAAAAAAAACTGTAATTTGCAGATGAACTATATTCTGTTCGTGAAATAGAAGTGAAAGGAAAGAAGAGACATACCTTCTCTGAAATTTGTAGTTATCTCTGCATTTTTCTATTTGGTTTGTTACGGATTTCAGTTGTTCTAGATCCGACATAGCTTCAATGGCGGAACACTGAAATGGCAATGCAAAACCTTCTGACAAAAATGTTGTTGGGGCACCCAGTGCTTACACGATCAATCTTGATAACTTCCAGAAGCGGCTGAAAGTGTTCTATTCTCACTAGAAGGAACACAAAACTGAGTTCTGGGGTGCTTATGATGTGCTTGTAATTGCTAGTCCCCCAGCGTCTGATGATCTACATGAAATACGATCTAGCTTTAGTAAAGCATCATCATGTCAATGCGTGACCTTTTTAAGCCTGAATTCTCGCCATTTTGTTTCCTTTCTCCAACACTCTTCAAAATTTGTCATTACATCATAAGCAGCGGGGCCTTCTATCTTGCAATGTAAATCATGCCATGGTCATTTAGGACACCGACCACGAGCCCGTCATGCATTACAGGGCAAAAAGCAGAACTATCAAAAATTAATCTCCCACCTATAACCCAAATATAGAAAACAATCTGACAGATACTCATTGGAAATAGCATGTTAAATGCCTATTTCAGCTTTCATTTATCAGAAGTTTTGTAACATACTGAAGTAATCAAGTTCAAATTACCATTGTAAGGACCTTTCTCAACATTCAGATGACAAAGCAGTTTTCAAGGAGAACTCAAGCGAGTTTTGTACACAATCATCTTAAACTATCATTCTAACAACAAAAAAAAAAAAAAAAAACCCACCGACCGAGATGAGAAAGAGACAGTCGTCCCTATAACAAAGCACAACTGACTTGAAGACATTGAGGTGGAAACAACATTTGCACATGTTTGGATTCTACAATAGAAGATGCAATGTATAAGCATCTCAATCGATGTATCAATTATGAACTAACAAAAATAATACCACTCTAAACTAACTTTAAAAGAAACACCACAAGTAAGAAATGTTTGATGAGAAGTAACCATATCGACACCTTTCGGACATTAAAAGAGTGTATAAGATCACCAGGCGGATTGTTCGTAGTAGACTAGCTGAAAAACAAAAAATAAATTGGCAAGTATCCACCATGAAAAATAGAAGTAAGAAAAACTCAGTAATTGAAAAACCAAGGCTCCAATGAATCAAAACAGTAGCTTTTCTTTCCAATGTCCAATAATCCTCAAACAATCCCTAATCTAAGTGCCAAAACCAGGCTCCTTTAAGAAAAAATCGCCTGGGGCATGGCTTTAAAAACAGGTCAGCTTGGCAATAACCATATAAAATAAATAAATAAATAAATAAAAACAAAACACTTGCCTCACTTTTCAGCAGCACCATCTTTACAAGCAGCAATTGACACAACCAATATAGCATTTGCACCAAGTTCCCCCTGCATCCTGAAATGTTGCAGTCCAGATATTATAATTGATAAAGTGGGCATGTAATGAATTTCAATTTACCTAAAAAGAAACAAAGATTTTCTCTGCATTGGTATATCTATATCATCAAATAGATCAAGTGGACTGAATCATATTGAAAGAAGATACACAGACCCAAAAGAGTGAATTTCAGTTTCAAAGCAATTTGCAAATATGCAGATTTTTTATTACGATGATAGTTAGCTAGCAGTGGCACCCATTACAAAGTAAAGAAGAAGTGTTGGGCCCAAGTGCATGCTTGGTCTAGGGCTGCAACTTGGGTTCAGACCCAAGTTCTGGTTGGCATCATGGACACCTATCACAATAACATGACAACTGAAGATTCCATTAGATTACAACACCAAATGTGTAATCTCACGTTAGGCCTAGAGCCATAGGGCCAAAAAATCAAGCTGACCTATTATTCAAGTGGGCCACAATAAAGGAAACTGTTGGGAGAGAGACGGGCACCCTTAAATTTGCAGGGTTCACCATGATGATTATTTAAAATCCATTTAAATAATATACTAGCAACTATATGTAATGCCTTATTTACTCTAGTGGAGATCATGCCATCCATCCACATTGCCACTGTAGCATAAGAGAATAACTGTAAAATTCTTTGGAAAAAAAAATTTTGAATTCCTTAAAATTAGATGAAAATTGGTTTGCTCAAATGTACATGACAATGGATGAGAAATATTACTTTCTGAACAATGGCATCAACATTGCCAATGTAGTGGAAGAGAATGCTACCATCAACTGATAAGTAAGAAAACTTAAACAGGAAGTTAAGAATATAGTAACATGAAATGGCACATAATGTAGTTCAAAAAACCAAAACCTTGCATCAGATAGATTACTTATGATAAGAACATGTGGATTTGCATACCCAACCTACCATCAGTGCCTTTCCCATTTCTGCTCAAGAGTCCAGTGCTAATAAGAAACCCACCCACTAAAATCCAGTTAGTACAAATGAATTAAAAAACAAAAAAGAAAAGAAAAGCTAAAACCAATTCTTGAAAACTCTTCATGCATGAGATGGCTTGTAAATAAGAAGATACACTCCTGGTTTGAATCATCTAACAAAACCTTCTCAAAAACTCCAAAGGGCAGGGCAACTGATGTTGGAATTCCTATCAAGAAGAAGGTTCTTGATTCATCCTGCATCAAGAAGAAGGTTCCATATTAAAAGGAGATCATTTAGAAAAGCAGTAAAGATGCTAGAGTTCCAGAGACTATTCCTAACCTTTCCAGCAGGAGACGCGAGAAATCTCAAACGTTCAGCTTCACTAGGGTCACAAGCATGAGCAGCTAATGCAAGTAGAGCGGCCTAATACGATGCATCCATACACGTAAACATTGTGATTCTTAAAGAATATTGATTACAATATGGAAACAGGAGAAAGTAGGCTAATGTATAAACTAGCACGTTACATTCATAAACTTGAGTGAGAGTAAAATACTTAAGGCCCCAATTAGACTACGATACTCATATGGATCAGGGAGAGGCTCTCCATCATTATGAGAAACCTAGAAGAAATGACAAGAATAGTGGTAGACCAACTCACCTGAAGCTTTGAAGCATTATACATTAGTATGGTGAAAATCATGCTTACAAGTCCAGCTTCCTTTGCAATGTTTCCAGATACAAAAAATTTCAAAGAATTAGGCCAATGTTTACACTGAATAGAAAATAAACAAGATGTGTCATGAAAGCTTACAGGATATGGTGGGTTTGTTCATAGTTTCCTCGTATTCATGTGAATTTGTTTGGAAGATATATCCAGATTTATCTATTGCATACCGATACATGCAGACTTTCTTTCCATAAGAGGTACTTATATTGCTGCTGCTTATGTAACTAAATCACAAGTTAAGAAAACAAAAGTCAATGTTTTAAATTCATTTTTCGACATAATCAACACCCAAACAATACATCATGACTTGAAGTGTATATTTAGAAGCAAGGAAATTACAATTTGGTCATTTCAGTTTATAAGTACAAATAATTGCAATTTGTTTTGACAACACATCCAAACATTCACATCAAAATAATAACAAACCATCCAAGTAAAATGATAAAATCCAACAACCAGTCTCCAACATCACTATCTTAATCATGTTCTTTCGCATCTCAACACTTTCTAGTAATAGAATTACTCTCTATTACTCGGACACACCTGCATGTGGATGGCAGGGTTGCCATGTGAATTTAGCAAACCTCAACTTTTTCCTTTCCAATAGAGTCAGCAACACAATTAAAAGAAATACTAGGAATCTACACATGACATGATGGTTAACTATGAAGGGCAATAAGATCACAGGGTTACTAAAATTGAAACCTCCTAGATAACTAATAATATTGAAATTTGTCATAATAGCTGGAATATCATGAAAGGATTCATAAAAGCATTGTTTTATACAAGGCAACCAATCAAGGAAGTTCTCTAGCTATGCATTTTTATATGAATTGTGACTAAGATTCCTGCACTTGGAAAAAAGATCGGTTGGCAACCACTAAAAAAAAAAAGAAAAAAACAAAATTCAATAAATGATGTTTGACAATTAGAATCTGAATGCATCAAAGCTACCCCTTTTGTTGAATTGAAGGCAGATCATGGGAATTCAATTAGAAGTTGGCCCCCCAATGCGCCAACCCAATTTCACACAGATTCCCAATTTTGACTTTTGTGTATTTGAGATAATATATTTTCATAAAAAATAAAAATAAAGTGACACTTTCAACACTCTGTAGGAATTGTTCATACATATTAGAGGTGATTTAGTCAAGAAATACAAAATGAAACAGCAAATAAATAAACAAATTAAAAATATCTAATTTGTCAAACTTCTAAATCACCAAATGTAAAATGAGACACATGCAGACATGAAGTGGTTGCTCTAATTGTTATTTGGTAAATTGATGAAAAAGGTGCAAACATTATTTGGTAAATCGAAATGAAGTGTGCTAACTAAAATATCATGTTGCAACTTAATTATTGCAATCAAAATCGGTCTATACCCACAGTTACAACACACGCACACTCATGTTGGGGTAAAAACTAATCCTTCCTAGTTTACTCTAACCTCCCACAAATTGAAAATATTGTTGGGTTTAGGATATTATTTCACAATCTGCAAAATTGCTTTTTAAAAAATATTTTTTTTTTCATGCTTCTTCAGCTTAAAAACCAACAAATAACTAGGCCAAATGAGCATTAGTACAGATCATAGGAAGTGGTATCATGAGTTCAGCGCTTTGTGGCCATACCCAAAGGCAGCAATATGGCTTCTAACCTTCTAAGAAAGACAATAATCTTGGATATTATCTAGGGATACAATGATCTCTTCGAGTTAATCAAAATCCAACTAGCAGATAGGTGCCTGCTTGTCATGAGCATACCACATCCAAACAGAAAATACAACAAAATCTCTCCCAAATTCCCAATGTGATCACTAGTCTCACGACATTCCTCTCGTCATTTGGGCAACGTTTGACAGTCCTGATGTCCGTATAAAATTTCAACAATTCAGTCATATGATCTGAAAGTTTCAGATTTTAACATGGGTAACATACATACGAAAATGATAAATAACAATGCAATGTAAAAAGAATACTACGTTGAAGAGTTGAGGACTGACAAAACAATTAAAACCACCCGTTTCCAGATTTAGGACCTGTGCAGTAACCAGTGGGTCCCATCATTTAAGGACTGGGTCGGGAGTAAGTAGAAATCAAATTCCTCTTTACAAGTAGTTTGTATAAAAATAGAATTGTCTCCATCATGATTAGAACAAGATATAACAATATAAGTTTGGAAATTCTACACAATCAAACCCACTAAATTGTGGAAATCACTATATCTTTTTTTCTTTTCAAAATAAAATTGTAGAACAATCCTGACCTTTGATTCTTGGGCACTTGTTTGATGAAATGGGACACTTGGATCTGCATCACTTTTTGGATGATGACCTAAAATGTGTTGGAAAAACTGATGGACAGCATGCATATAAAACACATACAGCTGGTGGTTTCCCTGAAGCCCCGATAGGCTGCACTATCATGACTTGCATGTGCATGCGGATGCCTAACTTGCGCTGAGGGCTACATGGAACAAACATGCATCACATCCACTTTGTTCATCAGCTGGGCCACCATATTTTTACCATGGATTCTAGAAATATCTCAAATAAAATGCCTAGGTGGACCACACATGCCTAAAAGCTCACCCACATGAGTCTTGGAATGTCTTGAATTTTGGGAAATCCATTCATGGTGGTGTCGTGTGTCTAATGAGTGGATTGGATGGGATATACACACCATGACTGATCCCACACACGATTTGGAGGATTTTAATACCCATCTCACATGTTTCACATGGTCTAGCCAACCTGAGGTTTGGTCCCATCTCATCTTCATCATCGAATTCTTTTCTAATTATCTCCACCCACATCCTTTGGGGCCTCCTTCACTCTTTTAGAGCCTTCGACTTGAATTATGTCGCTCCTACACAGTGCAATTCTCGGTCTTGATCAGTCGAGATCAATCTAAGTATATATATGACCGATCACTCTAGAATCTAGATATATATGGTCAGTCCAGCTGCAGATCTCATACATGAGGTGATACAAATATACTAAATGGTAATTGAGGCCTCATGCAATCAACATATGCATGACCATATACACTTTTTTAAAACCATTTTCGGAATGGCGGCAAGAGATCATCCATACATGTGACATACACGCACATCAGTCCAGACACCTGAATGGTGGGCCCCATTGTCGAGCAATAGTGCAGAAGAGAAAAGAAAAGGGAAAGAAAAGTAAAAGCTCTTTTTACAAGTTAAAAAGGCTAACAGCCAAGATACTGCAAACTTCTAACATTGGGCCGCCCCATGAAGCGGTCTACCAATTGGTCCAGAAGAGCCACATTTTTTTTTAGAGTGCGACGGAACCATGTAGTAGTGTAAAGAACGGTTATATCCATACGAACGGTTACAACACTTGATGTAAACCATGTGTCCACTGGGTCCCTGGTCATGGCTCAGTTGTAGACTTTGTGCATTACAACACTCAGGTCATGGGTTCAACAAACCATGTGGTGTGTGTTAAAAAATTGGTGGAGCTCTGATTCATTGCCATTTTTGGACAGTCAAGATATGTTCAGAGCAACGGTCCACAAAAGAATGGTTATAAACTGCCAGTGGCTGCATTTTTGGCAATTGCACCCTTGAACGAAAACAATGGGCAGTTCAGAAAGACTTGCAAGTAAGGTTGTGGTTTGGCCATCCATACCGTTTATTTGATGGGCCTATTACAATTTACAGACTCCCAGATTGGAAGATATTAACGACCTAGGTATATTGACAATTAAGAGAGAGAGCCAAGATCTTCCAATCTGGAAGGTTTTCAGGGCACACCTTGGTCACCATGAGGCTAACCAGAATAATGGTCTGGATCAGCAAACACATATTCTCGAGTTTCGAAACTATGATTTTAAGATCCAAAATCAATTTCTTAAAGAGTGATTACATATATTTCCATGAGGAAAGAACAAATTCATCTATGCAAATCAAATCCTAGCTACAACATTGCAACTCAAATACAACACACAATTCCATGGATCAAAAGGCTTGGCATTTTGAGAACCATACCCATAGGATCTCATAAGCTCTCTTTCGTGCCTGAGACTCCAAGGTCTTGTTTCTTGCTTTCATTGACAGCTGTGGATTTCTCTACAGTGGATCCAATTGAATCTTCACGCTCCTTCTTCAATTCTATCTCAAACTCCTTAGCCGCCTGTAAAGGTCAAGACACAAAAATCACATATGGTGAATATTGAACTCGAGTCAAATGTCTAACTACCCACAAACCAAGCTGCCAGTAGGCATCGAAATTGATAACCAGTACTGACTAACATCCTACTCATAATAAAGCTTTGCTAAGCTCCAAATGCGCGTAATAAAGCTGATGCACAATAGGTCTGAGATCCAATCCATTCATCAGAAACGCACCACTATATTGATGCCCTAGCCCAAAAATCAGTTTGATCCACTGGACAGGTGGGCTACTCTCTGCAAAACATATGTACGGCTTTGAAAAACTTGGCCAGAGTTTTCTAACCCATCCACCTGTTTCCAATATTGGGACCCACAAGCTGACTGGACCAGAAACATTTTTTGCAAAAAACCAACCTGATAGATGGAATGAATCTGGCATGTGTCATGTACATGAGCTTTATTGCACACACAAGTGCACTTAGCAAATCTCATTGATCGTATATTGTCTATTTCATTTATAACTAAATACTCGAAGCTTTGGGAAGGTATTATTGGCTACTGAACCTTCAGAAGCATACATATTTACAAGAAACCCAATTTGGTACCCAAGGCCTTTGGTCATCAAGACCATGGGATTGGACCAAAGAGGAAATAAATTCCCAATTCAAAGATCTTCACGAAAAATAGCTTCTTTTGCTACTGCATCAGCAGGAGAATTTGCCACTATCAATGTTGGTAAACAAAGTAGCCCAGATTTCATTGAACATGAAAACTAATTTCCATGGCTAGGAATTTTACGAAGTAGCCCAGGAGATGAAAGCTAAGTTCCAAGGCTTGGAATTTTTGCAAATTAGCCCATGAGATGAAGTTCAACAAGTCTCCTTCTGCCAGCACCTTTCTTGTATGGTTCTTATAGAGGATTCTAAGTGCTTCTCCAAGGGTACTTTCACTTAGCTTCACAAGCCTCCTCCCAGCCGCACAGACCCAGAAAACATAAGAAAATCTAAAATGATATAAGAAAAACATAAAAAGGAGGGATCTCAGGAAAAGTCCAAAAGGTTGACATAATACCACAAGTCCACAACACAGTCAGTTGTTGTTTAGAAAAAAAAAAGTGTTTTCAGACTTTCGACTTCCAAGTGCCAAAGCTATGAGCCCGAAAAATGACGATAAGCACTCCAAATCTAAACCAATTTTTCAATCAATGTCGATTGTGTCGACATTTATCTCCAACATAACCATCATGGCGAGTCAAGTCAACAACACAGTCAAATTGCTAAAATCCCCAAATCCCTAAAATCCACAAATTGCTAAATCCACAAATCGCAAAATCCCTAAATCGGTATTGAGATTGGGAGAGATTGGGAGAGATTGAGAGAGAGAGAGAGAGAGAGAGAGATACTCACGTTGTGAATGATAGCCTTCAACCGAGCTTAAGAGAGAGAGAGACAGAGAGAGAGAGGGCGTACGTGCGTGGGTAGGGCGTTCAGCAACGCGCGGTACGGTGGAGAGATCAGAGAGAGGGGAGAGAGACAGAGAGAGAGGAGGGAGAGGGTGCGAGAGAGAGAGAGAGAGGGTGCGAGGAGGGTACGAGAGACAGAGAGAGAGAGACGCCCTGGCTAATCCCAAATCAGATTGCGTACTCAGTTACTCGGTATGCTCTTATTGTACACTCAAAATTCAATTGGTCCCACCTTGAATGTATGTGGTCTATCTAAGCCGTCCATCCATTTTTCCATCTAATTTAAGGGGTTGAACCAAAAATTGAAGCATATCCAAAGATCAAGTAGATCATACCATAGGAAACTCTGAGAATAAAGATTTCCACCGTTGAAACTTTTCTAGGCCCCACGGTGATGTTTATTTATCATCCAACCTGTTCATAAGATCATAAAGACATGGATGAAGGGAAAACACAAATATAAGCTTGATCTAAATTTTCCGTGGGCCCTAAGATGTTTTCAACAATAGACATTCAATTCAAATATTTCCTGTGGTGTGGTCCATTTAAAAATTATATATGCTTCAATTTTGGGATCAGGTAGTAAAATTATCTGGTAAAATGGATAAACGGAGTGGATCAGATACATAAATCATGGTGGACCTCGCAATCCGCTTCCCCTGGTACCGTACTCTAAGTTACGTCACCGAGTTCGTTCTGTGGGCCCCACTATTATGTATTTGTTATATCCACACCGTCCATCCATTTTGAGATATCATTTCAAGTCATGAACAAAAGAATGGGGCAGATAAAAATCTGTAGTGGACCCCACCACAGAAAACAGTGGGGAGAGTGATTCCCACCGTTGAAACTATCCTAAGGCCCATCGTAATGTTTATTTGAAATCCAACCTATTCAAAAGTTTTTTAAAAAAAAATACATGAATTAAGGAAAACACAAATAACAACTTGATCTGAAACTTTTGTGGTTAATAGAAGTTTTTAATGTTCCGCATCACTCCCCTAACACCAACCTTGGGGTGGTTGGTGCTCTGTGGGCGCCACCATTATGTATGTATTTCATCCATTACGTTCATCTATTTTTAAAGATCATTTTAGAGATTTATTACAAAAATGAGAGGTACTTAAATCTTAGGTGGACCACACCACATGAAAACAATAGTAATTGGATATCCATCATTAAAAACCTCCTAAGGCCCATTGTACTGTTTATTTGACATCCAATCTGTTTATTAGGTCATACAGCCTAGGTGAAGGGGAAAATCAAAAATAATCTCGATCCAAAACTTTTATGGCCCCCGAAATGCTTTTAACGGTTGATGCTCATTTTTATTATAAAATATTTCAAAAAAAATTACAATACAAATTCTGAATTTTTATTTTCAAAATCTCAAAAATTTTCCTAACCTTTTAATTTTTTTTTTCCTCAAAAATTCCAAAATGTCAATTTTTTTCTTCAAAAGCATCATTTTGTTTTCAACTTTTCAAATAAAAAAATGATATATATTTTTTTTCAAAATCTCAGTGTTTTTAATAATAACTTTTTCTTTTAATTTCAAATTTTTAACATTTTTAATTATTTTTTAAAATCACAAAATTTTTCAACTTCTTTATTTTTCATTTCAAAATGTTTGTTTCTTGTTAAAGTAACGATTCTTTAATATTATTTAATTTTAAAAATTTTAATTCTTTCTAACTTCTCCATTAAAAAAAAGCATTTATTTTATTTTTCAAAATACAAACTATCATTTTCTTTTTGCAAAATATTTTCATTTTTTAACATCGTCAAAATTTTCACATTTTTTTAATTTTCTTTTTCAGGATAATATTATTTTTTTCTTGAAATCAAATTCTTTTTTTTTTCAAAATTATCAAATTTATTCAATA
The DNA here is from genome assembly GCA_030180095.1 of Magnolia changhungtana. Lineage (NCBI taxonomy): Eukaryota > Viridiplantae > Streptophyta > Magnoliopsida > Magnoliales > Magnoliaceae > Magnolia > Magnolia changhungtana. Next base: position 137,683 of record JASAUF010000066.1, on the reverse strand, counting down.
TTCTTTTTTCTTTCCCACAAAATAGATTTTTATTAAATCACAAAATTTATTCTTTAGACCTCAAAGTATCTGTTTTTTGACCTTCTTGCTGATCTTGTTGATCTTTGTTTTTACCCTTTATCAGGGCATGTATGATCTAATCAACAGATTGGATGTCAAATAAACAGTATTATGGGCCTTAAGAGGATTTTAATGGTGGATATCCAATTAATATTGTTTTCCTATGATGTGGTCCACCTTAGGTTCATATCCCTATCATTTTTTCGATCAAGCCCTAAAATGATCGGTAAAAATGGATGAAATTATTTACTCTTCAATCTGGACTAATTCAATTGTCCAAAATGGTTAAATGTTCAATTAGTGTATGTGCCTAATAATTTATTAAAAGATATTTTTTTCACAGATAAATTTCAATTTCCATTTAAAAATAATATTTTTTTCAAAATGTATATTTTTTCTCTTAATTTTTATTTGAAAACTTTTAACAAAATATCATTTTTATTATAAAATATTTCAAAAAATAAAATAACATACAAATTCTGGATTTTTTTTTCAAAATATTTTAAATTTTCACAATTTTTAAATTTTTTCCCAAAAATTCCAAAATGTCGATTTTTTTTCTTCAAAAGCATCATGTTGTTTTCAACTTTTCAAAATTTTTTTAAATTATAAATATTTTTTCAAAATCTGTGTTTTTATAAATAACTTTTTCTTTTAATTTTGAATTTTGAACATTTTCAATTATTTTTCAAAATCACAAAATTTTTAAACTTATTTATTTTTCATTTCAAAATGTATGTTTTTTGATAAAGTATTGATTTTTTAATATCGTTTTATTTTAAAATTTTCAATTCTTTTTCACTTCTCCATTTTTTTTTAAAGCATTTTATTCGAACTTGTCAATTTTTTTTGAACTTCACAATTTTATTTTACTTTTTTTCATATTTCAAACTCTCATTTTCTTTTTTAAAATATTTTCATTTTTCAACATTGTGAAAATTTTCACATTTTTTAAAATATATTTAATTTTCTTTTTCAGGATATTATTTTTTCTCAAAATCAAGTGTTTTTTTTTTCAAATTTATCGACTTTATTAAATATTCTTTTTTCTTCCCACAAAATAAATTTTTATTAAATCACGATTTTTATTTTTTCAAAATCTAATTTATTTCTCAAACATTGTTCAATTTTGTAAACTTCTCAATATTCATTTTCATATGATATTACAAATCATTTAAATATTAGTTTTAAATTAAAAATAAAAATAAAAATTCCACTCATTTGATATAAAAACAAAATAAATTTTCTTTTTTCATTCAATCAATTGTTAAGAAATAATCTTCGATACAAATATGTACAATTAAACCACTGAAATTCTATTAAAAAATAATTATTAGACTATTAAAAAACTAAAATTTCCACCAGTCTAAAAAAAATGAATAAAAAAATTTATGTTAACGCTAGTCCTTTTACGACGGACCATGATCCGTCGGCAAAGACCTTTTACGACGGACCATGATCCGTCGCAAAAGCAGCTGAAAAGCGCGCCACCAGGTATTTCAGGCGGGAATTTGGAAGGGTCGCCAAATTAAAAATTGCGACGGATTTTATCCGTCGCAGTAGTATGAAGGACCAAAATCCGTCGTAAATCAGGTTTTAGCGACGGATTTAGGTCCGTCGCTAAACTCCGCGACGTTCCGCCTACGGATATTCGAGAATGATGAGCGCAGCGACGGACTTTTTTCATTAGCGATGGATTTAATCCGTCGTTAAACCAAGAGATTTTTGCGACGGACTAAGTCCGTCGCAAAGATACGTCGCAAATTGGCCTTTTTGACGTAGTGACGGTTCACATTCAGTGTGAGAAGAGTTCATTTATTAGATGTTCAAGATAATCTGGCTAAGGAAAATTTGCTTAATCTGATAAATAGAAAAGCCCACATGACAAATGGTTTAGATCATCATACACGTACACATGAGGCACTGGATCTCATCACACTATTAAATAATGTACTGATTTGTATAGAGTATTTTTCAGGCTCCGAAAAGTGATAGTCTCTCCACTATCTTAGATGTTTGAAGTGAGTGTTTGAAGAAATGGTTTTTATATTGAATGGTGGAAACTAGAAAGTTCTTTTTACATCAAAAGACAAAGGAGAGAATAAAAGTATAAAAAAGTAATGGCGTAGGACCTTGGGATCAGTTATTTTAGTTGGCTTTGTGCAGGTAGAATTTTTATTGTAGGTTGAAAATGATTGATAGAGTTTTACAAGGTTTGCTAAGCTCACACACACCTCCTCACGCAGGCCACGTGTGGTAAATCTGAGTCGTGCATCATGTTATCTCACCTGTAGATTAACTGACCCACATATATCAACTGATTAGATAGGCCAAAGATGTAAGAAATTAAGACCCTTTATAACAAGTCGTGGGTTAGTAGTCCTTATCAGACTTGGCCACAGCTTTTTCTCACGAATCCTGACAATATGACCATGATGATCATTATGCTAATGATGCCAGTCGTCTATATATATATATGTATGTATATATATATATATATATATATATATATATATATATATATATTTGTTTTTTGTTTTTTTCTTTTTTCATATCTAAGGCCAATCCACATGGTGGGTCTATTAGATGCATGGCTTGGATGTTCTCTACACAAGTATGGCACTAGAACATCAGCACATGTGCCAGCATGGCATGGCAGAGAGGTATAATGTTCAAGCTGTTCACAAAGTGGCACCTCCGAAGATGTTTTTGTGGCCCATGATGTTAAAAACATGTGGAAACATGTGGACGGTTTAGAAAACTCCTGCCAAGTTTTTTTTGTACTTTTATTTCACAAACTGTAGCTACTCAATATGTGGACCAACCTGATTCTTGCACGAGGGCATTCACATGGAAGGAACCATCTGATGGATAGGTGGTACCTATAGTAATGTGCCATGCTAGCACTTGTGGTGGAATGTGCATGAACTGCCTTACACCCATGGGTGGATGTAGAGAAGCTTCGTTTGCAATTAGGGAAATTGTATGATTGCTGAGTTTGATGTTTGATACACAGACATTTGGAAATTGTGCACATGTTAGATAATAGTTCGAATTAAACTGGACAATTTGTTGGTCCCACTGTGGATTGTGCATGATTCTACTGTAGCACATTAGTCTGATGATGTTAAATCATCCAATCTATGGCTCATAAGAAATTTTCAATGATAGGATGATGAGTAGCATTTGAGTAATGTTAGGGCCTATTTGTTAAATCTGAATTCCAAAGTATGAATCTGAAGTCAGAAAACTAATGGTGAATGGATGTTTGGTTTATCCAAAAGGTATCCAGTTCGAAGCTGAAAGGCATAAAAAGTCTCTTCCAATCTGTTTTACTCGGTCTTCCACTCAAAACAAAATGTTTACTATTGAACCTAGTATTATCTACTACATACTAGTAACATACAACCAATATTGGGGCACCATACCATAAGCTACAAAATTTCATGTCCCCCTAAACAAGGCATCCTCCATTGATAACATATATATATATATTATCATAAGTTTTTTATTTTCATTTACATTCACAAATATATTCATCATCCATCAAACTATTAACAACAATTTCAAAAAATAAAATATATCCAACCAACTCTTAATAATAATTTACAACTTAACCTACTGGGAACCGTCATGCACCGTAATGTCTTATGACAGAGCGGGTTCTGAGGAGTTACAAGTTGACCCTAACGACAGCATATAAATGAAGCGATAAAGATATAAATGATTCAAGATTAATTAAAGGTTTCGAGAACTTACATTCACCTCACTCTTATTGCCAAGTAGTCCTGATGAAAATACATCCACAATACGAGAAGGGGAAAAAATAAAAATAAAAAATTGTGGCTGCACCGATATGGTTTAGTATGAACGGCTGCCTACACATCCAATGTTGGATGATTGGGATCAAGCCACTACGTAGTTCTTAATATTTAAATCAGAACATTTTACGCATGAGCAAAGAAAAAATCAAAATAAATCATAATAGAAATGTGTACCTTCTGTCATACATAGGAAGATGAAAAGCTGAAACAAATTACCAGATTAGTCAAGCAAAACTACTAAATAATTCAAGATAAAGATTTAGTCAAATAATATCCAAAATAACCTCAAACACAATCCGCATGTCTTGACTAAATTACAAAAATATGTTCTTGTCTTAGGAAAAGTTTTAAGTAAACTCCTTTAATATCTATGTTTTCATCAGCACTCTAGGGCAAACGAGAACATCACCCACGTCGCAATCGGCTAACGTCTTCTCAATGTCACCAAACACATTTGCACTGGGAACTTCAACAACATCCAATATAACTTTGATGCAATATGGAGGGATGCCTGCATTATCTCTAATCAGACGCCCACATGCAACAACTCGTCTACAAATATCTGTCAAATGACAGATTTGTTCCACACGTAGAAGTGGAGGTGGAGGTGGAGCTGACTCATCACGATGACTTGAGGTCTTGTCAGATCAAAAAAATGCCTACAAGAAATAATTTATATTATTTTCATGGATAAAATAGTAACTATACATTATTCTTTAATTATTAAAATACTTGAGAACCAGCAGTGCCAGGAGATCATTGCATTGGTTGAACTAGAGTATTTATTTGATTCTAAACTTCAATCAAACATTCTCCAATGTTAAGTATCATGTTCTGGCGCATGTCAAATTTCTCGTTGATCTTGTTTTCTAGATGCTCTTTTAATACAATTATCGATGCTTTAACCTCAGCAATTTCACCTATTCCTTCTCTAATTTTATTAATGTAAGTGTAACAGCCCAAATTTTTTCCAACCTGGAATTAGACGTCCTTAGGCGATGGGTCGATCCTAACACCTTATTAACCTGTCAGAACTCAATCCCAAAGTCTAAAACTGTTTTAAACCCATTTCCTTCATAAATCCCACCCTTCACCTCCTTGTTCTTTAAATTTTTCCTAAGTACTTTCACCCTAGACACTATCTTAAACTAGCTAAGTAGTATAACTTGGATCACTCTATATACAAACTACAAAGGACCGAGTGCCACCTCAGACAGAAATCTTATAGGACTAAATCCTTTAAAAATGAGATAAAGTAACTAAGTGTAAAACTATATTAGCTACGAAATCCGCTAGAATCACTTTAAATACGATCCGCAAGACCTAAAACTTGTAGAATCATTGACGCTAGGTTACCCTAAAATCTCGGATCAAACTCATTACCCAACTGCTCTCGGGAGCACGTTGAAACTCCGTATCAAATCTGGACCGTACATTGGGGAGTCCGAATAATACGAGGTTAAGGAATTAGGACCGCCTCGCTGGGCTTGACAACCATATCGGAAATCAAATGCAGACAGTGTCCCACCGCTGTTCGCTTGAGTCTGGAGCGAGAGTGTGAAAACACTTGTTTTCTTTACAAAATAAATATCTCAAATAGTAATCTGAGACTTGTCGCTTGCGAGTCAGTATTAAGCAACCTGACCGTCAGAATCAGGACAAATTACACCCTCGGATCAGGAAAAATTTCATACCCGTGTCAGTGTACTTGGAATCTCCGATCGAGATCCACTAACAGTCGAACTGAAACTGGTCCGCCACGTGCGATCTGAAAATTCGACCAAAATAAAAACTTAACTAAATGTAGATCCGGTGTCAGTGAGCTTAAGTCCGACCTTTAGCTCAAGGGGGGCCACCAGAAGTCCTCCATTGAGCTGAAACCAGCTCACTTTGGTTATAACTTAAGTATACCTTGTCCACAAGTCTATTTCGGAGAGTTTTTAGGCTATATAAGGACCTTAGAAACCTCTCTCTCACAGCCATACGAATTTGAGAGAAACCCTAGAGAAAGAAAAGAGAAAAGAGAGAAAGTGTGGGAGATGTAGGAGAATCTCCCTGCCATGCTCCCCTGCTGCTACACAAGCTGCACCGCCCTATTCTCATCGTTTTCCCGGCGATTCCGGCGTCAATTCTAGGTAAGAAACCCTAACCCTAATCTGTTCTAGGGTTTAGACAGTTGTAGGTTATGAAATAGCTAACCTATTTCATTCCATAGGTTGCCAAACTACCAAATACGGAAGCTTAGCAAACCTATCGACTTCATTACAATTCTACGACAAAAGGTGAGGACTTTAGGTGTATAGGTTATGGTTTTCAATGATTTCAATGTCAGATAATGATAGATTCATGATCTGCATGCAATTGCACATATACAAAGTGCTTTCTATTTTCTGTTTCGATTAAAGACGTAGAATATGGAATTCTACATATTCTAGGTGTTCGTAAAAAATACCGTATACGTATATATTTTGGAAATGTGTTTGACATGATTATTTGTTGTATGAGTATATGATATATGGATAAAATACTTATTTGGCGAAAGGATTCGCCCTAATACATGTTATGCTAATATACACTATGTATGTAGAAATAGTATATTGTAGAAAGTACCGTATAAGTATATAATTTGGAAGTGTGTTTGGCATGATTATTTACTATATGAATATATCATATATGCGTAAATTACTTTCTTGGCGAAAGGACTCGCCCTAATACATGTATTGTTAACATACACTATGTATGTTGAAATAGTGTATTCTAAGTGTTTGTGAAAATGCTTGTGAGAGTAAGTGTTTGGATGATGATGCCTTAGGTAGGTGTTGAGATGGGATTCTCAACTATCTTAGAGATATGTATGATTTCCTCCATGAGGTTGTTTACTTAAACCGCTTACTTGTACAATATATGTGTTGGTATTCCTATTTATGTAGTGCTTTATAACATGCTTTATAACATGCTTTATGACATGCTTACTAACATGCTTGAATTACTTTGTTTATCATGCTTTACTCCACATGCTACGAATAAGGATTGATTAAGTTTGGGACTATGTCTATAGTCCAGACAATCGATACCAGATTTGAGATCGTGGCTGAGATTCATGTCGCCACGTAAGATGTGTTTGACGAACCCAAGTCGTACTTCAATTGGTGACAGTGGTTAGGCCACGTGAAGTGCTTATGCACTTCATGTCGTTCAATTGATTTTGCACTCGAGCTAGTCAGGCTCGTCAAGTAACCCGATGTGTCTAATGTATGTTCACCATGTTTGGTTGCTACTGCTTGAACCTAGGATACCAAACTTACCAGTGGAGTCCCGTTAACCATGGTACCTCGATCCGCTAAGACTCATGAGCTGGGCATGGTGGTATGGGACACCGTGGTCGAGCTGTCGGCCTACGCTGGGGCCATGTGCCTCCCCGTGGTGACCATTGAGCAACCAAACTCGTGAGCCGATTATAGTAGTATAGGACACTATATTCGAGTTGTCGGCTTACACTGGCATAGCCTGGTTGTGGTCCTCAGTCGAGTTGCATCTCAGTCCCATTGTCAATAAGTGGACTGGTCGGGCTTCGAAAATAGACTGCCAGTTGGTAGGACGTTAGTGGAGTGACCTCGAGCATACTCTGAATTTGCGGTGAGGCGACGAGTTTTGCCGCAGTGTAGAGAGTATGAACTAGGCCTGTTTCTGTATAGTGATGAATCGTTAAAGAGGTGATGGGGGAGTGGTGTAACCTTTGTGCGTAATGTACTCGGCAGCCTTTGCAAGTGACCTAGAAAATACACCATCGTCTGAGATTAACTAGGACTGACGACCCTAGAATAGATCATGTTTGGGAATGATACAAGAGAGGTACCTTAGTTTTCCAATCCTGCTGTTTGAAATGGACTAATAACAACTCGATAATCATGCTCATCATGCATTGCATGTGCCTGGAAGATGTGGAGCACTGAGGGATGAAAGCATGCCGCGAACGTAAGATGGTGTCGCACGAGGGAGGGTGTGGTGAGGGCATCCATCATGACTGCATTTATACTTGCATTAATAAGAGTAGTTAGGAGTGTTTGATTATACTGCTTTATCATTACTGCTTAACTGCATTGATAACATGTTAACCTATGCTTTATTGTTCCACTGAGTTAGCTACTCACTCACACGTTACGGGACAGTGTTTTAAAACACCCACCAGACCCTGTATCGGATGCTAGTATTACTGGAGCACAGGAGACTGAGCCCGACTTCTATGACGATTAGGAGTTCTTCTACATACAGTTCGCTGGAGGCTTTGCATAGGTTGTCCAGTGCTACGGGGCTATAGGGTTGATAATTTCAGTTGTACTATTTTGACATTTTGATTCAGAACCAACGTATATATATACGGTGACTTAGTTAGTGTTCATACTCTGAATATCGAGAATGTTTTATTTTATATGTATCTATATATACCTTTCAGTCTTCCGCTACGCTTTATACATGGACCTGGAGTATGAATTACTATTTTTCTAGAATCTCACTCATGTTTATTGTACTAACACAGACAACATTTAATCACCATTACCTATGTTGCATAAGTGATGTTCTGAAACTCGAGAGTTGAGTTACTACTCGACCCTCGATTTTTCAGGATGTTACAGTTGGTATCAGAGCATGATTTTGATTAAACCGAACCTGAGTTATGTTCCCACGATATACGCTGACGCCTTTTGACATAGGAGGGTGCGAGAACAATGTAGAAACAGTCTTAGGCATCCCTGTTTCGTCCAACGACTAGTTCGCTGAAAACGAACGCCGAAATCGAGTCTGTATTCAACCATGGTCGCATGGGTCGATCTTAAAACATTCCTAGGCCGTCTATTGATGAGTCTAGATTACAATCCACCTCACCCCAACTGTTGAAAATCGGTATAATACAGGATAAGCGTGATGATGATAACTACTCCTAATCCTCAGAGCTTCTCTGGACTCCTCACAGAGACTTCTCGAATCCATGAGAAAAGAAAGCAGAAAATAGAAATAAATTCTAATAAATTTGAAATTGATTAATGAATGACTAAAAACGAGTTCACAACCCTTTAAATAGGGATACCAATTAATGGAAAAGAAATCATAAACAAACTACAACTAAAACTCCTAGAATTCGCGACTTACTATAAGGTCGTGATGTCTACTAGTGCGCAAGGTTTTCGGCCAAGAAAAAATAGTAAGTGTCCTATTTGGCTTCACCAAACCGTTCTCCTAACTATTCTAAACCCTTTTCATAATGGGCGTAACTCCTAAAGCCCAACGGATGAAGAGTAATCAAACTAAAATTACTATTTTTAGTAAAACAAAATTGAAACAGGGAAATGACCATCGATCGAGGGGTTTTTCGCAATTCTGGGCTACACAACCTGGCATAGTAGGTTGGTTGGCTTCATTAGCTCGTTTTACCCTAAAATCATATATTATATGTCAGACAACTCATTCCGGATTGTAAGATACGTCCGGTTTGACCCGGAACAACTCGAAACGGGGTCGGGGGCCTACCCACATCAATCTAGGGGTACCCAGGGTGGGACCCAGGGCTTTTTGGGGCCTAGGGGACTGGAGGACCACGCCCATGGGGCAGGACCACAAAAACCAGAAGGTTGGTCGGCGAGGCCTTGCCAGCTTTTGGGCTGGGCCGTGCCCGCGGCTCGGGCCGATCGCCTTTGGTGGTCTTATACACCCCCTGACCTAGCTCCCGTCCCATTTCCATCACCCAAAACCCTACCTCCTTCACAAACTTCCCCTCCAAGCCGTTTTCTCTCTCCTAACTTGCTGTTTCTCTTCAAAATCACCTTTTTAATCGCCCTCCCTAATGATTTCAACCACAACCTACCTATTCCCATCATCTATAGTAGTCCTTCTCTCCCTTCCCTCTCCATTTCTCTCATTTAGACTCCCACACGCCCCTTTAAAGCTCAAAAATCGTGTGAGCTTCCTCACCCACCTGATCTCTCCATTTTCTTTCTTAAATCTCTACCTTTTGGGCCCCTACAATGTCTCTTGGGACCCAAGTCTGTGGAGATCCCATATTTCCGGCCCCTTCTCTCTTTTTCCTTCATTTTCCATGGCCCTTTTTGAAGTCATTACGACCATTTTCTCCATCTCCACCATCCTCTCTCTGATGGGTAAGAGAAAGAGTGCCGCTGATGAGGCTGGGCCTAGTCGCCCTACACGATTAAGGCGGCCGAGAGACACCGCCACTAGCTCGAGCTTTGCCCGGGAATTTCGAACGAAGCGAGACCTTGTTCCCGGATCCCTGCCGAACGAGCTCAGTTGGCGGCACTACCTCATGGAGTGTATGAGGACCGCAGGGTTCTTTTTAAAGCCCAGGTGGATGGACGGCTCTTCGGGAAATACTACTTGTTCGAGCAAGTGGAGGCAGCCCACTGGGGTCCGCTGTTTGAGGCCAGAGGTCGCGCCAATGATGGTACTGTCCGAGCCTTCTACGCCAACATTCATGAGCCTACACTGGAACCGTTGCAGTTCCGGCTCTTAGTTGGGGTGGATCTGTTTACCACTATTGATGTGTGGGTGATTGCGCGGCTTATGAATATGTCCCTTGGTGACGTACATGTTAGCGAACAGAATCTGGGGACTGCTCATGAAAGGGATCGCCGCACTCGGTTCCTTTGTTCCCAGCTGGTTCCGTGGCAGCCAAACAAGAGTCTGCTAGCGTCCCATATGACAGACGAATTTCGTCTACTATATCACGTCTTCACATGCAACCTCTACCCCAGATACAGTTACCGCATTAGGCGGCTTATGTTTTCTTGTTGATGGATGTAGTAGTAGTTGGTAGTATGTTTTAAGTATTTGAAGCTTGGTTGTAATTAGCTCACATGCATCTTCAATCATGATTCATGTAACTTTGTTATCCATGTATTGTGACAATTTTGGGTAAATGAAAAGCATGCAACTTCTTTTACTATGGAGCATGTAGAATGCTTAAGTGCTTGTGCATTGGGTTGATTTGCTTCATCTCACAGGCGCTGCACCCTATGTTGTATAGGGCCTGCAGCGAAAATATATGTGGAGCACAGCACACCCCCTACTCACTGATACGATGGACCAGGCTCCTTCTTAAGGTGATGGTCGCAGAGACCCTAGTTTGGGCCCTGATTGTAGGACTATACCTGAGTCTCTGCCTCCCACTAGTCCTACAGTTGGACTACCCCCTTATGCACCACCGGTTCGCAAGCAGAACTGGGCATCCTCTTCGACGATGTATGAGCCGCAGACCACTCCACCTATTGATAAGTTTGAGCAGTTGTTGTTGATGATGCATCAGCAGCAGATGCGACACCAACACCAGCAGCTTATGGCTGCTATTTCTGAGGCCTTGTCCCAGGGTGGGAGTGCGACTCCACCTTCACCACCTGCACGTCCTGCTGAGACGTAGAGCAGGCCTATCCTCTACAAGAGGCCACCTGAAGATTTGCCTCCGAGGCTTGAGGCTCTGCTGACCTAGCAAAGGCGAGCGAAACGTCGGTGTACGTATTACAACAGAGGGGGACACACTGACCCCCTTTGTTTTACCAAGATGAAGGACAACGGGATTACGCCACCTCAGAAGACCGACCGTCTGCCACCACGTGATACATCGACTCCACCCTTACGACCTGCACCACCAGTGCAGCCATTTTACCACTCGTCTATACCTCAGAGTAGGCCACCTCAATGAACTATGGCAGCACAACCAAATCATCCTCAACGAGCCCGTGTGCATGCGCTTGCCGCTGAGACACTTGAGTCTGCAGCTGCAGTGCCTTTGGCCTTTGAGGTCACTGCCCACATTCAAGGTACACCTATTTTTCCTAATGGTAAACATTGAGTCTATTAAACCAACTCATATGAAAGAAAAAGGCCTAACACTGGATTACTACAAAAGCAATACGGTAACTAGAGGTGACACTTATGTTATAAATAAGGAGGGTTGAAATGAAGAATTTCTACAACTTCGTGTTGCCAATAGGGTAGGTCACTAGATGGTCACTAGGTAGGGGTTAAACCTCCCTTAGATCATTAACATTGAAATTACTGGAATAAAGACAATTAGGGTTCAAGTATTCCATTAATTCGTACTACTAGACTTATCAATAGTTATGAGTTAGTTCAAATAAATAGAGTTAGTGTATTTACAAATGTTAATAGAAACCTTAGCCAATTCTATACTCTTAGAAACCTCTTTAGGATGATCTATTAGGACATGGATTTACCCTGTCCTTGAATATAGATTATAATAAGGACTCTCTTAAACTAAGATCTACAAGGCAACCTTAGAAAGATGATATTTGAACCTTTCAGCGATGGCCATTCCCTAAGCTTTTAGAGTGATCGGACTACGGAGTTACTGAAATATACAATTGCGAAGTATTCGCGACTTGACCCAATTCTCAATCCTGGGCGACTGCCAATGGACTCACTGTTTAGCCGAGCAGAAGACCAGGATCCATCAGGATTAGGAAGAGACACGATGAGCCTTCTACCCTGTCAAGGTAGATGATCAATGTATCGGAATCAAGCCCACTACAATCGTCTCTCCGTATTAGTCAAACATTGAAAACAACTATCTTACTCTAACTAGTGGGAATTATCGTCAAGACTTCAAATAGGTAAAGAAATAAATTGTAGCAAACCATCAGGGTATGAGAAATGGATAAAGAAATAAGTTTTAAGGGGGGTAAACTAAAATGAACCAGACTAGTATATGCCCTACGACGCGTAGAAACTCGAAATCAATCAAACTTAGGCGAAAGAAATAATTATATCTTTCTTTATTACCCTTAACCAATTTCGGGGATGAAATTTTATTTTAAGGGGGGTAGATTGTAACAGCCCGGATTTTTCCCAACCTGGAATTAGACGTCCTTAGGCGATGGGTCGATCCTAACACCTTATTAACCTGTCAGAACTCAATCCCAAAGTCTAAAACTGCTTTTGAACCCATTTCCTTCATAAATCCCACCCTTCACCACCTTGTTCTTTCAATTTTTTTTAAGTACTTTCACCCTAGACACTATCTTAAACTAGCTAAGTAGTATAACTTGGATCACTCTATATATGAACTACAAAGGACTAAGTACCACCTCAGACAGAAATCTTATAGGACTAAATCATTTAGAAATGAGACAAAGTAACTAAGTGCAAAACTAGATTAGCTACGAAATTCGCTAGAATCGCTTTAAATACGATCTGCAAGACCCAAAACTTGTAGAATCATTGACACTAGGTTACCCTAAAATGTTGGATCAAACTCATTACCCAACTGCTCTCGGGAGCACATTGAACTCTGTATCAAATCTGGACCGCACATCGGGAGTCCGAATAATACGAGGTTAAGGAATTAGGACCGCCTCGCTGGGCTTGACAACCATCTCAGAAATCAAATGCAGACAGTGTCCCACAGCTGTTCGCTTGAGTCCAGAGCGAGAGTGTGAAAACACTTGTTTTCTTTACAAAATAAATATCTCAAATAGTAATCTGAGACTCGTCACTGCGAGTCAGTATTAAGCAACTTGACAGTCAGAATCAGGCCAAATTACACCCTCGGATCAAGAAAAATTTCATACACGTGTCAATATGCTCGGAATCTCCGATCGAGATCCACTGACCGTCGAACTGAAACTGGTCCGCCACGTACGATCTGGAAATCCGACCAAAACGAAAACTTAACTAAACGTAGATCCGGTGTCGGTGAGCTTAAGTCAGACCTTTGGCTCAAGGGGGGCCGCCAGAAGTCCTCCGTTGAGCTAAAACCAGCTCACTTTGGTTATAACTTAAGTATACCTTGTCCACAAGTCTATTTCGAAGAGTTTTTAGGCTATACAAGGACCTTAGAAACCTCTCTCTCACAGCCATACAAATTTGAGAGAAACCCTAGAGAGAGAAGAGAGAAAAGAGAAAATGTGGGAGATGTGGGAGAATCTCCCTACCATGCTCCCCTGCCGCTACACAAGCTGCACCGCCCTATTCTCATCGCTTTCCCGGTGATTCCAGCGTCATTTCTAGGTAAGAAACCCTAACCCTAATCTGTTTTGGGGTTTAGACATTTGTAGGTTATGAAATAGCTAACCTATTTCATTCTATAGGTTGCCAAGCTGCCAAATACGGAAGCTTAGTAAACCTATCGACTTCGTTACGATTCTACGACAAAAGGTGAGCACTTTAGGTGTATAGGTTACGGTTTTCAACGCTTTCAATGTTAGATAATGATAGATTCATGATCTGCATGCAATTGCACATGTACAAAGTGCTTTCTATTTTCTGTTTTGATTAAAGACGTAGAATATGGAATTCTACATATTCTAGGTATTCGTAGAAAATACCGTATAAGTATATATTTTGAAAATGTGTTTGACATGATTATTTGTTGGATGAGTATATGATATATGGATAAAATACTTATTTGGCAAAAGGATTCGCCCTAATACATGTTAAGCTAATATACACTATGTATGTAGAAATAGTGTATTGTAGAAAGTACCGCATACATATATAATTTGGAAGTGTGTTTGGCATGATTATTTGTTGTATGAATATATCATATATGCGTAAATTACTTACTTGGCGAAATGACTCACCCTAATACATGTATTGCTAACATACACTATGTATGTTGAAATAGTGTATTCTAAGTGTTTGTGGAAATGCTTGTGAGAGTAAGTGTTTGGATGATGATGCCTTAGGTAGGTGTTGAGATGGGATTCTCAACTACCTTAGAGACATGTATGATTTCCTCCATAAGGTTGTTTACTTAAACCGCTTACTTGTATAATATATGTGTTGGTATTCCTATTTATGTAGTGCTTTATAACATGCTTTATAACATGCTTTATGACATGCTTACTAACATGCTTGAATTACTTTATTTATCATGCTTTACTCCACATGCTACGAATAAGGATTGATTGAGTTTGGGACTATGTCTATTGTAACGACCCATAAATTTCCGTACTTTGGCTCGAGTATCACCTCGACCAGAAATCAATTAGGATTAAATCCTTTAGAAATTTAACAAAGTTAACTAAGTGCTAAACTCGATTAGCCATGAAATCCGTTGGGATCGCTTTAAATACGATCTACAAGACCCAAAACTTGTAGAATCATTGACGCTAGGTTACCCTAAAGATTAGGATCAAACCCATTACCCGGCTATTCTCGGGAATGAGTTGAAACTTCGTATTAGGTCTAGACCACACATCGGAAATCCGATTAACGCAAAGTTAAGGACTTAGGACCGCCTCGCTGGGCTCGATAACCATCTCTGAATCAGGTCCATCGATGTCCCACGACTATTCGCTTGAGTCCTGAGTGAGGGAGTGTGAAAATTACTCTTTCCTTTACAAAATAAATATCTGGAATAGTGATCTGGCACCATTCGGTTGCGGATCAAGATAAAACCAAACCGTCGAATCAGACCAAATTACACCCTCGGATCAGGAAAAATTTCAGAACATTTACATGTACTTGGAATTTCGGATCGTGGCCCACTGACCGTTGAACTAAAGCTGGTCCGCCACGTGTGATCTAGGAATCCGATCGAGTTAAAAACATAATCCCACGTGGATCCATGAGTGGTGAGCTTAAGTCTGACGTTTGGCTCAAGGGGGGCCACCAGAAACACTCTTTTGAGCTGGAACATCGCCGAAATGCTTATAATAGCAGTAACCCTTGAACCTGAGTTTATTTTGGAGAGATTTTAGGCTATAAAAGGGCCTTAGAACAGCCCCTCTCACAGCCATACGAATTTGGGATAAAACCCTAGTGAGAGAGAGAGAGAGAAAAGAGAGAGAAGACTTGGGATTTGTGGGAGCACCTTCCTCCTACTGCTTTCAATCATTGCACGGCCTGCACCGCCTCTTTCCAGGTGCTTTCCCGGCGATATCAACTCCGTTTTAAGGTGAGAAACCCTAACCCTAGGTCTGATTTGAAGTGTATAGACTATAGGTAGTGAAATAGCTAACCGATTTCACTCCTTAGGCTAGAAAACTCCCGAATACGGAAGCTCATCCAACCTTGCTGATTCGTTGAGATTCCAAGAGACAAGGTGAGGACTTTAGGTGTATAAGTTGCGGTTTTCAATGCTTTCAATGTCAGTTAATGGTAGATTCATGATCTGCATGCAATTGCACATGTACAAAGTGCTTTTCGTTTTCTGTTTCGATTAGAATTGTAGAATTTGGAATTTCACATACTCTAGGTATTCGTATAAAATATCGTATACGTATTTTTTATGGAAATGTGTTTGACATGTTTATTTGTCGTATGGATATATGATGTATGGATAAAATACTCATTTGGCGAAAGGGTTCGCCTAAATACATGTTTACTAATATACACCATGTATGTAGAAATACGGTATTGTAAGAAGTACCATATACGGGTATATTTTAGCGATGTGTTTGTCATGATTAATTGTTGTATAAATATATTATGTGCGTATAAATTAATTGCTTGGCGAAAAGAATCGCCGTAATACATGTTCGCTTGTAAATACTATGTATGTTGAAATTGTGTATTCTAGAAATACCGTATATGTGTAAATTTTGGAAATGCAATTGTCATGATTATTTGCTGTATGATTACGATATACGCGGATAAAATGCTAGCTTGGCGAAAGAATAGCCCTAATACATGTTTTACTAACATACGTCATGTATGTTGAAAAAGCGTACTCCAAGTGTTTGTGTAAATGCTTGTGAGAGCAAATGCTTGGATGTTTGCACCGTAGGTCGGTGCTGAGATGGAATTCTCGACTACCTTAGAGACATGTAGGATTTCCTCCATGTGGTTGTTTACTTCAACCACTCACATATGATGTATATGTGTTTGTATCCCTATCTGTATAGTGCTCTATTACATGCTTTATAACATGCTTTATATCATGCTTTATAACATGCTTTATGACATGCCTCCTAACATGTTTGTGTTACTTTGTTTATCATGCTTAACTCCACATCCTATTGATGAGAACTGTTTGAGTTTGGGACCATGTCTATAGTCCAAACATTCGGTACCAGACTTGAGATTGTGGCTGAGAATCATGTCGCCACAAGGGATGTGTCTGACGAACCCGAGTCGTACTTCGGTTGGCGATAGTGGTTGGCCACATGGAGTGCTTTTGCGCTTCATATCGCCCAACTTGTTGTGCGCTCGAGCTAGTTAGGCTCGTCAATTAACCCGATATGTTGAATGTGTGTTCACCATGTCTGGTCATTACTGTTTGAACCTAGGGTACCAAACTTACCAGTGGCAATCCCGTTAACCATGGTACCTCGATCCGCTAAGACTCATGAGCCGGACATGGTGGTATGGGACACCGTGGCCGAGCCGCTTCTTATGCTTTGGCCATGTGCCTCCCCGTAGTGACCATTGAGCAACCCAACTTGGAGCCGAATACGGTGGTATGGGACACCGTATTCGAGTCCGTCGATACTTACTACGAGAGCCGAGTATGGTGAGACCTGTACTCGTGCTGACGGCGACGAGTCCTCCGTAGTATCTTCGAGTATACTCCAAGGTCTGTGATTGGCGACGAGTCTTTCACAGCAACTAGAGTATGAGTTGAGCCGAGTACGGTGAGACCTGTATTCGAGCTGATGGCTAGTGATTTAGCTGAGTACGGTGAGACCTGTACTCGAGCTAACGGTCAATAATTGAGCTGCATACAGTGAGATCTGTATCCGTGCTGACGGGTGATGAGCCATTTTTGATGCCTTCGCTACGCCTCTCAAACCATAATATTGTATGCGATTAACTAGGACTGACGACCCTAGAATGGATCATGTTTGGGAATGATACAAGGGAGGTACCTTAGTTTCCCAATACTGCTGTTTGAAACAGACTAATAACAACTCGGAAATCATGCGCATCATTGCACCGCATGTGCCTAGTAAATGTGGAGCACTGAGGGAGTTATGCATTCGCGAACGTAGGATGTTGTCGCATGAGGGTGGTTTGGCAAGGGCATACATCATCATGTCATTTCATACTTGCATTTAACAAGAGTAGTTAAACTTGTTCGATTGTACCGCTTTATCATTACTGCTTGATTAAGTTGATAACATGTTAACCTATGCCTTATTGTTCCACTGAGTTAGCTACTCACTCCCACGTTACAGGACGGTGTTTGCAACACCAACCAGACTGGCTCACAGTGTATAGGCGGGCGCTCTGGTTCAGAGCCGGAGTCCGATTTCGATGAGGACCGTGGATGAGTTCTCATTTATGCGAGACTGACGGCTATGCTTAGGCCGACTGCATCGCGGGGACTTCAGAACTGATCTTTTAGATTGTATTTTGATTTTGATTCAGAAACAGTATATGCATATGGATACTCAGTTAGTGTTCATACTCAGGTGTTCATAAAAATTTTGTTCTTTACATACTTTAAATATACAATTTCAGTCTTCCGCTTGCCTTTATACAATTGAACTGGAGTATGAATTACTGTTTTGGTATAATCTCATTCATGTTTATTGCTTTAACTCAGACAACATTTAACCATCATTGTGTATGTTGCATAAGTGATGCGTTGGAACTCGGGAGTTGAGTTCATACTCGACCCCCGAATTTCAGGGCATTACATCTATAGTCCAGACAATCGGTACCAGATTTGAGATCGTGGCTGAGATTCATGTCGCCACGTAAGATGTGTTTAACGAACCCGAGTCGTACTTCAGTTGGCGACAGTGGTTAGGCCACGTGAAGTGCTTATACACTTCATGTCGTTCAATTGATTGTGCGCTCGAGCTAGTCAGGCTCGTCAAGTAACTCGATGTGTCTAATGTATGTTCACCATATTTGGTCGCTACTGCTTGAACCTAGGGTACCAAACTTACCAGTGAAGTCCTGTTAACCATGGTACCTCGATCTGCTATGACTCATGAGCTGGGCATGGTGGTATGGGACACGGTGGTCGAGCTGTCGGCCTACGCTGGGGCCATGTGCCTCCCCGTAGTGACCATTGATCAACCAAACTCGTGAGCCGATTATAGTGGTATGAGACACTATATTCGAGCTGTTGGCCTACACTGGCGTAGCCTGGCTGTGGTCCTCAGTCAGGTTGCATCCGAGTCCCATTGTCAATAAGTGGACTGGTCGGGCTTCGAAAATAGACTACCAGTTGGTAGGACGTTAGTGGAGTGACCTCGAGCATACTCTGAATTTGCGGTGAGGCGACGAGTTTTGCCACAGTGTAGAGAGTATGAAATAGGCCTGTTTCTGTATAGTGATGAATCGTTAAAGAGGTGATGGGGGAGTGGTGTAACCTTTGTGCGTAACAGCCCTGGCAGCCTTTGCAGTGACTTAGAAAACACACCATCGTCTGAGATTAACTAAGACTGACGACCCTAGAATGGATCATGTTTGGGAATGATACAAGAGAGGTACCTTAGTTTTCCAATCCTGCTATTTGAAATGGACTAATAACAACTCGGTAATCATGCTCATCATGCATTGCATGTGCCTGGAAGATGTGGAGCACTGAGGGATGAAAGCATGCCACGAACGTAAGATGGTGTCGCACGAGGGGGGGTGTGGTGAGGGCATCCATCATGACTGCATTCATACTTGCATTAATAAGAGTAGTTAGGAGTGTTTGATTATACTGCTTTATCATTACTGCTTGACTGCATTGATAACATGTTAACCTATACTTTATTGTTCCACTGAGTTAGCTACTCACTCCCACGTTACGGGACGGTGTTTTAAAACACCCACCAGACCCTGTATCAGATGCAAGTATTACTGGAGCACAGGAGACTGAACCCGACTTCTATGACGATCAGGAGTTCTCCTACATGCAGTTCGCTGGAGGCTTTGCATAGGCTGTCCAGTGCTACGGGGCTATAGGGTTGATAATTTCAGTTGTACTATTTTGACATTTTGATTCAGAACCAACACATATATATACGGTGACTCAGTTAGTGTTCATACTCTGGAGATCGAGAATGTTTTATTTTATATGTATCTATATATACCTTTCAGTCTTCCGCTATGCTTTATACATGGACCTGGAGTATGAATTACTGTTTTGGTAGAATCTCACTCATGTTTATTGTATCAACACAGACAACATTTAATCATCATTACCTATGTTGCATAAGTGATGTTCTGAAACTCGAGAGTTGAGTTACTACTCGACCCTTGATTTTTCAGGATGTTATAGTAAGGGGTTGAAGCAATAATGATAGTTTTTGAAATATGAACCAATTCCCTTACACGTCCTCTATTATCAAGACCACAAACCTAAATAATAATTAGCCATTATTAGTAATGCATGTATGTTAGTAACCGAAAATGTTCAGAAAGCTAAGTACGTCAAAGTGAAGAGAATGAATGAAAAACCTATTCTCCATACTTAAACAGATAAACAAAACTCAGAGCATGACATTGAATAACATTGAATCCTCCTTTCAGAATACGGTTATTCTCTCATTTTTTGAAGTGTAAAGAACATCTTATACACTATTATCTTTTGAGGCATTCCAAATGGGTGATTCTTAAGTATCAGGGATGCAGAAATAGTGGACGATTTATTCATGCATGCTCCTTTGCATTGAAGATCTGGTGGAAACTCTTCAAGCCTTTTGGAGTAGACTGGTTCATGCTACATTCAATAGGGGACCTTTTTCAAGCATGCATGGTGGCATCTGGCAAGTAAAAGGAGGACATTTTTTATGGCAGCTTAGTCCTCTGGTTTTTCTGTGGACTGACTCGAACAAAATAGTAGGATTAGACGCCCATAATACATGTGCAAAGGTGCTTACATGCATAGGTGTGAGACCCGTATCATAACCCGTACTGTTCCGTATGCCTTCGCGGTCCTCCCAGTCGAATTCCGGCGACCCGCGATCTATTATCGGCGTTTGCGCGTGATCCTGAGTCGTGTCCCGTATATTAGAATCGGCTCGACCCGATACTTGTATCATTGTTCCAACACCGCGTCTCGGGCGCCAAGGCGATTCCCGGGCTCGGAGATGTGGGCCCGCATTCGGTTCGAGGAAAACGTCACGCGTTACAATCTTGAGAGAATCCATCACATCAATCTCATCAATCAAAGTACACATCACACTCCATTACTCACCTATCCCCAAGTACAACCACCCTTCCCCTAAAGTCAACTCTCTCTTACACAAGTACACATCACACCCATCACACCCATCTCTCTCTCTCACACCTCTCTCTCTCATCTCTCTCATATTCTCCAAGCAAGCATCCCACGTCCAAGCAAGCTTCCATGGGAGAGCTTGTGTGACCTACCTTCCTACCACCCAATCCAACCCTTGGATCATCATCTCAACCATCGAAATTGTCCCCTTGGAGCTCTAGATTGCATAGGCAGAAGAAGGAGTTGATCTAGAGGTGGGTGCTTCTCTCTCTCATTTTGAGTTGATTTGGCTGTGTGGCCCACCCGAATGGACCCCACCATGAAGTATATATCTTATCTATATTGTCCATCAAGTGGGCCCACCTGACATCCCATAACCCATAGGCAAGGGGTGGGGGCAAACACAAATATCTGATTGATTCAATTAGGTGGGTCATGTCCCAGGTGGGACACGTCCATGTGGGAACCACCATGCTGCACGTGTTAGAGTGTCCGGCATCCAGGGATGGTGGACGTGCCCAATCGTGGGCGTGGCTAATAGTGAAATGTGAACTGACGTGTGTGGGGGTGGCTAAAGGTGATGTGTGGACCCCTCCTACAGGCCCCACCTTGATGTATGTATTTAATCCAAGTCATTCATCCTTTTCCTCAGATTATTTTAGGCTTTGAGCCAAAATTTGAGACCAATCCAACTCTCGGGTGAGCTATACCATAGGAAATAGTGATATTACTGTTAAAACTCACCTTGATTCTTCTATTCACCAAAAACACGTCACATATTGATCTCATTTGGATGATTAGGGGCATAGAATCCAATGGCCCGGTTGAATTTTTCATATGTGGGCTCTATGTATGATAAACCACCGAATTAAAAAATAAAAATACCAAGCATGCAGCAGCGCCTGCTGCTGCAGCGTCAGCAGCACGGGACGCTGCTGCCGTGTAGGCGGTTAAGGCAGCGACGTGGTCCACTTGTAGGCCTCACCATGATGTGACTTGTTCGTCAACATCGTGTATTTGTTGGGTCCCTTTGGGACAGTGGGTTCCCCAAAAAATCACCTGCATTTGGGACTCAGGTGGCCCGCACGGCAGGAAATAGTGTGATTGGACGGCTGCCATTGAAACCCTTTTTGGTCACAGCAGTTTGGACCCACCCTTACATGTATTTTTTTATTCCAGCCGTCCATCTCTTCCTGACGCTGGAGACTTTATTATTATTATTATTATTATTATTATTATTATTATTATATATTGGTGGGCCACGTGTGTGGACCCCACCACGATGCATACTTATATCTATATCTATACCGTCCATCCAAACGTCCAGGGACGCTGGACTGGACGTTGCCACTTGCACAGTTTCACACACTCACACATACATATACATACATATATGTATTATATATTATAATATATTATATTATATTATATTATCTAATATATACTGTGGTGGGCCACTGCATCCTGTGGACCCACCATAGTTTCATGCACTGAATCAGCACCGTCCAGAGCACCCTGGGTCTGGACGGTGGCTTTTTGAAATTCATACACGTTGTGTACATTATCATATAATATATTATATTATATTTTATGAAATGATATTATATTATATTATTATATTATATTATATATATTGCAGTGGGCTACTACGTGGACCCACCACGTGATGTTTGTATTTTTAGATCCACACCGTCCAGTGGTGTGAACGGTGGGGACCACCCTATTTAAAGTGTTTAAGTCCACGCCGTCCATCCAGGCCTGAAGGCCTGGAGAATGGAGCAGATTCAAATCTCATGTGGAGCATGCCACGTGGGACGTGGACTCCCACACGAGGTATGTGCTTTATCAAAGCCGTCCATCTATTTTGATACGTGGACCATCCCACACGTGTAGCACGTGTGGTGGGACTCACCTTGACGTACGTGGCTATATTCCCCACCGGACCCCACCTCAATGTATAGGTTGTATTCACACCGTCCAGATATCTGGACGGTGGAAATTCACCGTGATGCACGTGTCTCATCCGTGCTGTCCAATTGACGGACGTGGGACCACACCTGGTGTGTAATGTCCACACGTGAGATGTGGACCGCACCTCAGTACGCATGTGTTATATACGTACCGTCCATCGGTGCTGTGTAGGGCCTGCCATGATGTAATGTTTTATCTGCCCCGTCCAAGGTGCTGGACGGTGATGTGGACCCCCACCCTGATGTATGTTCCATATGCGCCGCCCATCTGCTAATGACGGTGGTCCCTGATTCATGTGTTCTATCATCCAGGCCGTCCCCAGATGGGACCCACCTTAAGGACGTGGGTATGATCATGAGGTTGTGTTATATCCAACCGTCCGTCCATTTGAGGAAGTGGGCCACTCCAAGATGTATGTGTTTCATCCTACCGTTCATCCGTGGCCCACCATGATATGTGTTATATCCTAACTGTCCGGCTATATTACTAGATTGGTGGGTCATACGTGGGACCCACCTTGGGAAGCAGATTGGCTGGGGTACCTCATACTAGCTATATAGCTGTTGTAGTGACGTCACCAAGTTCTGTGGGGCCCACCATGTTGTACGTATTTCATCTATGCCATCTACTTATGAGGCCCACCATGTTGTACGTATTTCATCTATGCCATCCACTTATGAGGCCCACCTTGACGTGTGTATAGCAGGAACATTGTCCATCTGTTGGGGCCCATTTGATAGGTGCAGGACCCACCTCGATGTGATGTATGTGAGGCACATATGTGGGGCTCGATGTGATGTAGGCACGACTCATGTGATGCGATCCATTATGATGTATATTAGGCCCATATACATGGCCCATTTGATGCATATGAGACCCATGTGTAGGGCCCACCTATTGAGTATTTGAAGCCCATGGGTTGTGGCCTATTATGACGTGTTTCCGACCCATTTGGTAAGGCGCATTGTGATGCCCGGTGCGATGTATGTATGGCCCGTCAAGTTGTGTATGAATTCCTTATATGGCCGACTCCTTGGGAACAATGTTAGTTAAATGGCCACATTGTTAGGCAATGACGGTTTAATATCCTCACTGTGACCTTCCCCTAGGCTCTTTGTTAGGCTGATCCCGATTGTCATGGCTGATTGTTGATTCCGATTGACGTGACCGATTTGCCAATTCTGATTATCGATCGATTCCGATTGTCGTGGCCGGTTGCCGACTCCGATTGATGTGACCGATTTGTCGACTCTGATTATCGATCGATCCCGATTGTCGTGACCGATTTGCTGATTTTGATCATTGATCGATTCGATTGTCATGACCAATTTGTCGATTCTGATTATCGATCAATCCCAATTGTCATGGCCGATTGCCGATTCTGATTGACGTGACCGATTTACCGATTCTGATTATCGATCGATTTCAATTGTCGTGGCCGATTGCTGATTCCGATTGACGTAACCGATTTACTGATTCTGATTATCGATCGATTCCGATTGTCTTGACCGATTGCCGATTTCGATTGACGTGACTGATTTGTCGACTCTAATTATCGATCGATCCCGTTTATTGTGACCGATTTGCCGATTCTGATTATCAATTGATCCGATTGTCGTGATCGATTTGCTGATTCTGATTATCGATCGATTCCGATTGTCAAGGCCGAGTATCAAGGCTTATGTGATGAGGCCCATTGTGAAACATTTGAGGGCCAAGCGATGGAGCCCATTGTGATATATGTTAGGCCCATGTGAAGGCCCATCGTGATGTGTATTAAACTCTTGAGTGAGGCCCATTGTGTTGTATATTCGGCTCTTGTGTGAGGCCATGGATCCACTATATGTTAGGCTCTATGTGGGTCATTCCTTGAGGGCAATGTTAGTTAAATGTCTACATTATCGAGGTCAATTGTCGATACCGGTTATTGATATCGATTATGAGTATGTGACAACATAGCATCATGATATATCCTCATACGCATCATCTGCATGTTTATTATGAGATGTGGTTGACCATTACATATGTCATTGGGCAGAATGTTATGAGACTCCCTGATAGGCGGAGGTTATCTCACCCGAGCGCACGGTATGTGCAGGATTGATACATGACTGGATTGTATGACTCATGCATCTTGCATTGTGTGTCCTAGCGACATCAGGGCCATCACCTCCACAGGCATATCATGGATGGCCAGACGGGACACCGAAAATGTTTGGTTCTAGATACAGACGCCATAGATGTCCCTAGGTGAAAATCCCTAAACCTCCGTGGCCAGGAGACTCCCCAACGTCGAAACCGAGTGGATATATATGAGCGCATGAGGGCCGTATACTAGTAGGCCGCATCTCCCACTGTGTTGTGGTTGGTTGAGAGGGGGTGTGGCCTTACCCGCTTGAATGAGGGGGCAATATAGTTGAGTTTGACCAGCTTGAGGAATGGGTCCGCTATTGATGAGTCGGGCCCGATATTGGCAGGCGGATAGTGATGTCTTTTTCACTTACCCAGTTGTGCGCTCGGATAGGGGCCACAAGCTGGCGTTGAGTGTAATAGACCTCGGTGATGATTCCAGAGAGGAATCGTATTGATATGTGGACTTATTGAGCAGGAATTGCATACTCATTCATTCATTCATTCACTATCCACTCGGGCTGGTGGTGTACAACTATTTGTTACGCGTACTTTCGCAATGGCCAGGATTTCGGTTGGGGCGCGCGACTAACCTAAGATCAAGAGTTTACTACATTGAGTCTGAATATCTAAATTTAGGTATGAGACTAATTTGGATAGAAGTCTCTTGTGATGGACCCCATAGCCCGCGATACTACGTACTATCATCCCGACTTCACACTCCAGCAGGGTCATTACATTCGCACCGCATGTCGCATTACATCCGCAGCATATGACATTTTGGGTTGCTATGTTTTTGCATTTATACGGCTTAGATACGACTGACGGTATTCATGAACTCATCAGGATTTGCATATTGCATTGTGTCATCGGCATCTGATATTTGGCTTGCTGTCTCCGCATTGCATAGTTGATCTGCATTGCTTCATCAGTATATGATATTGTTTTTATTATATTTTTGCATCACATAGCCTAGATAAGGCTGATGGTATTTATGGGTCTATCAGTATATTTTCGCATTACTCTGATATCGTATGATTCATGATCTTGTTAGTATTTTCATTTATTTCTAACATTGTATGATTATGACATTGTATTGAATACTTGACATATATCTTGTGCACACAGTTACACCACCCTCTAAACTTTCTATAAACTTATGCACAATAGATGCGTGCAGGCGATGTTAGGTTACAGCAGTGTTGAGCTTGGAGCGTGCAACGGTCTTTGGGAGCTTGATTTTTTATTCATGTATTTCCCTTTTAGCATTATACTCAAATGATTATATTAGTGGATATGTGATGATGATGATGTTGCCTTTGTGAATTGGGTAATCTTGTGATTATGCTTATTATGAGTTAAATGTACAAAAAAAACCTCATTGTAGGATCCCAGGATCGGAATCTGTCGTATATGCGCTGGGAGTCGACAATGAGGTACTACGGAGGTTGTCGCACCGGATTCAGCGATCGGGGTTCTTGTGAGTCCGATTTCCGGGTTTGGGCGTGACAATAGGTGCGCGGGTGAGCATGCCTCCACATACACACACACACACACACATACATACATACACACAACATACATACATACATATATATATATATATATATATATATATATATATATATATATATAAGGATACATGCCCACTTGCATGTACACATGCGTACATGCATTCAAGAGAGGAAAATGGTACCATGAGGTCAACCTCATGCAAACTTTCCATGAGCTTTATGGGCTCCACTGTGATCAATGTCAAACATTCACAACGCACATTTAATGGGTCCTCTGGTTATGGGATATCTAAAAAATCAGCCTCGTCTGGAACTCAAGTGCACCGTACCATCTGAAATCATGTGAAACTGTGCCTAAAACATTTAAAACCACTTGGTGGGGCCCATTTGAGTTTTTGATACGGTTGAAACTTAGTATGAAACCTCATTCAAGTGGGACACGCACAATGGATGGTCTGGATTTCTGAGCCACATCTCAGTGGGCCCTATAAACGACCATGAATGTTTCAATGGGCAGATATCTACCCTCATCTGTTGCCTGTGGAGTAGCCCCACCTAAGTCATGATTGGCCTGTTTTTTAGGTCTATGGAGTACCATTGAAGGGTGCATCTGATGCATGGTATGGATTTCCTAAATAGCTCATGGTGGGGTCCACAGATCTCGACCTTATATCAAGCTCCCTTGAGGTTAATCTCACGGTACCTTTCTTTGAGAGAAATGCAAGGAAATCCATGCTCTTGTGAGGAGGTGATTGGCAAAGAACATGCCAATGTAACATGGATGTGCTAGATCCAGGCCATTCATCAGGTGGGGCAACCAATGAACATCCCCTGGTGCAAAAAAATAACGTGAGCCACCATCCATTCATCAGATTGGGCCACATCAGTGTGAGAAAAATGGACCCCAAGAAAATGATTAACGGTCTATATTCAACATACAAACATGATCCACCTAATGAGTGAACCAGCCTGATTTTTGGGCCAGGGCATGTTCTTAGTGGGCCCACCTAAGACATACATATGGCATGATGGCACGAATCCCATTAAGATTTCTGTACATCTGATGTATGATGCATGCAACGGTCCATCCATTATTTACCTTTTTCTAATTCATCTTCGTCTATAGCTTTTGAGGAAAATACTTCACAAGAAGTGGGCCCAACTTTGATCTCTAAACAGGAAAAGAACACCAAAAACAACAAAATAAAATAAAATAAAATAAAAATAAATTAAATTAAATAAAAAAATAATCACCATCTAAGCCTTGTCCCAATTAATTGGGGATAGCTACATGAAACCTATTCTACCATTCCAATCTATCAAGGGACCTCTACTTAAGAATCACCCATTTAGAATAACCATTTGGAATAACCATTTGGAATCACCATTGGCACTGGAGTTTCCAATCATGGGGGTTCCGAATATAGGGGGTTCTGAATCATGGCGCTGGGAGAGAGAGATTGAGAGAGAACCACCACTATCAATCGACTGAGAGAGAGAGAGAGATTGAGAGAGAGAGATTGAGAGAGAGAAAGAGAGCATTACCTGATGTTCTTGAAGAGATCGACAAGAAGAGAGAGGTGGGAGAGATCTCTAGGGCCGGTGCTGGGAGAGGGACAAACAGAAAAGAGAGTGGATGAGAGGGAGAGAAAACAGGGGTTACTCATTTTAGGGGACGTGGATTTCGTGCTAAAGGAGGCATGCTCACCTATGCACCTATGCACGTGCGCACCTTTGTACACGTGTCATAGGTGTTGAATCCGAACGGTCCATAATATGTATAATCCCATGAAATCCTAGGGGGTGAATTTTCACTCTGATCTAAGATTCTGGTGGGCCATAGCAAATAGAAATGCAAATCAAGGGAAGAAACTGTTCGCATTTTTCATGGCTAACTGAAGTCTTGGTTCAAAGTAAAAATTGATACCAGGGGGCTTTATGAGGTTTTGCTTCATGTGGACCATTCCGATTTTAGAGACTCATCATGTGATGAGTTCTCAAAAAAGTTCGTACGTATTCCGTGCGAACTAGTTTGCAGGTGAACGTTCCGCGTGCTAAAGCCTTTCGCAGATAAGTTCCTACGCAAGGATGCTGGGTGGGGCCCACCACCATGTTTGTGGGAAATCTACTCCGTTAATCTGTTTATAGAGTTCATTTTAGAAAAATATGCCAAAAACTAAGTGGATTGAAAACTCAAGTGGGCCACACGAGATGAAACAGTGGGGATTTAGTGAGAACCGTTGAAACATTCTTACGGCCATAAAAAGCTTTGTTTCAGGCTTTTTACCAAAAAAAAAAAAAAAAATTCTTTTGTATTTTCACTTCATCCCAGTGTTAATGACCTTATCAACTGTTTGGATGGCATATAAACATTAAGGTGTAGCCCAGGAAGTTTTCAACCGTAGGTATTTGTTTCCCCACTGTTTCCTATCGTGTGACCCATTTGATTTTTGGATCCAACTCATTTTTGGTCTCGTCTTAAAATGATCTCTAAAAATGGATTAATAGAGTAGATTTTCCAAACACATGGTGTTGGGCCCCACCTAGCATCCTTGCGCAGGAACTTCATGCCAAGGGTTCCTTCCGCGTCCGTCATTCAAAGTGGCGACCAACCAATGGCTGGTGGTCGGTGCTCTTTGGGCCCCAACATGACGTACGTGTTTCATCCACGCTGTCCATCTATTTTTCCAGATAATTTTATGGTATAAGGCCAAAAATGAGGTATATTCCAATCTCAAATGGACCACATTACAAGAAACAGTGTTGAATGAGTGTGGACCATTAAAAACCTTTTGGGGGCCATAAAAGTTTTGGATCAAGCTAATATTTGGTTTTTCCCTTCATCTAGTCCTGTATGACTTAATCAACAGATTGGATGTCAAATAAACAGTACAGTGGGCCTTAAGATGGATTTTAATGGTGGATATTAATCGCCATTATTTTCATGTGGTGTGGTCCACCTAAGATTTATGTCCCGCAAATTTTTGGTATAAAACTATAAAATAATTTGAAAAAATGGATGAACAGAATAGATGAAACACCTACATCATAGTGGGGCCCACAAAGCACCGACCACCAGCCACGGGGCTGGTGACAGGGGGAGTAGCCATTCCGTTTCCCGCCAAATGAAGGAGATGAATAGTTGGCTTACGTTAACAAGTTCTCTGGGTCCCATCGTGAAGTATGTATTATATCCAAACCGTCCATCTAACTGGCGAGCTCGTCGTAAGGCTTGAGACAAAAAATAAGATAGATTTAGTGGACCACACTGAAAAAAGCAGTGGGGGATTGAACGTTTACCATTGAAACCCTTTTGGGTGCCATAAAAGTTTTGTATCAAGCTGATCTTTATTTTTTCCCTTCATAAGGGCATGTATGATCTAATCAATAGATTGGATGTCAAATAAACAATACTGTGGGTCTTACGTGGATTTTAATGGTGGATATCCAATCAATATTGTTTTCCTATGATGTGCTCCACCTTAGGTTTATATCCCTATCATTTTTTTGATCAAGCCTTAAAATGATCGGTAAAAATGGATGAAATGCATACATCATGGTGGGGCCCACATAGCACCGAATACTAGACAACGGGTAGGTGGCAGGGGAGTAGCCAATCCTTTCCCATCCATGCTGGTATTTGTGGTGCGGTCCATTTAATCTTTGGATATGATTCATTTTTTGAATAATTCTTTGAAATGATCTCGAAAAATGGATGAACAGTGTAGGTTGATCCCAAATTTTCGGTAAATCCAAAACTCAAGTGGACCATGCCACACGAAACAATGTGGAATAATGATTTCCACCATTGATACCTTCCTTAGGCCCACAGTAACGTTTATTTGCCATCCAACCTATTCATAATATCAAATATATATGAATGAAGAGAAAACACAAACATCAGCTTGATCCAAAACTTCTATGGCCTCCAAGAATTTTTCAATGGTAGAGGTTCAATCACACTATTTCCTGTGGTGTGGTCCACTTGAGCTTTGGATATGCTTCATTTTTGTTCTTTAGACCTCAAATTATCTGTTAACATGGATAAACGGAGTGGATAAAATAAATA
Source organism: Magnolia changhungtana (assembly GCA_030180095.1). Lineage (NCBI taxonomy): Eukaryota > Viridiplantae > Streptophyta > Magnoliopsida > Magnoliales > Magnoliaceae > Magnolia > Magnolia changhungtana. Next base: position 106,978 of record JASAUF010000066.1, on the reverse strand, counting down.
AATAACGGTGGACCCCACAGAGTTTACTCTGGTAAGGGTAATGACTAACTCACCAAAATGTAGAGGGGTTTCCTTAAAACATTCATAATCATATATTGGGCTTGCCTTAATGTGATTCATATATCAAACCCACTCATTATATGTGTCCCACTTGGATGAGGGGTCAAACTAAGTTTTAGCTGCATCCAAAACTCATGTGGGCCCCACCGAGTGCTTTTATATTTTTAAAGATGTCTTGACATGGTTTTAGTTGGTATGGCCCACCTGAGTTTCATTTACAGATGATTTTTGAGATATCTCATAACCTAAAGGGGACACATTAAATGCACGGTGTTGATGTTTGACACACATCATGATGGGGCCCACAAAACTTATTAACATCAATTCGTAGGTTCTCGCGAGGTCAATAAGTTGGGTCACAATTTTGACAATAATATTTAGCCCATTTTATATGTATAGTCCATTCACTCTATTTTATTGATCAATACCCTCAATTTGACTAGTCACTCGCCCCAATTAGGCTAGCTACATGTGAGGAAGGTATTGGGAATACAAGATTGATCAACAATTTGAGTAAAATTTGATTTAAACATATAAAGTTATTGACTCTTCAATCTGGACTAATTCGATTGTCCAAAAATGGTTAAATGTTCAATTAGTGGATGTGCCTAATAATTTATAAAAAAATATTTTTTTTTCAAAGATAAATTTCAATTTCCATTTAAAAATTACATTTTTTTTTTCAAAATGTACATTTTTTTCTCATAATTTTTCTTTAAAAACTTTTAACAAAATATCATTTTTATTATAAAATATTTCAAAAAATAAATTAAAATACAATTTTTGAATTTTTATTTGCAAAATATCTTAAAATTTCACAATTTTTAAATTTTTTTTCCCAAAAATTCCAAAATGCCATTTTTTTTTCTTCAAAAGCATCATGTTGTTTTCAACTTTTCAATTTTATTTTTTAAAATTATATATATTTTTTCAAAATCTTAGTGTTTTTATAAATAACTTTTTCTTTTAATTTCGAATTTTGAACATTTTCAATTATTTTTCAAAATCACAAAATTTTTCAAATTATTTATTTTTTGTTTCAATATGTTTGTTTGTTCTTTTATTTATTTATTTATAAAGTATCGATTTTTTAATATCGCTTTATTTTAAAATTTTCAATTCTTTTTCATTTCTCCATTTTTTAAAAAGCATTTTATTTAAACTTGTAAATTTTTATTGAACTTTACAATTTTTTTTTAATTTTTATTTTTCAAATTTCAAACTCTCATTTTCTTTTTAAAAATATTTTCATTTTTCAACATTGTGAAAATTTTCACATTTTTAAAAATATTTTTAATTTTCTTTTTAAGGATATTATTTTTTCTCAAAATCGAATGCTTTTTTTTTTTTTTTTCTAATTTATCAACTTTATTAAATATTCTTTTTTGTTCCCACAAAATAGATTTTTATTAAATCATGATTTTTATTTTTTCAAAATCTAATTTTTTTCTCAAACATTGTTAAATTTTTTAAACTTCTCAATATTCTTTTTCATGTGATATTACAAATCATTTAAATATTAGTTTTAAATTAAAAAATAAAAATAAAAATTGCACTAATTTGATATAAAAACAAAATAAAATTTCTTTTTGCATTCAATCAATTGTTAAAAAATAATCTTAGATACAAATATGTACAATTAAACCACTTAAATTCTATTAAAAAACAATTATCAGACTATAAAAATGTAAGACCCGTATCCTAGTTCGTACTGTTCCGATGAATCCTGTGATCATTTCCGTCAAGTCCTAACTGCGGATCGATAATCGACATTGCGATCGATCGTAAGTCGTATCCTTTAGATTCGAGTCGGTTTAATTCGAGACATGTATCATTGCGACCGCACCGTCGCCGCGGTTCCAACGCCGCGACTCACACATCGATCCGATACCCTGACCAGAAGATGTGAGTCAGCGTTTATTTCGAAGAAACGCCGCGCTTTCTCGATCCCAAGAGAATCTCTACACAATGTCAAATCAATCCCATCAATCAATCAATCACTTCAATGTCAAGTACAAGCAACCCATGCTTTCTCTCTCCAAAGTCAACTCTTTCTCACCCTCTCTCTTACACCACCATACATGTCAAGTACACATCACACATCACTCACCCTTTCACCTCACATCTCCCATCCCTCTCTCCTTACAACTCTCTCTCTCTCTCTCTCTCCCTCTTTTCTCACACCATTTCCAAGCAAGAGGGAGAGCCCACACGTCCATGGTTTCCATGAGAGAAGAGTGGTTTTTGTGGCCCACCTTTCCTATTCCAAACCCATCATCCTAGCCATCCATTTCCCATCTCCACCATCAAAGAGGAGCACAAGGAGGGTGGTGTTCCAACGGACCGAAGAGATCAACCGGTGGGTGCTTTATAGGATAGGTTTTTCTATGTTTTTATAATGGGCCAAGTGGGGCCTACCGATCAATGGTGTGGATCTCACTTGGGACCCTAGTGTGGTCGATGGCCCACCTTGATCCTCATGATCATTCCATGATGGGGCCATTCTCCATGGACCCCATCATGATGTTTATATTTCCTTGCATAAAGAGGTCACTTAGACCATTCATTTTGGGTGGAGAGGGATCTCCACCGTTGATCTTTTATTTGGAGGGCCCATATGCAATGGGACCCATTGATGTATGATTGGATGTTTGAAACGGAGGGCCCATAATGTCGGGGTCCCTCCATCACGCGTGTCCCACTGTCTTTCTATTTTATTATTTTGTATGATATTATGGCCTTATGGCCCACTTGGATGGACCCCACCACAAGGCATAACTTTTATCCAAGCCATCTATAAGTGGGGTCCACTTCATATGTGTGTACCCACACCATCAAATCATTTGGTGGCCCACCTGAGTGGGGCCCACCTTGAATGCATGTGTTATACCCAACTGTCCAGCGTCCTGACGCTGGACGTAAACTGCAATGGGAAACAAAAATATTTGCTTGGTTTACCAAGCTTTGGAGTGGGTGCTCATGTAGGCCCCACCTTGATATAAGGCTCTAATCCAAGCCGTCCATTTCTTTCCTCAGCTCATTTCTGACGTTGAGCCGAGATTTGAGATCAATTTTATTCTCGGGCGGGCCGTACGATAGAAAATAGTGACATTACCATTAAAAGCCCATCTTGATCTTTCTATTCACCAAAAATACGCCATATTAGACTCCTTAGGACGGTCCTGAGCCGTAGAGGACAATGGGCGGAATGGATTTCCCGGATGCAGGCCCCACACGGGAAAAACCGTGGAAAAAAAAAGAGAGTGCAAAGAACTCTTTCTGCTTATTGTAGACAAGCCGTTGTGGCGCCGCCTACGGCCTCTTGATCAGCGGACGGGCGCACGGGCAGGGTCCCACGGCTCCAGCCGTGGGCCCCACCATGATGTATATTTTATATCCACATCGTCCATGAGGTGGACCACCCCCTGAGGTGGGTCCCCTCCGAAAATCAGCCTGATCCATGGCTCAGGTAGCCCACATCATAGGAAATAGTGTGAATGAACGTTTACCATTGAAACTCTTTTGGGGTCCACTGAAGTTTCAGATCAAGCTGAAATTTGTTTTTCCCCTTCTTTCAGACCCATGTGGTCTTATGAACGGATTGGATGGAAGATAAACACTATGGTGGGCCCCACGTGGGACCCACAGTGATGTACGTGTTTCATTCTCACCGTCCACTGACGGTGGACGGTGAGCTCCCCATGATGTATATGTTCTATCCACACCGTCCTCCTGGACGGTGTGTGTGCGGGTGTGCGTACGTATGTGTGCGTGTGTGTATATGCACGTGTGTGTGCATGCGTGTGCGAGTGTGCACGTGTGTGCATGTGTGTGTGAGTGTGCACATGTGTGTGAGCGTGTGTGTGTGTGTGTGTATATGTGTGTATATATATATAATATTATATTATTAATATTGTATATATATATATATTATATATTGTATTATATATATATGGTGGACCCCACCTTGGTTTATATAAGGCCCAAGTGTTTTAGGCCCACCTTATCATATTTTTGGCCGTTGTTGAGGCCCACCTTGATGTGTATTTATGGCTGTTGTTAAGGCCCACCTGGATGAGTACTTGTGGGTATTGTTGAGGCCCACCTTGATGTACATAAGGCCCATGTGATTAGGCCCATTCGAGGTATTCGTGGCCCGTTGTTAAGGCCAACTTTGATGTACATGAGACCCATATTACAAGGCCCATTGTGATGTTTTCAAAGGCCCATGGGATATGGCCCATTACAATGTACATAAGGCCCATTAATGCGGCCCACTTGATTTATGAAAGGCCCATACGAGGCAGCCCATTTGATGTATTTGAGGACTTTGGGTCGAGGCCCAATGAGATGTATATTGGTCCATTGCAATGTGTGATTCCCTATGGTTTGTGTAATGATACTTTATGGTGGGCTATGCCTTGGGAACAATGTTGGTTTGACGTCCACATTGTAAGGATAATGTTGGTTAAATGTCCTCATTGTCACACTCTTTAAGGTCCACTGATAGGCCCATACTTGTACTCTGCAAGCCGTCTAGGCCCATCTGAGTTGTAAGGATAGTTCATCACCTTACAACATGCTTAGTGTAGCTCCATGATTCATACCCATACACATCATATGTATGCTTGATATGAGGAATGTTTGGTTATAACATGAGCCATTGGGCTGAGACATTTACGGGACTCCATATGAGATGGAGTGCCCGACATGATCGCATGGTACGCGCGAGATGGCTGCATGTTTATATGGTGTGATTCATGCATCTCGCATACATGTTACTTGATCATTGTACGCCCTAGCGACATCAGGACCGTGGCCTCCACAGGCATATCGTGGATGGCCAGAGGGGACACCAGAAATGTTTGGTTCTAGCATACGGGTGCCATAGATGTCCCTGGGTGAAAATCTCTGAACCTTCGTGGCCAGGAGATGACTCCAACGTCGAGACCGAGTGGATATATGAACGCACGAGGACCGAATACCAGGAGGCCGCGTCTCCCACTGTGTTGTGGTCAGTTGGGAAGGGGTGTGACCTTACCCGCTTGAGTGAGGAGGCAATATCTAGGTTGAGTTTGACCAGCTTGCGGAATGGGTCCGCTATCCACGAGCCGGGCCCGATATTGGCAGGCGGATAGTGATGTCTCTTCCACTTACCCAGTTGTGCGCTCGGATAGGGGCGGCAAGCTAGCGTAGAGTGTAATAGACCCCGATGATGATCACAGAGAAGAACCGTACGGATACGTGGACTTATTGAGCTGGAATTGCATACCCATTCATTCATTCATTCACTATCCACTCGGGCTGGTGGTGCGTAACTATTTATTATGTATTCCATCGCATGGCCTGGATTTCGGTTGGGCGCGCGACTAACTTGAGATCAAGGGTTTACCACATTGTGTCTGACTATCCAAATTTAGGTATGAGACTGATTTGGATAGAAGTCCCTTGTGATAGATCCCATAGCTTGTGATACTTCGTACTATCATCCCGACTTCACGTTCTTGCATGGTCATTTCATTCGCACCGCATATTACATTGCATCCGCAGTACTTAGCATTTTGGGTTAATATGTTTTTGCACTTATATGACCTAGATGGGGTTGATGGTAATCGTGGCTCGTCAGGATTTGTATATTGCATTGCATTCTCAGCATCTGTTATTATCTTATTATGTTTTGCACCGCATTGCCTTGGTACGGCTGATAACATTCATGGACTTACTAGTATACTTCCGCTTACTCTGATGTCATATGATTCATGATCTTATTAGTATTTCTGTTTATCCCAATGATGTATGAATTATGTGCTTTATTGATACTTAGCACTTACCTTACACACGCTTCCACCACCCTCTAAGCTTTTGTAAGCTTATGCATGATAGATGTGTGCAGGTGGCGTTAGATTGCAGCAGCGTTGAGCTTGGAGCATGCAGCTGACCTCTGGAGCTTTTGGAGTTTTGACTTCGATATATGTATTTCCCTTTCAGCAGTGTATTCAAACGATTATATTAGTGGATATGTGATGATGATGTTGCCTTTATGATTTGGGTATACTTGTGGTTATGCTTCATTATAAAAAAAAAATTATATTGAAAATCCTCCTTGTAGGATCCCAGGATCGGAATCTGGCGTATGGGCGCTGGGAGCCGAGAATGAGGTACTACGGAGGCTGTCAGCGCCGGATTCGGCGATCGGGAATTTTGTGAGCTTGGTTTCCGAGTTTGGGGCATGACAAAAAAAACTTAATTTTCCACCATATTCTAAAAAAATGAAAAAAAAATAATGTTAAGGCAAAAGTCCTTATACAACTAACCATGATTCGTCGCAAAAGTAACTAAAAAGCACACCATTTGGTATTTTGGGCGGGAATTTGCAACTGTTCATTTTCCGTCGCTAAATTAAAATTTACGACGGATATCGTCCGTCGCCTAGTTATGACGGACAAAAATCCGTCGTAAATACGTCTTAAATCAGATTTTAGCGACGGATTTTTGTCCGTCGCTAAATTTTGCGACGTTCGGACTATGGATATTCGAGAAAGACGAGCTTAGCGATGAACTTTTTCTGTTAGCGATGGATTAAATCCGTCGTTAAACCAAGAGATTTTTGCGATGGGTGAAGTCCGTCGCAAATATACGTCGCAAATTGGCCATTTTGGCGTAGTGTGAACCATCTAAATCCCATCAAGGAGGATTCAGAAGCCAACCTGGAACTCCAAGGAAGTCGAGAAAAGCCCACAACGCTGGAAATGCCGTGAGTTTCGGGTTTAGGTAGTGAAGCTGTGCGAAAAATGTCACTCGAATGTTGGCGGAACCCACCGAAGAAAATGATCTGAACCTTTGATCATAGGCCCTCCGAAGCTTCTCTCGGTCAATCCGACCCATCTGGGAGATGCAGCTCAGAAGATCACAAACTAGAAAGAGATCTGCCATTGAAGTAGGGATTGTCTTCCTCGTCCGAACAAGAATCTTAGGTCGTGAGGAACTGCTCTGTGTAGAGATTTGAGCAGACCAAACGATGACCCATCCGCACCCGATCCGACTTTCGAAAGAGAGAAGAGAATCTTACGATGACTGAAATCAATGTAGTTGCAAAACAGCGCTGGCACTATTCGTTCTCACATGATACCTTCAACGTACGAGTTACACATGAACCGTTTAGAAACAGTAACAACTTATAAATTCCCTCTCCCAAACACTGGAGAATATCCACAGCAAATGAGAGAGAGGAAGAGAGAGAGAAAGAAATGAGAGAGAGAGAGGCCGGTTTACGGAGGAGAATGATATGCATTGTGCATGACTCACTGAGTCACCAACCGAGTCCAAATATGAGCTAGTATGTTATATTTCAAGTTATAATTCTAACCCAAATAGTTGTAGACTTTCTATTAACGAGGCAAATTAAGTCGACTTAGTAAAGAGCTTCGCTGAAATCCGGGTTTTGTCAGGCTTTAGAAGTAATGGCTGACAAGGCAAGTCTCCAATCCACGTGACATCTTATGATGAGTTTTCCTTAATTAGTAGATTAAATAAATTGACCTAGACGAAGATGATAGATGAGACCCTAGTTTAATTCCTAACTAAATAAGTTGTGTAATCTATAACTGAAGCTGAATCTACAATATGTAGACAAGCATTTAGCAATCATGTGAAGGTGATTCAACTTAAAAAGGTGAGGGTTTTTCCTTTAAAATTTGCGATAATTTGATTTGATTATCTTATTCTTACATGTTTCAATTTTTATTATTGTGAATCATCACCTTATGAATGACTGTTGCACAATTTAAATTATCACATTATTACCTTGTGACGCAAGTTTAATGTTGAAAATCCCACTTCTAGCGATCGGTATAATATTGTGGATATAATGCGTTTCGAGTAGCGGTACTCTTGATCCGCACGTAATCCCGTGGGTTGGGTAGTGGTGTACAATCGATTTAAGTAAACCGTCATTCATGTTACATCACTTCTCAAGATTGGATATCATAAATAGTGGGTCCATGAACAAATTGTGTCACATAAATCTTCCAATCGTATTATTGTGTCACCTTGAGATGTTCACATAAATCCATGCTAATGTTGGACACACCGACGAATCTCCGTAGTGTGAGAATGTGGGGCGAGTCGAATATTTTGAACTACTTTCCACCTTATGATTATGATCACTGAGTATGATGAACCACACATAATTTACTAGGCATGCATTTCATGTAAAATGTTTGTGGATACCAATACTAGTATTTGTGGAGTATGAGATATATCGGGACCCTTCTGTTATTCATGTGAACCACTTGAATCATTGTAAACTTTAAAGGACAACCACCACTATGAGTAGGGCATTGACCCTTTCCAACTATATAGGTATTGCAAGTGAATTACATGTTAATGATATGGACGATAATCATTTTATGGAAGATTTTTTCAAATAAAGAAGATGGATAGTACCATGAATTTTACTCATTTATTTTCCATTGCAAACTTTGATAATGTAATAAGCTCTCATTAAGAGGGCATTTGATGATTTGTTGAATTCTTTTACTCTAACGGAATAATAAATATATTTGATTTCACCTTCGTGAATGTAACTGGATGTGATTTTATCTCTCTCTCTCTCTCTCTCTATATATATATATATATATATATATATATATATATATATATATATATATATATATATGAGAGGGTACTATGCGTTTGAGCTGATTTTAACGTCCCATGAGGTTGAGCTGTGTGGGCCCCACCGTGATGCGTTTCGAACATCAACCCCGTGCATTTGATGCGTCCCCTTTAAATTATGGGATATCCCAAAAATCATCCGTATACGGAACTCAGGTGGGCCATACCATCTAAAATCATGTGAAGACATGCCAAAAACATATAAAAGCACTTGGTGGGGCCCACCTAAAATTTGCGTGTGCTTAAAACTTGGTTTGAACCCTCATTCAAGTGGGACACATAATGGATCGGCTAGATTTGTAAACCACATCTCGGTGGGCCCAAAAAAATGGTTATGAATGTTTTAATGGTGCACGACCCCTCTCAACTTCTGTATGTGGTGTGGCCCACACAAGTCACGGATTGACTTGATTTTTGAGACCTAGGCCCATGATGGAATGGTGCATCTGACTGATGGTGTTGATGTTCGAAATGCATCACGGTGGGGACCACATAGCTCGACCTCATGGGAGCTTATCGTGAGCTCGAGCGCATAGTATGTTTTCCCTATATATATATATGATGCAATTTTAAAGCATCCAAGTTTTACATTATTAACACCCGGAATTCTCAGGCACGAGTACGTACTCGAATCATGAAAATTCGAGGCATTACACAAGCATGCATTCTGCTGAATTCTCTCCCGATTTCACGTGAGTTATTCAAGGACTCTTTATACACTGGTAGAACGACCATTAGCATCGAGACTATTATCTCAGCCTCTCAGTCGAAGGCTGTGAGAAAAAAAAGTAAGGATGTGGGTGCTTTTACAGATGCATTGGTTACGAGGGGAAGAAATTCTGTGCGGGATAGTGGATCTTAACGGTCGAGGTCCAAATTTAAGGGCAAGGGCAAAGGCAAATTGAAGTGCTGGAATTGTGACATGTCAGGGCAGATGAAGAAGAATGGTTAAAATCCTAAGTAAATAAAGGAGAATTTTGATAGTTTTTCCAAGGAAGCCAACACTACAAAATTCAGAGAGAAGATGAACGATAGTGACATACTGATCGCATCAAAGTCTAAGTACTTTGACGAGGAATGAATTTTGGATAGGGGTTCGTACCACATGACCCCTCATTGGAGTTGGTTCAAGAGTTACAATGAGTACGATGGTGGCCAAGTGTTTATGGGCAACGATAATGCCTGTAAAGTGGTAATGTTGGATCGGTGCACATCAGGATATTTAATGACATGGAGCGTATCTTGACTAAGGTGAGACACGTTCCTGATTTGAGGAAGAGTTTGATATCTCTAAGAGCACTCGAGACACTTGGATGTAAATTCATGGGGTTTGATCGTGTCCTTAAAGTTTTAAAGGGGGCACTCATAGTCACAAACGCACAGAGGAATGGAAACCTTTACAGGTTGATCAAGAGTACTTCATCGGGTGGATTTACAGCATCTGTAGTAGATTTCACATCTGCACATATGTGGCATACTGGCTTGGGCCACATGAGCAAACGGGGTATAAATGTACTTTCTGACCATTGTTTAATTCCAATTTTTAAAAGAATTGATTTTAGTATATATGAGCATTGTATATATGGTAAATAGTCAAGGTTGTTTTTTAAGTTTGGAAAACATATTTATAAGGGAGTTTTAGATTATATGCATTCTGATGTATGGGGGCCAGTGCCCGTGGTTTCTGGTGAAGGGTTGTCATGGTTTGTCACATTCATTGACAATTATTCCAGAAAAGTATGGGTTTATTTTATGAAAAATAAATCTGATGTTTTCATCAACTTCAGGCAGTAGAAGGCAATGGTGGAAAAACAGTAAGGGGCGAAATGCAAAAGTGTTGAGGAAAGATAACGGTGGGGAATTCACTTCTGGGGAGTTCAATCGGTATTATAAAGATGAAGGGATCGTGAAGCACAACACAGTGCACCACACACTAGAGTAAAATGGTGTGGTTGAGCAGATGAATCATACTCTCTTAGAGAGGGTCCCAATGCATGATCAGTAATGCTAGGTTACGCAAGGAATTGTGAACTGACGGTGTTAACATGACTTATTACTTGGTGAATCAATCCTCTTCTATAACTTTTGATTATAAAATTTCGGAGGAAGTGTGGAGTGGTCGGCATGTAGACTACTTGGGACTGCATGTATTTGGTTGCAATGCTTACTTTCATGTACCGTTAGTTGAGAGAGATAAATTGGACCAAATGGTTAAATAGTACATCTTTGTCAGCTATGGTAATGGTGTGAAGGGGTACATGCTATATAACCACATGAAAAATTATTCTTAGTTGCGACCTCAAATTCAATGAAGGATCCTTATTCCATAAGGATCAACACAAGTAGAAAAGTTAGTTATGGGCATCCAGTTAGACAAAGATAAGACACAGACTGGTACGGAGACATAGACACACGTATAGGAGCAGGTGGAGCAGCCAGCTAAGAAGGAATCCCCCAAGAGATCACAAGTTATCGATAAGATACATGAATGACTTAAATGTCGCATTTGCCCTCATTACGAATGAGGGGGTGTAACACCCTGTACTTTTTCGTACTCGGGTGTTACTAGGGAGATCTAGTTAGGTTACGTGTGTGAGAAAAATACTACGGTCCATCATTCGATGATTCATAAAGTTACCATCTTAACCGTTAAATTTTGGACTTTGTCAAACCACAATGCATCTGTTGATTTTAAGAACAGTTCACCTTTGATTAAACATTTGATCTCTCAATGTAGAGTACATCATGAATATTTATACAACTCATGAACTAGATTAACTTATATACCCAATTCTACGTCGATCTAATCATCGCAACATTCTGGAATCAATCATAGAAAATTCACTGGGATAATTCTAGTGATCTTAGAACCGTTGATGAGGGATCCTTGATGTTGAGATTTAGGATCGATTGTTCAATCTTTAGATAGACCAAACATTTAGATCAGGACTCGAGAAGCTAGGAAAGGTTATACATAAAACCCTAACCTTAGATATCCAAACCTAACAAACACCGTCTATCATCCTAAAAGGAAAATCGAATCGTTCATCTTCAATGACAGAAATCGAATCATCAAATCCACCATTCATTAGTCCCATGACTTACATTTATGTGATCCAACACTATGTCACCCTAATTCGAATTATTTAGATGCAAGTAATAATATATGAGCACCTAAATCAATTACTGGAGCCCCTAACATCATTATGAACTAATTGAAGACCAATCGGACTGTTGAATTGTTAAGAATTGACTCAAAGCTTAAAATTCACTTGGTATGTCACCTGATTGGCTCCACTCTTCACCCCGTGCCCTGATAGGAACAGAAAAAACTGAAGAATGGAGTGGATTTCATTCAAATACATTAATGTGGACCCCACCTTAGTTGCATGTGCACAAGGTGTGCGTGCACTCACAGGGCACCAAACCTGCCAACACGATCAAACCTTGTTTGACCCGCACCGAAGAGGAAAATCCTCTTCCTCCTTTTTGTTTCCTAGCCATGCGCGGTTTAAACGGGTAGTGCCCATTTGCATCAGTTGAGGCCTACCATCTAAAGTCATCGAGGAGATCCAAACTGTTCATCTTATAGAGAATCCAAATCCGACTAAACCCCACCTAGTTTCGTACTCTGGAACACGTGTGCGTGCACACAGTTTTCACTGTAATCAGGTGTTGCACGCGGTTGAAATTTCCAAAAATAGAAACTGTTACCTTGACATGCTTGCGATTCATGTGCGGAACAAATCCTTCCATCCTAACCTTCCACTCTAAAACATCTAGCCCTTCATCCCAGGGTTTCATTCTTTAGCTAGAAAAGGCGAAAAGAATATTTTCGTTTCATGCATTAGCATGATCTCAGTTGTTCATGTGCTTCTAGAAGCTACTCCAACCAATTTAGACAATCGAAATGGGATATTTTATCCCTAAACAATCTGAAAACCCTAGCCGTCATGAGAGAAACTGTAGCCGCTGCCATTCTTCCCAATTTTTCTAGAAACCTAGCCGAGCCCTCTTCTTTCAGACCCACCACCCAAACGGAATCAGAGCTTCAAAATCTCTCATATAGAAGCTCCATGGCATCCATTCGGACAGTCCAACATTGCTAGATTGAAGAAAGAAGTAGCGGGAGATATTCCACCATTGTCGGCCATCATCTTCTTCATCGAGAAGCGCCAACTGAGAAGAGTAAGTTGCGGCCAATTGGTTCAATATTCGAATTGTCCAATAGTGAGTCCGCCCAAGCATGGGTTAGAAAAGAGAAGACGAGAGAGAGAAGAATAGTGGGAGAGAGTGAGTGCATTTTTGTAGCACTGCTTTGTTTCGCACCGAGTCGACACAGTTTGAGTCGCATGCTGGGGGACGAGTCCAGACTCATTTTGGTTGGGCAGTGAGTGAAAAGGAGAGAAAAAAGAAGGGAATGAAAAGAGGAGAAGAAGAAGAAGAAGAAGAAGAAGAAGAAGAAGAAGAAGAAGAAGAAGAAGAAGAAGAAGAAGAAGAAGAAGAAGAGAGAGAGAGAGAGAGAGAGAGAGAGAGAGAGAGAGAGTTTGAGTGGTTGTGCTACATCGAGTGACTTATGTGAGTCACTTTGGATGATTTGGGATATTTTGACTGAGTCCATACTTTGTAAAAGTTTGGAGAGAGAGAGAGAGAGAGAGAGAGAGAGAGAAGAGAAGCATGAGTAGAAAGGAATAAGAAGAAAGAGAGGAGAGGGTTGCTGGTTTAAATCCTCCCACTTGCACCACCTCAGTCGAGTCATCTTGGTCATTTTTCACTGAGTCGGCTGGGTTGCTCATGGTCGAGTTCAGCGTATAGTTTGGCCTAGTTGGGTGTCTTCGTAACAATGAATAGTAGAAGAAGTAAGGTGCATATATTGCACCTATTCCACCGGCTGCTCAGTGCAAATCAGTTCTAGAGCTAGGAAATCAAGTCGATTCGTCCACTCATGGCCGAGTCGGGCTAGGGTTTAAGCTAGTTAGGCTCTTCTTCTATCAATTAACCATGGTTAATGCTCCTATTCAGCAAGTCAGGTAATCTTCTCCTAACGCTAGAACTTGAATCACCCAACTAACACTACACCAAAAATGTCATTTAGGAACGGTTTTAAACTGTTCCTAAAAGAGGCGTCGCATATAATCTGGAACGGTTCAATACCGTATCAAGTGCCATTTCAAATTTTAAGAACAGAATCTTAGGAACGGTTTCAAACCGTTCATAAGGTTGCAAACGGTTAATTTCAAATTTTAGGAACGGTTCTAAACCGTTCTCAACGGTCAAATTTTAAATTTTTGGACCTGTATTTTTCATTATTTCGAATGGCCAATAAAAGCAGTACACCTGTTTTTATATTTAAAAACCAAAGAATATTATATACAACTAAAAATTAATACTGAACAAATTGCTTACAACTTTATAATAAAATTATATATATTTACAACAATTAAGTTTACAATTGAATGAATACAAAAAAATAAAAATAAAAAACCTCCATGATGTGCTATACTCCTAGAGAGAACACATGGTCCTATGTGGTTACACCATGACTTGCGATGACACTCTGAAAGAGGAACTTGTCTTTGCATTGCATATCAGGTAGCTTTTTGGGCTTGCATTGTAACTATAAAAATCAAAACAAAGACCATAAGCAATTTGATTAGCCAAAAAACAACATAAAGATTAAAAAGAGTGACTATTCAACAACAAAAACTAGAGGATCACCTATAACGCTGCATGTCGTCCCAGGCAAAACAATGCCTGTGTTAGGATGCGTAGTGTTTCTTTGGATTGGTTATTTTAACCTGAAAACAACAAGGCAAAAAAAAAAAAAAAAAAACCATGATGGGTAATATCAGATCAAGAGGCGGAACCACCAGTACCATTACAGGATCAAACAAAAACAAGCCAAGCCTTTCGATCAAAGCATCACATGATACCTCAAAAATAAAACATATAGATTTCTTCTTTTGTTCTAGCAAGAAATCTATACGTGTCAATGTACAAATATGCAAGATATCACTGAAACCATACACCTTCACCCATAGAGAAAAATAGCTGCGGCAGAGATGGCCAGAATTTCTTACGTTTACTGCTTCCTTCTCATCCTCTCTGTCTTTTCCTCGGGTTTTCTTCTGATCTGTCTTTAAAGAAGTAGATCCAAGCCGTTCATTTGGTGGTAGACCTACTATGAATATGCACTGCTGAGGAAAAGGACCACTCCACTAATCAAGTGGGGCACACATCTAACTTGTCGAGTGGAGAAGACCATCGGATAGGATGAGCCTAACATAGAAATTACATGGCCCAAAAATAATCCTAATTGGATAATCACAGCCACAATTAAGGGAAATCACAAGTGTACCATCCATTTTCTAGGTCTTCATTCAGATGGCTGTGATCATCTCATCAGATCATTTTTGGGTCCTTGTTGAATCCCATGTCCAAATTTCCAAAGATGATTGTAGGGTGTATTCATGTATCTAAGGATACAACGCATCACCATATTAATACTCTCTCACTCTATAAATACATGAGATTTCCACAAACCATACACATCCACCCACACTTGCAAATCTGTTGTAGTAAATATGGCCAGTGCTCTTTTTTTTTTCTCACACACATACACACCCCACACACTCACGCCGGTGGAATTAAGCTTATCCCATGGTTACAGAGGAACAATCCACCGCCATGAATCTCATCCCACCTAATCATTTCCAATGCAACTGGCCAAACAGCCCTAAGTGTAATCTTCCAAACTTATTAACAAATTCCTTTTTTTTTTTTTTAAAGGGCGGTCTTGTGATTTGTGTGAGGTTATTTTGGTTTCTATTTGGTAGAATTATTAACAAATTCCGTTATTCATCAAAACGGCGGTGGAGATCTTTGCATCATCTTCATCCGGGAATTTAGTGGTGCAAGGAGACCCCAAAATGCTATCAAATGGCAAGTTCTACGGTTTAATCGTGGAAATTGCCATTAATTTTTGGTGAAATTCATGATTTAGCTTCTAACCATGGCGGATGCACAAGAAACATAACAACAGTGTTCAAGTAAGCTTTGGTAGATGCACAGAAACCAAGATTATTGAAGCCGGTCTTTTTCTTTGTTTATGGCATGGATTCATCAATTGTCATAAACTTTGCTCATCCGAGAAGCCACGATGCTCCCATCAACAAGCACACATCACTATCTTCCGGCATGAAAACATAACTCTTAATATAAAACACACCTCATAAGTTTTCTCCTGAGAACAATTGCCTCCTTATAGTCATCCTTTTTCCTGTAAGAAAGATCACAAGAAGCAATTTTCAGTTGAAGTGTGATGTCTAATACCACAAACCACATGCTAATACAAAATAAGCCAAAGCATAAACACTACAATGAGTAAAAATCTACCTTGATTCTACTTCGCACCAAAGATCCTCTATTTGAAATAAAGAAGGGAGCCTAAGACTTATAACACTAAAAGTTATGATAGGAACTCTTATACTACAAATATGATGACCAAGTGACCACCTGTAAAAAGAAAAGAAACAGAATAATTTTACATAGTGTGTTGGTGCCAAAAGGATGGAGAACATAAATAAATACTCACCAATCACATTCCATTCCAGCTCCAAATGGAATACTGAATATGCACAAAAATCATCTAAGCAGAAGCCAAGATCATCCACAAATGAAGGTTAGCAAGATATGGAAAACTAAATTAGAGAATGATTGAGTGGGTTAACAAACTTCAGCCAAATATACCAACAGCTGCTGCTCTAGTCCCTTATAGCATTTTCTACCTATCAAGAAACACATCTCCAACAATTATAGACCCTTCCACATTTAAATTGTGTGTTTGCCCAGAGAGTCGCACATGACCATTTATACTTCCAAAAAGATCATTTGGTCATTTGAAGAAGATATATTACACAAATGTCCATCTAAGAGCCGGAGTATAAAGAATCATATTCAGCCAGAGTATTAAATAACTTCCCCCCAAAACAAGCCAAAGTATCTAAACCACAAAACACACAACATGCACCATCCAACCATTCTGTTTGAGGTCTTATCCCAACCTCCAATTAACGCATTGATGCAATCTAGACACTTCCATCCTCTCTCTATCTCATGTAAGGACCACCATCATGTAGTGGGCCAACCAGCATTATTTCAGACCTTTCTTCCTCATTCCTTCATTCCACTAGTAGCCGAGAAGTTCAAGAACTCGTAAGAAAATTAAGAAATGAAATATCACTACGATGTCTCGCACTATACCATGACTAGGATTGTGGAGGTGTGCCAAAGATGAAGAGCTTTGAGGAGTCAAGTCGAACGAGACGGGTACCTTGAATCGACTGGGAGTAATTTCAGGATGAAGAGCTCCAAGGTGGCCTTACAATTAGCAAACTAAAAATATTTCATTTCTTAGCAAAGGCAAACTAAAAATATTGGGCCTTACAATTAGCAAAGACGTGCTACCCACTAGAGGAAGCTACTACATTTGGTGAGTATTTTATTTTATACCAATTTGGCCAAGTTTCGAGAACTAGATTGCATCTTTAGAAAACTTTGGTTACTTGAAGGTTTGACCAAGTACTTGCAATTGAAACTAGTTCAAGTGATTGAAAAAACAAGGAAAATTCCTAAAAATCATATTACAACGTAAGAATTTTAAACGGAGGATTGAGATGTTTTTAAATGTTGAGTTTGGCACAAGGATCCTTCCTCGAATCATGTAGGATTGAGATGCATTTCTTCTCTTTACAACTCCATTCTAATGCTTTGTCAATGGCCAAAAAGAAATTTACATGTTATGCTAACATAATAACAAGGCATATGAAATTTACATGGTCAATGACATATTTTCAATAGGGATCAAATACAATAAAGAAAAGACCAAGCTGCCTCTAATAACAAGGCATTCACAATACTGTTACATGTTATGCTAGCATGTTTCAAGCATAACAAAGGTAAAATGTAAACATACGCATGGAAAACACATGCCTCGGTGAATTACACTTGAGAATAAATAGATCAAATATATTTTGAATGCAAAAGGCAGAAAATCATTCAATTTCTATTAAGACTAATGAATCTATGTGGTGAGGACAATAATATGCAGTTACCAGACTGTAAATTTACTTTGGAAGTTCTAAGCTTCCACGCAATTCATGTCAGTAATTCTTCGGAAAGAAAAAAGCAATAAAAAAGCTTCCACCGCAATACAACTTGCCAACTACTGGAATAGGAAAGAAAAATCAAATTTTGAGTTATAAAAGTACCGATAAATCCACTTAAAAATCGAAAGAATGACCACTGATCGGACATCTCGACAAGGTGACAAGTCGGGAATTTAAGTAGCAAAGCAAGAAATATGTGTATGCCAAAGATAAACTCCCAATCCAAGAATATAAATCCGAAAATAGAAAGAATCGAGTTCCTCAAGTATCTTTTCCTTCGAACCTTCCCCGCAATGCGCTTTGGGAAGCATGTATGAGTACAAGGATACAAAAACTATTGTACAAAGAATAAAGAAAAGGGGACCATGGGTCCGCTTACAACAATATGAAAATGTAAATTTCAAACATAATACTACACTCACATGTAGATATATGTTACAAATACCGAACGAGTCCAAACCAAAAAATCTAATAAACAAATTTTGAGATCACCATGCCTCTAGTCAGTTGAATAAGCCCCAAATGTGAGCAGGACATCCAAGTAGCCTACAAATTCAGAATGGAATTTGATGTGAAAAAGATAGAAAAAGAAGTAACAAAGAAAATATCCAAATCTGAGAGTTATTTTACTTACATCTGCTTTGAGGCCCATCATATAAATGGTTTGGATCATTGAAATATGACACGAGATCCAGCTGCTGCAGTCCCTACTTATAAAACCCCAATAACAAGTGCCTGCTGAAATTCGAGGTAGAACTATCTTCACAAATTGACCAATTTGCATTAGTACAACAAATTTATTCAAGTTTTGCTTACTTGGATGGAAATGAGAATATTTGAAAGAGATTGCCCATATGTGTCATGGAAATGTACAAAGAAGCTTCTCAACATGGACAAGAAGCTATCACACTTCAAGCATTCACTACATTGTTGATGTGGATGCATGTTGAGAAGCGACTATCACAATAAGCTTCTCAACATGCCCATAACACACACATTAACTATGCAACTCGTGGATGCATTCACTACATTGTTGATTTAAGATCTTTCGCTTACTTCACTTGATTAATGATTCCTTCCCCTCAATCTCATATGTCAAGAAGGTGTAAACTATTAGTCGAAACCAAGATGCATTGTGCACATATTGGTGATGTACATCCCGGCATCGTGTACACGTGCATGCACACAAAGACAAAAACCAAAAAAAAGAAAGCAAAAAAAAAAAAAAATGAATGAAGAAGAAGGAAGAAGGAAGATGTTTTGGGTTAGCCTGTTAGTACACACCCCACTGTCTATCTAATCTTTTGTCACAAAAGGAAATGAATGGATTGTCCAACAGATGTTTTGGTAATGCATAACATAATCTCACCCACCTCATTTAGAAGCTTGAATAGCCAATAAGCCAGGATATTGTCCGTTGAAAGATGCAAAACCAGTCCATTGAAGCCATTGTCAATACCATTGAAGCCATCGTCAATATCTTCTGGGTCAATAACAAAGGCACACTGATGATACCCCAAAACAATCTAATTAGTCATAACACTAAAATCACATAAATAGAATATCCAAAACCGTCCAAATCTAATTACCTCAACGCAACACTAAAATCACATAAATAGAATATCCAAGACCGCCCAAATCTAATTACCTGTTTATATCAAGGCAACACTAAAATCACATAAATAGAATATCCAAAATCTGCGTGAATCTAACCCAAAAACATCTGATGTGCAGCTATACAGATCATCGAAATTGTGGGTCTCACAACTCATTATGGGTGGAGCATCTCAAAAATCACACTGATCAAGTAATCCTTACTATTTGATTAATGGCTATCAAGTAGATGGTCAAAAGGAAATTTCATCAGTTTTTGTCATTTCCTGTAAATTAAACAGAATGATTGTAAATCAATCTACTTTGCATCCAAATGCAACAACAATGTAATAATCCAAATAAGTACAGGTTTCTTGACAGTTGAAACAAGCATGATTGACTGGTTGGACTCTACTAAAGGGCATGCGGATTTCCATGAATTCTCAAGCCGAGGTGGCCCCCTAAACCTCAAGCAACATGATCTCGAATCTGTCCGCAGTGCCGTGAGTCGGTGAAAAGGGTTGAAAATCCTGCATTATCCAAACAGAAAACATCATCAACTAATGGATTGAGCAAAGAAATTGGCGTATCCAAGACAACATAGCACATCCCACAGATTTAGAGTAACATGCATTCAAATAGAAAGCTTCCCCATCTTCATTAAATGGATGACACTGAACTTTGAGGATCATTTGTATATTTGGGAGGACAACTCAGTTCATGTAGATTTACTGTAAAGCTCTTGAAGTACAAACACGGTAACTTAACAGAAAGGTTTCTGAAGATGGTTGACTAAAGCAGCAATCTCAAGTTGCGTAAGCAATAGGACTCATGTGTAAAAACTCTACAATCTATCCTCACTCAAAATTCCTTACAGATTTCAGAAATTACTACTGACCACCGAAGCAAAGAAGCAAATATTTTACTAAAGTTCTTTGAGATGTTGCAATTCCTAAAAATCTAATGAAACAACCAAAATCGATTAAGGGAAGCACCAATCAAGAGGAAATTCTGCAAACTCTTTTAGAAGTCAATGAGACCAACTAGAACACTAAAAATGGAACAAAACAACAGGGACAATGATTCAAGCTAACATTGTTACAACCATTAACTATCAAAAACAGTATCCATGGAAATTAAAAGCAAAGGGAGAACTTAGAAAGAGCAAACCAACAAGATAATTCCATAGGGAACCATTATGAAAAACCAATAAAGTCATCACTAGTAACCAATCAGGAAGAACAGAATGGCCAATTACAAAATAACAGGATGAATGTTCCGGTTCTTCAGTCCTCCCTTAGAGATGAATGGATGGATTTCCAACTAGAGTGCCAAAAATGTAACCAAATTTTGTGCATCGAATCTACCTAATTTATCAAACAGACCATAACCATGATAATTATTCATGAACAAAGAATTCCAAAGTTGTAAACTTGAGATAATCAACCACAAAGACTACATATAACAAGCATTCAGAAACCATCCAAATCGAGGAACAGGTAAATTGTCTAGATCATATAGATTAGACACACAACATTACTTACATATATTGAAGGATAGATAAATTGATAGACATAAACTACAACTTCAATCATGCACAATCAAGAAGCCCAATAAAAAGCCTCATAAAATCAGTATGCTGAGTGGGATGTAAATTAAAATCCCAAACATGTATATTCAAGAAAACCATTTGCTGATATAACAACTAGTAAAAAGAAACAATGTCAACCAAATAGCAATTTCTCACCTGTTGAATAGCTCTTTCCTGTCCCCTTCTTCAACTGATTAACAAGATATTGGAAAAGACCTCTTAGGTCCATTGAAGGGTACTTCTTACACCTACAACAGACAACAACTCCAGTGTTAAACGAATCTTCATAACTAATATGCCAAAATTGCTGCTTGTCCTAGCTAATTGACGTTGGCTATATGAGTTCCCATATTGCTAGGCAAAATTTCAACTACCATCTGCCTAACATCAACCCTCTACCCATGCAGGGGATCAGTTAGCGGATGAATAGGAACATGGAATATTGAAAAGTAAAATTTTTAATGAGTCATGTTCAAATCCAAGATTCAAAGGTTATAGGATCATCAATGATGCATGATTACAAGAAAGTAGCAAACATGAACAATTGAGATCAATATGAGAAAGTACCCTGTCTGTTGCAACCCTGATAAAAATGCACCCATCATGTCTACTTTCTAATTTAGTATTATTATCCGACTAAAAGCATAAGGGATGGGGGTTATTTATCAAATCAGTGGGTCTATACAAGAATGGTGATTCCTTACATGTGCGGACACACAAAACATGTGCAGGATTTGTGATGATCAATGAGCACTGAAGATTAGGTGAATGTATTTCAGCAAAAAATGTTGTGCAAATTGCATGTGACAGATAATTGTAAAAAGAAAGAAAGAAAAGAAAAGAAAAAAAAAAAACAACTACATGCCTTTGTCACATCCTACACCCGACGTCCATGTCTATCACTGAAACCAAGAACAAAATAATAAAAAGCATGATCAAAATCTCAGAGCATATGCAAAAACTAGATTATGAAGAGATTTACACCCAGAAACTAGATCATAGATGTTCTCTCAGAGCATATGCAGAAGACTACTACTGTTAAACTTCCCAGAGTCCATCCTCCTCATGAAAACACCCTGTGATTAAGCTAACAGTACCTAGCATGCACTACAAAATTCCAAGACACATTTACAACAATGAAGTATAAGCTCAAGGTTCTCTAAATGGAGCAACACTCGCTTGAAATCAGATCCACTTCTTGGCTATAAAACCTCTGGAGCCATCCTACACATGGAAAAATAATTGAAATTCCAAGGCATGTAAGCCATAAATTACATTTACATGAAAAACACCATCAAATAAAATACACGTGCTATTGGAAAATGAAATATAGTTGTGGAAAAAGGTCACGTCTCACCAGCATGGAGTTCCTACAAAAGTATTTCTTGAATGTTGCATTTTGGTCATTTTGGAGTTCTATTGCAGAAAAGATAAGCAATATATAAGAAGGAAAAAAAAAAAAGGAAAAAAGAAAAATATTGGCAATACTTAGTAATACATTGCCGATACATGGAATTTTTTATACTACCAATGTTATCAATATCACTACCAATATTATTGATAAAGCTGAGCTGGAGATTCAGATAATATTGGGGATATTTCGATAATATTGGGGATACTCCAAACAATGGATATACTTACAAAATGGGAATACATATAATCTAGTTTCATAGGAAAATCACATTAGTTGGAATATTGGACAAAAAGGAAAAGCACGGAGGAAGCTGAAAATACTACTTATAGGCCTCGGTATCATAAAGCCAGCAAAGAGATTGGACATAGTGAAAACGGTGCTTGAATATATGTTGGAAACCTTAGTACTTGAGCTCACAGATATAATCAACATTCCCATATATGTGCAGCTGAGTAACGAAGAGAACAAGGTACAAAAGTACCATTGAAACTTATAAGCTGTTAAGTGAAACCCAATTGCCCAATATGTAATGCTCCCAAATACAACTGCTTCCATGAATACATAAGGAATTTCAATTGCTATCCGCAAAACAATACAATTAAATGGGATGACTGGATGCATACCAAATTACTCTCCATGTCCTAAGCAGATTATAAATGAATTTGTAAACCTGAACTTTGTTATTGAATTTTGTTGATGTAGAAAATGACTGCACGAGCCATTTTAACCAGATAAGAGTTCAAAAAGAAATACTTCTACAACATGTCCCTCATTTCTAACATTGGTTGACAGGTTTGCTGATCTGATTCATACTCCATTACTCTAACACCTTGCAACACACATGTGAACAGGAAATATGTGTGCAAGAGCCAAACTGCTCATCAGGAGGGAATCAAGATGATCATATCCAAAGAAATGGGCTACTTAGGTGATCATAGACACTGAATCCAAGAAAAAGATGGATGGTTTCAAATAGTTTGTTATCTTTCTTGTTCTCAAATCCATCACTTGGGATTATTCGACCAGCCTGTTTCTGGATATGGAGTCTAAGGTGGGCCCTCCTAATGAGCAACTTGGATCTCGCATGTGTGTCCCGTCTTTATAGACTTGACAAATAAGCCACTTTTAATTCTGATGTATTTAACTGCATATAAGAAAATGGTTTGAATTAAAAGCCTGTACAAACATACTTGAAAAGAATAAAGCTACCAATATTCTTAATACGGTGAATGGAAATCTTGTTCACCTCTTGCAGAGCTGCTATAGCACCACAGATTTTCATGTAACATTTTCAAGTAATATTCTAAAAATGTAAATAAACTGAACTATAATAAATTATATAATTTTAAGAAATGAACAAGGATTTTTTAAAGTAAAATTCATTGAGGGTAGCTACATCTTGGAGTTTTAGTTCTAACTTATTAATATCTCATTGGTTTTCTTATCTCTACATGTATACAAATCTGATCCTGCTTGTTTAGATCTTCTGCCTAAAAATCGTGTCACTTCTGCACCGTACAATTAAATCGACGACGAAATTTGTTTTGGCAGTCAGTTTAGGAGGGAGACTTTTGAGGCAGAAAGATATAATCATTGTTTCCAACTAGATGGAAAGTTCAGATCATGTACACGTGCTTCATAATTACACGTGTGGCTGCATATGGATGAGAAGGGCCTTCAAGTGTGTGGAATTAACAAGCCTCAAATCTGCAAAGTGATTCACTTCTCTGAAATGATGGGGTTTCCTATTCCTAGGCTAGTGTGCAAGAGAATCCGGCACTTGATTTCAGCCTCTGCTAAACCAAAATGGAGCTGGAATTATAACACTGAATGCAACAGTAAAAGTTAGTGTGAGATTAGGTCACGATGAAATAAATTTTGGAGAAGCCGCCATACCATGGTAAAGAATATCTATGCTGGGAGTACATATTTACTTGAAAGGCAAGAATATCTAATTTTCTCTCTCAGCAACTTCTTTTGAGAATTTCATTTTTGGCAATACATATCCACCATAGTTTCCTTGTCCAAATCTAACAGTTTGACCAGAGATGGAGTAACACATCTGTAGTGGGGTGATTGATGTAGGAACTTTTATAATGTCTAAACTGCTACTATTCATGTAGCAATCTTCCTTTTACTATATTAGGCTACATACGAGAGAGGGAATTTTCACTAGTCTTTTAAAAGACAAGAAGCTATCTTTCAAATTAACAAAGAGGTCATGAAAACGGCTCAATATAGATTTAAATCATGTACTGATGCTCCGATTACATACACTTGGTTGAATGTTTGTTAACCTTCAGTACAACTAGAAATGATCACATAGAGCGATTGCATTGTTATTTTCAATACAACCATTTATTCCCCACCAACCAAAAATAGGAAAACAATATCAAAATCATTGGACAACCAATGGTATGATTTAGAGAGCTAGCATGTGGACCAACCAATATTTTATTAGGGCCTCATTTCCTCGTAACAATGCGGTGGTGTTCCTCGAAAAGAAAGAGTCATGATGCAACAAGGGCCATATCGGTGTGTCCCAGGAACATATGTCAGATGAAACAAATGATAGAGATCCCCACCAAGACCACATCCTTCACATGGACGAGCCCTACCGTCTAGCCCTCACCAAAGTTCGCAGTTTAAGTCCAGCCCAAGGAAAGCCAAGCTATATTCTAGTCAAGTTGACTAGTTATTGTATATAAGTCTCCTAACCCTAGCCATTAAATGAACAGATTTCAGATCATAACAGAACAGAATCACTCGATTTCTACAAGAATAAGCTCAAAACCTTCAAAGCCAAGAATCGAATTGGTAAATCAAACTAAACAGTAGATCGGATGAATAAGATCAATGCATTGCAGTCCAATTCAAGAATCTTCAATCGACTTACTTTAAAAACTTCAAACGGTGAGCAAAAACCTTCAAATCAAGCACCGAAATCTTCTAACTCCACTCACTTCAACTACATTTCCAACGTTTCGCTGATGAAACTCGATTTTTGCAAGTGAAAGCACTGAAACACATCAAATCCAATAGATTACTTGCATTCTTTCCATACCTAAACAAAAGGATAACTCGTTGTTTCTGAGAAATTACCAAAATTGCCCAAACGAGCAGCTACCAAAGAGAAACGAGATCCACACACGTCACCAGGTTCTTTAGATCGAGATCGAGAGAGAGGGTTGAGATCGGGAGAGGGAGATCAAAAGAGAGGGAGAGGGATAGGGAGATGAGAGAGGGAGACGGAGGCGCGGTATGCGAAATGGATGTTTTAGGGCTATTGGCGTAAGAAAATAGGAAAATCAATCAGTAGTCTGCGGTAGATATAGAGCTATGTACCTCTTGGACCTTGTGGGGTCCACTGAGAGGTATCTAACTGAATCCATTCCGTCCATCTGTTTTAAAATAAAACAATAAAACAACATCATAAAAACTAAGAATATCTGACCCTCATTTGAGACACACCAACAAAACAGTGAAAGCAATGATTTAAAATAGCAATACACTTCAGAATTGGAGTACGGCTCAGAACCGTTTGCGATCAGAAATGGCTTAAAGCCGTTTTTGAACTAAAATCGTACGTGTTCTAGTTCACCGATTTTGGTGTAGTGTAAGCCAACTGAGCTGCGGCGTCGGGTTGGGTTGTTGGAGTAAAACAAGTCGAGTTCGGGTCGAGTCATGACATACTGCCTTGAGTTCTGTCGAGTCTAGTGAGGATTGGGGTCTGGTTTGTGCAGACCTTGCTGATTATGGTGAGAAGAAAGGAAAGAAGGGGGAAGATAGAAAGACGGGAAGTGAGAGAGAAAGGAGAAGTCGACTAGGTCAAAAATGAGTCGACTCAGCCATCAATAGTCAGATCCAGACTGGGTCAGTTCAAGCACAATCCCAGTCTAGTCAGGCAGGTTAGATCAGCCTTGGTGTTAGGGGAGTTCATGTTTGGGTTGCCTTCTTGAGTTTCACTATGTTGAATTGAGCTGACGTACCTTTAAAGAAATTTGGTGAGTTTTGCTGAGTCAATAGCAGTTTGGAAATATGTTGTTTTTTTTTTTTTTTTTTTTTTTGGTTATTTTGGATGTAGCAACACTAACTAGTTAGGGGATTAAAGATTTTTGACCGAATCGGGTCCGAGTTGAGACACTGAGTCGAGATACCGAGTCGACTTAAGTGAGTCTGCGTTTTCTTCCATAACTAGATTTATTTAAATCATTGTTACTACTATTATTATTACAATTATTAATATTAGATATGGTTAGCCATTAGTAGTTTATTTATGATTATTAGATATTAGTATTTTTATCGTTCTTAAATATTATCGTTGGATTATATTATTTATCACCATTGTAATGATCATAATGACTATTACTGTTATTATTATTATCATATGAAGTAATACTAATTATTGTTATTATTAATAATAATTATTATTGGAGTATTATTTTGTAATTATTAATATTATTAACATTGTAATTAATTATACTTCAATAAGAGTTAAAATCTTAAAATATAAGCTTAGACCTAGACTCTAGGATGAAATCCTAAATATAAGTAATCCAAACCCTAGATTATGCTCTTAACCATAGATAATGTGTAGAACTTGGATCTAACTGTATAATTTCACAATTCATGGTATGATTCAATTCTAAGGACACACACTTTCTAACGACATTGGTAGGTGGTTCAACTCAGAAGGTGATGACCTTTTCCCTTAGGCTTTCTGTTGTCATGTTAGTTTAAGTAATAGATTCCCTTTTAATTTTGACTGATAATTGTTAGTTGTATTGCATGATTACTTGTGTTAGTTATTGGAATGGATCCTCAAATCATATGCTCAACATTTATCTTATATAAACACTTACATATTGCACATGAATATCTTCTCATACTTGTGGATTGTTATAAAGCTTTAATTGCCACATCAATTAGTGGAAAACTCTACTTATTTATGTATATCCAGAATTGGGATGGAAAGTTGATTGATTATGATTACAATGGACCCTTGAACTAATGGTCATTTTTATTTAATTGATTAAATGAAATTTTGTTATGGAATTACCATCTTGTGAATCATTTGTGCCTACGTGACTTTTGGAGATAATCCATTTTTATTGTATCCTTTGATGGACTATGTGCCCTATGTGGCTTTGATGAAATATTTTCCCTACGTGACTTTAATGGAATATTTGTCCTACGTGATTTAATGGATCATTTTCAAATAACCTCGTAATGGTAAGTGAAATTGCGGTAATGACTGCTTTAATCGAAGTGGGAATATGACAAGATGTCCTAGAGGGGGGTGAATAAGACTTTTTAATATTTTATGATAATTTAAAACCTATTAACCCTATCCTGAGCAAATATGCAAGTATCAGGATTTCTTCAAAATAACTCTAATGACTTTCAAGCCAAATAGAGGATCCAATCACAAAACTATTCAAAGGATAAACAAGATGCACAACATAGTTCATGATGGATGTGACTGTGTGTGAAGTGTAATTCTACTTAGTTCCAGATAATCATGTGCACATGCAATATGAGAACAATCAGAGAAATCACATAAATAGTAAAAGTAAAATGGCAATCTCAAACACAGTCGTTTTTATAGTGGTTCGACAACGTGTCTACTCCACTTCCGACGGACGCATTCAACCCTTGAGTGTATCAGATCTCACTAACGAAGGTTTCAAATCAGGTTCACCTCAAACCAGTATAACCTACTCTAAGCTGACTCTTACATGTCTCCACAACACAAGTTTATGCCCCACATAGGTGCAAGGGTTAACACACAACACCCAAATTTTAGGCCAGATAGGCCAATGATCCACACAAGGAACCTACCAGTTTATGCTCACATGAGCAAGGGTCAACACACAACACCTAAGTTTTAGGCCACACAAGCCAAGGATCCACACAAGGAACCTAAGTTTATGCTCTCCACAGAGCAAGGGTCAACACATAGCACCCCTACGTACACTCCCGTCGAAGGCCTCCTAAGAGGACTAGAAAGGGGTGAGAAGCACCTTTGACCCAATCCTACAGAAGGAATGATCATAAGGGTTCTTTGGACTCTAATGACTTACAAATAAGTAAGCACGCTGATGAAGATCTCCTCCTTAGACGACGAAGAATCTTCAGCTCCCTTGAACCACAACTCAGATGATGCTCCAATGTAAGGCAACAGGTTGGGTCAAGGTTATGATGGAATCCTACTCTATTAAATGTTTACCTATATTAGAAACAAAGTGATTCCAATCATCTATACATTCAAGCTATCCCAGCTCAATGATTTGCCATTAAGATGGTAGCTGTAGAATCCTCGAATATGGAAGTTCATTCCCCAATCCACTCTATTGAATATCAATGATGAGGGTGGATTGGAGGATGAACTCCCATGAGAGAAAAGGCTTAGGGTATATGATCTGAATTTAAACACTCAAAAGCACTCTCTATTTTCTCTACAAACAACTAAAGACAAACTCTCATTAAATAGGCAAAATGTTCCAATGGATATAAAATGGTAATATTTTTTACAGAGTTCGATATCATCAAGTAGGGTTCGATATCATCGAGCGTATACTCACGATAGCATCGAATGACCGCTCGATGATACGAACTCAACCTGTCAAACACTTTTGAAACTTTTTCCCAACTGGTCGAGGAAATTGAACACGCTTCAATGTCATCAAATTTCGAACTCCAATTTCATCGAAACGAGGTTCGATTCCTCGACATTTGAAAATGAGAGAGTAGATGCCTTTGAAACAAAACAGGTATATGATATGATCGAGCATCCCTCGATATCATCGAAATTTGAATATCGATGATATCGATGACGGTGTCGATTGATCGATATTTGTAAGAAATTTTCCTATAAGCTTGTTGGACAGTTTGTGTCCTGTTTTGATGACATCGACCTGGTCTCGATATGATTGATATTTGAATATCGATTTTATCGAAAGATCCCCGATACTTGAATGATTTTACCTGAAAACTTGCTGGACAGATTTGTGTCCCAATCCGATATCATTGAAGGTTAGTCGATATTATCAAGATTTGAATTTCGAGGATATCGAGGCTCCCTTCAATATATCGAGACTCACATGATTTCTCTTGGCAGAATATTAGACACAACTGACTAGATGTCGATTTTATCAAGACGTCTCGATAGACTCGAGATTCAAATTTCGATGATATCGAACAGTCCATCGATTCATCGATAATTCAGTCTAAAGTTCTTGGTAGTTGCTGGACATCTGAAGTCCTCCATTTAATAATATCGAGATAGTTTCGAGGACATAGATAACATGGTTCAATTTCATCGAACACGTATCGATAAATCGACAAAGGCAGAAAACTTAGAGATTTTCCTGATTTTGCAAATTAGTTTTCTTACCAAAAACCTTAAGATGTTCATTCCGTTTTGAAGGGTTTATATACCTGGTGTTTTGGGACATGGGATGTGAGGCTAAGGTTTACCTTTGGCGAGTTCGGGCACACATCCTATTGAGGCAGACGCTTGAACAATCTTCCTATGGGGCTCACTTGTCTTGCTGACTTAACACTTATGCTAATTGACAAACTAGGCACTTTCAATCTCCCCCTTTATCAATTACTTGACAAAACACCTTGAGTCCTAAAACAACATCTAGACCAATACCTTAAATTGTGTGTACATGAACTTTACACAATTTTAAAAAGTTATTGAGTTCACACATACACACGACTGTATTCTTCAGTAGTAGCTACTCCCCTTATCGTCTTGCTGCTGCTGCCCCTATCACCTGTACCACCATCAATCAAAGAGATACACACAATTTTCCTCCATTGGGGTGGGATTTGTTCTCCCCCTTTTTGCCAGTCATTGGTAAAGGGCAATATAGCAGTATCAATGGACTGAAGTTGAAGCAAATGAGAGAACCAAAAAGAGACCCAAATAGTTCAAGGCATACTAAATACATCGTGAAAGTGCATAATCAGTAATAGACAAATGTATAGAAGAGAAGATGTAGCAAAGAATAACAGCATAGAGATAAAGCTCATAAATCACAAACCAAGTCTTAATGGTTTAAGGGAAAATGCAGAAGATGTCAACCAGCATTTCACAGACTTTAGCACATAATATGGCATCAAATATATATGAATTATCAAATGGCTGCCAATAGAAATATCCAAAATAAAAGCTGCCCAAGCTTGGTAGTATTGTAACATCCATCCCAAACCAATAGACACAAATATCTAGCCCATCCATGGGCAACCAAAAAGACAAGTATTTTCCTCACGCAGAGGATATCCATAAGCCATTCCAAAAAAAAAAAAAAAAAAAAAAAAAAAAAAAAAAAAAAGCATTTAGACCTTCCATGTTAGGTAATCCATCACATACACGCATAAGAGCTCAAGGCATTCAAAAAGATATCCATGCCCATACGCAGAGATGAGTATCTGGTGTATGTGATGGCACAAAGATTATTAATACTATGGTGGACGGGCTGATGAAGATGGTGCTGTATCATCTTGTCGGCAAGTTATCAAATCAACTAGTTGCTGCACCGACTGCTGCACCCCAGCCACCAATCTTTCCAAAGCAGTGAACCGTGCATTCATCATCTCCTTCATCTGAGTGACTTCTCGCAATGTCATTCTGATTCAATCTTGATGTAGTTTGAATCTTTTGGCATGCACAGGATTGGATGGAGACAGAGCTTGCTACGATTCGAGTGAGTCTCCTTCGGCAATCCTGCTCCTTCGGCTTGTGCAGCCCCTTCACCCATTTCACCCAGTCATGAATCCCTTCCTCGGGTTGATATTCGGGATATCGATGAAACTTCAAATCCATCTTTCTAATGTTGTTTTTGTTGAAGTGTTGGAGAGGTAGTTCCCAATCGTTTGTTACTGGAAGACCGATCATATCACATATCACGTGAATGATCCGAGGGAAGGGTAAATGGATGTCTCGAGAAGTGTGAATTACGTACACCAACTGGTGAACTATCAGAGTGGGAAGGCATATCTTGATCCCAGTTGCCACACAATACACTATCATGGCCATAAATCCTATAAGGTCAGCTCGATTTGTACCCCGAGGGTACACGTTTGAGGCAAAGATGCCATGCAGAACCCGATACTTTGGTTCCATAAATTTTGCTTTTAAGGCATTACCTTAGTGCCAAGGAATATCCCTACAATGGCAAAGAAATCTTGTGACCTTAGATCGAGTGTCGGCATTTTCAAGATCCAGGTCAGAGAGACCGACTGGAGACAAAGTGAGGCCAAAGATGCTTGCAATAGATTCAGGGGTATCTTCTACGTCGACATCCCCAACAAAAACAGTGATAGAAGGAGGTTCTACGATTGGAGAATGACTGGAAGCAAAGAAGTTATAGGTTCTTTCATAATGACATGGGCCGCCAAAGTCGAGAGGAGGCAGCCAATCAATTGTAGCTAACAGGGGTTCCAGATTGTAGGGTTTTAGGCAATCTCTGTCAATTTTTTGTTCATGAACCAACTTCCTTCCAGTATATTTCGTCAGAACAGGATCTACCCTAGCAGGAGGAGGGACCAGTGCGTCATGTTGAGACCCACCACACGATGTTTGTCTGGTTCGCTAGTGTGTTGGGGTCCCATGATCAGACGCTTTTGTCCTATCTTTCGGTGCAAGAACTTTGTGTTTGGAGGATCTCGAGGATTCTCCAGGACCAGAGGTTTTGCCTTTGTCCTTTCCCATTGAATGGTAACCATTGAGAGTGAGATCTGATGAATTAATGATCTTTTAGACAAAACTTCTCTCAATAATCTAGAGATACCCAAAAGACACAAGATGCAATCTTGAGGATTAAGGAAATGGACAAGGTATTACCGAATTTTGATGATCTTGGAGGACTCACAGATGAAGAATCGTGTAGAACGGTTGAGGAAAGAGAGCAGCCGAGAGGAAACAAGCTTCGAGTGATGGAATGAAAATTTTCACGCTCGTCCACCTTTTATCGGGCGGTAAACTTCTATATCATCGAACATGGTTTCGATGATATCGATATACCCCATTCGATGTTATTGAAGATGTCCTCGACAACATTCTCGAACATGTGACTCTTCTGATTTCAAAGGGGTGTCGATGATATCGATATTTGTTCGATTTAATCAAGGATCCATACGATTAATCGACAAACATATTAAAGATGTATATCTTTCATTTCAGCATATTTCGATGATCTTTCATATATGTATAACTTAGTATATTTTCATATCGGACAATATACACATCAAAATTTGTACAAACATTGTACCAACCAAAATTATAAACATTAATAATGTTTATGCACAAAAAAAATGAGGTGAAGAGACCTCAGATATATCATGAAAATTATCAAAATTGCATCATTTCAACAACCATCCAAATCTAGATGCATGACCCGGACATGTATTCCATGCTTAATTGTTACTAGGCATATGGATCAACCTTTCCATTACCTTTAATGACATAGTAGTGGTCACTTATGTGACAACCCTTCATCACTGGTTTTCCTGATAGGTCTAGGATCTTGCATTCTTGCTTGTTGAATGTAACCACATGCTCGTTGTCACATATTTGAGAAATGCTTAGAAGATTATGTGTCAATCCTTTTATGCAAAAGGCATTCTCATTTTTGAGCATATTCATTCCTTTGATAATTCTCTGTCCTATTACCTTGCAGTGCTTCCATCTTCATAGGTGACTATCCCGTCATCACGATTTGAATAATTTGTGAGGAGAGATTTGTCACCCGTGACATGTCTAGAGTATCCGCTATCCGGGTACCACTTAGCATCATTACCTGTTATATGATTTGAGTGAGTAACAAGGTAAATTTTCTTCTCTTTCACTACCCATTTGGTAACAGGATTTCTTAATTACTATGGTAGTTTGTGCTTCATTAATCAATTTAGGTGATTAAATCATGTTTCCTTGTTTCATAAATTCATTTGTTTTTTGATTTAGTGTAGCCACCTGATCCAATAGCTCCTTCATTCTCTTGGTCATTCTTGGTGGTGATGGATATGTATCACTTCTAGCCATATTCCTAGGTGAACTCTTGACATTTTGTATTGGTCTTCTGGTTGGTCCATATTTACCAGTATGATTTTGACCAGAATTGAGTTGAGTCCTCCTAGGATACATGCATTCAAATTTATAATGGTCAGAATCTCCTCATGAGTGACAAACAGGAGTAGTTTTTGTTTTACTTCCTGATGCAGCTGATTTCTCAAAAGTTGGTGTTGCATTTTTAAATTTTGACTTGAATTTGTCATGTCCTAACCACTCTTATCTTTCCAGGTCTTCCTATTCCTAAGAGTTTTTCTAATTTTTCACTACTCTGGAAAAATTTATAATTCAATTCAATAGATTTTCTGGATTCCTCTACATCAAACCTGAGTGAGTGATTTTCATTCTGAAGATGCATGTTTTTATCTTTTAATAGTTCAATATGTTTATTCAGTTTTTCAGACTCAGATTTAAGAAAAGTATTAATTCTTTCAAGCCTATCATTTTTTGAGTGGTATTGCTATAGATTATTAATCAAGTGTGTATTGATTTTCAATGTTTTGTCTAGATCTATTTGTAGCAATTTATTTTTATTTTCACTTATCCCAAGTCTCTTGAGGATATTGATGCTATGGATGTAAAGTTGATTATAGACATCCTGCAGTTTATCCTCTTCTTCTTCTTCTTCTTTCTCTATTTCCTCATTATCAGATGGAAATGACTCAGTGGCTTGAGGTTCTTAGATATTTTTAGTTTCTATGAGAATGATGGAGGCTGTAGAGACCATAAGAATTTTCAGGGATTTTTAGTCTTCATCACTCTTTGAGTCACTACATTCCGAATTTGACTCTTTAGTATCATCCCATATGGCTGCCATTGCCTTTCCTTTGGTTTTTCTGTTTGCGCATTCAGTAGACAGATGACCAAACTTTCGACAAGTGTAACATTGTGGTTCCTTGGACTTTTTACCAGATTTACCTATAAAATGTTTGTTGTCCATCTGTCTTCCTTTAGATGGTCGGCCACGATTTTTATGAAAGAATTTTTTGAACCGTTGAGCCAACAAGGCCACTTCATCATCTTCATTCTCCCTTTCGCTTTCATCATCCTCATTTAAAGTATTCTTTAAAGTTTTGAGGACAGTATTTTTGGGTTTAGGAGTTTACTTGAAGTGTAGTTCAAATGTGTGTAGGGAACCCACAAGTTCTTCTACTTTCATTTCATCCATGTTTCTACATTCTTCAATAGTTGTGACTTTAGAATTGAACCATTCCGGTAAGGATCTCAGAAATTTCCTACAATTTTGTGGAACCGGAACTTTTTTTCCTAATCCACTCATGGAGTTACAAATGATGTTCAATTTTATGAAAAACTCCATGAAGGTCTCATGCCCTTCCATTGTGAGACTTTCAAATTGTGATGTTAGGAGATGTAGTTTAGATCTTTTTATTGTGCTGGTTCCCTCATGGGTTGTTTCCAACAAGTCCCATGCTTCTTTAGCTGTTCCACACATACTGATTTGATTGAAGACTTCTTGGGACACAACACAGTAGATAGCATTCATTGCTTTAGCTTCAGACGTTTGTTTTTCTTTATCGAATGTTGTCCACATTTCTTTGGATTTCGGTTTGGTGATAGTTGTGTCATTTTCAAGTACTATTTGTTCGGTTGGTGACACATATCCTTTTTCAACAATATCCCAAACATCATGATCCAAAGATCTTAGAAAGTAATGCATCCTAGCCTTCCAGTACGCATAATTTGATCCATCAAATACTGGAGGTCTAGTTACAGATGAGCCCTCTCCTTTGGCCATATTACCAACTTCAGTCAAGATCACTCTCTAGGCGGTGAAGCCCTTAAGAGAGACCCGCTCTGATACCAATTGAAATTGCGGTAATGACCACTTTACTCGAAGTGGGAATATGCCAAGATGTCCTAGAGGGGGGGTTAATAGGACTTTTTAATATTTTATGATAATTTAAAACCTATCAACCCTATCCTAAGTAAATATGCAAGTATTAGGATTTTTTCAAAATAACTCTAATGGCTTTCAAGCCAAATAGAGGATCCAATCACAAAACTATTCAAAGGATAAACAAGATGCATAACATAGTTCATAATGGATGTGACTGTGTGTGAGGTGTAATTCTACTTAGTTCCAGATAATCATGTGCACATGCAATATGAGAACAATCAGAGAAATTACACAAACACTAGAAGTAAATGGCAATCTCAAACACAGTCATTTTTATAGTAGTTCGACTACGTGTCTACTCCACTTCCAGCGGGTGCACTCAACCCTTGAGTGTATCGGATCTCACTAACGGAGGTTTCAAATCAGGTTCACCTCAAAGCAGTACAACATACTCTAGGCTGACTCTTATGTGTCTCCACGATACAAGTTTGTGCCCCACATAGGAGCAAGGGTCAACACACAACACCCAAATTTTAGGCCACACAGGCCAAGGATCCACACAAGGAACCTACCAGTTTATGCTCTCATGAGCAAGGGTCAACACACAACACCCAAGTTTGAGGCCACACAGGCTAAGGGTCCACACAAGGAACCTAAGTTTATGCTCTCCACAGAGTAAGGGTCAACACATAGCACCCCCACGTACACTCCCGTCAGAGGCCTCCTATGAGGACTTGAAAGGGGTGAGAAGCACATTTGACCCAATCCTACAGAAGGAATGATCACAAGGGTTCTCTGGACTCTAATGACTTACAAATAAGTAGATGAGCCCCATTAAGTACGCTGATGAAGATCTCCTCCTTTGACGACAAATATTCTTCATCTCCCTTAAACCGCAACTCAGATGATGCTCCAATGTAAGGTAACGGGTTGGATCAAGGTTATGATGGAATCTTACTCTATTAAATGTTTTCATATATTAGAAACAGAGTAATTCCAATCATCTATGCATTGAAGGTATCTCAGCTCAATGATTTATCATTAAGATGGTAGCTGTAGGATCCTTGAATATGGAAGTTCATTCCCCAATCCACTCTATTGAATATCAATGATGAGGGTGGATTGGAGGATGAACTCCCATGAGAGAAAAGGCTTTGGGTATAAGATCTAGATTTTAAACACTCAAAATCACTATCTATTTTCTCTCTAAAAAAAGGCAAGCTCTCATTAAATAGGAAAAAAGTTTCAACGGATATAAAACAGTCATTTTTTTATAGGGTTCGATATCATCGAGCAAGGTTCGATATCATCGATCGTATACTCTCGAATGCATCAAATGGCTACTCGATGATATGAACTCAATCTGTCAAACACTTTTGAACCTTTTGCCAACTGGTCAAGGGAATCAAACATGCCTTGATGTCATCGGACTTTGAACTCCGATTTCATCGAAACGAGGTTCGATTCCTCGAGATTTGAAATTGAGAGAGCAGATGCCTTTGAAACAAAACAGGTATATGATATGATCGAGCATCCCTCGATATCATCAGAATTTGAATATCGATGATATCGATGACGGTGTCGATTCATCGATATTTTCAAGGAATTTTCCTATAAGCTTGTTGGATAGTTTGTCTTTTGTTTCGATGACATCGACCTGGTCTTGATATGATCGATATTTGAATATCAATTTTATTAAGAGATCCCCGATACTTGAATGGTTTTACCTAAAAACTTGCTGGACAGATTTGTGTCCCAATCTGATATCATCGAAGGTTTGTCGATATATCGAGATTTGAATTTTGAGGATATCGAGGCTCCCTTCGATATATTGAGACTCACATAATTTACCTTAGCAGAATATTGGACACAATTGACCAAATGATGATTTTATTGAGACGTCTCAATGGACTTGAGATTCAAATTTCGATGATATCGAACAGTCCATCGATTCATCAATAATTCACTCTAGAGTTCTTTGTAGTTGTTGGACATCAGAAGTCCTCCATTCGATAATATCAAGATAGTTTCGAGGACATCGATGACAGAGTTCAATTTCATCGAACCACATGTCGATAAATCGACAAAGGCATAGAACTTAGAGATTTTCCTGATTTTGCAAATTAGTTTTCTTACCAAAAACCTTAAGATGTTCTATCCATTTTTAGTGGTTTATATACCTGGTGTTTTGGGACATGGGATGTGAGGCTAAGGTTTACCTTTGACGAGTTTAGGCACACATCCTGTTGAGGTAGACGCTTGAACAATCTTCCTATAGGGCTCACTTGTCTTGCTGACTCAACACTCACACTAATTGACAAACCAGGGCACTTTCAATCTCCCCCTTTGTTAATTACATGACAAAACACCTTGGGTCATAAAACAACATCTATACTAACACCCTCAATTGTGTGTACATGAACGTTACACAATTTTACAAAGCTATTGAGTTCACACATATACATGACTGTATCCTTTAGTAGTAACTGCTCCCCCTGTCGTCTTACAATTGCTCCCCCTATCACCTGTACCACCATCAATCAAAGAGATACACATAATTTTCCTCCGTCGTGGTGGGATTTGTTCTCCCCCTTTTTGTCAGTCATTGGTAAAGGGCAATATAGCAGTATCAGTGGACTGTAGTTGAAGCATATGGGACACTAGGCCCGAACTGTCGCCCTTTGCTGGGTGACGAGCCCCCTATTGTGACTTTTGATCTTTCTTAAAATGACTATTTGCAATTAAACTGTTAACGGTTAGACTAATCATGTATTTCATATCATGCGGGCATTATCGAGTGCCTAGTCAACTATTTGGAAAGACTAGTGTACTATTTGAACATCAAAAATTTGTGTGAGCTTATCACTTGAGCACATACTTGTCATACTTTCGCTGGTAACTAACTACTTTAAGGTTGCATATGGTTTCACCCCACTCATAGGTTTTACCTAAAAGCCAGCTGGATGAGAATCCCCAGGCAGATGTACATTCACTCATCTATGTATTTAAATAAGATTTACATCGTGGATTATTTTATATGTTTTCTTGTTTAAACTATACTTAACTAATATAGTGGTGTGTAATCTTGAGGGGAATTCTCACTGAGCTGGCTACTCATGCTTTGAATATATAACCATATAGATGGTGCAGGTGATTTAAATGATACTCATGTTTAGACTAATGAGGAGCAAGGTACAAATATTAGGGATGTATAGCCGCATCTGCCCTAAGAGAAGCTGCTTGATCTTGCGGCTCAAGTCTAGCTGCATATTATTCTATTTCATTCATTAAATTACTTTTGTCATGTATTTATTAACATTAAGACATTGGTTTGTATAAGCCTTATGGGCAGCCACTCGTATATCTTTAAATGTGTATTTAGACTTTCTTTATGCTTATTTTGTTTCTCTTCCGCTGTAGGGCTCACTCTTGAAAAAGTAATGAAAAAAATATATACGTGAAATGTGAGCTATCTTTAAAGGTTAACACTTAAGATTTTGGAAAATGACTACTAAACATGGGTTACGAAAATTGGGGCATTACAAGAGGATCTGTTTGCTTTTTAAGAGGCTCTTAATGAGAAAAATATCGAAAAGTAGAAAGTAGAAAGGGATGATGAGATGGAATTCTTATACAAGAAAAAAACTTGGGAGTTGGTGGAGCTTCCCTTCGGTCGAAAAACGATCGGGTGCAAGTGGATCTTCCAGAAGAAATGGGATAGGTACAAGGCATGGTTGGTAACGAAGGAAAATACTTTAGAGAGAATGTGTTATCTTCACTAAGATATTCACTCCTGTAATAAAGCAAGTATCTATCAAATTTGTGTTGGCTCTAGTTGTCCAATATGATTTCGAGCTAGAATAGATGGATGTGAAGATTGCCTTCTGAAAAGGCCAAGCTATATGTCCTAGAGGGGGGGGGGGGGGTGAATAGGACTGTGCCAAATTAAAATTTAACAGCAGAATTAAAGTATGATAACCTTATAAAAATAAAGAACAATACTTTAAATTAATCAAAGACGGAAATGTAAAGCAATCTTAAATAAAGAGCTTGATACTAACGTTGTTCTAAGGACAACCTTTGCACCATAAACACTAGGGTTTATGGCAGGACAACCTTACTAGAGCAAATTGAATATCAAAACTTTAACAGAAAGGAAATAGCAAGAAATAAATTCTAAACTATTACAACATTCCCCACTTTACGTGAAATGTAAATATTA
This sequence comes from Magnolia changhungtana, assembly GCA_030180095.1. Classification (NCBI taxonomy): domain Eukaryota; kingdom Viridiplantae; phylum Streptophyta; class Magnoliopsida; order Magnoliales; family Magnoliaceae; genus Magnolia; species Magnolia changhungtana. The sequence continues at coordinate 67,317 of JASAUF010000066.1, read as the reverse complement.
CAGCATTCACATCCACATATACATTCCACAAATTTGAATGATTAAAAAATATAGAAATTAAAAGAATATTCAAATCACAAAACACACCGATATATAGTGGTTCGCCTGTGTGTTCACCAACTGTTAAACAACAGCCACACAGCTTACTACTCCACTCCTAATATCCTCACACAGGGGATATTAGCATTCACTATCAAACAAGTTTTTACAGGTTCACTTAAAATCTTCACAATTGTGTCTTTTTAACTTGGGCTTACACAATCCAAAAACCCACACTCTCTGAGCTTTCTGGCTCTCCTCAGATAACCAACACAATGAGATTTTTCTAGCGAATCTCAAACAAAACTAAAATAATGAATTTACAATAAACATAAAATACCTAGATTTCTTCTTTTGTAGCAGCCCGGTAGAACCAATTATAGTAAAAGTTTGAATTAACGTTCAATGTCCAATACTCACTTAAGAAATGGTTTTAGGTTCTAATTAATTCTAAATTAAACCAAATTGGGCATAACTTTATTTGATTTTGATTCCAAGAAGAAGGAATACATCAATTCCTCTTTTCAAAATAATATTGGAATATAGGAATAAAATCAAATACGAAAAGCTAACAAAACAATTTCCAGGACTGGTCAAAGAATAACTAAAAAATTCTAAAAATCTTCAACGACTTAGATCAAATTTCTTGGGTACTCGTCGAACAAACTGGTGTAATCGGTCGAAGAAGGTCCGTATAGTCTTAACTAGCAGCACCAAATTCATGTAAAAAGATTCATCTTGAATTATATATACAAAATGACCTACCCTAAGGTTAAACTAAGGTCTATCATACCTGAGACATGATGTATGAACATTGAACTTCATTCTTTCAGAAAATGGTTTAACCTTTGAAGCTTGAGATCTTTACTTGATGTAGCTTGATCTTGAGATCTTCTGCAGCTTGAGTTTAAACTTCAACTTGAGTAGTACTTGAATCTTGAAATACACTTGAGTCGTTGAACAAGCACTCTTCTTATCGATGTAGCTCTGAACATTGATGCATATACATAACCTGACATTCCTTGAAGCAGAGCACCGTACATGTCTTAAACTATTGTGATGTCATCTTGAATCATATATATATATATATATATATATTAACATGTAAGCACAAGACACATAGATAGAGGTTTTGGCATACAAGACGTTTTGGCACCACAAAATTTGACAATCAAAAGAGCATGAGACCATAACACTTACAATCTCCCCCTTTGTCAAATTTGTGACAAAACATACTCCAATAAGATAAGCACCATATGCACATTAACGAATCATGCGCCAGTTATATAAACCAGTTATCAATAAGTAGCACAACTCATTATTTATATACTATACTCCCCCTGAGTCTATACTCCCCCTGAGTAGTAGCACACATCAAAAATATGACTACTCGTATCCATAAGCGATAAGCAATCAAACAAACATTCTCTCCCTTTTTGTCACAATATGACAAAGGAAGCAACAAAGTTAAGGATAAATGATGGAATAGATGAAGTAACCCAATTATATGTAAGAAAGTAAATGTTCACAATACAATTACCTGTATAACTAAAAAGTCAGCAAACCAAATAAAGTGCACAATCCAACATAAGTAAGAAAGTTATTACATATCAAGAAGGAAAAATCTTAATCGGATCCTGAAGAATGAGCAGGAATGGTAAGATCAAGATTATGCATTCCCTTGTTCAAGCGCCTAAAATACTTGCACATATATTTAAACTGAAGATCATGAGCATTATTCATATTTTCTACCTTCTCTTCTAAAGCATGAAGACGAGCATCAAAATTAGGATCATTTCCAGAATCTGATTCAAGTTCATCGAAAATATCATCCATATCCCCAGCTTCCGCTCTACCAACATCCACTTGGACACGAGCCAATTCCAATTTCATTTTGTTAATATTTGAATTGTTAAAAATAAGATGATGGATGGGAGCTTTTCCAACAAGCATAGCCACGAGCATGTGAGTAGCTAAAATAGTTAAGAGATAAGCAAAAGGAACATCACTATAACCTGGATGGAGACGAGAATGAATAATGGAATGACAAATCAAGGAAGGAAGGAAAATTTTAGAACCAGAAATGACAGAGTGTAACACACGAACCATAAAGGCAGTTAATTCTGTCTTATTACCAGAACGAGAATACAGGTTAGAAGTAAAAATCCTGTGAAGTACCCTATATTTGGGTAATAAGTACTTCGCGGGGAGCGCATTCCCTTTATGAGTCTAATGCACATTCATATTACACAAATCTCTGGTTAGCATACGCTTTTCAGATTCAGAGGGTTTTTCAGATAAATTATGAATAGGAATACCCTCCTTATTAACAGGTATATCCATTAACCCTGCAATCAGATGGCGGTCAACTTCAAATAGACCTTCTCTAGTATCAATTTTAAAAGTTAAATTCTCAAAAGAGAACTCTAAGATACATGCAAACATGGTCTGTGCAATAGATTAGTATGCAGGCCCACCCCAAAGTAAAATGTTATCCCATCCTACAGCTTGGAGTAGAGGTAGAATACCAAAAGGAGCAATATGTTCAATTCAGACAGACCGTTCAACAATGACATTGCGCATACACAAATCCAGTACATTGGAGGGATCATCCTCAGGTGAACGAAGATAGCGTCTAGCGAGAGGAACTGATCTAGAAGAAGGTGGACCATGGGAAGTTTTCTTTTTCCCCTTTGCATCCATTATCAGAATGAAAATCCAAAGATCAAGTAGAAACAAAAGATGTGAAAAATGGGTTTTGCTAGATCAGATTTTTCAAGAAAAAGCTCCAAAATGTCAAGGAATCTCAAAATAGATTACTCCAAGAGTGAAAATAAAGTAATAAGAACTAGAACCTACAAGAGAAACACAAATAATACACTAACCTTGAAGATCTAGGAAGGTGGGTACGACTAGTCGTGTCTCGGCTCATTGGAGAGTGAAATGGAAATGAAGAAGATGAAAATTTTTTGCAATTTTAAAAGATTCCAACGCGCTACACGACTAGTCGAGGACCGTTCTTGACCGGTCAAACCACGACTGGTCAAGCACGTCCTCAACTGGTCGTGAAAACACAAAAACATGCATTTTCCATAAAAATTTGAAATTTAAATAAATAAATTATCAAATATATATACACTAAGATACAAATATGCATGAATAATTAATTTAGAATGCACATTCCGAGATCAAATTTTAATTTATTAAACCTGATTTTGTTGAGCGGTTTAGTAAAAATGTCGGCAAGTTGAGTCTCGGTCGGTATATATTCCAAGGATATTATTTTATCTTCCACTAATTCATGAATATAGTGATACCTAATGTCAATGTGCTTGGTACGTGAATGCTGGATTGGATTTTTTTGATATATTATAGCACTGGAATTATCACAATATAATATTATTGATTCCTGTGCAAATCCATAATCGCTTAACATACGTTTCATCCAAACAAGCTGAGTACATGCATTTCCTGCTGCAATGTATTCAACCTCAGTAGTAGAGAACGATATAGAACTTTGCTTCTTACTAAGCCAAGAAATCAAACAGTTTCTAATATAGAAACAACCTCCACTGGTTGATTTTCCATCATCAATATTTCTAGTCCAATCAGCATCCGAGTACCCAACCAATTGAACACTAGTATCAAATGGATACCAGAGACCCATTTTAGCAGAGCTCGCGACATATCGCATAATCCGCTTGACAATAGAAAGATGTGACTCTTTAAGATTAGACTGATATCTAACGCAAATCCCAACATTTAAAGCAATATCAGGTCTACTAGCAGTTAAGTAAAGTAGACTACCAATCATACTATGATATAATTTAGGATCTATATTTTTACCTGTAAAGTCTTTTGAGAGTCTTAAAGTTGTGCTAATAGGAGTATCAAAATTTTTACCATTCTCAAATCCTAACTTTTTGATTAAATTCAGAGCATATTTTGTTTGAGAAATGAAAATGCCATCTGGTTGTTGTTTTACTTGCAACCTATGAGACCCAACCTGAGTTCTCATGTGTGCATGTGTGTCCATAAGTATGCATTTCGTTCATTTTGGTCCCGCGGTCCTACCGGTCGAATCCCGGTGACTCGCGACCCTTGGATTATGCTGTGGTCATCCTTAAGTTTGGTCACATAGACCCAACTCGGATTGACCCGAGACACATGTCATCTTGTCCGTATCGGCGCCGCGATTCTAACGCCGCATCCCATGCGTTAATCCGACGTGTACATCTCAAGTTATGAGCATTTCATCATGTGGCCCACTTTTTGTACAAATGTATGTGGACCCCACTCCTCCATGGCACAATTTTTCATGCACACCACACACACACTATACTATTGCATGGAATAAACACTACCCACCCTAAACACTACCCACACCTAACCTACCCTAGCAACATTGTTATTGTCACCATAGGTTATGATTACTTCCCTTAAAAGGCTTTTCCCTCTCTTTCCCTCTCATTTCTCTCTCTCTCTCTTCTCTTCTTCTCCAGCAATTCCTCCATTTTCTCCAACCCCTTCTCCCTAAAATACCTTCTCATCTAACCCTTCTCACTTGATCTTAACCATTGATCCATGTTGCTTGGAGCCTCTAGATGATGGTGATGTAAGTTTCAAGGTTGATCTAGGTGGGTGCTCTTAGATCCTTCTTCATTTCTTTCTTAGGAGCTTGTGGGACCCATCAAGTGGTGATGGAGGTCCCTCATGTCTCCATGGTTGAGGCCAATGGCCCATTTTCCTTGCATGCACGATCCATGGATGAGGCCATTCTCCATGGACCCCATCAAGGCATTTTACTTTAATGCATGTCATTTTTCTCTCTTGTGGCTGGATTACTTTTATTTTCCATTATTCTATTCTTGATTTCCTGATGTGTGTGGCCCACTTAGTGGCCTCGAATATCTGACCGTCTACAAAGTGGACGCCCATGGCTGTCCATTCCTTGGACATTGGCACTCTATTTGCTCCATTTTGGGCACATGCAATGGGTTTTATGGAGGGGGTATGGTCTGAATGTTTGTTGGGCCCACTGGGGTGGTCCATACCATAATTTTCATGGATTGATTTCCTCTTTTTATAGTGATTATAATTATTTTAATTCAGAATTATATTGCTGCCCAAAAGCCATCTGGACAGATTTTTGAGTTGTCTTAAGCTCAGTTTTGGGGATGATTGGTGGGGTGTTTGGTCCCATTTGACATATACCTCTTAAAGGTGGGGATCTCACCTAGATGTTCCCCAAATTTCACCATCATCCGTCCCTGTTTGATCACCCAAAAGAGTGGGCCAAGGAGGGTGGATAGTCTAGATTTTCTGGACTGTCTAGCAACTGTGCTTGTTGTACAAACATAATTATCAGTCTGTTTCTGAAATGGTGGGCCACCTTTGTGGACCCCACCTTGTTGTATACTTGTGTAGGGATGTTGGTCCTATATTTTCTTAAAATTTGGCAAACCTGGACCCACTCTAATGGGGTGCACAAATCAGGGGCAGCAGCATTGTTTCAGCAGCAACATTATTTCAGAAATACCTTGCTGTCCATAAATTATAGGAGTTAAATAAAATACTTTTAATATCTCAAAAATTCTAAAATTTTGCAGAGAGGTGTCCCACCCATGGTAGGGCCTACCTGCAAAATTTTAGGGCCAATGGACCCCATTTGGGCATCCAAACGGGTGGGCTAATATAGTGGGCTGCCAGAAATTTCTGCTATGCAATTCAGCAGCATAGTTCCATAAAAATAAATTAAAAAAAATATATATTTTCTCAGAAGGTGGGCCATATTTCTTAGTCCTAACTTGTTGTGGGCTTAATGAGGGACCTTAGGTCCAAATTTCAAGAATTTTGGAGGCCCAGAACCCACCCATTTGATGGCCCAAATTCAGGACAGTTATATTCCAGCAGTATTTCACCCTGTATAGATTGTATTCTTTAAATTAATTAAAATACTTTTGAGTATCTAAAAATTATGAAAATTTACAGAGAGGTAGTAAACTCATTGTAGAACCTACCTACCAAATTTCAGGTCTAATGGACCCCTGTGTATACCGTTCCAAGGCCCGGACTGGCCCACCACGTTGGGACGTCCAGGCCAGTCCGATTTTCTGGACAGCTTGTTTTATTCAAATTAATTAAATTATTTCTAGATGTCCAAAAATTCTGAAATTTTGTGGGGTTGTGGTCCACTTATGGAAGGACAATTTTGCAAATTTTTAGGGCCATCAGGCCCCTGGACTGACCGTAGTATGGCCTGTAAGTTGGGTCAGTTTTGGGCCAAATACCCAGGCCCAAATGACTAACCACCATGGCATGCCCCTACCTTGGGCTACTGGGCCTGCATTCTAACGGCATGACCCACTTGAAGTAAGTGTTGTATATCCCCCTTCTCATCTGGTGGGACCCACTATGATATGTGTGAGTCACCATGGGTCAGTAACCCATTTAAATTAAATAAATTTCTGGACTCCAACAGGCCCAGGACGTGGGTGGGCTGGAATTCCAGCAAGGGGCCCAAATCTGTGCATAGTTGATCTTTTGGAGCCGTGGCGGTCCACCATATTTAAGGGAGTGTTGCACACACTCTTTTTCCCCCCCTTCCTTAGACTTTTTGGGCTTAATTAGTGCCTCTTAAGGCCCATCTCTGAGGTGATAATATGGGCTAGCCTTAACCAGATTTTTGGTAGCTTTATGGGACTTTTGGGCTGGAAATCTTTTCCTTGAAGCCCAAGATTGTGCAGGGCCTGACCTTATTGTTTTACAGGCCCAATGGGCCGTATTCAAGCTGATCATGTGCATTTATTAGCCTTGATGCCCTCATGAAGTGCTTAATTGTGGGCTGACTTGCAAGGCCCACATAAATGTATATGGTGGAGGACTTTGCTAAATCTTTGGGCTGATGTGGCAAGGCCCACACTGTCAGTATAGGCCTTGCCCATGTGTATTTTTTAGGTTTACGGGCTGCCTTCAAGTCCACCATAATGTATGAATTGGATGGCTTTTGTTTGGGCCATTTCTTTTGGGCCCATTATGTAATATATTATATGCATGTTTGTGTTAGCAAGTAGGCCTTGTGGACTTAGTTCTTTTGGATAGGCCCATTGATCTTGGGCCTATAGTCTCCTATCTATTGTGATGGGCTTAGGGGCAATAATACACAAGAAGTTGGGCCCTTGGCTGCCCACTAAACTGACCCTGTACTTGGGCCAAAAGTGAGGCCCAACTCCCTTGTATTAAATGTGAAACTTGCCCATGTAAATGAATTACTGGGCTGCCCATGAAGCCCACCACAATATATGAATTTATGATCTTTATGGTTGGGCCCAAACCTTGCTTAAGGGCCCACCATGCTACCAAGTGTTGGGCTTAGTGTATGGCCCATTAGGCCATGCATTGCTTGGGCTTTAGACCTTACATTATATGAGTAGTGGCGGGCTACCTCTTGGAAACCAGTTGAGGTTGGATGTCCTCCTGGGTGATCATAAGGTAGGCCCATAGGTTTCTCTATGGATGGTTAAAGGCCCACCATAGACCCTAGGCCATTTGTTTAAGGCTCAATGTGTATGTATGTGGAACCTACCTTAATGCATGATTAGTCTAGGCCGTTCAAGCCTTGGATCACCCGATTATGGAAGCACCCTCTGCCTTGGGTTGCTGCTGGACTCACAACCCAGTAACAGGCCCACTTGATCTTTTCATGATTTATACACACTCTCCATCTGGTGGGTCCCCCTATGAATATTGTTGGCCTTCATGAGATCATTCCCACTTATTTGACTAATTTCTAGGCTTTAGCAGGCCCAAGAAGCTGAGTGGGCCGAACGTTTATCAAGGGGCCTCAAATGTACATTGTTATGGTTGAAACTTTATTGGACATGAGACCCACCATATTGAGAACTTGTGTACGTGTTGCATTCTTGGGTTTTCTTATAATCTTTGGGCTTAATCAGTGCATTTTTGGGTCACCTTTAGTGATCACATGAGGACCCCATCTTAGATCAGATTTTTAGGACATCCCTTAGGCCTAGAGTGGGCTAGGATGTCCCAGCTTAGCCCAACCATATGTTGGGCCAGCTTCCACCATTTTGATGGACTTGTGGGCTAATATAAGGATAGTATTGGGCCCTTGGTTGCCCACTTAAATTGCTAGTTATTGGGCTGATGTAGTTGGGCCCACTTCATCATCCAAACTTAAACTTATTTTGGGCCGTATATTGTGTATGCGGGCTGCCCACCAAGTCCAACTTAATGCATGGATTCTATGGCCATTGGGAATTGAGCCTTGGGCCTTAATTTCTCTCTTGGGGCCCATGTTATTAAAAGTGGTATTGTATCTTTTTATGGCCTATTATGAGGAATGTATGTATGTGGTTACCTGTGTTCTTATCTTGAATGTAGGGCCTTGGGCCTTGTATCCATATAGTTCATGATTGAGATGCCTCTTGGGGAATGGTAGTTAAATGTCCCCATTATGGACCCCTCTAGGCCTGATTGTATCTAAATGTGATTAGATGCTCATCTTAAATTCTTTCTAAACTCACTTATGTGTGACTTAGACACGTAGTTGTATGCTAGTCTCGTGGGCTACCCCAGGTAATGGGCCCCCACTAGAGGTGGGATTTCTTATAGATATTGTCTAAATACCTAGTCTTGGTCCCTTCTTGGATAGGAGGAGTGTACTACTTTGTATATCGCCGCATAATGCATCTAGACCCATCTTCATGGCCCATGTGCATCATTGTATGCTTGGATGACACTGTGTGTGTGGTCATATTATGTCATTGGGCATTGCATGATACCTTCCCCGAGGGACGTAATATCCCCTCTTGATCACGTTGGATGCTTGGGATTGATGCATGGTTGATTGTGTGATTCATGCATCTGACATTGCATAGCATATGAGCATTATCGCCCTTGCTTCATCAGGGTTGTAGCCTCCACGTATACATCGTGGATGGCCATGTTTGGACACCTGGAAATGTTACTTGAGCATACCGGGTGCATAGGATGCCCATGGGTGAAATTCCCAAAACTTCCGTGGTACCATGGATCTGCTCCAACGGCGTGACCGGTGGTATATATGAGTGCATGGGGGCCTTACACCATTAGGCCGCCACTCCCACTATCGTGTAGTCGGTTGGATAGGGGTGTGGCCTTACTCGCCTGATGTAAGGGGGCATTGCTAGGATGAGTCTGACCAGCTCGTGAATGGGTCAGCTACCTTCGTGCCTCTTTATCCGCAGTAGGGTAGTGAGGTCTCTTACGCTCAATGCGGTCTCAGAGCGGCAATCATCCCGATGTAATGGACCCCTACTCTTATGATGGAAATGTACTTGATATGTGGATTGGATCCGAGCACCGACATTACTTCGCATTGCATTTGCATTGGCCGTATAAGCCTCATAATGCATTACAAGATACTCATTGCATTACAAGACTCATTGCATTACAAAGACTCATCGCATTACAAGATGCTCATGGCATTACAAAGACTCATTGTATTACAGTACTCATTGCATTATATAGCCTTGGTATGGCTTCCTGCATTATTATACTGCCTTGGTATAGTTTCTTGCATTCATGATAGCCTTGGTAAGGCTAGTGGTATTGGTATTAATCATGACTCCCTTCTACATTCTCTATCTTCTTCTGAGCACTATTGTCACACACTTTCACCACCCTCTAAGCTTTCTATAAGCTTATGCACGATTGATGCGTGCGGAGAGATCTAAGCGCAGTTGCGAGCTCATGGAGTAGAGTTGAGCTTGAGGACTCCAAAGTTGCTTGACTCTTTTCTCTTTTTCCATTATCTTATGTATGTCCTTTCGGACTAAGCTTGTAAAAGTTCAAATTCTTAGTGAATTTTGTGATATGTATCCTTTGTTACTTCCAGATGTACTTGCTGTGATCTTGGGTATGCTCGTATTGTAATGATTATCTTTTTATGAAAATTCTCCTTGTAGGATCCCAAGATCGGAACCCGCCTCCCAGAGCCAAGAATGGGGTACTACGGAGGTTTGCTATGCCGTAACCGCCATCGGGTTCCTTGTGAGAGTCCCAAGTCGAGTCCGGGCGTGAACAACCTAAGAAATAATTTAATTCCCCAACCATGCTCATTTCATCAATTCTGTAAACTCAACAGTCACGTTAGTACAAGTTGATCCATAAATAATATCATCAACATAGATCTGAACCATTAAGATATCATCGTTATGTTTCTTAACAAAAAGCGTCTTATCAATACTACCCATTTGAAAGTTATGACTTAGTAAAAACTTAGTCAATTTTTTGTACCATGCTCTAGGAGCTTGTTTTAAACCATATAGAGTTTTTTTAAGACGATATACATGATCAGTAAACTTAGGGCCTTCAAACCCTGTAGGTTGTTCAACATATACTTCTTCATGTAAATCACCATTCAAAAAGGCACTCTTTACATCCATTTGATAAATTTTAAAATTTCTAAAGCATGCAATGGATATAAAAAGTTTGATTGATTCAAGGCGAGCAACTAGAGCAAAGGTTTCATCATAATCAATGCCTTCTATTTGAGTGTACCCTTGTACAACCAGTCTTGGCTTGTTTCGAATTATATTCCCAAGTTCATCAGACTTATTTTTGAAAATCTACTTAGTTCTTATAATGTGTTTATTTTTAGGTCTAGGAACAAGATACCAGACATTATTTCGAACAAACTGATTAAGTTCTTCCTGCATAGCTACTATCCAATTTTCATCAGAAAGAGCTTCTTTTACATTTACCGGTTCAATCTGAGATGTAAAGCACACGTAATTACATATGTCTGCTAGTTGTCTATGAGTACACACACCAGTGAGAGGATTTTTAAGAATTTGAGTGGTTGGATGATCTTTAACAGTCCTTAATTCAGAATTATTTTGACTTGATGAAGTATCAGGTTTGTCAATTAGAAGAACTTCATCATTATTTGAACTTAGGGTAGGTGTGTTCAAATGATCGTCTATGACCACATTAATTGATTCTTGAATAACAACGGTCCTTTTGTTCAGTACACGATATGCGCGACTGTTTAAAGAGTATCTTAAAAAGATTCATTCGTCACTTTTTATGTCAAACTTCTCCAGATTTTCACGGTCACGCAGAATATAGCACTTGTTACCAAAAACTCGAAAGTATTTGATAGTAGGCTTTTTATCGAACCACATTTCATAAGTGATTTTATTATTAGATTTACATATATAAACCCGATTAATAACATATCAGGCAGTATTTATTGCTTCAGCCCAAAGATTTTTAGGGAGCTTCATACTATTCAACGTTACAGTTCCCATCTCTTGAAGCATTCTATTTTTCCTTTCCACAATTCCATTCTGTTGAGGAATTTTGGGTGTAGAGAATTCATGCGATATTCCCTGATCGTTACAGAATTTCTCAAAACTGCTATTCTCGAACTCAGATCCATGATCACTATGGATCTTACAAACTTGAGAACCTTTTTCAGTTGGGTCCGTTTGAGAATCCTTTTAACTTCATCAAGGGTTTCTGATTTATCCCTTAAGAATGGTACCTAAGTGAATCTAGAAAAATCATCCAAATTGCCAAGATATATTTTTAACCACATCGACTCTCCGTCCTAGTAGGTCCTATAAGATCCATATGAAGAAGCTCAAGTGGTCTTAATGTGGCATTGGAGTTCACCTTTTTTTGAGAGCTCCTTGTTTGCATGCCATATTGGCATTCACCACATATCTTGTCTATATTTTATAATTTAGGTAGACCTCTTATTAGTTCTCCATTACTCAATCTGTATAAATTATGATAGTGTACATGTCCAAGGCATTTATGCCATAATTCTGTTTCATCGGTATGGACTATGTAGCACGATTGATTAGATGAGCTACCATCGCTTATAATATAGCAGTTTTCAGAAGTCTTGCGACCAATTAATATTATAGAACCCTTTTTGTTCAAGATTTCACAACCTTTATTAGAAAATTTCACGCTATGATTGTTATCGCATATTTGAGATATGCTTACTAGGTTGTGTTTTAGCCCCTTAACATATAAAACATTCTTAAATAAGGGAAGATTATAGAGTTGAACCGTACATTGGCCAATAATCTTCCAGTTGCTACCATCACCAAATGTGACTGACCCATCAGTCATATCTGTAAGATTGATGAATAAAACTTTGTCACCTGTTATATGTCTTGAGCATCCACTGTCTAAGTACCACTTCGAATGACTTGTAGCTTTAAAAGCAGTGTGGGCAACCAAGCAAGTAACTTTAGGAACCCATTTCATTACTGTTTTGAGTTTAGGAGTATAGTTGGTCTTCTTGTAATTTTTGTACGAGTGACCCACTGAGTTAGATTTTAAGAGCTCCTTAAGCAGATCAACTATTTTTTCAACTAAAGGGTTTTGGTTTTGAGTTTTATAGTTGACATAATTGTTTTTAGGTTTTTGAAAAGTTTTAGCATTTTTAGAAAAACCTTGATTAATACGTTTCCCTTTTGAGTTAGAGGCTTCTCCTCTCACAAACTTAGGAGGAGTATTCTTCTGTTTAGAAGGTACATTTTTTTTATAGCCCAATCCGGATTTGTCGCCACATTTTCTAAATCCGGATAAAAGTTTCTCAAACTTTGGATCTCCTTGGGCATACCTCCATGTATCCTTTGAACTCAGAAGTGAAGAGTTTTCGAGCTTAAGTTTGTCATTTTCATATTTAAGATTTTCAATCAGGGAGGTTTTGAATTCTAAATCACTTTTAGTCTTTTCAAAACAATCTGAAATATGGGATTTTTCTAATACAAGAGACTCAAAATTTTCTTTAAGTTTTAAAAACTTTTCTTTTTGAAGTTTTAGTTTTATGGTAATTTTACAACTTTCCTTGTATAGGGCATTGTAAGCATCTTGAAGATCTTCTTCATTTTCGTAATTATTATTCAGATTTTCTTCACTAGTTGAATCATCATGATCTGAAAAAGTGAACTTGGCTAGAGTCATAAGGGCCTTAACTTCATTGCCCGACTCGATTTCAGAATCTTCTGATTCAGAAGAGGCTTCAGTGCCAGAAGATTCATCCCAAGTAGCCAACATTCCTTTCTTTTTAGGTTTGTCCCTTTTAGGACATTTGTTTGCTAAATGCCCATATTCTTGGCAGTTGTAACATTGACTATCTTTCAAAGATTTCCAAGTTTTAGATTTTGGTTTAGAACGTTTCTTATCATTTAATTTTTGAAAATCAACCCTCTTTTTACTTTTGAAGATCTTGTAAAACTTTTTAGCAAGAAGGGCCATATCATCTTCAGAATTTTCTAAATCAGAATCTTGAGAAATACATTTTTAAGATTTAAGTGCAATAGATTTACCTTTAAGAGCTTTAAAATTTAATTCATAGGTTTGTAAAGAACCAACTAGTTCTTCTACCCTCATATTGTCTGTATCATGAAGTTCCTGGATCGCGGTTACCTTAGAATTGAACCGTTCAGGTATGAGCGTAGTATCTTTGCACACACTTTACTTTCTAGGATTTTATCGCCAAGACCCCACATAGAGTTTACAATGTCATTTAATCTAGTGTAGAAGTCCATAAACATTTCATTTTCTTCCATATGAATTTCTTCAAATTTGGTTATGAGGAGTTGGACTTTAGATTTTTTGATAATTGAAGTACTCTCGTGTGTCATTTCTAATATATCCCAAGCTTGCTTTGCAGTATCACAGGATATGATTCTTTTGAACTCATCCGGTGATAGTACGCAAGTGATTACATTTAGTGCTTTTACATTGGCACTACTCTCGCTTTTCTGAAGAGTGGTCCATGAGAAAAATGGTGTTAATCTCATTGTTTTTGAACCATCAATACCAGTCACAGTGGCAAGCCACACGTTCTTATCCATTGATTTGAGGAAAATCCTCATCCTGGCTTTCCAATAGGCATAATTGGAGCCATCAAAGGGTGGAGACCTAGTGACTGAAAGGCTATCAAAATTTGACATCTTATATATATAGCTTAGATCGTTAGCTCAGGAAATGAATCTAAGAATAAAGAATTAAAAAATGAGTTATTAAGCTCTGATACCACTTAAAAAGGCCAAGCTATATGTCCTAGAGGGGAGGGGGGGTGCCAAATTAAAATTTAACAGCGAAATTGAAGTACGATAGCCTTATAAAAATATAGAACAATACTTTAAATAAATCAAAGATTGAAATGTAAAGCAATCTTAAATAAAGAGCTTGATACTAACGTTGTTCTAAGGACAACCTTCGCACCATAAAAACTAAGGGTTTATGGCAGGACAACCTTACTAGAACAAATTGAATATCAAAACTCTAACAGAAAGGAAATAAAGGAAATAGCAAGAAATAAATTCTAAACTAATACAACACTCCCCACTTTGCTTGAAATGTAAATATTACAGCATTCACATCCACATATACATTCCACAAATTTGATTGATTAAAAAAATATAGAAATTAAAAGAACATTCAAATCACAAAACACACCGATATATAGTGGTTTGCCTGTGTGTTCATCAACTGTTAAACAACAGCCATACAGCTTGTTACTCTACTCCTAATATCCTCATACAGGGGATATTAGCATTCACTATCAAACAGGTTTTTACAGGTTCACCTAAAACCTTCACAATTATGTCTTTTAACTTGGGCTTACACAATCCATAAACCCACACGCTCTGAGTTTTCTGGCTCTCCTCAGATAATCAACACAATGAGATTTTTCTGGCGAATCTCAAAGAAAATCAAAATAATGAATTTATAATAAATGTAAAATACCTGGATTTCTTCTTTTGTAGCAGCCCGGTAGAACCAATCAGAGTAGAAGTTCGAACAACGTTCAATGTCTAATACTCACTTAAGAAATGGTTCTAGGTTCTAATTGATTTTAAATTAAACCAAAATGGGCATAGCTCTATTTGATTTTGATTCCAAGAAGAAGGAATACAGCAATTCCTCTTTTCAAAATAATTTTGGAATATAGGAATAAAATCAAATACGAAAAGCTAACAAAAGAATATTAAATACACACAGTGCAGCTTAAAAAATGAACACAACTTATCTCAGAGTGGAGGCTTAAATTTTTTTAAATTAATCGATGAAAAACTCTGAAATTCGTGCTCAATTTATAGAAGCAAAGATCGCGTCTACGACTGGTCGTAGCACCAACGACATTTTGAAATTTTAAGCGTGATCTGAAAAATCAGTTCTATTACTGGTCTTAGAATTCTACGACTGGTCGTAGCTAACCCAGGACTGGTCATAGGTAACCAGAATTGGTTGCTGGAGTTTGAGTCGTAATTCTAGGACTGGTCGAAGGACGAGTCGTGACACCCCTATGACCGGTCGAACAATCTCCAGGACTGGTCGAAGAATAACTAAAAAATTTCAAAAATCTTCAATAACTTAGGACTGGTCGTGGAATTTATTAGACTAGTCGAACTAAGTGTAGGACTGATCAAAGAAGTTCCAGGACTAGTCTTAGAACAGACTAAATTCATGTAAAAAGATTCATCTTGAATTATGTATACAAAATGACCTACCTTAAGGTCAAACTAAGGTCTATCATACCTAGGACATGAAGTATGAACATTGAACTTCATTCTTTCAAAAAATGGTTTAACCTTTGAAGCTTGAGATCTTCACTTGATGTAGCTTGATCTTGAGATCTTCTGCAGCATGAGTTTAAACTTCAACTTGAGTAGTACTTGAATCTTGAAATGCACTTAAGTCGTTGAACAAGCACTCTTCTTATCGATGTAGCTCTGAACATTGATGCATATACATAACCTGACATTCCTTGAAGCAGAGCACCGTACATGTCTTGAACTATTGTGATGTCATCTTGAATCATATATATATATATATATATATATATATATATATATATATCAACATACAAGTATAAGACACATAGATAGAGGTTTTGGCATACAAGACGTTTTGGCACCACAAAATTTGACAATCAAAAGCGCATGAGACCATAGCACTTACACCTTCTTGCATGGGGAATTGAAAGAGCAGATTTACATGAAGCAACCAAAAGGTTTTGAAATACAAAGGGCAAAGAACAAGGTTTGTAGGTTGAAGAGGTCATTGTACAGCCTGAAATGGTCACCTAGGCAGTGGTACAAGAAATTTGATTCTTTTATGGTGAGTCAGAAGCTTACCAGGTGTGAGTAGATCATTGTGTCTGTTACAAACAGTGAGTGATGAGGAGTTCACTATCTTTATATTGTATGTTGATGACATGTTTATCGCTAGTCATAGCATGTCTAAGATTGACATACTGAAGACTCAGTTATGAGGGATATTCGAGTTGAAAGACCTAGGGGCTGAAACGTGGGTTCTCAAGATTGACATACCCAGAGACAGGAAGAAGAGCAGGCTATGGTTATCTTAGGCGGAATACATTGAGAAGGTATTGATGAAGTATGGGATGGATAAGGCAAAGTTGGCCAATGTTCCCCACGGCTCATTTTAATCTTTCTTTGGTGTAGTGTCCTAAAATAAATGAAAAAAATCAGGATATGTTTCGTGTGCCTTATTCGAGCGTGGTTGACAGCTTGATGTATGATATGGTCTGTCCAAGATTAGATATTTCACATGCGGTGGGTGTTATCAAATAGATGACTAGCCCTAGAAAGAAATACTAGGAGGTAATGAAATGACTACTTTGATACATTCGAGGTACGCAGGACTACGTCTTATCACTTGAGAAATTAGGGGACAAACCAATAGGCTATATGGATTTTGATTATACGAGCATTGTGGAAAATAGAAGGCCAACTTCTGGTTACTTGTTTTGCTAGTGGGTGGTGTGATCAATTAGATGTCAAAGCTTCAGTTTGTGGTGGCTCTTTTCATAAATGAAGCTGAGTATATGTCGGTTATAGAAGCATTTAAGGAAGTTGTTTGGTTGAGGGGGATGATGAATCAGTTGGAGCTTCAGTAGGAGGTCGAGCCGGTTAATTGTGACAGCGAAAGCGTGATTAATTTGACGAAAAATTCTGTTTATCACTCATGTACTAAATATATTGATGTACATCATCATTTTTTTCTACAGGTGCTTAGGGAAGGAGTGACTCTAGAGAAAATTCACATAAGTGTGAATCTGACCAACATGCTTTTGAGGTGGTTCCCATAGAGAAGTTCAAGTTTTATGCAACTTCCTAGGCTTGGTGAAGGTGTAAATGGAAAACAAAGTGTACACGAGAAGCTATGGTGGAACTATGATATAAGGCAAAATTAGAGATGAGGATAAGGAACTACGAAGAATGAAGATTGAAGACATTGTGGAGATTATTGTTAATATCTTAAATCTATAAGCAACAGGGTTTATCAATGCCATCAATAGGCCACCTTATGCCATTGAGCAGAGTCGATTCTATTGACAGGTGCTTGATGCGATCTGAAAAATCTGAAAAAATCCATGTTGGTTGTTGGAACATTTTGGTGTTGCAACTCAATGTCATTGAAGGTGTTTGATGTCATCGACAAGTCGTCGATGCCATCAAAGTCCTAATGAGCACGCGCGCAGAATTACGTCAGTGTGGGATTTGTTTCCTATTCCGATTGAGATACTTTATATATCGAGGGTAATAAGGATTTACGAGTAGTAGAAGAGTTCTAGGGCTTTCTAATTCGTTCTTAAGGGTTTAGAGGGCATAACTAGGGCTTGTGAAGTGGATTCGAGACTTGTTCAAATCGGTAACACTCTCTCTTGTAATTTTTGCTTTTATAGTATATACTTGTTACTTTATGTCGTGGTTTTTTCCCAAAAAGGTTTTTCCACATAAAATTTGAATTGTTTATGTTTGGACTTGGTTGTGTGATTGTGTGTACTTTGCTTGATTCATCTCTATGTTGCTAATGTCGCATCGCTAGAACAACTGCATACAACTCAAGCTCATATGCCAACCACTTCTTTCAGGTTTCGCTGAGCGTTTAGCTGTAGAAGGCTACCAGCCTATCTACCTGTGATAAGACTCCTTCAAATTTGACATATGAGGCATCGCACTCATCCTCAAACAACTTGTTGAAACTAGAAAGCATCAAGACCAGTGTTCTGGACAATCGATGCATGATTTCAGCAAAGCTCTTGTCAGCCTCATCGGTCCACTAAAATTGGCCTTTTTCATACAATCTGTAGTGGGTGTGCTTATAATGCTGAAATTCTACACGAATCAACAAAAGAAGGTCACCAACCCGTGGAAACTCCTCACTTCATGAATATTCGTCGGGATCGGCCATTCTTTGATGGCTCTCACCTTTTCATCATCCACATGGATGTTCGTAGATGTCATAAAATATTCTAAGAGAAACAGGTTGTCCATTAAAAAATTGCACTTCTTTAAGTTGAGGTACAACTTGTTAACTGTCAAGACCTATAACACTTGCTTGAGATATTTCATGTACTTTGTCTCACACTTGCTATATACTAGGATGTCATCAAAATATACTACAAAAAACTAGACAATGAATGGCTTCAACACTTGATTCATCAGATGCATAAAAGTTCTTGGTGCATTCGATAGACCAAATGGCTTGATCAGTCACTCATACAAACCTTCATTGGTCTTGAATGTCGTTTTTACACTCATTGTTAAGTCATATATGAATCTGATGATACCATCTCCTCAAATCAAGCATAGAGAACACTTTGACACCTTCTAGCATATCAAGCATGTAGTCTAACTGTGGTATCGAGAACCAATATTTTAATGGTAATCTTGTTAATTGCCCGATTATCGACACACATGAGCCAACTCCCATCTTTCTTAGGCATTAAGAACGTTGGCATGACACATGGGCTCATGCTCTCTCTTAGAAGACCCTTATATATCAATTCCCCCACTTACCGCTGAAGTATTTCACACTCTTTCGGACTCATCTGATAGTGGGGACGGTTGGGCAAGCTAGCCCTAGGGACGAGGTCTATGTGATGTTACATGTCCCGCATGGGGGGTAATCCATCAGGTAACTCATCGGCCCAGATTTCTTTGAATTCATTTAACAATGACCTTAAAGTTTGAGGAATGTTTAAGGGCTCTGATTCCTCGCCCTTTACCACCATAGTGTACACCTCGTCAGTTTCCTTAGATTCCTCCACGAAATTTCGAATGGTCAGAAGGGAGCTCCCCTCCACTTTAAAAGCTTTGGGGTAGTTGTTTGGTACCATAGGTGCAAGGATCATCTTTTGACCATCCTTGGGGAAGACGTAAACAATATTTCGTCCTTGGTGGGTCGCATCACGGTTCAATTGCCATGGTTGACCGAGTAACATATGACATGCTTCCCTGTTGACGACGTCACGAAGTACTTAATCCTTGTAATTCCTACCAATTGAGAATGAGACAATGCTTTGTTCTGTTACCTTGGTCTCGATCACCTTCTTTGTCCAGCCAATCGAGTAAGGGATATGATACTTTGTCGTAGATAGTCGTAACTTATCCACCATCACCTTTAAGACAATGTTCTCACTACTGCCACAGTCTATGATTACATCACAGACCTAACCGTTAATGGTACACCATGTACGAAATATATTGTGTCGCTATAGGTGCACCTCCTTCCTTGAAGTGTACAATCATCATCTCATAACTAATGATTCACCATGATCCTCGGCCAACCATTCCCCATCACTAGCTCCTTCCTTAGTGGTTTGTTAATCTTTATAAAATCTCGGGCCTTCTTTTGCTACATCACCTTCAATGTCCCCTTTGTTAATGGCCAAGTGGGCTAAGGGGCATTGAGGGCAGGTGTTTAATAAGTGGCTCGGTTAGGTGTAGCAATAATAATTGTTTTTCCTTGGCCAACCATAAGAATTTGGAATCCTACTCGGACTAGTTATTATGGTGCCGCATATTGAGGCATAGATGGACCGTTCCCATGTCACGGTTTACGGTTGTAGGAGGTTATAGATGTCCTCCTACTGGTTCCTTTCCTCTGGCCAGTGTTGAATCTTGCATGGGACCCGTCATCAAGGACTAAGTCGAAGGATAAGGCCCAGTAGGGCCTCTTGCAAGTTGCGTTTTTTCCCTACCTGCCAAATGAATTGCTTCATCCATGGTCATGACCTGGTGCATCTGAACTCAGCCCTGAATTATTGATTGTAAACTGCCCATGAACTGTGCTACTTTCTGCGATTCGGTCTTTGACAAGTCATTCCGTATTGCCGACCGCTAGAATTATGCGATGTAATATGTAACGGTTTGATTCCCCTATCGACAATTTTGGTATTGCTGGAACAATATCTTCTTGTAATCACTGGGGAGAAATCGTGATCGAAGAAGGTGTCTCATATGTGGCCATGATTGGATGGGCTCCTTATTCTGTTAAGCACGTGAGAGTTGTAATTGCTCCCACCATACAAAAGCACTGGATTTTAATTTGAATGTAATTAATTTTACCTTTTTATGTCCTTGCATGCCCATGTAATCAAAATATCGTTCTACTTCAGTTAACTAATCGAGAAAATCTTCTATACACAATGAGCCATTAAAATTGAAAAGTTTGGCCTTACCTCGATAGTCTCTTTCAACATGATCTAGTCGATCATCTCCATAGACTAGTCATAGGAAAATCCGCCATCGATGTCCTCATCGTTTGTGCTTGACTCATTTGTGGTAGCCCTACGATTCACCTCTGAGAGTGTTTTATGGAAATTGTGGTAGTGTCGTATAGTGAACACAGGCTTCTAAGCATCGCCTTCAGCTCAAGGTAAAATTAGCACATCTGCAATATGCTTGAGGGTTGCCTACAGCCCTTGCATGGTCAACTGACTCTCCTAGTGAAAAGCTTTTATTCTTCCTAATAGATAACAAATCCCTGGATCACCATCCACAAGATTTTGGTCAATTTCGTTGTTAGTTACCATCATCTCGAGGGGAGTCCTCATTCTAATACTAATTGGCACAGGGAAGGATGTGATGAGGTCGATTATCATCTTCCTCGGGGATAACTACGAATCCACGGAGCTTCTTTGGACTTATCACAAAGATTCTTTAAATTCATGAGGGATGAAAATTGAAATAGTTTCTAATAATTCAAAAAAAAAAATTGATTCATTAAAAAAAGTGAAATTACAATCCTTTAAATAGTGAACTAAAACCTAGGATGGAGTTTCCAACTCAAACTCCTTAAAAACGTGACTCATTATAAATAGTAAACTTACTATATATAGGCAATCATAATTCCTACTAGACTTCATGGTTTTCGGCCAAAAATAATAAGTGTCCAATTTGGCCTAACTGTGTTATTCGCCTAATTTTTTAAGCCCTTTTCAAGTTGGGCACGACTCCTAAAACTCAAAGGATCAAAAGTTATGATCGAATTAAAACTTACTTTTTATAGTAAAAATGGAAATAAAATGGACTTTTGACTGTTGATATGATGGAATCTCACAAATCTGATGTGGGCTAGTTGGTTGGCTAAAGTAGCTTCTACCCCAAAATCATATATGATATGTCGAGAAACTCATTCCAGTTTGTGAGATATAACTGTTTTAATGTTTCGACGGTCTTGATCACCTTCACCTCCGATTGGGCCTTCTCTGGTTCATCTTGGCCATGAAAGTGTCTGTGACCCGCTCACATTACTTTGGCACCTTGCTAGTCCTTCCATCTTCACTTCAATATACCAATACTCCCTCAACGCCATCACTCAACTCTTTACTGGCCCCATCAACACTCTCATGCTCGCAGTTGTCTCTATCAAGAATTTTATCATCGTTGGCTTCTCTTTGGGCATCATGGTAAATGAGAATATGAAAACCAATAAGAATAAGATTTTCATTTTTCATTTGTTTTCTTTCCAAAAAAAGAAAAAAAAAGATTTGATTCCAAAAGATATTGTTGTAAACTTATAGTTGCTATCTTATGGATCTCATGTGTTGATCAATCACAAGAAGATGACTTGAAACTCATCTTCTTCAGCCTTTTGACTAGTATAAGCCATCACTTAAAAGATTAAAGTCGTGTGTTTGAGAAAAAATTAAATTAAATTAAATTTAAAGACAAGCCTAAGGCACATTATAACTTACCTATCTTTAAAGCAATATTTCCATTTACTGGTGGTTAAAATAATTTGCGAGAGTGTTGCGGTAAATCAGCCTTTATCTAGGATACAAAATCAATTGCATGCTCTTATTGTCACGAAGAGTTCTATTGCATTACAACCACTTCTACATCAGTTGCAACAACTACCTATTTTATCTAAACTTCCTTCAGATGATTAAATTTCAAATATTTTAAATCGTAACATGTCTTATCCAATACCACGTAGGCTTTGTCATTCATTTGAGATTGAGAAATTATACACTTGCTCAAAGTGTTTTCATGGAAAATTAATTGTTAATAAGAAAGACGGCTAAGCTGGATGTAGAACGCAGCCCAATCAACATCGAAATAAATAGTAAGAGTGGACCCTTATGAAAGTGAAGACCATGAGAAATTGTGCCTTTAAGAAATCAAAGTATACATTTGACGGTCACCTGTGTATGGAATGAGGACCATTTCATAAATTAACAAACTTAGTTAATAACAAAAGCAATATCCGGCCTAGTTAAGGTTGTTGCGCAGCACGCCAACAACACTAGTAAACTGAGATCCAATCTCCGGTCTCACCTACAAACGATAAACAAAAAGAAATATAATCTAGAAGAAGAATAAAAGCATTCCAAACAAACCACAAGACAAGATATACGTGGAAAAACCCCAACGAGGGTAAAAAACCACGGGTGCAAACTTCCATTATGAAGAAAAACAAAGATTATAAGAAATATATTAACCTCTTGATGCTCCCATGCACATAGATAACCCTTAGCCTAACTTAGAAAACCCTTTCTCATACCTTAGAATAACCCTAGGACCCATATTTATAGTTTAGGCAACTTCCCTTTCGCACCCTTGCGAAAATCGCCTCGAATTTTTGCAATCCATACCAAATCTGGGCAAGAATCTGCGTAGCCTCGACTAGTCGAGTAAGCTTCTCGACTAATCGAGCGGACCCTCAACTTGTCAAGCATGGGCCTCGACCAGTCGAGCACCTTGGATCCCAAAAACTGCAGCTCGCTGGACTTCGAGTTGAGCGAGTCCTCGACTGGTCGAGTGGGCCACTCGACCGGTCGAGCAGTCTACATAACTGGTTGAACGGCCCTGTCCAGATGTGGCTCCACATCTCAACAATCTCTCACTTGGAGACACATCGCCATAATCCTTCGTCTTCTACTTTTGGAGTGCACCACCTCCCCATCTTTAAGCCTGTAGACCAATCAAAGTTGAACAGAGCTTCAGCTTCTCTCATGTAACTGCCTTGGTCAGCTTATCCGCAGGATTCTTACTTGTATGTATCTTCTCCAGAGCAATCGATCCATCTTCTAGTAACGAACGTATGAAGTGATATCTGATGTTAATATGCTTGGTCCTTTAATGAAAGGCTAAATTCTTAGCTAAGTGCATTGTACTCTGACTGTCACTGTATAGCTTCCAATATGCTTGCTTCTTTCCCAATTCTTTTATGAAACCTTGCATCCACATCATCTCCATGCACGCTTCTATAGCTGCAACATATTCTTCTTCCGTTGTACTGATATATACTATCTTCTGTAATTGAGAGACCCAACTGACTGCAACACTACCCAGAGTAAAGACATAACCTGTTGTGCTTCTTCTGCTATCGATATCTCCTTTCAAATCTGAATCTACGTAGCCTCGTAGTTTAATTTTCGATCCTCCATAACACAACCTTACATCCACAGTACCTACCAGGTATCTGAGGATCCACTTCACAACTTTCCAATGTTCTTTCCCGGGATTGTTCATGAACCTTCTAACAACTCCCACTACTTGGGCAATGTTTGGCCTCGTGCTTAACATCATACATGAGACTCCCAATAGCTGATGCGTATGGGACTTTAGCCATGTAGTCCCGTTCCTCCTGTGTCTCTGCATCTTGCTCCTTAGAAATCTTGTAGTGGTTGGCTAATGGAGTACTAACTGGCTTAACACCTCCCATACTGAATCAATTAAGTACCTTAGCTATGTACTCTGCCTGTGACAAAACTAGTTTCCTATTTTCCCTGTCATTCTTTATCCTCATGCCTAGGATTTGTTTTGCAACTCCTAAATCCTTCATGACAAATTCTCTAGACAGTTGTCTTTTGAGATCTAAGATGTTCTTCATGCTTGATCCGGCTATAAGCATATCTTCAACGTATAGAAGAAGGATGATGTACGCTGTATCAACCTTCTTCAAATAGCAACAGTGGTCTGCATGACATCTCTTAAAACCGTTTCTTGACATAAAACTATCAAACTTCTTGTACCACTGCCTTGGGGCCTGCTTTAAGCCATATAAACTCTTCTTTAGTCTACACACCTTATTTTCCTTTCCTGGTGCCACGTATCCTGTAAGCTGATGCATGTATATCTCTTCTTCAAGGTCCCCATGAAGAAAGGTTGTCTTAACATCTAGCTGCTCTAGATGTAAGTCCTCTATAGCCACTATACTCAAGACCATATGAATCATAGACATTTTCACTACTGATGAAAATATTTTAGTGAAATCGATACCTGTCATTTGTTGAAACCCCTCAACCAATCTGACCTTGTACCATTTCGAACCATCGTGCTCCTCCTTCAGTCTGTAAAGCCACTTGTTATGAAGATATAACGCCCTGAAAATCGGGGGTCGAGCAAAGCTCAGCTCCCGAGTTCCAACGCATCACTTACGCAACATAGATAATGATGATTATGATGAGAGCATTGAAACATGAATGAGATTATACCAAAACAGCATATCATACTTTAGAGACAGTTAAATTGCAAGCGGAAGACTGTAATAGATGTATAAAATATATAAACTATGGTAAGTGTCCAGAGTGTGATAATGTTACCAGGTTAATGAATGATAAGTACAATTCAAAAAAATATACAAAATGTGTAAGGTCCTCTAGTCAACATCCCTGTAACCCCCTCGATCAAGACATGGCTCGCTAGAAGCCGCCAGAATACAGCGTATACAAGAAGGCATCCTCGTCGTCACAAAAGTCCAGCTCCGCCTCATAAGCATCACCATCACCTACGGCTACAACAGGGTCTGGTTGGTGTGTACAACACCGTCCCGTAACGTGGGAGTGAGTGATCAACTCAGTGGAACAATAAAGCATAGGTTAACATGTTATCAATTCAGTCAAGCAGTAATGATAACGCAGTACAATCAACATTCATAAGTACTGTAATTAATGTAAGGATGAGATGCGATTATGATGCATGCCCTCGCCAACATACTCCCTCGTGCGGCACCATCTTACGTCTGCGGCATACTGTCACCCTCAGTGCTCCACATCTTCCAGGCACATGCAATGCGATGATGAGTATGATTACCGAGTTGTTATTAGTCCATTTCAAACAGCAGTATTGGAAAACTAAGGTACCTTCCTTATATCATTCCCAAACAATGATCCATTCTAGGGTCGTCAGTCCTAGATAATCTCATACGATGGTGTGTTTTTAGGTCGCTGCAAGAGCTGTCAGGGCTGTTACATGGAATCGTTACACCACTCCCCCATCACCTTATCAATACAGGCCTAGTTTATACTCTGTTACTACGGGAAGGCTCGTCGCCTCACCGCAGATTTAGAGTATGCTTGAGGTCACTACACCGGGTACGGTTAGGGCTGTTAGGGCTGTTACACAGAATCGTTGCACCACTCCCCCATCACCCATCAAAGTAGTGTAGGCCGACAGCTCGAATATAGTGTCCCATATCACCATAATCGGATCACAAGTTTGGTTGCTCAATGGTCACTACGGGGAGGCTCGTGGCCCCAGCGTAGGCCGACAAGTCGACCACGGTGTCCCATACCACCATGCCCGGCTCATGAGTCTTAGCGGATCAAGGTACCACGATTAACGGGATTTCACTAGTAAGGTTAGTACCTCAGGTTCAAATAGAGGCGTCCAAACATGGTGAACATACATAAGACAGATCGGGTTACTTGACGAGCTTGGCTAGCTCGAGTGCATAACAAGTTGAACGATATGAAGCGCATAAGCACTTCGTGTGGCTAGCCACTATCATCAACTGAAGTACAACTCGGGTTCGTCGAACACATCTCGCATGGCGAATGAATCTTAGCCACTCATTCATTTTTGTTTCCGATTGCCTGGACTATAATCATAGCCCCAAACATAATCAATCCTTTATTCAGAAGCATGTAGAGTAAAGCAGAATAAATAAAGTAATTCAAGCATGTTATAAAGCACACTACAAACAGGAAATACATGCACATATATTTTATAAGTAAGCGGTTAAATTAAACAAAAAACATGGAGGAAATTATATACATTTCTAAGGTAGCTAAGAATCCTATCTCAACACCTACCTAAAGCACAATACTCTAAGTACTTACTCTTACAAGCATTTTCACAAACACTTAGGATACACTCTTTCAACATGCCTATAATATACTAGTTAAAACACAAGTCGTAGCAAATCCTTTCACAAAGGATTGCCACATGAACCACAATCATGCATACATGACCAATAGTCATGACAAGCATAAATCATAGTTCCATATTCATTTGAACATTTCTGCAAACACTTAGGCTACAACTAGAACATACATAGCGTATACTTAGCAAAAACAAGTATTAGGGCGAACCCTTTCACCAAGTAAGTATTATACACATATATAGCATGTTCATATACTAATTAATCATGGCAAACACACTTTCAAAATTTGTACGTATACGGTATTTTCTACAAATACGAGGAATACAGTATATTCAACATAGTTAACGTCTAACCGAAAAATGAAACGAACAACACTTTGTACGTGTGTAATTGCATGCAAATCATGAATCTATCATTATTTGACATTGAAAGCGTTGAAAACCATAACCTATACATCTAAAGTCCACACCTTTTGTCGGTAAACTTGAACCGAAACTAGTTTGAACCCAACGCCTTTGTCTACGGCACAACGACAACCTGAATCATGAAACAGGTCAGCTATTCCATCACTTACGCTCTTGAAAACTCTAAAACAACTTAGGGTTAGGTTTTCTTACCTACGAACGAAGCCAGTTTTCTTACCTACGAACGAAGCCGGAATCGCCGAAAAAGTGATTAGATCAGGATGGTTAAGCTTGTAGATCGACAGCGTAGAACGACAGGAAGAATCTCCCACATCTCCCACACTTTCTCTCTCTTTTCTCTCTTCTCTCTCCTAGGTTTTCTCAAATTCGTATGGGAGGAATGAGAGAGGGTTTAAGGTCTTTATATAGGCCCAGAACTCACAAAAATATACTCGGGGTCAAGGTATACTTAGGTTATAGCCAAAGTGGGTCTGTTCCGTCTCAACGGAGCACTTCTGGCGGCCTCCCTTGAGCCAAAGGTCAGACTTAAGCTTACGGACATTGGATCTAGGTCAAGTTAAGTTTTCATTCCAGTCGGGTTCCCAAATCACACGTGACGGACCAGTTTTAGTTCAACAGTTACCGCAACTCGATCAGGGTTACAAGTACATGGACATGTATATCAAATTTCTCCTGATCCGAGGGTGTATTTGTGTCAGATTCTGACGGTCTGATTGCTTATATCAGGCCCACAAGTGACAAGTCTCAGATTACTTAAATTTAGATATTTATTTCTAAAATATCTACGTTTCTCACACACTTCACTCCGGGCTCAAGTGAATAGCCCCAGGACACTATCTGGATTTGATTTTCGAGATGGTTGTCAAGCCCAGCAAGGCGGTCCTAATTCTATAACTTCTTATTATTTGGACTGTCGACGTGCGGTCCAGATCTGATACGGAGTTTCAATGTGCTCCCAAGAGCAACTGGGTAATGAGATTGATCCTAGATTTTAGGGTAACCTAGCGCCAATGATTCTACAAGTTTTAGGTCTTGCAGATCATATTTAAAGTGATTAGTGTGGATTTCGTAGCTAATTCAGTTTAGCACTCAGTTAACTTTGTCTAATTTCTAAAGGATTTAGTCCTGTAAGATTTCTGTCTGAGGTGGTACTTGGGCCTTTGTACAGATTTCTAAAGTATTGTTCTTCATCACCTAAACTTTAGGATTCATACCTAATATGAAAGTACTTAGAAGCATTTAAAGAACACGGTGGTGAAAGGTGAAATGGAAGATTGTGAAGGAAATGGGTTGAAAGGGGATTTGAGACTTTGGGATTGAGTTTTTGAGAAGTTAATAAGGTGTTATGATCAACCCATTGCCTAAGGACGTTTAATTCTAGGTTGGCAAAAATCTGGGATGTTACAGAAGAGCTTTCTTACCCTTAGATAGAGTGACTAGCTCCCATGTATGATTTGACTCAAGAGAGTCCATCTCATCATCCATGACTTGCTCCCACTTAACCCGTGTATCTGACTGTAGTGCCTCTTCAAAACACTATGGTTCACCATTATCTGTCAGCAGTGGATAATGTAAGGAGGGTGAGTATCGGACTGTGGGTCTCCTCTCCCGAGTAGACCTCCTCACAACCGGTGTCTGTGACTCTGCCTCATAATGCTCCTGTGCATGTCATCCTGTGGCACTGTAACACCCTTGTCTAGTAACTCTTCCAACTCAACGAATTCTTTCTCATTGGCCTTATTTTGTTCCACATTGTCCTTGTGCATCACCTTTTCATTAAAGACTAAGTCTTTGCTTCTGATGATTTTTCTGTTTTCTATATTCTAAAAATGGTAGCCAAAATCATGCTGCACATAGCCTATAAACGTGCATCTCTTGGACTTTGCATCCAACTTGTTTCTATACTTTACATCAATGTGAACATATTAAGTGCAACTGAACACTTTGAGATGTGCAAGGTTCACTTCTTTTCCATTCCACGTTTCTTCTAGTAGCCTGTCATCCAATGGTGCTGAGGGACTTCTATTGATGAGACATGCGGCAGTATTCATAGCATCTGCCCAAAACGTCTTAGGTAACCTTGCATGTAACCTCATGCTCCTGAAGCGCTTAAGGATAGTCCTGTTAATGCGCTCAGCCACATCGTTCTGCTGCGGTGTCCATGGAATCATTTTCTGATGTTTGATTCCATTTGCTGCACAATACTTCTCAAACTTCTTATCACAGTACTCTCCCTTATTATCTTATCTGAGACATTTTACTGTTTTACCTGTCTCATTTTCTACCATAACTTTCCACTTCTTAAATACATTAAATAATCAGATTTATGCTTTAAGAAATAGACTCATAGTTTTCTACTAGCATCATCAATAAAAGAAACGAAATAGCATGAGCCACCAAGAGATGATACCTATGCCGGTCCCCACACATCAGTGTGTGCAAGCTCTAAGAGATGTATCTTTAAAGCGTGTCCTATTTTCTTGAAACTTACCTGCTTTTGCTTACCATACATGCAGTCCTGGTAGAATTCCAAGTCAATAGACTTCAGCCCTGGTAGCTTCCCTTTTGACAATAACACTTTCATCCCTTTCTCACTCATATGTCTCAACCTCTGATGCCATAACTACCCATTCACTCCAGTTGATGCGACTATGAGTGAACTATACGATCCTGAAGTCACGTACAAAGTACCTTCCTTCTTGCCTCGAGGTATCACTAAGGCACTTTTTGTGATCTTCCAGGAATCACTAGTGAATGTCGTCACATATCCGGTATCTGTCAACTGCCCCACTGAGATCAAATTTTGTCTCAAACTCGGTACATGTCCGACATCCTTCAATTTCAAAGTCGTTCCATCTTTCTAACTTATATGAACGTTTTCCTTTCCAATAATACTGCACAGCTCATCATCACCTGGGTATACTCTCCCGAAGTCACCTGATACATAATCATGCAAAACTTCCTTACACGAAGTGACATGAAACAAAGCACCCGAGTTTATGATCCAAGACTCATTTCTCGCATCAAGAGACAAGATCAACACCTCTGTGTCACTCTCCTCAAGTAGATTCACTGAATCATTCCCACCTTGAGAGGTTCCTTCTTGTTTCTTAAGCACCCTGCAATCACATTTCATATGCCCATTCTTCCCGCAATACCAATACCTGTCTTTGTCTTTCGGTCCCTTGGACTTCTTCCTCGACTTAGAACGTCCGTATTTATTGCCTCATTTGTATAGCGATCATCCTCTTCCTTCAATGTTTAGAGTATTCTCTGAATCCCCTGAAACTCCCGATGTCTTTCTTCTAGATTTTTCGCTGAGAATTAGACCGGCCATATCATCAAATTTCAGTTTTGTCGACCCTGAAGAATTGCTCATAGCAATTACCAAATCATCCCAACTGTCTGGAAAACTGGACAAGATCAATAACGCCCTGACCTCGTCCTAAAAAATAATGGCAACGGATTCTAACTGGCTCGTGACTATATTAAACTCGTTTAAATGTTCAGCCACGCTCCCACCATCTTACATCTTCATGTTGAATAGCCATTTCGTGAGATGAACCTTGTTAGCTACTGAGGGTTTCTCATACATCGTAGTTAGGGCATGCATTAATTCTTTTGTGGTTTTCACCTTGGATATATTGAAGTTGACGACACTCTTTGGACAAAGCGAGTCGAATCGTTCTTAAAGCCTCCGATCCAATAAAAACCATTCATCATCTGTCATCTTCTCTGGTTTCTTCTCTTTTTCTTTAGAGGAATATAGAGGTCCTTCTAATACAAATAATCCTCTATCTGCATCTTTCAGAAGGCAAAGTTTGAACCATCAAACTTCTTAATTCTAGTCTTCCCTTCTTCCATCATCACTCCCACTTGAACTAAACCAATAACTTTGATACCAGTTGTTGCGCAACACGCCAACAACGCTAGTGAACCGAGATCCAATCTCCAGTCTCACCCACAAAGGATAAATAGAAAAATATATATATAATCTAGAAGAAGAATTAAAGCATTCCAAACAAACCATAAGACAAGATATAAGTGGAAAAACCCCAACAAGGGTAAAAAACCACAGGTGCAAACTTCCAGTATGAAGAAAAACAAAGATTACAAGCAATATACTAACCTCTTGATGATCTCATACATAGAGATAACCCTTAGCCTAGCTTAGAAAACTCTTTCTCATACCCTAAAATAACCTTACGACCACTATTTATAGTTTAGGCAACTTCCCTTTCGTACCCTTGTGAAAACTGCCTCAAATTTTTGCAATCCGCACCAAATTCGCACAAAAATCTACATAGCCTCGACTAGTTGAGCAGGCTCCTCAACTAGTTGAGCATACCTGCGACTGGTCGAATATGGGCCTCAACTGGTTGAGCACCTCAGACCTAAAAAACTGCAACTCGCTGGACTTTGAGTTGAGCGAGTCCTCAACTGGTCGGGTGGCCCTGTCTAGATGTGGCTCCACATCTCAATAAAGGTGACATATTGAAGAGCCCCCACAACATTGGGATACTCATAAGAATCAAGTAAAGGTTCTCCATCATATTTAGAGAGCTTATAACCAAAGATGATAGGAGAACGAAAAAGCTTTACATGCATGCGTTTTGGTGTTGTAATTCATTTGAGAATGAGAAATTATAAACTCATTCAAAATGTTCTCACTTATACACTTCTTGAATGGAATTAAGGACCCAAACTTGTAATACTAGACCCATTAGAGCCTGTTGCATTTGGTCCCGTGCAAATTCCATTACGCATTTAGGGAGGCCGAGAGATTAGGTGGGATGTAATTGCATTTGGCCCCACGCGAGATTTTCAATAGATTTTGAAATCCACTACACATGTGGGCCTCACATTAATGCACGTGCTTTTTCCATGCTGTCTATACATATATGTCCTTTACACGTGTACAAGTGACCATTGATGCACTCATGCATGCAAGCATGGTGTATCTTGTTCCTTCTGCCTGATATCCCACCATTGATGACTACACCCACCAGCTGAGCGGCTCAGATATCAAATGGCATTCCCTTGGAAGGTGGGAATTTAGGGCTGTCAATGGGCTAGGATAAAATCAATATTTGAATAGGCCCGGCCCAGTAATTCAGAATCTGAGTTGAAGTAAGAATGACGTAGTTGCTCTCGTCATTGGAAACAGCACACAGCTCTTCCTGTGGATGTGCCGGCAGTAGCCTTTTCAGCTGCTGAATTTGGATGCGACGTGTACCCGCCACTTCTACGGGAAAATGAGCTGCTCATCATTCAGTATATTAATTGTCCTGTCATGGCCTGCCTATAGTGACGCTATATTAATTGTCCTGTCATGTCCATGTCCTGCTTGTAGTGACACTGGTAATCGTCCTCAGTTCATTTAGTGAGATTATTTTAAATCATGACATAAAAACAGGAGACACATCCAAAATTCAAGTATACTACACCATAGAATGCAGTGGGACATTGATTCCTACATCTGAAACCTTCCTTAGCACACAATGATGTTTATTTGCCATTCAACCTGTCTGTGAATTCAAACGTACCTGAATGAAGGGAAAACACATATATCATATAGATCCGAAACTTTGTAGTGTAAAAAGTTATCAATGTTAGACATTCAATCCCCAGTACTTTATTTGTGTAGTCTACTTGAGCATTGAATCTGTCACATTTTTTATATCCTATATTAAAAATGATATTGTAAAATGGATTAATGGTATAGATATAACAAATACATCATAATAGGGGCACATAATTTGGTGAGTCAATACACTAAAGAAGCCGGTGGTGTGCGGGACGCCACGCAGTCCATTTGATAGATAACAGCTACTGTCAGAGACATGGATCAGACCCACGCAAAAGAAGTTTGGTCACGTGGGTGGTGCTTGTACCAACGTAAATAAAAACGTGGCAGTACACAATACATATCAATCAATCAAGTTTGGTCACGTCTTTAGCCTTGTCGCAAACATCAGCTTTTACCTAGTCATTACAGTTACGACACTACAGCCATCGATCCAAAAATTTTCTAAAATTCAGGGAACACGGGAAAAACATACAGATTTTATTTATTTATTTATTTTTTTTTGGGAACTTTCACCGTTGGTTATTTGGGGTCACATGATTAGGTTAGCATATGCAAAACCCCGGTGGCCAGCCCTGAACATAAACAGTGACACATAAACACAAGTCTTTACTCATGTGGTGGCAGTGTACTCGCAAAAGTTCCGACATAACATGAAGTTACAGGTTCACGTACCCATTGGTGAATTCCTACAGTGGTATGAGTGCGTGAGTGTGCCAGGGTGTAAGTGAATGTGAATGATAGAGAAAAAAAAAAAAAAAAAAAAGGACATTGGCCGTGTCCCATTGGGTTTCTACTGGCATGAATTTTTAGGGTCCAGGGAAGCAGCATTTCCATAGATGTTGTGGATCTCATGCATGTAACGTGGAGGAACTGCAACCGCGAAGAAAAAAAAAAAAAAAAAGGAAACTATAGGATTATCATGCATTAACAAAAATTAAACAGTAGTACCCATTTTAGGTTGTCCTGTGAAGAATAGATTGGTTAAGCAATTTTAACCTTGATTCATAGATAATTGTTTGCCGAATAAAAATCCAACTGTCCAACAATCCGATAGCTATGCTATCAAATCCAAGCAACATTCTTTTGTAGTCCGACTATATAGAGTCTGAGAATCAAGGTTTAAAGTATCACCGGCTGATACAGGTGTATAGGTGGTGAACAATACAATGCCCAAATACCAATTTCAAACCGTGCTTACAGTTGGTTTGATTTATTTTACATGTATTACACATATCTTTAATGCATGGCAATCATCATATTCTTGGATTAACAAAAATTAAATTTAAGTTGTGCAAATTGCAAGAACCACATATATAGCTTATCCCAAATTTCGGATTGCTTCTCCGATTCTAACCTCTTATTTGCTTTTCTTTTCTGACTATTGCCTATATTTTACAACGGCCATCCAATTAACAATTTGCAATTTAAAATATCAGCTTGTCCTAACTTTAGGTCTATGATATATTTACAATTTAGTCATGCTGTACACCACTCATATAATAAAAATCTCTCTTATTATACAGGACAACAGACCTAAGCCTTGAAGTGTATTGCCAGTGACCTGTGTACAGAGATATTCATGTGCCCAAGGCTTTGTGAGGCTCACAGAGATGTGCATGTCAAATCCACTTCGTTCATCTGTTTTTCAAGACCACAATAAGTTAGGATTCTAAGAATCAGGATGATCCAAAACTTATGTGGGCCATACCATAAGAAATAGTGGGGATTGAATACCCAAGGGTGACAGAAGCTTTGCATAGGATGATATTTGTGTCTACGGTTTATCTGAGTAGTAATAGCCCTGTAAACGGTTTAGATGTCATATAAACACCATGGTCAGCTACAGGAAGATTTCAACTGTGTTTTCATTCCCACTCTTTGCCTATGTAAGTTTTGGATTTTTGGACAGAGTGGAATTTGTCACATCCACACCAAATATGAAAACGTGGCCTGTCGTTCTAGAGTTTAGACTGGTCCATATAAGTTATGGTCCGCTCATAGGATAGTTTCTTACCTTTCTTACTTAAGCAACATCCAACCCGCACAATAGGCTGTTTTTATATGAGATTAACTTCTGCAGAAATTAACCGTAACCACTTATCAAGTGGACCACGTTTGTATTTTAATGCATATCAATGGTTATACATTTTTCTTTATAGTGTGGTCCACTTGATAAATAGATAGGGATGATCATTGTGGTGAGACCAAACAATTGAAAGGGGTGGATGTTGCATGCACTTGAGAAATTCCTGGCAAGTATGATGAAGTCTCTCATTGGTATCGCGGTGAAGCAGCAATGGGACCAGAGTGAATCGGTTCTGGGGCGGTGACAATGGCACATATTGAACCTTGGTAAGTTTACCAAATAATCGCTCACCTAGATACCATATGTAGGTATCAGGGTCAGAAAGCAGGCAGCGCTGACGAGACACCTTAAAAGCCATCTTGGCCGACAAGGTCGAGTACATACAAAGATAAGCATATGGCGTCATTTGGAACTGTGCAAGAGTCAGAAATCAACAGTCAACCAAACAGAGCAAGCAGAAGACAGCAATCAAAGATTAAAGAGCAATGCTTACGTTGTTCTGGGTGAGGCCCTCAAGATCGGCCCACCAGTTATTCTCTTATATATGTGGAATAGGATAGCAATTCTTTGGCCGCCACAACATAAAATGATAGCAAGGAGGATCTTGATACATCAAGGGCAGGGCAAGATGGGAAAATTTTGTCATAAAAATAGTTCTGATGATCAAACAAAAAGAGAAATGGGCATGGGCAACATTCAAGGGGTCAATAAATCCAAGATAAGGAAGTGGCAGTCACCTCAATTATGGACCAAAACCAGGTCAAAGAGCGACTGTCATGGCTAACTTTATCCAGGCCGTGGTATAGATGAGCCAAGAGAGTCATGTTCTAATTATAAAGGAACGAGATGTCTGTTGAGACTCAAATATTGTATATTTAACCCTTCAATTACATTAGTTTTTCTTACATTTAATTGATAATTTGATATATATATATATATATATATATATATATATATATTGTTATGCGAAGTGATTTGAAAGCTTATGATAAATATGCACTTAAAATGATGGACTTAGAGCTCAAAAGAAGATAGTAAAGAATTGGAGATTTAGAAGTCATTAATAAAGAATTCACATTGCAAATATCCAAGAAAACCAAGTGGGGAATGAAGAGAATCGAAGATTTGAAGTGAAAAAAATGAATCTTGAAAATTATCATGAAAAAAGATATTCTGATATTCCGGGGCCAGAAAAATAGTCCTAAAATAATTTCATGATAGACTTCGATGCAATTGAAGGTAAAATCAAAGTCAATATGATGAATCTAGAATTTTAGGATTTCTCAAGCTAAACTCGCTGGATAGTTCTGAACCAATTTTTCGATGACATCTAAGATACTTCGATGACATCGAAGGTGCAATCGAAGGTTGTTTGATGCATCGAAGGCGTTACCTAGAGTTTACGCGAAGTGCGTAAATTCAAGGTGGTTTGCGGGTTTTTCCAACTCGGTGGGAATGTTTGAGTTTCAAAACTATTTAAAGGAGTCCACATGCTATTATAAAGTATCTTCTAGGGTTTGGAAAGGGAGAGGAGGCCTAGGTGGAGCGCCGACAACATTCTTCTGCTTTGATTTCTTCACGGGTTCTAATAGATCTTTTTGTTTTTCTTCTAAGATGTTAGTCTTCTCAGGTTAATCTTTTAGGTAGATCTAAGAGGTGAAGCATGTAGCGAGTCAGGATGTTTATTTTACTTTGATTCTTGTTTATGTTCAACTTCATTGATTTCTAGTTTGAATTTAAGGAATATTTTCAATTTTCTATGGTTTATTGTGATTCAAATTATAATAGACGCTGAAATAGCTTTAAATATCTTCTTTTCCATTCTAAGATTGTGAGATCGATAGATCCTGTTGTTCACCATCTTCTCCTGGGCATGGTAAGATGATGGAATCTCTTCCAATCATCACAATACTCCTTCATGTGTGAACTAATTCAATGAAAAGTTCAGATTATGCTTCAATTATTTTATCTTCCAACTGGATAGGATAGGACTTCGATTTCGGTTATGTTTATTGAATAAAATAAGGTAACATCCTGATAGCTACAAGTGGATCCTTGGTGCTCTAGTTTTCTTTTGATTATTAATACTCATTTACAATTACTTCTTTTATCCAGAACTTAGATTAGTCTTTGATTCTAGTTCTGCTTCTAAGTTATTTTCAAAATACGTACAAGTTTAGTCCATGTGGATTCGACCTCGGTCTTACTGAGTTATTACTACATAGCGACCCTGTACTTGGGGTTATGAACAAGTTTTTGGTGCCATTGCCGGGGACTACGGCGACGTTTTTATGAGATTAATTGATATTAGAATTAGGTTAATTTTTAGGTCTGGATTTTTTTGGATTTATTTTTAAAAACTAACATTGTTTTCTGCTTTGTAGTATCCTAACATAACAACTTCAATCCAGTAACCTCTTTCCATAACTCTCTCTTATCTTTTTTAGATTTCTTATTTTTGTTTTAGTTTTTTTTTTAAGTTTTAGTTGTTTAGTTACTTGAGGGCTGCGAGTGTTTCATGCCCAAGTGGGTTCGTGATAACACTCTACGTCTTATGAGTAAAGGAAAATTGGTTGAAGGGTTGTCTATCCATTACCAGATTAGACATTACTCAAGATCCTCAGAGTCAACAGAGGTTATGACTGCACATCAACCTCAACACCCAATTGAGAAAGCTCAGGATGAGAATGAGGTGAATCATACACCCTGCCTCGTACTCTACGAGATTATTTACAACTGGTGTGGGTGAGTACACCTTCCTACATAATTTTTCCAAACAATGCATGAAATATGGATTTCAGCCAGGAATGATCTAAAACCTTCTGAAGTTCCTTGGACTTGAATATGAAAGTTCATGCCTACACATGAAAGAGTTTGATGAGATAATAGCCACTCTACACTTTCCTAACATTTTTGACGATATGATCAGGCTAAAACTCTTTCCCTTCTCCTTAAAAGAGAAAACTAAGACATGGCTGTACTCACTATGTCCATAATCCATTGATGAATACCATAAGGAAGTTAATCATGAACTTCCCCCAAACGGAAGATGAGACCTTCTTCCAATATTGGGAATGGTTCAAGGATCTTGTCAATTCATGCCCGTAACATGTATTTGAAATGTAGCGCATAAAAAACTTCTTTTACGATGAACTGACATTTCCTATGCGCCAATTGGTTGAGATGATGTATAATAGGGAATTCATGAATAAGAATGTTAATGATGTGTGGGATTACTTTGACAAACTTGCTGAAAATGCACAATCATGGGACATCTCCCCAAGACCTTGCACCACTTCTGAGCTTACTCAATCAAAGGACAATGGCGTAATATATATTTTGAAAGAGGAAGATGATATAAATTCTAAAGTGGCTAATCTCACAAGAAAAATTGAGGCCATTGAACTTAAGAAGGCAGTACCTATCAAATCTGATAAGGCTATGGAAGTTGTTTATGGTATTCGCGCTTGCAACATACATACAACTGAAAATTGCCAACAATTCCTACTTTTCAAGAGATATTGAATGAGCAATCAAATGCCTTAAACAACTACCAAAGAGCTTTCGGTGGACCCACCTCGAATACATACAATTCTAGCTAGAGGAAACATCCAAATTTCAGTTGGAGGAACGAATATATTGCTACTCCTCAAGGAATCCTTAACTAATTTCTAGATCAAAGGAGACCTCAAGAGGATTTGGTCTTAAAACATATTCAAGATCAAGAGCTTTTTAATCAGGGTATGCTGCAAGCTTTTCAAGACATTACAAAGGCCATCTAAAGGCTAAAAAACTCAATTGGGGAGAAAGGGATCCTTCTGGCTTAACCTCTCCCCAACCCAAAACCACAATATGAAATAAGTGACCCAAGCTCTTTAAATCAAATGGAGCAGGCTAAGTCTATCATCACTCTTAGGAGTAGGAAGATTATTGACAAAATCATTCCAACGAGGGCTGAAAAGCCTAAGGACCCGAAAGAAACTGAGAATGATAGACCTAGCAATGCCCACGTGAGGAAGAACTGAAAAAAGTAAGTCGATTGTGTCATTTCCCCAACGGTTGATTACACCAAAACATCTAGCTAACTCACAATATATTTTAGAGGTGCTGAAACATGTGAAAGTCAACGTCCCTCTGCTGGACGTTGTGAAACAAATCCCCTGTTGCGCAAAATTTTTGAAAGATTTATGTACAAGCAAGTGATGGCAGAGTATTCAAAAGAAATTTTTTCTAACAAAAAAAGTGAGTGTCATCCTCAAGCAAGATGTGCCACAAAAATATAAAGATCCTGGTAGCCTAGCTATCACCTATATAATCGGGAATCACCAGATTGAGCATGCACTTCTTGACTTGGGAACGAGCGTTAATTTGATTCCTTTCTCGGTATATGAACAGTTGGGTCTAGGTGAATTAAAACCCACCTGGACTACATTACAACTTGTTGATCATTCGGTTCGTGTACCAAGAGGGATGATTGAGGATGTGTTGGTATAAGTTGATAAATTCTACTATCTAGTAGATTTTATTGTCCCAGATACTCAACCCATCATAGATGTGAGCACTCAAATCCTCGTTATTCTTGGTCGTCCATTCCTTGCTACATCCAATGTCATTATCAACTATAGGAATGGAGTTATGAATTTGTCTTTCAGGAATATGATGTTGGAGCTCAATATCTTTTTTAACACGAGCAAACAGTTAGAAGATTTGACGATATCCATGACATTAACAAAATTGAATCTTTCGTGGAAAATAGAGCAATCTTGAATCTATACTTAGACCCTCTAGAGGTGTACTTGGTCCACTCCCCTGATTTTGATAATGACACGATTAGGAAGATGGGTTCCATGCTTGATGCTGCGCCGATACTTGAAGTTAACTAGTGGAGGCCACAATTTGAGAAATTGCCCCAAACTGATATAGTGCCTCTACCGTCTAGCCTCAAAGCACCAAAGCTTGACCTAAAGCTTTGCCCGCTGATCTCAAATATGTCTACTTAAGTTAAGATGAGACATACCCGGTAGTGATTTCTTCCCACCTTGAGAAGGAGCAAGAGAGTATGCTTATTTCTACTCTCATTGAGCATAAAGGAGCCCTTGGATGGTCGATTGTAGACCTCAAGGGAATTGATCCTTTGATTTGTACTCACCACATTCATCTAGAGGATGGTGCGAAAACCTCCCGACAACCACAATATCGATTAAATCCAAACATGAAAGAAGTGGTTAAAGGAGAGGTACTTAAGTTGTTGGATGTGCGGAGCATTTACCCTATATTAGATAGTCAATGGGTGAGTCCAACTCAGGTGGTTCTTAAGAAGTCCGACATCACCATCGTAGCCAATGTTGACAAGGAACTCGTGCTAACTAGAGTCACTACTGGTTGAAGAATGTGCATTGACTATAGAAAATTGAACACCGTCATAAGGAAGGACTACTTTCCCTTACTCTTCATTAATCAAATTTTAGAAGGGCTAGCTGGTCATTCTTGTTACTGCTTCCTTGACGGGTATCGAGCTATAATCAAATATAGATAGCCCTTGAAGATCAAGATAAGACAACGTTCACATGCCCCTCTAGCACCTTTACTTACTGAAGGATGCCATTCAGATTGTGTAATGCCCCCATTACCTTTTAGCGATGCATGTTGAGTATATTTTCTGACATGGTGGGGCAATATTTAGAGGTCTTCATGTACGACTTCTCTGTTTTTAGTCCATCATTCAGGAAATGTTTAAAAAATATTAAAAATATGTTGAAGCAATGCAAGGAAAATAATTTGGTTTTGAATTAGGAGAAATTTCATCTCATAGTTCCTAAGGTAATTGTGCTTAGACACAATTTCGTCTAAAGGA
The DNA here is from genome assembly GCA_030180095.1 of Magnolia changhungtana. Lineage (NCBI taxonomy): Eukaryota > Viridiplantae > Streptophyta > Magnoliopsida > Magnoliales > Magnoliaceae > Magnolia > Magnolia changhungtana. The sequence goes on along the minus strand of JASAUF010000066.1, from coordinate 26,860 downwards.
ATTGAGGTAGACAAAGCAAAAATTGATCTTATCTCTAACCTACCTCCACCCAAGAGCGTACATGACGTGCGATCCTTGCTAAGACACACTGGATTCTATAGACGATTCATAAAAGACTTTAATCACCTCTCTTTTCCTTTATATAATCTACTTCAAAAGGATACACTATACGAGTGGACTGAGCAATGCCAAGAAGCTTTCACTAAGCTCAAAGGCATATTGATTACCGTGTGAGACTCGTATCCTAGCCCGTACCATTCCATATGCATATGCGGTGTTCTCGGTCAAATTTCGGTGACCCGCAATCTGTTATCGGCGTTTGCACACGATCCTGAGTCGTGTCCCGTATAATAGAGTCGGCTCGACTCAAGACTTGTACCCTTGCGACTGCACCGTTGCCGTGTATAATGCGCCTAGGCGATACCCGAACCAGGAGATGTGGGCCCGCCTTCGATTCAAGGAAAATACTGTGCGTTACAATTCTGAGAGAATCTCTACAAAATGTCTTATCAATCACATCAATCACTTCACATGTCAAGCACAAGCAACCATAAGTCAACTCTCTCTCTCTCTCCACCCATACCTAGTCAAGTACACTCATCACTCCATCACTCACCTTTTCACCCATCACACCCATCTCTCTCTCTCTCTCTCTCTCTCTCTCTCTCTCTCTCTATTTTCAAACTCCATCTCCAAGCAACCATCCAACGTCCAAGCTATCTCCATGAGAGAAGCCATGTGTGGCCCACCTTCCAACCTCCCATCTCCACCATCAAAGCCTCATCTCAACCATTGGATCACATTCTTTGGAGTTATAGAACGCGTTGATGGAAGAAGGATGAAGAGATCTTGAGGTGGGTGTTCATCATCTTGTTGTTTTGATTCAGGGCCAACATATGGTGGGACCCATCTTGATGTATGCATTGTATTGAAGAGCCCATAGTGGCGGGGCTCCTCCACCATCTGTTTTCCCTCTCCCTCTCTCTCTCTCTCTCTCTCTCTCTCTCTCCCTCTTTCCTTTCTTCTTTTTTTTTTTTTTTTTTTATTGTTTGGTGATGATGTTAATGAGTTGTGTGGCCATCATGTTGAGTTTGATCCACACCGTCCGATTACGGGACCCACCATTGCTGCCCGTCCATTTGGACAGGCCTGGATGAAGGAAAAATACAAATATCAAGTTAATCCAAAGCTTTGGTGGGCCACCGCGTGGACCCACCTTGATGTGCGGGTGCTGGATGCCCATGACGTGTGTCCCATGTCCACACGTCCATCCACTCTGTCTAGGCCACGGGCTCACCTGATCCTGATCGACCAGGTTCAGGCGTCCAGCAGCAACGCTGCTGGACTGTATGAAATGGAAACATAAATATCAGCTTGATCCCAAAACAGGTGGACCATTGGCGTGGCACCACGCTGATGTATGTGTACCATCACACTGTCCATCTGCTTGACGTGTGGGGTCCACCTTGAGGTATGTACATCCACCGTCCATCAGGGACGATCACCATGATTTATATGTTTTATCTTCACCGTCCAGAGGTTTTCTGGATGATGGGATTCCACCGTAATTGTAAGTGTTTTATTTATGCCACCCACCCTGCTCGTGTGCTGCATCCATGCAGCGTGAGACCCACTTGATGGTTTGTAACCCATCCCAGCGGTACATCCATTTTCTGGACGGTGGGCCCATTGCAGAGACGTCAGCAATGCTCCATGGGCACTCTGATATATGTATTATATTCATGCTGCCTAGCAGCGTGGCCCCACACACGTGTGGACCCCACGCTGATGTATATGTTCTAGATTCATCCCGTCCATGCAGGGGACGTGGGGCCCACCTTGTCGCTGCCACGTGTGGCCTGCCATGACGCATGTATTTTATAGGGATTTTGACCTTACTCGCCTCGAAGTTTGGGTCAATTACCTCGATCGCTACCACACTCCATATATTCCCTAAACGGCCTTCTGACAGCCTTTGGACCTTTTATTGGACGAAATTGCCCCTGACCATGGTTCAGGAATTGTACGGTCCTGGCGTGAAGCGGAAGTCACCCGCTGTCTTAACCCCGAGAAATGGACGGTTGGGCTACTCCCCGGACACCGTCCAATGGCCGGCGCCGGGGCTCTGGGGTCCCACCACCAACTACGTGTTTCATCCATTCCGTCCATATAATCTCTAAAGATCATTGTATGGCAGAGACCAAAACGATCATGATCCAATCACGGTGGGACCTAGGGGGATCATAGTGGTGGATATCCAATAACGACTATTTTCCTGCAGTGTGGTCCACCCGAGAGTTAGTATCACTCTCGATTTTCGCTTCATGCCGTAAAATGATATTTTAAACCGGACGAACGGCGTAGACGAAGCACATACATCTTGCTGGGCCCCACAGACCACCCATCACCTGCACCACGACTCTCTGATGGGGCAGATGTCGCACTAATGCACATTTGAGAGGCCCTCTCCTCCCCTTTCTCTTGCTTTCCTAGAGAAGCCAACATCCAGGGCCAACCGCCACAGGGCGACGTTGTTTCTCCTCTCGCTCGCTCGTCTGAAAGCCTCTTCCACTGCGAGGTTTGTACTCTATTCCGTTTCAACTGCGTTTCCTTTAGTCGTGATCCTTCTCCTTCCTCAGTCACGTTCACGATCTGCCTAAAGCTCAACGACTCAGTGTGGTTAGTTACTTCAACTGTTTGTAGGCACCTGCCAGGGTAAAGAACACAGTCGGGAAGCCGAGGTACTGTGGTGGTCACGCGAAAGGGACTGTAACCTAGGCCACACCTTGATCAAACCTCCACAATTGTATGGTAGACAACCACGGCATCATGTTTGTGACGGTATTTGGATCGTGGCTGCCACCTGTCACGAACGCTGTTGTCAGCTGTTATGGGTCGTGCTCGTCAGGGAAATGGCACTGGATACAACTACGACCCCTTGTGATTAATTGCCACGACCCAACGTGTAGGATAACCTCGATCTACCGTGCTTCATTACCATAAGATTACGACCTAGTGTGCTTCATTACCTTAAGATTACGAAGACTGCGTCGGTTGAATTCGATTTGATAATTAAAGTTGTGTACGGTGATGCAGCTCTGAAGTGCATCACCGCACCTGAACGACCGATGTAGTGAATCTAAGGGAAATGAAGTGAACGGGCGGACATTTCGACGAGGCCAAGGTTCGAATTACGTCCCAACAGAAGATGGGCCAACACCCGATGCTCGAGATGCAAACGAATAGGTGACACCGGCGTCGATCCACCATCGTCCCCGCCGGCCGAGGATGAGGCCGAGGCCGGTGATGACATTACGTATTTTTTGTTGCTTGTGATAATGTAATGTGAACTGTAATATATGTACTTATCTTATTGATTTATTGATTCATCAACTTTGTGGCATGTTATTTACCTTCCAATGTGTATGCTAACCAAGATCCTTTGTGCCTTTTAACCACGACCAATATAGGAAAACGTGAACTCAACAACGGTCGTGGTTGTCGTGACGATACGATCGTGATTGAAATGTTATATGCGTCTTCTTTCTCATTAGGTCGTGGTTGTCGGCCACGGATCAACAAGCACCACAAACCATGATCCGTTACAACCGGGACCACGCCCCATTTAACATTACAAATGACCACGTCCCATATCACCTACGACCAATGTTTCATGTATACCATGACCCATGTTAGATGACAACAACGACCCACGTATCATTCCAAATGTGGTCCATGTATCGTGACAACCACAACATATACAACCTCACAACCCTTACCCATATACAATGACAAGTGGGGACCCATGTATCATGACAAACAAGACTCCAATGTGGACGATAATGAAGAGCTTTTATGAATATTAACTACATACTCAAAGACCTAATAGTGTACATAACATAGGTCGTGGTTTTGTCTATTCCTGATCGTGGTTGTCATGATAATCGGTTGTGCTGTACTCAGGGACGTGGTTGTCGACAACGATCCGGTACGGATGACAAGCACGATCCCGCCTAATATGACAACCACGACGCATGCGAATTCTCAATCACCATCCATGCAACACGACAACCATCGGTCGCTGATGTCGGCTTGTATGGATCGTTGTTTTCATGCTTGATGTATCCTTGTTTTCATGTTATATGGATCGTTGTTTTCCTGTTATATGGGTTGCCATTGTCATGTCAATTTCCCTTTATTATATATACTATCGACTTCGTTTGCCTGGAAACGAGAATAGGGCAACTCACTTGTATACATCTATGCGGAACTGATCACACCGAACGGCTAGAAGGTGTCGTGAACTATGTGGACACCATATATCTTTGTTTGTACGGAAGTAATGTGTCGCATGTACATGCACGAAAGATGGCGTTCTAATGGTGGGAATCAATTAATGGTGGGGAATAATTGGTTGAACTTTTGTGGTCTATTGGATTCCAATATCTTGACCATTCTTTAGGTTTCTGGATGTTACAATAAGATGAACGGTGCGGATCAGAGATAAGGCACTTCGATGCTTTCCGGACGCACACGATACATCCTAAACGCAGATCATCAACCGACGCTGTTACGGACGGTTACGATTCCATCCCAAACTCACAACATCAATGGACGCTTTACGGACGCTTCTTTCGAGAGAGTAAAACTTCATCCGCTTATCCCCATACGAACACCGACTATATATTGCGCATGCTTCTTCTCTCCGGGACCTCTTCACTTTCTCTATCCCTAACCCATTTCTACCGGTTTTGAATCTTATTCACTGGGGCCCCTCCATCGCCACTCAGCAGTACATCTACAAGTTCAAGCATCTACCAATACAAATGGCGAAGCAAGGTATGGTAATGGTTGACATGGACGGTGTACGGTGACCACTGACCATTGTGTTATGTGGGTATGGGTTGTGAACCACGACTCAATGTATCTATAACGAGATGTATACCATGACAATCACGATCGTTGTTGTGATCGGCGTTGATATGCAGAATGGATCGTGGTTCACAGGTGGTCGTCGACCCTGTGAACCACGACTTAACGCAGATGACATCAACGATATGTATGGCATGACAACGGCGACGTTGTCGCCATCATGGCTTGTCGCACAATTGGTCGTAGTTGATGCCGATTCGATCCGGATCGTGCCTGTTAACCACGATTCAATGTAGACGACAACAACGATCTGTATGCCATAATGCCTAATGGATCGTTGGTGATGGCCACATGGATGACATCAACGAACCCTGTAGCACGACTGTCAAGCACGACCCAGCACAGATGACAACCACGATCCAGCATACGTGACAACAACGAACCGTGTCGCATCATAACCACATTCCTTTAAAACTCGTTATAAACACTACCCTTCTTGATTTCAATCCCCATCCACTGTGTAGTACAATTACGACCGATGTTAGATTCTGCAAGACCATCATATAATTTTTACTTAAAAATCCACGACCATACTGGAATGCAGGTCGAAAGAAGTCAACCATGACCACATGCCTAGACTTCGAAAAGGCACAGGTCTCTCCCAAGTGCTCCGTCACTTTTCTGAAAGTCTTGGTTGAAGATATGTTGAAGTTTCCCGATAGAAATAAACTATTTAGAGACACCTGTTTTGGATTTCTCACTGACTTTCCAAATGCCGCCGAGTGGACGGCACAGTCTCAGATCCTGCATTGCCTCGATGCAAAGGCATGTTGGTGATCTGAAATTCGATGTTCAGGGCACCAAGATAAGATTTACAGAGCTCGATTTTGCTCTAATAATGGGTCTTAAGTTTGGTCCACTTAGGATAGATGGTGGCAGTCGTGCCGAGGCTGGAGGAGCAGAGTCAGGAAAAGGCATTAGGGAGACCTACTTGAGCACAGGGGGTGTTAGTAAACAAGAACTGAAAGAAGCCTATTTGTCACTCGCCGATCAAGACGAACATATGGACGCGGTGAAGCTGGCACTAATAATTTGCGTTGAGAGCCTATTGGTTGGATCTCCGCAGAAGAATAACTGTATTGATACGTTTATCGACATGGTTGATGACCTATATTATTTTAATAACTACCCATGGGGTAGTGTGGGGTATGATTATCTGAAGAAAGGGGTTAACGCTGCGTCTGGCACTATTCTGGGGGAAAGGGCGACTGCCCAGTACCCCAAATCATACAACATATGCGGATGCGCATTTGCCCTACAAGTATGTCAGTCTTGTCCTGATTCATACCTTGAGTTCGTATTTTTTCCTTTTTCTTCCATACATGTCAACCAAGATGTAATGCATGGTAATTGTTCTTATACAGATTTGGGCCTACGAACGGTTCCCTCAACTCACTGGTGACCGTAGGTGGTCCGTTAGAAGACTGCCTACAAGGATTCCGCGAATACTAAACTGGTGTCACAGGAAATCAGGCAGATATGACGCAATATCTGTCATCTTCACAGCTGTGCCGGTAAGATTTATTCAATTAATATTGTAATTTGAATCATGCAGTATGTTTGTAATTAATTAATTAATCAATCAATTTTGCTCCTGCAGGTGGTGCTAGCTCCATATCTTCAACCAACGGTCGAAGAAGCGGAGAGCGAGGTTGTCGAGTATATAACGACGACGACGACATTCAAACGAAGGACAAGGCTCTCATGGGTCAAGATCCACGGCAGAGACAACGGTGGATGACGTAATAAATAAAGATGAGGCCGATCTTACAACCTCCCTCTTGAACCGAAAAATACAACTCACTTGATGGGAAATCTCCCGCTTTGGGGAATGAACTGAAAGATAATAAGACTACAAGATCCGCAATAAGGAAATTGAGTAAGCGAGATTCATTTTCTCGTCACATCGAAGTGCAAGGAATGAAGGGTGAATTGAAGCGTACTAACGAGTCCGAGTAGAAATAAAGCACCTCATGGAGGATTATGCATCTTTACGAGAAGTGGTGTTGAAGAGAGATGATATTAATAATACAAAAGACGTACGTGAAATCTCCCTTGCTTCTTGTAACCTATTTGCTAATAGCTCATTTAAAGGAAAATGAAAAATGGATCGTGCTTGTCATAAGCTTGAGGTTCGTTGGTTGCACACAGGACGGGTCGTGTTTCTCATGTGCCGAGGGTCCATGAGACAACATTGATGGTCTAGGGTCGTGTAACGTGGTTTGTGGTTTAGATCAAGTATGGGTCGTGTTTACCGTAGACTAATGGATCGTGGTTTTCATCCACGATGGTTCGTGTGGTTGAAGCACTACCTAACATGGTCGTCAGCCACGCCCCATTGGTCGTAATAACCACGACCCTATCCTTGATCGTAGCCGTCACCAACATATCTATCAACCATGACCCGATACGCTCGAGAAACACGATCCACTCTTTGTAATAACCACGACACTTAGTTCATCTGTCGTCATCCACGGTGTGTTGTGGTTCACATACATGATATCATGGTTGTGTTCCTTGTAGAAAGACAGATTGAAATACATAATAATAGGTATTTTATTTATTACGGACATTGTCTCTTCAATCACCCTTTCAAGTAGAAAATTCTTCCGCGTGAGCAGTGAAGCAACATGGAGAGGAGATCAATGCTTTATCATAGAGATTGTGAGGCAAAGATAGAGAGGAGATCAATGCCGCATCATGGATCGATGGAGCAACTCACGGAGGAGATCACTGCTTCTCTTCTGAGCAGGAGAAGCAAATCGAGAGGATATCAATTCTTCACCGCAGCGCAGATGAAGCAACCGAGAGAGGAGATACAGTGCTATTAAGGTATATGAAGTTGGATCTATCTTAAATCGTTGTTATCATACACCCAGGGTCGTGGTTGACATGCACAAGGGATCTTGGATGAGTTGCGATCGATATAAAATGATTTGTCTTCTATGTAGACACCGGACGTGGTTTATAAGAAATGTGGATCGTGATTATCGTTCGCTGTGGATTTCACCATCATCCGTCTCGATCGCTTCTTTCCATCCAATGTCGATTGCGATTGTCATACATAGTGGATCGTTGTTGACATCCACGAACCTCCATGGACGTGAACGACGACCCACTAATGGATGACAACCATTCTCTTCAAGTGGGGTTGTTTTAGCCATATCTCGATATACGATTTCATTACAGACGTTGTTGGGGAGGAAATTCAAGGAATAAATGTATATAATTCTATATAGAATAGAATTTTCCCTTGTCGTATTTGGCCGGTGTAGTGTTCCTTTTTTGGTCGTGGTTATGATCCAGTGAGGGTTGATGTTATATGCCCTTGCCCATTCAACGAGTCCTCCGTCATGAGAGTGCCTACTTGAATGAGGAGATGACGCAGCTTATAGAGGAGGTAGAAGCAATAAATGTGTAGTTGACCGTGGTTAATGTCAATGATGGATCGTTGCTAGCATGTTTGATTGGTCGTGGTTATCATCCACCACTGGTCTAGTTGACCCACGACCCAAAGTGGACGAGATATGACATGAATGCAAAATACAAGTTTTTAACAGGTCTCCAATTTCGAGGCTGGGATTAGGCAGCTCTCTAGTTTTGAAGCTGGGATGACCCATCTTAAAGATGAGAATGCTGCCTTACGGGCGCAAATGAAGCAGGATATGAACCTGCTAAAGGATGAAGTGAATAAGACAATTGTACGTGAAATTACATTTGGATCGTGGTTTAAATCGGACATTATATTATGAACTCCATAGATAATGTGTCATTTTATTACAGATCAACATCGTTACCCCGCAACTCGTGATGAAGGGAGACCACGTCACGATACAGGGGATCCCGACAGAGCTCTAACTGTGAGTGAGCCTCGTCCGTGGGGGCTCCAGTGAACTCCATCGAGCTCTTACCGATGCCGAAGAGGACGAGTTGAGAGTTGTCGAGAGTCGTTCAAATGTCCGGTTGAAAAGTGTCTATGACCTAAATTCATGGGTGGACTCGAGGTAAGTTTCTACCCTTTCTCTTCATCGCATCATATCAATGTATGAATTGTAGTTACATCACACATTTTCCTCGTTACGTAGACCATGACCGGTACCTAAGATACCTATCGCCGCGCCAGACGAACGAGGGAGAGGTAGACAGATCGCGCGCTTGTCTCGTCGCTATTTACTTGGAAGGTGAATTTGAGGACCATAGTTATCTTAAAAACGTCGATAATCACTTCCGTTTCTAACTCAACTCGTTTCTAACAATATTCTTCAATATATCAATAAGAATGCATGGGACAACAACTTAACTCGCCGCGAACCTATGGCGCCGGGAACCATAATGATCGTGGTAGCATGAAGTCCGAAAGGTTGTCTCAAGTGCTTATAGAAATAGTCGATGGTATCAAACCGAAACCTCTATGGAAGTATAATGTGGTTAGATCTTAGTTTCTTGCACACGTACATGGAGTTCAATGACTAGATGCATTTATTGAAAGGCAATGTCAGAATCGTTGTCGTATTCACAGTGCGTCATAGGTGTACATCCCTCTTAATGCAAGAAATCAAAGACCGGGCCGATGGTCACGCTTTATCCGACGAAGAGAGAGGTCACTTTGTACGACAGCCTGAGTACCGAATTGGAAGGGAAAAACGAGCTGGTCGTCGCGCATGTAACCGATGGACTGAGGTGGTTATTCCATGTTCTTGATGACGGATCAATTAGGTGGGAGAATCCATGGATTGTGACGCCATCCGCCGACAGGCCAACGCAACCAAACTTGGACGATTGTGGCGTTTATATGCTGAAATATATAGACTTCCTTTGCAGTATGAGTGCAATTGACTTTACGCATGTAAGATATATTTAATTGCCTACATTCAATCTTTATTGATTTGTACTTTGTATTATTAATATTAGTTCGTTCGATTCGTAGAGGAAATTCCTAAATTTCGAAAGACGATCGCATACGACCGTCTCAAGGGGCCGAGAGCGTAAGATGCCGCGTTCCCACAAAAAACAAGGAGAAGAGGCGTCGTAGACCAAATGAAGAAAGCCAAACACCGAATCGATGTTGAATGATGAATGGATAGGTGTATCTCGATGTTTCTACTTGTTATCATCATCTATAATGGGTTGAGAGTGAGATGGTCGCAGCTTGTCCATGGAGAGTTTTCTATCCGCCATCGCATTTATAGAGAGGTGTGGTTGATAAATTATATCACAAGTGTATGGAAATCGCCCATCCACATACTTTGATCCGTTCCCGTTGATGTGTATGGAAATCTCCTATCAAAGTTAGGACGTGGAAGACGTAGATACCGAAAATCCCGTGTGTGTGTGTGTCCGTGTGTGTGTGTGTGTATATATATATATATATATATATATATATATATAGGGAAAAGGTACTATGCTCGAGCGTAAAGCGGTCCTCCATGAGGTCGAGCTGATGTGGGCGCCACCGTGATGCCGCCGAGCGCATAGTACCATTTCCCATATATATATATATATATCGGTTGTATGAGAGATTAGAAAAAGAACATCCGGATTGATTGATCGCTTGGTCGTCATTGCCGTGTCAATATCTCCGTGGTTCAAATACGTAATAGTTCGTGGTTGTCATCCACCTTGATCGTCGTTGACAACCACGGTAACGAGAGAAACACGATCCATACGTCATGTAAACCACGATCTAAAAGTCATGACAACTACGACCCCCATGACATTGCAATCACGACCAGTTAAATTTGCTGTAAGCGCCGCGTTTCTAGTTATATTGTAAACTTAAGTGGAAGACCCGAGCAGAGTCTCGCGCATCACTGAGCTTCTCTTCTCGCATTTATTTTGTTATATGGGTCGTGGTTGTAGTGTTGCCTTCGTCGTGTTTGTTGTGATTGTAATGCTATATCATATATGGGTTGTAGTCGCAATGTTTTAAGGGTCCTGGTTGTCATGTTGCCTTCATCGTGTTTGATGTGAGCACGACCCTGCAAGTTGTATGGGTCATGGTTCCCATGACACCTGGAGTGGTCTCCATGATGTATGTGTCGTGTTCCTCATATGGTCGTGGTTGTCGAATCACGATCCAACATGGACGAGAACCACGATCCACAACAACTGAGAGCCACGACAAATTTAACAAGGAGATTGTTAACCATGGTGTTATCACAGGTATATGGATCGCGTGGTTCTGGTGTCATGTCAGTCGTGGTTCTCAAGTTGTATGGGTCATGGTGGTAGTTTCACATGGGTCGTTTTCCCCATCGTTTAAGTCACGATCCAACGTGGATAATACCTACGATCCACTTTGCATGTTAACCACGATCACGCGACTGGGTCGTGGTTGTCGTACAGACTGGGTCGTCTTATATGGGTCCCCCTTTCCACGACCGTTTCCTTCATTCTTCTAATCTTTACCCTTCTGACTCACACACACTCGTGTTTTATGAAATCGCACACCCTTTCTAATGTTCTACCACCTTTATAAAAGGAGTAATTGAGTTTGAAATTGTTTTCAAAGTCTCGTCCGAGCTTGATCCTATCAGCAACACCTTAAGCATTCATGGATTTCTTTGCTCGCCAATCAAAATACCGGTGGAGATACTCGACGAGCCATTGATTTCTTCTCCTCCCATTCTTCGCTATGGGTGATCCCTTCCCTTTCCTCATGTGTCTTGACGATCTCCGTGAAGATCAACGGCCTCCACAGAAATGCCGACCACCTTCTAAAACGAGTGTTTCAAATTGTTGGGTGCCCTTTGAAGGGAACCGTTTTTCACACACCGTATTGCAACTATGGTCGTGTTTGTCGGCCAGCTGAGCCTCTCTTCTCGTCAATGACAGACGTTAGAGAGCAAAGATTAGCTTCTCTCATGCGTAAAGGGATCCGGATGGGTCGTTGTTCGCGTGGGCCGTTGTTTTCATGTTACATGGTTCGTGATTGTTACGTTACATGGTCGTGTATATCACGGTTCTAGACTTTATTCTGCCAGTTAATGAAGTGATATTGCAACGTTAGCTTCTCACCTGGGTTTGACTGTTTTATGGGTCGTTGTTTCCATGGGTCGTACTTGTCATGTTATATGGTCGTGGTTGTCACGTAGTATGTGTGGTTGTTGTAATGATTTTGATCCTAGATTTTAGGGTAACCTAGCGTCAATGATTCTACAAGTTTTGGGTCTTCCAGATCGTATTTAAAGTGGATCAAATGGATTTCGTAGCTAATCTAGTTTAGCACTTTGTTAACTTTGTCACATTTCTAAAGGATTTCGTCCTATAAGATTTCCTAAGGTGGTACCTAGGTATTCACAGATTGTATATAAGGTGATCCAAGTTATATACTTGGCCGCTTAAGATAGTGTCTAGAGTGAAAGTACTTAGAAAAATCAAGGATCAAGGTGGTGAATTGCGTGAGATTTGTGAAGGAAATGGGTTCAAAAGCGTTTTAGACTTTGGGATTGAGTTCTCGACAGTTCATAAGGTGTTAGGATCGACCCATTGCCTAAGGACGCCTAATCCCAGGTTGGCAAAAATCCATTATGTTACATTGCAAATCTTTTGGATATGTATATTGAGTCCCCAATCTGGGTGGACACCGTGACATGATGTTATATGGTTGTACATTTTAGATTTTGTTCATTTACACGTATAATCATGATGATATACACCGTTTAGATTAGCTCTTATGAATGGTTATGATAATCAGTAACCGTATGAATGAAACACACTATCGCAAAGTTTAAAAGTGACACCCTAAATATGGAGAATCGAATTATAATCAACCCCTAAAATACGCTTTTCTTGCTATGTCAGATACTTAAGTGGAAGACACTAGCAGCAGCTTGCGCATCACCGAGCCTCATGGTTATTGGTTTTCTTTTATACCGATCGTGGTCAAGTGTTATGCGGTTCGTGGTTGATGTGAAGCATTTATCGTAGTTGTCATTTGGTGAGACCTTATTTCCTTGCACCGACTTTTCTCGTTAGTGACCCAGTGCATAAAGGATCGTGATTATGGTTGTCACGGTAAATAGGCCGTGGTCCAGCGCTTTGATGGTTCGTGGTTGCCGTCCAGTGTTGGATCGTCGCGAACAAGCACGACATAGTGAGAAACACGACTCATACAACATGACAACCACTGCCCACCACCAAGAGTGCCACGACCCTTTGTTAATCTCGCCAAGCCCCGTATGGGTCGTGGTTCAAATGGTCAAGAATCTGTGGATCGTCAGTAGACATGCACCACGGTTCATGAATCGATAGGTATATATATATATATATATATATATATATAGAGTGCCACGGAGGTAACGTTCACCGCTCCCAATATGGATCGTGGTTCAAGCACAAGAATTCCGGGTATTCTCCACACCGGATATTGTTAACATGCATCGTGGTTAACAATATATTCCAGTAAGGTTCGCTTCACCCGTAAGGGATGAAAGTGCATCGACGCCGGTTGTGGACCTGCCGATTGCATCTAGAGCATTTGGGTCTTGTCCTATCTTCTCCTTGGGACGTAATGCGAACCTTTTTCTGCCTTCCAAATGGATCTTCTCGCTTCTCGCGGCTTCATTTTATCGCATAAAACCTTTACTTCGTCCGAGTGTTCCATTGTGTTCTCATTCAAAGACCGGTAAACCGACTCTTGATATGTTTTGCGATATATCTCATTCAAGTATAATGGAGAGCAAGATTTGTACATATCAAGTCCGAAACTTATCGCATGCCGCCATCACATGAACACACTAAGCAGCAAAGATTTTTGCAAACTCATTGCACGTACACTTCATGTCTATTAGATTCACTACATCCGTCGTTCCTCGTGTCGTCACTGGAACTCATCCACCGAAATCGCAAGGCATCAGGTCCTTCGCACCTCCGACCGATATAGGCCTGACAAATTTTTTGATGCCCAAGGAGTCAAATCTTCACAGATGCCGAGGCCTCGTCCCGTCGTTCGAGGAAGAAGTGTTGATTTTACTCCTTATTGTCTCGAGAAGTTTAGTGACAGGGTACTCTCTTGCATCTACGAACAATGCATTCATGCTTTCCACGATGTTGGTGGTGACGATGTTATACCGCATGCCAGAAAGAAAGCGTTCGCCCATCTTTCTTTTTCAATACCACTGAGGAACTGATACGCCGTGGGATTCGACGTTTGAATGCATCGCATCATTTCCCAAAACGTGGATGTGCGGTATGTCTTCACGCACCCCAAAAGTATTCCCTCATAATCATCCGAACATGCCTTCTTCATGTTTCCAAGTATATGATGAGCACAATATCCATGGATCGCATGCGGAACATGCCGTGGACTTCACTAACCAACCCTTTGTGACGATCCGACACTATCACTAGTCCCGGAAGGTCCACGAGTGACCTTGATAAAATCCCAAGGAACCACCTCCAAATACTATTGTTCTCGCATTCCCCCGATCCCATATGCCACAGGGGAGGATGTGATTGTTTCCATCCAAGGCAAGAGCCATGAAGAGAACGCCTTGTATCTTCCTCACAAATGCGCGGCATCAACGCACAACACCCTCCGAACATGTAAAATTACGCTTCGATGCACCGCCCAAGCGCAATAAAGCATCGTTGAAACTATTCGTCTCCCTCGTTCACCCGCAACCCGTGATGTCCCTAAATTGGCCTTTTCAACTCGTGAAGGTACGCCGGAGCTCGTTATAGGAGCCCTCGTAGGATCCCAATACTTGTCCGGTTGCCATCTCCTTACCCTTCCACGCCTTCTTGTAATCGATCTCAACACCGTACGTCTCACTCATACGATATTGAATTTCCTTTGCCGTGTGTGTCAACCCCGAGCTCATACGACCGACGCCAAACTCACTACTCATCAAACCGGTGGCTTGGCGATGATCTCTCCCTTTCTCTTCGACGTCACCGTCTCGCATACGGCCATCCGCGTTCGTGGTCTCGGACATGGCGTATATCCTCAAACGACATAGTACATGTATGCTTCGAGTTGTAAGTCCCGACTCAACATCCCTAGGCCGTTAAGTTTTGAAGCATGCATCCTCCAAATACACCGCTACAATGCACCTAATCGTATATATCGCCTTGTTGGACTTGATGACCTTGTACTTCGAACTTGCATACAGATCGCATATTTACATAGAGAATACGTAGTCGACCTTTGTCCTCGTACACTTGCCCGCGTAATATGTCGTTCGGATCATCCACAAAATCCGGTATCCTTGTCGATCCGAATTGACAAACGCATCATCGATGGATCATTGGCGAGTGTGGGTTTGGAGATCGCACCGGTCACCGTTCCTCTGGTCATCATATCCATCACTACTTGATGGGCCAGTATGTCGCGGCCATCATTCCCCAAATCATGCCGTGTATCGTTGGCTAAAGGGCCACCCATACGCCAGCCGTCGTATGGGCTGTGTATGTCGCAGACATCATTCCCCAATCTATGTTGTGTGTCGTAGTCCGAATGGCCTAGCCAGATCGCATTCGTCGAGCTCCCGATCGTGATATCCATCACCTCTTGATGGGCCACCATATCGCATACGTCATCACTCCCCGAAACATGATGTGTATCGTCATGGGAAGGGCCGCTTACATCGCAAAGCCGTTGACTTCTCGGTCTCGATATCTAATGTAAGTGTCATGCATATCTAAGCATCGGCCATCCGATCATTGCCTACACAAAGTTGCGAATGAAGAGCCGATGGGTTCGAATGTAATGCGTCATCGCCGTTGTAATCCTCGCCGACAGACAACGCCTCAATTTCTCCACATACAATGGTATATGTGTTGAAGGTGTCTCGTCACGTAATAACATGAATGCTTCGAGATCTTCATCGTCTTTAATTGTATGTGGGCGTAGGAATCCATGAATTGGATCACCGTACACAACCGTAATCATCAAATTGCATTCATCCGACGTAGTCTTCGTAATCGTGCGCTTTATCGAGCAACCGCCGATAGGTGATATCATCACTCACAACAAATCCCTTCGAGTCTCCACCCTGGTAGGTGAACATTGCCTTGTCGTACACACTCTCTCCATCATAGTAGCATAATATAGCCCTGCGACCCATACTCATTCGAATACTGGTTATTCTGTTAAAAAAAAAAATCATAATTTTGAATGGGTCCAAATTGCGAGTAATGCAGATAATGGTTGTCCATTAAATGGGTCGTGGTTATCATCCACATTGGTTCGGGATTGCAATCCACATTGTGTCGTGGTTGGCGACAACGCCCACTGTGAATCACAACAAAGTACAACGCGAAGGGTCGTGGTTTTAATCCAGCGACAAACCGAATCGCGCGAGGGGTCGTAGTTTTGTCCCACAATGGGTCGCGGTTTTGTTCTTGTAAGGATCGCCCGCTTCATCGGACTCGTGCGACGCCTAACTGCTTGGGAGTTGTCGCTATGTTATATGGCTCAGGGTTTTTAAGAGGGGCCGTCGTTGTCGATGATGAGCGCCGCATTACGCCCAAGAATATCTTATTCGTGGTTGTCACGGTACATATGGATCGTGGTTGTCGTGCACGCTCAACGACCCATTGCTACATCTTATTCATTCATGGATTTCGTTACTTATTACAACCATCACAATGGAAAAGATATTTGATGAAGGGCTCGAATCCTCCCCGCTATTCCTAACATGGCAACCACGCTCAACAACCGATATACAACTTCGATCCACGGTTTATCGTAATCACGATCCTCATTTGATGGCAAACGACATATTGTGCATGTGAACCACGACCAAACGTTTGAAGGTCGTGGCTTGTTAGTTGACAAGGTTTGCCAACCACGCCAACGACCAATTGTGCATGTGAACCACGATCAAACGCTCGACGGTCGTGGCTATCAGCGACATGGGTTGCCAACCACGCTCAACGACCAGTTGTGCATGTGAACCACGACCAACGTTCGACTGGTCGCGATTGTCAGCTGACATGGGTCGTGGTTCCCACGTTACGCAGGCCGTAATATTCGCAGTTGTTATATTGGTCGGGGTCGACAGGTTGCATGGGTCGTGGTTCACAGTTATATAATTGTCGTGATTTACACTTAGAATCACTCAAAGTGTCGTGGCTCCCAATGACAACCACGACCCATAACACCTTCCAACCACGACCCATGCATCACATAATGTGCACGGAATCCGATCCGTAATGCGTGCTAACCAAGATGGTTGCAACGTGACAACCAATATTAGGTGTGCATGGGAATATGGCACCACGATCCACGTAATGTGACCTTCTCGATTCTACCTTGACCCGTAGCAACCGACCTCCTAGTGGAAGAGGATTACACCAGATGTAACGTGCCTCCGGCAATTGGGAGCCCGGATCTTCTTTTCCCCTTCCTTACATTTTAGGATGTAAGTAGAAAGTCCGTAAAAGTTGAAGCCGAAATGCTACACTCGCCCCTTCCAACGCTCATATATTCATCCGCTTAGTCCGCGGATAGTGGATTGGCTACTTCGCTAGGTCAAGTCACCAAGCCAGTGGGCCCAATCATGACTCATGGGTTAGATCCATTCCGTTCATCCGCATCTACAAAGTGAATGCCACGGCCGGACGTCGCCTCTTACCCATCATTCGTTGTCTTGATCCCGAAAGTGGGAGGGATAATTACAAGGTCTACGACGGTGAATCATCACTGCTCCATGTAATGTCCACCGCCAGTGATTGAGTGACGTTTCTTTTTCGGTCTCCTACCCTTAAATCATCCGGGAGAAGCGTATGGACTCGCATGGATGAAACACATGCGTGGTGATTGGACACACCGACCGCCGAGCACCCGCCCATTTACCTGTCCCTGATAGTACCCGATCCTTCCGTGGCGTAATGTCGTAACATCGTGTCATCTCGCTTCATCCAGTCCGTATGTCGCTTGAATCAAGGTCATGGGCAATTTCGTCCAGTGCCATCGCACGGATACATAAGGGCTTCATGTATGGGCGAGGATTGCGTACTACCCCCTCATGGCCCAACTCCCAACAGCAGCTTTGGGCGGCCCCGTGATGTATCCGTACATCCAGGCCGCTCTATCCCTTATCTCGGGTTATTTTAAGATATCGAAACTAGGGTGGGGTAGATCAAACGGTCAACTCGGATCACACCACGATACTTACAATCCATCAACAAAATCCCATTCAGACATTTCAACAAACACTACTTTATACATCGATCGCTCACAGATCACGGGGATTGTCACACATGCAACCGACCTTTATCGCTTTGTGCATTTTAAAGCAAGCAAGCGTATTACGTCACATATATATCTATAAATCACTTATTGGTAACCAAAAACTAAAAATGATCCTTAACCCAATAAAAGTGGACCACACCACAAGAAACAAGAAACATGATGAACGATCGTGGACCGACGAAAATGCCCCCGACCTGGTCGATACGTACGACATGGAGTAAAGCGTGTAAGTTACCTCCGGTTTCAACTCCGTGATAAACCGACCGATCGGCTACTCCATTGTGGCACCGGCAATTTGCTCGGATCTCGGCGGCCCAGTGTGCCCTACGACCATGTATGTGTTTCATCCATGCCGTCCATACGCTTCTCCGTATGATTTAAGGGTAGGAGACCAAAAAGAGAACGTCACTCCAATCACAAGCGGTGGACATTACATGGAATAGTGATGATTCACCATCGTAGACCATTGTAATTATCCCTCCCACTTTCGCTGACCGGGGCCATAGTATATAACAATGGGGACAATGGGCATATTACATTACAATCACGACCCATATTGCATCGACAACAACGATGCACCTTGATTACCAACACGACCACTCTTACATGATAAGACCGACCCATAACACGATAGCACCCACGGTACCGATGTGAACCCCCGACCGAAATATCGTGATAACTACGACCCAATGAGCACCATGAAAAACATAGCAATACTATGAAGGAATAGCGCGAGAAGGACTCTGGCTTGTCGGCATCGCGTCCGAAAAAGTGTCTAACCCAAGTACCATTTTTATAGATGTTCAACCCGTGGTTAATGTGGGGTTGGTGATTCGAAAGGGTCGCTTTGATTCCAAATGAATTCGAATGTATCGTCATTAATGTGATTTCCTAATTTGAATGTGGCATTGATTCCGCAGGGAAGGCTCGTGGATAGAACGAACGCCGGGTCGTTGATGTGAATCACAACTCAACATAGATAATAACAACGATATTTACAACATGACAATCACGCCGTGGTGATAGCAAGAAGAAACTCGTGGATCCGATGGTAGATGGGCTTTATTTTCGACGTCGACCTGAAAGAAAGACCACGACGCCACTCTCTTCCTCGGCAATTACCGTGTTATATGAGTCGCCGTTGCAATATTGTAAGGGTCGATGTTGTCATGCTACATAGTCGTGATTGCAATGTTATATGGGTTGTCACTCCCATGTTATATGGATCGTAGTTGTCATAATGACCGGAGCGTTGTAGTGGTGCGCAATATCTCGCAAGTTGAATTGGTCGTGGTTGTCGTTAATAATGGATCAATGACTTAACAACGGATCGTGGTTCTCAGCATATATGGATCGTGGTTCTCGATGTATGTATCGCGGATGTCACATTATACGGATCATGGTTATCGCAGTATATATGGATCGTGGTTTCCATGTCGTATGGGCCGTGTTCCTCATACCACCGTCGTTGTCAAACACGATTCAACATGGACGAGGACCACGGGTCATTACATACTGTGGAACGATGACCAATTTAACATTAGAACACGATCCATATCAACTACGACCCGTTCGCTCATCGAAAGCACATCACGACCCATATTGCACGACAACAACGATCATATATCGATAGTTCATGGTCCACGATAATGACAACCACGATCCACGTTGAATGACAAATTTTATTGCATGATAAGCTCTGCGATCAATGCATTTCGTGATGACCGTGGATGACCGCTTGAACATTTATATGGCCACATAAGTTGTGTATCGGGTTAATGTCTTGGCTTTTTCACTTCACCACGAGTCATGTCTTGCTTTTTCACTTCACCACGTGAAAGTTGTCTTGGCTTTTTCCTTCATCACAAAGGAAAGTGACATTACAAACTGCTTGGATGGAATATAAACATCAAGGTAGAGCATACGGAGGTTTTAGCGGTCAGAGTTCCTTTCCACACTGCTTCATACAGTATGGCCCACTTAGTCTTGGATCCTAATCATTTTCAGTATGAACCACACCACATGAAAACAATAGTGGTTGGATATCCATCATTAAAATCATCCTAAGGCCCACTATACTGTTTATTTGAAATCTAATATGTTGATTAGGTCATGGAGGTAAAAAACAAAAATCATCTTGATCCTAAACTTTTATGGCCACATTGTTTCATGTCATGTGGTCCACTTAACATTGTTTCATGTCATGTGGTCCACTTAAGCTTTCGGATATACCTCATTTTTGGTCTCCTCATGCAAAAAATGATCCGTCAAAAATAGATGGACGGCATAGATGAAACACATACATCATGGCGGGTCCCACGAAAGATCTACCACCACCATTACGGTGTCATGGGAAGTAGCCCATCCGCTTTAAAGTTGGTACTTGATGACTCAGACGCATTCCGCTCTTTTACACCGGTAAATACACGGAATTACCTTTTTATTACTTACTTACACCTGTTTGAAAGTCGTCAGAATTACGTTTTGAAATTCGAGCCTTACAAACGTGGTTATTACTGATTTAAATATGTGGGCCCCACCATGATATATATGAGTTATCCAAACCATCCATCCTTTTAAAAAATACATTTTAATGCATGAGCCCAAAAATGATAATAATCAAAATCTCAAGTAGACCACAACTTAGAAACAATGATCATTAAAATGTCAATGGTTAAAAGTTATTTTCTCCTAGGCCCCACAAAGGATGTTTATTTGTCATCCAACCCGTTAATAAGGTCACACGCCATCGATAAAGTGGAAACAAAATATGAGTTTGATCCAAAACTTTCGGGGGTCTTCAAGATGCTTTCAATTGTAGGAGTTCAATTCCCATTGTTTACTACCGTGTGGTCCACTTGATCTTTGATCTCGCCTCCTTTTTGGCTCATGCCCCAAAATGAGTTGGCTAAAGGGATGGACTGTGGATAATACACAAAACATCAAAGTGGGCCCCACGATTTAACTTTTTTCTCGTGGGGACGTGAAGAGGGCTATAAATGAAAGGTGGCGGCCAAATCACCTTGGAAATCCAACCCAGAAAACAGAGGTAAATATTATTACCCATTTACCTAGAATTACCTCTGTAAATGGAAAATCAAACAGCCCTAAATGGCATTAAATGCTAGAACGGCGGGCGAAGGAATCAAGCGCCACGTGGTTGTAGAGGATCGAGGATATCCCGCGCTTTTAATTCTTTAAGTGCTAGGAAGATTCTCGGCAATAATGGTCTTGGTATTTCAGCATCAATCCACGTGTCCCGCGGCGCATTCTTCCTCCGCTTTTTTCTGGTATGGTGGGAAGTGGCTCGAGACGAGGCGGCGCCGTTCGCCCTCCAATGGATATCGTCCTCTCCTCCGAATCAAGGATGACACCACGTCAAGAAGAGGAAGGCTCCCGAGGACGAGACGGAGGCGGATCCGGGCTTGTAGACCGGGCCAGATCGTGCTCTGTTGGCATAATGCCTTACCGAGTCCGCCTCTCTCCGACGGCCCCGGCCGGTTTTCGCTCACCGATTCCTCGGGCGCTGAGCACGCACTCAGAGTCGCAAATCGCCGACACCCTTTCCAAAGCCAGCCCATGTCGGGCTTCATGGATGATTTTGCGTCGTGTGTTACAAGTCGCCGCCGAAGATGTTGGCACAGCTGTTAAGGAGAGGTCAAGGAGATGGATCACTCAAGCCGAGCGGCCCAAACTCGTGGCCGAGAAGGTCCGAGCAAGACGCTCTACGGTCGAGCTCGAGAATAGGCTGAGGCCAGCCGGCCGTCGCCGATTTATCTGAGCCGAGGAAGGTCGTGCGGAATGCGTCGGGCGAGAGAGCTTGTGCTCCAAGGCGAAGTCAACCACCTTGAAGCTCGCTGGGCGTGGCCCAGCCCGAAGTCGCAGGCTGCGCGCCGGCCAACGATGACCTCCGGCTCATGGCATTGGATGCCGAGTCTGGGGTCGAAGCGTTGCGAAAGAGTTGCTCGAGGCCTGAGCGACCGATGGCGGCGAAACAACTAGTCCAAGAATGCGAATGTCCTTGAGTCCGTCGCGTCCGCGAAAGGGATTCCTTACGAGCGCAGCTTGAGGCTCGTGCGATCTCGCGGCGGCCGCGGCAAGGGCGAATACAAGGAGTCCGCCGATAGGGCTAAGGAGCCGGATAAATTATACAATTTCGGCTATGACAAGGGCTTTGATGCTTGCCCCGGCCGAAGTTAGGGAAGCTTTACCCGACCCTCGACTTGGACGCCCTCACGGCAGACACCTCCTGTGATGCGAGCTCGACACGCGACGCCACCGATAAGCGCCTTAGTCCCCGGGCAAATGAGATTGGCCAATATGCCCTCGTCGCGGAGGATGCCGTCGATGCTCGCCCCCACATCGCATCTCGGTGCCTCGCTTCGCATGGGGGGATAACGAGTTTTCTTTTTTATGTTTTTGTTTTTTTTGTTTCTCGGACGATTGTTTTTATTTATTTATTGTTTATTTGCTGTTCTTGATGTCCCTTTGTTGTTTATTTGCATCTGAAATGTCATGACCAATGAGAGGCACGACCCATGCTAACACCCACGATAGACACATAACCATTGAGAGGCACGACCCATGTTCAACAATGGTCACGACCCCATATCGTGTTTCGAGCGCGATCATATGGCTCACCCACGGCATGCACACATAACCATTGAGAGGCACGACCCATGCTAACACCCACGATGACACATAACCATTGGGAGAGGCACGACCCATGCTCAACAATGGTCACGACCCCTATATCGTGTTTCGAGCGCGATCATATGGCTCGTCTCTCGTCGCACCCTCGACCTTACACCGAACCGTTCCTCCCGCCTTCTTCGAGTTCCAGCCGATGTGAAGCCCCGGCCGTGGCTGAACCTTTATCGATGACCAGCCACTCATAGCTTGGGGACCCGGTGTGTGTAATGGCTTATTTGGGAATCCGCACTCGATGAAGCACGGCTTCTTCCGGTTCCAAACGACGTGAAAGCTCAACGAATCCGACTCGCTATTTTATGGGAACTTGCAACAACCGATCCGTACAATACCACGACGCCGTACCAAAAACACTAAAATGGCTACCCGTAGCAACCTACTCCTACTCCACTACCCATGCTACATTGTAACCTACGATCCATATATCATAACAACCATCATTAACTCTACATGAAAGGCACGATAAAACTGTATACATACGCCTATTGTTTGATAGTTTCGTGGTTGTCATGTTAATGGCATCGGGTTGTCTTTAGTCTTTCCAATGGGAAATGGTTGTCGTCTTACAGTCACGACCCTTCCAACATGCAAATGGGGGATTCATGTAACATGACATGAACGACCCATGTCCACCAGAACATACAAACCATACCCTTCACAACCACGACCATGTAACATGACATGACCGACCCCATATCCACCTAACATACGAACCATACTCTTTACAACCACGACCATGTAACATGACATGAACGACCCATATCCACACGAACATACGAACCATACTCTTTCACAACCACGACCATGTAAAATGACATGAATCGACCCATATCCACAATAACATACGAACCATACTCTTCACCACCACGACCATGTAACATGACATGAACGAATTCATATCCACTGTGAACATACGAACCATACTCCTTCACAACCACGACCCCCATGTTCGTGGGGCTTTTTGAAGCTTCAATGATTTGGCGCACGGCTTTTTAACTTTGTTATATGGTCGTGTGCAAATGTGGTGCAAATGTTCGATGGGTCGTGGGCTGACACGACGATTTAGATCGTGTATTCTGTATGTGGCTCGGGCCGTAGTCATGAGATATGGATCGTGTATTGAAATTTTACTGACGAAGACGCCACACACCCCAAACGATGTAATGATGAAAGTGTAAGGCCTGGCGCTGGCGAGCTTTCCGCGAATGCCCGTAGCAAGAAGGTCATTGGCCTTGTCGGAATCCGGCGGGCCGCGACGCCGATGTTTCCATGCGATGAATCTATCCCGCTCATCCGCTTTCGAGGTCAATTTAGGAGTCCGGGACAAAAGTGATCAGATCCGAAGTGGGTCGACGCCGATGTTTGCGATGAATCTATCCCATTCATCCGCTTCGCACCGCCATAAATATTTCTACTATGGAAGTTGAAGCTCAGAGTTTTCAAAGACATTTGAGCCTCAGATCCGTTCATATTTCGCTCAAAACTGAGCCGCATGAAGTCCGATGGACTCGAGTTGATTTCTCGACAAACATCACTACGCAATACAACCTACAATATTAATCTGCATCAAAAATACGTCGCTTTCTCCAGACATACGCTTCATTAAAAATGGTATGCAAAGGGCGCTTGGTCGCTATGTTCCCAACGCCTAAGATCAATCGCTCGATCATCGTGGTCAAGTGAATGGGCCTGTATCATCGGCCGATCTAATCACTTGGAATAGTTCATGGCCGATGGATTCCTTTAGATAAGTTTAATTATGGCTAACGACGAAATATCAAGCAATCGCGTCATTGACCGCCAGAAAGATGACACCATTTGAAATCGGTGACTTAACCGGCCGCTGCTTATTTTTCCTCGTCAGGTCCATTGATTTTGTATATATTCCTATCATCCGTTGGGTAATTCCGTAGCATCTTCTCGATGCAAATAGATTGGTTTGCAAGTGATGAGAGTAAGGGCGTCATCAGATTTAGCAACGACCCATATTGGGATGTATAATAGCTAAAGCAAACCGCTATCCCCACGCCAGTAAGTTTGCGCAACACCGATTATATATATATATATATATATATTTCTATCATTTATAATTATATATATAAATAAAATAACATAATATATTTAGAGCTTCTTCCTGGGACCCATTCACTTTCATATCCTTACCAATTTTTTTTTTTTACCGGGTTCCGAATCTTCTTCACTGGGACCTATCTACTTCCATATCCCTACCAATTGTTTTTTTTTTACCGTTCCGATTCTTCTGACAATCGGCCATCCATCACACTCAAGAATCAAGATATATACAAGTAGGGTGGTACCATTTCCTATCAATGGCAAAGCAAGGTAATGGTTCGTATGGACAAGCATGTAGTTGTTCACATGTTAATTGATGGCCACAATAATTACCGACCCAAGAGGTCACGATCGAGACGATTTAGACATAGACGAACAAAGCACGTATGGTGGTATGGATCGCATTTACGTCTCATATGGATCGTGGTTGAAAATCGCAGCGGATCGCTGCTCACACGCTATTTGGCCGGCCGTCAGAGTCATGGTGGTCGGGTATATGGGTAGTGTGGTATGCCATCCCACCGACAACAATGAACGGTTTGCACAGAAGTCGCCAGGGAGTACTACAACAACGATCTATATGGCATGACAAGCACGATTACTTGCCATCGTGGGTCAGCTGCGTCAAGGCAGTCGTCGGGCTCACATGCTGTGGTTCAGCGTGAACCGCAGCGATGGATCGCTGTTGACAAGCACAAGGGCTGGATCGCTGTTTCCCTATGTTATTCTATGGGGATGGGGAAGTGAGATATGGTGCAGACATGCCAGATGAGTGGTGGTTATGCGTTAATGCGTAGATGGGCACTACAATGAACCGCATACAATCGACAAAACACGACCGTGTCGCGATTCATTGTACACGACATGGGGCCGAGGACCCATGGCAGGCGATGACAATCGCGATCGTAATGCCGTGATCAAGGGCTGATGTGCCTGGGCTGGGGTCGTGTGGCGCACACGCTTATGTTGGTCGTGATGGCGTAGAAATCCATTCAAAGTAAATGTCGTGGTTGACATGGGGACAGTTTCTATGCTCGGAAGTGGATGTGAACCACGCCACCAGCTGTTTATGACATTCTACGACCCCGCAGTGACTGCAGGATCGGGTCAACATCGATCGTTTCAGGGTGGTTGGTTAGTTTCCCATTGATCGTGGGCTGACAGGACGGGATCGTTGATCACATTTGGGCGGTCGTATTAACCGTGGACCTCGACCCAGTGGTAGTAAGACAACAACGATCCGTGCCGCATGGCAACCCCAATCGGTGGTGAACACTCCCATAACAACGACCCTCCGTTGGTTGCTACATCAATCGATCAAGAATTTAGTTCGGGCCATTGCATCTGGCAGAGTCCGTTCTACGCATTATTGTTGATTGATCAGCATTGGCTGTCCATATTGGTATACAGTGTCGAGGTGGTGCCAGTGATGCACTACTTGCTTAGACTTCGTAGAGGCACGGGTCTCCGCAAGTGCTCCGTTCAGCTTGGGAGTATATGATTGTAGACTGAGAAGTATCCGATAGATGCATATATTTAGAGACAAATTGTTTCGATTTCTTCTTTTCGTTTTAAAGACTGATTTAGGGTACACTCTACAGATCTTTATTGCCTAATGCAAAGGCATGTTGGTGATCTGAAATTTGATGTTCAGGGCAATTAGGATAAAATTCACCGAGTTCGACTTTTGCTTTAATTATGGAATTCAAATTACTAGCTAGTGAGAAGGATGCCGAAGGGAAGAGGGAGGAAGATCTATTAGGAGACTCCACTTAAGAACAGGTGTTAGTAAAACCAATACCCGAAACAAGCTCATTTTGTCACTTCGTCGTATCTGCATCAGCATATGGACGCCGTGAAATAATTATTAACACCGTTGAGAGTCTATTAGTTGGATCTCCTGGGAAGAATAATCAGAGTTGATATATCGACATGGTCGATGAT